>OY728152.1:322080750-324580750 GCA_963277665.1 Viscum album | reverse complement strand
TGGGGACATACATCAAAAGAAAGGGTGAGCAGAAGGCCCAGTAAGGGAAACAAGAGAAACATTTTACATGTAAACTTGAGATACTTCAATAAGGCCATGAAAAGAACTTTAAGGCATGAGAAAGAAATCCTGAGGCATATCATAATAAAAATAAAATTTTTCATAACTTGAAGATGTGGATACAACATTTAATATTGACAATAATTTCATTTCACCAAGGTCCATCCCCAAGGTGTCGTTAAAAATTACCAAGGTTATTCACCAAGGCGTCGTTAAAAATGGTCATCTCTAGAGATTAAGTCTTTACCCAATGCATTGGAGCGCTATCAGGGCGCACCCTTGACATGTCTTTATTATCATGTGAGCCACATATATCATCATCAATCATTTCATAAACAACCCATATAGAATAAAAGAAATGGGTTTCATTTCATAATCATAACGTTTTAAAAAATCTTTTAAAGACATGATCTTTATGTCACGTTAAACCCACGGAAAGGGGAAGTGGGTTTCATATATGTAAATACCAGAATTTAAAATAGGAAATTTTGATATATATGTGAATACCCTTGTATAAATAAGATCTTTGAGTATTCACTTTATAACATAAAATAATTTTGAGAAAAGAGAGAGGCATTTTGAGACGAAAATTCAGCAGCATAACGACTATGTTACAAGGTTTTAGAAGACATTTAAAAGAGAGGGAACATGGGTCACTCACTCATAAATGATCAATAAAACAGTAGGGGAACAGAATATAAGGTATTTAAGAACATGTTAATGAAATTTGAAAAATATACCATATGAAATGAAAAACATGGAAGTGAGACAAAAATAAGATTTCTCTTATGAAAATTCGGCAGCCTAACGACGTCACTTAAACTTCAATAAAAAATGATTTGAAAAGATCAAATAGGGTCTCTCATCATATGATAATAAGAGATCAGTATGATAGATATAGATATCATACACCAACATAATAAAAAGGAACTTGAAAGACTTTATATGAAAATAGAACTTGAAAAATGAGAAGGGTGAAAGAATCCCTTAAAAATTCGACAGCCTAACGACATCACTTAAACTTTCATAAAACGAAATGATGAGAGTAAGAGGGGATCTATAATCATATAAAAATAAAAAGGGCAGTAAGAGTAATATTAAAGAACATACTATCACATAAGAACATGGAGCATAAAAGGAATGACATAAAAGAGATTACATGAAAAGAAAGAGAGGTCAGATCCCTTACCTTAAAACGTAACTCTTAAAACTCAAAGGTTTGGACCTTGAGGACATGGGGTCACCTTGGGAGGACTCCTTGGGTGGTAAGGAGACGAGAACTTCGTTGAGGATGGTTTTGGAGTCGAAAAGATGAGAGGAGGGCTTGGTATTTATAGGGAAAGTGAGGGGACAAGGCATTAATGGCCAATGGACACCTCAAAAGTGGTTTTCTCAAAAGCATGGGCCCTCCCATGGTACTTACCATAGAGTTAGGCCACATGGGGACCCCCACAAAATAATCCATCCTCTTTTAGTCGACCATCCCTTAAAATATCTCATGACATCATCATGACACAGTTATGATGTCATTAAACATACCGAAACCCTAAAACTGTATTTTTACTATTCACTGAAAATTCAACTTTCTCAGAAAAATCCCAAAATTTCACATTAACCAAATATCAATGTTCTGATTTTAAAAATTAACTCTATTTTATAAAAATAATTTTCTAAATATTTTTAATTAATTTTTTTAAATAAACACACTATTCACTGAAAATTCATTTTTTTTCAGAAAAATCCCCAAAAATTACCTTAACATAATATCGATGATCTACGTTCAAAAATGAAATCCATTTTATAGAAATAATTTTCTAAATATTTTTAATTTAATTTTTAATTAAAAAACACTATTCACCAGAAAAAACTAATACTTGAATAATAATTTATGAAACTGTTATTTACCCATTTTATTGAATCTCATTACTTAATCTAGGTGTCTGAATTGTATTAAAACTTTCTTTGAGTGAAATTACTAATCCATTTGGTCACATTACTAATCCTAAGTGTAAAATCACTATTCATAATTTACTATTCATCAAAAATAAAGTTGGTCTTATTAGACTCTAAATTTCATACTGAACATAATTGTAGAAGACCATTTTTTGAAAATCATTACACATTTTAATTTATTTAAGGTTTACATAAACATATTTAAAATATCATTTTTTCTAAAATTCATCAAAAATATGCATACTATATTTATCCGGTCATTTGAAAATTCATAAACTTCATCATAAGAATAAATCCCAATTTTTATTTAAAAAAAAAGGATTACACAAGGCAGTTACTGTCTCCTTACATAGTCCCTTATCACACCAGCATTGGACCTAAGTGTAAGGTGTGCTAAGGTGAGAGAATCCGAGGGTGGCTCAGCCAACATCGCATGAGTAGTAATTTCTATTAGTTTGAACTTCTCGCAAAGGCGATTCCATTCTAGCCTCACACGATGAAGTTCGGCTAGGGTTTGGTCTAGAGAAAAGCCTAGTGGTGCTACCTCCTTCCCAAGTTCTGTTAGATGGGCTTCGATCGGTCCAAGACTACTGGGAGAGGCCATCAAATCTTCTTTCTATAATAATTAACCAAGATTACTTGTATTTAGAGACAATAATCAAAATGTTTAGTTCAATCAGTCATATTGACCAATGGTCATATAACAGTCAAAAACCCAACGGTCTCATTTTAATTATAATCATGTTTATCAAATAAAACATTTTTTTTGAGTATAAAAATAAAATAACACATGAAATTAGGAAACAAGATTTATTCAAAATTTCGGGTCGTTACATTCTTCCCACTAATCTGTCTACACTATCACCAATATGATTCCATCTAGAAATTTAACTTATGAGTCTGACTATCTCCTACCATCATCAATAATCAGGATTCGAGTTCTGATCTACTCAAAAATCCACTTCGTCTAGCCATCTATCATCACTGTGCATAAATATGAGGAAGAACGGGAATCCCAGGTCCAATTTGGTCCACCTTCAATCATCATATATAACCTCTCATTGATTTGTACCTTAATCACAAACCACACCCATGGTATTATTCCGTTGCACCGTAGAATAGACACACAACGATTGAATACCTTGTAATTCATTAAACTATGGGAAAAAATAATTGCATGTGAAGAGAATGTGAATAAATGGGGATGGAATCTGTGAAATATAAAAATGTGAGGAATAAACCACATCATTTGTTTATTTTTATCCTTGATCCATTTTCTTTATTTAGACAAAATGATGTGGAAAATAATCAATGAACAATACATCAATAGTAAATAAGTTAACCATTGATGTGGGAATCAATTCATATTAGTGGAATTGATCCTATTTGGACAAGGAGAAATTAATTGGATGAGATTTCACAATAAAATATTCCTACTTAGTAAGGATAAAAATATAGTGGAAACTGTCATAAATAAGAACAAACATTTAAGGCAACGTATAAGACTATAGCAAAAGACTTTTAAACTTAAACTTCAGCATAATATGGCAAAGGTAAATCATATAATGCCATTTAATTATTCACATAAATATTCTACTAGTAGAATAATCCCATGTAATATTGATATCCAATTTCATAATGATGGAATGAATAATGCCAGACTTCATACCACATAGTCAAGGCCTTGTGCCATGGCAACAAATAAGATTTTGTCATGGACTTGTACCAAGACACTAGTTTGTCTCATGAGACCTACAGATGCATTGAGGATCTATATCGGGCTCCACCCGTCACTTACTAAGTACAATGCATTACTCATATGAAAGGGTGAAACATAATCTAAACAAACATATTAAAACTAGCATATAAAATGTTAATACATTAACCACAAACCATGAATGGTATAGAAATAACACATCCATAAGTCAAACATAACTCATTCAATACAATATGGAAGATTTAATTATAACAAATTTACCTCAATTGTAAATAATTATGGATATTTAAATAGAGGAAAATAATCATTACACTATTTGAGAGAAATATCTCCCTTTTTGTTGAAAACATTTAAAATTATCACTATTTATCAAGAATCTGTTTAAAATTGATTTTTGAATCATAGTGTCCCATACCACTTTGAAACTTTTAAAATGAATTCTAATTTTAAAACATTAATGCACATATAAATAAATCTTTAAAACCATTTTTAAAACATGAAAATTAATGAGAAATATTTAGAAGAATAAAATTTAAAAACATTTAAAATGATATTTTAGCTAGAGTTCCTCAAAAAATGAGACACCTAAATAAAAATAATTGAGGTAATGAAAACATAATAATATCATCAGAATAAAGTGATTCATGATATATTATGTCAAAGTATATTATATATACCAAATAAAAGTAAATTGGTGCATAAAAACTAAGAAGTCTCAATGGAATGTAAGTTGAGATGAAATCCCTTATAAAGACCATATCCTTAGTTTAAGGATAAATAAATGACATAATTATGTGTGAAAAATATAAATACACTAAATATGATAGGATATTCAGTGTAAAAAATTAGAGGAGATTCAAACATATTCTTGTAACAACACCACCAATGACTTGGATGTTTAACTCAATGAATGAAAATTGAGTTAAGATTACTCTTATCAAGTTCATATCAATGACTTGAGAATTTATAAATGGAGTGATTATGTTTATAAAAAGAATAAACACACAAAGGTGAGTGGAAATTACTACATAAATAAATAAATAGTGATTTCACACATAATCTTGGTGTGAAATTATCAATGAAGTTTGCGTAAAACCCACTGACTGGAAATCAAAATTAGAAATTCCCTTTCCAATTTGGTGACTTACGAAACATAAACCCCATGAAAGAAGGATCATACAATTAATATTTAAATACCCATAAATTAAGGTATATTACATAAGGAATACAATCACGAGTAGTACATAAACCACACAAATGGAAATAGTGGCAATATAGCATGAATCTCACGGAAATAAGAAGTGAGATGAAAACCCCTTACCTTGTAATTTTCCTTGGTATAGGGTAGGTTAAAATCCTGTATAATGGTGAAATAATTGACATTAATTAATAAAATAACCAAATACCTAAATGATATCATATATGATCTTCTAATATTTCTTTCTTAATGATATTTCAGTAGTATCATTGTTTTGGTTGTTAACTGATTCATTTTCCTTTATATGTTTTGTTACGTAAGTCATATTTGTTATGTATGAGGTATATTTTATTCATATCAAGAATGATATTAAGTTCTTAAACATTAATTTTAATCATAAAATTAGAATTATTCTTGAAATATTATGATGGGTAATGAATCTCATCGGGTTCGTGAGGACGGTAAGCCGTACGTACGCACGAGCGACAATACAATTATATTGATGGTGAAATAGTATGTAATTGGATAGTATATCATATATACATAATCATTAACATGTTATATTTATTATTCACATCAGTTATAATTATTATTATACCCATCCAAATAATGAAGTGTTTGAATAGCAAACTACACCATGACGTGGAGACGGTATGCCGTGTGTACACACGTTTGGTGACTTTGTCATTTATAGGATGGATAGAATAAAAAATATTGTTGTACCATATTTATAATAACAAAAAATTATTTATAAGGTAATCGATTTATTATTTTGTTATGGAAACAAAAAATAAAGAGGAAGTGGAAGAAGAAAAGAACTTAAAAAAGGGTGGTGAAATTATTACATCTTCTTCGGGTGTTTCCTTTTGAGTTGATAAAAAGGGCTCCTTAGGTTGGAATTATGATCAAAGTAAGGCCTCTAGGTTGAATTTAGGGAAGTTGGAAAGATATTTGGTTAGGTTTTGGATGAGCCAAATGGATTTGGGGGAGAGAAATTTAGATAAGGGGAAGTGCCCTTTTATAAGAGAGGTGAGGGTCACTTTAGGAAAAGTATGAAATATTATTTTATAATAAATAATTTTCGGTTTATAATGGCTAAAAAATGATTTATTTAGAATATAAAGTAGGGATGGGTCGAAACATATCAACCAATAGGCTTTAGACAAGTTTAGGTTACCATTTTAACCTTAGCTTTTAGATTTAACTCTTAGTTAAATAGTTTAACGTTAACCGTTTCTTCTTGTAATCTTACACTATATGGTTAATAAAATTACTTTAAACATATAATAGAACCTAAAGTGGTTCATTAATAAAATATATAATATTATTTAATCACTTTTTCAGATCCTTATATTTTTTGGAATATTATATCAACCAATAATATAGTATTTGTTTTAAAAACTAATTTATGTCAATTTTGACCCTATTTGGTATTTTGTTATTGTGAAAGTCATAAAAACCTTATCACTTCGAAATTTTTTTATGTAACCGAATCTAACATTTTATATTAACTTATAAAATTTATGAATGGAATCAAAACTTTTAAATTATATTTATTTTAATATTTATAATATAAACTATTTTAATATTTCATTAAGATGGTAATTACTGCATCATCATTGTGTCATAAATAAATTTAATTATTTAATTTATAAAAATTGAAAATAAAATAACATTATCTATGAAATATTTTTAGATTTTAATGGAATATTTATAATCGAAAATATAACTTATATAACCCCATGTAAAAATTGTTTTACTAAAAGATATATGTTTATGTCATTTTTGCCTTTACTTTAAATTAATTAATATAAAGTGTCATTATCACTCTCAAGTGGCTCCATGGGTTCCCAAAATCGACCCAAGGATGCCTATGGTCAGAGATGTATCCACCAATTGGAATAAGACACATGTTAGAGTAATTTAATATTATTATAATATTATTTTTTACCTTTATTTACCGGATTTACCTTTTAACCATGGTAAATAAAATATTTACCGCAGTAATTATTCATTATGTATAAAAATTAAAGTTACCTATTTAACAAAAATGGACCTCCTGATTCCAAATATGGAATCCATTTTTCCAAATTCAAAAAACAGAAGTGGAAGAAATTAATTTTAAATTAATTCCCGTTGTCCAAACAAAAGGCCTGTTTTTATGAAATAATAACTATCAAAAGATTAACACTTGTCTAATTACAGTTTAAATGTAAACTTAAATACAATGACATAAATTTTATTAAATTATAAAAATATAATCTAATTATAATTCCAAACCAATTCAAATTTATAATTTAAAACTATAAGTTATTTCGATTAAAAAAGATGTTTTCAATTAAAATTTAGTATTTTTCAGTATTCATCAAAATATGATAGTTATTAGAAAAGTACCAAATATTTATCCAAAATAAATTTTTATATCCTGATTATAAAGAAGAATTTAATTTCATTAAATTGAATATATAAAAGTGTTAAATATTGGTTTTTTAAAAAGGGTTTCCCATTAAAAGGTGGTAAAATTGCATTTTTAAAAAAATACTTCTTTTATCTGAAAAAATGAATTTGTTATTATATTATGTCTAAGAAACACATGATATGGATTTTTTAATTATATAGAGTATATAAAATTTAAAATTAAGTTAATACTATTCATAACCTCTTTTTGAATGACTAGTTTGGTAAGTCATGTTGCGCTCGAACTCAGTGTTGCGTGTAGTGCAAGCTATTGAATTACTTTAAAGAAAATAACTTTATATGAAATCTTGGGGTGTTACATTCTTCCCCCTTCTAAAAATTGCATCCTCTAAATTTTAAAATTGGGCTAAGGAACTTCATTGAATGTCCCATATTGGAAAAAGATTCAATAAAACTGTCACTTTAAAAGGAAGAAAGAAAAGTACAATGGTCACCCGAGATAACCCATATGAGGATTCCATGTAGGAAAAAATGGATATATAAGATAAAATAATTATCATGTTCTGATGGAGATTAATAGAAAACATGATCAGGAGAAAGTTAATAACAAGAAAACCACAAACTTGTGATGGGATAAACAATCATTAGTTTCCCAGTAGTAAAAGTAAACGAACAACGTTTTTTGTTTTAAGTTACATTTCATAATGTTGATGAATTTATTTATGATATTGACTAAGAACATAAAGATATATAGTTAATTTTTATGTAGAGTTTCATCATTTAATAAATTTCTACCACTAACTCATCTTTTTTTTTTCAAATGATGAGTATTCAAGTTGACTTGGTCACACCTGAAGTGATAGAATCAACTTCTATAGAATCACATAATCCACAAAGGAAAAAATATATATTTACTTTGTCTTTAGAGATTAAACAAAACCAAAATGGTTAGTACAAGAGTAGATGATCCCCAAAAAGGATAATCCTTTAGAGAAAGAAATATTAATCTTAATTTCTAAAATTAAACCAACAATACCCAAAGATCAATAAATACCATTCAAAAAACAATTGTCCTTAAAATCCTTAAATATAATCCAAACTTATATTGAAACCCAAAACTTTGAATAATTTGATTACATAGTATTCCACGTTAAATTGTATCTCCAAATAACATCAACTACTCTTAAAGTTATATACTTAAAAGTAATTATCATAATCACATATTCTCTATGATAGGTTATTAATTTCCATAAATAACACAAATCTCTATAAATCAACAATAAAAATGTAGATAAGAATCTACTATTACTCTACAAATAAACTCCCATAATATTATTTTTTCCTTCGGCATATAGTGTTCCCAATAGAGAAAACATCTTCCAAAATAACATTTATCACTTAATCACCAAATAATTTTCTTATACTATGGATATCCATATGATAAGACATAAGATCCCAAATAAACTTATTATTGATTAACAAAATCATTTAACTAAAAAGAATTAGTCACACTAACCAGGGACTTCACATAGTCCAGTGGTAGGTGATAAATCCCAATCAAACTCTGGTTGTGGGTTCGATTCCCAGAACTTTGTCCTCAACAATAGATTATCACACGGTCTGCGTGTTGTCCCTTTTCAAAAACTATATTTTATAACATCCTAGAAATGAGATAAATTCCTCAAAATAACCATAACATAATTTCACCAAAAATGTTATCTCATTCCTCGCATTTTCATCCCAAAATTTAATAACTTGTAATGGCCTCAAATTTAAGGATCATATAAACCCAAATGATTATTTATAACAATATCAACAATAGAAAAGATAATTCTTCCTAAAATAGAATTTTCACATGACAGACTACAGGGTTACACATACAATAGAAAATTATTCCAATGTAATCCCATCAACAAAGAGCACTAATAATTTTAACATTTCACCATCCATTTATTTCCACATAGGTTCTTTCTTGACCAAGAGGTTATCCTATATAATAGGGCATTCACATGGGTAATTCCTAGGTCCGCTCAATTTACGACAAATTACTGTAAATGGATTCTTGGGATCAGTTTTATTTTCTTCCATAGTACTCTTATTTTTCCTCAACAATTATTTAATTTATGTCCTTCTTTCCAACAAATAAAGCATTTCTTTATTCCATCGAGACACTTTCCTAGGATTCTCCTTACAAATTTCTTACATAATGGAAATTTTGCTTTCTTTTCTCCATGGTATCCACTACTAGAGCTCTTATCACTCACCGCCTTTCTCTTCTTTGTTGAGTCAGGGAGTTGGTTAATATATATGTTATTGATCATATTTTTGGAAAACTGATTCATCATGAACATGATATCTTTTACACCATTAAAAATTCCATTTTGTTGCTCATTCCCACCATTGTTCCCATCTTATACATCATGTTCAATGTTACTATGAATTACATGGAATCCTGCCATTGACTAACACAAGAAAGTATAGTTTGAGTCATAAAATCATTTAGAGAATATCATAACACCTTATTCTCAATCTAAAAAACCTTAGAATTAACCAAGGTTATTTATTCCCATATTATATTAAAATCCTTCTATTTGGTTTGTAATGAAAATTTGAATTATCCTAAGCATATAACCCAGTAGTGTTGTAACCAAGAGTGTAGTAAAGACCATTTTTGTAAACTAGGATACCCCGGGTCAAGCCCGGAACTCATTGTCGGAGATTTCACTCCTAGGTACATTTGTGCCAGAGCAGCATTTACCTTCTCATATCCAGATTTGGATGTATTGTTTGGAAAACCCACATAATATTTATAGTACTAAATTTTTGGGATGTTCTTCTATACTAATCCTCAATGTCTATCTTAGGGTAGTGTTTCCTAATCAGATTTTTTTATAAATCTAGATTTCAAGGTTTTTACTAAACTTCCTCTGATACCAACTATAACGCCTTTACCCCAGTAACCCAAAATCAAAGAATTATTACATAAAATTGGTATGATAAAAGGAATCATGAACCGAAATACCAATCAGTTTATTTTCCTTGTAAGTACTAGATACATACATTAGTTTTACATTACATCAGGAAATAAAAAAACAACATTATGTCCCCTTGGAATAATATTATATCCCTTAGCCTATTCCTACAGCTTAATCATAATATACTTCTTTTCATTCTGGGAAAAATAAAACCTAATAAATGGGTGAGCTCAGATGCTTAGTAAGGAAAATAATATAGTGGAAACTATCATAAATAAGAACAAACATTTAAGGAAATGTATAAGACTAGAACACAATCCTTTTAAAATTAAACTTCAACATAACATGGAAAAGATAAATCAAATATTTCTATTTACTTATTCACATGTATATTCTACTTGTCTAATAATCACATGTAATATAAATATCCAATTTCATAATGATTTAATGCAAAATGCTAGATTTCATAACCACAGAGTCAAGGCCTTATGTCAAGACTACAAATAAGATTTTATCAAGGCCTTGTTCCAAGACACTAGTTTGTCTCATGAGACCTACCGATTCATAGAGGAGCTATAGTGAGCTCCAACCGTCTCTTACTAAGTCCAATGCATTTCTCATATGAAAGGGTGAAACATAATCTAATCATTATGTTAAAACTAGCATACGAAATGTCAATACTTTAACCATAAACCTTGAATGGTATAAAAATAGCACATCCACAGTCAAACATAACTCATTCAATACTATATGGAAGACTATATTATAATAAATTAAACTCAATTGAGGATAATTAAGGATATTGACATATATGAAAATAATCATCAAAACTATTTGAGAGAAATATCCCCCTTTTCTTGAAAACATTTAAAAGTATCACTATTTATCAAAAAGCTATTTAAAATAGATTTCTGAATCAAAGATTACCATACCAAATTTAAACGTTTAAAAGGAATTTTAATTTTAAAACATTAATTTCCATATAAATAAATCCTTAAAACCATTTTTAAAACATGGACATTAATGAGAAAGATTTAGAAGAACAATATTTTAAAACATTTAAAATTATATTTTAGTTAGAGTTCCTAACCAAATGAGATATGATTGAGTAAAAATAATTAAGGTAATAAAAAATTAATAATATCATGATAATAAAGGTATTCATCATATATTATGTCAATATATAGTATATACCCCAAATAAAAGTGAATTGGCACATAGAAACCAAGAAGTCTCAATGGAATGTAAGTTGAGATGAAATCCCTTATAAAGACTGTATCCTTAGGTTAAGGATAAATCAGTGAAATAATTATGTGTGAAAAATATAAATAAAAAAAATATTATTGGATATTCACTGTAAAAAAAATTTGATGACATTCACACATATTCTTTTAACAACAACACCAATGACTTGGAAGTTTAACTCAATGAATGAAAGTTGATTTAAGATTACTATTATCAAGTTCATATCGATGACTTGAGAATTTATCAATGGAGTGATTATGTGTATCGAAATAATAAGCACATAAAGGGGAGTGAAAATTACTACATAAATAAATAAATAGTGATTTTACACATAATCTTGGAATAAAATAATCAATGAAGTTTGCGTAAAACCCAATGAATGGAAATTAAAATTGGAAATTCCCTTACCGATTTGGTGACTTACGAAACATACACCCCATGAAAGAAGGTCATAAAATGAATATTTTAATAACCATAAATTATAGTATATTACATAAGTAATATAATCATGGGTAGTACATACACCACACAAAAGGAAATAGTGGCAATATAGCATGAATCTCACGGAAATAAGAAGTGAGATGAAAACCCCTTACCTTGTAATTTTCTGTGGTATAGGGTAGGTTAAACTCCTGTATAATGGTGAAATCATTGTTATTAAATTATAGAAGAACCAAATACATAAATATGATATCATATATGATATTTTAATATTGATTTCTTAATGATATTTCTGTAGTATCATTGTTTTGGTTGTTAACTGATTCGTTTTCCTTTATATGTTTTTGTTATATAAGTCATGTTTATTATATATAGGCTGTATTTTATTCAAGTATAGAATGATATTAAGTTCATAAAAAATATTTTTAATAATAAAATTAAAATTATTCTTGAATTATTATGATGGGGAACGAATCGCATCGTGTTCGTGGAGTCAGTAAGTCGTACGTACGCACAAGTGATAATATAATTATATTGATGGTGAAATAATATATAATTGGATGGTATATCATATATAAATAATCATTAACATGTTATATTTATTATTTAAATTAGTTATAATCATTATTATTCCCATCCAAATAATGAAGTGTTTGAATCACAAACTACACCAGGATGTGGAAATAGTAAGCTGTACGTACGCATGTATAATGAATTTGTCATTTATATGATGGATAGAATAATGAATATGGTTGTAAAATATTTATAATAAAATCACAGTTTGTATAAGGTACTGTATTTATTATTTTTTCATGAAAAAAGAAAGAGTAAGTGGAAGAAGAAAATAACGTGAAAGAGGGTGGTGATATTATTACTTCTTCTTCAGGTGTTTCCTTTTGAGTTGATCAAAAGCACTCCTTAGGTTGTATTTATGATCAAAGTAAGGAATCTAGGATGAATTGAGGAATGTTAAAAAGATATTTGGGTGGGGTTTGGCTGAGCCAAATGACTTTGGGGGAGTGAAATTAAGAGAAGGGGAAGTACCCTTTTATAAGAGATTTGAGGGTCACTTTAGGAAAAGATGGAAATATTATTTTATAATAAAATAATTTTCGGTTTATAATGGCTCCAAAATAATTTATTTCTAAGTTAATGTGTGTATGGGTCGAAATAAGCTCAACCAATAGGTTTTAGACAAGTTTAGGTTACCATTTTAACCTTATATTTCAGATTTAACTCTTAGTTAAATAGTTTAAATTTTATCGTGTCTTCCTGTATTCTTACACAATATGGTTAATAAACTTGCTCAAAACTTCCCAGAGAACCTAAAGTGGTTAATTACTAACATATATACTATTATTTAAGACGTTTTCTAAAATATTTTATTTTTAGGAATATTATATCGACCAATAATATCGTATTTTTTTTAAAAGCAAATTTATGTCAATTTTGACACTATTTGGTATTTTGTTTTTGTGAAAGTCATAAAAAACTTATCACTTCGAAAAAAATAAATATAATCAACCCTAACATTTTATATTGACCTATAAAATTCTTGGATGTCATAAAAACTTTTAAATTATATTTTTTTAATATTTATAATATAAACTATTTTAATATTTCATTAAGATGGTAATTACTGCATCATCATTGTGTCATAAATAAATTTAATTATTTAATATCTAAAAATTATAAATAAAATACAATTATTAATGAAATAGTTTTATACTTCTAAGGAGTATTTATAGTCAAAAAGATAACTTATATAACCCCACTTAAAAATTGTTTTACTAAAAGATATATGTTTGTGTGATTTTTGTCTTTACATTAAATTAATTAATATAATATATCATTATCACTCTCAAGTAGATAAATGGGGTCAAAAAAAAGACCCAAGGATTCCAATGGTCTAAAGTGTATCCTCCAATAGGAATAGAACACATTTTTGATTAATTTATTATTATTATAATATTATTTTTTACCCTTATTTACTGGATTTAACTTTTAACCATGGTAAAAAAAATATTTTCCGAAGTAATTATTCATAATGTATAAAAATAAAAGGTACATATTTACACAGTTTGGACCTACTAATTACAAATATAGAATCCATTTTTCTAAATTAAAAAGACATAAGTTGCAGAAATTAATTTAAAATCAATTCCTGTTGTCAAAATAAAAAGGCATGTTTTTAAGAAATAATAACTATCAAAAGATTTACAATTGTTTGTGCTCAATTTAAATGTGAAATTACATACAATTACCTACATTTTATTGAATGATAAAAACACAATATAATTATAGTTCCAAAAAATTCAAATTCATAATTCATCACTATAAATTATTTCGATTAAAAATGTTATTTTCAATTAAAAATTAGTATTTTTTAGTATTTATCAAAAAATGATATTAATTAGAAAAGTAACAAAAATTTAACCAAAATAAAATTTTCTGTCCCAATTCTAAAGAAAAATTTAATTTCAATAAATTGAATATATATAAGTGTTGAATATTGGTTTTAAAAAGGGTTTTCCATTAAAAGGTGGTAATATTGCATTTTTAAAAAAATACTTCTTTTATCTGGAAAAATGATGTTGTTCTTATATTATTTATAAGAAACACATAATATGGATGATAAAATTATATGGAGTATATAAATTTCAAAATTTTATTAATACTATTCATAACCACTTTTTGAATGGCTAGTTTGATAAGTCATGGTATGCTCGCACTTGGTGTTGCATGTAGTGCAAGCTATTGAATTACTTTAAAAAAACAACTTACTATAATATATTAGGGTGTTACAACCACTCCAAGGGAGACTATTAATATCAAGTATATGTGGATAACCTTATGTATTGAGGTATTGAAATTTATATATGGAGGAAATAAGTAAATAAATCAAATTTAAAAAATTAATTAATAAATAATTTTATTTTACTAATTTTGCCTATGACTAAACTTTACCAAAACAATAAACATTGACATGGATTATTCACTCTTAGGATATATACCATGTTATAAACTAAAAAAATAACATATTTTTGATCTGATCCTCCATTTATGACTTATTCATTTTTTCAAACAAACTGCGTGTGCGTGACATTAATTTTTTTTTTCTAAGTAACAATTCTTGGTTCATCAGGTCTTAGAATCTCACATAATATTAGTTCCTAGATCTAAAAATAATATATAAAATATTATTGTGTAATACATGGAAAAATTATGTTTGTTACATAGGATTCAAGAGGATAGTTGAGTGAATCCATATGATGGTTTTGTATAATTATTTATCAGTCAGACTATCCATGACTCAAAACTATTATGATTGTGATGAATACCTAGCTGAATAATCATGGTTTTATAACAGGACGATTAGTTTATATTATAATTTAATATATATCTGGGACATCCAATGAGTGTGATTAATATTCTAAGAGGGGTCATCATTTTATTCGGAGGCCATTTAAATGTAAGTCCTTATTTAATGGTTATAAAATATGATACTCACATGATAAGATCTTATGTTGTAGATATATGGAACCATCAAATTTCTTAGCCTTAAGATCTATCCTTAATAATTAAATACATAATGGTAGAAAATTCTTCTAATGCTATGGAACTTTGAGAAATATTAACAAACAAGAAGGAAAGCTCAATGTTTTGGAATAAACTTCTCTTGATAAGCCAAATGGTGAATCTATTCAAAAAAAGGATTTATATAACTAAGGTAATCCCCAAATAAATGCTTGGGAAGTATTTATAATCATGTCAGATTCAATGGAGTCAAAATTTGAAAAGAAACAAGAGATTATTAATTCATATAAAATGAGAGATAAGATGAAAAGTTTCTATTACAAAAAGAAAGGAATGAAATATATGGAGTTTCTAAATCTATTCATTATTGTATTATGAAAGAAGAGACCTTAGTATCTACCCATATAATCAATATGATAGGATACATTATTGAACAGTAGAGTCTAGGTTCTCCTATAAAGATTAAATTGAAAAAAATCATTATACAATCCTCAACAGAATAGTTTCGATTGATTACTAATTACAATATTAATAAACTCTGTGAACCTTTACGCAACCTCCTAAACATGTTAAGTATTTATGAACAAGTCATTAGAAGTTCTTAATAATGTAATATGATTATGGTAAAAAGGTATATGGGTAAAATTTAATGCCACATTGGATGGAAAAGATGTCATAGAAAGTCTACATCACCAATTAAAATGACTAAGAGACATAATGGAAAATGTTCTCATTGCGGAAATGTAGTCTATTAGAGAAGAAATTGTCTGGATTACCTATAGGGATATAATAATCCATGTGGAGTGTCCACTTTATGTGTAAATGTGACATAATTCCTTTATTTTTTGTCATACCAATAGTATATTTTATATGTTTTTTAAATTTAAAGGGCACTAGAAAAATAATCAAAAGGAATAAATGAATAATAAAGTTTAAAGTTGATGTCCATGTGATAGAGAAAATGTGTTGATGTGTTAGAGAACTGGATACATCATGAATGGATGAAAAATTTCATAAGATATGTATTTTTATATTTCTCATTAGAATATATTACAAAAAATAGTTTTCTTAATTTTATAAAAGCTATTTTTATACACGTAGTTATGATTTTTGTAGTTAAATAACATGATTTGATGGGATAGATTTTAGGTTATTATTTTTAATGAATTCATAATATTTTCATTGATGGATATTTTTTTACATAGTTATTGAATTTATGAAAAGTTTACAAGATATTATAAAAGTGTTTAGAATGTCTGAAAAGATCATATAATGTCCATATATTTGTACTATACAGATAGTAAAAGTTGAAAAAATATCAAACTAAAAGAAGAAATGTTAGTTAAAAATTCAATAGTTCTTCTTCATGAATCCAATTAAGTTTATCTTAATCCTAAGGGTATTATCAATAAGGGGTAATGATTACATATAATGGGATTATCTAGAATACTTATAGGGGTTTGGTAACTCTAAGTAATTTCCATGATAGTTATGGATGTTATAATTTTTTGTTCAGAGTTTGAATGTTATGTGATACTGAATGTATGTTTTCCAAAGTGTTCTAAATATAAAGTGGTTTTAAATCAAATAAAAAATTGATTGGTATTATATATTATATATAAGATTTAGTAAATAGTTATTACATATTGGGTTTTAATGTAATGTATTTTATCAATCTCAAATGAATCTATGTAATGGATACATATCTCCATCTCAATTTTGATAACCGAAGATGTATGATATAAAAGAGTCATTTTGAACATGTTTATGATTCTTCATTGAATACACATAGTTTATGATTCATCAATTTATATAAAATGATCAGAGAAGAAGATATGGGTAAAAGTGTTCATTGAAATATTTGTTAAAATATATTTTAATGTGTTCCTACCACCCATCAGCAGTATATTATAATAAATTTTTCTATTTAAATAAATGCATCCTGAAACATATAATTTCATATGATATATGGAAAAAATGTTTTACTTGTTATATATTCATTCACGGAGGAGGTAAATGTTACATTTTAAAACATAGAGTAATCTCTGTTATGTCTTAGAAAGATATTCTCAAGTGAATATAGTGTATAATAGGCTAGTGGGAGTATGTTTTAACTAAGATAATTTCAAATATTATAAATAAATAATTGTATTAGATTTAGTTATACTGACTATTTTCTTTATATCTTAAGGATTAAAGATTTTTAATAGTAATGAGAAATGTAAATAGCTATAATTAGTTACTATGATAAAGTTAATATCACTATTAACTATAGGATTATATTAGTATAATATTATAGTGACTATTCAAATTTTTTCATAAAGATCATTAGGAAATGTGATTATAAGGAAACCTATAAATAGTTTTAGTTAGTTTCCATAATAAGTGAACATAAATATTCCCTAAAGGTTTAAATAGAAAATTAAAAAAGAAGATAACTTTGTATCATAAAAGGGTTTTGGGTATAGAGGTTAAGAGAAATGTAAATAGTTACACTAGTTACCATAAAAAATAGACATCAAATTAACTTAAACAATTTGATGATGGAAAACTAATAATGTTAACAGTTAAATAATTTACAAAATATTAGATGCAATACTCTTGAGGGAAAGGGTTAAAAGGATAGTGATGAGGTAATTAGAAAGTGTTTTATCTAGACAACATATGGTGAAATTAAAACATTGGATGTTTTTATGGTAAGGAGTTTGATTATATATTCAATGTGGTGAACTTTAGAAATTTTATTTCTAGGTCTCACCATTATTAAAAATATATTACTTCATAAATTCTACCCACGAATAAGATAATTGATGCATTTTATCAGATGATCACATTGAGATGTGACAAGAAATTATATATGGATGTAATGTTCAAGAACCATTATCGCGACAACAACATGAGGTTCATATAGAATTCCAAGGATTCAGACACATTAGATATTGGTTTTAATGGTTGTAAATGTATCGTGTTATTATAATAAAGTAATTATCCAATTATAATTAATTCATCTATAATGAAATGTAATTTTACAAGAATAATAAATAGATAATACCCACCTCAAAGTATGGATATAAGATTTCCCAAATAGATGATCATTACAGAATAAAATGGAATATAATGATATGATATGTTTAGAATTAATAGAATCTTGAATTTTTATAAAACAGTTTTATATTAGATATGTTGAATATATTCATGATGGAATACGTAGAGACTTATTACAAGGACTTATCCCTTAAATTATATGTCATTCAATTTCATACTGTTATTGATATTATTTTTGGTTCAATAATAACTACCAATCCTTATTACCATTGGTTGGAAATATACCTACCATGAGAATCTTCATACCTTCATACCCTATCTACAAAATTAAACATATGGACATTGCAAATTAGGGGGTTCTTGGGTATGTTTCTAGTCATGTCATTGGTTGGACCACATTAAGATGATATTTTCCTCTTGCTTGATAAGATATGTCATATATCCCTTGATTGAATTAGATGAAAAATATTCATTGCTATGGTTGGTTATTTCACATATAATGTGGTAAAATACTTGGATAATTTATATGTGATGTTCTTATTAGATAAATGAATGACATGTGATGTATTCATTGACTCAGTTAATCATTTTTAGTGAATCAAGAAATGATGTTAGGGCAACAATAGATTGACATGTTACATATCTACTAGTCTCTCTATGTCAAGAAAAAAAGGATAATAAAAGATACATATGATATATATTATACATCTTGTTATGGAGATTTTCATATATAGATATACATATTTTAGATGGAGATCACTTTAGATCCCTAGTAGCTTGAGTAACACAAATTATTTTACAAAGGCCTCTATTTTCTCACATCTATGTAATTAGTATTTCATAGTTTTTTTGAATACTACTAATCCCTATAGGGTCACACAGATATTCCATTAGACAAGAATAGATTTTTTCACAAAGTTTATGTTAAAAATGAAGATACTTTGATGAAAAACTATTACAAAAATTGTTTTCCTGGATTCATAATGATTTTTTATATTTTCCATATAGTACATATATTATTTTAGTGTAATTGGGTGATTTTTGGATGTGAAATAAAATTTACATGCATGTGATACATGTACATATTCATATGAGATGCATGGATTACATATATATAATATATGATATTTTATATATTATATACATTTAATATGTGAATTTGATATAAGAATTATTTCGTGCATGTGATGCATGAAATATATATATGGTATATATTTATTATGCGTGTGATGCAGAAGAAAAATATATATATATATTATTTCTCCTAAATGGCCTCCTCAGTCATACTCCATTTATAAGTGGATTAAAGTCCTTTCATTATTTCACTGAAAACATTCAATAGATTATACCCACACTTTAAGAAATTCATATGATACATTATAGGATCCTTTGGTTTTTTATAACACCATGATATTTATAGAAATATTTTTTATTCAAATAAATTTAATTTCATTGATAGAATGCGTTACACACAACTCTAGTTTAAAAGAACCACGATATCCTATTAAATTATTATTATTAAATATGATAATTATCATCTAGTAGTTTTATTTATGGGTATGAGTAGGATTAAATAAATTATGAAAATATATTGTTTAAATATATATAAAATAAACTATTTAATTATAAATTTAATATAAATGGAAATTAAAATCATTTGAAGATAAAGGAAATGACATTGCAATAAATACTATTTTTATACACACATTGTGTTTTTATATTAATAAATTTAATTAAATGTAATTTGTGAATGATTTTAAAGAAATTTTTATATTTAATATTCAATAAAATGTTTTATAATTAATGTTAAAAATTTATAGGCATGGGATAAGAATAAATCTACAATTGTTCTTAAAAATAATACTTTTCTTTTAAAAAATGGGTTCCTCATGTTTAAGTTTTATTATTTTAAAATAAATATTGGTCACTTTTGGGAAACTTATTAATCAAAATGTAATTAATTTTTATAATCATCATGTAAAAATTATGGTAGAGTGAGTTTGTGGGAATTTCCTCAAAGGATAATTTTTTTGATTAATAGTGAAAAATAATGATTTTTATTTTGAATTTTCATTTCGTATAATGCATTAAAAAATATTAAAATTAATTTCATATGGATTAAAAAATAAAATATGTTCAATTATAAAATTATTAATAAACTTCAGTCTATTTTCATTAATCTAATATTGAATTTTAATATAAATAATTTTTTAAAATAATGTGAACATTTTCATTGTAAAACTAGTTTTTCCTTCCATCTTTAACTTTGATTTTAAATTAAATTATACCACATCTATTTATTGTATTTTATAAAATAGATTATATATTTTGAATCATAATAATTAGTATTATTTAATAAGTTAATCTAATTTTTTTCTTAATTAATATTTTTTTTTAAAAATTAATTGATTTGGTTAATTCAGAAATGGGTTTACGGATGGTTAAACTAAAAAGATAAAGGTATAAAATGACCAAAAACTTAGCCAATTTACATTTATTATCCATATTAATACATTATATCTTATAAAGATCATTAATTTTCTATTTTTTATCCTTGTGGTATGTGTACAGTATGGGTATATCTTTTTCATTTAAAATATTCTAAGGGTGATCTTTCCACAAATTATTAAATGACAACCCCTTTAATCTCTTATTTACACTCCCAAAAAATTTTGGTTAGGAAATATCATGAAAAAATCCTTTATCAAATTCCACCCACTCTTCATAGAGGATTTATTTTTATTATTAAACCTTTTTATAAAGGGTTTTTTTCTAGCCTATGGAGGTTGTACGAAGACGAAATATCATTATTAACTGATAATTTTCATTTTATTTATTTTCCATAATCCTTAAAATATTACTTAATTATGCTGATACAGTATCATCATTATATCCCATATGCTGAGATGTTATTACATTAACTTAATAACCTATATTCCCCTCCTCTCTATTGAAATTGGAAATGAAACCGTTTATCATGTTTAAAGAGAAATTTCGCCTCACGAACTGATGTGATGTGTTTTTCATTTTAATTTTAAATTGATGGTAATAAGGATATATTAAATGAATATATAAGATATATATTATATAATAATTATTTTTAAGGGTATTTTATTATTCAACATTTTTTTCCGTCCATCGAAAAAATGGAAACAACGTTGATGTGTATGTACGGCCTACTATCTCTTGGAATGATGTAATCCATTTTTTCATCTCTAATTTTATGGATTACCATAATATATATATATATATAATTAATATATAGTAAATTTATATCATGATAAAAGTTATATATATTATTTAACCATTATCAATATATAAGGACCAAAACTACCAAACAAAAACATATATGAAAAACAATGTAGTTATTACTCAAAACCATGATTTCAAAAAATAATTGTTAATAAACATGTGATAAAATATTATGAGTAAATAATATATGATATGATAAATATGTGTTTGTTTCTATAATAAGTATAACAAAACCCTTATTTATTATACACTATGGTTGAATGTTTGTGAATAAATTCAAGACATGATGTAAGGTATCTTTGTCTCAAATTATATTCTTTGGGACACAAGTTCTTTATACACCAATATTATTGCTTTAGGTGTATATACATCTCATTTAAAATTATATATCATAAATCTATTTATTTTAATGATATTTAATGTTTCATTTGATATTATTATTTTATAGGAATTGTGATTCAAAGGTTTCAAATATGGTAAGAGTTTTATGAGCAATCTCATTTTTTATCGGGATTCTTTATGATTGTGTTTCCAATTATGAAATATTATATCGTTTCTCCAAATATACTCATGAATATTATTCTCTAATATTTTTTATTTAAAATAGTTAGTTTCCTTTAATTTTACTCTATTTATGTACTCATGAGTCTGGAAGATATTTTTTATGAAAAAATGACTTTATTTTTCTTTTTAAATAGAAAAGCATTCTCTTCCTTTCCCATGTTTTCTAAAAATGATTTAAAAATGGTTTTACTATTTTAAAATGAATTTTTAAAGTCATTTTTAATTATTTTTTTAATTTTTAAAAAATATTTTTAAGGGAATCATATTTTTATTTTTTGAATGAGGTACATTTTAAATTTTACCAACAATGTTAAAGGAATCATTTGTCTAATGTGCATGGCACGAATGAGATTTCTCGTCACCATGACAGATTGATGATTTATAGATTCTAGTATAAGATTCCAAGTTTATTTTCAATGTATTGAATTTTTAAAATATTCTATGATTTTTATTTTATAAAAGATATTTTAATGTGGAAAGGATATTTTACTTAATAAACAATCCAAGTGATCATTAATAAAAATTTCCCATCTAAGATGACATACTTTCATCTTACTCATGCTTTAAAAGGGACATGATCTTTTGATACCATTATTATTCTCTATATAAAGGGTTCATGTTATGAAGCCAATATTTTTATGAAACATGTTTCATTACTATAGGGTTTACCAAGATGAAATGATTATAAAACCAAATTATTTTCCCTCTGGATATACAAAAAAGAAATAATGAAATTTGTATAAAAAATTATTTTTTCAACAGATTATTCTACAAAGAAATGTTTATACAACACATTTCCTTTCATGAGTTTCGATAAGATGAAATTCTTATGATCTTTCAAAACACATATGTATGAATTTCATAATGTGATGGGTGGGTCCTATATCTCCCACTAATGTATTGTGTAAAGTTTTATATCTCATGATATAATGATGTGAAAAACATTATGGGATTGATTAACTATGGTTAGAAAGTCAACTAGGATGGATCTATCACGGGGAACAATTTGATGATTTTGATCCCCCATGGGAAACCAATTATGAGGCTTGATCTACTATGTTTTATGGTATTGGTAGTTAAACTTGTCAAATGAAATGGTTTTCATACATATGTGGGTGACATAATTTTATAACACAATATTATTTTCAAGAATTATGATGATTTAAAAATCTTATGAACCATATCTTTTAGAATGATAAGTTTTTGTTCGACGAATCATGTTTATGATCAATAATAGATCAGAAGTGAACTTTTCAATTTATATTCATGTCATCATTCAATTATTCTTATATTATGCTATCATATTATCATATGTTTATATATCCCTTGTTTGACCATATTGAATCCCCAAGATAACATTTTTTATGTTTCCTTTCTCTAGGTTATGAATAATGGTATTAAGTATGATATGTTAAAGAACTTTTTATATTAGTAAGAACATAGTTGTAGATGAAGTAGTTCACTTATGATCCAGTTTTTTATGTATCCATGTTTTTGATGACACTAAGACCTTTTCAACCTCAGGCATGTATTTGTTTAATTTAGTGAATTGTCATCTAAAAAAAAATATATATATATTTTTTAAAATCTGGGTTCACTATATTTGGAATTTGAGTAATTGTTTAGCTAACGAGTGGAAATTAGGATGATAAAAATTTAATTAGAATCCTAGGGATATTCCTAAGTTTAGGATAAAAACTTCATCATTTTTAAGGTGTTGATTTTGTGTTTTTCCTATAATTACATCATTTTTTAGAACCTATAAGTTAATTTGGTTTCTTAATTTATTTATCTAGGGTCAATAACACTGAAGAGATTTGGTTGATATATCTCGAACATCATTTTGGTGCACAATGAGTGTTCCCTTACTGTGCACATGTTTATAATTACTAGATGATATTATTTGGTTAATTAAAATTTTATTTATGAACCACCTTAAATGATTTGAATATATGATGATCATTGATTACCAAGGATAAACCTAAGGGTTTATAAACTTAAAATAATATGTCATGATTTAGGCAACCAATAAATATTTTATGATTATGCGATTTACAAGTATTAATAGATTTTTTCACACTATGTATTTTAGTTTTAGTATATGGATGGAACCATAAAGAACCCTAGAACATTGAATGTGATGGAAATTATTGTGATTACAAGAAACCAAATGGGGTGATTACTAGATTGAAAAATATTGAGATTATTCCTAATAAATTTTCATGATATATGATTAAAAACAAAAAAACAATATTGACTCTTAGACTCACCAAATAAAAGAGGGATGGTGTTCCTTGATATCTTAGGTGGTGGAGACCATAGAAGAATGAAGCCCCAATTTTATTCTTGTTAGAAATTTATAAAGAAGCACCCATTATAATAACTAAATAGAACAAGGAAATGTTATTTTTGTGAAAAACAAGATCATAGGGAGATAATTTCAAAGTAGTTCATTTTCATATGTGTGGGTAATATGGCCATAATCCCATTCAAAGCCCCAATCCAAGAGTTTTCTACAAGACCATGTAAGGACATTTTCCATGTAAATAATTAAAGTTAAAGGATAGAAGTATTTATGTATTGGGATTCAAGGATTATGTTGAAAAAGTATTTTTACCAATGGAATTTTGGTTGTAAGAATCCTAGAACATATAAGGATTATGTTATTTCTGGAATCATATATTTATTCATAAACATATGAGTTATGGATACCATCAAAGATTTATGTGTTTAAGGATGATCATAATTTGGAAGTCTTACACACACAATTTTAGGTTTTATGAGATGGGAGTTTATCAAGGTTAATGATATTCTTGGAAACATTTATATCCATGAAACCATTTATTTTTCTGTATGTTTTACTAAATAAGTGATTTGATGAGGACATAACCAGGTCAAAATTCTATACAGGGTATAGAAACTATGAATACAGAGTGATTCAATTTGGTCCTATGAATTCCTCCCACTATATTCGTTGATTTAATGAATAAAGTATTTAGGGAGTACCTTGATTAGTTTGTGATAGTATTTATAGAAAATGTTCTTATATATCAAAATAGAAAGTAAGAGAGTTAATATCACTTTAGGATTGTATTGAAGAACCTAAAAAAGGATTATTTGTATGAAAAATTTAACAACATTGAATTTAGTATACAAACAGATTAATTTTTTGTTCATATAATCTCACTAGTGAATATATTAGTGGATCCATCAAAGAATGAGGGTATCAAAAATTGGCCCAAACAATTTTTTTGTAAGTAATACTTGAAGTTTTCATGGTTTGGATGGATATTATCTAGATATTCTAGATAATGTATCGTGGTTATCCAATCCATAGACCATGTTTACACAGAAGGGAGAAACACATCCTTTGGACAGATGAATGTGATGAAAATATTAAGGAACTAAAAGAAGGTTAGTCAGATCAGCTTTACATACATTAGCTTCAAGTGGAGAAGTTTATGTTGTCTATTGTGATACAACAATGTAAAGATTGAGATTTTACCCAATGTAGAATGATACATTAATAGTGTACGCCTAATGACAATTGAAGGTACATGTGAAGAATTACCCATCACATGATTTGGATTTAGTTGTGGTATTTTTTTCAATAAAGATAGAGAGGAATTATATTTTTGGGGAAAATTGTGAAATAAATAATAATAAAAACGTATAAATTATATATTCATAGAGAAGGAGTTGAATATTACCTATATAATATGTTTGGAACTAATTAATTATTATGACTACTAAATACATTAAAACCCTGGAAAAATGATCATGGTGGAAGATGCTTTGAGTCGAATGGATCGTGCTAGCATATCTAAAATTAAGAACACAAAAGATCCAATATATTTATTTGAAAAGGATATATATGTAAAACATGATGAATATGGACAAATCCTATCTTTATAAAATGATTTTTTAACCAACTATCCATGTGAAGATTAAATAGTTGTAGAAGGATGATGTAGAGATCCAGAAGAAAGTTAGAAATGTTCTTGAGGTTAACATTAATAGTGATATAATGATATGGTTCAGGAACTGTGAATGTGTTCTATAAATAAACTATATGAAGAAAGATCTATTAGAGGAAGATCATATTTTTTTATGGTTGGATGATGTTCATATTTTACTGAAAATAATCAAGTACAACATAGGAACTAGATAGAGAGAATGAATTCAAAGAATAGTTCCCAATGAAAAATATATCTACCTAAATGTTTCATCAACATTTCACTTAGTCTTCATTCATCTGCACGAAGTGTATTCCATTCATCAATAGATCTTCCTTTTCCACTCCCATGACCTCTAGATCTTCCTAAAATTGGCAGAAGAGCTTTAATCCTTTTATATGTTGTCTAAACATCAATGCTGTGAGAGTCAGAGCTATTTTCCTAATTATCCGTATTCTTTTCAAGAGATGTGTCCCTCATCCCCTCAACCTCTAGTGATCCTGTCTAAGGAGGATCCCCATGATGTTTAGTATCTTTATTTGGATGCTCAAACTCCACTTTATAGTCACTTAAATACCTTTTCTTCTTGTAGGAAACCAGTTGGAATCCCTCATTATCCACCATGAGATTCGATGAAGCTATAATTTTTTTGGAAGTGAGTGGAACTTAGAAATTTTGTTTACTCTTTTGGTTACCTAAAGAATCCATTATTTTATAAGGAATCTATTGATCAACCACTTGTTGTATCTCTTCCTCATTTAATTCTTCAACCATGACGTCATTGTTACTGCCTTTGGATTTGGTATTATCTTACTACAAGTTATTTTTTTCCATTTCTAGGAATATCAACATCAATGACATTCTCCTCTTCTAGGAAGATGGTATCCCGATATTTATTCTTGTTTCCTGAAGTGAAGGCATTAACATTAGTTGAATCATTGGGTCGATCCACAACCTTTATCCCCTTTCTTGTAGACTCTTGAGACATTGGGAGAAATATGTCTGTCACATTATTAATTGTCTCTTCCAGGGGACCATCATGAAAAATAGTTTTGGTAATATATTATTTATTAAGATTTTACTTATTTTGACAGAGTTTTATAAGGTGACTTATTATCCCAAACCCCTCATTTGATATTTTCTTCCAATATTTCTCTAAAGAGTGCTTGACAACCATACATTCAAAATAGAAGAGGGGATTTTTTTTCATAATCAACATCAATTTGGATGTTATCATAAGGAGTCAAAAGGGTTAAAATTTCAATCAGGGTGGATTTGAGATCAATCACCACCATAATATTATAAAAATTTCCAAACCAAACATCCCCGGTCTCCTTATCGAGCAATATGTGAGTCCCAATTACCGTTCCAATGTCATGAAGTATCTTCAGATTCCATAAAACTTAATTATGTACATATAGATGAACCCAGACCTGAAAAAATGTGTTTTTAGAATGCGAGACACTTAATTCTAAAGACCCTTCATGTAAATGAAGTCATCCAGGTTTCATTTGTAGCAAACCAATGCCCCATTCTCGAAGCATCTGTTCATCAGAAGGAAATAAAAAATGGAAAAAAACTCATCCAAAAGATCATAGTTCTTTATTATCTATTCATATAGGAAGTAGAATGGTGTATAGAGATTTGATTGAGTATTTTCAGTGGGAAGACACTAATAGAGATATTTCTTAGTTTGTTTCATAGTAATTGGTATGTCAGCATGTTAAGGATAAGATAACAAAGACTAAGGGGATGTTACAACCATTTTCCATACTATAATGTAAATCTAAAAACATTTCCATAGGTTTTTCATTTATATCCCCAAGAATAAAAGGAAACAATGATCTATAGGTTATAGTTAACACCTTTCAAGGTAATCACAATTGATTTATATCATATAATACTTCTTACACAATCATAATTATATAATATACAATAATTAAGTGGTAATTTTTCAAAGAGCACCACATACTATTTTATCAAATCAAGATCTGAAGCTTACATAATTGTTATGATGAAGAATTTAGTAGGATATCGATAATAAGCTATATTTCATAACTATGTATAATCTATAAATATGTACAGTCTGATAAAATAATTAAAAAACTAAAGGATATTTTGAGATATATTTTTTCTATATTTTTAATGTTTTTGTGATCAACACCTTCCTCAAGTTGAATTTTAATACAATAATATCTTCCACGTGATCATTAAGATGAATATTTATAATGCCTTCTACAGAAATAAGTATAGAACTCCAATATTATAGAATGAAGATTGGAAGATAAATATATTGGGAAAAAAGTTATTTGAATATATGTAAGATAATATTAGAATATTTCACCATGACATAAGGTTAGTGAAATTTTGATAGAATAGTTATAGTGATAGTCATTGGCATGATCTATAATTCAATGTAATTGGCCAGGTGTTTCTACGAATTCACATTAAAATAATGTTATATGTTTCAATAAGAAATAAAATAACTTCCCTAGGAATATTGTACAATTTTATATTCTTTATCTAGCATGCATAGTTTCATATTTTGTGGTTCTTCCACCAAACCTATCTCAAGTACACAATGAGTTCAATGTATCCTTCCGGCGGAAGTACATACCAAATCCTTCACATGTACTAAGATAAAATGTCCTACCAGTGGAGAAGGATTGGTTTTATGATGAATAAATAGTTTAGAATTAGTATTGTAGAGATAATGTTCTTGAAAATATACCACTC
This sequence comes from Viscum album, assembly GCA_963277665.1. Lineage (NCBI taxonomy): Eukaryota > Viridiplantae > Streptophyta > Magnoliopsida > Santalales > Viscaceae > Viscum > Viscum album. Next base: position 324,551,653 of record OY728152.1, on the reverse strand, counting down.
ACTAGGTAAATGTTATTTGGTGAAATAACCAATTTGAGGAAGCTAGATGGAAACATGGGGAGACGATGAGGCATAAGTACACTCATTTTTTTTATATATGCATCACCGAATATCAATTGTGAAGTTAATTTTTAGGAGGGTAGGATGTAAAAACATAAGATTTTATGAAATAATTTTTTTTTCAAATAAATTTATCTTCTTCGATAGCTTTAATTATATACAACACAGATATTATACGAACTACAATATCCAATTAAAATATTATTTTTAAATATGATAGTTATTTGATATATTTTTGACGGGTGTGAATGAATATTTTCAACTAAATAATGAAAATTTATAGTTAACATATTTATAAGATGATTTTTATTGTTATTAACTGATTGGAAATGAAAAAATATATAATTTTAATATAGATGAATCGCTTTTCGAAAAATCCATTTTTTACAAGAAATGTGTTTTTATTTTAGAAAATTAAATTAATATATATTGGTGAATTATTTTAATTAAAACTATATATTATATATTCAATAAAATACTATATCATTCATCAAATATTTTTCTAGTCATAGGATTGGAATTAATCCAGTATTATACTTAAAAATTATATTAAAAAAAACAGTTTAATCGTGTTTTGTTGTGATTATTTTAAAATTAATTTTTCAACTTATAGAAAATTTATTCATGAAAATGATATTCATTTATAAATTCATAATGTTAAAAATATATTTGTGAAATTTTGATAATTTTTTGAAATGAGAATATTATTGATGAATAGTGAAAATACTAATTTTATTAAGAATTTTCATTTATTTTAATGCATTTAAATACATAAAAATTATTTTAAGATTTCTTAAAAAGTAATTTTTATAAATATTATTTTTTAATATAATTTATTATATTTCAATCAATATCATGTTGCTTTGGTATGTAATATTATTTTAATCTTATGAGAACATGTTCATTAGATAAACGTTTTTTCATCATGTCTATGAGTTTTATTTAACATTAAATTCTGAAACATTGATGTATTTATTTTCTTAAAAATGGTTTCTATATTTTTAATCATAAAAATTTATATTAAATAATAATTTTATCTTATTTTTTGGTCAAAATTAATAGTAAAAATAGTAAAAAATAATTACCATGGAAATAGTAAAAGTTGGTATACCGAAGGTTAAACTAAGAAGATAAAGGTTAAAATTTTTCAAAAAACATGTATAATTTCTATTCTATGGAAATATTTTTACCTTATAAATTCTATGTTTTACTAAAAGCAAATTTTTATCCCCGTATAATGTGTAAAAGAAGAGTATATCTTTTTTGTTTTAACAAAGTCTATGTGTGTCCTCTCCCCCACTAATAAAAAGAACACCCCTCTCCTCTCCACTTCACACTAAAAAGACTTTTGGATAGTAAATGTTACAACCAAATAATTTCCTCAATTACTTCCCCAATTCATAAATTCCTTATTTTTATTTGGAAATCATCCAAAAAATGAATTTGGTGCTAACATAAGGAGGTTTTTCGAAGAAGATGAATAATTTTTAATCATGCATTTTTATTTTATTTTTTCTTCATACTCTTTAAAATATTCACCAATTTGGTTAATATAATAACATAAGTATATCCCATATAGTTATATGTTATTATGTTAATGTAATAACCCATGTTAACCTTTTCTTCAATCAAACAAGAAACAAAACCATCAATCCTATGTACGGAATACTACCACCTCACGAACCGATGTGATATGTTATTCATTTCTATTATAATTAGATAGTAGTAAGAATTTATTAAATTAATAAATGTGATATATATGATATAATAATGATTCTTGAATGATGAATTATTATTTAAATTTATTTTTATCTATTAGTTGAGAAAATGGAATCGACTCTCAAGCATAGGTATGACCAATAGTCTCCATGAATTGTGTATTCCATTTTTCTATCTCAACATTTATGAATGAATGTAAATATGTATATGAATAATATATATGATATTTCTATCATTAAAAGACTTATTTATATGATATAACCATAATCAAATTACAACGACCAAAACTTACGAACCAAAACATATATGAAAAAAGCAGTTATTACCCAAAACAATGATTTTAACAAATAATTATCTATAAACAAGTTATAAAAGGTTACAAGTAAATATTATATGGTACGATACATATGATTATGGTTATGTAATATATTCATTATAAACTTATATTTATTATACAAGAGGTTTGACTTTGTATGAATAAATTCAAGACATGAGTTAAGGGATATTCTGCTGAAATTGTCTACATTGGGATACAAGTAAGGTTATGCACCTATCTTATTTTATGATGTTTATATACATCCCATTTTAAATATTATATCATGAATCTACTATTTATATTATATTTAACATTTTGTTTTATATTATTCATTAATTTGGATTATGATTCAAATGCTAACAATATGAAAAGGGTTTTATGATACAATCTCATTATTTATTGGGATTGATTATGATTATGTTTTTTATGATGAAACCATATAATAGATCTCCAAATAAAGTCATGAATTTTATTATACTTTGGTAATTTATTTTTAATAAATTTTTTCTTTCATTATAATATTTTTATTTACTCAAGAGTCCAAAATAAAGTTGTTTAGGATAAATCGACTATAATTCCCTTTTTGAATGATTTTTTTTCTTAAATATCCATATTTTTTAAAAAATGCATGAAATTATGTTTCATGTATTCTATAATGATTTTTAAATTAATTTTTTCCTTATTTTACATTTTAAAAAATATTTAAAATGAATATTCCTATCATTTTTGCAATGAGGTACTTTTGACTCTTTATCGACAATGTAAAGTGATCCTTTTTAGTCTGTATAACATGAATTAAAATTTTCATCATCATGACCAATAAATGATATTTATATTCATTTATAATTTTCCTCTTTTTTCAAATTTAATTATTCTGAAATTATTTGGTGTATTTTTAGTTTTAAAAAGTTATTATCATAGTAGAAAGGATATTTTCTATATGAAATGTTCCATGTGATCTTTCAATATCACTTAAATATATTATGTAATACTTTCAAATTACTTATGATTTATTAGGATTATGATCTAATGATACCAATATTATTCTATCTCTAAATGTTTTATGTTGTGAAGTAAATATGTTTATGAAACCTATTTACTTTCCACAGGTTATATCATGTTGAAATTCTTAAGAAATTCACTTCTTTTTTCTATGGGTTATTCTATAATGAAATGATGATATTTTCATGAAACTTGTTCCCTTCCATAAGTTATTATATAGAAAAAATGAATATGAAAACCCTTTATCTTTAGGGGTCCTAATATGATGAATGTTTTATGATATTGTGGGGTACATTTTTATTTTATTAATTACATGGTGGGTAGGACTTACATCTCCCTCAAATTTGTTGGATAATTCTTTATATGTCATGTGATAACGATGGGAAACAAGTTGATGTTATTGGTTGACTAATGGAAATAATTAAATAGATTTGATATACTATGTGAAACAAGTCAATGTTCTTAATCCACTGTGGGAAACTATTGATAAGGCATGATTATCTATGTTCCACAGTATTGGTAGTGAACCTATAAAAATTAAATGGTTTTTATAGCTAGGTTGGTTCCACACTTTTAAGAAATTGGACAGTGGTTCATTAATTATTACAATATCACACAATTATGAATCATTCATTTTATAATGATAATTATCTATTCCATTACACATGTTTATGATATATGATATATTGGGTATGAAAATTGTATGTTAATTTAATGATATCATACCATTATAATGATTTTATTCTTTCATATTATAATAGATTGATATCTCTGATGTTTAACCTTTCTATGCATTCGAGCTCACCCTTTTTTATGTTTTCATTCAACTAGTTATAGAGAAAGTTATTAAGTACGATATGTTTAAGCTGGAATCTTGTTAAGAATAAATTAGTGGGAGATGATGAGTAGATTATTTTATGTTGTTTCCAAAGAAACTAGTCCTTTATGATCATAAAGAGAGTATTTTGGTAATGTAATGAATATTCATCTAAAAATATGTAATATTCATATATGAAATTATAGGATCATAATAATTTTGATATATAAGAGGATGTGATCCTATTTTTTGGGGGTATTTTAGGCATTTTTTGTGAGGATTTTCTACATTTATCTTCTTCCTGAAGTACCATTCATGTCACCCAAGAAGGAACTGACACCCCTTCAATTAGTTGGTATCCTAAATAAGAATTTAGGGATCCATTTCCTAGTGTGTCACTTTGGATATAGTGATATTACATTCAATACTCCTTATGATTTTCATTAAGAATAATCTTTCAGAGAGAAGAAATGGGCTACGAGGACCTTCACAAACTAGGTACTCCATTTAAAACATTTTTTACACATTATTTATTTGAGATATATCACCTTTTTTGGGTTGAATTCCATGGTTTATTGATATAATATTATTTTATTAATTCCATCAGTAACTAGATCATATAATCTCTGAGGAAGATAAAATTCCCCACTATAAACTCGATGGGTTTGCATTATTGATCCCTACAAGACTGATGCCCATATTTCTTGTCGTATATGATCTGAAAAGATGAATAATATTATCTGATTCAACTTATATCTAAATCAATTATATGGATGTTATACCTATCAAAAATGAAAATATAGTGAAATCAGTTTATGTATGTGATGAATATATTGTATTTCATGGTTTAACCAGGGATATGTGATATCAATTTCATGGTTACTATTATATCTTTAAATTTTCTTCCATCAGTTATAGATTAAATAATTGATTCATTTATGGTCAGAAAAATATATTATTTTAATTTAATCATTAAATAATAATAACACTATAATGGTAATGCGTAATGGTAATGTATGCTAGCTGCAAAACATTGGTAGGTGATGACAAAAATCATTCCTTGATTGAATAGAGTATATAAAAATTATGGGATCCTCTTATTGGGTTCATACAAATTATTTTTAGCCAATCCATAGCTATTTTTATTCTATTACATATTTATCTTATTGAAAAATTTATTGGAACACCTTTAGATTTCAAGTGGTCCTCTTATAGTGTATGTGTATTCTAGTGGGTGACATACTAATTTGAGAGGTGAGAGTCATTTTTTTGGACTTAGTGTTATATATGAAATAGAATCCATTGAGATAGATCTTTATAGAAATTTAGTATGAAATTTTACTTTATCTTATTCATTTACATATTTATTTTATTATGATATATGTAGATGTTTGTTGGGTTAATTCAACTATTCTATGCATGATAAGTTCCTACAAAACCATATAGTGGTATTAGATCCACATTCATTGTCAATTCAATTTGTTTTTATATTGATTTTATGAATAATGTGTTTATTATAATGTGATTAAGAAAATATCATATAGTATGATATGGAATGAGGATATCAATCATTAGATCACTCGGTCGTCATCTCTGATATAGTATATCATTCTATTTGATTCTATGTTTTTCATGGCCGAAGGGTATGACTAGTTTAGAAGTATATTATGACTTATTGAATCATATGGGTTTAAATCACATAATTAGATATGATAAGAGTAATTTTAGTATATGAATAATAATATAGCTTTCTTAAAACTTATCATTGAATCATATTAGCTATATATATGATATCATCGATTATGATAGAGTTTTTATGATTAATTGTGTTGTTTGATTGAACATATCGTTAAATAAAATCAGAAACTAGTGAAATTTATTATTGTTTTTGAGAATTTGATAAATGTTATGATATATAACTACGTTATTGATCAACAAATATGATATAGGATAAAAATATAATATTTTTTTTGTAAAAATGTTTATTGTTTATAAATTATTTATAAAAGATGAGTGTTATGTATTATAAATGGAATATTTATACCCTAAAAAATAAAAAAATTTCTTATTGATATATCATGTTTTGAAAATAAATAAAATGGTTACTTATTTATTTATTCTTTTTAAATATTCATATTTATATAATCTTTAAATAATGTGAATATTATATATTCTTAAATTTATATGATAAATTGATTCTTATAAAATTTTCATTCTATATATTTTATTATAGGTATGAAAACTTAAGATTTAATCTTCTCCTACATTGATTTCAGTTATAATGTTATTATCATGAACTTAGAGGTTTACTATTACATATTAGTGTTAGAGTTATGATGGAATTGAAATCTCTATTGAGTAAAGTATCATTGTGAAGAGGGATATTAGGCCAGACTCCCAATTGACTTGGAGAATTATTCCATGTCTATAAAAATTGAGGATGACTATATATCTCTCAAATCATATTTATGTTGGTGTTGTTGATTTGATAAATGTTTAAAAAATTACATTAAAGTGTTTCACATAAAAAATGAATTCCATGAATTAGGATATGCGTAAATACATTTGGATTCTATTTTTAAGTGAGTAAGACAAACTATAAGTTTTGTTAATAGTAACAATTTAATATGGGTTAAATATATTAATTTGGTTCATTGAATAGATATTCCAAAATCTAAATCATTAGACTTATTTGTACATAATGGAATATAACACGAGATAATAAATATTATATGTGATAACATATTTATTAATTTAATATTCATGATATCAGTATTAAAAATTTTGGGACAATAAATGAAAACCATTTAAATATTATGTGTAGTATTCCATCCAAATAAAACATATGTTAAGACCTTGACCATTAAACATGGTAGGTAATTCTAAATCGGGGTTCCTAGTGATTAAATTATGTATGAAATGGTGGTTATGTGTGACCCTAATAGTAATTGGATCTTATATTCAACTATGATATTTGCCTTATAATTGGATGGGAATCCCTAATAGGATTAGTGTACTAGAAGATAATAGTTTTGTTCTACCATATGATTTATTTGTTAAAAGGGTTGTCTACTCGACTATCCATGGGTCTTATCTGATAAGATTGGCATGATTTCCAGCCAAAATAGTTATGTTAGGTGAGAAATGCTAAAGATCCCAAAAAAAATTATGAAATATAGATCCTGGATTATTAAATGTAAAAATGTATGGAGTCATCATTTTAAAGGTAGTACTCTAATTAAATATTTTTTATAAAAGAATATAAAACATGATACTCACAAATGGAAATGAAATTATTTTAGATTATAACATGCATCATGAATATTATTGTGAGGCATCTTATATGTATGTTCTATATATAATTTTAGATTGGTATCTAAGGTTTAGAAGTCGTTAAATAGAATCATTCATAGAATAAGGATGTGAATGTTATAAAAATAAATTTTTCTAATTCATACTCATGAATATTGTATATCAAGTGTGCATCACAAATTTTTGTGACTAAACATAAACAAAGATATATGTAAGAATTTAATAAATTTTATGTAAATATATGTGTTGGATATGAATTAAGAGTTGTTTCATTATAGGTGGCCACATATAATCCATTTACAACTAGTTGGTTAGTTCTGGAATTGAATACTATTATTATGTTCCTACAATAAATAGAAATTGGACATCGATATTATTCTGGGATAAGATGAGATTTTCATTCACTATTAAGAAAAATAGTTACTCTATATATAATAATAAAATGTTTTATGTTTATAGGAATATATTGAATTGTTATTAAATTTATACAAGAATTATCTAATCTGTAACCTTCAGAATAAGAAGTTAAATGTTGATTAAAAAACCACTTATCATTGGCAATGTCACATTGGATATATAAATGAGGAACAAAAAAAGACTTCAAGAAAATGAAATGTTATAATCATTAAATTATCAATCATTTTTACCAATAAAATATACATTATTAATTTTTTTTCCAAAGAACCTTTTAGAGTAAAAGGTGATTTCTCTAGTAGATTATTTGATCTTGTACATAGTGATGTAGGTAGACTAATGAGTACATAAGAATTTGATGGGAATAAGTTTATTGTGACTTATATTGATGAATTTATTCTAGTATGATTTTTTATTATGATACATATGTTTGAACCATTCAAAAACTTCAAAGTGTTTCATAATCATGTATTGAATAAACTCAGAAAAAGAATTAAGTTCCTCTGAATAGATTGGGGTGGTGAATACTTGAGCTTGGAATTCACATATCATGCGAGATATTGTATAATTGTTTCAAATATCAATACTCCTAGAATACAAAAATGGAATTATCTTCTAAGAGGATAAATCGTATCTAGTTTGACATATTTAATCAGTGATGAGTTATTGTGACGTTTTTAATTCATTTCGGGGATATGATATATAAATTGCTGGTTTCTTACTTCACTACATCCCATATAAAGAAATCATAAAATACACCCCATGAGATATGGTTGGAGGAATACAAATTTTACTTTTATGATGATTTTATGTTGTGAAATGAACATAAAACACTTTTATTCTGATAAGTTTGTTTCCAAAATCGATAATTTCTTATCTTTTTACCTGAAGGAAACTATGGGATATTATTTCTGTATTTTTTTGTGAATGTTGTGTTTGTGACCCAAACTATTATATTCTTTGAGAAAAAATAAATAAAAAAATATTTAGTGGGATAATAATTAAACATAGAGAATTTTTGATCCAACCATTATGAATTTTTCCCATGATTGAAGATGATATTGTTCAATAATTTTTTTTGATGAATAATCAACTCATGCCACAAAATAACCTTACAGGTCTGATTAGATTCATTAGGATCCCAAGTGATAAGGGTTTTTTTTGGAAAATGATGTGGAATTAATGTTTAAATTGATGATACTACTACCTTATGATAATCCATTAAGATATCTAATTTGATTAAATGGTTAAATTATTTGAATTATGAGATAGCCTTTATGTATCTTCACCAAGTTTAAGAAATGATAGATTCACATGAAGTATTTAAAACCATAGTTTAATGAAACAATCTATGATTATTTCTAAAACAGCACTCAAATTATCCTTCCATTTTCATGAGGGGAGCTCCTGATCCCTATAAGATGAAAACAAGAACTAAGGAATCAGAAACATTTATTAAAAATGTTTTCACCCTTAAATTAGAGTTAAAAAATATAAAATATTCTCAAAAATTATTTTCATGACCCACCCATAATTCAGACCTCCACACCCAAATCAATTAATATATAATAAAAAAAATGGTATGTAATAGAGGTAGAAATAAAATTACATCTTACCATCTAAATTCCCTCACCTGAAGAAAATCCCTGCATATTTTCCATAATTAGACTACACAATAACAATACACCTCTAAGAATTTGAAATAGTAAAAATAATATATGGATAAGGTAAATAAAATAAAGAGGCACATGTCAGTCATATTATGATAGTAATGGTTGGTCCTACAAAATCATACAATAGGCATACTTGGAAGAATGTGATAAAATACATTAACATCAAATTCCCAAATGAAATCAATGCCCTAAGAGTTTCCAAGAGCTAATCCCATGTTTGGGACTGAAATTTTAATATAGCAATGAGAATAAAAATACTCAGTAGTCCACCACTCACATTTCCTTTTTCCAAAACATAAATTATAAAAACATTTCAAGCTATTACAAAATACAATTAAAAAATAATTCATCTATTTTATATATCATTAAACAGAATAAATCACTATAAATCTATTTTTCATGGCCTAATATTCCTTTTAAAACCAATATAATCATATCAAAATCCATTTAATAATCCATAAAAAGACATTAAAAATATATATTTCAAAAAAATATTTTTAAAAACAAATTTAATGATATAAAAATAATTTTGGAAACCAATGAATTATAGAAATTTTTCCACATGTTAAAGTAGGTAATAAAGGACGGAAGAATAATCTAAGTGTCCCATAGGAACTAAAATTAGGGGAGAAGGAAATAAATCATAAGTGAAAGATCCCCTACATCATCCCACAATAAAGAAAGTGGTTGTCATGGAATATAATCTAGGAACTCAAGTATTTATAATCCTAAATAGGATATAAGAAATTTAGGTCAACCTCAAAAAACCTCTCTATTATTGTAGTCCTATAAAACTATGAAAACCCTAACAATATCTGAATAACAGATAACTCCTGGGGCCATAATCGAAGTGCCTCAACATCCAACAGTAACTCTCTTAGCTAGAACAATTATTTGAATTATGATATAGCCTATATGTATCTTCACCAAGTTTAAGAAATGATAGATTCGCATAAAGTAGTTAAAACCATAGTTTAATGAAACAATCTATGATTATTTCTAAAACAACACTCAAATAATCCTTCCATTGTCATGAGGGGAGCTCATGATCCCTATAAGATGAAAACAAGAACCAAGGAATCAGAAACATTCATTAAAAATGTTTTCACCCTTAAATTAGAGTTAAAACATATAAAATATTCTCAAAAATTATTTTCATGACCCACCCATAATTCAGACCTCCACACCCAAATAAATTAATATATAATAAACAAAACGGTATGTATTAGAGGTAGAAATAAAATCACATCTTACCATCTAAATTCCCTCACCTGAAGAAAAGCCCTGAATATTGTCCATAATTAGACTACACAATAACAATACACCTCTAAGAATTTTAAATAGTAAAAATAATATATGGATAAGGTAAATAAATTAAAGAGACACATGTCAGTCATATTATGATAATAATGGTAGGTCCTACAAAATCATACAATAGGAATACTTGGAAGAATGTGATAAAATACAACTAACATCAAATTCCCAAATGAAATCAATGCCCTAAGAGTTTCCAAGATCTAATCCCATGTTTGGGACTGAATGTTTAATATAGTAATGAGAATAAAAATACTCAGTAGTTCGCCACCTACATTTCCCTTTTCCAAAACATAAATTATGAAAACTTTTCAAGCTATTAAAAAATACAATTATAAAATAATTCATATATTTTATATATCATTAAACAGAATAAATCACTATAAATCTATTTTTCATGGCCTAATATTCCTTTTAAAACCAATATAATCATATCAAAATCCATTTAATAATCCATCAAAAGACATTAAAATAATATATATTTCAAAAACATATTTTTAAAAACAAATTTAATGAAATAAAAATAATTTTTGAAACCAATGAATTATAGAACTTTTTCCACATGTTAAAGTAGGTAATAAAGGAGGGAAGAATAATCTAAGTGTCCCATAGGAACTAAAATTAGGGGAGAAGGAAATAAATCATAAGTGAAAGATCCCCTACATCATCCCACAATAAAGAAAGAGGTTGTCATGGAATATAATCTAGGAACTCAGGTATTTATAATCCTAAATAGGAGATAAGAAATTTAGGTCAACCTCAAAAAACCTCTCTATTATAGTAGTCCTATAAAACTACTAAAACCCTAACAATATCCGAATAACAGATAACTCCTGGGGCCATAATCGAAGTGCCTCAACATCCAACAGTAACTCTCCTAGCTAGACCATTTAATATTGAGGTTTAAAATCATTACATTATCTACTTAGTAAACTAAAATTTCTATACACAACAACTAAGAAAGGAAGGATATAGAATATAGTAAAAAAATCCCCATATTGCATAAGAGATATACCAAATATCTCAATACAAAAAAACATCAATCACATATGGGGAAAAAAGCATAGAGAAAATTAGATATGACCTCATAGGTAGTCACTTGAAGTCATTTCCAGAAATTCCAAATAGTCCTTTATGATAAACCTTAATTGGGAGGCAAAACCACTTTTCACATTTCAAAAAACTTATAAAATCTTCTTTAACAACTTTATATAAAAACAATTATTTGAAATACATTTAGGAATCAACCAAGTTCCATTTCAAATGAATATGCTCTCAAACCCCCTTTAATTTATTTCATGACCCAAATGAGGTCAAACCATTTTTTTGAAAGACTTATTTATTTAAAATAATTCTTAAAATATTTATCTATACATGTTATTTCATGTTCCACATGAAATACCTAAAAAAACATTGAAAATCCCATTTAAAAAATCCAAACCATTTTACGAAACTACAATTTGGTATTTACATGATCATTAAAAAAATTCCATAAACAAATGGTGAATTAAATGAAATAAATTTATTTTTCACAATAATATGAAACTAGAAGATCATTGTATTTAATGGAAATCATGAAAAATACCATAAAAAAATGAAATTAAATCAATTAAAATTTAAATATAATTTTTATAAAGAAAGATATAGAAACCCTTGATTAACATATATGGAGATAAAATAATTTTATATGAATATTTAGAACATTAGAAAAATAATTTTCAGAGGACCGTAATAGTATAGAATCTTTGGAAAATTTGAAGACAATATTCTATCTTGGTGGAATATCTTCAATGTTTCCAACAAAGATCATCCTCTTTAGCACTCCTACACAAAATCATTCTTTATAACCTAGGAAAAGGTAACATGTGAAAGGGAAAATCATTAATTATTAGTAAGGGTACATGCACACAATATAAGCATAAGGGTATACGAGAATGACATATCGTTTGAAGATTATACACTATATATTAAAGATATTAATCATGGGACATGACAAAAGTATTGGAAGTTCATATGACATGAATCATAAGATAATCATGATCAGTAACCATGTTATCATATCATATGAATAATACATATACTTTTGGATACACATAAGAATATAAAAATAGTCCCTATAAGTCAAGGTTCATTGAAAAAAGTTATCATAGAACTTCATGGCTGATGCACCTACTCAGTGAGACACACCACCATCCCAAGTCATATCCCTTTATTTTTAGTGTAATAGTTTCACTACACAAAAAATATAAGTAGTAAATTTTCACTCTCAAGACCATCTTAGTGTAAAATATACCTTAATTATTCGGGATCACTCCCTGTTCTAGACATGTATTACATAATTGAGTTCAGTCTATGTTCTAGACCTATATTACTAAACTGCGTTCACTCCTAATTCCATTCATGTCTATATCACGAGATAAAAATATTTACCCAATTCATTATAGGGAGATATTGGACCATCCATACCATAATAAAATCATATATATGTGTGCCGCAAGATAATAAAACATTCATCATATCATGAAACATAAAAAGAGACTCATTTCATAAACATCATATTATAACCCATGAAATGAAATGGTTATATTAAACATTTAATTATTTCATAACATATGGAAAATATACAGGTTTAATAATCATTTATTCAAAGAATAACATGTGAAAAGAAGAGGGATTTAAAAGCATATTACCCTTTGTAGAGGAAAGATTTTCATAAACATCATTCCATAAAAACATAAATTATTTAGTGGAATAATATGAATTGTATCCTTGGATTATATCCATATTAATTCATTAACTATAAACAAGGATGTCTTTAAAGATGGAGAATGATTTTTAAATATTACTTGGTACCAAACATTTCTATTAAAATGAATTTTTAAAACATATAACATTTCCAAAACTCTTTTTAATGAATCAACTTTTAAAACATATTACAGAATCAGGGAAAAAATCATTTAAAACAGTTTTTGAATAAAATAGTCATTTTTATTTGAAAAAATCTTTTTGAAACATAATTTTTTTTAATACCATTTTATTTGAAAATGAACATGAAAACATATAAAGTAAGCACGAAAAACCACCTTATTGATGTGGTATGTTTTTAAATGTAAAGGACCATGAAATTATGATCATAAAATCTACATGAAAATAACCATATATTTAATTATAGGGGACATAAAATACATTAATTTTTAGTATATACACCAGAAAAAATAAATGAGTAGTGAATAAGGAAAAAGTCTCACATGAATAAAAATGAGATGAGAAAACCCTTACAACATGAGTAACTTTTAAATCACGAACCCCATGAATGAATAAAATAAATTAATAATTTTAATGTATTTAAATTAAGGAAATTATTAATATAACAAGTAATATGGAAGTATATAATCCAAAAAAAAGAAGATATTGGTGAATATGGAATGTATGTCACGGAAATAAAAAGTGGGATAAAAGTCTCTTACCTTATATCTTGACTATATTTTTTCCTGTTCAAATATATTTTATAATAAAACTATTACAGAACCATTTTAAATTATATCATACAATAAATTATTTTCTTATGACCTTATATTACGCTTTTAATAAAAATTCCACGTTACAATAACATTTCTTGAAATAACCACTTTGTTTATCATACGTATTTTGAATTGTTATTATTCTTCACCTTACTTAACTAAATAATTTATTATTTAATGAATTTAAAATATGATTTATATATCATATATATTTAGTATATTAATATATTTAATAATATATAAATGGTAGATACATGAAATGGAATACACCATTTATGTAGATGGTAGGCTGTACTGATGCATGATCGTAGTCCCCATTTTCATGTCATATTGAAAGAATGAATGTAATTGAAATGCATGTATAAATATAATATCAGTAATTTAGAAATATTATTTCATATATATTATATATTTTCTTTAAAACCATACTTAATACATTCCACATAAAGTGTGAATGAATCAAATCACATTGAGGAGGCGGTAGTCCACACATCCACAGATGAAGTTATTATATATCTAAAATATAAAAATCATGAATAAATGTATTATGTAAAAAAAAAATAAGAATAAATGAATCATAAAAATAATATATATCACATAAAAATAGATTTTCCATCATAATTTCCAACCATGTGAGGTGGTAATGGAAAAATGAACAACATCATTTCGTGAGGTGGTAGTTCACCGTACAAAAGAATGATAAGCTTGTTAGTCATTTAATTTAAGTGTGGGTAAGTGTAGGTAATTTTTTTAAAACAACATATAAGTATAATTGGGATATTTTTTTAATTATTTAAGTATATTATAAAAATAATTAAGTTAGTGGAGAAATAAAATATGGAATGGATCATGAGGAAGGATGTTACCTATTCTTTGTGTATCTCCTTTTGGATTGAACCAAAGAGATTACATGATTAGAATTATTCATAAATTGAGGATCCAAGTAGGATTTTATTGATGTTGGGAGGATATTTTAGTATATTTTTTATAATCCAAATGGATTTATTGGTGTGATAAAGTGGTAGGGGGAGAGCCTTTTTATAGGGGAGGAGGGGTGGCATTCCTGTAAATTGTTGACATGGGAATTCCACCGAAATTATTTAAATGTAATGTGGATCCAATAATGGTACCAATTAGAAAAAGGGACTATATATTTTATATATTTCTATAAAATGAATTTTGGATAGGTTTGTTGGACATTTTGGCCCTTACGTTTAATGTTTAGACCCTTGTTAAGATAATATTTTTCTTATTTGTTGTAATTAATTGTAATTACCTTACTAATATATTTGCTAAATAACTAATTTTACATAATAATATATTATTAATAATGATGATTTAAAATATGGAATCCTTTCTCCAAATTTAAAACAAATAATTAGGAGAAATTAATCTAAATTTAATCGGGTAGATGGGATGGTAAAGGAGGGTTTTAATTTAAAAAGGCCCAAATGTTTAGATTGTCTTTATTTCCAGTTTTAGTGTGATGTTGGTTCCAGTGACCTAAATTATATATATATATTTGATATATATTAAAATTAAAATCAAATTAAAATATAATTTAACTATAAAAATATTTTAGAAAAAATAGTATTTGAATTAAAAATCAGTATTTTTCAATATTCATCTAAAAATGATGTTTCTCAGAAAAAATACCAAAAATTCATCAAAAGTAATTTTTTATATATTTATTTCAAAAATTGTGTTTATTTTCTACAAATAAAAATTATAAATGTATTAAAAATGTGATTTAAAATGGGTTCTCCATTAAAAGGTGGTAAATTATAATTTTTAGAATATATAATTTTAATCATATAATTGGATTTATTGTAATCTAATGATTATAAAATCTCTTGTATGCGTGTCAAAAAAATTGATTTAATATATAATATATAAAATTTATTATAAAAATTCATAAAAAGTGGGTTTCATTAACTAATTAAGATAAAACATGTTTGTACATAGAGAAATTGTTTTCTTAGAAAAGGAATTTCTTTATTTTTAAAAAGTTATTACATTTATTTCTAACCAATTAATAACAAAAGGATTAGTTTTATATACATGTGTAATTTTATTAACATTTTAGATTATACAATTAGTAAAATACATTCCAATGACTGTATGGTAATTATGAAAATATTTTAATAATAATTTTATTAGAATTCTGTAGTTTTGTAAAACTAAGCCTTTCAGGGAATGCAAGTTATCAATAGAACTGAACATTATGTATAACAAAATAAAAACATAGTGTTTTGTGTAATGTTAGATAAACTATGTGTTGTGTGTATTGAAATATTAACTTGGTAATGTGTGAAATGAAAGTCAAACTAAAGGCATTCATATAACATAAAATGTATCTAGTGTTGCGTTAATGAAATATATTAAAAAGAATAAATTAATTTGAAAAAATATATTTCACAAAATATAATGGTGTTAAATTACACCCCCTTAAAATGAATTTTCCCCTAAAAATTCATCTTTTTTTTCAAATGTTTAATACGTTAAATTCCATTCATACACACCCAAATTATAAAAATTAATAATAAAAATTCCATTTAAAAAAATAAGTTGGAAATATAACATTTACCCAAAGTAACTCATAATTAAGTTAAAACAAAATAGAACATATGTAGTAAGTGAAAACATAGGCATGGATGAAAAATCTAACTATCACATTCTGATGGAGAGTGATAGAGAATATGGTCAATATAATGTTAATTATCACAAAGACATAACCCAAAGAGGCTTGAAAAGGTAACTCATATCATAAAAAATGATGAGGATGAGACAATATATTAATTTAATACCCCTTTCCAAAATTTTATGAATTTTAATGAGAAGATATACTTACATGATTTCAGGAAAATCATCCCATTTTTGATCCTTTTTAAATTCCCATTTCATCTCTCATTCCATGAAATGAAGGTGAAGTTATCATTCCCATAACAATATCAGATCATGAAGTCCATAAATAGAATTATAAGTCATTTCATCCATATTTATGAAAAAAATGGTTAGAAAAATTTCATAAATCCTCTTGGGGTGAGATAAAACTTTAACCTATAAAACCTCTTATTAAGTTTAATTAAAAATGTTTCATAAATAGTTAACCTTTTAGTACTTCCAAAATATAATTTACACTGTATTCTTTAAATAATCTCTTATCTTACACCAAAAACAATTTCACTGGAGACTTGGGTCTATCCATGTACCGATATAATATCAAAAGTGATTTTATTATAAAAAAATCCATTAAGATGGAGATAATGACATGAAATTTTACCAAATAAGGAACAATGAGATTTTCAAAGGGATTATTCATATAAAATCAAACATGAATATCTCAAATAGGTAGAGAAGGATTACTGTGACCTAATAATCATTATTCAATTATTCCATTGTGATTCAATAAGCATTCCCTTGACTTTTTTTCTTAGGGATTATTATTCATTATCATCCATGTTATCCCTTGGGATGGGTTATTGATTCACATAATGGCCAAAATCCCAACAATTGAAACATTAGAGTGTGGGAGGTGTATTAAGTCCTTATTTCTCTATATTTACATTTTTAGAAAACTTCTTCCCATAACTTCAACAATGAATTCTTTGATGACCTTCCCTTATACTCTTAATACATTTACAAGTCTGCTGAAGGAAATTTCCTCGATTCTTATTCCAATAATTTGAACATAAAATAAAGATCATAATTTTCTCTCCATATTCTTTATATTTTCCATTAAAAACCAATTTCATTCACTTTTCAACACCATGAGGTTAATTTGAAATTCCAAACACAATTTCCACCTTCATAGATCATAGAATAATATATTCACAACTACTAAAATCTATAATAATTAAGGCCTTACAAAGACTAGGTTTTATGACACCAATGAATCAGTCAATTTTTATTTTAGGTTGGATTATAATAACCAAGGAGTACCCCACAAGAGTTTCAAAATTTTCATCCTAACAAGCCACAAATTCATCAATCTTCTAAATAATCTTTAGGAATTCCTTTTCCACCTTCAAATAAAGAATACTCAGAAATTAATTATTCAAAAATATGTTCTTGAACTTATCACAACATATGGAGTGAACATAATATTTTCACAACATATTCTTAATAATATTCCTCCATTGTTCCACCTCACCATCTAAATTATAGACAAATATATTGACTATTTCATACATAGAACACCAGAGAATGGAAAATATCATTTCAATTGTACTAATCCATTTTTCATTAACTAATGGGATAGTTTAACGACTGAATGAAGGTGGGTATTTCCCCATCAAGGACTCAACAGATCAAATTTACCTAATTTTTTCATTTGTATATTCAGCATGATTCATATCTTTATAACACTGTGTGGGAATAAAAATTATGTTTTTCATTATATCTCCCATTAAATTAATTTTCTCAGAGGGAAATTCATTTTATTTTCCCTTGTGTTCCCCATTAACATGGTTCCTTTGAGTTCTATCCATTTAAAAAAACTGAAAATCATTGAGTAAGATATAATCATCATAGTGTGGAACCACATTGTTGTTGGAAATTACATATAGGATTCCAAAATCATGGATCCTACATCATTAAACTATGAAACCTTAGGTGTATATATGGTTATTTTTTTTTTCATTTTATACTTTAATCATTAATGATAGTTTGTAAATATTTTGTTTATTCCTAATGAATATCCCCTAGGAGTGTCAATTCAGGTGTGCAGTAAGGATTTTTATCATTTACCAGGTTAAACTCAAGATAGGAACAACATATCATTTCCAATTTCTTACCCCTAGGTACATCTATGCCAGAGCTACATCCTCTTGTTGTATCAAGAAAATGATGTATTTCTTGGAAACCAATCACTCTATCATTTACCAAAATTCCAGGATATTTTCCTATACATTTCCTTATTCTTGGACTTATCCATAGACATTTCCTTAGGGTTCTTTTTTAGGTTTTTTCATCCTAGTTTCCAAAGGATGACCAAAAATTTCCTTTGACGCAAAGTATAGTTACCCAGGCTTAACATAAAAGCATATTAAATCATTTTAGATGAATATTCAACCCATTAAAAAAATACGTGTGTGAGGACCATTATAGTTTAGTGTATTTGGAATCTTCTAATGCAATATTCAAGAATGGTGAAATATCATTAATGTTTCCAACAAAGATCATCCCTTTTAGTACTCCTACTTAAATCCTTTATTCATGACATGTGGAAAAGAAACCTGAGAAAGGGGTTACCTCAAATGATCATTAAGGGTAAAGAAGAATTACATGAACATAAGGTTATGAGAACATGATCATATCATTTGAAGATCATAACCTGACTATTAATGATCATAATCAGAAGTCATAGAATAAGGATTGGGAATTCATATGTCATGAATCATAATATAATCAAGATCATTAAACATGTGATCATATCATAGGAATAACACATAGACTTGTGTCTTACACATAAGAATATAAAAACATTACCTATAACACAAGGTTCATTTACAAACAATTTTAGAGAACTTCATGGGGGATGAACCTACTAGGTGGGAAAAACAAAAATCCCTAGTCTCATCATTTATCTTATAGTGTAATGAGTTCACTCCCCAAACCATGTTAGTAGTCAAGGATCACTCTCAGGACCATATTAGTAGAAAAAACCCTTATTTAACTAGGTTCACTCTCTATTCTAGCCATATATAACTGAACCGTGTTCAGTCCTCATTCCAACCCTATATTAATAAAATGTTTTCACTCCTCGTTCCATCCATATGTATATCATGAGATAAAAATCATTACCCAATTCATAAGATAATAAAACATTCATCATTTCATGACCCATGAAATTAAATGCATATCATAAAAATTTCATCATATTATATCCTATGGAAAATATATTGTTTTCATAACCATTTCATTAGAGTGTAACCCATGAAAAGAAATATGTTTCAACCCATGTAAGAGAAGAAGGTGGGTAAACATAATTCCATCAAATCATAAACTATTTATAGAAATCATATTAATTTTTCCTTGGATTATATCAGTAGGGAAGAATAAACTATAAACAAGTATGTCATCATAGATAGAGAAGGATTTTGAAAGATCACTAGGAACATAAATTTTCTTTGAAAATCACTTAAAAAAACAAAAATTTCACGTCCCTTTTCATTGTAACCACTTTGGAATCATACGATGAATCATGAAAAAACATTTAAAAAATTTCATTTGGAAAATATTCTTTCTTCTATGAAAAATTATTTTTTAAAACATAATACCTTTTGAAATCCATTTTCATTGAAAATGGACATGAAAACTTATAAATGAATCTTTAAAAATTTTGAAATCCCTTTTACCTGAATATTTATATGGAATAATATAATGTAATATTATAAAAACACATTAAAATGTAAAATATCTCTTTAAAATCATTTTCCTTGAAAATGAGATGAATAGATTTTGAAAAATTATTGATAAAAATAATATATAAAAATTTTAATGTGTCCCATGCAACTTTGAAAAATTTGAATCATAATCCACCTGAATTTATAACATTAACTTAATCTTAATATATCATGAAAATCTGGATATTTATGATTTATTATGTCAAAGGTAAGTATATACACCTCGTAAAATTATATAGGTTCATAACAAAACATTTATCTCCGATAAGGAAAACTGAGACAAAACCACCTTACTGATCTGGGAACTTTTGAACCATAATTCATCATTACCTAGATATAATCAAATGGATATGTAAAAAAACATAAATTTAATTTTAGGATTCATATAATACATTATTATTCAGTATATTCACCACAAAAAAAGTAGTGGTCAATAAGGCATACGTCTCACGAAAATAAAGGTTTCTTGGGAAAACCCTTACCACATGAGTAACTTATGAATCATGATAACCATGAAATAATAACAATAATTGTTAATTTAAATTTAATTATATCAAATAAATTAATGATATAACATGGAATATGCTAGTATATACACCACAAAAAATAATAGAGTGGTGAATGTGGCATGTATCTCACGAAAATAAAAATTGAGATAAAATTCCCATAAATTATGTATTGACTAACTACGTGTTCATTCAAACATCATGTATAATAAATATAAGTTTACTAAAAATATATCATATAACCATATTGAATTATATCAAACCATATATTATATTATTATTACATTCTATTACATATTTTTTAATAATTCAATGTTAAAGTAATATTTTGGGTAATAACCTTTTTGTTTATCGTATGTGTTTTAAATTGTTATTAACGATCCTATAACATTAATCTTGATTTATTTAAATAATGTAAAAAATGACGTATATATCTAGTATATTTAGTATATAAACATTTATAATATATATATATATATATGTAATGGAATAAACCATTCATGGAGATGACATGCCGTACGTATGAATGAATTCTCTTTCTAATTCCTTATTGAAATTAAAGAATATTAATTACATGTATATATACTATATCATTAAATTATTAAATTGTGTCATATATATCATATATTTTCACTAAAACTATCCTTAATACATTCCATTTAATGTGTGAACAAATCACATCGCTTTGAGGAGGTCGTAGTCCTGACATCCACAAACCCTGTTATCCTAAATCCAAAATATTTAAAGCATGAAATTATAAATTAAATATAAAAATTTAAAAATAATAGAGACATCATAACTATAATATAAATCATATAAAAATAGAGGTTCCTTCAAAATTACCAACCATGATAGGTGGTAAAGGAAGAAAATGGGAAACATCGTTTCATGACACGGTAGTTCGATGTACACAAGAATGGTACGTTCATTACCCATTAATGGATTTTTGTATAATGGTGGGTCTAAATGTTAATATAAAAACATATTTGTATATTTCGGATAGTTATGTTATTATTTAATAAGGTAATAATAATTATTGAGGAGGTGGAGAAAGAAAATAAGGAAAATATCTTTAGGAAGGATGTTACCTATTATTTGGGTAATTCATTTTGTTGATATTTTAGAATATTTTGGATAATACAATGTTATTTAAGGGTGTGAGAAAGTGGTAGGGGTTATTTCAATTCTATAGTTGTTGAGGTGTGGAATTCTTGTAAATTATTGAAAATGGAATTTCACCCACATTGTTTAAATGGAAAGTGGTTCCAATAATGGTCTAAATTCCCTAAAAGTGAGTACATGGTCAAAATATTTCCCTAAAATGGATTTTGGATAATTTTAGAGGCCATTTGTCCCTTAAGATTAAGGTTTAGTTCCTTGTTAAGACAAGGTTTCTCGTAATGGTTGAAATTAGTTTTAATTATTTTTTCTATTATTTTGGGTCAAAAACTAATTCGACCTTATTAGAAATTATAAATCATGTTGATTAAAAATATATAATAAATTTATTTAAATTTAAAACATATAAATAGTATAAATTAATTTAAATTTAGTCTTGGAGACAGGAGGGAATGAAATTTTTTTAATATAATATGGTCCAAAAGTTGGGAACATATTTATATCTAATTTCATTATGATATTGGTCCCAATGACCTAAATTGGATCAATATATAAATTTTACCTAATTAAAATTTAAAACCAAATTAAAATAAAATTTATCTATATAAATATATTACAAGGAGAAGTAGTTTTGAATTAAAATTTAGTATTTTTCACTATTCATCCAAAAAATGAAGATTCTTGGAGAAATACCAAAAAATTAACCCAAAGTAAATTTTGATATTATTATTTCAAAAATAAATTTATTTTTTCAAATAAAATTTAAAAGTATAAAAATCATACTTAAAATGAGTTCTCCATTAAAAGGTGGTAACCATACCTTTTTAGAAAAATACCTCTTTTTATTCCAATAATTGGATTTATTCTTATCTTATAACTATCATATATATTGGATGAGTGTCAAAAGAATTTATTGAGTATATAATATATAAATTTTATTAAAAACATACATCAAAAATTGTTTTCTTCAACTAATTGATATAATATGTTTTTGTTCAATGAGAAATATTTTTCATAAAAGATGAATTTCTTTTTTTAAATAGTTATTACTTTCATATGTAACTAATTAATAATCAAAGGATTAAATTTATATATATGTTTGAATCAAAATTTTCACAATTTATTTAATCTTATTTCTAACTTACATTCTAAAAAATTTTGGCAATTCTAATAATATTTTTATATCAAAATTCATAATATTTTTTAGTTTGGTAAAACTCGGCCTTGCATGAAATAAAATCTTTTGAAGGAACTTAGTATTGTGTGTAACAAAGCCAAAAATATTGTTGCATGTACTGTATGATAATATAAATATTGTGTGTAGTAAAATATTAACTTTATATTTCATAAAACAAAATTAAACTTTAGTTCATTCACATAAATAAGTTGTATTTTGTGTTTGGTAAAATAAAAAATATAGAAAAGGAATATATGAAATTGAAAAAAATATATCCAAAATTATTGGGGTGTTATTAAATTAATCTATAGTTCTTAAATTAAAAATTAAAACCTTGTATAACTAAACTAAAATCATCAGTGATTGATCCAAATATGATTTCCATCAATAGAGAGGATTCTAATGAGAAATAAGAAACTCACAAAAACCCTATTATAAAAAAACATGAAAAAATTGTTAATCCCAGAAACCCTAGGCTTTAAACAAAAAAATTGCAGTGAGGGGAATGATAAAACCATGTGGAAAATCATAAGAGTGGGGAGAGTAGTTTATATCTTAAATAATTTATTGTAACCCATAAAAAAACTAGAAGGAACCGTTAATGAAGGAATAATATTGGGAAAGGGTAGTACATGCATGGTGGAGGGGATTGGTATAGGGTGAGGTGTGATGATAGAATGAGTGGGAGGATCCATTTTGTTTAATAAAAAAAATTAAAACTTAAATTTCATGGAAATCTACATAGTCAATGTGCATCATATTCCAAAACCATGTTGTGGCCATGAAACACCGATTGGTCACAAAAAAATTGTCAAATGTTTACTCTTATGTGCATTCATGGTTTAACTGATTGAGAACTAATCCATAAAATTAACACTGTCCAAGGAAAAAACCAAACACATAGGCTCTGCATGGTTTACAAATAATGTTGGATAAGTTTGTGCCCCTATAAAAAATTTATATTTTTATAATTCAAACCTAAATCATCCTGAATCCCATAAATAATGAGAATAATATCTATTATTACGAAATAAGTAATTAAATATAATAATGTTACAAAATGGGTGTCATAATTATCGCCAACATAATTATTCCTTCCCCAATAAATCTATTTTCAAAGGATACTAATAAATAATGAACAAAAATTCCAACATCTCGAGAAAGTGGGGGGAGTTATTAATGAATTGAAATATTACCTAAATAGAAAATCACACTAACCAAAATTGTAACAACATAATATTTAATGATTTATTTCTCTTTAAATAAATTTTAACATCTTCGATAACTTGTGATACACGCATAACCGGGTCCAAATAAACCACAATATAATATACCATTATAACTTATAAATGAAATTTTAATTTAGAATAGGAATAAACTCATTTGTAGATTATTTTTATATTCATTAGATATAGTTAATATATTTATAAATAATTACTCATTTTTTAGTAAAATATTTATACGCCTCAAAAATGAGTTTGGTTGTTTTTTCAGAAAATGTAATAATTTATTTTTCAAAATTTTAGAAATTTATTTTATAAAATTTATATCAATTTTGAAATCATCCTATAAATATTAACTTATGATATGTATTTATTAATTTTCTAAAAATTGTTGAATTTTCAATTAATAGTGAAAAATATTGAAAACTATCTTTTATTATCAAGTACTAAAAATATCACATTATATTTATGAATAGTTTTAAAATTTAATTAGTTTATTTTTATTAAAAATAATCAAATATATTTTATTGGAAGAAACATTATACATGTATTTTTTTTTGAAAACATATTTACTCTTAAAATGACATTTTCTTGGAAAATATAATTTCATTATATTTCACATGAATTATTTAAAAATAAAATTTTATACTTTTTTGAGTTTAATTTGATGAAATTGATTTCATATTTGGAAAAATAAGAATATAATTGGGTAACTAGGTCCCTTTTATTTTTCATCATTATGAATAATACACAGTGTAAATATTTGTCCCCCATGTAAGGGTAAAAGAGGTAAAATTTGGTTATAAAATTGTGATAAGGATTTAAAAATTTAATAAAACATTAATTTATATTATTGGATGAGTTTTTATCTTTATTTTCTTCCAATTATCTGATATATTCTTATATGGTTCTATTATTCTTTAATTATGAGCTTTATATTATTTTATGAAAAAAATTCCACTATCTTGACTTTAATATCATTAATTTTTTTTAATAGGGATAAAAATAGGGTAAAATTAGTTATGAATGTTTATTTGAAATATGAATTAATTATTTTACCACATTTGTTTTATTTTTAGTTGTTAAATAATTACCATAATTGCTTACACAATGTTGACACAATATTTATTTAATTAAAAAAATTATTGATTTGAAAAACAATAAAAGTAATACAATTAAAATAATTAATATTATTAACCAAAAATTTTAGATACATATAAAATATTATGGACATGTGTATGGTTTATATTCAATTTACATATCTCTCGTTATGACTTTAAAGTCAAAGTAAATGAATTGTTCAAAAAATAACTTTTATGATATTTTATGATAATTTTTTTTATTAAATGATTTAAAATTCATAAAAATACTATATATTTACATTTAAAAGGGATATGATTGAAAATATAAACCACGATCCATTTACTTGTCAATTTTATTTTTATGGTTACAGTTATGACAGTTAAATAGTAAAAAACTTTGATATTGTGGAAATTGTAAAAAGGGATAAAGAGAGTTTAAACAAAGATAAAATTGTGAATAGATCACATATATTTGTCCAAATTTTATTGTATGAGGTAATTTTTAATTTTAATAATATTATTACAAAAATATTTCAATTTGGATTGACCTAATTGCGAAAATTATTTTAAATTAATATAATACTTAATGTCACTCTAATAGTGCCCCTTCTTTCTGTTATAAAAGGGAACCTATTTTCCCAACTTCCTCACACCTATTCGACACTATATCATCAATAATACCTACCATAATACCTTAATAGCTTCCTTTTACATGTTTTATTTATTTTGGTCCTTCCAAAAGGCCATCCTTTCAAGGAATCAGGTGTAATCCAAAAGTGGATTCTCAATGATGAGGTACAACTCTTAGTCATGTACATTCAATTTTATTTCTTCTTATACCCCCTAAATATATGTTATAAATTATAAAATAACTTATTTACAATACAAATATAATAATAAGTTATTATGATTATGGGGAAACTATTTTTTACCTCTTTTCAATATATGGAATGTGAAAACATCGCTCGTGCGTACGTATGACTTGTCGTCTCCATGTAGTTGTGCAATTCATTTTTCATCAAAAAAATTAATTGATAGTAATTATGATGGTTTGACATTTATATTTTATTTTTATTTAATAATTATTCTTTTTGTATTATAATATCATATCTACCTTCTTATCGTTCTATCTTTTGGAAAACAACAACATCACTCGTGCATAAATGTGGACTAACACCTCCATGAAGTGATGTGATTAATTTTTCATTTATTGTATATAAGGAAGGTGATAAGGATATATTTAATGAATATATATGAAATATATTATATAATAATAATTATTAGAAGGTCAATTATTATTTACCTTTCATTCATTTCATCCTTCGAAATGTGAAGACAACTTTCATGTCTACGTATGGCCTACGGTCTCCATGAACACTATAATTTATTTGTCTATCTATACCTCTTTTTATTACTATATATATTTAAGTATAATTAGTATATATGATATTTATATCATTATTTATAATTTAAATATTAGGGAATGATGGTAAAGTTATATGTACTGGAACAACCTAACTGATGTTCTCTTGAAAAACCAAGCAATTAATACTTGGAAACGATGATTTTAATAAGGAATTATTCATAAATTGATATTTAAATGTAATAAGTGGATAATTTATAAAATTAAATGTATTTATACAATTATTTTATAGAATAAAAATAGTCAAAATTTTATTATAATAGATATTAAAATAACTTATGAGGCATGTCAAATATGAGGTGGGGAATTCCTTTTACAATCTCTTTTTATTTCAGGACTATTTATGTTTGAATTTAAATTAAGGGAAATTTTATGATACATATATGATAAAATATTTTAATTTTCCTCTAATATGTAATTCATGTAATTTTTAGGCAATATTACCATTTTCCAATTTTCTTTACCAAAAAATGATCTACAAAATGTGCTGAAGAAAAATAGACATTATTTCCTCATTAGTCTTGAATCCTTTTCTTCCATATCAATGAATTCTAAAAAAATATTGAAGAAAATTTTTAGTATTCAAATATTATTTTTTAAATTCATTTTTACCCAAAATTTATTATTTATAAAGTTAATCTTCTTATCATTTTCATAATGTGTTAGTTTTTACTTGTTAAATAAAATGTATAAGGAGTATTTTTTATCTTACCACAAATGAAAATAATTTATCATCATCAGTAAAACATGATGATTTAATTAATCTTTTAATGTTATAAAATTTAGTTATAAATGAAAATGTTTCTCTAATATTTTGGAGAGTTTTAGATTTTAATAGGTGATTTCATAGTGAAAATGTTATTTTCCACAATAAATGTTCTACTGATCTTTTATGGGTACTTTCAATTATGAAAACCCAAATTGATGTTACTATGAATACTATAAATGATACTATATTTATTATTTCCCTAGATGGTTTATAATTAGGAGGTATTGATGTTTTATATTCATGATTTAATACAGATAATTTTTGACCTAATAGTCTTTTTGAGAATGGATTGAATTTATCATTTAAAATTTAAGTATTGTGTTGGATGTCTAAGTGATGGTGGTGGATAGATTATATATTGGACATAGATGCATCAATAAGTACCATGATACAAAAAAATTGGAATAAAATATTATATTATTATTTGGTTTTCATATAGCTATTAATTATCAATGATGTATTAGTTGAGAGGCAATGATGGTAAGATTCATTTTATCTTGGTTGAGAGGCCTTATCAGTAATTTATATAATTATAAATTTTGGTTATTGTGAATTAAATATTATTTATCCATGTTTTTTCTATGTGTATACTAACCATGGATACGAATTTAACTCAACTGCTTATTGAATGACATGTGTTTTGATTATCTGCTCTAGTATATTTATTATTCCAAATTTACTCATGATTCCTTGAATTTTACATAACCCTTACAAAGAATATAATATCACCCAATATTTGTTTTCGTATCCATAAAATTAAAAGAAGGATATTAGTAACGTTATCTGGAATAAAAGAATGTTATATATTTATTTTTTATATTTCCAATGTAATATGATAATCATATATATAACTAATTTTACAAGACCATTAATCTGATCATACATGAAATGTGAGATTCCATGTATCTTATACCAAATAATAAATTGAAAACCATTTATATTTTATTAGAGTCAATGTTTCTATAACTCCAATCAGTGGATGTTTAGTAGGAACCTTGGGAACATGGTTTTAATTTAATAAATCTAACATCAGAATTATGATAATCAATTACAGTAATTGAGATATTTTATTATTAGAGGGATTTTTATTTTATAGATCAATATTCATTATTATTATGATATAAATCAGTGTTTTCCATTTTCTAATGATGGAACCTCCTGAAAGAAAGGGAATAGACACCTATATACAACTTACTAATTGTTATCCAATGAAATCCAATACAGGTGGCATTTTAACTAAGTAGATCATGGCCACATTATGGTGGATCACTCTAGTTATGATGGGCAACCATTATTTTATGATAAAACATATTTTTCAATATAATGATTCACCTATGTTGGATCACTTCATTTGAAATAATCATTTATATTTTGATGGATGTTCTGATCCATTGGTAGCTGAATAATGGATTACGTCCCTTGAAAAGATATTCCTAGATTTTGGAAGTTACATTTTATATTTTAAACCAACCTATTATAGTATAGTATGGAAAGGATAAAGCTAACCACAAAATGGAAATTAATTTCCTCAATATGGGTTTTTCTACATGTTCAAGAGGGATATCTCAGATGTTTTGGGAGAAAATAAAAATTCAGGATATTCCATCTGTATGGGATTTTTAACGTATATATTTATAGAATATTTTAATAGTATTCCACAAAATAACTTTGTGGATTTTTAAATTAAAATATTAATAGTGATACACCTATTTCAAAGAAACTATATAAAATAGCCATGTTTGAGTTGCCAGAAGTTTAGAAGAGACTCCAGGAGACTCTAGATAAGGGATTTATTCTGCAAAGTTCTTCACCATGGGTTAGAACTATTCATTTTATTAAATAAAAATATTGGGTAATGCATATTTTCATTGATTAATATGGACATAACAAGATCATTATCAAGAAAATGTATGCTCTACCCCCTATCAAAGTTATGTTTGATTAATTACATAGAGCTCAATATTTTAAAATATTGATCTTTGATTTGTTTATCATGAGATAATCATCAAGAAGGTGGATATAAATAGACATCATTCACTAAGAGGTATTTTCAATATGAATTTGTAGTAAAACTATTTGTAAATAAAAATTATCTTTATTTATTTATGGTTTAAATGAATATAGTGTTTAGATAAACCATGACCTGTCCTTGATTGTATTTATCGATGAAATTATTATATCTTTGAAGAGAAAGGATGAGAATGAAGAACAAATGAGGTTGGTGCTAACAAACCCAGGGAAGGAGAATTTATATTCCAATGTTAAAAATTGTTATTTATGGCTGAAAAAAGTATCAATATTAATCCATAAAATGTCAAGCGAGGGAATATAGATGGATCCTTCAAAGATTTATGTTATTGAGAAATGAAAAAGATCAACCATGGTAACTAAGATATATATTTTTCTTGGGATGATTTGATAGATTTTTTTTGTAAAATATCCCTCATTACTATATATTTTACACACCATGTTATCTTAGAAGGGATTTAATTTCTTAAGGAAAGATGAATGTTAGATGTATTTTAATGTAATGAAGATAAGGATTTTTAGTGCATCATGATTACACTAACCTACAATAGAGAAGGATTTGTGGAATATATTTAAGAATCAATGAATGTATTAGGATTAATCCTTATAATGAATTATATAGTGATAGATTAGGACTCTATCATTTTGAAAATTCATGAAAAAAATACCTAACCCATGATTTGGATTTGGAAATCATAATTTTTTCATTAATGACATTAAGGAATTACAATTATAGCAAAATGTGTGATATATTTACATATCCGAAAATCTTGAAGTATATATTTATATAGATTTATTTGAATATAAAAAAGAGAATATTGTTATATATAATCAAAGTTAATGATTTTGGAATACATTATAACCTTAGTAATGTAAACTAGGTGGTTGATGCCCCAAGTCAGAAAGAACATGCTAGTTTTTCAATGATTAGTATGAAAAGATATCCAATATTTATGGACATTTAGAATATGTATCATTAAATCTTGATTAAATGGGATATATTTTATATTTCATAGATGAATGTTCAAAAATTCATCAATGTTAGGATTAAAAAAGCTTAAAAGAAAGAGATGTAATTACAGAAGAATCCAAGGTCTATTTTTGACTTCAACCATGATCATTCTAGATTGATACACTAAAAGAACCGTGTATGTGTTTTTTAGATACCATACATGAAGGAGATATTGGAATAATTCCATTGTTCAACATTATTTTTTAAATACTAGAATTATTATGATTTATATAGATATAAAAGAGTGTTTCTGATGGGATAACAGAAAAATGGATTTTTATAAACATTTATCATGATTCCTTGTGTGTCAGCATTTTTATACTTACATACAATATTTTAATGTTATGTAACAAATATTAGCAAAAAAAAATTTAAATGGGAAAAATTTATCATGGATTTTTTCATTAGACTCCCCAATATATATGAGGGGAAAAATGTTATTTGGGTAGTAGATAGTCTCTTTATAAAATAAATTCATTTTATTCCTATTATAAAATATTTTTACCTCACTAGATAAATCATTTATACTTTAATTTTTTTGTTATATTTCATAGAGTACCAATTTCAATTATATTTGATTGGGGTCTATGGTTTACATCAAATATTGGAAGATGTATTAAGAAGAATCTGAATACAGAGTTGAATTTTTGTATTTGTTATGACCCCCAGAAAGTTTTTTAGTCTAAGAGTTCCATGAAATGTATATAATTCCTTCTAATATCTTTATTTATGGATTTAAAATTTGGTTTGGATTAGTATATTCCCTTGGTGAAATTTTCTTATAATAATATATTTCACTCAACTATTCAGATGGATCCGTATGAATCTATCTATTGTAGGAAGGGAATAAATCTATCACGTTTGGATGAAGTTGGGGAAAAAAGATATTGGGACCTAATATAGCGAATTAAATTTAAGAGAAGGTTATATCAATTAAAAAAAATAAGTGCAACTCACATTTAAAAAAAATGTTATGTTAAAAACCATAAATGATATTTAGAGTTTTAATTTAGAGAGAATGTATTCCTATGAATTTATTCATCGAATAATTTTATGAGATTCTAAAATAAGGGGATGTTGATCCCTAGGTTTATTGGTCCCTTCAATATTGTTTATCAAATATTTATATTAGTATATTTCTTGATTATTCCACTAATCCTCTCCAAAGTTCATGATATGTTTTATGAATCTATGATGATGGAGTACATAACTAATCCATCACATGTACTAAACTCAGTTGTTCCACCATTAGAGTATGCTCTTTCTAATAAATATTATCCAGTGGAAATAATTTATTGTAGAGATAAAGTACTATTGAACAAGGCTACTCAGCTGGTTGAGGTTCTCTTGAAGAATTATAAATTTCAAGATACTACATGGTAACTTGATGATAAAATAAAATATATATATCCTCATTTCGTTGTATTAGAGTAAAAAATTTTATGGGTGAAATTAATATTATGTTGGTTAGAATGTAACACCACAATATTTTATGATATATTTCTCTTTAAATAAATTTAAATCTCTTCAATAGTTTGTGATGCATGTGAACTTGATTCTAAATGGACTATAATATATTATACTATTATAACCAAGCCATTAAAATGCTAGAGTTAATATGGATGGCCTCATTTTTAAAATTATCTATAATATTTTTAGTTGACTTTAATATAACAATAAATAAATACTCAATTTTTTAGTGATGTAATTATTTGTTTTTGAAATACATTTAAATCAAATTCATTATAATTTATTTTTTATGACATCATTTTTTAATTAATTTTTATAATTTTTATAAATTATATTTGATAAAACGAACATCATTTTTAAATAATCAAATATGATTATCATAAGATGAGTTTCTTAAAATTTTATAAAAAATTTTATTTTTCAATAAATAGAAAAAATATTATAATATTCCTTTTCATTTCAAGTACTTACAATGTGACATTCTATTTTGGATTATCTTTAAAATATCATCTGTCCCTTTTGGGTGTCCTATGGGTTTCATATGGTCACCTCATGGTTTGTAAAACCATGCAACTAAACTATTCATATTTTCTAGTAATTAATGTTTTTCCCTTTTTTAAATAATAATATATCTACTTCCCCTACCAAAATCTTATCTCACCTAGGGTCGAGCCGTTCCCTCAAGTGTGGTCCCCCACTCCCAAGCCTTATCCTTCTTCATCTATTACTTCTAGTTTATCCAAGGGTTAGGACCACTTATTTAAGAAATAAAATCCTATACCCTCTTATCGACTTTACCTCCCAATATTATTCTTCCCCTTTTTGTGATTTGGTTCTACCGAAACCAAGGGTTTACAAGATTAACACATTTTTGGGGTTTTTTTAATTTTAGGAACATGTGATTTTCTTCTTTATTATTGTATCCTTATACATTTATTTGAAAACACTCAAGATCAGTCATCATTAATTTTAGATAGGTTTTACAATTTTTGAATTATTTATTTAATAGATATAGAAACCCAACCCCCAGATCCCAGATCCAGTTTCTACTATTAACTACATTGTCATTATTATAAAGAATTATATCCCAAAGGAGTAAGTGTTTAACAATTTTAGTAAACTAGATACATAGATGGGAAAATAATAAACTAATTATAACATAATTTTTTTCAAAATAAATAATTTCCTGGATAACTTTAATCCATATAATCAATCCTTTAATATATTTCATAGCACACTTATTGGATTCCTAGGGAAATAAACAAAATTAGGGTGATATCAGATGCTCATTAAGGAAAAAATATAGTATAAGAAATAAAAAATCAATGAGAATAAAAATTACGACTTGGTAAATAACTTAACTCACATTCCATATAAACAATAATATGATAAGGAAGTGCATAAAATATATGGAAATATAATAACTAGAATCACATTACATTAAAATAAATAGATAAGGAAAAATAAATATAGAAATGTATGAAACTGAAACACATTCCATTTAATCAATGAACTAAAAATGTAGTTTACCCATAGATATTTCAATGAAAAATCTCATGGATAAATAATTATTAAAACTAAATGAGAGCAATTATTTATTAATGGACGTCATGTATTTGGAACATGAAAACCTATACCATCAAGGCTATTCACAAGATGGTTTAAAACAATAAATTGAAACCCATTTTATTTAGAGAACTTATTTGTATCATGAGAAAAAATCTATGTATAGAAGAGCTATATAATGTCTGATATCCACCCATCGTTACCATTCCAAATCATTCCTCATATAGAATAATAAAAATAAAGGATATGCCTTATCAAATATCATTATTGGATAAAGAAGATGGAATAATAAATATTTCACTAAATAATCAAATAACATTCCAAGTAGATACAATAAAATGGTATACGATTTAGGAAATTGTAATATCCATGATAAATGAAATAAATAATTAGGCAAAAATTCAATGCTTAGGGATCATTATAGATTTAATATTTAATGGGGAATTGAAAATAATTCAAGGAAGTGAATGAGAATACTATCCTTGACCAAATAAATAATAAACCATCTATAGGAATAATAAGGATGGTATAAATAAAAAAACCCAACTATTGTAATTATAAAGGGTTGTTTTGATGAATATAAATGCTATAAAAATATCTTTTAAAATCATTATTATGGAAAATATACTTTTGTTTTGTAAAAACTTTTGAAAACACTTTTCCTGATAATATATTTTGAAACAAATTTCAGTAAAAATTAATAATTTACACATGAAAATAAATATTATAATAAATTATGGAATGTAAATCCTTACATTATGTATAAGGTCAAATACCAATCGTTTTTCCTGGTTAAAAATTTTAAAAATGCCTTGTCATTATAGAAAAAAGAAGATTACTTTGAAAACATTGGTAAAATAAAAAAGGGTAAAAATGTATTTTCCAAAATAATTTAAATAATTTTTGAAATTTTTTTAATAAAACATAGTTTTTAGAAGAATATAGGTTCTCTGACTAAAGAGAGAAATAATGACGGGTTTTCTCAGAAACACTTTCTTAAACATTTTGAGTACAACAGAGTGAAAAAATGGTACTAATATTTGAAAATATCCATGAATAATGAGGGGGGATATAGTTAATTTTTTTATTTAACAATGGTTATATAATTTATTATTATGGAAATACCATTGAAATATTATTAATGTTTTTTGAGGAAAATAAATTATTAACATTCCAAAGTGTCCCATTCCACTTTGTAATATTTTAAATAATAAAACACATGATGGATTAATATTAAATGGAAGTTATAATTAAAATTAAGATGAAGGAATTAATTATATAATATATAAAAATGGGTATTAGAGACACCACAAAGAATAAGTAAGTTTTGGAATTGAAATTTATCTCAAAAAAGAAAACAAGTTAGATGAAAATCCCTTACCTTGAGTTTCTTTTCTGGTGAACATCCTTTAACTTCATTTATAATAATTTTATGTTAATTTTATAGTTTATTCACAATTTTTTTTATTTTTATATTTAATCTTATTTCACTAATTAAATTTTTTTTTACAATTACATAAACAATTAAGATTACTTTGGGTGTTTTGACCAAATCCGGTTTATATGTCACAAATGACTCTAGTATGTCACTATGGTCAAATGTGGAATTATATAACATCTAAAGAATAATAAAAATGACATAAATATCATATTTATACATCAATTATCCTTTTAAAAACAATCATTAAATATGGTTATGAAAAATGAATCAACATTACGATTAGAGAGACTGTAGGTCGTACGTATACATGGGTAACGTTCTCATTTTCCAATGATCATTATGGAAAGAAGGTAAGTATAATTATATAATTAAATAATAATAATTAAATAATAAATATAATATAATATAATCATATAAACTTATATATATAATTATTTTTATGAAAATGGAGTCACATTATATTGGGGAGGTGAGGGTCCACACGACCAAAAATGACGTTATAACTTTTTATGTTTTTGAAAGGATAACTAAGAAAAGGATATATATTATATTTAAAGAAAGGTAATTAAGTATTAAAAATAATAAAATGGTTTTTATCAAAAATATTTTTAATTAAAACCATCCTTTATAAGTTCTATGCATACGTAAATGAATCACATCGCTTTGAGTGGGCGATAGTCTTCCAAAAATGATGTTATCATTTTTACACAAAAATGTGAAGTAAAAATATATTTATTTTAAAATAATTAAATAAGAATAAAAACATAATAAATATAATATATAAAATATATTAATAGAGTTTCCATCATAATTAACATCATGACATGCAGTAACAAAAAACGAACAATCATCATTTTGTGAGGTGGAAGTTCACCATACACATAAATAGTATGTTCATTACCCATTAGATGGGGGTGTATGAAAGTATAGGTGGAAAAATTTACATAATAAAATATTATATTTATGGTATTGGGGCTTTTATGTAACAATATAATAAGATGATTTTTAGGGGTGCATAATGGAAATTAAACATAAGAGATTAAGTAATGATGTTACATCTTAATCAGGAAACTCCTTCTGGTTTTACCAAAGAGCTTCCTTGGAAGGGTTTATTCCAAGAGGAAGGACTGAATGTATTGGTAAGGGACATTAGGAATCTATTTTGGCAGATATATCCCATACATAAGTTGTTTTATAGTTTTGACTATGTGGAAGAAGTGATTGCCTTTTATAGTGGAGGAGGAGTGGCACTACTATAATATTCTAAAAAAGGAATTCCATGCCCATTTTTTATATTGAAAGTGGATAAAATAATGAATCCAATTATATAAAATAGACTATAGGGTTAATATAAATCCAAAAAATAGATTGTGTACAATCTTATATGTTAGTTTGTGCCTTATGGTAAATTCTTGGTCCTCTATTAAGCATAATTTAACCTTAATTGTTATAATTAATATTATTTAATTTTACCAATATTTTTGGTCTATTTTTTTAATCATAAAATGTCAACTATTCTAATTCCAAATTTTTAATAATTTTCCAAATTACAATAATATATTTGGTAGAGATTAATTTAAAATTCACCCCCATGCATGACGATAATTGTAATATTCCTTCCTTTAACCAAGTATGTTTTCCTATGAGGAATTTATTTCTATATATTATAAATAATTTATGAGAAAAAATGTTTTATTGGTGACACAACTTAATAAATGATTAAAGGATTATATTAGAAATAATTCCTCTTTAACACATTGTAATATTTTATATGAACGTTTCTAGAGTTTGCAATCAAGTTATGTATGATATTGTGAGGCCCCCAAAGTCTCTGTGAAGATTAAATATATATATATATTAATTATAATATATTAAGATCACACTTTTTAACGAAAATATTTGAATAACCCAAAAATTTTGGGTCTTAAGATAAAATCTGAGTCCACTGTTGCATCCGAAACATGGTGTTAACCTTATGTGAGGTATAACATTTGTATGTGTTCGAAGTTTGGATGTCTCGCTCGAAAAAATACCATTTTTATATTTAATTAATTATTTAATCCATTTTTGTTAATATTAAATAAATAATATCTCTTAAAAGTTTCATTGTATTGGAAATCTGACATCACCGTTGTGTCCAAAACATATTGTTTACTCTAGGCATGGAATACCAATTGTAAATATAGAATGTTTGAATAGATCGCTTGTGAAAATAAACATTTCATATTTAATTAATTATTGATTCTATTTTTTATATTAAATAAATAATATCTCTCAAATGGTGTATCATATGAGAAATATGATACCACCGTTGGGTCGAGAATGGGGGGTTTACCCTAGTCAAGGTATAAATTTTATTCATAATGTGTGTTTGATGTTATTTTAATTTTTATGTTAAATGATTAAATTTATTAATTTAATAATTATTCAGAAATTAATGGAATTACATAAATAAGTGTATTATTACTATTAAAAAATATATAATATTAATAATAAGTGTATTATTATTTATAAAAAGAATATTATTAATAATTAGTGTATTGTTATTATTTTTTTCAAACAAAATGATTGGAAATATATGTGTAGTTAAATGATTTTTTCACTTAAATGATAAATGATGTTTCACCATATGTTAATTTTTGTCATTGATTAATGTTATATCGGTGAAATTTATTAGTCAATACTAAATAAATGAAAATGTGGTGTAAATATTAAATTATCTACTATTATTGACATTTAATTAATGTTGTTGGTGAAATTTCAAATGTTGAAATATACTATATAATAATAGTATTTATTATTATTATTATTATTATTATTGTTATTATTTTGAAAAATAATTGTTGTCCAAACACTGTTTCAGCCACAACGTTTTCGTATGGTGTCAGATTGACACACCATCAGCGATAATGTGACCCTAAAATTAAGGCCCTCATTTAAAGACCAATGCTGAATATTTAATTTAGACTCCTGGTAAAACATCATGAAAAGAAAAATATGATGATGGTTTGAGGAATGAAATCAGTAGGGGAGATTAATAAATAATAGATTCAATTAATAAATCTAAATATATTAATTGATGAAAAGGTATTAAAAATTGAATTTGGGATGATGTGCATGGCATGGTTAGGAAGCCCATTATTTATGGCACACCCCTCTCTCCTTTATCATTCCTTTCAGGATTGAATAATCAATATCTTTTTCCATATTGACCAGATTTTCGTGTCATCAGTGGAAGTATATTTGTCTTGATAAGAGGTTGGTGCATATCAAATTCTTTTTCATGGAAGTAATGTATTTTGTGAAGATTTTCATTATACCAGATATTCTTATTTATTTATATTCTTTTTTTATAGTATTCAGAATAATGCGCCATCAGTGATGTTGGATTCATATCAAGTGTTCATCATATTTTAGTTGGGTGGTCTAAATTCCAATCACAAAATCTCGATTCATATTTGCATATGCGATTGTAGAAATTTCATGATATGATTAATAATTGAGATTTTCTGAATTCAATTAATTTATTTTTTAAATTAATTAATTTTGGAGTATTTTTATTTTTTCAATAGAATTGGTTGGTTTAAATAATGAATTGATAGATTAATTATAAGGATTTTGTGATGGGGGAATTGGTTAATTAATTTTAGAATAAATTAATTTTCAATATGTGATTGATCAATTTGGATGGTTAAATAATTCTGTATTGAATTAATTATTAAGATTTTGTAAGGATGTATTTGGTTATTTAATTTTGAATTTATTAATTGAACTGGTGGATAGTTAATTGATAAATTTACTAATGTGAGAAATGTGTGTATTTAAATTGTTGAATTAGATAATGAGATTAATTAATTGATGAATTAATTTATAAATAAATGTGATTATTTAATTATTAAATTAAATAATGAGATTAATAAAATAGTTAATTAATTAATGAAGAAATATGATTATTTAATTGGTTGAATTATATAATGGTATTATTTAATTAAAAAATGTAATTAATTAGAAAATGTGATGATTTAATTATTGAATTAAATGATAGAATTAATTAATTTATGAATTAATTAATTTAAGTTACATAATTATTTAATTGACGAACTAAATATTAGAACTGACAGAAACAATTAATTAGTTCAGTAATTGAAGGGTGGCTGAATATGAATTAATTAAAGTTGAATTAATTAATATGAGATGACATGGAAAATTAAATAGTGAATTAATTAATGTGATTGAGGTAGATTAATTAATTGAGGAATTATTTAATGTGAATAATTTGAATTAATTAATTAGTAAATTAATTAATAGATGTAATGTTATGATTTTTGATTTAGGTTAGTTAATTAAAGAATTAATTAATGGGCATTGTTGTGTTGATATAATTGAATGAGTTAGTTTAATTAATTAGAAAATTAATTAATGGAGATGATTATGTTATAATAATTGGATGAGTTAGATAAATTAATTGAATGATTAGATAATGGAGATTATTTTTCATTGAAGCTATTGGAGGAGTTAAATTAATTACATGGTGAATTAATTAATATGAATTACTTTTAAGGTGAAATTGAATCAATTAGAATAATTAATTTATAATTTAATTAATGTGGATGGTTGAGATATTGAATTGATACGGTTGAATAATTAATAATTTATTTAATTATGAGGCAATAAGATTTGTAAGTTTAGTAATTAATAGTTGAATTAATTATGTGATATTAAAATAGTTTATTTGAGATAATTAATTGTATAATTAATTATATGTTATTGATATTGTGAATTAGATAATTAATTTTAGAATTAATTATGAGATTTTGAGTTGGGTATATTGAATAATTATTTTTTAACATTAATTAATG
The DNA here is from genome assembly GCA_963277665.1 of Viscum album. NCBI lineage: Eukaryota > Viridiplantae > Streptophyta > Magnoliopsida > Santalales > Viscaceae > Viscum > Viscum album. The sequence continues at coordinate 324,511,423 of OY728152.1, read as the reverse complement.
TGATGGTATAATTAATTAATTTTTTAATTAATTAATTGGATAATGTGAATAATTAATTATTAAATTAAGTAATCAGAATACAGGATTACTCATTTATTGAATTAATTAATGTGTTGTTGTGATTAATTAACTGTTGAATAAATTAATGCGATGTTTTAATCCATATGACATGTAAAATTGTGATAAAAGATTAATGTTGAATAATCCTGAATATTCTAATGTATTTGATATATGTTTTTTTATTGAGAAACGGGTTGTGAGATAGGGAATGTTGCTCTAAATACTACTAAGAGTGCTAAACCTTATAAAATTGTAGTAAAAAAATAATGATGATTAATCTGGAATATTTTGTTGTATGTGATATATGTTATTTACTCAGAAACGAGTTGTTAGATAGGGAATGATGCTCCAAATACTCACGGGGTGATAAACACGATGTTCTACACCCATCATGCATTAAAATAATATTTTATGGGACTAGGACTGATGCTCCAAAGACCCATGGGTTTTGATACTCACGAGGGTGCATGACATGGCGTTCTACAACCATTAATTAACATTGAAATATGGCTACAGTTAGAGGTAATATTAACTGAATTAAAATGGACAATGAAATCACATTGATTTAAATAAAATGTGAATTGATAATTTAAAATGGTTCAGATTCTGTCATGGTCTGAAGTAAGTATTGAGATACGAGTGTCCATGGGAACCCAAAGCTTTATGCAGTTAAATAAGGGATAATTGAATACATATAAACTATTTAATTTTTTTACCTGTATTATATTCTTTATACCACTACATATACTACTTATGACTGGACTCTTATAGATCCCGTTGGTGGTGGTAGACTGAGTTGTACTCACACCCTACCTGGAATGACTGATAGGTACCCAATAGAATTTTTTTTCGACAGGTTAAGGGAAAAGGCCCAGAGTTAGATGGCTGAGTTGAGATGGAGCATGGACGAGGGAACCGAATGAGGTTCAGTACCCACTTTGGGGTTTCAATTCCATTTTTTAGAGACCCGAAGCTTAACATACATGGATATTACATTACTTTTTCGGAATACTTAGTACATTACAAACACACACACACAAGGACCGTAATAGTTTAGTGTCTTTAGAAACTCGGAATATAATCTTCTAATCGTGGTGAAAGATCTTCAACATCTCCCATAATGATCTTCCTTTTTTTACCTAAAATCTTTATTTATATCCTGGGGAAAAGAAAACATAAAAGGGTGAGCTCAAATGCTTAGTAAGGGTAAACAAAAGAAATATCAATCACATCATATTCATAAGAACATAACTTTTGGATATCTTAACCTGAAAAATAGATCATAATTTCATAAAATGGGATAAATCATAGTAGTGAAATGTAATCCCAATACTCATAACTTAAAACATGAAACTTTGTGGCATACACACATAATCATAGAGAATCATTTCTTAGTATTCAAGACTCATTGCCAAGACTATCTTAGCAGACAAAGTCCATTTCTGAACCGAGTTCACTCCTCGTTTCAGTCCTGTTTCACTGAACCAGTTTAACCCGCCGTTCCAGCCATGTCTATCTCATGAGATATAAAATCTTTACCCAATGCATTGGAGGGAGATATAGGTTCCACCCATCTCATAATGATACCATTCTTATGTGTGCCACAAAATCATAAATCAAACATCATTGCATAACCCACGTAATAAAAATGCGATACTTAAACAACATGATATCATAAAACAATTCATATATGATAAAGGATTTCATAAAAATAATTCCATCACAACATAACCAAATCAATGTAATAATAGGGATAGAAACAGAACCCTATATTATCTTAGATGGAAAATAATTTTTATAAAACACTTGAACTCCATTCTTGAGGAAAATATCCTTTCAACTTCAAAAAACACTTTTCCTTTCTTAACATGTCATACAATTCTAAACTAAAAGAAGTTTATTGAAAATAAACATGAAAACTTGTAAAGGAATATTCTTGAAAATAATGTTTTAAAAATCCATTCATGCTGTATACGTTAAAAAAACATTCTTCTCGTACTTTTGTCAGAAAAGACAAAAAGTACTTCGTACGAAAAACGACAAAAGATTCCTTTCATATATTTTACTAAAAACTCACCGAAGGGTAAAATTGGATATAAACTATTTTATAATGATGAAAATATTACATATTGAGGAAACATGGATGTGGATGATAAAATACACCCCAGTAAATACCAAAGTATAAACAATCTCGGATAAAAATGAGATTGTGATATTTCCCTTACCTTAGGTCCAATTTGCTTCGTAAGTGTCGAAACCTCCTGTATAATGATTTAAATAATGTCATTGACTTATTCCAGAATCATACTCATTGTTATGATATCATATATGGTTCACTTATGACTTTATATTACCCGTTCTTTTGTAAATTCCATATTAAAGAGCGTTTTGGGTAAAATTGTTTCATTTGTCGTCCGTGTTTTGACTTGTAATTATCCATATGATTACATAGATCATGATTACTTAATTCCAGAATATAAAAAATGATTTATATATAATATATATTCAGAATATATATATAATAAATCAGTAAATGGAAACAAATACACCATTCATGGAGACGGTAGGCCGTACGTACGCATGAATGCTGTTTTCGTTTCCTTATTGAGTTGAATGGAATTAAGTAGATGACATACATATATATACACATAAATCCAGTATCATTATTATTTCATATATTTCATGATTACTTATTATATATACTTTATAATCATTCATGAATGGTTAATGTGGAGAATGAATCTCATCGCGTCGTGGAGACGGTAGTCCGTACGTACGCACGAGCGATGATATCGTTCTCATGATCGTGGGACTCTATTGGAGTGTATGTATAGTATTTTAGAAGCAATATCACATTAAAATAATCATATATATTTATTATTTACACCATTATACCCATCCAAGTAAGGTGGTGGTGGAAAATAGATTACACCACGGCGTGGAGACGGTATTCCGTACGTACGCACGCGCGGTGATTTCAATTTTTGTAGGATGGATAGATGGTGAAATAGGGTTGTTTAATACTTATAATAACATATCATTATATGAGTGATACTTATGTTATTACTTCATGATGAAACAACTAAATAAGAATAAGTGGAAGAAGAAATAAAGTTGAAAGAATCGGTAACAGACATTACCTCTTCTTTGAAGCGCCTCCTTGAGATCTCCTTTTAGGGTAGTAAAATTGGTCTTTGAGGAAGACCAGAACCTCTAGGATGTTTCTAGAGAAGTGGATAATGGAATTTGGCATGGTTTGGCCGAGATTGAAGGCTCAAAGTGGTGTGAGGAAGAGAGGGAGGGGGTGCCCTTTTATAACGGAGGAGAGGGGCACCATTGGAATAACTAAAAATATTATTTTATTATAAAGCCAAATTTTGTTTTAAATAGCTCCAAATTAACTTATTTCGTAGCTAAGGTGGGGATGGGTCGCAATAATCTCATCCAATATAATTTAGACAAGTTTAGGTTCCTATTTTAACCATATCATTTATATTTAACTTTAAGTTAGATAATTTTACTTTTACCGTGTCTTCTTGTTTTCTTACACTATAAGGTTAATAAACTTACTATATCAAGACAAACGAACCCCAAGTTGTTTATTATTAATATATATAACCGTATATAAGTCATTTGGCTGAACCTCAGATTTTTAGGAATAAAATAACAATTAATAATATAATATTTGTTTTAAAAACTATTTTATGTCAATTTTGACACTATTTAGTAATTAATTTTTTAGAAAAACATAACAGAATGATTAGTTCGAAAAAAGTTAATTAAATCAATAAAAACATGTCATATTAACGTAGAAAATTAGTGGAATTCATAAAAAGTCTCAAATTACATTTATTTGGGTGTTTATAACATCAATTATGTCAATATTTCATTAATAAGATAATTACTGCATCATCTTTGTGTCATGAATAAATTAAATTATTTAATGTCTAAAAATTACAAATAAAATACCGTTATGTAGGAAATTGTTTTATATTTCTAATGAGTATTTATAGTCTAATTTATATTATTTATAACCCTATATTAAAATTATTTACATATTAAACTTTGATTTTACCTATTTTAACCCTTCTTTAAATAAATTAATAATAAATGTCCTAATCTAATCCAAGTGGGCCTAAATGATCATATATTATTACTAAGGTTGTTTTTGGTCGAATTACACTTATCCAATAGAATTAGGACATGTGTTTGGGTAATAATAATAACATTTTTACCCTTAATTACCCTATTTACTTTTAACCGTGGTAAAAAAAGTAAAAAGTTACTATTCACCAAAAATTATTTTCATCTCATTGAACCAAATTTTACTTACTAACATCAATCGTGTCTCTCGGATATTTGAAATTCCACTCACAGAAGCGGTAAAATTATGTTTTATGAAAAATTCATTTTTTTAATTACCACTTAGTGGTTTCACTATTCATCAAAAAATGAAAGTTTCCAGAAAAATACCAAAAATTAGGCCTAAGCTATATTTGATATTATGAACTTAAAATTGATGTATATTTTACCTAATTGAAAACATATTAGTTTCATTAATTTATTTAAAAATTAATTCCCGTCGTCAAAACAAATAGCGTGTTCTTAAGAGATAATAACTATCAAAAGATTGACACTTGTTTATGTCTGGTTTAAATGTAGAATTACATCCAATGACCAACATTGTATTAAATTGTAAAAATATATTCTAAATATACTTTAAAACCACTAAAATTAATAAGTTATCACTATTAATTATTTCTATTAAAAAGGTTGTTTTTAATTAAAATTTAGTAATTTTCACTATTCATCAGAAAATGAAAGTTATCCGAAAAGTACCAAAATTTCACCCTAACCTAATTTCGATATTACGAATCCAAAAATGAAGTCCATTTTCAAAAATGAAATTTACAAAATTTCAAAAAGTGGTTATTACTATTCATAACGGCTAGTTTTAATAATATTTTAATAGCATATCGTTGTTTAGTGAAACTCGGTATTGCGAACAACACACGCTATCAAGGAAGGTCGCGATTGCGTGTAATGCAAGGCAAGTCAAGGATGCATGTTGTGAAATATCCTTTTGGTGTAGCGTACAACACAAGAAATTAATGAAATTAAAAAGAATATTTTTCATAAAATCTCGGGGTGTTACATTCTTCCCCCCTTAAAATGAATTTCGCCCTTGAAATTCGTCGGGGTTATAAATGGTTTACTACTCGAACGTTTCTTTAATAGAAACCCACATTGTAAAAAGGAATACCAAAACCAATCTTTAATAAACAAAATTATGAAATGTAACGGTTACCCAAATAAACTAATCACTAGGTTTCCACATAGGTGAAAATATGGATATGGAAGAGAAATCTAATAATCATGTTCTGATGGAGAGTGGTAGAGAACATGGATATGGAAAATACATCAATCACAAATCCATAAATTTGTGATGATCTAGGGTACCATATGATTCATCGGATATAAGGGCACTAGGACAACATTTTTTTGGTTTTCAAGATCATTTCCCAAAAGTTGAAGATTTTGAATTAGAATAAATACTTACTTTATTTTGGTACAATCTCACTGTTGTTCGTGATTTGAACAATTTCCACTTCATCTCTTAAATAAATGAAGTTGAATTTGTTATTCATGAAGTGTTAATAGATCATGTGATAGAAAGATGGGTCATTCCATCTGTTTCAATGGAAAGGTTAGCAAAAGTTATCAAATATACATAAGTCCATATATCGTATATCATTCCAAAATGGACATATACTTCATCTATCATACCACTTAATAAAATAAAACTAGTTTATACTAACCAGGGACTTCCTATAGGCCAGTGGTAGGCGATAAAGGCCAATCGCACTTCGGTTGTGGGTTCGATTCCCACAGCCTTGTCTGACACGATGGGCAGTCGCCCGTCCTGCAGGTTGTCCTTTTTCTAAAACTACATTACAATATCATCCCATCAATAATATTGAAAAAAGGTTCTATCCTTAAACAATACTAACTTATTTCCAACATAATCCATTTCAATCTGTAGTATTATCCATAATATTGCAGTCCATTGTCATATTATAGTGAAGACGATTACCAGAGATTTCATATAAGAAGCATGTTAATACCATCGTTGATCCCCATATATCATAAGATATGTCTTGTTGGTCACATTACAAACATTCGAAGGCCTTAATCATGTATTCTCTTGAAAAATGAATACCCATTGAACCTTAGTGAAAACATGAATGCAGTTAAAAGTTAACACTTTCCACATACCAAAATCCTCAAAATTCTATATAGTCAAACCATGATATCACTTAGTCCTTATATCAATCATGAGCTCATGAATATAATAAAAAATCTCATTATCTTCTTATTCCTTCATTATGATCATATCATCTACATTCCAAAAATATCTGAATAACCTTTCATGGATACTGGTACCATTAATCATACACTTTCAAAACTCAAGGAAAGACAACAGTGTAACAATCCTTAGATGTCTCTTTATTTCATAGTACCATGAGATTACTTATACAACATTACACATGATAAACATGTAATCATTCCACTACATTCTTAAACCATTGACCGAGCTTCAACAATTATTTCATCTCACATATCATTTGTAGTCTCTTTATCATCATCAACATAAATACTACCCATATGACCATACTGATTCTATTTATGAGACTTTCCCTTAGGGCATTGGTTTACATAATGCCTGTACATTCCACATTTTAAAACATTTAACCATTGTTGATGTCGTAGCAATACCATTATCCTCATCCCTGGTGTTAACTGAACCTTTTCTTTTGCACTTACTCGCTTTGTGTCCTTCTTTTCCACACCAAAAGCATCTTCTATTTCCTTTGAAACATTCTCCTTGATGCCTGTTCCCACATGATTTACATAGGGGAAATTAAACATTCTTTCCACTATGATAATCATGAAACTCCATAATTCTCTTATTAGCCGAGTCAGGAAACTTACCAAATTTTACATTATTGATCATATTATGGGATTGGTGAATCGGAATAATAATGATGTTTGGACTTCCAAATCCCATTTCATTTGGTTTCTTATGAATAATATAATTCCATTGTCCATCATATCCTCCATTATCGTGAATCATCTTGTTTCCAGCCATTTTCTAAAACCCAAAAAGAATAGTGTGAGAGGAAAAAATCATAATAAAGGGGGAGTAACTTCAATATCTAACATCTTAGGTTAAATTATAATATCGTTACCATAGTTCTAGGACTATATCCTATACGTATACTTATCCTTAGGGACATCCCTAGACATACCTTAGAAATATCTCTAGGGATCTCACTAACATTTTTGCATCCTAGTTTCCAAAGGTTGACTAAACCTTTCCTCTGATACCAACTGTAGAGACCCGAAGCTTAACGTACATGGACATTAAATTACTTTTGCAGAATACTTAGTACATTACAAAAACACACACACACAAGGACCATAATAGTTTAGTGTCTTTGGAAACTCAGAATATAATCTTCTAATCGTGGTGAAAGATCTTCAACATCTCCCATAATGATCTTACTTTTTTTTCTTACCTAAAACCTTTCTTTATATCCTGGGGAAAAGAAAACATAAAAGGGTAAGATCAAATGCTCAGTAAGGGTAAACAAAATAAATATCAATCACATCATATTCATAAGAACATAACTTTTGGAAATATTAACCTGCAAAAGAGATCATAATTTCATAACATGGGATAAATCATAGTAGTGAAATGTAATCCCAATACTCATAAATTAAAACATGAAACTTTGTGTCATACACACATTATCATAGAGAACCATTTCTTAGTATTCAAGACTCATTTCCAAGACTATCTTAGCGGACAAAGTCCATTTCTGAACCGAGTTCACTCCTCGTTTCAGTCCTGTTTCACTGAACCAGTTTAACCTGCCGTTCCGGCCATGTCTATCTCATGAGATATAAAATCTTTACCCAATGAATTGGAGGGAGATATAGGTCCCACCCATCTCATAATGATACTATTCTTATGTGTGCCACAAAATCATAAATCATACATCATTGCATAACCCATGTAATAAAAATGCGATTCTTAAACAACATGACATCATAAAACAATTCATATATGATAAAGGATTTCAAAAAAATAATTCCATCACAACATAATAAAATCAATGTAATATTAGGGATATAAACAGAACCCTATATTATCTTAGATGGAAAATAATTTTTATAAAACACTTGAACTCCATTCTTGAGGAAAATATCCTTTCAACTTCAAAAAACACTTTTCCTTTCATAACATGTCATACAATTCTAAACTAAAAGAAGTTGATTAAAAATAAACTTGAAAACTTGTAAAGGAAGCTTCTTGAAAATAATGTTTTAAAAATCCATTCATGCTGTATAAGTTAAAAAAACATTCTTCTCGTACTTTTGTCAGAAAAGTCAAAAAGTACTTCGTATGAAAAACGACAAAAGATTCCTTTCATATATTTTACTAAAAACTCACTGAAGGGTAAAATTGGATATAAACTATTTTAGAATGATGAAAATATTACATATTGAGGAAACATGGATGTGGATGATAAAATACACCCTAGTAAATACCAAAGTATAAACAATCTCGGATAAAAATGAGATTGTGATATTTCCCTTACCTTAGGTCCGATTTGCTTCGTATGTGTCTGAACCTCCTGTATAATGATTTAAATAATGTCATTGACTTATTCCAGAATCATACTCATTGTTATGATATCATATATGGTTCACTTATGACTTTATATTACCCGTTCTTTTGTAAATTCCATATTAAAGAGCGTTTTGGGTAAAATTGATTCATTTGTCGTCTATGTTTTGACTTTTAATTATCCATATGATTACTTAGATCATGATTAATTAATTCCAGAATATAAAACATGATTTATATATAATATATATTCATAATAAACATATATATAATAAATTAGTAAATGGAAAGAAATACACCGTTCATGGAGACGGTAGGCTGTATGTACGCATGAACGATGTTTTCGTTTCCTTATTGAGTTGAATGGAATTAAGCAGATGACATACATATATATACACATAAATCCAGTATCATTGTTATTTAATATATTTCATGATTACTTAATATATATAGTTTAGAATCATTCATGAATGGTTAAAGTGGAGAATGAATTTCATCGCGTCGTGGAGACGGTAGTCCGTACGTACGCACGAGCGATGATATCATTCTCATGATCGTGGGACTGTATTGGAGTGTATGTATACTATTTCAGAATCAATATCACTTTAAAATAATAATATATAGTTATTATTTACACCATTATATCCATCCAAGTAAGGTGGTGGTGGAAAATAGATTACACCACGGCGTGGAGACGGTATTCCGTACGTACGCACGCACAGTGATTTCATTTTCCGTAGGATGGATAGATGGTGAAATAGGGTTGTTTAATACTTATAATAACATATAATTATATGAGTGATACTTATGTTATTACTTCATGATGAAACAACTAAATAAGAAGAAGTTGAAGAAGAAATAAAGTTGAAAGAATCGGTAACTGACATTACCTCTTCTTGGAAGCGCCTCTTTGAGATCTTCTTTTAGGGCACTAAAATAGGTATTTGAGGAAGACCAGAACCTCTAGGATGTTTCTAGTGAAGTGGATAATGGAATTTATCAGGGGTTGGATGAGCTTGAAGGCTCAAAGTGGTGTTAGGAAGAGAGGGAGGGGGTGCCCTTTTATAAGGGAGGAGAGGGGCACCATTGGAATAACTAAAAATATTATTTTATTATAAAGCCAAATTCGGTTTTAAATAGCTCCAAATTGATTTATTTAGAAGCTAAGGTGGGGATGGGTCGAAATACTCTCATCCAATATAATTTAGACAAGTTTAGGTTCCTATTTTAACCTTATCATTTATATTTAACTTTATGTTAGATAATTTTACTTTTACCGTGTCTTCTTGTTTTCTTACAATATATGGTTAATAAACTTACTATATCAAGCCAAACGAACCCCAAGTTTTTTATTATTAATATATATAACCTTATATAAGTCATTTTTTTGAGCCTTATATTTTTAGTAATAAAATAACAATTATTAATATAATATTTGTTTTAAAAACTATTTTATGTCAATTTTGACACTATTTAGTAATTGATTTTTGTGAAAATCATAACAGAATGATTAGTTCGAAAAAAGTAAATTAAATCAATAATAACATGTCATATTAACCTATAAAATTATCGGAATTCATAAAAAGTCTCAAATTACTTTTATTTGGGTATTTATAACATCAATTATGTCAATATTTCATTAATAAGATAATTACTGCATCATATTTGTGTCATAAATAAATTAAATTATATAATGTCTAAAAATTCCAAATAAAATACCATTATGTAGGAAATCCTTTTAGCTTTCTAAGGAGTATTTATAGTCGAATTTATCTTATGTATAACCCTATATTAAAAATGATTTACTTATTAAACATTGATTTTAACTATTTTAACCCTTCTTTAAATAAATTAATAATAAATGTCCTAATCTAATCCAAGTGGGCCTAAATGATCATATTTTATTCCTAAGGTTGTTTTTGGTCGAATTACACTTATCCAATTGAATTAGTACATGTGTTAGGGTAATAATAATAACATTTTTACCCTTAATTACCCTATTTACTTTTAACCGTGGTAAAAAAAGTAAAAAGTTACTATTCACCAAAAATTATTTTCATCTCATTGAACAAAATTTTGCTTACTAACATCACCTGTGTCTCTTAGATTTTTGAAATTCCACTCACAGAAGTGGTAAAATTATGTTTTATGAAAAATTCATTTTTTTAACTACCACTTAGTGGTTTCACTATTCATCAAAAAATGAAAGTTTCCAGAAAAATACCAAAAATTAGGCCTAAGATATATTTGATATTATGAACTCAAAAATGATGTCTATTTTACCAAATTAAAAACATATCAGTTTCATTAATTAGTTTAAAAATTAATTCTTGTCGTCAAAACAAATAGCGTGTTCTTAAGAGATAATAACTATCAAAAGATTGACACTTGTTTATGTCTGGTTTAAATATAGAATTACATCCAATGAACAACATTGTATTAAATTGTAAAAATATATTCTAAATATAATTTAAAAACACTCAAATTAATAATTTATCACTATTAATTATTTTGATTAAAAAGGTTGTTTTTAATTAAAAGTTAGTAATTTTCACTATTCATTAGAAAATTAAAGTTATCCGAAAAGTACCAAAATTTCACCCTAAGCTAATTTCGATATTACGAATCCAAAAATAAATTCCATTTTCAAAAATGAAATTTACAAAATTTCAAAAAGTGGTTATTACTATTCATAACGGCTAGTTTTAATAATATTTTAATAGCATATTGTTGTTTAGTGAAACTCGGTATTGCGTACTACACACACTATCGAGGAAGGTCGCGATTGCGTGTAATGCAAGGCAAGTCAAGGATGCGTGTTGTGAAATATCCTTTTGGTGTAGCGTAAAACACAAGAAATTAATGAAATTAAAAAGAATATTTTTCATAAAATCTCGGGGTGTTACACATTTCATTTGGGATTTTCATTTTAGACACTTGAAAGTTGCATTGGTATAGCATGTTTCCCTTTCAAGTAATATATTGTATTTACTGCTTGATTATCTTCAGAAATTGGTATTGTTTGCCTTTATATATGCTTTTGTTATTGTTTATTTTTGCCACTGGTGTTTTCTTTGATAAAAGAGGGTATATGTATTACACTCGATTTGAGGTATGTGGCCTTTTTTAATGTATTTTTATGTGTTTAAAGTGCATGTGATGAGTTGGGAAGTGGTTTTGAGAGTTTGGAATGGTTTTGAATGACTTTGGAGGCTTTTCTTAGGGAGCATGGTTAGAGCATGGTTAATGGAAACCGTGCGGATTCCCCAGGAAATTGTGAAGGGGGAGACAGTAGGCTTCGCGTGGCCTGCGCATGGTTTTCCAAACCGTGTGAGCCAACCGTGTGGACGCTTGATCTTGAGGCAGTAGCGTGCGCACGGTTAGCACACGGTTTGCCAAACCGTGCAGACTAACCGTGCATCCAATTAAAAATAGGGTTTTAAAACCCGGGATCACTTGGGATTGCCTCATTACAATCCAAACATTCTCCCACCCAAAGCTCACTCGGGATTTTTAGTTCTCAAGGGTTGGAGGGGCTCTCCCACTCAATTTGGAAGCGTTTTGAAGAGGTTTCTTGGCGGATTGAAGGAGGTTTCTCCCGGGTAAGTCTCTCCTCTTGGATTCCTTGTGTTTTCCTCAAGATCTATATCCCTATCTTTCTTGGTTTTCTAGATCAACATTTTTAGTGTGTAGATATAGGGATGTGGTTGCCTTGGATGATGTTTTTAAGGCTTGTGAATGTTAGGGAAGGGGAACTAGAGAGGTTTCGGTGGTGCAATCACCGGATTTGAGGTGCGGTTGCTTGTGGGTTGATTTCTCAGGAACCCTAAAGGTAGGTGGATTCTTTATCAAATACACTTGGTTAGAAATAGTGGTTCTTTCATTGTAATTTATATTTTGTGCTGAAAAATTAATTGTGATTTTTTGTGAGAAATTGGTTGAAAATCCCATGGGTGATGTGTTGGGGATTTTAGGGGAAAAGTGGGTTTTATGGTGAAATTCTTCTGTTGTGGATTTTAAAATAGAGATTTTAAAATCGGATTCTATGGTTGATTTGTGAAATTTTTTGTTGGAAAATGTTCTCAATAAAGAGGTTGTTTTATTGAAATGTGGTTTGGCATGGAAAATGATTTTAAATAAACGGGTGATTTATTGAAGTGGATTAATATGCAATGGAATTGGTTGATTGCATGATGTCATGACCTTGGTGGGTTATATGATTGGTTTGGATTGATTGTAATGTTGTGTGGAAGTGGTGATAATTACGACTATAAAAAGGGGATGGATAGTGGACGAAAGGTCCACCATCAATGGATAAGTGGACTGGAAGTGCCACTAGGTTTGGTTGGTTTTGTCTTATGGGACAATCATTCCCCAATTTGATCTTGAAGCCCTCATTATTTATTCCCAGCCTTTGGTATCTTGGGAAAATTGCTTAAGGCCAAGTAGCCCTCACCACCTTATCAAGCCAATGAGGCAGGGGTGTGGTGTTACAAGTGGTATCGGTTTGTTCGGTCCTTAGTTTTCAAGTGAGAGTAGTTGTTCGGTCGCTTTGGCGCATTGGTTTTGGAGTTGACATCTGTTGTGGTATATTGCTTGAGTAGGGGGGATAACAAGGTGTAGGAATGCTAGAACTTGGAATTTATAGCATAAAAGGATGTATCTAACCCTCTTATATTGAAATTAAAGTTACCAGGGAGTTGGGTACATAAGTGTTTCAGAGACACTTATAGGCATTGGAAATATCATTGTCGTGGGTGTAGCCAATGGGATGTACATGGCATATAAGGTTGAAATTAATTCCCTCTAGGATGCATATTTCACTGGGGTATAATGATTTATGAAGTGATATGAATGTGTGTATTTTGAAAAATCCGAAATTTGTTTCAAAACGGATGGATTTGAAATTAGGAAACTGGTGGTATTTTGAAAATGGTTTGGTTTTCAAAAATAGTGAAACATGGTAAATGTCGATAGGTGGAATTCCTTGTTGTCGTAGTATTGTGTAATGTGATTTGAAATGGGATTTCATGATGTCTACGAAATTGATACTCATGGTTGTTTATTTTCTGTTTATAGAAGTTGCATTGGGTAGGTGTCGTAGAGACCAACCAGAGGAGGCTACTGAGAATGTGGTAGCACCTAAGCCTCAGGTGAACTAGCAGCTTGTGCAATGCATAGTGAAAGCATTCCAAGATGTGGAAAGTGGAAATAAAATGGATGAACTAAGGCATGTGGATCATGCGGTTCGGTTTCAAAAGTAAAATCCACGCATCTTCAGGGGTGATTTAGAGTCGGAGAGGGAAAAAGCATGTTTGAAAAGAATGAACAAGATCATCAAGTTCTTGGGAACTCTGGTAGAGTTAAAAGTGAAGTTGGCCATGTATATGTTTGAAGATCTTGCCCTTCAGTGGTGGGAGTTGGTGGTTGAAGCTAGAATGGACCATGGTATGACGTGAGAAGGATTTGAGGAATTCTTTAATAAACAATTCTACCCACAAACATTCAGAATTCAGTGCACTATTGATTTCTTCAGTCTGAAGCAAGAGCATATGTCTGTGACGGAGTATGCAGCTAAGTTTATGAACTTAGTTAGATTTAAACTTGAGGTGGAAGTTAGTACATCATTGAAAGCTCATATCTTTGAAGATGGTTTGAGGCATGCCATTCATTCCAAGATAGTGGTGTTGTGTATTGTTGATTACATAGAGATGGTGAATAGAGCCTCGGTGGATGAGCAAGATCTGTTGGGAGCTCTGGGTGGAGGAAGCATGGTGGTACCCATGGGGAATAGTGGGAAATCTAACGCTGGGTTCAAGCAAAGGAGGGAAAATTATTCCCAGGGAGAGAATATGGAATATAATCCGATGATAGGATCAGTGTATCTTCCTCTGAATCCCTATAGAAAGCTGTGATGTTTTCAGTTTTGTTATACGAGCCACATCAAGATGGATTGTACGAAACAACCTTGAGCATTTCATAATTGTAATCAGATGGGGCACCTGCAGCGTTATTCTCGGAATGATCCAAGGTCGGGTGCACGTGACACTCCTCAGGGATCGTAGATGTCATATGCTTCGATAGGACGGTGACAACAACATACCCCTCATCAGTAGAGTAAAGTGGGTCATGGTGATTCTTGGAATATGACAACCCCTCAGTAAAGCAATAAAGAGTAGAGTGTGGCTACAAAAGCGTTGTTTGGAACTGAGCAGTTTGTGGTGGATGATCAGTCGGGACCATCCACAGTGCATGGTACTATTCTTTTAAATTTTTCCTTTATGCCAGTGCTGTTTGATATGGGTGGTTCACAGTCTTTTATTGCTGCACGTGTGGTTGAGTTGTCTGGTTTAAGGGTAGAAATGATTCCCTCGGTTTTAAAACATCAAACTCCTCGGGGTTGAAGAGGGTGTTGTTCCTTCTTATGTAGAGCATGTGTTATTGTTGTGGGTGAGGTTGAGATGACCTGGAATTTCTCAGTGCTTGAGATGGATGGGAATGATGTATTCCTATGAATGTATTGGTGCGTGGAATGTAAGTCCCACATCGATTGTAATGCACGAACAATGGCTTTTACGACACACAATTGCCTTAGACATCTCTTTAGAGGAGAGAAGCATGAAATGCAGGGTGCAATGAGTTTGTTGGCACGAGTAGTGGGAACGCTATCGTATCATTTGGCAGTGTTGTCATTGGAATCGGTAGATGGTGTTGAGCAGAGTGTTCTTCCAGCAGTGGTGGATCAGGTCATGGATGTTTTTCCTAAATAATTATCTGGGTTACCTCCCATAAGAGAATTGGAGTTTACGATTGATCTCTTTCCAGGGACCAGTATGATCTAACTTCCGTCTTACTGGATGGAACCTACTAAATTGCAGGAATTTAAAGTCCAGATGAAAGAGTTAGAGAACAAAGGGTTTATCCGGCCTAGCACATCTCCTTGGGTAGCACCGATGTTGTTTATGAAAAATGCGGATGGAAATTTTTGACTATGTGTTCATTATCATAGAATTTACGAATTTACGATAATGAATAGATATCCACTTACATGAATTGATGATTTTTTTGACTAGTCGAGGGGAGCCCAGTGGTTTTCCAAGATCGACATGAGGTTGGGATATCATCAATTGCGGGTGAGGAAGGACCATATTCCTAAAACAACTTTTAGAAGTAGATATTTCCATTATTAATATGTGGTTATGCCCTTTGGTCTAAAAAATGCACCAGCGGTGTTCATGGAATTGATGAATTGGATATTTCAAAGATATCTGGATTCATCTGTGGTGGTGTTTGTAGACGATATTCTAGTGTATTCAAAGACAAGGGTGGAGCATTAATAGCACTTGGCGATAGTGATGGGGATCTTGAGGGATCAGTGGTTGTATGAAAAATTGTCAAAGTGTGACTTTTAGATACATGATGTTTGTTTTCATGGCCATGTGATTTCTGAAAGAGGAGTTTTAGTGGATCTAGAAAAGATAGAGGCTGTTATCTCAGGGCAACCGCCAAAGAATGCGTTTGAGATACAATGTTTTTTTTGCCTAGCTGGGTATCAGCATTTGGTTTGTGATTTTTCACATTTGGATTTGCCGATGACAAATTTGACAAGAAATAATGTTCCATTCCAGTGGAATGAACAGTGTCATCAGTGTTTCGAAGAGCTAAAGGGCCACCTTACCTCAGCACTAATCTTGGTTTTTCCATAACCAGGAAAATGGTACGTGGTGTATTGTGATGCTACAGAATCGGGGTTGGGGTGCATTCACATGTGAGGGAATCATGTGGTTGTGTATGGATCACGTCAGTTGAGGGTGCATGAGAAGAACTACCCAACTCTTGATTTGGAGTTGGAAGTAGTGGTCCATGCTTTGAAAGTGTGGCATCATTATCTATTCGGTGAGAAATTCACGGTATATATAGATTATAAGAGCTTGAAACATATTTTCTCATAAAGGTATTTGAACTTGAGGAAAATGAGATGGATGAAATATCTCCAGATGTTTGATTTTGACTTAATGTATACACCAGGTAAGGGAAATTTGGTGGTAGATGCATTAAGTAGAAAATCATATGCTCAGGAGGTAAAACAGGCATCAGAACAGTGGCTGTTGATGTCAGTTATAGCTAATATATAGTTAGAATGTGAATACCAGGGTGATAGAGTGGTCTTCTTTCTAGTTTTGTTGATTCATAACTTGGTTGGCCTGGTTAAAGAGGCACAAATATCTGATTCTGAGTGTGTGACCCTGGGGTGAAGACTAAATGGTGGGGAGAACATTGAGGGTTGGAAACTGAATGTAGATTTAGTTTTGTGTTTTCGGAATAGGATGGTTGTACCGGTTTCTTTTCAGGAGGATCTTATCCTGGTGTATCATTATTCCAGGTCGGTTGTTCATCCTAAAATTTAGAAAATGTATAAAGCATTGAAAGCACAGTTTTGGTGGGATGGTATGAAAATGAGAGTGGCTGAGTTTGTTTCGAGATGCTTGACTTGTCAGTAGGTCAAGGCGGAGCATCAGAGGCCACCAGGAATGCTGCAGTCTCTACCAATCCCTGTTTGGAATTGGGAGTAAATAGCAATGAATTTTGTCATAGGTCTCCCAAGAACGGTCAGAATGCACGATGCCATGTAGGTGATAGTGGATCAACTAACGATGTTGGCCCATTTCATTACAATTCATAAATCTCATACACTGGAGGATCTGTCCAAAATCTATATCTGAGAGGTGGTAAAGAGGCATGGTGTCTAGTTTCGATTGGATCAGATAGAGATCTGGGGTTTACATCTCGTTTTTGGAAGTCCTTGTAGCATGCCCTTGGGACACAGTTGACTATGAGCATGACGTATCACCCTCAGACGAATGGTGAATCCGAGAGGATGATACAAACTTTGGAGGATATTTTGGAGGCATGTGTCATGGATTTTGGTGGCTCGTGGGAGCACTTGTCATTGGTTGAGTTTTCGTACAATAAAAGTTATCAGGAATCCATACATATGGATCCATTTGAAGCATTGTATGGTCTTCCATGTCATTCTCCACTATGTTGGGTAGAAACAGGTGAGTCCTTGATGGTTGGACCAAGCCTTGTCCTACAGAGAAGATCATGTTGATCAGGAAGAGAATGGAGACGACTTATAGTTGTCAGAAATTGTATGCAAATCATCGTTGACGACCATTGTCATTCGAGGTGAGTGATCATGTTTTCTTGAGGATCCCTCCTAGGTTGGGACATTGTCGGTTTGGGAAGTAGGGAAAGTTATCTCTGATGTATATTTGACTTTTTGAGATTCTTGAGTGGGTTGGTGAGGTGTCTTATCATTTGACTTTTACACCTAGGTTCAGTGTGGTGCACAATGTGTTTCATGTGTCATAGTTGAAAAATTATCATCCAGATCATGACCATGTGATTTGATGGGATCATGTTGAGCTAGAACCAGATGCTTCGTTGGCGCATGTGCCAGTGCGGGTTGTGGATAGGCAAGAGAAAGTCTTTCATGGTAAAAGCATCAGTTTAGTTCGTGTTTTGTGGCAACATGGTCAGATTAAAGAGGAAACTTGGGAGCAGGAGAAAGAGATGGTCGACCAATGTCCTGAGCTCTTTCAGAAAAGGATGGGTACACTACTTTATGAGGATGGAAATTCCAATGGTCGGGAGATTTTAGTACCCTCAGGTTGAGGTATGTGGTATTTGTTTATGCATTTTTATGTGTTTAAAGTGCATGAGATGAGTTGGAAAGGAGTTGTAAGAGTTTAGAATGGTTTTGAATGAGTTTGGAGGCTTTTCATAGGGAGCACGGTTTGAGCACAGTTAGTGGAAACTATGCGAATTCCCCAAGAAACCATGCTGGGGGAGACATTAGGCTTCACATGGCCTACACACGGTTTTTCAAACCGTGTGAGGCAACCACGCGGACTAACCGTGCGGCCACATAAAAATAGTGTTTTAAAACCTCGCCTCACTCAGGCTTACCTCATTCCTCTCCAAACTTTCTCCCACTCAAATCTCACTTAAGATTTTCAGTTCTCAAGGGTTAGAGGGGCTCTCCCACTCGATTTGGAAGCATTTTGAAGAGGTTTCTTTTCGGATTGAAGGTGGTTTCTCCCAGTTAAGTCTCTCCTCTTGTTTTCCTTGTATTTTCCTCTAGATATACATCCCTATCTTTCTTGGTTTGCTAGAAATATAATTTTTGTATGTAGATCTAGGGTTGTGGTTTCCTTGGATGATGTATTTAAGGATTGTGAATGTTAGGTGAGGGGATCTAGAGAGGTTTTAGTGGTGTGTTAATCGGGTTTGAGGTGCGGTTGCTTGTGGGTCGACTTCTCAGTAGCCCTAAAGGTAGGTGGCTTCTCTCTCAACTCCACTTGGTTTGAACTAGTGGTTTTTTGTTTACAATTAATTTGTTGTGCTGAAAAATTAATTGTGATTTGTTGTGTGAAATTGGTTGGAAATCCCTTGGGTGATGTTTTGGGGATTTTAGGGAAAAGGGGGTTTTATTTGGAAATGATTTTGTTGTGGATTTTAAAACGGGGATTTTAAAATGGGATGTAATGGTTGATTTTTGAAAATGACTGATGGAAATGGTTTTCAATAAAGATGTTATTTTATTGAATTGTGGTTTGTCATGGAAAATGATTTTCAATAAAGGGGTGATTTATTGAAATGGATTGATATGCAATGGAATTGGTTGATTTCATGTTTTTGTGACCATGGTGGGTTATATGCTTGGTTTGGATTGATTGGAATGTTGTGTGGAAGTGGAGAGAAGTACCACTACAAAAAGGGGATGGATACTAGACGGAAGGGACGCCATCAAAGGTCAAGTGGACAAGAAGTGTCACTAGGTGTGAATGAATGAATGGGTTGGAAGAAATCTCCACCATTTGGTTGTTTTGGTTGTTTGTTGTGCATTGATTTTAAAGTTGGAAATTGTTGTGCTAGAGTGTGAATGATGAAATGGATTGTGGCATGTTTGGTTGGATTTCCCTTGGCTGCTTGGTTTGGGTGTGATGGTTTGGTAAGGGATTGGTTGGTTTTTGGAAAATGGTTGTACATGTGATTATTTTATATAAACTGTTTTACATAAATGTGCTAATGGTTTTATCCTAGTGGCGTGTGTAGGGAAGTCATTTGGGGAAATCCTACCGAGTTTTAGTACTTACCCCCTACTTTGGCACGTTGGTGTCTTTGCAGATGTTTTGTACTGTGACCTGGGAAAAGGTAAGGTATATCCCTCCTTTAGTGGTGTATTGTGATGTCTTGGTGGAGCTTGGAGCTTGGATCTTGGTGTAGAGCTGTGGGGGTGTCATGGATCATAGAGTTGGT
Organism: Viscum album; assembly: GCA_963277665.1. Lineage (NCBI taxonomy): Eukaryota > Viridiplantae > Streptophyta > Magnoliopsida > Santalales > Viscaceae > Viscum > Viscum album. Next base: position 324,491,343 of record OY728152.1, on the reverse strand, counting down.
TGTTGGTTTCCGCTTGTACTCTGATCTGGTGTAGACATGTCTGGTTGTATTGTTTTTGGGTTGTATTGTGGTAAAACATGGTTGTATTTTGGGAATTCAGGCTTTAATGTTTTATTGACATACATCATATAGTGGTTGTTAATGGATGGTTTGGTTGGTTTTGTTTTAAGGGAAAATCATTCCCCAATTTGATCTTGAAGCCCTCAACATTTATTGCCAGTCTTTGGCATCTTGGGAACATCACTTAAGGCCAAGTATCCCTCACCACCTCCTCAAGACAATGTGGTAGCATTAGGGTGTTACATTATAGTCTCCCCATGACTATCTTATCAGAACCTCGATGCTAGTCAGTAGCATCTGTCATACGGGGAGGCGCGCCTGAGTTCATGTGATTGACCGACTCAGGGGATTGTTGCATGGCACCTGGACAGGGACATTACAAAGTGGTATCGAAGGCCCAATTAAATTTTATTCATATTTTGTCTTAGTATTTTGGAATGGTTAAAAGGATACTTGTAAGTATATGGGATTGTATATGCTTGTGTGTGGGAGTAGCTACCTCATGTACAGGGAAGAACCCAAGTACCCAGGGTGGGATTATTGTTATTGTTGTTTGCTGTTACAGTTGAATAGGATTTCACCATGGGTGACACACTTGTTTTATGATGTGATTAGTTTTTTTGAAATTGTTTTTATTGACTCATGGCCATGGATGGAACAATAGTTTTATCTATATTCATCATTCTAGGAACTCATGATTATTTTGTGCCATGCATGATAGTAGTCTTGCACAGGAATATGGGCTTTGGGTAAGCTGTTGAAATTGATCCATTTTCTTTTGTATGTGAAATTTAAATGTAATGTGCCTAATTTGAAATTAATAAACATTATAAAATGATACAAGATGAGAATAAATGGTTTTATAATGAGAAACATGAATAATAAGAATGACTATACCCTTGCTAACTGAACCTAGGTGTAGGGTGGTTCAGGGTAGTTATAACGCCTCTATTTTTATCATTTGGTAAAAAAGGGGTGAAACACTGGTAATGAAGGATTGGTGGTGGTAATCATCGACAACATCTTAAAATTCATTTAATTAGTGATGATAATTTATCCTACATTGAGAAGACCCTAGATACATTGAGAAATCTCTAGCTTTTCACCTAACTAAATGAATGTGTTTTGGTGGGATATGGGGCCCCTTGGAGGTTGTGCTTATGTAGAAATATATATGTGGATCACGATAATGTGAGGAACATCCTCAAAAATTTATAGACAATGTTCTCAAGATTTATTGGAGTTCAACAAAAACTATTGTTGTTGAGCTATATAATAAGAGGGGTTAACGAATCTTCAAAGGTGGGTAGATGGTAAGAACATGGTTCTTTATAAAAGTGGTTGGGAGTACATCTTGAAGAAAAGAAGTTATAAGGTGAGAATATTTTAAGATTCCATCATTTTACCAAGTACATTTTCCATTGAGCTATTTATTTTTATAGATTATAAATACTTTATTGGAAAAATGGTTTATTGTCGAAACAACTTAATAATTTTTTAAAGGCTCAAAAGATAAATAATGACTATTTAACACATTTTAATATTTTATTGGAATGTTTTTGGAGTTCAACACTGAGTTAGGTGTGCGATTCTGAGGTCCATAATGTATCGGTGGAGATTAGAAAAAATATATTAAATATAGTATATTGTGCACAAACTTTTAATTAAAAATAATTTAATAACTCTAAAACATTGTGTCATAAGGGAAATATGAGACCACCGTTACATCCAGAACATAGTGTTTACCATATGCAGGGTATAAAATTTGTAAACATTAGAAGTTTGGATTCCTTACTTGTGAAAATAACCTTTTATATATAATAAATTATTTAATCCGTTTTTAATATTACATAATTAATATCACATAAACAATGTGTCATATTAGAAATCTATGATCACTGTTGTGTCCGGAACATGGTGTTTGCCCTAGGTGGGGTGTAACAATTGTATGTGTCGGGCATTTGGACATCTCGCTTACAAATATAATATTTTTATATTTAATTAATTATTTAGTCCATTTTTATATTGTATAATTAACATCCCTCAAATGATGTAAGATATAAAAAATCTAAGACCACCGTTAGGTCCACAAAGGGGGGTTTATCCTAGTAAGGGTATAACTTTTATGCATAATGGGTGTTTGTTGTGATTTTAATTTTTCAGATAAATTATTAATTTTATTAATTTAATAATTAATATGAAATTAATGAAATTACATAAATAAGTGTATTAATAATAATAAAAATAATATTATTAATAATAAGTGTATTATTATTTACACGAATAATATTATTAATAATAAGTGTATTATTATTAATTTTTTCAAATAAAATGATTGAAAAAGTACATGTGTTGTTAAATATTTTTTTCACTTAAATGAAAAATGACATTTCACCTTGTGTGAATATTTGTTGTTGATCAATATTATATAGGTGAAATTGTTTAGTCAATACTTAATAAATGAAGATGTGGAGTTAATATTAAATTATCAACTATTTTCGACATTTAATGAATGTTGTTGGAAAAACATTAAAAACTGAACAATACTTTATAATAATATTATTTATTGTTATTGTTATTATTATTATTATTTTGAGAAAAAAATTCTTGTCAAAATAATGCTTCAGCCATAACTTTTTCGTATGGAGTCGGATTGACAAGCCATTAATGACAATGTGACCCTAAAATTGAGGCTATCATTTAAAGATCAGTTTTGAATATTTATTTCAGACTTATGGTACAACTTCATGAAACACTCAATATGACGATGAGTTGATGCATGAAATTAATAGGGCGGATTAATAAAAAACCAATGAAATTAATAAATGAAACTAAATTTATTTAGGAAAAGGTATTATAAATTGGATTTGTGGTGACATGCATGACATGGTTAGGAAGCCCATTATTTATGAAATTTCCCTCTCTCCTCTACCTTTCCTTTTAGATTTCAATAATTAATACTATTTTCAATACTAATCAGATTAACATACTATTAGTGGTGTTGGATTTTTTTTGATAAGGGGATGGTGCATATCAAATATTATTTAATAGAAAATTATGTATTTTGAGAAGATTTTTAGTAAATTGGATATGTTTATTTATTTATTTTCTCTTTCGATATTCGTCAGAATAACGCACCGTCAGTGATGTTGGATTCATATCGCGTGTTCCTAATATTTGAGATAGGATGTCTAAATTAAAATCCCATAGTATTGATTTAATTAAGTGTATGTGATTGTAGAATTTTTGTGTTATGATTAAAAATTGTGTTTTTATATATTCAATTAATTAATTGCATAAATTAATTAATTTGGGGGGATTGTGTAATTTTGAAAAGAATTGGTTGGTTTAAATAATTAATAGACAGATTAATTAGGAGGATTTTGTGATGGTGGAATTGGTTAATAAATTTTGGAATTAATTAATGGTCATGATGTCATTGATAAAATTGGATGGTTTAAATAATTAAGTAATGTATTAATTATTAATATTTTGTAATGATGGACTTGGTTATTTAATTATGGACTTAATTAATGGAACTGGTTGATTAACTAATTGATAAATTAATTAATGTGAGAAATGTGTCTATTTAAATTGTTGAATTAAATAATGTGATTAATTAATTGATGAATTAATTAATATTGAAATGTGATTATTTAATTATTGATTTAAATAATATGATTAATTAAATGGTGGATTTATTAATGCAAAAATATGACTATTTAATTGATTGAATTTCAAATTGGATTAATTAATTGAATAAATAAATTAAAAAAATGTGATTATTTAATTATTGATTTATGTAATGGAAATAATTAATGGATGAATTAATTAATTGAAGTTACATAAATATTTATTTATTGAACTGAATAATTTAACTAATGGAAAAGATTAATTGGTGGATTAATTGAAGGGTTGTTGAATGTGAATTAATTAATTATGAATTAATTAATATGAGATGAAATGAAAAATTAATTAGTGAATTAATTGATGTGATTGAGTTAGATTAATTAATTTTAGAATTAGTTAATAGGAATAATTTGAATTAATTAATTGGTAAATTAATTAATGGATATAATGTTATGATTTTTCAGTTAGATTAATTAATTGGAGAATTAATTAACAAGGATTGTTATATTGAAACAATTAAATGAGTTATTTTAATTAATTATAAAATTAATTAATGGGGATGGTTGTGTTATAATAATTTGATGAGTCAAATTAATTAATTAAAGAATTACTTAATGGAGACTATTTTTGTTTTAAGAAAATAAACGTGTTAGATTAATTAATTTGTGAAATAATTAATGAGAATTTTATAAAGGTTTAATTGAATGAATTAGATTAATTAATTAATAATTTAATTAATGTGGCTGGTTGAGATATTGAATTGATAAGTTTGAATAATTAGTGGTTGAATTAATTATGAGGCAATTGGATATTTAAGTTGAGTAATTAATTATTGAATTAATTATGTGATATTTAAATAGTTGATTCAATATAATCAATGGTATTATTAATTATAATTTATTGATATTGTGAATGAGATGATTAATTTTAGAATTAATTATGATATTTTGAGTTGTAGAGATTGATTAATTATTTATTTACATTAATTAATTTGATGGTATTATTAATTAATTTTTGAATTAATTAATGGTGAGTAATGTGATTAATTAATTGTTAAATTAATTAATGGGAATATGTGATTAATTATTTGTTGAATTAATTAATCTGTGGTTATGATTAATTAACTATTTAATTAGTTAATGTCAGGTTGTGAGACAATGAGTGATGCTCCAAATACTCATTAGGGTGCTAGATATTGTACAATTATGATAAAAGTTTAATGTAGATTAATCTTGAATAATGTGATATATGAGATATATGTTCCTTATTGAGAAATGGGTTTTGAGATAGGGAATAAGGCACCAAATAATCATGGGGTGATAGAACTGGAATTATACACCCATCATTCCTAAAAATATCATTTTATGGGATAGGGACTGATGCTCCAAATACCAATGGGTTGTGAGACATGGACTAATGATTAAAATACTCAGGAGGGTGCTAGACATGGCATTCTACACCCACTAATTGACATTGGACAATAGATCTAATTAGAGGTAATATTAATTGAATTGAAATGGACAATTAAAGCACATTGGTTTAAAAGAAATGTGAATTGATAATGTAAAATAGTTTATATTCTGACACATGCTGAATTAGGTATTGAAATACGGGTTTCCATGGGAACCTGAAGGTTTATGTGGTTAAATAAGGGATTATTTAATACATATAAACTATTTAATTCATTAATTGTATTTTATTATTTATACAACTACATACACTGCTTCTGACTGAATTTGTTTTAGACTCCATTGGTGGTGGCCTACTGAGTGGTACTCACACCCCACTCAGTCTTCCTGATCAGTACCCATGTGAAGTTTTTGTTTTTTGGATAGGTTAAGGGAAAAGGCCCTGTGTTAGATGGCTGATTTGGGATGAAGCATGGATGAGGGAACCATATGAGGTTCAGGACCGAATTTTGGGTTTCAATTTCTTTTATTTTGGGTTTTACATTTTAGACACTTGACACTTATGATGGCATATCATCTTTCCCTTTATAGTAAAATATTGTATTTAATTCTTAATTATCTTAATATATTGGTATTGTTTTTTTATATATGCTTATGTTATTGTTTATTATTTCGGATCATGATTACTTTGATAAAATAGGGTATAGTCTCCCCATGAATGTCATACCAGACCCTAGTTGCTTGTCAGTAGTCTCTGGCATACAGGGAGGTATTCCAGAGGTCATGTGACTGACCGGTTTGGGGCACCGTTATGTGGCACCCAGGCTGGGAAGTTATAATAAGACAGATTTTTAAAGAAAAAATGTCCGAAAGTTTTCTATGTTTTTATAATCAATTTAAATGTGCTTTCTATTATAATGAAATAAATTGTATTAATTGATAAAAATATTATATAGTTTAACTTTGAAATTAATTAACTATATAATTCATACTTATAAATAAAATATATGAAAAATCATGTTTTGAATGAAAATTCAATATTTTTTCTATTAATTAAAAATAAAATTTTTTAAATTTTTTTCATAAAATCTCCCGAAGCTAATTCTTATGTTTCTTATTAAAAGTTGAATATCATGTTGAAAAATTAAATCTATTTATGCTTTAAAATTCAGATTTATAACGTGTTATCAATTAAAAGGATGTAAACCTGCCTTTATAAAAATATAAGTATTTATGTGTGAAATAGGGTTTGTTCTTATCTGAAGCATATCAAATCAAATGGGTTAATATAAAAAATAATTTATTGAATATATGGCATAAAAATTTCATAAAAATAATTAACTAAATGAAATTAATTATGTTTATTACAAAAAAAATTATTTAGAAACAGAACAAGAATAATATTTCTTTTTATATCTATTTTGTTCTTATTTTCATTTATAATTAATTTTTAATTAATGAATTCATTATATATTTATATAAAGCATAAATTATCATAATATAGTTAATAATAATCAAAACCAATAACATAATGGATAAGTTATATCAAATTATATTAAATAATAGTATTTTAATAAAATATTATTGTTTGATAAAAGTTGGCCTTGCGTGTCACACAAGACATCGATGAAGATATCTCTTTCGTGTAATGCACACTCAATTGGTAATGAATTCATTGAAATACATATAATACATTTTATATTGAAAATATATTATATAGTATTTGGATATTTTGTTCCCTTATGTGCTTGGTGTCATGTGTCATCCACATTAGCAAATGCAAGGTTCTTACTTTTCAATTTCAGGGTGTTACATTCTTCCCACCATAATTAAATTGAGACCCATAAATTTACACTTAATATTGGTGATGTATTTTTTTATATTTCCTATGTTGAAGTCACGCATCATGAAAAACATACTCTTGAAAGAAGAGAATGGGATGTATAAAGGTCACATGGACTACAATTTAACTAGGTCCCTAAATATGACAACATTTGTGGCATGTGAAAATACATACTTAGAGGAAATGTGTAAATATTTATATAGAGATAATGAGGTCACAAAAAAACAAGTGAATTATAAATAGAATTTTAAGGACCTCAAAGTGATAAATAATTTGATGATACAAGAGACCATTAGTTCAAAAAAAATTAGGGTATAAGTATAATATTTTCTTTTGATGTCATTTTATTAATGTTGGGTAATTATTTTACTGACCAAGAATATAAAAAAATATTACTTCCTAATAGGTTTCAATTTTTTATGAAAAATACCAACTTTTTGTTATGATTTGATCAAATTCTAATTCATTCCTTCACTCTTACAAATAAATTACCAAGAATGATTTTTTTCCTAAAGCACTAAAACAAACATATAAAGGATTGTTAGGCAAATACAAGATTGAAAGGTATAAATATTTGCCATGAATTATCTTCCATTACGAATAAGGTTAATATATTAGTCTCTAATCCTCAAAAGTTATAATACAGGTTCATCACTAACATTTATTCATCATATTGTTTAACTAAAAAAATGAAAACAAGATCTAGGTCAATGTGTAGGTTATTAGTTGGTGTGAAACCCTTATCGTCCTTCAGTCACGAGTGTAAGACCCACAAACTTTCCAAAATCAAAAGGTTGTCACCCAACAAACATGTTTTTCTTTTTTAAAACCATATTAATATAATTTGAAAAATATATCTAACAGAAATCCTTTAAATTTAATTATCAAATGGAACCTTAAATATGTTTTTCAATAAAACATCAATAATTTACTATATCTTTTATTTATTTCCTAAATATAAACTTCCATGATCTAGGGTTTTTCCTTTAAGAGTGGGCATTGATTCTAGTAATTCCCAGGATCCCCACCTTTAAGTCAACAAACCACAAATTGATCCATAGGATGTGTTTCATTAATAGGCGTCATACTAATCATTTTTTTTTCCAAAAATCCATTTATTTATGTCCTTATTTCTTACACATAATGATTTTTTGTTACATTGAGACACTTTCTTGGGTATTTCCTTCCACACTTCTCATATTACCGAAATTGAGCCTTTTTTACAATATCCACCACCTGACCTCTTAGAAACCTCCACCCTTCTCTTCTCTAGTTTGTTTGGGAGTTGGTAATAGTTTATATTATTAATAACATTTTAGGAAATCTAATTGAGAATAAACATAATATCCTTATCCCGTATCAAAAACTCATTTAATTACTCATTTTAACTATCTTTTCCTTCATGTTTGATGTTAACATGAATCCTTCATGTTCTATACATTAACTAAAACTAGAAAGAATAGTGCTAGAAACAATAGTCATACTGAGAAAAGCCTATAATTATCTATAAGATATCAAAATCACAACACCTTATTTTCAAAACTAAAACACATTAGGTTCGAACTTGATCATTCACTTTCATTATCAACTCAAATCCTTCATAATGGTTTGTAACGAAATTGTGAATTATCCTAAGAATATCGCATGGAAGTGTCAAAATAGGTGTGCAGTAAGTCCCATTGTCATATCCCAGGTTACCCCGAGTTAGGATTGGAACACCTTGTTAGAGTAATTACTCCAGGGTTTATCTGTGATAGAATTATTTCCACATGAATTATTCGGATAGGGATTTTCTTCTTGGAATACCCACATAATCTCTACCTTATCAAAATTCCAGGGTGTTTTTATATACTTATCCTCAAATTCTACATTATTTTTATGTTCTCTAATAAAAATTTTATTAAATATAGTTCCGAAGGTTAATACTAAACCTCCTTTGATACCAACTATTGTAACCCAACCCCAGAATCTCAGAATTGGTGTCTTCTACAATTTACATTGGCATGATAACAAGGAATCAAATCCCAAAATATTGAGAGATTAGTTTTCTCGGTAAACAAAATACATATATAAGAAAACAATATAGTAATTACAATAGATTTTTTTAAGCAATTAACTTCGAGGATAACTTGATTCTATCTAATAAATCCATAAAAATCTTTTATATCATTATTCATGGATTCCTGGGGAAAAAGCACAATAAGGGTGATATAAAATTCTTAGAAATGGAAAAATATAGCATAATAAATAATTAATAATGGGAATATTAATTATGAAATGGTAAATCACTGAACTCCCATGACATATAAATTATAAACTTATAACAAGGTTAATAATAAACAGGGAAAGGTAATAAATAGAAACATATGTTATTCAAAAAGGTAGATAAGGAAAAATAAGTATTGTGTGGTAAGAAACTGAAAAAATTTCCATTTAATCAATGAACTGAAAATGTAGTGTATTTATAGATATGTCGACACAAAATCTCATGTATGAATAATAACAGAATCTAAGTGAGGGAAATTATTTCTTAATGGACTTCATATCTAAGGAACATAAAAACATATACCATCAAGACCATTAACAGGATGGTTTAAAAGTATAGATAATAACCCATTTAATTTTCATAACATATTTTTCTCATGATAACCTATAAATACGTTGAGGAGCTATATAATTTTTGGGATGCACCCGTCCTTACCAATCCAAATCATTCCTCATATAAAATAATTAAAATAAATGATATGACTTATCAAATATTAGTATTAAATTAAGAATATTCAATTGTAATTATTTCCACAAATAATAAAAAAAAATTAAAATTATAAAAAATATTTAAAATGGTTAATTATTTAAGAAATAGTAACATCCTAATAAATTAACTATATATTTATGGAAAATTTAATGTTGAATGATCATAGAAGATTGAATACTTTAAGGGGAATAGAAAATAATTCAAAGAAGTGAATGTGAATAGAATCCTAGGAAAAATCTGTAATAAACCATCTAGAGAGAAAATAAGGTTAGTATAAATAAAAAAAATCTTAAGTGGAGTAATAATAATTTGTTTTTATTGTTGAGGAATATAAATTATTTAAAAAATATATTTTAAATGCATTCTCGAGGAAAATATAATTTTATTTTGTAAAATATTCTGATTTTTTTCATGAAATTAAAATTGGAAACAAATCTCTTTAAAAATTAACCTTTTAGTCATTAAAAGGAAGATTTAATGAAATTATTTTGATTAAATCTATGCTTGACATATGAGGTAAAAGAACATTCCTCTTTCTGGATAAAAACTTTTGAAAAATGCCTTATCCTGAAAGTGAAAAGAAGTTTCCTTTGAAAAAATAGGTAAAATAAACAAAGGTAAAAATTTATTTACCATATCATTTTAAAAATATTTTTGAAACCCTTTTAATAATACATGGGTTTTAGAAGAAAATAGGTTCTCTAACTAAAGTGAGAAGTAAAGTCGGGTTATCTTAAAAACATTTTCTAAAACATTTTGATTACCAAAGAGTGGAAAGATTATAATAATACATTTAAAATGTCTTGAATAAATAGAGGAGATAAAAATAAAGGTTTTATGGAACAATGGTCATATAATTTCTTCCAATGGAAATACCATTGAATGATCATTAAAGTTATTGTTTACGAAAACAATCATTAAACATTCTAAAGTGTCCTATACCACTTTGAAACATTTTAAATTATAATACTCATAAAGGAATTAAATTAGATGAAAGGATAAAATACCAAGAAGATAAAAGGATGAATTATATAATATAAAAATGGTCAGTAGATACACCACAAAAAAATATTTTATTGGTGAACATGACATTTATCTCACATATGTAAAAAGTGAGCTGAGAATCCCTTACCATGAGTTTTATTTCGGGTGGTATTCCTTTAACATCCTTTATAATAAACATATGTTAATTTAATACTTTATTCAAATCTTCTTTTCATGTTTAACATTAACTTTTTTTCCACTTATTACTATATTTCATTCAACTATATATACTATTTAATTTATATGTAATGTTTGGACCAAATTGAGTTTATATGTTAAAAACATATTTTGCAGGTCAACTATATAAAATGTTGTCAATATATATCATCTCAAAAATAATAATAATGACATAATTATCATATTTATATATCAATTATAATTAAAAATAATTATTAAATATGTTTACGAAAAATGAATCAACGTTATGATCATGGAGATGGTAGGCCGCACGTACACAAGAGTAACATTATAATTTTTCAATGATTGTTATGGAAAAAAGCTAAGTAGAATTATATAATTAGAAAATGATAATTATATCATATATAAAATATTATTTAATAATATTTACTCATATATATAATTCTTTGGATGAAAATATAGTCACATTTTGTTGAGAGGGTGGTAGTCAAGACATACATGAATAACGTTACCACTTTTTAAGTGTGTGAAATGGTAAAAAAGAAAATGAAATATATTATATTTACATAAAAGTAGTTATGTCATAAATATCATATATATATTTTTTATGTCACATATTATTAATTAAAACTATCCATTATACTTTCAATGTATAATGTGAATGAATCACATCGCTTTGAAGGGGTAGTAGTTCACACTTCCACAAATTATATTATAATATTTACACAAAATAGAATGTATAAAGATATGGGTTTTAAAATAATCAAATAAGATTATATAAATAATAAATATCATATATAACATATAAAAACATAGTTTCCAACAAATGAAAACCATTATAGGCGGTAAATGAAGAATGAACAATCACCATTTTATGAGGTTGTAGTTTTGGGTACACATAAAAAATATGTTTGTTACCCATTAAAAGTGGGTGTGTGAAAGTGTAGGTAGAGATATTTACCTTAAATAATCCTAGTATATTTGGTATATTTTTTTATTGTATAATAATATAATAATAATTATTTTGGGTGTGGATAATGGAAATATAACTAAATAGATTAAGGAATAATGTTACATATTAATCAGGTAACTCCATTTGGTTTGAACCTAATGGATTTAATGGAAGGATTTATGACATAATGGAGGAATAATGGTATAGGGGAGGAATTTTGTGAATGTATTTAGGATGATATTGTCTGAACATAAGTGTTTTGAGAGGTGTGAGGAAGTGGGAGAAGTGGTGGCCATTTATAGTGGTGGAGGAGTGATAGTCTTGTATTATTTTGAAAAATGAATTCAATGCATGATTTTCATGTTTAATATGGATAAAATAAATAAAATAATTCTATCCAAAATATAATAATGCTAATATATTTACATAATATAGAACTTTAACTAGTTTATAGGTCTTTTTGGGCCTTATGGGCAAGGTTTAGTGAATTATTACACTTAATTTTATCGGAATTGTTGAAATTAACTTTAATTAATTTCAATAATATTTACTATAAAAAATATTTTATTATTATAAATTAGAAATTATTATTAATCAAAACAAGGAATACATTTTTACAAATTCTAATCCTATAATTTGTAGGAAATAATTATAAATTCATCCTACACGAGGGACGACAATGCGAGTTTTTAAAGTAAAAACGTAGGAATGTTTTCTATGTTTTTATAATCAATTTAAAAGTTAAGATACACTATACTAATTGATAAAAATATTAAATAATTATACATTAAAACAAATTAGTATTACAATTGAACTATATAAATAATTAGATAAAAATGCAGTTTGAAACTAAAATTTAAAATTTTAACTATTCATTAAAAACAAAATGTTTCAGAAATATATCAACAATCCAACCTAAAATAATTAATATATTTCATAGTATAATATGAAGTTTTTTTTACAAATTAAATTAAAAAAAGTTTCAAAATTCATATTTATATTAGAACCTCCATTAAATGTCGGTAAAATTGAATTTTAAAAAATATAGGTTTTTATGTGTAAAATAAGGTTTGTTCTTGTCTTATGCATATAAAATCCAATGGATGAATATAATTTTTTTATTGAATATATAACATATATATTTCATTAAAATGACTATATAATTTTAATTAATTTTTTTATTAAGAAATATTATATTTGGAGGTAGAAAAATAATCATACTTCATTTTATATCCAATTGGTTTCTTATATTGGTTTCTAATTAATTTCTAATGTGTGAATTAATTTTATATTTATATAAACCCTAAATTTCCATAATATAGTTAATAATGTTAAAAAATTCATACTTAATTGCTAGGTTATATCATATTATATTAAATAATAATATTTTAATAATATTTTATTGTTTTGTAAAACTCGGTCTTTCATTGAACACAAGCCATTAAAGAAGACCCCTCTTGTGTGTAACTCATATTAACTCAGTTTTGCTTGCATTAAAAAATATAGATTCTATTTTAAATAGTAAATATATTATGAAGTATCCAGATGTTATTTTCCCTTACATGCTTGGTGTTTCTTGTCAAACATGCAATCGTATACCGGGTTTATATATTAGAATTTTGTGGTGTTACAAGAGCCATTTAATACTTACTAAAAATTAGGTTTTAATTTTATATGACTAAATTTTATGTTGTTTTGAGAATTTATCATTATTATCAAGGAAATAAATGATTTTATGGTTTCAAAGTGTTATGAATTTTGATTTTATTTAATCTCACTCACCTTTTGATTATTAATTTCCCAAAATAATCTTTTAAAAACTAAATCAAAGTTATAAATAATTAATGAGATTTTAAAATTAATATCTAAAATTTTATTACTTGGAATATCATGTTTAACTTGATACCCAATGTATGGTTAAATGTTTTAATAATTACTCTAAATAATTATGTTTTTTTGATAAAAATGGTTTGACAACATTTTAGTCATAGTATAAATTTAATGGAGGGGTTGGGATACTTGGAAATTTTATAAAGAAGTTGGTTGATTTTTAAATATATTACAAAAGATAATTTTCAAATATAGTCTATTAATATTTTTTTATAAGTGGATTAAAATGTGAAATGTGGTATTCCCTTCAATGTTAGGATTATCTGAAGTGACCATTCTTAATTTTCTAAAAAGACATCACTTGGAACCCAGTGAGGCATTCTCTGATTTTCTGATTCTTGTTTACACTTTGGTGAAATTTATTTAGTGTATGTGCAGATGTGTAAATTTGTTTTCCTATATTATTTATTTTTCTTAACTCTTTAAATATTCTTCCTCGCTTAGGAATTTGTCATAGAAATTTTAGGTATCAAGGTAGATTCTGGAATGAGTTTAATCCTAGTGTTTAATTGGTTTACCTTGGGAGGTACCCCTAGATGTTGAGGCTCCTAGATTGTGGACCCTTTAGTTTTTATATATGAGAATGGGGGTTGGGACTGACTATTTTGTTGAGAATATGAGGATTGATATGTTATTTGAGGCTAACATAATGTTATTATTTCCATTTTAGGGTTAGTATTACTCATGTTATTAAATTGAATCCCCTAACACTATATTCCTAGATTGGTGGTTGATCTACAGATTCCTTCACTTATGATTAATTTATTTCACCACTACTTTTATTTCTTGTGTAACTCTTAATTTATTCATATACACTTTATTACCATATTGGACTTGTTTTCCGGATCTAGCATGATTTAATTGTGATTTTTGGATATCTTAAATTAAATTCTAGGTTTAATAGATTTTTGAAAACATTTTTATATTAACTTATTTTATGGATTTAAAATGGATTTGGAAATGATTATTTTAATTTTGAATGGGGTCTTATGCCGATAAAAAGATATTTCATGTGACTATTTTGATTTAAGGAGATATAAAATGGAAATCCTACATTTGAATTTCATTTAAAACTGGCATGAAAAGGTTTTAAATTTCAATGCTTGGTATGGATAAATGATGGTGGTGGCCTAATTAGTATTATTATTCTAAAAACTATGTTACCATTTAATTTTTAATATTTACATCATGTATTGATCACTCATAAAGAAATGATTCGCTTGGGGGATTTAACATAAGTTTTATTTTATCACAATCAACCAGGTGTTTTTATTATATGATTGTATTGAAATAGTATTTACTTAAATAGAATGTCTATAACATGTCCCTTTAAATTATTTTCCTTATATGTATAATATTTTATTAATTTCTATTGTCAAATTTTTACTATTATTATGTTGGATGGGGATAGTAAAAATTGAAGTCTTTTCTTCAGTGAAGTGTATTTAGTGGGAGGGAAGTGAATATACATATACCTTTATTACAATTTTTTTATTATTACATAATATATAATTTTTGTTTAGAAAACAAACTTATGGGAGGGACATGCTATAATTTTGAGATAAATTCTATCATGTGATAACACATATTTAAGGGAAAAATCATTTCTAATTCTAGATTATGATTCTCTAGATCCTATATCCTACCAAAGATATTGGGAATGACTCTCAAACCAATGGAACGATTGTTTCGGTTCCAGTTCATATGTAAACCCTTTTAAGTTCATTATTATATGTGTCTCCCCACTTCAGGTGCATAAAAATGTTTTAAATTTTATATTATACATGGAGTCCATCTCATATTTCCTGTAATTTACCCATTTTTTCATATCAGAAATCCTAAGGGATTCTCATAATGTAATATGTTCATCATATTTGACCATTAGTTCATCACCATTTTCCATAATAAATCAATTTTTATTTGGATCCCAAGGAATCAAATTAGACATTAAAAGTATTTTTGTGACTTGAGTGAGTACTTCCTCCACATCTCTTTGTGGAACCGACTCATCTTCCATCTTGGGAACACATCCTATTTGATGGTTATAAACTTCTCTAAGTACATATTTTATCCACAGAAGAACCCAATATATAAATTCAATATTCAAATACTATACCAGTAGTGGTGAAAAACATTTTGTTCTCAGTAAGAATATTGAAATAATATCCAATAGTTTTTTTTGGATAACCAAAAAATAATCATTTATCTATTTTAGGGATAGACTTATCATATTAAAACTTTTATTCATCCATTTCAAAACCTCAAATATATATTGAAGAAAAAATGGGATGCCTCCAAGTCTATATATCATACTGTGAATTTTTGATTGGTTTAGATGAAATTTTGTTATGTAGGAATGAAATAGGTTATAGTGCATGCCCCCAAAATGAAATAAGAATGTCACAATGACTCATCATTGATAAAACCATGTCTAATAATATATCATTTCTCCTCTCATACGCTTTATTCAAATTTGGTGTTCCAATAAGAGTGAGTTTTTAAATTATTCTGTAATATCTCGAATGATCAATAAATTCCAAGCTTATTTATTCACCAAAATGATCTATTTAGGGAATGGTAATATTTTTTCCTAATTATTTTTACTTTTCATTCTAAAACACTATGAAATTTTATAATATTTAAAACTTATGTCTCATCATAAATACATAACTAACCCAAATAAAATCATTAGTATAGGTCAGAAAGTACTTATACCCATCACTACTATTAGTTCTCATTGATCAACATACATCATTATGTACAAGATCCTATAATTCCCTATCCCCATCACCATTTACACTAAAGGGTGCATTGGTATTTTTCACAAGAAAATATATTTTCATGGGTCAAATGACTCATAATTGAATGATTCCAAAAATCCATCAATACAGAGTATTTGGACGTTTTTATCATTTCTATACCTAAAGTGACAATGCCAACGATAACTTGTATTTGAATCAACTTTTCTCTTATTATTCTAAGTGTTACATATGTAATTTTCCTTGTTTATAATTTATAAACCATTCAACATGGTCCAAATATCATAAAAAACTATATTCATATATATATATATAACATATATTTTTTTAAATAATGATTTGAAATATCGTCTTGTGCACACTTATTATAGAAATGAAATTTTTTATTGTCTAAACATAATAATATTTTTCCAATTCCAAAACAAGCCCACCTTGTATACGTAGTTAGTATGTTTTGACCTATATTAAGATAAAAATTTGTCAATTTAAAACATATTGATCTACTTCAAATTTTATCAATTATATCATAAATCTGAGTCCATGTTTGTCAGTACAAATTTGTGATTCACACCTAATATCAAGTAGTCATGTGTCTGAATTAATGAAATTATTCTTCATATTATTCACATCAATATATAGAAAATTATTAAATTTTATAAACCATTATAACCTTATATTAAAATATATAAATATATTATAGGTCAAGCCCATGAGAGAGCTAAATATGATAATTCAGATGCAAGTTATAATGTAACACCGAAACATTTTGTGAAATTATTATTTTTCAAATATATTTGATCTTTTTCATATTTTATGTGACTTGAAACATTGATTTTTTCCTTTCATTACCGATAAAACTATGTTTATTTTGCATTAAATGCAATAATATGTTTTTATTTTATAACACATTACCCATTTTTTTGTGTTACATGGTACACTGAGTTTAAATGAAACTTGTTATACAATTAAAATATTATTATTTAATATGATAGTTATCACCTAGCTATTGGAATTGTGAGTATGAATATGAATAACTAGAATATGAAAATATGGTTTACACATGGATATATAGTGATTTAAATAGTTTCAAAGTAATTAATAATGAAATAAAAAACTATTAGAATATATATGAAATATTTTTCTAAAAAAACAAAATATTATGCATTAAAATGTTTTCTACCATAATTGAATATAAAAAATAAATTTTGATAATTATTTTATTTAAATATATATGATATATATTTTCAGTAAAATATTAAAATTTTTACTTATTTCTATTAAAAATAAGAGATGATAAAAAATATAATATTATACTTAAAATTGTATTTTTTTTAAAAAAAGTTTTGCCAGCCTTCTTGTGGTGCACTTATTATACAACTAAATTTTAAAAATTTTATAAAATTTATTTTATTAAATAAAATTGTTTTCAGAATTTATAATACTAAAATTATTTTAGGGTGATTTATTTTTATTTTTCTAAAATGTTTCATTTTAGATGAATATTGAAAAATACTAAATATTATTTAAAAAATGAAATTTTTTCATTAATTATTTAGAAATTAAAATAATATTTTAAATTGTTTTGAAAGTATAATTTGAGAAATTAAACATAAATTATTTATATATAGGCTATTATTATAAATTTGATTTTGAAGTTGTACATAAAAACAATGTAAACGTTTGATTATTTTCTCCTTGAAAACCTGCTTTCCTGTCTTTTCTGTAGGATTACTATAAATTATTTTTTAATTAAATGAATAGTATTTGGGAAAATGGATTTTTTAATTTTTATAATAATAATATATATTATCAAATAATATAAACACAAATTTTTACCAAAATAAATAGTAAAATATGTAAAAATTAATTACCATGGTTATTGTAAAATGGGATTATTGGGGGAATAAACTAAAAAGATAAAAGTAAAAATAAAAAATAGACTTGACTAAATTTTTTTTATTTCCATGTTCAACCATTCCCCCTATAATTTTTATTAATGTTATATTTTTTACCCATGAATCATATGATAAATGTGTGAGGACTAATGTTTTTTAGAAATACCATGTGTGTCCTCTCCCCCACTTAAAAAGGTCACCATCTATCCTTTCTTATTCACACATTCAAACCTATTTGGTTAATAAAATCCCTAAAAAAATAATTTCCTAAATTATCTTACCTCATCCTACAATCCTTTGTGTGGGTATAAATATATCTTAGGATGGATTTGTTACAAACCTAAGGAGAATACCTAAAGAAGAGGTAATGTTCTTCAACAAGCATGATTATATAATTTCTTTCTACATACAAAAAATTTATTATTATCACATGATTATAAAACAACATAATTATCTTCTATATAATTATATATTTTTTATTTTATGCTCTTGAGAAAAAAATATATATTCTTCCTTCAAATGAGTTAAAAAATAATCATTGGTGTGTGTGGTGGAAAACAGCCTTCCAAACCGATATCGTTCATTTCTCCAATACCACCTCTAACAGTTGGAAATAATGATGAATTTATAGTTTATATATTATATTTATGGTATTTTTATTTCTATTACAATTTTTTAACTATTTTATTACACATACATTGATACTCTCTATTTTTGGGGAATACAATAACATAATTCGTGTGTACCAGGAGTTACCACCTTTCAAAGAGATATGATTAATTCATTCTATAATGGAATGTATTAAGGATGGGATTCTTTAAAATATGTGATAAACCAAACATAAAAAATATTTTTTATGATATTATATTAATTTCTTTTATTTCTTTTAATCCTTTGAGAAAATGGAAACATCATTCCCAACTATATACGACCAAAAATCTCCATAAATAGTGTATTTCATTCCCTATCACTAAATGTTATGGTTCATTATAAATTAATATTTAATGGATATTTATGATATTTATATCATGGTGTAATTTTTTGAAATGATTCAACCATGATCAATGTAAGAGAACATAAAATATAAAAAATCCTAACATAAATGAAAAATAGAGCAGTTATTAGTCGAAATGTAACATTAATAAGGAATTGTTAATAAAAGGGTAAAAAAGGACATTGGAAAATAATATATGGTACAAAATATATAAATATTTTTCTATAATATATGTATAATAAATTTATATATATTTTATTGGTTGGTAGAACATGTGTGACAGAAGTCAAGACTTACGGTAAGAGATTTTTGTCTCACCCTTTACTTGTATAAGACAAATGATATATTCACAACTTATTTCATCTATATGGTATATATACTACCCATTACCATATTTTATGATGTTTTAACTTATGATTTTTGGTATTTACATATCCATTTTAGGTACTCACATTCATGGGGATTACAATTCAAAGTTATCAAAGTGGTATTGATTTTATGTTACAATCTCATTGTTTATCGGGATTCTCTATGATTATGTCTCTAGTGATAATATATTATAAAAATATCTAAATAAAATAATCAATTTTATTTTACAATATTTATTTATTATATTTTAATGTAATTGTAAAATTTCTACGCACTTTTTTTCATAAAATTATTAAGAAATATTTTTAAGTCAATCCAACATTATTACTCTATTCGGTCGAAAATCTATTTTATTTCAAATATCATGTTTTATAAAAATGATTTAAAAAATGTTTTATTAATATACAATGATTTTAAAAATAATTTTCCCAATTTTTTAATATTTAAAAATTTATTTTAAAGGTGTCTTCATGTAAATTTGAAAATAATGCACGTTTGGATTTAATGAGAAATATGATAGGCAACGTCATTTTAATGTGTATGGAATGAATAAAATTTTATGAAGACTTGGCCTATAATTCTTTTAACGATTTAATTATAGTCTTTCAAAGATATTTTCAAATAAATTGTTTTTTGTTTTAAAAATATTTTCTAAAAGATAATGTTATATTTTTCTCAAGAAATGTTTTAAATTATTTTTAAAATCATTCATTATAAGTTTTCAATGTTAGATTCAATGAAATGGAATTTCATAATGTTTTATGTTTTAAAAATTGATAATCAAGGTAAATATATTTCTCTCATGTAATTTCCCAAGTAGTCTTCCAAAATCAATTTCCATATATGATTAAATTATTTGAGGTTACTTATGATTTATTTGGGGTATGATCCAAGGATGCTATTTGTATTTTTTTCTGAATGATTTTTGTTTATTATGAAAATATTTTTATGAAACCCAATTATTTTTTCCATGAGTTATGACTTAATGAAATGATGAAATGGATATGAAACATGTTTGTTTTCTGCAGGTTATTTTGTGATTAAATAATCGTAAAACCCATTTCATTTAATGTTTTTTGATAAGATGAATGTTTTTTTATCATGTGGAAATCATATGTATGATTTTCATTATGAAAAGGTGGTTATTTTATCCACTAATATGGTGGTTACATTATGAGAAAAAAATTTGTGGGACTTAGATCTCCCTCCAATGCGTTGAGTAATTATTTATATCTCAAGAGATATAAAAGACTATAAGAAAGAGTGAACCTTGTCTAGTAAGGCATTTTCATACTATAATAGTCTTGGGAGAAAACCTTGACGACTATGATATTATGAATCAACCAATATTTATTATATATAATGTTATGCATGAACTTGATAGCATTTTCCAAATTCTATGCTTGAAATTCAATTCTTGTTCACAATTTTATACATGGACCTATCATTCATGTCCATAATGTTATGCATGGACCTGTTTGCATGTCCATAATATTATGTGATGTCGAAATTTCATTTTCCTTAACTTAACTAGTGAACATGTTTCTATTTATACAAGTCCAAAATGTTATAATATTATGTTTATTCCACAAATATATCTTTTATTCCAATATCATTCTTTCATGGAACATGTTATTTGATTCCATTATGATTTATGCCTCATAAAATGAGAACCATTATTCCATTAATAATTTTTAGGATCTATGATAGGTTTTTTATGAACTTATTATGTTTTAATCATTATAACATACCCATATGAGTATCTTATGATATTATATGATCATAGATTAATATATCATATGGTTACCCTTACTGAGCCTTTTCTCTCAACAATTATTATGAATCCATTCTCGAGGATATTAAGAACAATTTTATATGGTGTATGTCTATAAAGAGTAAAAAATGGGAATATAATTAGGGAAAAAATTGAATATCATTCACCAAATTAGAATATTGTTTCCAAGTTCCCAATGGAACTAAAAAATTCTAGTCCTCATGTGTGTGTTGGTTAAATGTAACAAATATTCATATAAAAATATTTTATATCCATATATGATAATCATGGGTTATTCTAGTTGGTATCATAAGAAAGTTTTAGTAAACCATTTGAAACAAGGATGAGAAAGATTTAGATATATCTTTCGGTATATTTTTAATGATATTTCTGGGGATATCTCTATCGATAAATCTATTTATGAGTTAATGTTTAGGAAAATGTATTGGAATTTTTGTTGAAGGAAATATTGAGTGGTTTCCAAGAAATTACATCCAAATATGGATACAACAAGATGATGTGGATCTAGAAAATATGTACCTAGGGCCAACAACCCTAAAAACACCATACCGAGATAGACTTGACCAAGAACTCGTGTATGATAATGATCATTTCTATATACCTGGTATAACACTCTAATGGGATATTCAAGGGTAATTCAAAAAAAACATTATGAACAGTCATGATTGATTTAAATAGATAATTACTATAAATGACCTTGTAAAAACCAAGGGTTTCATAGATTAAATATAATATTTCCTTATTTAGAGAGCCTAAATTATTTTTTAGTCTATGTGATTTTCCACTATGATTATCATTTAACAAACTATGATTTTTTTAGTGAATGGAGGGAACCAGAAGGAACTATATTAACATTGAATGTAAAATCCAATGTAATTAAATAATAATATATTTTCATATCTATGTTTATTTATGAATTAGATAGTTTTTTAGAGTCTTAAAATGAGAATAAATCCAATCTTAATCGTATAATAATTTAATATTTCTAATAGATTGTTTTACAGCCTTTTGATGGAGAACCATTTTTAAATCTAACTTTTGATAGTTTTATAATCTCTATTTTTCAAAATAAACTTATTTTTTAGAATTTGAAAATTTAAATTTACTTTGGATAAATTTTCGGTATTTTTCCGACAATGTTCAATTTTTAATGAATTGTGAAAAATACTACTTTTTTATTTCAGATTTTTTTTCATATAATTTAATTATATGGTTATATTATTTTTTTAATTGGATTTAAAGTGTAATTAGAATATATTTTTACCATTTAATAAAATTTTGGTCATTAGAATTAATTTCACTTTGAAGTTGGACATAAACAATTATCAATCTTTTAATAGATATTGTTTTTTAAAAAACATGCTATTTATTTTGACAACATGAATTTTTTTTAAATTAATTAATTGAATTTATGTGTTTGTAATTTGTTAAAATGGATTCCATATTTGGAATCAGAAGGTCCAAATTATGTGATTAGGACTCTTTTTTTGGACATTATGAATAGTAACAACGGTAATTGTCTTTAATTATCGTGATTAATTAGTAATCAGGTAGTTAAGGGTAATAAAATAATATCATAATATTATAAAATGACCCCAAAATGTGTCCTAATTCTATTTATTGTGTCATGGATGACCATGGTATGCCTTGTGCCAAACTTTGGGACACCATGGAATCCCATTATCGTGATAGTGACCTTTTATTATATTATTTTTTAAAGGAAAGTGTAACCAAAGTATGTATCACCCAAGTAAAACAATTTTAGTTTTTTCTATGTAAATGATATCTTAGACTATAAATATTCATTGGAAATCTAAAACTATTTCATAAAGCATGGTATTTTTTTATAATTATTAGACATTAAATAAGTAAATTTATTTATGACACCATGATTATGTAGTAATTACCTAATTAATGAACGATTTAAATAAAATGAAAAGATAATGTAAAATATAAGACATACACTTTTTAAAAACCTATTGGATGAGTATATTACAAACCCTTATCACCTTATCCTAGAAATATATCTTTTTGGGACCTTTAAAATCCGAAACTCATTTTAAAATAAAGTAACATTTCAGGACTTTCAAAGAGTGCCCCTCCTCCCTCTTATGAAAGGCCCCCACCTCTACCCCTTTACCCACACCTCTCATGACACTGCCTCGGCCAAACTATGCTCATTTTATCTCTTCACATCCCTCTCTTCATCCTAGAATCCTTACCTTAGGCAAAAGGCTCTTCAAGAAACCCTTTTGGTTCAATCCAAGGGGAGTTACCCGATTTAAAGGTAATGTCTTTTTTTATGTCCTTTTGTTTTATTTTGATTTTGCAACACCCTAAAATATTTTTATTCCATTATTTTGTAAGAACAACAGTATTTTAAATATATTAGGATGTTTTTATGAGATGGATTCGAGCTACAATTACACACACCTCCGTCTAATGGTTAAATAACATAGTGTTTCTGAGGATGGGGAATTACTGCCTCACGAAACGGTGATTGTTCAATATTCTTTTAACACATTTCATGGTGGACATTAAGATGTCACTATATTTATATATGATATATATTATGTTTATGTTTTCCTTATTATTCATTATATTTCATTTATGGCACACCTTTATGGTTTCCATTATGGGTAAACGCGATATCTTCATTTTAGGAAGTGTGGACTACCGCCCCCTCAAAGTGATTTGAATCGTTAATGCCATATATGGGACGTATAAAGGATGGAGTTATTGTTATTATATATTATATTATATAGGAATTAAAATATACCTTTATATCATTATGATTTCATTCCATTAAATACGAAATAGAAATGA
This sequence comes from Viscum album, assembly GCA_963277665.1. NCBI lineage: Eukaryota > Viridiplantae > Streptophyta > Magnoliopsida > Santalales > Viscaceae > Viscum > Viscum album. The sequence continues at coordinate 324,466,984 of OY728152.1, read as the reverse complement.
AAGTAGCGTTTATGCGTACGTACGACTTACCGTCTCCATGAACAGTGCATTTCATTTCTTACCTCTAAATGTTATGTAATATTATAAATGCATGTATATACTGGATATATATGATATATATTATATCTACATCATGAATATAATTTTGGATATAATGGTTATTTTACCACATGAACAACTTGTAATTATAAGAAGTTTATTTTTGGCTCAAGTACCAAAGATCAAAAAAGCAACCGTTATTAACTTAAATAATTACATAATGTTCATAACATGGTACTAAGTGATATAAAAGGAATAATGAACTTGAAAAAAGTTCTTATAAAACTATAAATTAACTCTAGTTTATTATTTAGGAGATTAATGAACGATCGAGTCAAGTCGAAAACGAGGTAAGGGACTTCGTCTTAATCTCCTTTGATTGAGGAATATTTTGTTTTATAGACAACTTTCTTTTATACAGGGTATAAACCCCTTTGACTATTACTTTTATTCAAAAGGAATCTTTCTTGATGAATTGTTTTACTAAATGACAAAAGGAATGTCTTGTCTTACGTATGCGGCGACAATAACTTCTCCGCCGCTATGACCATTATTGGAGTTTCAGCTTCCTCTAAAAGACATAACTTTTTTAAATGAAAAATAAATACCATGTGTTACTTTATATTTATTTTGGTATTGAAAATGGTTTTGATAATTGTTTTATTATATAAATTTTTTGTATTTATATCTTGTGTTTGAAATGTGGAAATGTTATGTTTTCTTTATGTATGTCTTATGTGATACGATTATGTTATGGTTCTTGGGAATTGTATATGAATATGGGTGGTTCCGTGATAAAATAAGTGCGGGTGAGCCCGATATAGCTCTCCAATTCATTGGGTATTACAAAGCGGTTAAACACTATGGTTTATCCGAAGATATTTAGGGAATATACTGTGATGGGTATTCCAAACGCAACCATGAGGGATACTCCCTACGTAAGAATGTGATGAATGCCTCAAGTTACCATTATGTATTATGATTTCTATGAGTTATTCATAAATATTATTATTTCATGAGGTATGTTAAAGTGCATATGGTTTATGAGTAAAGTATGATTTCATTAATTCTTATGTATACATGGACTAATGTTTTCATTCCTTATTTTTATATCCCTTAGTGGGATTTTTATGGTCATCCCAAGTTTCTGAAATGTTTTTCACAGGTCAAGGGAAAAGTACATAATGTTATGATAGTGTTGAGGAAGTGTCAAGAAAGAATCCATGTTTTATTTTAAATATGTCTCCTTTGATGGGAAAAATGAATACTGTCTTTTTTGTAACCACCATGTTTAAATGTGGAATCTAATTCATGATTTATGATCTAATTCTCTAAAACTCTAAACCTGAAAAGATCCTTAATGTGTATTCTTGTAATAACACAATATTAAGTAATGTTTAAGGCTAGGGCCTTATAGTTGGTATCAAATGTCGGTTTAGATAACTTTAGGAGTTATAATTTAATTAAATGATTATCCAAAAATATTTTTTATGGTCAAATTGTAAAGATATAGCATTTGAAGATTACCATGTTGCTTAATCTAAGACATGTTTGTTCAGAATGGTTTTCCGTAGAGTAAATAGGGAAGCAGTGCTAGGAAGGCGTACTGAAGGAAATGACCTTCCAAATCAGCATCCTGAGATGGTCAGAATTGGAAGTGAACTGTTTTTTGCAGTAATGACGAATTTGACTCAAGAAATAAATGGTGGTGGTATCCATGCATGAGATCAGCCAGATCAATCGCAAAGGAACATGTCAGGGGTGGAACATTTCATGTGGCAACATACCCCATCTTTCAAAGGATCATCTGACCCTGTGCTAGCTGAAGGGTGGATTAAAGAATAGGAGAAGTTTTTCAATGTCATGGGGAGTTCAAACAATCAAAAGGATAGTCTTTTTATTTAATGTTTGGAGGGTGAAGTAGATCAATGGTGGTCAATGGTTAAAAATATCAGGAACGTTGATGAAATTGATGCTCTGAACATGGATGAATTCAAAGGTATATTTCTTGAGAAATATTTTCCTAAGGCTGTTCGAATTAGGATGGAAAAACAATTCTTTGAATTGAGGTAAGAGGACGACTCAATGGATGCTTATGAAGAAATTTCGCTCGATTGGAATGGTATACTCTAAATTTTATCTGAGACCTTGATAGTAAAATAAATCATTTTTACTCATGATTAAAGCCAAAATATCAAAGGGAATTAGCTTCTTGTGAGTTCAAAAGTTATGAAAAGATTGTTTGATGTGCTGAGAAGGTGGAAATGGAGTTTACCGATGATCAAGTGTTCTATGACAACCAATAGAAGAAGAGACCGAGGTGGCAGTAGAAAGGTAAGAATCCTTCAAAAGGTCTGATGGTAAGAAAACTAAGTTTTTGTTTTGTGATAAATGTGGTAAAAAGCATGCTGGGGAATGTATTTTGAATTATTGAATGTGCTAACGATGTGGTAAGATGGGACATAAGGCTCATGATTTCACTGGAAAAGATCAGGGTGATGGTAAGACCAAATTTTATTTACAGTTTGTGAAATGTTTCAAGTGCAATGAGATGGGTAATTAGGAAAATGAGTGTTCAACAAAGAGATGGAATGATGGGAAGCAGTCAGAATACAAGCAGAAAGGTGTGGTGAAATACTTTTCAACTACTTTAGTAGATGTTAGTCCATCAAATAAAGTGGTATCAGATACTTTGTTTTTTTAGATTATTCTATTGCGTTGTTTGATTCAGGGTCTACACATTCTTTCATCTCTAAAAAATATTCTAATAAATTGGGAATTCCATATCAATAAATGACTCTTGAAATTTTCGTAAAAACACCTGGGGGAAATGTTGAGGCAAAAATAATTTATAAGAATCTTAATATCCTTATCCGTGGAAAGAACCTACTTACAAACCTTATTATTTTACCTCTAGTAGAGTTTGATGTTATCTTGGGTATGGATTGGCTCTCGTTTTACCATGATAATATTGACTGTAGATCTAAAGAAGTTTCTTTTCAGAAAGACTCTTAGTTTGTGTACAAGACTGAACACTTACTGTTGATAACATATCAAAAGGCTGAGAAACTTGTAAAAGATAGAAATGAATGTTACCTTGGACATATTGTTAAAAACAAAGGAACCGTTCAGATTAATGATATGAAAGTGGTAAATGAGTATCCTGCTATTTTTCCGGATGAGTTTCATGGAATAATACAAGATTAGGAATTTGAATTTACTGTTGACTTAGTTCTTAATGCTAAGACAATTTCAAAACCACCTTATCGAATGGCTCAAATTGAACTTTTAGAGTTGAAGGAGCAATTTCAAGATTTATTAGAGAAAGGTTTCATTCAACCTAGCACATCACCATGGGGAGCTCCTGTCTTATTTTTTAAAAAGAAAGATGGTTCAATGAGACTTTTCATAGATTATAGATCCTTGAATAACATCACTGTTAAGAACAAATATCCTTTTCCTCATATCAATGATTTGTTTGATCAGCTCAAGGGAGATCAGTAGTTTTCAAATATTGACCTGAGATCAGGGTACCATCAGTTGAAGGTAAAGGAAGAAAATATTCTGAAGACTGCATTTCGTATAAGATATGGCCATTATGAATTTGTAGTAATGCCTTTTGGGTTAACCAATTCACCTGCTGTATTCATGGACCTTATGAATAGAATTTTCCATGAGTTCTTGGATAAGTTTGTGTTTGTTTTCATTGATGATATTTTGGTGTTTTATAAAAGTAAAGAGGAGCATGAAAGTCATTTAAGGGTTATTTTTAAAACCTTAAAAGAAAAGAAATTGTATGGGAAATTTAGCAAGTGTGAGTTTTGGTTGCAAAAAATTTTATACCTTGGTCACATTGTTTCTAAAGATGGAATTACTGTTGATCTTGAAAAAAAAAATTGTTGTTGAAGAATGTCCAAGACCCACAAATGTAACTGAGATTCATAGTTTTCTTGGTTTGGCAGGCTATTACTGAATGTTTGTTAAAATTTTTTCACGGTTATCTAGTCCATTTACTAAGCTAAATCGGAAGGGTGTTAAGTTCATATGTACAAAAGAATGTGATGATTGTTTTCAGGAATTGAAAAGAAGACTGGTGAATGGTCCAGTTTTGGCACTACCTTCCAGAAATGGTGAGTTTGTTATCTACAGTGATGCTTCATTGAATGGACTTGGTTACATCCTAATGCAGAATGATCAGGTAATTTCTTGTGATTGATGTCAGTTGAAAACTCATGAGGTAAATTACCCTACACAAGATTTGGAATTAGCTGCGGTTGTTTTCGCTTTAAAAATTTGGAGGCATCATTTGTATGGAGTAAAGTGTGAAATATATACCGATCAAAAAAGTTTAAAGTATATATTCACTCAGAAATAATTGAACATGAGATATAGGAGATGGCTAGAATTAATCAAGGATTATGATTGTATAATTAATTATCATTTGGGAAAAGCAAATAAAGTGGCTGATGCTTTGAGTCGAAAAAGTAATGCTTCATTAACCATGTTACGATTGGAACATGATCCTTTGGTTAAGGATTTGATGAACTTTGGCATAGAAGTTATTGGTACAAGATGTTCTTCTGTTTTGTTTCAAGTATCAGTGAAATCTTCTTTATCAGACAGAATTAAGCAAGCACAGAAGCAAGACAGTGAGTTGCAGAAAAAGGTAGAGCTAGTTCAGAAGGGTATGTTACCAGAATTCAACATTGATAATGATTGTGTTTTGAGATTTGGGAAGAGATTGTGTGTGACTTCTAATTCATAGTTGAAGAGAGAGTTGTTATGTAAAGCCCACAGTTCTCTGTTTTTAGTTCATCCTGGTAGTACTAAGATGTATAGAGATCTTCGGGAGTATTACTGGTGGGACGGAATGAAAAGAGACATTGCTGATTTTACTATGAAGTGTTTGACTTGTCAATAGGTTAAAGCAGAGTGGTAGTTACTAAATGGGATACTTGAGCCTTTACCAGTGCTAGAGTGGAAATGGGAGAATATATCCATGGAATTCATTGTGGGGTTGCCGAAGACACCTCGAGGTAATAATGAAATCTGGGTTATTGTTGACCACTTTACTAAATCTGCTAATTTCCTTTCTATACGAGATATTGTTTCTGTCGATCAACTCTTTCTTTTGTATCTTAATGATATAGTCATGTTACATGGATTTACCCTCTCCTTTGTATCTGATCAAGATCTCAGGTTTACTTCTAACTTTTGGAAAGGCTTTCAGAAGTCGTTGGGTATTGAATTAAATTTTAGTACAACTTTTCATCATCAATCAGATGGGCAGTCAGAATGAACAATTCAGACATTGGAGGATATTCTACGTGCTTGTTCGATGGATTATCAGGGAAGTTGGGACCAACATCTTTCTTTGGTTGAGTTTTCTTATAATAATAGTTTTCATTCCAGTATACAGATGGCACCGTTTGAGGCATTATATGGTAAGCGGCGTAGAACTCCAGCCTTTTGGGATTAAGTGGGTGAGAGGAAGTTGATGGGACCATAATTGGTAGAAGATTTGGCAAAAAATGTTCAGCTGATACAGAAGCACATGAGAATAGCTCAGAGCAGGCAGAAAATTTATGCATACAACAGGAGGATGGATCTGTCTTTTATGGTAGGTGATCATGTATTCCTCAAAGTTTCACCATGGAAAAGTGTGATGTGATTTGGTATGAAAGGAAATCTGAGTCCAAGGTTCATTGGACCATATGAAATTCTAGAGAGAGTTTGATTAGTTTCATACCGAGTGGCTTTACCTTCAAATTTTTCTTAGGTACACAATGTTTTTTATTTATCAATGTTAACGAAGTTCATGCGAGATCCATCTCATGTTTTGAGTCCAGAGGTAGTTCAGCTAGAAGAGAACCTATCTTATGAGGAACAATCGATTCAGATTCTTGACCATAGGGAGCAAGTGTTTTGGAATAAGGTGATTAATCAAGTAATGGTTTTTTGGAAAACCCACATGATTGAAGAGGCAATATGAGAATCTGAAAATGCAATGAGGGATAAATACCCCCACTTATTCGATAAGTAAATAAATTGCGGGGACAAAATTTTATAAAGGGGGGAAGGATGAAACATCACAAGTAATTAAATAATAAATTATTTTCATATCTATGTCTATTTATGAATTAGATGGTGTTTTAGAGGCTTAAATTGAGAATAAATCCAATCTTAATCATAGAATACTCTAATATTTTTAATAGATTGTTTTACCGCCTTTTGATGGCAATCCATTTTTAAATATAACTCTTGACAATTTTATAAGATCTATTTGTCAAACTAAACTTATTCTTTTGAATTGTGAATTTGAAATTTACTTTGGATAAATTTTTGGTATTTTTCTGACAATGTTCATTTTTAATGGATTTTAAAAAAATACTGCTTTTTACCTCAAAATTGATTTTTCATCTAATTTAATTATATGGTTATATTATCTTTTTAATTGGTTTTTAAGTTTAATTAGAATATATTTTTACCATTTAATCCAATGGTGGTGATTATAATTAATTTCACTTTGAATTTGGACATAAACAATTATCAACCTTTTGATAGATATTGTTTTTTTAAAAACACGCTATTTGTTTTGACAACGGGAATTATTTTTAAATTAATTACTACAATTTTTGTGTTTGGAATTTGGTAAAATGTATTACATATTTTGAATCATAAGGTCCAAAGTTTGTAATTAAGACACTTTTGTTTTTGGACTTTATGAATAGTAATGATGGTAATTATCTTTAATTGTCGTGATTAATTAGTAATTGGGTAGTTAAAGGTAATAAAATAATATCATAATATTATAAAATGACCCCAAAATGTGTCCTAATGCTACTGGTTGTGTCATGGACGACCATGGGATGCCTTGTTCCAAACGTTGGGACCCCATGGAATCACTTTAGTGTGACAGTGACCTTTTATTATATTATTTTTTTAAAAGGAAAGTATAACCAAAGTACGTATCACCCAAGTAAAACAATTTTAGTTTTGTCTGGGTAAAAGATCTCTTAGACTATAAATAGTCATTGGAAAGATAAACACAATTCCTACATCATGGTATTTTTTTTTACAATTTTTAGACATTAAATAAATAAATTTATTTATGACACCATGATGATGTAGTAATTACCTCATTAATGAACGATTTAAATAAAATGAAAAGATAATGTAATCTCTAAGACTTACACTTGACAAAAACAAATTGGATGTCTATATTAAGAACCCTAATCACCTTATCCTCAAAATATATCTTTGTGGGACCTTTAAAATCCGAAACTCATTTTAAAATAAAGTAACATTTCATGACTTTCCATGAGTGCCCCTCCTTCCTCTTATAAAAGGACCCCGCCACTACCCCCTTAACCACACCTCTCAAGACATTGGATCGGCCAAACTCTACTCATTTTATCTTTCCACATCCCTCTATTCATCCTAGAAGCCTTACCTTAGGTATAAAGCTCTTCAAGAAACCCTTTTGGTTCAAACCAAGGGGAGTTACCCGATTTAATGGTAATGTCTTATCATATGTCTTTTTGTTTTATTTTGATTCTCCAACCCCCTAAACTCTTTTTATTCCATTATTTTGTAAAAACACCATTGTCTTAAATATACTAGTATGTTTTTATGATAATTATTTGAGCTACACTTAAACACACCTCCATCTAATGGTTAAAGAATATAGTGTCTCTGTGGATGGCGAATTACTGCCTCATGAAACGATGACTATTCAATATTCTTTTAACACTTTTCATGGTGGCAATTAAGATGTCACTATATTTATATATGATATATATTATGTTTATGTTTTCCTTATGATTCTTTATTTTTCATTTATGTCATACCTTTATGGTTTCCATTATGGGTAAACACGATATCTTCATTTTAGGAAGTGCGGACTACCGCCCCCTCAAAGTGATTTGAACTATTAATGTCATATGTGGGACATATAAAGGATGGAGTTAATGATATTATATATTATATTATACCGGAATTATAATATACATTTATATCATTATTATTTCATTCCATTAAATGCGAAATAGAAATGAAAGTAGAGTTCATGCGTACGTACGACTTACCATATCCATGAACGGGGCATTTCATTTCTTACCTCTAAATGTTATGTAATATTATAAATGCATGGATATACTGGATATATATGATATATATGATATTTACCTCATGAATATAATTCTGGATAAAATGTATATTTTACCACATGAACAACTTGTAATTATAAGAAGTTTATTTTTGGCTCAAGTATCAAAGATCAACAAAGAGACCATTATTAACTTAAATAATTACATAATGTTAATAAAATGGTAATAAATTATATAAAAGGAATAATTAACATGAAAAATATTCTTAAGAATGTATAAATTAACTCTAGTTTATTATTCAAGAGATTAAATAACGATCGAGTCAAGTCAGACACGAGGTAAGGGACTTCGTATCAATCTCCTTTCATTGAGGCATATATTGTTTTATACACAACATTCTTTTATAAGGTGTATAAAACCTTTTACTTTTAATTTTATTGAAAATGAATCTTTTTGGATGAATCATTTTACTAAATTACAAAATTAATGATTTTTCTTACGTATGCGGCAATAACGACTTCTTCGCCACTGTGACCATTATTTGAGTTTCAGCTTCCTCTACAAGCCATAACTTTTTTAAATGAAAAATAAATACCATGTTTTATTTTTATTTTATTTTGGTATTGAAAATGGTTTTGATAATATTTTTATTATGTCAATGTTTTGTATTGATATCTTGTGTTTAAAATGTGGAAATGTTATGTTTCCTTTATGCATGTTTTATGTGATACGATTATGTTATGGTTCTTGGGAATTGTTTATGAAGACAAGTGGTTTCATGATAAATTAAGGGCGGGTGAGCCTGATATAGTTCTCAAATGAATTGGGTAATGTGAAGGGGTTAACCAGTAAGGTTTCTTCGAAGATATTTAGGGAATATACTGTGATGGGTATTCCAAACGTAACCATGAGGGTTACTCCCTACGTAAGAAAGTTATGAATGAATAATGTTACAAATATGTCTTATTATTTCTTTGAGTTATCCATAAATCTTATGATTTAATGAAGTATGTTAAAGTGCTTGTGTTTTATGAGTAAAGTATGATTTCATTGATTCTTATTTATACTTGGACTAACGTTTTTATTCCGTATTTTGATATCCCTTACTGAGCTTTTTATGCTCATCCCAAGTTTTTGAAATGTTTTTCACAGGTCAATGGAAAAGTAAATGATGTGATTATAGTGTGAGGAAGTGTCAAGAAAGAATCCATGTTTTATGTTAAATATGTCTCCTTTTATTGGAAAAATGAATACTCTCTTTTATGTAACCACCTTGATTAAATGTTGAATGTAATGCATGATTTATGATCTAATTCTCTAAAACTCTAATCCTGAAAAGCTCCTCAATGTGTATTCTTATAATAACTCAAGATTAAGTAATGTTTAAGGATGGGGCCTTATATTGAAGGTGATGGATGATTTTTTAAAAGGAATATATAAGAGATATTTACTAGATTAAAGTATGTTGTGATTATTCATAATTAGTTTTCAAGGAAGTTGTTGAAAAATTATACCTTAACCGACTCTCAAACACGATAAAGAATAGAAGGAAAGAGTTATCTATGTTTTTGGTTAGTGGAGATCATGGGGGAAATTATATTCAGTATCCAATGAGTCAGCAATGTGGGATGAAATAGTTAGGTGGATGTCTTAGAGTAATAATAATATTTTTTGACTATAGAAAAGCAGGACACAAAGAAAGTAACTACAAAGGAAAAATGATGTGTTTGATTAAAAATATGGATGGTAATATTGGTCTCCAAACATTAATTACAATATACATGTGTTTTATCTATATAAATTATGGGAATTATGAAAGTCAATTTCCTATGTTGAAAGATCATAAAGAGAAGCAGAACTGTTTTATGATTATTGGTTGTATTGAAAATGATCAACAGACTATGAATGGAATTTGAAAGAAAATTTTTATTAAGTAATATGATGAGGAATCCATGTTAATGGTTTGAGAAGGAATTGGGATGATTGAAGTGTTTTTGTATTGTAATTAATGAATTATGTCATATTAGTTTTGAAATATATAACTACTTTTTATTGTATGTTTTCATTAACGATTTGAAAGAATATATTGAAAGATGAAAATGACATAGAAAATAGAATTAATATCATCATGATATTCATGGAAACAAATGAATAAGGGTGGTATAACCCTTATTATGATTCAGATGTTGAGATAATGATATTGGGATAATGATTTTTTTATATGAATAAAGTTAATTAGAGAGTACTGATTAACTGGGATCTAATTAATGATTTTTTGTAAGATTTGTTCATGTCTTCGTTGAAGGGAATTAAAAAATTATTAGTTATATAAAATATATTAAATGATTGTCAGAGTATTCAAGTTTTCAATGAGTTTTTTTGTCAATTCATGTTATTACCCTTTTTAATAGAATAAATGACGATTATATTCATATGTTTGGCATGTGATAATGAAGAACTACATTATGATATTTGGGGGATTAATTATAAGTTAATTTTGAGAAATCTAGTTATCTTCTTTATAAATTTTGAATTTTTTAATGGTTAAAAGGTTTACCATTTTTGAAATAGATTAAGTTGAAAATTTGTCATGGATATAGATATTAATTTTTTAATTCACCAAATGAAGATTTAGTCATGTTAGATAATGTGTGCTAATGATTTTGTTTTGATTATAAATAAACATATATGGAATGACTTGTTATTGAATATATAGATCTTATGATCCATTAGTGCTTAGTCATAAAAAAGTCTCCTACATTTCATGGTGTTAGTGATGTTGTGAAAATTTACCAACACACAACCATAGAGCTATATTGTTCTTATGAACATTAATGAAATCAAGTAAGTATATATTCCCATTAAACTACGCAAAATTGGAAAAAGGATCTTGAAATAAAATGTTATCATGATATCATCATATTTTATGATATTAATAAAATTTTTCGCACCACATTGGTTTATATATTTGGGGTCATTAACCATCTCTAGATCACCCACTTTATTTTATTAATTTTTTATCACTCTATATAATTTTTTACACTTTTCTTCCATGTCCAAATCTTTACTTCCCACATATGTTCTCATATTTATAAAACTAGTGTTGAGTTAATTTATGTTATCATTAAGATTAAAAAATTCAGATTTTAAGGAAAGTTTTATAATTCAACTTTATAACGTGGATTTATAAGAAGTAACATTAAAAATTTAAAAATATTATGAACAACAATAATTTTTATGGAAAAAGTCATGTTATGCATGATAAATTTTAAAACCTGAGATTTTGTGAAAATATTTTATTTTTTAAAAAAAATTTATGACATGAAAAAATAATTTTGGATTGGATTAAAAGTTATACTAAGTTTATCTTGGGTTACACACCACAATATTTTTTTCTTGTGTTCCAGAAAATTCATATTTTAGCTCATGTCACATGAAACCTTGAGTTAAAAAAATATGTCATGTAATGAAAATATTATTATTTAATATGACAGTCATCACCAAGATATTGGAATTATAAGTATGAACGTGATTAAATAATTTAGGAAAATATAGTTTACACATGTATATATAAAGAATTATTTTATTTCTATTGAATTATAAGTGAAAATAATACCATTTTAACATAAATATAGTATTTTTTTAAGAAATAATTTTTTATGAAAATAAATGTGTTCTACATCAATAAAATGAACCAAAAACTTTTGTTGAATGATTTAAAAGAAATTTATAATATATATATATATATTGAATAATTTATTTAATAATATTCTTATTTTCTTTCTATACAATAGATAAAAATAGTTCTAATTTTAGGTATAAAAAATGTATTTAAAAAAATTAGTTTTGTTACCTTTTTTTCTGGAATACCTATATTAAAAAGAAATTTTAACAATTTTATAAAATAAATATTTTTAGATAAAATCCATTTTTTAATTTATAATGTAAAAATTATATTAGGGTGAATTTTTTTGGTGTTTCTGAAATGTTTTCTTTTTTAATGAATAGTGAAAAATACAGAATTTTAATTGAAAATATATTTTCTCCGAAATTATTTACACAATTAAATTATATTTTAAAATTGTTTCAATGTATAATTAGTTGAATTATACATCTATTAATCCAATATCAATTATTCTAAAAAATTTCATAATGATATTGGATATACAAACATTGTAAAAGTATGATCATATTACCTTTAAAACTCTCTTGATCATCATGTTTATAGGATCAATGTTAAATTAACTTCATCCACATTTTTTGTTTTAATTTTGAGAAATTTATTATATATTTAAATAAGACTAATTTATATTATCTAATAAGTTTAAATTAATTTTTATGTATAATTAAATTTAACTACAGTATAAATTAATTACCACAGTTAAGGTAAAGAAGGGTTTACTGAGGGTTGAAATGAAATGATAAGGGTAAAAAAGACCAATAAATTGTTTAAAAATAGTTCATTAAAATATTTTGACCACACCACCTATAAAGTTATACAATTATATATTTATGACCCTTACGACGTATAAAAAACATGGGAGTAGTCAATTATTTTCAAAAATACCATGTGTGTTCTATCATTCACTTATAAAGGGCCACCCCATATCCTACCTTATCCAAATAATACCAAAAATTTGGTTTGGAAAATACCTTTTGATATAACTTCCCAACACCACTAAACGTATATATAAAACCATATTTTTTCTCAAAAATTAACCTATGAATTCTTTAGTTCAAACTTGAAGAGAATACCCAAAGAATAAGTAATGTTCTTCAATGTACATATTAACTTTATTTCATTCTATATATCATTTAATAATTATTATACAATTATTATTTAATAATATAATTGAAATGAATATAATTTGTTGGGAAAAAATCCCTCAAGGTAATATTGCAACATTTTTGGGTTGGTCGTGTTTATTGAAAAAGAAGGTTTTCATGGTGAATTGTTGAGTTACATAGATGTTGTTGACAATCTATGTTGAAAAAGAACCCTAAAAAAAGAATAGAAGATCTAGGGGCCTTACAAAATAACAGATAAAAGGTGGAACCGTTTTCCAGTGATTTCCAAATTTTTGGGGTCCAAAATTTGGGATATGGCGAGCATTGTGAAAATTGGATTTCCTTGAAGATCTCATCAAAATATGGAAAAAATCACGGGTTTTGTTAAGATGAGATTCATGAATTGTATTTCACAACGACATTGAGAATATTGATGGTGATATCTATGTTTATGATAATCTTCATGAACAACATAGGTGAAGAGCCTTGTGAGGAAGAATTGCGGTGACGACACAAAGGAATTGACGGAACGCTCTGTGATTACGATGAACTTTGCGATCTAAAAATTTCCATGGTGATTTGCGATATATAGAGAATTTTAGTAGGAATTTCAATCTTTGTGATTTAGGATGACATGGTGCAAACTTTTCTTTGAAGGTTCTTGAGTCGGTGGAATCACCTATAAATAGACCTATTCCCCTCAAGAAAAGAAGGGATATCAAATGAAAAATATTAAGCTCTCGAATTTCTAAGGGGATTCAAAAATCATGGAGCATCACAAATGAAAAATAAATTCCTAGAGGTAGTTGAGATCTGTGAGTGTAAGGTGAACCACAAAGGCCAGTTCAGCTGTGCGGAGAACGTGTGTTTCGCAGAGGCTTGTTTAGCTTTGTGAAATCGCAATGACTAGTATGAGATATGTGACCTAGAGAGTGTTGTGATCTAGTGAGCTTTTTAAACTTGTGAGGTATTTGAACATGTGATATTTTAAAAGAGGTTATAGAATTGTGAAGGATTTCTAGAGCTTTGGAAAAGAGTGAGCTTCACTAAGTCAGTGTTATTTGTGAAAAAGATTCAAAAGGGATTTCCCATTGTTTAGTGGAAAAGTGATATTGATTTGTGGATGAATGTAGAACTTCAACAAAGAATATATCTATAATAGATTATGTATTCATTAGGGATAATAAAGATAACTACAGGTCTATAAACTGTGAGTGAATCTTCTAAAGAAGTAGTGAGCTCACATCATTTTAGAGATCAACGAGTTCTCAAATTGTGTATGGTTGTAAACCATAAGGGGCAATGAGTCCACTTCGAACCTATAAATAGAAGTTCACTTATATTAGATTTGGTACATTGAAACATCACCAACATATGATCCTTAGATGTATCCCAGTGAGGGTGAACCAAGTAAACTTTCTGTGTCCTATGCATGCTCTAAGATTCATTCATTCTATACAATAGGAAGTAGAGAGAGAATAGAGTTTTTTATAACAACAAAACATGATAAAAACGAGGAACTCTTTTAATACCCTGATTCAACCCTTATAAGGGTATCTATACTTGTGGACCTAACATAATTAAATTTATTTTGTAAATGGAATAACCTACAATGATATCCACTTCCATCAAAAGGATTATGAAATCGTTATTCATGTGTATGGAAGATTACCACACCACAAACTGATGTGGTTCATTTTTCCTTCACCACCTCTCACGAATGAAAATAATTATGGATTCATAGTTCATTTATTATAGTTATTATATTAATGTTATTATTATTATTATTTATCTATTATTCCATATATACCTTCATACTCTATATTTTGTGGGAATATGATAATATCATTTGTGTGTATGACGTACTACCACCATGCGAAGCGATGTGATTTGTAAAACCACATGGTTTCCAAAATAAATTAAAATGCCTGAAAAAATGATTCTATAAATAATTACACATTATTTTAAGGAGTTAGATTTAAAAAATCCATTAAATATGTTTTTTTTCCACATTCATGATTTGAATTTCAAAAAACAGACATCTATGGTTGGGATCAATAAATTATTTGGAGTCTGATAGAACCAACATGATTTTTAGTGAAATGTAACATACTAATATGATTAGTAAATTGAAAAGTTATATGAACCTTATTAAAAGTAAATCATATTATTGTTTTATTTTATTAAGGTTATAAGATAATGAGATCTTGAATAATTTTTAATGTTGATATAAAATGAATTATAGTTTTAAAATTTTTATTTTTCAAATAAATTATGATTTTATTTAGAAATAAAATTAATAATATTTAGAAAATTATTTCAATAAAATGGAGTTCATTTTTAAATTTCAATTTTTAAAAATTTTCTAGAGTGAATTTTTTGATTTTTATGAAATACAAGAATTTTTTGTGAATACTGATATTCAATAATTACCAAATATGATAAATAAATGAATTTTTGTAGTATGCATGAGTCATGGATGATGTAAATGGAAATTTGTTAGAAATAAAATGTATATATTACTATTTTTTTCACATGTATATATACTATTCATAGACTTGATGAAAAATATTAAACTAATGATTAAAATAATGAAAAACCCCTCCTCTCCTCCACTATAAATACCACCCTTGCCCCCTCTTTCTATCACACCTATAAAGCTTTTATAATTGTCTAAATTCTTCCAAATCCTCTTCCCATGAATTTTACCGATGTTTAAGATTTATTGGTATCACATAATTTCCAAACACAAATTCCTTAAGGTGGATCTCAATGAGAAGAGATCCTAAGGTAAAAACCGCCTTCAATTTCTGGTATTTTTTTTAAATTCCATTATTTTCTTATAATATCTTTATATCCCCTTATATAAGAGGAATTAAAGATATGGAATCTTTTATATGTTTTATTTTATCATGTTTATGGATAAATTAATCAACTTACTTATTCTCCTCCCCCCTCTCATTCTAAAAATAAAAACACTATCTGCAATGTGACAATTTACCAAAATCGTGAATGATGTGTTTTCAATTTATTTTTATTCCTTAAATGATAGTTTTGAAACCAAATTATTGATTGAAAAAGACTTTAATTTTTATTATAATAACTCTATTATGTTCTAGAATTAAAATATATGCTTAATATTAAAGGTATATGATGAAACTAGTTCAAGATTATCAAAGAACTGCCAAAATGATCTAAACGGATATCACTAATGATTTATCTAATGATTCATCCTACTAATATATAACCAAAATAATATATAGATTAATTTAACATTATTTTAACATATTATTACCATTTCATTCCAAATATGATGTTTCTATTCTATTCGACAATAAAATCCTCTACAAACTGAGCATGGTAATCATGTGAAGCATACACCCAAAACATTGAAAATAACATAATAATATTAATAAATGGGTTGAATGATGTTATAAAATAATCATATAAGGTTTTATAAAAATTTATATGTTTCATTAAATATGAATAACACTATTTTAACCATTATAAATCCTGTTTAAAAAAGTTTTAAGTAAGAAGATCTCGAGGTTAAGGAATGCTTAACCCAATTTCCATTCTTTGTGGAACATTCTATTTCATTGATTACATGGTACTATTATTTTTTGTGTAATTAATTTTGTTTAAATTATATTTTTTATGTGTATTTAATTTTTATACACATATTATTTTCATTATGTTAATTCTCACATCAATTATATGATATTTGTAAGGGAGTTTTCATTAAAAATACTCTTTTAAAATTCTATTTTACAAAATTAAAAAAATTGGTTTCCCATGTTCTATGATTATGTTCTGTTTCTTGGGAATTGGTTATTATGTATGGTGGGACCTATATATCCCTCCAATTCATTGGGTATGTTTAAGTTGGAGGTCATCCATATTGTTACTCCAAGTGTAACTGTGATGGTTACACCATAAGGTAGCAGTGTGGGTTACATTGTAAGGTAGCCACAAGGGTTACATTAAAAAGTATCCATAATAAGGTATCCATGTGGGATAAAATATATTCAAGTACCACCCTTATATAATTTTAGGGTTTTAAATATGTTCTTTAATGTTTTATGATTTTTTTTCACAAAGATAGTATATATGGATGAGATGTATGTCTTTGGGAAAATTATTTCTTGTGTTTATATGTATCTATAGATTAATGGGTTCATTCATTATTTTTTCCCTTAATGAGATTTTTATTCTCATTCAATGTTTTTAAATGTTTTTCATAGGTTATAAGGATGTGTAAGAGAAATAAGGTGGTGAAGTTAAATGTTATAAAGATTTTTCAATGAAATAATGTTGTTGTTTTGTGTTAAAAGTTTTATGTTTTTGAAGAAATGGACTCTATTTTAATGGTACCCACATTATATTCTTGTGGGTTTATGTGTATTATTTATGTCCTATAATAATGAAAATATAAACCAAAATGATCTTTGGTTATGTAAATAATTACAATCTAGTTGAATTTTCTAGATTTTGTAATGTTTTAAGGCATGGTTTTTATAGTTGGTATCAAAGAACAATTTAGATAAATTTAGGGGTTAGTATGTTGTTGAAAAAATACAATAAAGTATTTTCACCTTATTTTTATTTTGAAATGGTATCACTTTTAAATATTACAGTGTTTCTTCATCTAATATATGTTAGTTCAATGTGGTATTCCGTAAAATAAATTGGGAAGATGAAGTTGGAAGCAACCAAGAGGATGATATCTTTCCAAATCAACTATTGGGAATGATGGACATTAGAACTGAGAATTTTTTAACAGTAATGGATCAGCTAACAAAGGAAATAAATTATGATGTCATCCATGAAACAGAACAACTAGAGCTACCGTAAAGGAACATGCTGATAGTGGAACATTTTATTAGGAAACACCCTTGTACTTTCATTGGATATTCTTACACAGTAGTGAATAATAAATGGATTAAAGCCCTTGAAAAGATATTTCATGTTATGTGATGTTCAGAAAATAAACAGGTTTCTCTTTCCATTTATATTTTTAAGGAGAAGTTGATCAATGGTGGTTAATGGTCAAGAATATTAGGGAATGATAGGATATTGAATTCGTAGAGTGGGATGAATTTAAATTTCATTTACCATAAAAATATTTTCCTATGGTTTTTCGAATTATGATAAAGAATAAATTCCATGAATAGAGGAAAAATGTAGAAGATTCAGTGGCTGTGTATGAAAAAAATGTCAGTTGACTAGAAAAGTATGATCCATATATTATTCTGAATATTGATAGAAGAATCCATTGCTTTTACTCAGGATTGAAGTAACGATAATGAAGGGAATTAGACTCCCAATAATTCAAAAGTTATGAGAAACTTGTCCAATGTTTTAAGATGGTAGAAATAGGGTTTTTTGATGATCATTTATAAATTGAAAAAATAAAAGAAGAGGTAAAAATGGAAAGTGATGGTAAGAATCAATGAAAGAAATATGATGGTATGAAATTTTATTTTCCAGTTTGAGAAAAGTGTGATAAAAAGAACCATGGGTAATGTATTACCAAAACCAGGATGTGGTTATGATATGTTAAGTTTGGACATATGGCCTGAGAATGTAATGAAAATGATCTTAGTGTCGATTCTAATAGGAAAACTGTAAAGTGTTTCAAATGTGGTGGGATAGGTTAGTATTCAAATAGCTTCCAAAATAAAGATCCTAATGAAGGTAAGTAGCCATACTATAAGAATAAAGGTGTAGTGACAACAGTTGTGACTACGTCGACAAATGTCAGGCCATCCAATGAAGTGATATCAGGTACTTTTTTTGTTTACTTAGATATTTCTAATGCATTTTTTGATATTGGGTCTACGAATTCCTTTATTTTTGAGAATGTTTTTGGTAAATTGTAAATATCACATAACCAAATGAGACTATTTTTTTGTTAAAACACCAAGGGGGAAATGGTAAAACAAAAAAGTAAATTCAAGAATCTTCTTATTATTATCTGTGCAAAGACATTACCTGCAATTCTTTTTTCCTTAGTAGAGTTTGATTTCATTCTGTCTATGGATTAGCTTTCTATTTATCATGATAAGAATGATTATAGTTCTAAAAAGTTGTTTTTTAGAAAGAGTTTTAGTTTTTATAAAATAATAATCCCATACGATAGATAACATAGTAGGAAGCTGAGAAAATTTAGAAAGATGTAAATTAATGTTATATTTCATTTATTATTTAAACTAGGGAACTATTCATATTAATGATGTGCCATTAGTAAATGAATACCTTGATGTTTTTCTTGACGAGTTACCAAGTTTTATACATGATTGGGAAGTTGAATTTACAATGGTCTTAGTTCCTAATGCTTAGCTAATTTCAAATCCCCCTTATCGAATGATTCAAATTGAACTTATTGAATTGCAAAATCAGTTATAGGAGTTTCTTGATAAAATCTTCATTTATCCTATCACTTTAATAAAGATAGATCCTATTTTCATTGTTAAAAATATGTATGGTTCTATGAGACTTTTCATTGATTATAGAACTTCGAATAACATTACTATTAAGAATAAGTATCCTTTAACTCACATTTTTCATACTATATATGGTTATTATGAATTTTTTGTTATACACTTCACATTTTTTCCACTTCAATTCAGTATTTTTTCAAGATTTAATTGAGATCTATGTACCATTAGCCGAAGGTGGAGGAGGATGAAATTTCAAAAACCACTTTTTTGTAATAGATATGGTCCTTATGATTTTTTTGTTATGCCATTTTCGTTAAATAATGTACATGTTGTATTCATGGGTCTTATGAATAGAATATTTCATGAGTTAATGGATAATTTTGTGGTTGTTATTCTTAATGACATTATGGTATATTCTAAAGTAAATAGGAACATGAAAAACATATACGTGTTATTTTTCAAACCTTAAAAAAGAAGAAACTGTATGAAAAATTCAACAAGTATGATTTTTTGTTGCAAAATATTTCATTCCTTGGTCAAATTGTTTCTTAATATAGAATAACTATGGATCCTACTAAAATGAATGTTGTTAATGACTGGACAATACCCACAATTATACTCGAGATTCAATAATTTATTGGTTTGATAGGATATTATCAGAGGTTTGTTGAAAACTTTGCATGGTAATCTAGTCCACTGACTATGTTTTCTCGAAAAGGAGTTAAATTCATTTGGAAAAAACAATGTGATGATTGTTTTTAGGAATTGAAAATAATATTGGTGAATGCTCTAGTTCTGAACCTATATTCTAGAATTAGAGGGTTTTTTATCTACATCGATGCTTCATTAAAGGGACTTGGTTGTGTTCTGATGAAAAATGATTTGGTAATTGATTATGCCTCAAGAAAACTAAAACCTCAAGAGTTAAATTATCCCACACTTTATTTGGAATTAGTAGCTACAGTTTTCACTTTAAGAATTTGGAGGCATCATTTATGTGGGGCCAAATGTGAAATATATTCTATCCAATGTTTTTTGAAGTATATATTTACTCAAAATGAATGAAACATGAGGATAATAAGATTTCTGGGATTGATAAAATATTATGATTGCATGATCAATTACCATCTTGGAAAATAAAACAAAGTGGTAGATTACATGAGTGGAAAACATCATGCATCATTAACTATGTTACATTTGGAACAATATAATTTGATTATTGATTAAAATAATTTTTATTAGAAGTTGTTTGTGTAATAAATTCCTCTATTTTTATAGGTTTCAGTGTAGTTATCTTTGTCAGAATGAATTAAGTAAGCGCAGAAGGAAGACATGGAGTAACAAAAAAAGGTAGAATTGGTTAAAATGGATAAGTTGGCATAATTTAACATTGATAAATATTGTTTTATAAGATTTGGATGGATATTATGCGTTCCTTGTGATTCCGAGATAAATAAATAACTATTGTGCGGAGATCACAGTTATCCATTTGGAGTTCAATCTGGGAGAACGAAGATTTAAAGATTCTTTCTAGAGTATTACTGGTTGGATAGAATGAAAATAGGTATTTAAATTTTTACCATGAAGCATTTGACATATCAATAGGTTAAAGAAGCATGGATGTTACTAAATGGGATGCTTCATTCTCTACCCATGCTAGAGTGGAAATGGGGAAAACATATCCCTATACTTCATTGTGGGACTACCAATAGATTCTTGAGGTAATAATGAATTCTGGGTTATTGTTGATTGACTAACTAAATCTTATCATTTCATTTTTATCTGAGATACTATGTATTTGGATCATATTTCTTGACTGTACCACAATGATATTGTGTGTTTACATGGAGTTCCTCTTTCCATTATATCTGATCATGATTTGAGGTCCACTTCTATCTTTTGGAATGTCCTTCAGAAGTTGTTGGGAACAAAATTAAGTTTCATTATAGTTTTTCATCCTCAATAAGATAGGCAGCCAGAATAGAGGATTGAGACTTTGGAGGTTATGATTTGATCTTATACAATGGATTCCCAAGGAAGTTGGGATCATCATATTTCTTTAGTTGAATTTTCTTATAATAATAGTTTTCATTCTAATATACTGATGGAACCTTTTAGGGTATTATATTGGAAGAGGTGTCGAACAACAACATTTTGGGATGATGTCAGGGAAAAGAATTTTATGGGATTATAATTAGTAGAGGAAGTGGCTGAGAAATTAAAGATGATCTAGAATCATAGGAGGATAGGTCAGAGCAAGCAGGAATGTTATTTTGATTACAGGATGAAATACATTTCATTTGAGGTAAGTGATCATGTTTTTCTTAGAATCTCACACATGAAATTTGTTTTCTATTTTGGTAAGATTGGAATGGTGAGTCTACAGTTAATTGGATGTTATGAAA
The DNA here is from genome assembly GCA_963277665.1 of Viscum album. Taxonomy (NCBI): domain Eukaryota; kingdom Viridiplantae; phylum Streptophyta; class Magnoliopsida; order Santalales; family Viscaceae; genus Viscum; species Viscum album. The sequence goes on along the minus strand of OY728152.1, from coordinate 324,445,201 downwards.
TACTAGTAAATATTGGACCTATTTCCTACTGATAATCTTTTCCTTCTATTTATCTCAAGTAAACAATGTTTTTCATGTTTCGATGTTGATAAAGTATGTGCTAGATTCATCTCACGTTTTTGAACCCAGATGCAGTTTAGTTAGAAGATAATCATTCTTAAGAAGATAAACATATTCAAATTCTTGATCGAATATAAAAATTATTGTAGAATAAGGTAATCCACTAGGTAAAGGTTTTGTGGAGAAACCATATGGTTGAAGAAGCAACATGGGAATCTGAAAATTCTATAAGGGAAAAGTACCCTAACTTCTTTAATAAGTAAATAAAATTGTGAGGACACAATTTCCATAAGATGGGGATAATTTAACACTTAATGGATTTAAAAATAAATTGGAATGCATGAATCACTAATTATATACATAGTGACACTTTTTCTAAAATATTTTAATTTTTTGTGAATAGTGAAATTTGATTATTACGAAATACGTTATAGAAATGAATTTTTGAATCATGCTCGAGTCATGGATGATGTAAATAGCCATTGGTTGAAACTAACATTCATATATTACTATTTTAAGGCAGATGAATCAAGGATAATAATTTTCTTGAGTAAAAATATTAAACTGATGATTAAAATAACGAAATCCCCCTCCTACCCCCCACTATAAATACCACCCTCACCCCCTCTTCCACTCACACCTTTCAAGGTTTGAGAATTGTTTAAATTGTGCCAAATCAACTTAAAAAAGCTCTAACTCACATCCATAATTTTCTAGTCTCACCAAAAGGCCAAAACCAATGTCCTTAAGGAGGATCTCATGGATAAGAGATCAAGAGGTGAAAATCCCATTTCATTTTCTTGTGTTTTCTATTCAATTATATTATTTTATTATACTATCTTCACCTCCCATTATATAAGAGGCACGAAAGATATGGAATCATATATATACTGGATTTTATCATGTTTATGAAAAAATTAATCATCTTACTTATTCCCTTCCACCCTCTTATTCTAAAAATAAAAACACTGTCCATGATGTGATGATTTATCAAAATCGTGGATGATGTGTTTTCAATTTCCATTACATCCTTAAAACCTAGTTTTAAAAACATTTTAATGGTTGAAAAATATTTTAATATGTATGATATGACCTCTATTATGTTCATGAATTATATTATATTCATAATATTAAATGTATATGATGAATCTAGTTCATGATTATTGATGAACCGCCAAAATGATCTAAATGGATATCTCAAATGATTTATCTAATGATTCACCCTCACACCATATAACCAAAATTATTTATGAAATAATTTATTATTCTAGAAACATATACATACCAATTCATTCCACATTAGGAGTTTCTCTTCCATTCAATAAGAAAATCCACGATGAACCGACCATGTGAATCATATGAAGCAGGTACCCAAAACAATGGAAATAACAAAATATTATTAATAATTGGGTTGAATAATGTTATAAAATGATTATATAAGGTGTTATAAAAATTAATAATTTTATTTAAAACATTAATAACACCCTTTTAAAAATTATATAATAGGTTTAAACAAGTTTCATTTAAGACGAACCCATGTTAGGGAAGTTCTTAACCCAATTTCTATTCATTGGGTTAACCTTATATTTATTTGATTACATGGCACTAAAATTATATGTGTAATTAATTTTGTTTAAATTATGATCAATTAGGTAGATTTACATTTTATACATGTATTATTTTAATTCTACTAATTCTAAAATAAATTATATTATATTTGTGAGGTACTTTTCATAATAAATCCTCTTTTTATAATTATATTTTACAAAATTCAAAATAAATGTTTTTATCAATGTTTTATGATTTTGTTATGGTTCTTGGGAATTGATTATTATAAAGGGTGAGACCAATATCTCCCTAAAATTAATTTTTTATGTGTAATTTTTAGGTTTTCCTTATGATTACTCCAAGTGTAATAGTGATGGTTACACCATAAGGTATCCTTGAGGGTTACACTACAAGGTAGCTGTGAGGGTTACACTGTAAGATAACCATGAGGGTTAAAAATCATAAGGTAGAAAGAGGGGTTAAGATATAATTATTTAATTCTCTAATACACCTCTATAGTTTTATATATGTTCTTTAATGTTTTATGAAAATATCCTATTTCAAAAAGTGAGTATATATTGGTGAGACGAATGTCTTTTTTAAAATGATTTCATATCATTAGAAGTATTCATGGAATAATGGTTTCTTTACTTATTTTTATATCCCTTATTATGATTTTTATTATCATCCCATGTTTTTAATTTTTTTCACAGGTTATATGGAAGTGTAATAGAAATAATGACGTGATTTTAAATGTTATGATGACTTGTCAGTGAAATCATGTTGTTGTTTTGTGTTAAAAGTTTTATGTTTTGGATTTAATGTATACAATTTTAATGCTACCCAATTTTTATGCATGTGGTTGGATGTGTATTAGTTATTTCCTAACATTATAAATATCTAAAACGAAAATTTCTTTGGGAATGTAATGAAGTGAAATCTATTTTAATTAGCTAGATTATGTAATGTTTTAAGGATGGGTCCTTATATGATTCACTCCAGATTTTTATGGAATTTATTTAGGATGGGTATAATGAATATATGTTATATATTTAAAATAAAAATATATATTTATTGATAAAATATTATTTAATTTTCTTTCATTCAATACATCAATAAAATGGAAACTACATTCATTTGTACGTACGTCCTACCTTCTTAATGAATATTGCATTTCATTTCCTATCACTACCATTTATAGATCACTATAAATACATATATAATTAATATATATGGTATTTATATCATGGTATATATTTTGGATATCATGGAACAATAATCGATGAATGATTATAAAAAATATTAAATAATCAAAACATATAAGAAAAAAATGATATTGCCCGAAACTTAACTTTAACATGGATTTTTTAATAAGATGGTAATAAACAGTGATAATAATATCATATATGGTATAAAATTTATAAATATTTATATTAAATAGATTTATAATAAGCATATATAAATTATATATGAGGTTTGAATGTGTGGGATGGAATTCAATTCCTATGTTAATAAATTCTATCTCAATTTTTACTTTTGCGAGGTACATAATTTATTCACCGCTTATTTATTCTATTTTGTGTATATACTACAAATTAATGTATTTATGATTAATATAAATTAAAATTGTTTTATTTAAATATCCATTTGAGTAAATCAATTTCATGCAACTACTTATTCAACTTTACCAAAGTGGTAGTGATTTCATTTTACAATCTCATCAATTGTTTGGATTGTTTAGGATTATTTTTCTCAAGATAAAATGTTATTATCCATCTCTCATTAAAATCATGAATTTTGATATAATATATTTATTCATTATATATTTTTTTAATGGCATCATTTTTCCACACTTTTGTAATAAAAATTATTACAAAAAATGTTTTTAATAATAAGACTTTATTTATCTCTTTAGTTAGAAATATGTTATCCTCCAAAACCATTTTTCTTAAAGTAGTTTCAAAATTGTTTTATTAAACTCTAAATATTTTTTAAAAATACATTTTTACCCATGTTTTATTTTTTTAAAAGTATTAAATGAATATTATTGATGTTTTCCAATTAATTCCCATTTATATTTTATAAAAAATATGAAATAAATCATCATTTTAACATGTACTACATAAATGGAATTTTATTACTTCCTAAACAATCATTTTTTCAAATATTCCATTATATTTTTTTAAATTTATTTCAGTGAAGAAAATTTTCAAAAATTTTATGTTTTAAAAATTATTTCTCAAAGATAATGTGATATTTTCTAAATGAAATGTTTTAAATTATTTTTAAAACATTCCTTTCTTTGTTTTAAAGGTTCGTTGCAATGAAAATGTTTTTCATAAGGTTTTATGTATTATAAAATTATTTTCAATGAAAAGGTATTTTCCTTAAGAAATGTCCCATGTAGACTTTCAATAATTATTTAAATATAAAATAAAATTATTTTATGTTACATATTCCTTACTTGGGAAGTGATCTTAGGAAACCATTCTCATTATTTCTCTGAATGGATTGTGTTTATCATAAAAACTTTGTTATGAAACCCACATACAATTCCATTAGTTATGCTTTGATGAATTGGTGAAAATATTATAAAACCTATTTATTTTATATAGGTTATGTTATGATGAACTTTATAAAAAACCCATTTCATTTCATGGGTTATGAAATAATGAAAATTTTATGATTATATGGAACAAATATGTATGATTATAATTATGTGATGGTTGTTGTGTTATAACCATTGATGGTGGTTTTGTTATAACCAATGGTGGGTGGGATATATCTCTCTCTTAAATCCACTGGTTAAATATTCATATATCAAGATATATAGAGGATTGGAATATAGAATGATCTAGGTTTAGTATGGGAATTTATCCACTATGATGGTCTTGGGAGTAAACCTTTACAAATATGATGTTATGGATGGGACATTATTTCATGTCCATAATTTTATGAATAATCCTGATTACATGATAACAATGTTATGCATGAACATGATTAAATGTTGAAAATTTTAGGTTTGGCCCTATATTTCATGTCCATAAAGTTTTGTGTGGTTATGATTGTATGTCCATAAGTTTATGCGAGGGATTTATTTCATGTCTTTAACATAATCAGAGACCTTGTTTCTATTTATACATGTTGAAATTGTTATAAACTGAACTGTATAACAAAAATATTTGTTTTATTCTAATTTTATTCTCTCATGGATCACATTAATTGATTCCCTAATTATTATTGTCTTATGAACAACAAAAATTTATTCAAACAAACATGTTTATAATCTATGAAGGGATGAGTATGTACTTTTTATTTTTTGTTCATTATCACACACCCTTATTGTTATCTAATTAACTCACATAATCATATATTTAAATATCTTATGTTTACCCTTACTGATCATCGGAGCTCGAAATTTCTTATTTTTCATTTCTCCAGGTTATGAATAAAGGTTTTATAGTGGCTATTTCTATGAAGAGTAATATATGGGAAGATCATTTTGGAAATAATTAAAGTCTATAAGAAAAAATAAAATATTGTGTTCCATGTTTCCAATGGAACTAATGTATTATAGTCCCCAGACATGTGTCTATGAAATTTAATGAATATTCATCTAAAACTATATAATATATATATAGGAATCCTGGGTCACATGATATAATGTATAATAAATAAATTTCTATTCATGAGTATCATGTTTATACCCTTTCATGAAACTGTATTAATCATAATACATTCTTTAAATTAACGACTTCATATATCATTACCTTTGGTGTGACAAGAACAATATTTTACTATGTTTTGGGTCACTTTTTTATTTCACCCATCACATAGATATTTATATAGCCAATAGCTCCAATTATATCACATATGACTCATGGGTAGTTGGGTGGGAACCACATTCCAAGATATATCATATAGAAGAACTAAACTATTTTCCTATAGATTCCTAATCCTCTTAGGGTTTCCGATCCATGTATAAATCAAATATCATAGTTGAATATGAAAACCAAATCCTATTTGGGTAACGTATAACAAATATTCCTCACAGAAGATAAAAAATGGGCACCCAACCATAGCATTACCTACCTGGTTGGATGATCATGGTCTTAACATTCATTTTTTTGAATGAATAAAACACATAATATTTAAGGGGTTTTATATTATAATCTCATCGTTTTTATTATTCATCACATGAATAATAAATTCTTAAAGATTTCCCCAAATTAAATCTTTATTATCTCATGTAATAAAACTTTTTGTATTCATTATTATAATGATTTATTTTTTGGAATATCTATTTTATCCAAAATATTAATATGTTTAGAGAAAATTAATCTAAAACTCTAAAAAAACATATAGTTTGTGTCACTATACTAAAAATAGAATCCAAATTGATTTATAGATATCTAAATGAATCACATGTATGATGTACATGGATCACATTCATGTAGTGGTTTTAAATTTTATAAAATCAATAATACCCTCATGAATAATCTAGTTGAAAGAGATATACATCCCTCACATTCCAAGACAAGGAATAACCATCCATGTCAATAAGGAGTCTGACCCAATGACCCTCTACCCAAAGACATATCACTCAAGAGATATTTCAATTCCATAAAAATGATAACACCTAATATGTATAATGGAACCTCTAAATTAAAGATAATAACAATATAAATGATGTGATGGTAGATGGAGATTAAATGTTTTGCCCTCATATCATTCATATAATGGTTTGAGTGAAAATTTTATAAGAGTAAACATATAATATAAATTTAAGAATACTTATCATTCAAATTATATAAATTTTTATAAACCTTAATATTTAAAAGGAATAAATAAAATGGTAAACATTTTATTTATTTTCAAAACATGAGATATCAATATGAACTTTTTATAATTTATTTACAATAATTTTTTTAATATTAATTCAAAAAACATATCTTTTACAAAAATGTTATACACAATAAAAAATTTTCCGAATACTTTTATAATATATTTTTGACCTCTATAATATTTTATGACATATAACATGGTAATATATCATAAATCATGATCCAATTGTGAAAAATAAATTGATTTTCTATAGTTTCCCATTATATTAAAAGATACATGGAATCTTACAAAACAATTTTCCACTTAAACTATATCATAATCAGTGATATCATTTATATCTCAAATACTATTCAATGCTTTATTTTTTGGAACCTAGATTATTATCCACAACATAAGATTACTGTTATCAATTCTAATGGAATAATTAATAAAATCATTCAATGAATCATATGATAGTACTAATATAGTCATACACTATGACCATGAAAAACACAGAATCAGATATTACAATATCCAATATCATAGATAAATAAAAAGTAATAAAATGGATAATGTAACCACACCATAACATACCTTCTGGTATTGTCTTCATCAGATTATGACTAGCATGTTCATCATAAAATTAAAATTAAATCATATTTAATCAATAATAAAGGTAGATCAATACCACTAATTACTTTTGAAGGAACATATCAGGCTCAATACAAAAGAACCAAACCCATAAAAACATGATTTATCATCAACAAATAAATATTTATATAACAAAAATAAAGTATATATGTGCTCTTTATGTGTATAAATATTCATCTCCATGAAGTCTCTTTAATGGAGATCACTAAGTGAAAACCAATTGAGTCACATTTCTATATATAGTACAATAGCTGTAGAATAATTATATGTTATGAGAGGCCCCCTAAAATTCTAAATGTCCACCGAAACCATTTCCTCAAAGAAAAATGGCAAGGAGGGTAAAATAAAGCTTTAGATTGGCTAGATAGGACCACAATGCGCACAATAAGAATATCCTATCAATTAAATATAATCCATTCATTCAATGAAATAATTAAATCATCATATGGAAATGTTTGGAAGCCAAAAACAGTTACCATGATACATTCCCATTAGAGTTCTATGTTCATTGAATGTTTAAATCACCATAACATGTTTTTATGCAATAATTGAATCACATAACAAATGGAAAATCATGTAGTAGAGGTATAACTAACCATGAACCCCATTTCACATATCCCTTGTTGAATCATGAACATTGGAAAGACATAAACTAATAAGAAGAGATATTCGAATCAATAATGATATTGAGCGTGCCTCCTCGGGCCTGCCTTCAAATGGAATAGGGTTAACAGTAGTGTCATGGGTAAAATACTAAAAAAATGAAATAAATTTAAATATCATATAAGTAAACATTTAAAAAAAATATGAAATCCAAAAAATTAATAATAAATATTCCATCATCAAATAATATCATAATCAATTTATTATTAATGATGGTAAAGAAACACATAATTAACCTCAAATATCCATGGGAAAAAACAACTAACCTATATAAATTTTGAAACTCAAAAACACATTATACATGGGATTCAATTGAAATTGTTATATAAATTTATGTTGTAATGAATAACTTGTAAGATTAAGTTAACATAGTATAAATCCTCCACTATATCAGCCTTAAAAACCTATATATATGTATATATATAAATTTTGGAGATTATATCTACACTCTTAATACGTTAATCCTATGAACTTCTATATGTTCCAATTTAAATGATCCAAATATACCGACACACATATGTAAAAAGTACATAAATATGTACATATATAAATATATTTGTAAATGAATTCATGCATATATACACACATTAAAACACACACACACACATACATATACACAAACACACCTACCTATATACAAAAACACATAAATGTACACACACAATAACGTATGTGCATATATATGTATGTACATATGCACACAAGAACACTTGAAAATCCCTTCATACATAAATCTGTACATATATATATATACATATCCACACACACATATATATGTACATACATACATCCATTGATAATATATTTGATGTTTAACAATTGTTGGCTATTTTGTGAGAACCATAATGTCTAACAGCTGAGATCACTCAAACATTAATGGTTATGGATTCTATATTATCCATTATTCTCCCATAATACACTTTTCCAATTTTTATGTTCAGTTGACATTGGCATGAATTATAATGTTGGGTGATCACTGGGACTTTCGCCAAGATATTATAGGCTCTGCATTAGTTATTGGGATGGGGGTTAAGATCATCTATCCTTTTTGAGAGAATCAATTCATAATAAATGACTATTTGAAAGTTTAAATATATACTCAGAAATCATTAAAAACATTACAATGTGAAATTGGTTACCACTAGTTTAGTTATCAATATATTTGAATGTCTATATATATAAGAGTCTCACCATATTTCATTAATTGGTTTGTTAATATATTGTTTAAAGTCGTAAATTTTGTCAGACCTAAATTTATCACCACATAGGGAGGATCTAGGTATTGTGGATATAGGATTACTCCCTTGAAGGGGTCTTAATACATATCTCTATTAAGGGAATTAGACCTCATGTAGTTTGATTCCACTTACTAAAACACATTGTAGCTTTTATGGTCATGTGAAAAAGACTAATGTGGTTCAATTTATTGTTTTTCTTCCTTGAATATGTGAAGTTAATTTTATTATCATGTACCCATGACCTATGGGTGTCGAGATTGATCCTTTCAAGGTCATCCAATATATATTTGGTAATATAAATCAAGTCCCATATATTTCAGTATTTGGATAGTTTATGGTCGTATGACAGGAATGATTGGTGTACTTTAACATCATTCAGCGAGGAAATATGTTATAAAGTTTAAATGCATGTACCTATGACAACTAGGAAAGATGGGCCTTGTAATTTTCATTTTCTTGGGTAAATGAAGTAAGATTTGGGGCTTATAACCAATAGAAGGCCTATGTCTAAACATTTTAATGTCATGAAGTAAGGACACACATTCCATCAAAGTAAAGACAATATAATATTTATAAGGTAATGAAAATGAGATTCCATAATATTTATAACTTGGTTAGTAAATTATGTGAATTCAAGAATAGTATGGGAATACACATAAAATGATTCACATTTCCATGCAGTTTAATGTCATGTGGTAAGGACACAAGAATTGTAAAAGGGGATAAAATTGGAGACTGAGCATGGATTATGCATGAACTACCCTGAGATACCAAACTTGTTTAGTGACATAGGTGATGTGAGGAAGATTTAGAACTTTCATCTAGTATTATTTCCTTTTTTCATAGTTTAACATTGTAATGACAAAAATTATAAAAAAAATTAAATAATAGGAGATTTAGAAAGGCTTACAAATGAGCTAACCTAACATTTTATAACTGGTTGAAAACATAGGTGAAGGATGGATGAATTAGGGATTACACTTAGTAGGAGGTTCATATATACAGTCCTGAATAATTTAGTTGAATAAATGTTTCTATGGATTATATTTGTTGATCTAACATAGGAGATGAGTCAGATAGGATGAGCATGCTTTCAAGGGAAGGATTTACTATTATAATTATGATGTGGACCCTAATTAACAATGTAATACATGATTTTAATTACCCTAAAGGTCTTATTAGTCTGATAGAAGAACCCATGAGAGGCCTTTTATAAAGGGAATACATGAATGATGGGTTAAAAACTGTTGTGAACATCCCAATCCTACATTTCCATATCCCATGAATGATACCTTATAATAATTTATTTTTAGGGACATGAACACAGAGAGTACAATCTAATAAGGATTGTTGGGTTTATTTGAGTTAGTTGGATTATCATAGAAAAGGAAAGGATTCAAGGGATTTCTTATTTCCAATTATTTGGTTATTTTGTGATGTGACCATCCTTAGATTAGATACATTGTGGTCGAATAGAATAAGAATGTGGGTGATGATCCCCTAAATAGACCCCAAATTCACATATCATAAATGTGATATGAAAAGCGGTGAATGTGACATATGTATTGGATTAATGGTATCTTGTTAAGGAATATATATTAGAAACACTACATCTATAGAATTCTCAATGAAATAATAATGAATGTGGACCGTGGATGAGCCTTTAAAGGAGGATTGTGGACAATAATTAAGGAATGAGGATCATGGTTAGATCCTTGATGAAAAATACTAATAGATGGAGCATTTATGAATGAGGTTTGTGGATGATAATTTTTTAAGGATGCATAAAAACGAGACTTCATGAAGGAGGCTCATGGAGTAATTCCTCTCCCCCACTTATAAAGGGTCACCACCTAGCATCCCTTATTCAAAATTTCAAACATATTTCACTCATAAAATCCCTACCCAAATCACTTCCCAAAATACCCCCATAATCCTAGAATCCATAGAGTGTGTACAAAGAAATAACAGGAAATATTTAGCACAAACATAAGATGAATACTTGAAGGAGACATAATGTTATTCCACACACATATTTATATTGTTTCTTTCTCAAAATTATTCAATTATTATTGAACCATGATTATATAAATACCTCATTATCATAAATATACTTATATGTTATTATTTTATGGGAATGAGATACAACCATCTCCACATCCATCAAATGGGTTATGAAATCATTGTTTGTTTGTATGGAAGGAAACAAACTCACAAACTGACGTCGTTCAATATTCCTTAACTACCTATCATGGTTGGACATAATTTTAGATTTATATTATATATATATATATTTTATTATATTTTGAATTTTATTATCATATTTGAAAATTATATTAAACCTATCTTCATACTCTCCAGTTTGTGGGAATATGATAATGTCATTCATGTCTAAGGTAGACTGCTGCCTTGGGAACTGATATGATTCGTTCACACTTTACATGGATTTTATTAATTATAGTATTAATGAAAATATGTGATATATCTGACATAAAAATGATTCTTTAATGATAATATATTTTTAAATTTTCTTTATTTCAATCATTCAAGAAAATGAAAAAAAATTCATGTGTATACACAACCTACCATCATCATTAATAGTGTATTCCATTTCCAATCACAAAATTTTTTGGATTACAATAAATACATATATAAAGAATATATATATATGATATTTATATCATGGTTTAAATCATGGTGACAATGTAACCTTGATCAATTTAAGAGGACCAATAATATAAAAAATCAAAACTCATTAAGAAATCCATGTGGTTATTACCCGAAACTAAACATTAACAGAGAATTTTTAATAAAAGGGCATTAAATGAACATAAGAAAATCATATATGGTATGAAATTTATAAATATTGTTTTATAATAGATCAATAATAAATTAATATTTATCATATAGGTGGATTGAACATGTTCTATGGAATTCATGGCTTAAGGTAAGGGATTTATATCTCACGTTTTTACTTTTGTGAGACACATTCTATACTAACCACCAATTTCTTCTATATATCATATATAATTCCAAGGAATGTATCTTAAGATGATTAAACATAAATATTTGGTACTTACATATCCATTTTAGTATCTCACTTTTATGGGGCCTACAATTCAATGTTATCAAAGTGGTAATGATTTTATGCTACAATCTCATCGTTTATCAAGATTGTTCATGATTATGTTTCCAATGAGAAAATATTATCGTCTATATATTAAGAAACTCATGAATTTTATTCTCCTCTAGTTATTCATGATAATTTTATTTAGTGAAACTATTTTCCCACTCTTTTGTATATAAAATTATTATGATGTTTTTTTATGTCAATATGACATTATTACCCTCTCTGGTCAAAATATGTTTTCTTAAAAAAACGTTTTATAAAAATGATGTCAATTTATTTTATTAATATATTATTAGTTTTTTTAAAATCAATTCCCATGTTTTATCATTAAAAAACTGTTTTGAAAGGAATATCACGCTCAATTCCTAGACAGTGCAATTTTTTTACCATAAATGTGAAAGGAATATCTAGTTTAACTTGTATGACATGGAACAAATTATATGATATCCTGAACAATCATTTCATCAAAGGTTCCTTTATATGTTTTCAAATTTATTTTTACTGAAATATTTTTTCCAAAATTTTTATGTTATAAAAATATTTTTTTAGAGTGAAAAGGATATTTTCTTCAAGAAATGTTTTAAATGATTTTTAAAATAATCCTTCTTATGTTTTCAAGTATATTTTCAATGAAAGTTATTTTCATAATGTTTTATGTCTTAATAAATTATTTTCAATGAAAATCAGTTTTCTTCAAGAAATGTCTCAAGTAGACTTTTAAAATTACTTTCCATCCATGAGGAAATTATTTGAGGCTACTTATGCTTTACTGGATATATTATCCAAGGATATCAGTCTTATTATTTTTCTAAATGGTTTATGTTTATAATGGTAATATTCTTATGAAACATGCTTCTTTTTCCATTTCTTAGGCTCTGAAGAAATGATGAAATGGATATAAAACATGTTTATTTTATATAGGTTAGTTTAGGATGACATGTTTATAAAACCCATTTCATTCCATGGGTTCTGATATGGTGAATTTTTTGTGATATTGTGACACAAATATATAGGATTTTACTTTTATAAAGGCAGTTATGTTATATCCAAGGATGTTTTTTTGTTATAACCAAATATAAGTGGGTCCTAGTTCTCCCTCCAATGAATTGGGTAGAGATTTATATCTAATGAGATAGAAGAGACAAGAATGGGGAGAGAACCGAGTTTAATAAGTGACTTTGTCTGATATGATGGTCTTGGTAGTAAACCTTGACTGCTATGATGTTATTACTAGACATATCTTTCAAATCTATAAATTTATTCATGACCTTGATTACTTGTTCACAATTTTATTTGTAAACCTGATTAAATGTTAAAAATGATATGTTTGGACCTGTATATCATGTACACAATGTTATGTACGGACCTAGTTGCATGTACATTTTTTATATGAGGTATAACTTTAATTTTAAAAACATAATCAGTGATCCCTTTTCAATTTTCACATTTTCCCAATGTTATAATATGATGTGTAGGAAAAAAATCTATGTTTAATTCCAATTTTATGCTCTCATGGATCATTTTCATTGATTCCATTATGATTTATGACTTATTAAACACCTATATTTATTCTAGGAATCATGTTTTTGATCTATGATAGGTTAGGTATGAAATGTATATGTTTTTAGGATTATAACATACCCTTGTGATTATCATATGAATTCATATGATCATTGATTTATATCTCTTATTATTACCCTTATTGACAAAATGAGCTCACCTTTTTTTTTCAATACCCGAGTTATGGAAAATATTTTCATATAGGGTATGTCTATGTAGAGTGACAAATGGGAAGATCACTCTGGGAAACATTGAATATCATTCACCTAACTATAATATTATTTTACAAGTTACCAATTGATCTAAGCTAATATGGTCCTCAGGTGTGTGTGGGGGAAATGTCTTGAATATTCATCTAAAAATTTATAATATCAATGTATAAGAATCATGGGTTACTATAGTTGGTATCAAAGTAATGTTTTAGTAATCATTTTGAAACTAGGATGAGTAATTTTCGTGAGATGATATTTATATTGATATGTCTAGGGACATCTCTATGGATAAGTATAAGGATGAGTCAAAGTATATTAAAATTTCCTTGAATTTTGAAAAAAGATATAGTGTGTGGTTTCCAAAAAAATTAAATCCCTTTACGAGAACTACACGTTGATGTGGAACTAGAACTGATCTTTGTAGGGGTAACTACCCTGAAAACACCATATTGAGTAGAATTGATCGGGTACTCATATCAGGGAATGAGTCTTGCTGCACACCTGGTTTAACACTCCCAGGGGATATGCTTTGGTAATTCACACACACATTATGAACCTTTATAAGAGATTTAAATAGATTATGATAATGAATGACCTATTATAAATCTATGGCATCATATATTAAATATAGGGGTCCTGATTTAGACATCATAAATGATTTTTCAGACAATATAATTTTTCATTATGAATGGTGTTTCTCACAATATACATTAGGGATTTAGTCAATAGAAGGAACTCAATGGAACTTGATTAAAATTGAATATAATAGAATATTTTATAATGATAATACATATGATATGATTAATAGAGTAAATGGTGTTTTGATTATTATTAACCACTTTTTTCAGAACATGCCTAAAAGTATGTACCATATCCAACCCTCAGACTCACCAAAGAATAGAATGATAGAGTTAAATGGAATTTCTAGTAGTGTAGACCATGGGAGAAAGAAGAACCAGTTTACAATGTGGGAATAAACACCAAGGTGAATGTCTTATAAGAACATGAAGACGAATTTTCTATCGAAAAGATGGATGAGGTTCCAAATGACCGAATAAAATCTTGGGGGGAGGTTGAATTAGTTGTTCAATTTTTATAAGTTTTAATAATTTTTAAAAAATAACCCCAACAACATATTAAGATTTATTTCATTATCCATTTTTAGTAAATACTCATGCTTTAAAAAGTTGTAAAGAATGTAAAGCACAAATAATTTACAAGGTTCACCCTTAGTGTGAGAACCTACATCCTTGCCATAGCCAATATCATGTGTCTACAGAAATCCATTATTAAGAAGAAGTGAATAAAAATGGTGCCACTCCCATTATACTCATTCTATCTCCTAATTGGAATGACAATACTAATTCCCATAACTTTATAATGTTTCATTATAAAAAAATTGATTTGAACAAAAGAATATAGATTTCTTGAATTTGATCCACAATTTATAACTCAGAATCTTTAGTGTGATTTTTTGGGATTCATTTTTTCTCAATACAATGTTGTTGGATCCCATTTCTTGAATATGATAATTCTGGATCTTATTTTCTAAATACAATAATTCTAGATCTCTTTTTTGAATATGATGAACTTTATATCAATCTAAAAAACACAATCATTGATATAATGCTGAATTCAATAATTCTTCAATAAAATGGGAAATTTCACATTTTATATCTCCAGTGATACACCTTTTTCTCGTGAGTGAAAGTTGAAAATGAGCAATAGATATGACCATGAATTTGTAAGAATCTCAGAAACCAAGTGCGAGAGACTTAAAATCTTTTCCTGCTTCCACAAATATCAAATATTCAAAAAACACTCCCAATTAAATTACATCTTTGACATTTTCAATCCTTCATATATTTATCTGAGATTTATGAAAAAAATGAATTTCATGTTTGACCACCTTAATTATTCATCTTAATCAGCTCATTATGAATTATTTTTCAACATATAAATATCTGTGTCTTTCTTAGAACATTACAATATTTTGATATCTCGGGATAAAATTGTTAGTATCACTTCCTCTTTCCATATTTTTTTGATGAGTCTGATTTTAAACAATCTGGGTAAAATAATTTTCCTTCTAATTCTAGGTATGATCATCCTGGGTAATAAATATTTTTTATGATTTAGAGGGAGAACCAGAAGATTTAGTACCTGATGCTGATCAATCACAATATGATGTAAATCCAATTATGTTGGAATTCTCATTACGATGAAATTACCATAATGATGGAATTATCATTACTATAAAAATTCCATTACAATGTAATTCTCATTATGATGGAGTTACCATTATGATGGAAATCTCATTATGGTGAAATTCCCATTATGATGGAATTCTTCACACTACAATTCTGAATTTCGTCAAACCTCTCCAATATTTTTTCAAAAGCTTTTATCATGAATGATTTGATGATTTATGATAACTTCGTGATGAGTATAGAATCATCTAATTTTCATTAGAAGGTATGAAAACATTTTAAATATTTAATTCACATTTTTCTTTCAAAACTCTTCAATAACTTTATTCTTTCTCTAATTATTATGAATTAAATTATTTTCAATGTCATGTAGATAGACATGAATACAATTATCTGCATCTGTTTCTTCTCATTACGATTCTTATGAATACAAAAAACAACATTCTCCCAATTTTTTTTGTATTCGATATGTAAGTACTCTTTATAGAAACCTCATTATGATGCACCTAAAAACGATCCCTAAAAAATAAATTCATTTAAAAAGAGTGTTAGTTGTCAATAAATACCAATTTTTTTTTAAAAAAAATCACAGAGGTTCCTCAAAATATCCGTATGGATTTTTTGACATCCCTCATTAACATCTTTTCAAACTCTCAAAATTTTTCACTACACAAATTTTGTAAACATGTCAAGTTTTTTTTCTTTTATCAAAATATATAATTTCTTATAAGCATGTTTTCTAATAGTGCACTACCATATCAATTAATATTTTTGAATGAAATGTTATCCCTCAGTGGAAAGAAAATTTTGTGGCCATGTAAAGATAAACTCCCACCACTTTTCCTTTCATACATTAATTTTATTATTTCTCAAATTTTTTCTTTTCTCTCATTCTTTTTCTGTCCCCCATTATATAAAAACGACATATTTATATTCATAAAAAAATATAATTAAAAAAATCTTACAATGTTAAAAACATTAGTTTCTCTCCCCAATTGTCAGCATAATTAAGAAATAGTGGGGGTCTTCCACATGAGGCTTAGTAATACATGAGAGGAGGCTAAACATGTAGTTGAAACCTCAATTACACAAACCTATCTTTCTGAATTTCCTTTTTAAAGAATCAAGAAATATGATACTTTGTGGAAATGTATTCTAGAAAAACATATCCAGAAACAAATTTCTCTTTTTTAAATTGAAACTTAATATCAATATTTTTTGATAAAGAATGAAGAGAATTATTTTTAGAAAGATTAATAGCACTTTGATTATCACAAAATATCTCCAGTGGTTTAGAAATATTATATTTAAAATCTACCAGCTAAAAATTCATCAACAACATTTGAGTACAAGCCTGAGTAGCCACAACATATTTAGATTTAGTTGTGATCAATGTTACTAAAAATTGTTTCATACTATGCCCTCTCACAAAACATTCATCCAAGAAAAATATTCCTCAAGCGGTTGATTTTCTATCATTATAACCTCCAGCCCAATCAGTATCAGTACATCCATGAAACATAATATACAAATTTCTTTTTTACAACAACCCATATTATGTTTCTCCTTGGACATATCTCAAAATTCTTTTTTTCTGCCAACATATGTGATTCCTTTGGATTACATTGAAACCTGTCACACAATGTTACAAAATAAATAACCTTAGGCCTTGAATATGTAAGGTAATGAAGAATTCATATCTTCTTCTGAATGCATTTCTGATTCACACTTATTCTGAATTCATCATTGATCAACTTTGTTCTCACTAAAATAGGAGTTGAAACATCCTTTGATTCATCCATCCCAAACTTCTTTATCAATTACCTAGAATTTCTTTCTGGAGATAATAAAATATATTTTTCCTTTTGAAGAAATTGTTAGAGAAGAATGACTGTTAATTCTACCAACATTAACATTTCATAATTGTTCTTTGTTTTTTCAACATACTCTTCACAGACCTTTTATTCATCCCAAAATTGTTTTTATTATCCACATAAACTATTAAAATTTAATTTCTCAAGTCAAAATCCTTCAAATAAATGTTTCTATCATATTTTCCTTCATAAAAGTAATTATTTCTAAAACAATTTTCATGACTCAAATAACAAGAATATAGATCTTGTTTCATCCCATTCATATGTTTCTTAAATTTAAAAACATTGTTTTCATCCTTATAATGTAGAATCCACAAGTTTTCTCAATGTAAAATTCTTCCTGACTCTCACCATTTATGAAAGATGGCTTTACATCCATTTGATAAACTATGTAATTCCAATGTGTTGCCACTAAAATAAACATTATAATTCTTCTCAATACTGCAACTGGGGAAAATGTTCTATCAAAATCCACACCTTCCACTAGTGAAAATCATTATAAAAAAGACTTTATTTTTTTATTTATTATTATTCATGGTCATTGAATTTGATTCTATAAACTAACATGGTTTTTATAACATTTTTATTTGATAGACTTAGAATAAGTTCCAATGTTTCATTCATCTCAATCTGATCCAACTATTGATTCCCAACATCCACCCATTCATTATGTTGAATAGTCTCTAAAACTAATTGTTGTTCAACGTTTGTGATAAGTGAAGTCTGATTTTCTAATCTCAACTTTCTACTAGTCTGAAATGGAGACTTTTGATTCCTAATAATAGTTTTAGATTGAATTTATTAACACGTAAGGAAATTTCATTCTTTCTTTCCTAGATGGAACATCCTCATCACATGATTTATCTAAATATTTATAATATTATCTTTATTTACTTTCACTATTGTTGGAAATCTCCAATTTATCCTCCTCAACATTCTCAACAACCTTTATTAAGGAAATTTTATTTACAATTACCCTAACATCTTATGAGTCCGCCAAGTTTTGTAATCATTTTTTCTAATATTTGTAACTTCTCCCATTTGGTGAATAATGCAGGAATGTTACCTCCAAAATTTTTTCATAAAAAAATTACAAATACATATTTTTTATTTTGGGTACACATGGAATTACAAAATCATTGAATTACTTTAATTATGTGTTTTTTGGTATACCACATTTTATAAGTAGTCAATTTGGTTTCTGTTCTCAACAAACATCTATTTTGAACATGTAAAATTGTAATATCGATGCTTTGTAGACATTTTCATTCTTCTTCTTCAAGGTTCTTTAGGACTCAATAATTTTTTTATTGAAACATGTTAACTTATTCTTCATTAGTTTCTGGCTTATTACTTAGATCATAAATCATCTTTCATTTTTCGACAATTATATGTTTGTAACATTAAATATACTTGATATATTATTCCTCATACTTGATAAGATCTTTTCTTGCATCAGAAACTTCTTAAAAATCATTATTGATGACCCTAATTTATAAATTGATATTTTTTTATTCATGAAAAGCAAAATGTTCAGTTATGAGCTGATACCCTCTATAAGATTCTTCCACACCATCTTCACTCTCCAAGGAATATTTTGTTTTTTAAACATTTTCTATAATGATTATGAATTATTGTAAGCCTTTACATTTATATGAATTATTATCAGTTGATTATGATTCATCATTCTTAATTATCATATGTATTTTTTATAGTAAATTTTTTCTTATATCTAATGGATGACTTTTGTTCTTTATAATTTATGTTCCACTTCTTCAATCGAGGTTTTACATCAGAATCATCTTGAGATTCTCCATCTTTCTTCTTGGGGCAATTGAGAACAAGGAATCGGATTCCACCACACTAAAATCATTTTAGGGTAATTTTACCTCCACAACTTTTTCTTCCTATTCGATAGTTCGTGGATATAAGACATATGATTTTACCATTCAAATCATAATCATCATTATCTTCTTAATCACAAGGTTTGGCTTCATCATCATCTTATAATTTCTTCTTTCTCATAGCATCAAAATTCCTTTCAACTTTATTCTTATTTTTAAGCATTAGAGCTTCCCCCAATTCTTAAGAAATAAGAATGTTATGAAATTCATCAAGAGATAAATCACTCTTATCTTCTAAGAATAAATTTATGAATCAAACATTTATGGAAAGGTTCTTATATGTTTCCTCGCAATTGTAGAATCTTTCAAGAAATCACCTAATCCTGTGATGTTGAAAAAAATGGATTTACTCTGGTGATGTACTAATCAATTGTTTCGTCAAATATCATTATGATGTCTTCATACTTACTATGATATATTTTTATCTTTTATTTATAAACTTTTTTATTCTCTTAAAAAACACTTTCCAACTTGTCCCACATATTTTTTGTTGTTTAGAGACCCATAGCCTTCTTATAAACATTCTATAATAAAGATTTATGGATTTTATTTCTCGCATTTCCATATAAATCTTTATTTATTTATTAATAAAATGTCATAGGATCATATTTATAAATAGGTAAAAACACAATTTTACCTGTATTGAAAACATCTAGGATAAGATATAGGTGGACATGAATTATCCTAATTTTATATCCATAATAAGTTTTCAATGAAATGAAAGAATTTAACTACTAATGACAGAATTGGTATTTTCCATGATAAGGATTCAATAAGTGATCCTCTCTATAATACCAATTGATGTACCAAAGGATCAAATAACAACTGAGATGGGGGGGGGGTTGAATTAGTTGTTCACATTTTATAAGTTTTAATTATTTTCAAAACATTACCTCTATAACCTATTATGATTAATTTCCATGTCAAATTTTAGTAAATAATCATGCATGAAAATATAGGAAAGTAGGTAAATCATACAAGATTTATAATTTTTAGCATTAGTGTGAGAACCTACATCCTTTCCATAACCAATCTCGTTGGTATATGGAAATCTACTATTAAGAAGTGACTAAAACCTTTTCCAACTCCCATTAGACTCCATCTATCTCCTGATATGAATGATTATACTAACTCTCATTAGTTTACAATGTTTATTTATAAATCAATTGAGCTAAACAAAATAATAAAGACCTTTTTGAATCTTCTACACAATTTCTCAGTCCGAATCCTTATACATATTTGTATGGATCCAATTTATACTGAATAAATTGATTCTAGATTATAGATATGATTTTCTAAATATAATGATACTAGATCTGATTTCTTGAATACGATAATTATAGATCTGATTTCCTGAATATGATAAAACAGGATGTGATTATTTGAATATGATGAAATCAATCTCAATCTTTAAGAAATCAAAATATGATAGAATGATCAATAAAATACATCTTCAATCATATGTGAACCTTCACTTTTGGGTTATACAGTGCTTCACCTTTTTCTTATGTGTTAAAGATGCAAATAAGCATGTCATATGAAGGAGTATTTTTAGGAAACATTGAAACCAAGAGAGAGAAACTTGAAAACTTCTTCCACTTCCTTAAATATCAAAACCTGGAAAATATATCACATTTAAACAACCTCTTTTAATTTTTTCAAAACTTTTCAGATTTCCATAATATTTATTCAAAAAATAAATGTCATGTTTGAACACTTTAATTTTTCTTTGTAATCGACTCATTGCGAATTATTTCTCAATATATTAAAATCAATTTCTTTCTCAGACCATTAAAATATTTTGATTGCCCAGGATTCAATTATCAGCATCCCTTCCTCTTTTCAGATAGTTCTGATCAATCTGATGCTGATCAATCTGGGTACGTTCATTTTCCTCTAGAGTCTGAGTATGATCAGCCTGGGTACAAAATGATTTTTATGCATCAAATAGTAAACCAGATGCTATTGTACTTGATTCCAAACAATGTAAATATGATGTAAATCCCATTATGATAGAATTATCATTAATATTAAATTCACATTATGATGGAATTATTATTATTATCAAATTACCCTTATGAGGGAATTCTTATTATAATAAAATTCCCATTATAGTGGAATTATCATCATGATAAAATTCCCATTAAAATGGAATTTTGGACTCTTCAATTCTGAATTTCTTCAAAAATATTCACCATTTCTTCAAAAGATTTTATCCTGAAATATTTCTCGATTTTTCTAAACAGATTAATAAATAATGCATAATCTGAATTTGTTTAGAAATCATCAAAACATTCTAACACCTGACTTTAATTTCTTCTACTGAAACTCTTTAGCTACTTCATTCTTTCATTTATTTTTTTGAATTAAATTATTTTCAAGTCATACCGATGGACATGAATACAATAATCTGCATCTTGTGGTTCTCAGTCCAATTCAACTAAAATTGAAAAACTAATTTCTCCCACTTTTTATTTGGATCCGATCTTCTAGCATTCTTTATAAAATCCTCATTACAATGAATAAGAATAAAATTCCAGGATGAAAAAAATTCCTTTACTATGTATATTCATTGTAAAAAAAATGAATTTTTTTAAAATAGAAAACCACAATGGTTATTCAAAGAACACAATGAAATGAACTGAAAAGGAAAAATGAAGTGTTCAATTAATATAATGGATGGGAATATTGGTCTCCATAAGGTATTTTCAATGGATGTGTATTTTATTTTTGGAAATAAGGGGAAATATAAATATCAATGTCCTTGGGTGAAAGTATGTAAAGAGAACCAACATGGTGGTATGAGTTTTGGGTATACTACCAAAGATGAAGAGACTACGAATATCATTTGAATGGAACTGGGTATTAAGGAACAAGATGATGAATCCTTGCTAATGGGTTGAGAAGGAAGTGGGATGATTGAAGTGTTTTTATATTGGAATTCATGAATTGTGTAATATGAAATGTAAAATATATAAGTATTTTTTAGTATATGTTATAATTAAGGATTTGAAATAATACGTTGAAAGATGTTAAAAATAGGGAAATTTTTGATTTTATGGTGAGTTGATATTCATGGAAACACATGATTAACGGAGAGGTAACCCTTAATATGTTCGGTATGAAAAGATACTGATGTTGGGATAATGAGATATTGGATGTGAATAAATTAAATTGGAAATTATTGATTACCTTATAATTGATTAATGATTTTTTTCAAAGTGGTTTATGTTTTCATTGGTTGAGTTTAAAATATTATTGGATATATGGAATATATTAAATGAATGTGGGAGAACACTTGTTTTAATTGTGGTTTTTTTATAATTCATACTATTAAAATGTTTTATGATAATGTGTGAGGATGTTATTCAGATGTTTTTATGTGACAATAATGAAATACTATATTATATATGGGGGTTTAATTTTATGTTTATTTGGATAAATTTAGTTATATTATTTATAAATACTGAATTTTTGAAGGGTATTATGGTTAACCATTTATGGAATGGGTTATGTTGAACATTAGCCATGGATTTATAGAATAATGATTTTTTTACCATATGAAGATTAATACATAATGGATAAATGTTGTAACCATTTTGTTGTGTTTAAAAATAAAGATATATGGAATTACTTATCATTATATCAATGGATATTATGATCCAATAGTGCTTTAGGCATAACCAATTAACTTGAATTTCATAGAGTATGAGATGAAGTTAAAATTGATCAACACACAACCATATGGTGATACATTTATTCTATAATTTAATTATATAAAGTAAGTATATATTCTCATGGAAATTATTAAAAATTTGAAAAATGATCTTAAAATAAAATGGTGTCCTCTTATCACAATTTTTTATGATAACAATGACCTTTTCAACACCAATTCATTTAATGTTTTTTGTACTCATTAACCCTCACCCTATCACCCACATTATTGTGATCAGTAATATTCTTTAACACTCTATAATTATATACGCCTTTTTTTCTTGTCCAAATAATCACTTCACACCAATTTTCTCTTATGTGGAACCTTAATTACGAGTTAATTTAGGCAACCTCTATGTTTCCAACATTCCTTTTTTAAGGAAAGTTTTTTATTAATTCTTATAATGTGTGTTTCTATGAAAGAATTTTTAAATGACACACCTTTTATGAAAAACAATAATTTTTAGGATAAAATTCATTTAATGGGGTGTAAAATATATTACCCAAAGATTTTGAGAAATTATTATTATTTCATCAAGATTTGATCTTTTCAATATTTTGTGTGACAAAAAACATTTATTTTGTCTTATGTTACAAGTAACACAGATTTTGGATTCTATTATATAGACTAATAATTTGGGCTTTTGTTACACATAATACTATGTTTAGATTGTGTTATACATAACATCGAGTTCAGAAAAAACATGTAATACCATTAGAATATTATCATTTAATACGATAGTTATCACTTAGCCATTGGAATGATGGATATTAATAAAATTAAACAAATTATTAAAATATTGTTTAAACATGAATGAATAATGATTTTTTTTTGGAAAATAGTTAATTATAAAAGAAAGTAAAAGCTATTTAAAAATAAATGGAATATTTTTCTAAAAATATAATTTTATAAAAATAAATTTTTTCTACCTAAATGAAATAAAATAAATATTTTTTTAATGATTTAAACAAAAATCTATATATTAAATATATTAAATAAAATATTGAAAAATAATATTATGTGTTTTCTAGACAAGAGATAAGAATAATTCCAATTTTACGAATAAAAACTATATATTTCTAAAAATTAGTTTTGTTGCCTCCTTTTGGAAAACTTGTGTTGAAATATTATTTAAAAAAAATAAATAATAGAATTATGAAAGAGAATTAATTTTTTATTTTATAATGTCAAAATTATCGTAGGGGGGATTTTTGGAATTTTTCTGAAATGTTTCATTTTTTGATGAATATTGAAAAATACAGAATATTAATTGAAAACAGTATTTACACCAAAATTATTTTCCAAGATAAATTATATTATAATTTGGTTTTAAACTATAATTATTCAATTATAAAAATATTAATCCAATTTAGGTCACTTAAATAAATTTCATATTGAAATTGGAATAAAAACATTGTAAACTTTTGATCATTTTCTCTTTAAAAACCTGATTTCTCATCATGTCTGCAGGATTGATATTAAATGAATTTCATCCAGATATTTGATTTTAATTTGGAAAAATTTATTAAAAATTTGAAATCATAATAAATTATATTATATAATAAGGTAGAATTGTTAGTTTTTACTAAAATGAATAGTGACTATAGTAAAAATTTATTGTCATTGTTAAGGTAAAAATGAGTTTATTGGGGGTTAAAATAAAATGATAAGGGTAAAAGTAACCGATAATGTTGTATAAAAATATTTTATTCTAATATTTATAACATAACACCACTAAAATCCTATAATGGTCTATTTTTGACCGTTATGACATATAAAAAATGTTGGAGCACTCAATTCTTTTCAAAAATACCAACTGTGTCCTCAACCTCACTTTTAAAAGGCCACCCCTATCCTCCTGTATTGACACTATAAAACTTATTTTCATCAAAAAATAAATATTGAAATAACATCCCATCTTCTGTAAGCTCATATTATGAGCCCTATATTTGGAATTAACGATCCTAGGAATGCTTTATCACAAACCTAAGGAGAATACACAAAGAAGAGGTAATGCTCTACAATGAGCATCTTTATTTCATTTCATTCTCCATATTTTTCCATTCCTATTATACTATTACAGTACAATAATATATTTATCATCATATAATATAATTTTTTAAGGGTATGATCTAAATCTATCTCTATATCGATCAAATGGTTTATGAAATCTATGTTTTTGTGTTTGGAAGACTACTGCATAAAAAACTGAGGTTGTTTGTTTTTACACTAGAACCTCTCATGGTTGGACATAATGTAAGATCCCAAATCTTTTTTTCAGGTATGTTTTCTTTATTTTGGTATTTTTTGAGAAAAATGGGAATTTTTGGAAATTTCTAAAGTACACGTCGTGCACTGTTTGAGTACATGCCGTGTACCAGGTCACCACAAGAGGCCGTGTGCTGGCCACACACACAACCATGTGAGGGTGACCTAGAGGCTTCCTAAAGTGGAGTATATAAAAGGAAAGTACACACTATATACTTCAAAAGTACACACCACATATTTTCTTTTTTTCTTTAAACATATCGGGGCCGCGTCTAATCACTAGAAATGTCTTCTTCTAGGTTTCGTTCGACCAAGAGCTCCCGTACGACCACAATATTATTCCGATCCCCTGATCGAGCATCCAAACTCTCATTCGACCTCTGTCGATTTCATTGGGATCGCCTCAGTAAGATATCTCTTCTGCTTGAGCTTTTTTTCCCAATTCCTCCTCCTTCTCAAGTTATCCTCTGTTGAATGTTTTAGATGTTTTTATAGATCTTCGGCATTCTAAGGTGACTCAACCCATAATACTCATGTATATTTACTTACCAACACTGAGGTAGGTGGTTTGTGCCTTTTCATAAAAATTATTTGAGTTATATGTGAAAAATCACCAATACCCATTTACGGGGTATTGTGAATTTATCGTTTTAGCCCTATTGTTTGACTGTTATGCTTGTATGCTTAAGTTGATGATAACTGATGTGAATAGGGTTAATTGAAATGATTTGGAAGTGCTGGCCCGTGCATGATTTCCTGTTTGGACCATTGGTTCTAGGTTTCCTTTTAGGCTGCATATTACCTCCCATGCCTAGTATAGTAGGATGAGGTATTTGTATCCTTTCATGTTGTTATGCTATAGACTGCTAGCCAAGTAGTTCTTGAGGGTTACTTTTCTAGATATGCACTGCTATACTTTCTTGACATACACAGGGCTGTGAGAACCTAGTGTATAGACCATAGGGATAATGGATGTAAGGGATTCTCCAGAGTGTCTGTTTTACTTACGATGTGAGACCATAGGAGGAATTGATGTAATTTATTTCTCAGAGTGTCTGTAGATTCTCGACGCGGGCCACATGGGGAATAGACATTTAGGTCTTCTCCAGAGCACATTTAGTTACCGATATGAGACTATAGGTGGAATTGATGGTGAGTGCTTCCTCAGAGAGTCTACTCTTATGCTAAACTAGAGGGGTTAGACTGAGTGTACTACCCAGAGGGTTGCTTGTGTTGCTAGATAGGACTAGAGTGGATAGGCTGTGAGTACTTCCCATATGGTTACCTATTTGTGATTACCATCTTTTTTAGCTACTTCTTGATATATGATACTGAATTCATTGAAACTGTGAATTTTTTACCTTGGGTAATTCCTTTATACAACATTTATTTTCTTACTGCAGACGCATGCCTGTCACGGGGTGTAGACAAAAACAATTATATTTTTTTCCTAGTGCAGTGCAGTGAATAACTAGGGTCATCTCTCTTGTGGAGCCTTCTCAATTTGGTTCACTTACTTAATTATATATGACCAAATATATCTCCTTTTGTGGTTTTTTTATTTAAATGAAAGCGATAACAATATTTTTTGTGTTTTTTATATGAAAAATATAAACTATCATGCAATTATAAACAGAATGAGTTAATGAAGAAAGAACTTGGTTTTGGGGTTCAGTCTTGGATTCAATCATTATTTTCCTTTATGTGTTTGATTTTAGTTTGATAATTAATACATGAAATCTCATGTTTGAATCACTACTCTTTTCCATAATATAAATAGTATAATTTACATTTCATTGGGGGCCGTCACCCAATCAGGGACATTCTCCTCACCAATGCATGAAACTCAAATCTACCACAAACTTAAAATAAACATTAAATAAAATTCAAGAAAACCTTGACCTCCCCCTAATCCATGTCTCAAGTTAGACACTCATTTCTGAGAGTGTGATATCACTTTGTGGATTTTGTGTAGGAACATAGAGTGATTGAGAGAGAGATAAAGAAAGAAAAGAAGAAAAGTGGATGGAGAAACACAAAGGTATGTATTGATTGAAAAGAAATTAAAATTACAAATGAAAATTAAAACTAAAATAAAAATAAAATAAGAATAAAATAAAAATAATAAATGAGGGGGGAAGATAGGAGAAACAGCGGCCCGTGCCTCAGTGGGATCCCTCCTTGGCATTGGGTGTCGAGCTGATGTTTTGGAAGGAGGAGAGGGCCTCCTTTTATAGGCAGATTTCAGTCCCCCGAAAGTTTTGCATTTTTGGACCCATAAATGGCAGATTCACGCATGGACCCCTTCTTACATATTGTTCATAAATGTGTTGGCCGTTCACCCTCCAAATTTCTGCATATTTTAACAGCAGATGAAGTAGTTATGAATTTTTCATTGAAGGATTCTGTTTATGGATGAAGCTTCCAGGACGGTTCCTCCAAAGGTATTTCATTCAATTACCACCTTAATGACTTTAAAACTCCACTAAATTTGGTTTAGCATCGGTCATATATGTCCTAGTTCTATCCCAGGTAGAAACACCTCATTTTTATGTGTGTAGTCTGGGTTTGGGTTCTGTTACATTGGTGGTGTCTATGCTGTGTGCCCGAAAAAATGTCCAATTTCAATGAATTTTTAGACCTTCTAGATGGCCGAATGAGCTCCTGGTACAGAAGAAAAATATGAATAAAATAAGATAAGGATTCTAAAAAAATTTGAATCAGAAAATTAGGAATTTAATTTTTCAGGAAATGACGAAAGTACCCTTGATGTGAAAATCTGTCAAAAATCCAGAATTAGTCATTTTTCACAATTTTTCTCCTTTTCATTCTAAAACTCAAATTACCCATTTTTTTTATAAAACATTGTAATAAATGGGTTTTATAATTGAAGAAGAGTAAGAAATAATCATTATTTGATAAAAAATATCAAAGTAAATTTGCTCTGTCAAATACCCCCACACTTAAACCATGCTTGTCCTCAAGCATTAAATCTCAACATGGAAATCAGAGGACACCCATGTTACCAATATTCAAATTTCAATGAAATAAAAAAAAAATTCAATATAAAATCAAACATTCAAAAATCTGTATAATAAATCAATTTAAGTTTCCATTTTTCAAAGAAACCAGTAATTCACATATTTTAATTTTCCCATTTTAAAATTGATGGAACTTGTCCTTTCATTCATTCATCCTCCTTGATTAATCATTATTATACATGCCATGTCATGATTTACCGCACTTTTTTTCTCTCATCACTCATGATACAATTCAAGAAGAGATATGGTCATATCATGAAAACATTCTTCTTATCCATGGGATTGTAAATGAACTACTTTCTCTACTTTGTAAAGAAAAAAGACACATAAAATCCCAAGGACTTGTAATAAAGGTTCAAATGACTCTGAGGCTTAAGGTTGGTAGGATTTGATGCTTTAAAAATTAATGCTCAAGGAGGTGGATAATATCTGATGTACAATGCATGATATTAAAAGTAAAACTGTAATTAAATTCTCCCCTTAAAAATAGCAACACCCACTTCCCAAAACTCAAAGAAAAGGTTATGATCAAGTAAGCATAATGGATGATTTGTGCACCCTCTTGATTTTTTTATTTTGTTCTTTTTTTTTCATTTTTTATAATGTTATGATTAGATCAAACCACAAATCCATCACCTAAACACATACAATCATAAGATCGTCGGTCTGGAAAATAGTGATTTTTGGTTCTCCAAAATTAAAACCCATTTTTCTATTTTTTTTCTTTTTTGTAATTTTATTTATTTATTTTTTAACTCAAGAGGGGAAAACAATAGAGTACAATGAATGATTTCACAACATTTTACAATTCCCAAAATAACACCCCTACACTTCTTCCTCACAATATGTATCATCCCGTCGACCATGATTCCCTTTACCCCCACCCTTCAACTTTAAAATATCATGAAAATACCAAGATTAGGGTAGGAATGGATAAAAAATGGCTTGAAACATGGATCATCCGTATAATATTCATCCATGGTATCTATGGGATAAAATAAGGATTTATGTAAAGGTGGTATTTTAAGGATAAGTAGCTTTTCAAAGGATGCCTCAATAATTTTAAATGTGTTTTTGTACAGTCATAGCTTCGACAAGTTTCAATACAAGTTCTAGTCGGCTACATGTCCCAATATCACTCAAGAAATATGTTCAAGAATAAATAGGAAATACTTGGTCTAGAAATCTTCTTAGGAATGAGAAATATAACATTATAAAATCAATCATGGCAGGAATAATAATAATAAATCAATTCACATAAATTTCATAAATTCCAAGCATGAAAGATGGTTGAGAATTTCATTTACATTAATTAATTAATTCCATAAAATAATGAGTCATCATTTTAATATCTATGCATCATATTTAAAAATTTGATTATGTATTTCAATCATTTAATCATATCAACATTGGAATCTAAAACATGGCATCATTGGGATCCTAAGAAACTCATGTCTCCTAGATAAGACGAGTAAAACATTAATTCAAGTGTGGGCATGCAATTATATCATTAAAGCTCAAAACATGTTTTGGACTAAAATGTGGAGAGTTTAAAAGATAAAACACAAAAATTGAACTCCCTTTTTCCATGAAACTATGTCCCTTCACTTCATTGTCTGGAGATTTTTACTTCCATCGTGATCCTATAAAATACAATAACCCAATTAAGCATAAGGATCATGTCTTTTAAGCTCAAAAATATAAGAGGGAGGGGGCTGCATTCTAGATTACATCCTAATAAATGAAATTAAAATCTAATTTCCTAAAAATAAAGTAAAGGTAAATCTTGGTATGATCCCCCAAGTGGGCCCTTAATTTTTACAGCCTCCATAGGGCAGTGCCAGCTATTATCCAAAGTCCGATGAAGGATGAAGCTTCTTTGATTTGAACCACCACATGTGGATTTTCCCAGCTTGTGCTTCATCCTTCTGGGTGAGTAATGATCCATGGATAGAGTACACCAGATCCTACCCCTTGAAAATGATTTATAGCTTGTATGGTGGGGGTTGGATGAAGTATGGACAATCATCCTCCTTCTTGGTTGCTACTTGTGCAACCTCTTCTACTCTGCCCAGTGGTTTATCAAGGTATGCTGCATCAAAATAATAGTCAATGGGAATGTCAGAGTGTAATTCTATTTGAATTAAATTAAAACAAGAAGTATCAATATCAAATTCTTCCCCATAAAAGTTAGCAACTTTTGTCATGGTTTCCTTAGGAAAATCTACCAGCATCTCCTCATGAACTTCCTTTAACAAATATTCATCATGTCCAGGGAGCTCCATATGTTCCTCAGTAGGTGCACATCTAGGTTCTTTGTCATCCTCCATGGCATATATAAGATTTTATGAATATATGTAATCAAGACCACAAGGAGTGATATAGAATTCAGATTCAATGAAATTAGAAGAAATAGAGTTAAATAATGGTTCAACTCCCTGAGTCGGTTCAGCTTCAATCTCTGCCTCAGTGGTAAGTGCCTCTTGGAGTAGATTCTCCGAAGATGGAGGTAGGTAGTCGGGCTCCGCCATCGTGACTTCAAATTCCACCACATGGGTGGTGTCTTCCTTCAGTGGTGATGGCTCTTCTTCCTTGTATTTTATGGGTAGTTCAGGTAGTTCTTCACATATAATCAAAAAATCATCCAATCCTTCTTGATCTCCCACTTGTAGCTCAACAGGTATGTCTTCCCCCTTTTCCACCTCAGGTTTTTGATCAAGCTTAGGGTTGGGTTGCTCCATTAATGCATGAACATAGTCAAATTCTCTTTCAGCTTTTCTTGTCAGTTGTTTAATATTTTCTCTATGTTCTTTCACCCGAGTCCTTCTTAAATCTTCTTCTTGTTGTTGTTGATGACGCATCTGTGAGTAATTTATCCATGCATAGTAATCTAAATTTGAATCCACCATGAATTTTTTTTAGTTAAAAAAAATAAAATCTACCTAAGATGTGAAAATAGAAAAAAAATAAATGAAAAATTGATTGGATCCTCGGCAATGGTACCATTTTTGACGCATGCCTGTCGTGGGGCGTGGACAAAAACAATTATATTTTTTTCCTAGTGCAGCATAGTGGCTGACCAGTGTCATCTCTTTTGAGGACCCTTCTCAATTTGGTTCACTTAATTTATTCTATATGACATAATATATCTCTTTTTGTGGTTTTTTTATTTAAATGAAATAAATAACAATATTTTTTGTGTTTTTGATATGAAAAATATAAACTATCTTTCAATTATAAACAAAATGAGTTAATGAAGAAAGAACTTGGTTTTGGGGTTCATTCTTGGATTCAATCATTATTTTCCTTTATGTGTTTGATTTTAGTTTGATAATTCAAACATGAAATCTCGTGTTTGAATCACTACTCTTTTCCAAAATAGAAATAGTTGAAGTTACATTTCATTGGGGGCTGTCACCCAATCGGGGACATTCGCCTCACCAATGCATGCAACTCAAATCTATAACAAACTTAAAATAAACTTTAAATAAAATTCAAGAACTCCTTGACCTCCCGAAAATCCAAGTCTCAAGTTATAATCTCATTTCCGAGAGTTTGAGATCACTTTGTGGATTGTGTGTAGGAATATAGAGAGATTGGGAGAGAGAGAAAGAAATAGAAGAAGAAACGTGGATGGAGAAACACAAAGGCATGGATTGATTGAAAAGACATTCAAATTACAAATGAAAATTAAAACTAAAATATAAATAAAATAAGAATAAAATAAAAAAGAAGAAATGAGGGGGGAAGAGAGGAGAAGGAGCTTCCCATGCCCCAGTGGGATCCCTCCTTGGCTTTGGGTGTCAAGCTGATGTTTTGGAAGGACTAGAGGGCCTCCTTTTATCGACAGATTTCTGTCCCCCAAGAGGTTTCACATTTTTGGACCCATAAATGGCCTATTAAAGCATGGACCAATTCTTCAATATTTTTCATAAATGTGTTTACCATTCACCCTCAAAATTTCAGCATATTTTAACTATGGATGGGTGAGTTATTAATTTTTCATTGAAGGCTTATGTTTCTGGATGAAGCTTCCAAGAAGGTTCCTCCAAAACTATGTCGTTCAATGACCGTATTAATGACTTCAAAACTCCCCAAATTTTGTGTAGCATCGGTCCTATATGTTCTAGTTCTATCCTAGGTGAGAAAACCTCATTTGGATGTGTGTAGGCTAGGTTTGGGTTCTGTTACATTGGTGGTGTCCTTGCTGTACGACTGGAAAAAGGTCTAACTTTAATGAATTCTTAGGCTCTCTATATGGCCGAATCAGCTCCTAGTCCAGAAGACAA
This sequence comes from Viscum album, assembly GCA_963277665.1. Lineage (NCBI taxonomy): Eukaryota > Viridiplantae > Streptophyta > Magnoliopsida > Santalales > Viscaceae > Viscum > Viscum album. Next base: position 324,412,014 of record OY728152.1, on the reverse strand, counting down.
ATACGAAGGAACTAAAATAAGGATTCTAATTAAATTTTAATTAGAAAATTTGGAATTATATTTTTCAGGAAATGACCAAAATACCCTCGATGTAAAAATCTTTCAAAAATCCAGAATTAGTCATTTTTCACAATTTTGCTCCTTTTCATTCTGAAACTCAAATTAACCATTATTTTTATAAAACAACAAAATACATGGGTTTTATCACTGAAAAATAGTATGAAAAACTCATTATTTGATAAAAAATATGCACACAAATTTTCTCTGTCAAATACCCCCACACTTAAACCATTCTTGTCCTCAAGCATTAAATCTCAACATGGAAATCAGAGGACACCAATGATACCAATATTCAAATTTCAATGCAATAAAATCAAACAATTTTCAATATAAAACCAAGCTTTCAAAAATCTGCATAAAATATCATTTTAAGTTCCCATTTCTCAAAGAAACTAGTAATTCAGATATTTTACTTTTCCCATTTGAAAATTGACGGAACTTGTCCTTTCATTCATTCAAGCTCCTTGATTCATCATTTTTAAACATGACATGTCATGATTTACCTCACTTTTTTTCTCTCTCATCACTCATGATACAATTAAAGTAGAGTTATGCTCATATCATTAAAAACTGCTTCTTATCCATAGGCTTGTAAATGAACTACTTTCTCCACTTTGTAAAGAAAAAAGACACATAAAATCATGAGGAATTGCAATAAAGGTTCAAATGACTCTAAGGCTTAAGGTTGGTAGGATTTGATTTTTTAAGAATTAAGGCTTGAGTAGGAGGATAATCTCTGAAGTACAATGCATGATATTAAATGTAAAGCATTAATTAAATTCTCCCCTTCAAAATAGCAACACCCACTTCCCAAAACTCAAATAAAAGGTTATGATCAAGTAAGCATAATGGATGATCTGTGCACCCTCTTGATTTATTTTTATTTTTTACTTCTTTTTCATTTTTTCGAATGTTATGATTAGATCAAACCTCACATCCATCACCTAACCACATACAATCATAAGATCATCAGTCTAGAAAATGTTGATTTTTGGTTCTTTAAAATCAAAACCCATTTTTCTATTTTTCTTTTTCTTTTTTGCCATTTTTATTTATTTTTTTAATTCAAGAGGGGAAAACAATAGAGTATAATGAATGATTTAACAACCTTTTACAATTCCCAAAATAACACCCCCACACTTCTTCTTCACAATGTGTGTCATCCCGTCCACCATGACTCCCTTTACCCCCACACTTCAACTTTAAAATATCATGCAAATACCAAGAGTAGGGTAGTAATGGATAAAAATGGCTTGAAACATGGCTCATCCCTATAAAGGTCATTCATGGTCTCTATGGGATAAAATAAGGATTGATGTAAATGTGGTCTTTTAAGGATAAGTGGCTTTTCAAAGGATGCATCAATCATTTTAAATGTGTTTTTGTATAGTCATAGCTTTGAAAATTTTCAATATATGTTCTGGTAAATTACATGTCCCAAGATCACTCAAGAAATACGCTCAAGAATAAATTGGGAATACTTGGTCTAGAAATCCTGTCAGGAATGAGAAATATAACATCGGACAATCACTCATGGCATGAAAAATAATAATGAATCGATTCACATAAATTTCAGAAATTCAAAGCATGAAATATGGTTGAGAATTTCATTTACATGAATTAATTACTTCCTTCAAATCATGAGTCATCATTTCAATATCTATGCTTCATATTGAAATATTTGATTCTATATTTCAATCATTTAATCATATCAACATTGAAATCTAAAACATGACATCATTGGGTTCCTAAGCAACTCATGTCTCCTAGATAAGCCGAGTAAAACATTAATTCAAGTGTGGGCATGAAATTTTATCTTTAAAGCTCAAAACATGTTGTGAACTAAAATGTGGAGAGTTTCAAAGATAAAATAATAAAATTGAACTCCCTTTTTCCATGAAACTATGTCCCTTCACTTCATTGTCTCGGTCTTTCTTCTTCCATCATGATCCTATAAAATAAAATTACACAACTAAGCATAAGGATCATGTCTTTTAAGCTCAAAAATATAAAAGGGAGGGGGATTCATGCTAGAATACATCCTATGAAATGAAATTAAAATCTAATTTCCTAAAAAGAAAGTAAAGATAAATCTTGGTACGATCCCCCATGTGGGCCCTGAATTTTTACTACCTCCAGAGGGCAGTACCAGTTGTTATCCAAAGTTCGATGGAGGATGAATCTTCTTTGATTTGAACCACCACTTGTGGCTTTTCCCAGCTTGTGATTCATCCTTATGGTTGAGTAATTATCCATGGATAGAGTACACCAGATCCTCCCCATTCACAATGATGTATAGCTTGTATGGTGTGGGTTGGATGAAGTATAGACCATCATCCACCTTCTTGGTTGCTACTTGTGCAACCTATTCTTCTCTGCCTAGTGGTTTCTCAAGGTATGCTACATCAAAATAATAGTCAATGGGAAAGTCAGAGTGTAATTCTATTTGAATTAAATTAAAACATGAAGTATCAATATCAAATTATTCCCCATAAAAGTAAGCTGCATTTTTCATGGTTTCCTTAGGAAAATCCACCAGCATCTCCTTATGAACTTCCTTCAACAAATATTCAACATGTCCAAGGAGCTCCATATGTTCCTCAGCAGGTGCACATTTAGGTTCTTTGTCATCCTTCAAGGCATAGATAAGATTTTCTGAATCTATATAACCAAGACCACAAGGAGTGATGTAGAATTCAGATTCAAAGAAATTAGAAGAAATAGAGTTAAATAATGGTTCAACTCCCTGAGTTGGTTCAGCTTCAATATCTGCCTCAGTGGTAAGTGCCTCTTGGAGTAGATTCTCTGGAGATGGGGGTAGGTAGTCAGGATCCTCCATCTTGACTTCAAATTCCACCACTTGGGTGGTGTCTTCCTTTGATGGTTCTGGCTCTTCTTCCTTGTATTTTATGGGTAGATCAAGCAGTTCCTCACATATAATCAAAAAATCATCCAATCCTTCGTGATCTCCCACTTGTAGCTCTGCCGGTATGTCTTCTCCCTTTTCCACCTAAGGTTCTTGATCCTACTCAGGGTTGGGTTGCTCCATTAATGAACGAACATAGTCAAATTCTCTTTCAACTTTTCTCATCTGTTGTTTAATATTTTCTCTAAGTTATTTCACCTGATTCCTTCTTAAATCTTCTTCTTGTTGTCGTTGATGATGCACCTGTGAGTAATTTATCGATGCATAATAATCTGAATTTGAATTCACCATAAATATTTTTTTAGTTTTTTTTAAAAAAATGAAACCTACATAATATGTGAAAATAGAAAAAAATGAATGATCAATTGATTGGATCCCCAGTAACGATGCCAGTTTTGATGCACGCCTGTCGCGGGGTGTGGACAAAAACAATTATATTTTTTCCTAGTGCAGCATAGTGGCTGACCAGGGGCATCTCTCTTGAGGAGCCTTCTCAATTTGGTTCACTTAAATTGTTTTATATGACCTAATATATCTATTTTTGTTTTCTTTTTATTTAAATGAAATAGATAACAATATTTTTTGTATTTTTGATATGAAAAATATAAACTATCATGCAATTATAAATAGAACGAGTTAATAAAGAAAGAACTTGGTTTTGGGGTTCAGTCTTGGATTCAATCATAATTTTCATTTATGTGTTTGATTTTAGTTTGATAATTAATACATTAAATCTCGTGTTTGAATCAATACTCTTTTCCAGAATAGAAATAGTTTAAGTTACATTTCGTTGGGAGCCGTCACCCAATCGGGGACATTCGCCTCACCAATGCATGCAACTCAAATTTACCACAAACTTAAAATAAAAATTAAATAAAATTCAAGAACATCTTGACCTCCCCCCAATCCAAGTCTCAAGTTAGCCTCTCATTTACAAGAGTGTGAGATAACTTTGTGGATTGTGTTAGGAAGATAGAGAGATTGAGAGAGAGAGAAAGAAAGAAAAGAAGAAAAGTGGATGGAGAAACACAAAGGCATGGATGGATTGAAATGAAATTCAAATTACAAATGAAAATTAAAACTAAAATAAAAATAAAATAAGGATAAAATAAAAATAAGAAATGAGGGGGGAAGAGAGGAGAAGAATCTTCCCGTGCTCCGTTGGGATCCCTCCTTGGCTTTGGGTGTCGAGCTGATGTTTTGGAAGGAGGAGAGGGCCTCCTTTTATAGGCAGATTTCCTTTCCCCTAACGTTTTCACGATGTTGGATCCATAAATGGCCGATTCACACCAAGACCTCTTCTTCAATATTGTTCATAAATGTGTTGGTCGTTCACCCTTCAAATTTAATCATATTTGAATGGCGGATGAAGGAGTTGTGAATTTTTCATTGAAGGCTTCTGTTTCTGGATGATGCTTCTATGAAGGTTCCTCCAAACGTATGTCATTCAATTACCGCATTAATTACTTAAAAACTCAAAAAAATTTGGTGTAGAGTCATTACTATATTTCATTGTTTTATCCCAGGTAGAACAACTTCATTTGGATGTGTTTAGGACGAGTTTGGGTTCCGTTACAGTGGTGGTGTCCATGCAGTCTACCCGGAAAAATGTCAAACTTCAATCAATTTTCAGACCCTCTAGATGGCCGAATCAACTCATGGTTCCAAAGAAAAATATGAAGGAAATAAAATAATTATTCTAAAAAAATTGATTCAGAAAATATGGAAATATATGTTTCCAGAAATGACCAAAATACCCTTGATGTAAAAATCTGTCAAAAATCCAGAATTAGTCATTTTTCAAAATTTTGCTACTTTTCATTCTAAAACTCAAATTACCCATTATTTTTATAAAACAATGAAATACATGGGTTTTATCATTTAAAAACAGTAAGAAATACTCATTATTTGATAAAAAATATTCACGTAAACTTTCTCTGTCAGCTGTCTTCCATATATTCACTGGCTGTTAGGAATAGATCTCGTTGGGGTTACCTATTAGGATTTCGTCTCACACCCAATTTGGGCCATGTTTCTGGGCCCAAACAGATTATATTGTTGTAGGTATATATTAGAGAAAACACCCTTCTACTTCAGGAACATGATTTTCTGTGGAGCTGGTGAGCATGAGACCAAGTTATGGCTTGCGATGCTGAGGAGTTATTTACTTGCTTTGTTTTGTACTTGGTATTAGTACTGTTGTATTCCAGTATTGTGATGTTTTTGGCAGATTTCATGGACATATGTATCAGGCATCACTCATATATATATGTGTGCTCCAGTTTATTAGTTTCCAGTATTCTGCGATTTACTTTTATATGGATTACTCTTGCTTCCACTTTTGTTATTGCTTTCTTCTACTATGTAATTCTGCCAATGAGGGAATTTTTTCCCCACTATTACACCCAAGGCCCTCACTGCTAGTCGACAGCCTCTGGCAATCGGGAAAATGCACTTGAGTCCATGTGACCAACCGGGTACGGGGTGCCTCTGGGTGACTTCCAGAACTGGGACGTTACACATAAAAATGCATTCATTGTTTTTATACGAAATTTATTATTTTATTTTGATTTTTGAACTATAATTTCACACATACTTTAATACTCTCTCTTTTTTGGGAATATGATAACTTCATTTGTGTGTACGATAGACTATCGCCACGTGAAGCGATGTGATACACTCAAAATTTGAAAGGAATGTATTAAAGATTAGTTAAATGGAAATGTGTGATATTTAAGGAATAAAAATGATTATGGAATGATAATATATTATTTACTTTTCTTTATTTCACTCCATCATGAAAATGGAAACAACATTCATGTGTAAGTGTATCCTATAGTTTCCATGAACTATGTATTTCATTTTCAATCACTATATTTTATGGGTAACTGTAAATACATAAAAAATTATCAAATATTATACTTAAATCATGTTTTATATTATGGATATTTTTGTAATGATGATCAATGTAACATTAGTAAAAATCTTAAAAATCAAAACATACACCAAAGCCAAGTAGTTATTACCCGAAGTGTAATATTAACATGGAATATTTTAATAATATTGTAATAAAAGGTCATAATAAAATAATATTTTTTATGAAATATATAAATATTTACAATTAATAGATTTATAATAAACTTATATGTATTATATAAGAGGTTTTAACATGTACAACATAATTCAAGACTTAAGGTAAGTGATTTCCATATCACTTTTTACTTTTGTGAGACACTTTCTCTATTCACCACCTTTTTCTTCTATCTGGTTTATATACTACCCATGAATGTATTTTAGGACTATTATTCTTAATATTATGGGTATTAAAATATCCATATGGGGATATATATTTTACAAAGCTTAATATTAAATGTTACCAAAGTGGTAATGATTTCATGATACAATCTCCTCATTTTTTTGGGATTGTTCATGATTATTATTTTTATAACAAAATATTATGATCCATATCTTAATAAACTTGTGATTTTTGTTATCATATGTTTATTCATGATATCTTCTTGTAATGAGACTATTTTCCTACCATTTGGCACTTAAAATTATTATGATGATATTTTTAACTAAATCTCCCTTTCTTTTTATCTTTGGTTGGTAATTTGTTATCTTCCAAAACCATGATTTGTAAAAAATATAAAAAATTATATTATTACTCTCTTATGATTTTTTTAAAAAAATTTACCACTGTTTTACATTTTAGAAAACAAATTAAATGAATATTCATGTCGTTTTCCAAACTATTCCTATTTGGATTTTATGAAAAATATGAAAGGAATCATGGTTTTAACATGTACTACATGAATTTATTTTTCAGAAATCATAAAAAATCAATTCTTTAAAATATTATTTTAAATGTTTTTAAATTTATTTTCAATGAAAAATGTTATATTTTTTAAAAAATTATTTATCAATGCGAAAATGATATTTTTCTCAATAAATTTTTTTAATGAATTTTAAAAGCATCATTTTTAAGTTTTGAAGGTTAATTTCATTGAAAACAAGTCTCATAATATTTAATTATTTAAAATTTTATTTTCAATGAATATATACTTTCCTCAAAAAAAATCCCATGAAGTCATTCAATAACATATTATGTCTAAAATGACATTATTTGGGGTTACTTATGATTTACATGGTATATGATCCAGGGATGCCATTAAAATATGTTTATTGAATTGTTTATGTTTATGATAACAACATTCTTATGAATCCCACATTTTTTTTCATGGGTTATTATTTGATGAAATGATGAAATTATTATCAACCATTTTTATTTTCCACCGGTATTATTAGGATGAAATGATTATGAAACCGAATTCATTTCAGGGGTTATGATATGATGAATGTTTTATGAGCCGGTGGAACACATATGTGTAATTTTTGATAGGTGAATGTTGTTATGTTATAACAAATGATGATGTTTACATTATAACCAAATATGAGTGGTGCATATATATCCCTCCAATCCATTGGGTAAATATTTATATCCAATGAGATATACATGAAAAGAACATAGTGTTAACTGGTATCAGTAAGGTACTTTGCTCTCTATTATGGTATAGGGAGTGAACAAAAGAAACAACCAAAGCGAGCACTACCAAAAGGGAACTAAACTGTTCCACAAATCACTACATAACCAACACAAAATCAGAGTACCAAGCGAAAGACTAAAAAAAGTCCCAAAATAAGCCAAGACTTACTCCACTACTCCACCCCGAGATCCATGCACCAAGCACCACCACATCTCTAAAGCATCACCACGAGCACTAGCAATAAGATTCTTTACCTTTACCTGTGTCCCAGAATATTTCATCTGCAAAAGCACCAATGTGCCAATGCAGGGGTGAGTATAAAACTCAGTAGGTTTTCCCCAATGACTTCCTTAATCACGTCACTAGGATAGAAGAGTTAGCCACATTTATATAAAAATATTTTATATAATTTTTTTTCTCAAAAGCAGTTTATAACTAAATATAAACAAGTTTACAAAACCAATCATAACCAAAGGCATTCCAAGAAAAATTTAAACCAATTTTGCATCAAGTTATTTTTCAAGAAAAATAACCAAACAAGCTTTAGTACCGTTTTACAAACATTCCTTTTTGGCATACACAACCATTTTCCAACCCATGCTACCAACCATGCATGCTTCGTTATGACAGTTCCATACTCATGAGTGGTTTCTCGTCGATCTACTAAGTCGTCACAAGGTAATTGTTTCCCATGTGTCATTACACCATTGGCACCGAGCACAAGGTCATATTTCAACCGAGCCTTGAACTTAAAAGTCCCATGTGCCATTAAACATTTGGCATCGATCACAAGGTCATATTTCAACCAAGACTCATATATGCAACATGAACACACACCACACATTCACATAATTCATGCCAAAACCATCCTTTCAATAAAAACACTTTATTGAAAACCATTTCAATCATAACCAAGTGTGTTCAACCAATTCAATCCATTTCAATAAAACCATACTTTTATTGAAAACCAAAGAATGAACCAATTTCATCAAGCCATTTCAATACCAAACCATTTCAATAAAAAAAACCCTTTCTATTGAAAACCCATCTTTCATCAAACCATTTACCATTCCAGAAAATCCATAATTTAAAATCAACATTTGAAATTCATGAATCCAAATAACTTTGCACAAAAATTCACCCGGATTTAACAATTTCATAAAAACCATAAATCATCACTAAATAAGATTTATTCCATGATGTGCACAATAAGTTTCATTCAAATAACCCAATTTTAAACCAATATAATCAATTATAACAAGAGTAGTCGAGATTGAAGCCTCTTGCCTCAAATGTTTTGATGAAAACCCTAATAAATGGAGAACACACAAGAAAACCTGGCCGATTCACCAAGGATCCTCCTTAGATCTCTTCTCCTAACACAACCAATACTAAATCTCATTATATTTGGCATCCAAACACATAGATATACCCATAATGGGAATAGATCTATGAAACTGAGAGAAGAGTAGAAGTAGATCTAAGTATATCTAAGAAACCAAACAAGAAAAATCACATACCTCTAGAATCCAGCTTTGATTTGTCAATAAAAGCCTTTTGATCGCCTCCAGAATGATGGGAGAACCCTCTTTGACCTTAGGACAACCAAAATCTCACGTTAGGGCCGCATAAGAGAAAAAACGATCCACTTAGAGGCAAAAACACATGAGATCCACCTTTATAGGATCTCGTTTAAGTGGCCGCACGGTTAGTTCGCACAGTTTGACAAACCATGCGCTAACTGTTCGTTAGCTACTACCTCGTCCACCACTCTTGCACAGTTTGGCCGCATGGTTAGACAAACAGTGTGCTGCCCATGTGGAAGCCACCGCCTCTAAGACCAACTACACACAGTTTGGCCGCACGGTTTAGGCAACCATGCACCGCCCGTGTGACTTCCCTTTTTCCCCCAAAACTCATTCCACGTTCTCCCAACTCTCCCATTAAACACTCTTAAATTTAAAACCATGAAAATAATCAAGAATGGGATACATATCAGAAACCAGGGGTACTACATATAATATAATTGTTCCTTTTACAGAGATAAATCCACTACGGATTCATCGATATGAGAAAATGATAATGGGTGATACATATAGATTTCTATAAATTAATGTCAGAAAATAGATAGACCATATCCAAAAAAATTTAGGTTTGATAAATGATTAAAAAAAAATTATTAAAATTAATGTAAGTACTAAAATAATCAAAATTTATGGAACTCCCTATAAGGAATCGTTAAAATTCCATTATATATCTTGGATATTTAAATTATTTTACATTTATAAACATTTTAGATACTAAATTATAGAAAATGTTTTTTACTTAAGTCACATTAAATAATTTAACTAGATGGTATAACCCTAATACTATATTAAATGATGATAACCTTCAATAATATATACATTATATTTTATAATAAATAATACATATGTTTTATTATGCTCATCATGTTTAAAACATTTTCTTTCAAAATATAGTACACTTACCACTATTAAATATACTCAAAACTTTAAATAATTTATATTTGGATTTCTATACTTCCATACTTCAAATAGAGTCAATGATTTCAATTTTTTAGAAGTCTAGTTAGGAATATTCCATGAAAAAAATAATTTCACATAAAAAATCCTTATGATAGATTTCAAAAAATATCATGGAATTATACATTTTTCTAATGGATTATTATTCCTTTTAATATATATATAATGGTCTATATTGATATTTCACTTAATTATTTTATCCCTTTTGATTCAAATTATTAAAACTACAGTATTCACCTTCCTTTTAAACATAAAATATCTAATAATAATCTAATTTAAACTCTCTATCTCATTTTATAAATAATAAATTTATTTTATACTTCATCTTTAACATATAATAAATAACTATGATGAAATATAAAATTATTTTTTTATAAAATTAAAAAGATATTTCTTACCGCATATGGGTAAAATAGCATGAAAATCACATAAATAACCAAGTGAACAACTTATTAAGTTATTTTATCTTACACTACTAGATATATATTTTCATATTTTTTTTGTTTTCACATATGCAATTCATTAATTATCATTTTTACCCATTATATTTAGTAGACTAAAAATTTTTAGTCATGAATTTTCTCTATAATTTATATGCCATAATCAATTATTCCTAAAACAAAAAGATTTTAAAAAGTTGTCATAAATAATAATTTTATTAATATTTATTTCAATTAAAAAAATACATGAGACACTTTTCAACATATAATAACCATTAGGGTAGTTGATGATTTATATTAGAAATTAAGTCTTAAAATCATATTTAATCCATAAAATCATAAACATTTAGTTCCCTATAACCTTTAAGTACATGAAAATATTTAAATGTATGAATTATTTTAAAGGTAATCTCTAGATCAGTCTAACCATTCAATAATACATTGATTATTATTGATTATTAAATATAACATGTTTTGTAATTTTTTATCTATTCAAATATCATGAATAATGATACATTATTTCACATATTATTAATTGCACTAAAATCGATCCAACAAAAAAGAGGAATATTCATGAATTTTTGTATCAAATATCATGACTAAAATTTCATCCTTAGAATAATTTTTTTATATTTCATCAATGAAATAAAATAATGTTGTATAATTTTTGATGAGTAACCATAAAAGAAGAAATCCATTTTCATAATATTATATTTCAATTTGTTCTTTGTTTTATGGTACGAATATTTATGTTCCAAATTTGGAAAATCAAATCATTTAACTCCCTTTTCCAAAATGACCTTGTAATTTTTATCCTTTCGTTCGTCTTCCACAATGTGATTTTTAAATTTATTTTTCATTTAGATATAATAAAATCCTTAATTTTAATGTATTCATGTTTTTAATTTATGAAATTAATTAACATTATTAAAAAAAAATTTAATTTTGGATTTTTTCATGGAAACTTCATCTATATTAATTCTATTATTTATAAATATAATAATGTTTTTATAATGGAAATCAATATATTTTTATGGTTCTACTATATACCATCTTATAAGAAAATTATATGCTTACAAGATAAAATTTCATCAAAATATTCATTGTGGTAGATTTGTTTTCACATGAATTTAATGTTTTCTTTGTAATTTTATATGTTACTATGAATTATTATGGTTATTGAAGACATATTTTAAAATATAACTCTGAAGAATGAGTCATTTTATCACCCATTTTTATCTAAATCTGAAAATATAAAGACATTCACCATAAGTGTTTTCTTTTTTGTAGTTTTTTGGGTTTAAGGGGTTGTACATAACTTTAATTATTTCTAAAATATAGTTTATCTTCTTTTTTTGCTATTTAAAATCAATTCCACTGACCTCATAAAACCAAACCAATTTTCTAGTATCCATGTTTTACATGAAATATTTTATTTTGATTGATTGAGAATATATGGGAAACAAGATTAAATTAGTCCAATGAGTGTAGATAAATGTAACAAAAACACAATACAATATATTTCTCAATAAGGATAAATACCCCCACTATGGTTGTAGATTATGTCAGAAAATATATATTAAGATACAAGATGGATGATATAATTTTATATAAAAATAGTAAGTCTGGAATGTAATATCACACAACCCTAGACCACGAACTTGTGTAGGACTGAATGTTATCATAAGGCCTCAAGAGTTCTTCCCCATATGCTATATGAAATAGACTAGAGGAAAGGGTATATAAGATAACATGGGGATACTATACCCATTAATCATATTATAAACATCGGTAAGAATAAAATGAACTCATAAACATGACCAAACAACTATTAGAAAAAGTTAGGGAATGTTCTAGAAATAATCCAATTATTAGAGTACCATAAAAATGGAGTTCTCTAAACATGATATAATGGATCCAAAAATGATGGATAACATAATTAGGAAAAGATTAACCAAAAATAAACTAAATCCATAAATCATCCTGAATAGGTCTTGAGTCCGACCTGATACCATCATCCATACTCCACTCTATCATACCAGGAAAAAAATCATGCAATGTGCACTTTATATAAATCTAGAACTAGTGAAAAAATAATTATATCTACCTGGGAATTAATATTTTAGAAAAATATATAAAAGGAGTGAGTTCAACTTAGTGGGCCACCAAAAATGGATCCTCTAAAATAACCAGTCTGATATACAAGTGAAAACTGCTATTTTTGAGTAAACAGATGCCTGTTTAAAATAGTTTTAATGAAATATAAAAAAGGAACCATAGATTTCAAGAGTTTATTGTGAAACCTAAGTCTAGTTATACAATTTTTTATCCATATTTCTGTGTCCCTGATTGACTATACCCTATCTATCCATTGTGGGAGTTTCTTTGATTACACCATAATGACAATTCCTCCCAATAATTTACCCATGTTTCCCAAGTATATACAATAAATAACAAAAACATCCCCTATGAGAGTTTTCTAATATTAATGAATAAGAATATAATTACAAAAATACCTCTCGTACATGTGTTTTCTCATTCTAATGAATAAGTCAAATGGTAACACTGACATCCCATACAAGATTTATCTCAACATGTAATCAGATGTACCCATACAAGTGTATTTATTTAGAATAAGATCAACACCTTCTGTATGGGTGTTTTCATTAATTTTAATATTGAACCACCATAATATCTATTTTATGTTTCTTTAAAACAATACCTATCATAGGGGAAAATTCATTTAAAATTAAAACAAGAACACCCTAATTGGAAATTTCATTTACTTTTAAAAACATTTATTCATAAATAATTATTTCCAAAACAAGTCCCTAAGGACCATTAAATTTACCAAAATATACACCAAATAAATAAATGAGTTTCCCATTTGAGTAAATACAAACCTCATTTCCATAGGCTATTAAATTATAAAATACCACTATTCATTTCACAAGACTTCATCACGAATGAAAAAAAATCAACAATACAAGTATATGTATGGTGCTTTGCACTCTCGGTCTTGTAATAATCCTGTTGCTGTCTAAATCTATTTTATTTTGTTTAATAATTTTTTTTGGGACCGTTTTTTACCGGCTCCTGACTTCTCTGGTATAAAAATAGTAATTTTTAATTAGTTTCCATTTCCAAAATATTTAATGAAAGTAAAACTCTTCCATTTCATTAAATATACCCTAAACCCCAAAATTATCACCATTTTCCAAAACCTAGGATATCATTCACAAGGCTTTTCTCAAGGGAAAATATATTTCATATACACTAGTGAATGTGACATTCAATTACTTGATAAACATTTTTGAAAAACAGTCCCCATTCAGAATAATTATAACATGGATTAAGCATTAAAAAAAATATATAGGTAAAATAAGGTCAAATATCAGTATCATGAAAAATTTAATATAGGAAAAACCCAAATTAAAAAATTTAATTAAATCCATGATCATCACATGAAAAAAGTAGTGATATGGAAAATTGTTTGCACTAAAACAGTAAGAAAAAATTTAGATTAATTTGATGGACCACCAACCACATTCATAGAAAATAACACATGTCGAGTGTCATCAAATGGTTTGAATTTAATTGTAATAAAAAATTAAAAGAGAAAACAAACTAGAAATAGGATATAATATATTAATATATTGAAAGGAAAAAAGATAGTGAAGGAAACTAATAAATGAGGGAAGAGGAAACATGGCCTTGTCATAGGCCCTTGATTCCATCAAGAAGAAACTCAAATAATAAATAACCATGGGAGATATCACATGGAGGAATAGGGGGAGGAAGAGGCATTAAAGGTGCTATTATTGGGGTGAAATGGGAGGAAATTATATATGTTTATTAAAGTGGAAAAGGGGGTAAAATACATTTCCCCCCTTCAAAAAAATTCCTAGAAGAGAATAGACCATCGGGAGAGCCCAAAAGAACTGCTGGGATACTATATAGACCATTTTATTTTTAGTAGAATTGTACAAGCCAGAAGGTGGCACTACATTAGTCATTTTTAGGCCCATCACAACTCCCAATCACTTTAAAACTCATCTAATGCATCTCGGTTACCTCTCGATCCACATACCATGTCCAAATAAACACAATTAAGGAGTTCCAAATTTAAAAATAGTGTTCTGAAGTCTAATTAAAATATTTCCCCCACCACTAATTCATAATTTATGTTCATGTCCAAATCAAAAATCTTGTCTAGACGTGAGGATTTACAAACTCCCCAATATAGAATTTCTCATATCCAAGAAGTATTTATGGTCATTCAACCATATAAACAAAAATTTCATATTCATTAGATAATAATCACTTAGCCATGTTCCATCCTTGAATTATCAATTTGTTCAACAATAAAAACTAAAAAAAACATGACATAAATATTCTCACTCCAAATCCAATGCTCATATTTATCATCAAAACACTAAGATGACACTCCACAATCTTCTTCCATCCAGATACACCCATATATTATGCATGATTAATTATCCATCATATGATTCTTCCCATAATAGTACTTTGAAAAAAAAGAAAATTTTGATCTTGGTACCTCCAAATATTGTAATTTACATTGGAAAACATTTCTAATAATTCAACTGACCCACACATCATGTTTATGACACAAAATACTGCAACAAAATCTAGATATTTGGTCATCATTGATACCAACTCTCACTTAAAATATTCAAAGTCAAAATGCTCACGTCTACACCAATAAATAATAATAATAGTATCCTAAATATTAAAAAAACCCGTCTAAAACATGAATTATTCTGTTTGTTTCAAAAAAATACTCACTTGATGGGGTTTTGTACTATCACATCAATCTAAACGCTAAAACACTGGTAACACCTCATCATGCCAATCTATCTTGAAATCCCTTGATTTCAACTATAGATGTGATTCTCAAAACACCCAACAAAGAGGCCTTTATCATTAGAGGTATCCTATGATAAATCCAAGCATAGTCTTGTGTTAAAACCTAGAATCATGATGAAATCCCATAACTAAGTCACTAAATAGAAAACAATTAACCATTCCCTCATATGGGAACTATCATGCCACTGAATTGAAATATAATTGAATTACACCATCAATTAGGATATTGAAATAAACACTAAGTTTTCAACTAGAACCAGATAGTGATTAACCACAATCATTCCCCAATTTCTTTGGTATTCATCAAAACATAAGAAATCAAACATCTTGTGTCTTATTAATATTATTGGGACAAGTACGATGCTTTGGAATAAATTCCCACATAGGGGATGAACAAATAAAACTAATATGAAGATCCCCACTATAGGAGTTTCATTACACCCACTCCACTAAATGTTGTCATGATCTTGATCTCTCATGTATTTTCTATCACTAAACAAAATGAGTGAACATAGAAGACCCACTGAAATCTAAAATCCAGATATGAAACACTAGATGTTCCTTTTTCCTAATTCCGAACAATATTAGCATCAACATTCCAAAAAATTCAACTAATAATTATTTTGATTCCCTTAATTGAAAAATTGTTCTCTACCCAATATATTTGTTCACTCATACTACTCATGGGGAACAAATTTAATAGTTTCAACCGCCAAGGAATGTGTTATCCTTTTTTTGATAGTAAAATATCTTTTAAATCACCAACAGTAGTACCAGGGTCAATCTTGGATCAATCATGCCATATACTTTTGATCTACCAATGTATATTGTAAATTACTATTAGAAACTCACAAATATTTTTAAAATCCATGTGGTCATCAACTAGATATCCCCCCACCAATTTTCAATTACCCTGATCTATTAAAAACCAGCAACTAAAACCCTCAATGGTCCCATGAATCTGATGATATATTCCTGATCCAAGATCTGATAGTGAAACTATTATAATTATATCTCTCAATAATTTTAAATATATATATATTTTCAAAATAATCACACAGATCCTATTGTACCAATCTAAGATGAATTAGATCAATGTATAGTAGCAACATTACATTGTAAATCTATAATGACATAGTCTTATCATACATAGATATTACATATTAATAAATGAAAATTCATTAAATTATAAAAAATATGAACATGGATTATAAAGGATTAGTGTGTTTGGAAACTTAAAAACATAAAAAACTAGTTTATAATAGAACTTTATCATCTCTCACTTAGTTCATTATAACTATATCCCTACTTATACATATCCTACACAATTCATTTCTCATATACTTGGGAAATAAAGAAAAATTAAGTGTGATATCATATTCTTAATATGGGTTAGAATGAAGATATATAAATATCAAATGACCATAAGTGTATGAGAATGTAGTCATAAAATTTGAAAACCAGAAACTGCATATCAAATATTGTAGTCTTGAGTCATAGAATAAATATTAGCTGTTCATGAAACATGACTCATAAAGGAATCATGAAAAATAATAGAGATATCATAAAATTGGAATGATACTATTAATTTTGGAATAAACATAATAATAAAAAGTAATTACTATAGTAGTCATGGTGTAATTCTATGACTATTTGAGTACATAATGTCCCTTACAAAACTACATTCACTACCCATTCAAATTTTATTTATCTCAGGATATATATGTATGTTTTGAATTAATTTGAGGGAGATAAAGGTCTCACCTATCACATAATGAAAATCATACATATGTATCCCACAAGATGATAATAAAATTTTTAGATTAGAATCCATGAGAAAATTTGGCTTAAAAAACATTTCATCATATCTTAAACATTGTAAATGGAAGGGATTTCATAAATATTTACACATTTCATCATAGAATAACCCATTGAAAATGATTTTGTTTCTTAAGAATCATTTCATCATAATTATAAACCATTTGAAGAATGAATATCAATTATATTATTGGATCATAACCCCAGTAAATCATAAGTAACATCAAAGGATGTCAACTTAGATGTAAAATGATTTTAATGCTCAATTGGAATGTTCCTTAAGGATAATTGAAATTCTAATCTGAAAAACAAATTTCAAATCATATAACATTTTAAAAATCACTTTTATTGAAAATAAACATAGAAAACATATAATTTATTTTTTAAATATTATTTAAAACATTTCATGAGGAATGGTTCCTTTCCACTTAGAGAATTGATTTGTAAAACATAAATAAATTTTAAAACCATTTTCTTTGAAAATAATCATGAAGACCTTCAGAGGAATCATTAATGTCCATTTAAATTATTTAATGAGGAAAATATACTGTCCACTTTGAAAACATAATTTCAAAAACAAAGAATTTTCAAAATTATTTCCAAATCCTTTTAATTGAAAAAATAATTTGTTTAAATTATTCTATAAATTATTAATGAGTCATGATAGCATGTAATTCCATTCTTGAATTACTTGGTTTAAAAGAAATGATTATGTACACATTTTCAATAGAAAGTCAAAAAATGATCATTCCAAAAAATTCCAAAAATATCTTTTTAATCCAATTTTTAAAAATTAAAAAATTGTAATAATTTATTTTAAAAATAATTATAAATTAGTAAATATATTAATTGAATCAAATTTATAAATCATAAATATGAATGTTAACAATTTATTGACGAAAGAAATTACTTAAGTCGATAATTTCTCATAAAAAAATATTTTTGATCTCATGATTTATTAAAGATAGGAAAATATTAGGAAAATATGTATTATCATTAAATAAAAAATGAAGAATAAAATTTATGGGAATTATTGATTTTTTCATCATAATATTTCATCATCAGTGACTTAATAATATAAAATCCTAATAAATAAAGTGATTGTTTTATAAAATATTTACAACATTGGAAAAATTTGAATTGTAAGCCCTATAAAATAATAAATTCAATTTTTTGACATATCATAAAAATAGATATATTTATGATATGACATGTCAATGTGGTAGTATATACTCCACAAAAAATAATATAGGTGAATAAAAAAATTTATGTCCCAAAGAAGTCTAATTGAGATAAAAATCACTTACATAATTGGTTTCTTTGGAATCATAAACCCAATGAATTATAAATAATAAAATGGATGCATAGATACCCATAATTTTCAGAAGAATTATTATATAATACATTCATGGGTAGTATATATGCCACATAAAATTAATGAGTGGTGAATATGTTATATGTCTCATAGAAAATAAATGTGACATTAAAAATCCATTAGATATTAGGTAAATATCAAATGAAAAGTCCATGAAAAAGATATTATCCCTACAAAATTAATAATAATATTAATTTATAGCCCTCATAATTTTGTACCATACAATTTTCCATCAAATATTTTAGGAATATAGAGACAATGCAGAATACTGATATATTTTTTCAGGAAGGACTCAATAACAACATTCTTAAAGAATAAACATGGTATTTTATTTATAAAGTAAAATTTGTTTGGCCATATTTGAATCCATTTTACATGGATTATATTCTATGTCTTTACATTGTAATAGTTCCAAAAAATGGCCAACTAAGCCCATCAACTGGAAATATCAACCAAGTCCACCTGTGGGAGTAGCCTCATCCTAGCCCTAGGAGCTAGCTGAATGGTGTGTGTGTGGGAGTAAAGATATCTCAAAATGGGTTCTCAGAGAAAATGTGTTCAACTATGCCTAGGTGGACTGAAAAATGATAGGGAATGGATGGTTAGGGAATATTTCATGTGTTGTGTGTTCTAACCCTGCTACAGGATTGAAGAATGAATGAAACCCTCATCCTTATTAAGAGTTGCCAAACCAGTTTGTTGATCGACGAGGGACGTTTCCTGAGCACAAAATTGTTGTTCCTACTTGAAGACATAAATAAATAACTAATATCATATGATAAATGATAATTTCTCCATCCAAACTCATCACATGATCATCCTCTACCTCCACCCACCTACCACACTCTGGAAGCCATTAGTTCGACATAGTGACCCACACCCGATGTCGTCAAGAATCGACTGCTCGACAATGACCATGATAACTGTCTATATTGATGAAGCCTGAGATAGCCTAATAATTATCATCCTATCGAATCCATGAATTAGATTTTTCTTCTCATGAATCTGATCAAGCAATAATATGAACCCTTCACAAGATTCATAATGCATCACATGATCAAATAGAGACAAAATTGAGCCATCATGGGAACATGAATCATTCTCTAGGATCCATACCGATGATCACCAGTTCCATCAAATAAACATTGTGTACTATCACATGAAGCCAATCCTATAATGGTGTGAAATCCATTATTACAGTTTATAATGATCTTACAATGAGATGTTGATAGTCAGTAAATGGCATTTGGGAATCACAAAATCTTGTTATGAAGTGGAACATAACTCCCATTGGGAGAGCCTCTGGTATGTGGATCATATGAAGCCACACCACTAAAAAACCCCAAATGCTATGGCAAGATCATTAAAATATGATCATATAAATCCCACTATAATTATATCACATGAATGCTCATTGGTTAAGTGAAGGTTCTATGTAGTAGGAGAATTCTTATTGACTATCATAGGAATCTAAAAATGTAATGCTGGATGAGAACACTATGAAGCGATCATTGTAATACAAAATGTTTTTATGGGCCATTTTTTCGAATAAATTAAAATTTTTATTTATATGTTGCAATTAACAAAGTCAAAAATTCCTTTCACACAAAATCAATTGGTCATATGTTACACGCAACACCAAGTTGGCGTTCGATACACGCAACACTGAATATAGATTTTGGTGAAGGTATAAAAGAACTATGTTTAAATTATGTTATATATAACACCAATGTATTCTTTCACTATACATAACAATGACCTAGATTGTGTTACATGCAAGAGAAACATTCCTCAATATCTTGTGTTGTATGCAATACATGTTGGAGTTGGTGGCCTCGAACCAACTACTTTGTAATTTATTCATTAATAAATACCTTATCACGTCTTGATTGTTCTTCTGCTTGACAATGCACGTGATAATTTCCTAAGGACATCTGTTGCATTAAAGGGTCATAGCTGATCCCTACTATGATGATAACCCGGAAGTGCCATAACACTGTTCTGGAATATATGTTCTATGGTTGGATGATGTTATTTTAGGGACAGAAATAATACATGCCATTAGGGGTGAGGACTAAAAAAACTTCGAGGCACCTTCTCATGGTGTGCAACTTTGGTAATATCCAAGAGGATATTATGAGAATGAGACCCACCAGTAGGAAATCCACATTTTATAGTGTCATTGGATGTTCCTATCTACAGAATGTTTTTTGGTCCTTAGACATTAATATTATCATTAATGGATATTACAACTCATGCACTTAGATGTATTGAAGAAAACTGTGATGACACACTATTCGCATCGAGGTAAGATACGTAGGGTGTGTCATGAGTAATAATGCATTAATAGATAATGAAAGAAAGGATTTGTACCTTATCATCCATAACGGAGGTAGATATCTCAGGCTGTTTAATGGAACAGATATAGCCTAAATAAATCCATGGCCATAGTAAGGTATGGGAGAGTTCAATTCTTGGAATTCAAAGAAAGAATAATCGAGCACACAAGTTGATGACACTAGCATGAAACCTGCTTGATTAGAGATATTGAGACAAAGGGATTACATTACACAGTAATCGTTCGTAGGAGGTGACACGTCATTGTGGTGTTAACTTATTTCTCTATGGGTGTCTTCACGTGTTGCTAGACGCTAACCTTGGACTTTAGGCGGGCTCCGCCTAATGCCACTGAGAAAGATGCCTAGTATGTCACAAACTAAGTGTGTCAATGTATCTCAGTTAAATATTAATTTAACAAGTTGAATAATTATTATTCCTGACTGTGGTTTAATAACTATTGAAGGATGCCTGCTGGCATTTATTTCGACACTAGTTATTTGAGAGAATATATTTTGTGCGAAATAATATATTTATTAGCGAGTAATGCAGTTACATTTATTTCAGAAATAAATATCCATTATTCAAGGTCTAATAAATGTGGTGGAGGAAATAATGGAAATAAAAAACAAGTACACAACTGTGTATTAATGATTACACACTGTGTAGTTTTTTAGTCGGGATTTTGAGGAAATAATATTGTTTTATTAAATTATATTTATTATAATCAGTGTCGGCGCATGTCAAGGAATTAATGATTCGACACATGGGTTTTCAATAAGAGTTAATTAAATAAATAAAACACGTAACACGTTTATTTATTGTCATAACTCTATAACCTCAAACCCGATTATAAATATCCTTACAACCCCAAAACTTTTCCCCAATCATTGTGCACAAAAATTTTATAGAGTTCTCTCAAGGCCGAAAGAACTCCTTCCACCAAGAATGCTCTCAAGATCGAGAGAGATCCACCACCACCGGATCATGGCGATCTAAGGCGGATATTGCTAGCGAATGTTCTTTCGCATTAGCACTCAGAGATCCCTTCAGTGACATCCAGAGATACATGGAGAACATGTGGATCACCGCTAGAGGAATCCTACACTTAGATTCTATGATGCAACGACGAATCACACCAGATCGTGGTTGGATACATCAACGAAGAAAGAATTCCATTAAGGTAATTCTTGTCAATTAATTAAATTAATTATAAACAAAATATGATGATCCTATCTCTATGGTTCTGGGACACCCTCTTATTTTTCATTCTTCATTATATTCCAAAGATTGAGCATTTTACATCGTGACAGATCTCAGATTGATCGTTGTTAATGCTAAAATTAAATTTGGGCACTCACACCAACGCACTTCCACTGCACTCGGAACCTACATGATGTATCAGAGGGAGGTTATATCATTGATTATAATTATTTATTTTTTCATTGGTGATTTAAACATTTAATAATTTAGTTATTTAAATTCAAGTTAATCGTTCATTAAAATCTGAATGTTGAGATCTGTTCCTCCCCTCTCATTTCTCGTTCACCTTACAGAAACGAATTTTTCTTTTAATTTTGATTAAAATAAAATAGAGGATCTCATATAGAGGATCCAAGCATTCCTGGATATAAAACACGAGAATACATGCTGTTTATTCAGAAGTACCTGCCGTGTAGTCTAGGTTCATGCATCGAACTGGTCTACCAAATCTGGCCATGTATTGGATCCTCTCTAAGTCCTTTATGACACTGTGTGTTGACCAGGAATAGGTGGTACATAGTTTCTGGATTACACGCAGTGTGGTCCACTGAACACGACATGTTTTCCCTTTTTGGCTAGGATTGGACCGTGTACCCATTACCCGGATTTCCCAGCTAGAAACCATGTAACAGGAATACAACACGGTGTGTGTCCAACTGAACACACCGTGTACTCTGAAAATTTCTGAAGCACATCAACACGCCATGTACCCAGGCATGTACTTCGGATGGACGGTTAAGAAAAGTACACGCTGTTTTGTTGGAACTACACGCCATGTACTCACCCAAATTATGCAGATTTATTAAAATTTATTATGTTATATAAACCCCTGAGATATGTACTATGGTGTAGGTGTAATGCTGAAGCACAAAATGTGATAGGTGTTATATATATATGTGTTTAATTTAACATCTGCGTAATGAATGGCAATTCACCGGGTTGACTAAAAGGTACAAGTTACGTACAAATATAATTTTAAATGAATTTATTTGTTTAGAATTATGATGGATGAGAATCTCAAGGAAATTCAGAAAAGGGTTTAAGATAAAATGATTGATTAATTAAAGATAATTAATTGATTCGAACATGATTTATCTTAAACAAGAATGATTAAATAATTGAATGCTAGTTTTATTTACAGGTAAATATCATTGCATGTATGGATGATCATGAGCTAGACCACGACCTTTGTATGTGAATGGTTTCTTTAATTTATTTATTTAAATTAAATTTTTTGACCTGCAAGCCTTCTCCTAATTAATATATTGGGCATGTGCGCCCAAGGATTTTATTATGTAAAAACCCTTTTTTACCCCTCACCTATGTGTGAGATAAATGAATACGTAATGGATGGAGCTACCATGCTAGTGGAGGCGGCTCAAATAGGAGCCATGGTGAAACCAATCCAAGGAGATACAAAGGTGGACAGGTTGAAAGATGTAAACACGAACCTGAAAGGTTCATGGTGTTTCTACCCTAGGTCTTGGGTTGTTTATCAAACGCTAGATAAACTAACCATTAGAACAAGCTCATGATCATGCCATTTATTTTATTTCTATTAGTTTCATGGTTTATTTATTGTGGGTGGGTTGTCACGATCACCTTATTAATGAATTAAACAAACATGCAAGATGGAACTAAAATAAAGACCGACTTATGCTTAAATATTATCTTAGACATGGTTAATCACTTAAGTATATCCCAATTAATATTAAAAAGAATGTAATCAAAGATAACAAAATTTTAATATATGTATAAGGATAAAATTCCTCAAAGAAATATTAAGTCGGTATAGCCTTCCATAATCTTGGTAAGAATCGAAACATAGTTCAAAGTGCTTGACCAACCGTAGTTGGGCTGCATTCAATTATCATGGAATTATTATTCAAGGTTTTGGGTTGAAATAACTTGGTTGACATCAAGGGTTGACTTCCACAACAGGAGTTTGTGAGACCAATAAGAAAAGGTTGAGGAAATCCAAAATAAAAGGATTTCAGGATTGGGGAGTCCACTCAGCAGATCAAGGAGCAGCGAGTTAGTGTAGTTGGCATTTGGAATGCCTACCTAAAACCCTCAATGTTGCTTGAACAACCCTATTTGGGGTAATGAAAATGGAAATATGGATCATTTCCATTATAATATTCAGGAAATAGAATATTCAGAAGTCAATGGTGAGGGCTATTGGATTTCGATAAAATAGTGGGAGACTAATAAGTATTAATTTATTTATTTGTATCAATTTTATAATAATGTACTAAACCTTATCTCATCTTAATTTGTAGAAACGGAAAGAAATATGACTTCAAACATATCATTGCGTACCATACTCAAGAAGGAAAACCTTCTCACCAATACTAATTTCCAAGAGCAGCAGAGGCGTTTACACGTCATCCTTCACCACATGTGGAAATTGTATGTGTTGGAAGAGCCTATTCCAATTATGCTTGGAAACGAGGCCAGTGATGAGGAAGTAACTCTTTATATGAAACATATTGATGATTGCACATATTTCCAATGTTTCATTCTATCGGCCATGTCTAATGAGCTCTTTAAGCAACATGAAAACATGGATGCATATAACATGATGTCTCACCTTAAGGATCTCTACCAAGAGAAGGTGTGATAAGAGAGATATGAGATATCCAAAGCTTTTTTTACAACTAGGCTTGGAGAGTTTGCACCAGCTGGGCCTCATGTATTCAAGCTTATTGGCTACATCGAACCCCTGGACATCTTAGGTATTAAATTCCCGGATGAGTTGCGTTCAGATCTCATCCTATCATCACTTCCCAAGACCATCTCAAGATTTATTGTCAACTACAACATGATCAATAATGAGAAGTGTCGATCAGAATTTCTGACCTTGATTCACCAGGTAGATAAGGACATGGGGCGTGAAAAACCCGCAGTCCTCATGGTGAATAAGAAAAGAAAAGACAAGGAAAAGGGGGAAAAGACTTAGAAATTGTCTGAAGCCCTCGAGTTCCATCCTTCCAAGAAGGGGAAGATCTAGAGGCATGGCATGGAATGAGAGGCAGTGCGTTTTTTATGTGGAAAGCAAGTCCATAGGAAGAGGAAATCCACCCAGAAGCATGGGGATGGTAAAGGTGTGTTTGTTATCAAGTGTAATCTTTCTATTTCTAGACATTGGGTATTGGATACAGCTTGTGGGGATCACATCTGTATTCAAATGCAGGAACCAAGTTGATTTATAAATATTTCCAAACGAGAGGTGGATCATTGAGCTGCCAATGGAACAAGGCTGGCTGCATTGGCCATTGGTGATTACCACCTATCATTACCGACTAGGATGATTTTGGTTTTATGTAACTATTATTATGTGCCTAGTGTTACCAAAAACATATTTTCTGTATCTTGTTTGGATATGGATGGATATATTTTCAATTTTTGAAGTAAGAGTTGTATCTTTTATATGAAAAGTGTATGTTATGGTATTGGACATTTAAATAATGGTTTGTATGCATTAAATTACAAAAACCAAGTGTTGGAAATTGATAATGAAACAAACCCACTTGACTCATACATCAGCCAGTTGTGGAATCACCGTCTCGGTCATGTAAATGAGACGTTCTTGACAAAGCTCCACCAAGATGGATATTTAGACTCTATTGAGCTAAAATCACTTGATAGATGTCACACTTTTTTACGAGGTAAAATGAACAAGCTTCCTTTTGGTGGATAGGGTGAAAGGGCCACAAAGATTCTAGGATTGGTGCACAAGGATGTATGTGGACCATTTCCAATAGAAGCTAGAGGTGCATATTCTTACTTGATTACTTTTACTGATGATTTAAGTCGATATGGCTATGTCTACATAAGGAGGTATATGTCAGAGTCCTTAGAGAAATTTAAGGAATTCAAGAATGAAGTGAAGAATCATCTTGGTAAGAAGATAAAGAAACTTCGATCGGATCGAGGTGGAGATTATCTGAACCGAGAGTTCCTCGATCTTCTATAAGAGTCTGGGATTTTATCTCAAGTCAATCCTCATTATACACCACAATGGAGTGGTGTTAGTGAGAGGAGGAACCACACCTTCTTGGATATGGTGTGCTCGATGATGAGTCATGCAGATTTTCCATTATCCTTTTGGGGATATGCATTACAAACTGCCACATACACATTAAACCGAGTACCAAATAAGGCGGAAAATGGAATTCCATCCGAGTTATGGAATGGAAAGAAAATAATTTTTTCGCACACACGTGTATGGGGATGCGATAAATTTGTTAAGGCCTTCTCAGAAAACAAAATAACACCCTGAGGAAGGAAGTGTATATTTATAGGATAACCCAAGAAAATAAAAAGATATTACCTACATAATCCTTCAGACAATAATGTGACTGTCGCCAAACAAGCCAGATTTCTCGAGAGGGAGCACATCCTAAAAAGGATAGTGGGAGAAAGATTGAATTCAATGAAGTTGATGCTCAAGATACACAGGATTTGGTGCAGGAACAAGTTCCACAGGTCCCCGTGGAAGAGGTTCTAGAAACACAAGTACTACGTAGGAGCTCAAGAGAGGTAATAGAAACAGAGCGATTTGGTTTCTTAGTCACCGAGGATGGTAAATAATTATTGTTGGACAATGATGAACATCTATCCTAAAAGGAAGATGTATAAAGCTCAGAAGCTTCTAGATGGCTAGAAGCTATGAATTATGAGATGGATTCCATGTATCAGATCTAAGTCTGGGTTTTGGCCGATGAGCCAGTTGTTGTAAATCCTATTGGATTCAAATGGGTATTCAAGAGAAAAATATACCTGGAAGTTCAATCTAGAACCTGTAAAGAAAGGATAATTTCTAAAGGATTCAGAAAACATCAAGGAATTCACAATGATGAAACCTTCCCGCTAGTTTCCATGATTAAATCTATACGAATCATATTTCCATAGTAGCTTACCATGACTACGAGATTTGGAAAATGGATAAAAAATAGTATTCCTTAATGGGAACATTCAGAAAGATGTCTATATGACACAACTAGAAGGGTTTGTGACACCAGGTGAAGCCAAACAAGTTTGCATGTTGCAGAAATCCATTTATAGATTAATGCAAGAATCCAGGTCATGGAACATTTGATTTGATGAAGCCATAAAGGGATTTGGTTTCATTAAGAACTAATGTGAGCAGTGTGTTTATAAGAAATTTAATGGGAATGAGATCGTTATCCTAGTATTATATGTTGACAACATATTGATTATTGGAAACGATGTACTAGTATTACAGTCAGTTAAGGACTAGTTGAACAAGTGTTTCCCCATGAAGGACTTGGGTGAAGCAGCATACATTCTTGGGATCAAGATCATACATTATAGATCCAAGAGGCTTCTTAGACTATGTCAGGGTGCAAGCATTGACCAGATACTAAATAAATTTAGTATGGAACAATCCAAGAGGGGATTAGTTCTAGTGTCACACGGCCTACATCTTTCTAATAAAATGTGTCCAGAGACACAATAGGAGAAAGATAGAATGAGTAGGATCCCATACAGTTCGGCTATAGGATCCATCATGTATGCCATGTTATGTACCAGGATTTATGTTGCCTATGCACAGAGCATGGTAGGTAGATATCAAGCAGATCTAGGAGAACAACATTGGACTACTATTTAGACTGCCCTTAAGTATCTAAGAAGAAGTAAGGATATGTTTCTAGCGTATGGAGGAGACGAAGAGCTTGTCATCAGAGGGTATGATGATGTTGGTTTTTAGACATATCAAAACAATCTGAAGTCACAGTCTGGATATGTTTTCTATCTAAATGGAAGAGCTTTGAGATGGAAGAGTTCAAAGTAGCCACTTGTCGCTGATTCTATAGTAGAGTCTGAATATATAGCGGCTTCTGATGCATCCAAAGAATCCGTAATGATTCAGAACATTTTCCATGAGCTTAATGTGGTGCCTAGCAGTAAATACCCTATCACATTGTATTGTGATAATACTGCAGTGGTTTCTCTTTCAAAAGAACCAAGGTCACGTCAACAGAAAAAGCACATACTCCAGAAGTATCACCTCTTTAGAGATTTTAATCTGAGGGGTGAATTTTTTAGTGGGCAGAGTGTCCAAGGAAGAGAATGTGGTGGACCCCATGACTAAAGTCATATCTCAGCAGAAGCATGAATATCATGTGAGAGATAGTAGGTTAAAGGTTGTTAGCTGTTAGATCTAGTACAAGTGGGAGTTTGTTGGAGTCGGTGGCCTAGAACCAACTACTTTGTACCTTATTCATTAATAAATACCTTATCACCTCTTGATTATTCTTCTGCTTGACAATCGATGTGATAATTTTTTAAAGATAACTGTTTCATTAAAGGGTCATATCAGATCCCTGATACGATGAGAACTCAGAAGTTCCATAACACTATTATTTAATATATGTTCTATGGTCGGATGATGTTATTTGAGGGACAAAAATAATACAGGCCATCAGGGTGAGGACTCATAAAACATTGAGGCTCCTTGTCATGGTGTGTGCCTTTGGAAATATCCAGGAGGATATTATGAGAATGAGACTCACCCGTAGGAAATCCACATTTCATAGTGTCATTGGATATTCCTATATGCAGACGTATGTTTTGGTCCTTAGACTTTAAGATTATTATTAATGGGTATTACAACTAGCGCACTTAGATGTATTGATGAAAACTATGATGACACACAGTTCATAGCGAGGTAGGATACGTTGGGTGCGTCACGAGTAATACTGCATTAATAGATAATGCAAGAAAGGATTTGTTTCTTCTGTTCCATAACAGAAGTAGATATCTCAGTCTCTTTGATGGAATTGATATAGCCTAAATAAATCCATGGCCATAGTAAGGTATGGGTGAGTTCAATTCTGGGATGTCAAAGAAAGAATAATAGAGCACATGGGTTGATGGCACTAGCATGCAACCCATTTGATTAGAGATATCAAGACAAAGGGATTACATTACATAGAATGTGTTCGTAGGAGGTGACACGTCATTGCAGCATTAACTACATTCTCTATGGGTGCCTTGGTGTGTTGCTAAATTCTAACCCTATACTTTAGGAAGGCTCCACCTAATGCCAATGAGAAAGAGGCCTAGAGGGTCACACACTATGTGTATCCATGTATCTCAGTTAAATATTAATATAACAATTTGAATAAATATTATTCTTGACTATGGTTTAATAATTATTCAAGGATGCCTGATCGCATTTATTTCGACACTAGTTATTCAAGAGAATATATTGTGGGAGAAATAATATATTTATTAGAGAGTAATGCAGTTACATTTATTTCAGAAATAAATAGCCTTTATTCAATGACTAAAAAATCTAGTGGAAGAAATAAAGGAAATAAAAAACAAGTACACGCTGTGAACTAATGATTACACGCCGTTTAGTTTTTTAGTCGGGTATTTGAGGAAATAATATTATTTTATTAAATGATATTTATTATAATTAGCATGGGAACATGTCATGGAATTAATTATTCGACATGTGCGTTTTTAATAATAGTTAATGAAATAAATAAAACGTGTAATGGGTTTATTTATTGACATAACTCTATAACCTAAAATCTGATTATAAATATCCTCAAAACCCCTAGACATTTCCCCAATCGTTGTTCACAACAATTCTAGAATGTTATCTCATGGATGAAAGGAGTCCTTCATCCAAGAATGCTCTCAAGACCTACGAGAGATCCACCAACACCGGATCAAGGTGATCGAAGGCGGACATCGCAAGAGCTAGCACCTGGAGATCCCTTTGACGATGTCTAGAGATATATGGAGCACGTGTGGATCACCAATAGAAGAATCCTACACTTGGATTCTACAATGCAAAGATGGATCACACCAAATCGTGACTGGAGACATCAATGAAGAATGAATTCCATCAAGGTAATTCATTTCAATTAATTAAATTAATTATAACCAACATATAATGATCCTATCTCTATGGTTCTGGGACCCCCTATTTTGTTTTTCGTTCTTCGTTTTATTGCAATGATTTGGCATTTTACATTGTGACGGATCTCGGATTAATCATATTAACGCTAAAATTAAATTTGGGCACTCCCACCAATGCACTTCCACTGTGCCCAAAACCTACATTAACAAGTTTCACTAAATAACAATATATTATTAAAATATTATAATTCAATGAGATATAAAATAGAAATAATGAATATTATTAACTACATTTTAAATTTTAGATAACATTAACATTCATCTTATATATTTTCTAGACCTGATATAATAACATATTCAAATTTTTTGATAAGAGAAGTATTTTTCAGTGAAATACAATTTCAATACCTTTTAATGGGGAACCATTTTTAAATATAGTTTTTGAAAATTTATGAAGATATATTTGACAATAAAAATTTATTCCTTGGAAGTGGAACATTAAAATTTACCTTGGTTGATTTTTTTGGAATTTTCAGGATGATATTCACATTTTAATGAATAGTGAAGAATACTTCAATTTAATTCATAACTGCTTTTTCTTCAAATTTATTTATATAGTTATATTATATTTTAAATAGGTTTTAATGTGTAATTGGATTATGTTTTTATAATTTAATACAATTTTGGTCATATTATTCAATTTCACATTTAAATTATTCCTAAACACATGTCAATTTTTTGATAATTTTTACTTCTTAAAAACTTGCTTTTTGGTTTTGACACTAAGAATTTATTTTAAGTTAATTAATGAAACTTCTATTTTTTGAATTTTGAAAAATGTATTCCATATTAGGAATAATTGGGTTTAAATTATGTTAATAGGTTTCATTTATTTTTGTTGGATATTATTAATTGCAACTACAATAATTTTTATTTTCCATATTTAAATGTAAATTAAGTAAAATAGGGTAACAAAGAATATAATAAAGACACTAAATTTACCGTAAAACATACAAAAATATTATGAGATGAATTAAATTCGACCAATATAACCTAAGGGTAGGAATTGAAACATTTAATTGGCATTATTCTATGAAAGGTATGTAATTGTAATTAAAACAAAAGAAAGGGAAAACATTTTACTCTCATATATCTTATATGTACAAAAATTTTAATGTAGTGATAAACATGATAAAACTTATAAAATAAATATTATACAGAAATAAAATGAAATTATATATATCATGTGAATTTATTTTTAATTTTTATAGATTAAATATTTACCATTAATTATGACCCAATATTGATGTAGAAATTAATATATTAATAGAAATATAAATAAAATATTTTTAAAATATTAACAGAAATATTATATGAACTAATTAATGTTATCGAAGAATTTTTCAGGGGACTATGACATGTTATGAGTGTATTAAATATTTTTATGAGAATTTATCTTATGTGTGGATTTAATTTAATGTATAATAATTTAATACTGAAAAAATTAAAACTCTTGTTATTTTATCAAAATATCATATGAGTAAATTATTGAAAAATCACTAAAATATTTAAAAATTAAATACTGAAAATTATATGGACTAAAATGTCATAAATTATCCAATTATTTAAAATTTACCACACATATGTTAATATTTCAACAATTTAATATTTAGAATATTATTACTACAAATAAAATAAAATAGATTAAATTACGATAAATCAAAATGACAAGGTTTAAAATAAAATCAAAACACATATAAATTTTATTGGATGAAATTATTTATATCCATAACCATATTAAACTATAAATAAATGAGTTTGGGTGGATTATAAGATTAAATTAATGTTATAATAAATTAATATTTCAATACTTTCCTAAAGTGCCACTCCACCCTCTTATAAAAGGCCATCACCTATACCCAATTACTCACACCTTTCAAGACCATTGTCTCATAAAAAAATCTGATAAAATAAGTTCCCAACATCACTACCTTACACATAGTGGCCAAAATTTGTGTAGAAAACAATCCTAGGGAGACCTTTTGTTCAAATAAAAAGGAGATACTCAAAAAAAGAGGTAATTGTTTTATCAACTCTTTCAAAATTATTTTATTCTTCTACTTCCTATTCATTTGTATTTTCCATAAAAAATTAATAAATACACTATCATATACATTATTTGATGATATTATAATTATTGGAAAACCATACACATCCTTTTATCCATCATACGAATAACAATATTACCATGCGTCTGTACATATGGTTTACCATCTCCACGCTGTGGTGTAATTATTATTTAAGAACACTTATTTTGGATTAGTATATTGATGAGTATAATGGTTTTAAATAATGAATATAACATAATAATTATTCTCTAATATTTATATACCATCCAATTCCATACTATTTAACCATCAAGGGAATGATATCATCGCTCTTGCGTACGTACGACTTACCGTCTCCAAAACACTTGAGATTCATTGTCCACGTTAACCATTCAAGAATGATTATAAGTCATATATAATAAATTATCATGAAATATATTACATAATAATGATACTATATTTATGTGTATATATATTCATTTCATTTAATTTCTTCCATTCAATTCAATACGGAAATTGAAACATCGTTCATGCATACATATAACCAACCATCTCTATGAAGGGTGTATTCAATTTCAGTAATCTATCTGTTATATATATTTATATACTAAATATATATGATATATAAATAATGATATACATTCTTAATGTAATTAAATCATGATATAAGTAATAATAACAAGAATAACATGTTAAGACATATATGATAAATAAAAGGATCATTACCCAAAATGTTGCTTTAATATGGAATTGATAAATAAATTCGTAATATAATGTCATAAGTGAATCATATATGATATCATAGATTTTATTATGGTTTGTTTACAAGTTAATTATTTGTTTAAAACCACTATACATGTGTTTTAGAGACCTATAGATGAAAT
This sequence comes from Viscum album, assembly GCA_963277665.1. NCBI lineage: Eukaryota > Viridiplantae > Streptophyta > Magnoliopsida > Santalales > Viscaceae > Viscum > Viscum album. The sequence continues at coordinate 324,378,918 of OY728152.1, read as the reverse complement.
AAGACCTAAGGTAAGGGATAATTTTGCAATATCATTATTAATTGACATAGTTTATTTGTAAGTATTTACTAGGGAATATTAATCATTCACGTCCTAGTCTCTTAAATATATACTGTTATTTTTTATTCTTATATTATTTTTTAAATTTAATTTTAACCATTGTTAATTTTTTAATAAACGGTATAGAAAGAATCCTTGTTTTGTTTTCTGTATGATGTACATTTTTTTGACTTTTCCAACAAGGGTACAAGAAGAATGTTTCTTAAATTTTATGGAATTAATGGGTTTTTATGTCTTCTTAATTCCATATTTCCATGAATATTACTTTATATTATTTCATGCTTATTTTTAGAAAAATAATTTTTTAAAAAATTGAGTGGGATTTTGAGAAAAGAAAATGTTTTTGAAGAAGAATAGATATTTTCATCAATAATTAAGTTTGAGTGTTTTATAAAAATCATCTTAAATATAAGATGATGCTATTTAAATAGTGTTATGTTTATATAACTATTATTACAATGATTTGACTATGTTAATCATGGAATGATATTTTATATGGACCAATTTATGATAAAATGATGTTCAAGAAACCAATTTTATTTCATGGGTTATACTATAGTGAGTGATTTATTTTTTTTGTGGCACATTTAAGAATTATTCCATTATGAGATGGGTGTGCCCTATATACCCCTCCAATTAAGTGGGTAAAGATATATATCTCATGATATAGACTTGACTAGAATTTAAAATAAATATGGTTCAGTAATACATGGATGAAATGAAAATTAAATCAGGTTCAGTAATACATGGATGGAACAGAAAGTAATCCAGGTTTAGTAAAGAACATTGTCCACTATAATTGTATTGGAAGAAATATATTTGATAATATGGAAATAATATTATTTTCGTATTTGTTTACAACAGTTCTATGTTTTATTCCAATGCTATTTTATCTTGGTTAATATTCCTTTATGATCACTTCCATACACACTACCATGGTTTATTTCATGATTCTAGATATTGATATTTGAACATTATGTTCATGTTTTTTCCATTATTATGTTTATGGATTTTTTATATACTCCATGTTTACCCTTACTGAGAATTTTACCTCACCCTTTTTTATGTCTTGGTTTCCCTAGATATAATGAAATGTTCTATGTATGAAAAGAAAAGGGGAAGATCTTTAGGGGAGATGTTGAAGATATTTTAACAAGTTATAAGATTATGTTCGATGATTCTAAAGAAACTAAACTAATATAGCCATTGGTAATATGTCTTTGTAATGAATTAATTATTCTAGAAAAGAGATTTATTTTCTAGGTACGTAAATCTTGGTTCATACAGTTGGTGTCAGAGCAAAGGTTTAGTCCAATTTTGGAAACTAGGACGAGAAAATTTTAATGAGATCCCTAGAGATATTTATAAGGTATGTCTATGGATATCATATAAATAATTCAAGTATATGTTCCAATACTAGAGTTTTCTGTAATAATCATTAATAACATAGGATTAATCCTAGGATATCATATATTGAAATATAATAATTAATTTACCTTACTTATGTGTTTTTAATATTTGATATGTATTTCTCACACTTTTCATTCTATTTTTAGTAAAAGTACTGAACTATATAAAATATGGTTATCCATTTAATGTTTCAAATGGGGAAATTATTGGAATAATGAAGATAAACTTCCTAAGTGGAAATATCATGATGAGAATCATGACGATGGTATGAGTATTGGTCATACTATTGAGGATAAAGAGATTGTAAATGATATGTGAAAGGCAGGTGATGTTATTCCAGTATTTTTTACGTCAAACCAAAGAATCTTGAGGTTGAGAGACTTTAATTCATGATTCATAATTTTGGAACGACATGGATGATTGATCCGGAGTAATGATTTATGAATACATTTTGATGATTGAGGTGTATATTTTTTATATATAAAAGATTATGTTATATGAATCATAAAATATATAAGTGTTTCCAGTATAAGTGTTTAAGTAAGGATTGGAAATGTTATGTTGAATAGTTCTAAGGAGACAGAAAAGTGATTTAAGGGTAAGGTGATATAATTGGAGAACAAATGATTATATAGAAGATATCCCTTAATATGTCCCTTATGTTAAGATAATGATTTTTGGAGAATGATATTTTGTATTTGAATAGGTAAATTGGATGGTTCTAGTTTCATGGGAACTAATTATGGAGTTAGTGACAACTAGGATATACTATTAGGGATAATGTATAAAACATTTTGGTACTTAAGGAATATATCCATTAAATTTGGGTCTGAGGAAGAATACATGTTTTCAATAAGGATATATGGTAATTTAGGCTACTTCCATGACTCAAGATAATGAATGACTAATTCATTAAAATGTTTGGAATGTGACCAATAATATATATTTTATCATATATGGGGAATAAATGAAGGCATTCACATGATTGTTATATGACATATCTTGTGATTTTTTTTGTACAATGATTTATGATAGAAGTATTTTGAATAAGCCTAAAGGTTGGAATGGTTTAATTTGGACATTATATACTATTTTTGGGCTAATTTTTATAATATTATTTCTGGAATGTTAAAATAGTATAGTTTTAGAAAAATGACAACCCACATGATGGGAGACAACCCATCGCATCGGACATGGCTATGGGAATCAAACCCAAAACCAATGTGCTATAGGTTTTTATCACCTACCACTGGATTAAAAGGAGTCCCTAGTTACTATAATTTAGTATTATTTTGTTTACATGATATGATAGATGAAGTATAATTCCATTGTTGGAACCACATATGATTAATCTCACCAAGGATGGACTTATGTGTATTTGATTACTTGTTCTAATATTTTTGTGATTAAGATGTATGTAATGACATATCATTAAATTTATGGATCACATGATCTTATAATACATTAGGAATGGAAAATTCAGCTTCATTTCTTTCAATAAGATATGAAGTGGAAATTGTTCAAGGCATGGCTAATGACGAGATTATACTAAAATCATGTAAGTGTTTCTTCTCAATTTCTTCATCTATAGGAAAATGATCTCGAAAACCAAAAATTTTATTCTAGTACCTCATAATCTAATGAATCAGATGGTACCTTAAATACTCAAAGATTTAGGGCTTTCTGGTTGTTAACTTTCTCTAACCTTGTTCTTTATCACTATCCATCAGAACATGACAGTTAGATTTCACTTCCATTTCCATGATTTCACTTCCCACCTATGTTCTCCTATGTGGAAACATAGTGATGAATTATGTTGGGTAGCCATTATGTTTAACATTTATATTTAAAATAAAGTTTTAGTATTCCTTTTTACGATGTGGGTTTCCCTGAAAGATACTTTCAAGTAGTAAACCTTTTAAAACCCTAAAGAATTTCTAGGGATTAATTCATTTTAAGGGGTGTTTAACGTAACACCCCAAGTTTTTTTTGGACAATTTTTTCAAATTAATTGAAATTCCCATTTATATCTTACAATGAAATATGTAAAGAATTACTTTCACACTAAAGTAACTTGTTGTATGTTACACACAAAACTGAGTTGTTGTGTGATACATGAAACACTCATTATAGATTTTGTTCAATGTATAAAAGAATAATGTTTGGATTATGTTTTCTGTAACACCAAAGGAAGCATGCAATATATGAAAAACTATCCGAGCTTGCATCACATGCAAGGGCTACCTTCCTCGATAGATTGCATTGTACACAATACCGTGTTTCACTAACCTACAATATATTATTAAAATATTATTTTTTAATGGTATATAAACTGGCCATTATGAATAGTATTAAACACATTTCGAATTTGATATAAACTTTACATTAATCTTATGTATTTCCTAGACATGATATAAGAAGAAATTAAATTTGTTTGAAAAAAACTATTTTTCAATGAAATATAAATTTACCGCCTTTAGATGGAGAAATCTTTTTTAAATATAGTTTTTTAATTTTTTCAAGTTATATTCACCATTTTAAATTTATTATTTGGAAGCGGGACATAAAAAATTACCTTGGATGAAATTTTTTGTATTTTCCTGACGAAATTCATATTTTAATGAATTGTGAAAAATACCGCATTTTAATTTAAAACAACTTTTTCTTCTAATTTATTTATATAGGTAAATTATCTTTTTTATTGTTTTTGAAGTAATAATTGATTTCTTTATAATTTAATCCATTTTTTTCATTTTTTATAATTTAACATTTAAATTATACATAAACACATGTCAACATTTTGATAGTTTTTACTTCTTAAAAATCCACTATCTCATTTTGACAGCATGAATTAATTTTAAATTAATTACTGAATCTTCTGTGTATGAATTTTGAAAAATTGATTCCAAATTTGGAATTAGTGGTTTCAAATTATGTTAATCAGTTACTTTTATTATTTTTTTGATATTATGAATAGTAACTATGATAATTTTAATTTTCCATAGTGAAATTTAAATTAGGTAAATTAGTGTAAAAACAATTTAATACAGATAATAAAAGTACTTGAACACCTTCCAAAATCCTATAGGATGAATTCAATTATACCAATATCACATATGGGTCACAATTAATTCATTTAGTTGACTTTTTTCTACGAAAGTGATGTAAATATAATTAAAAAAAAGAATGTGACACCATATCACTCTCATATATATTATAAGTATAATTATATTAATGTAGTAATTAACATGAAAAAACATTGAACATGAATATTCTCATGAAATATAATGAAATTATATACATAATCTGAATTTATTTATAATTTTTAGAGATTAAATAATTACCATTAATGATAACACAATAGTTACGTAGAAATTGTTTTCTTATGAAAATTATAAATAAATGGTTTCAAAAAATATTAAAAGAAATATTATATAAACTAATTAATGAGATAAAAAAAATTTCTAGGTGACTATGAAATGTTTAAAGTGTATTAAATAATTTATTTTGATTTTTAATTATGTGTGGATTTTATTTAAAGTCCAATAAATGAATAGTGAAAAAATTAACACTACTAATACTTTATTAAAATAACAATTGATTAAATTATTTAAAAATTACCTAAATATTTTAAATTTACTAAGTGAACATTATATGATCTAAAATTTCATAAATTATCAAATTATGGACAATTTACAACACATAAGTAAATATTTATATCCATTTACTATTTTCAATATTATTTCCACAAATACAATTAAATAGATTAAATAAGGATAAATCAAAATGAAAAGGTTTAAAATAAAATAAAAACACATCCATGTTTTATTGGCTATGTTTATTTCAAACCATAAACATATTACCCAAGAAAGTAATGTGTTTCGGAGAATTATAAAAAAAATAAATTTAAAATAAAATAATATTTCAAGACATTCCTAATGTGCCCCTCCACCCTCTTATAAAAGGCCACCACTTCTTCCAACATACACACACCGTTAAATCCCTTTGTATAGTTAATAATCGGACTAAATAATCTCCAAACATCCCTTCATTCCTCATACAAGCCACACATTGGTAATAAAGCCTTCTTAGGAATACATTTTGTTAAAATCAAAAGGAGATACTCAAAAATGATGTAATTGTTTTTATCACCTCTTTTAAAATTATTTTCATCTTATATTTCTATTCTTTTGTTGTTTCCATAATAAATAAACAAATCAAGTATATTATAAATCCTGAGATGTTATTATAATTATGGGACAACCTTATACCTCCTTTTATCCATCCAACGAATAACAGTATCCCCATGTGTTTGTATGTATAGTTTACGGTCTCCATGACATGGTGTAATGGTTATTCAACAATACTTAATTTGGATGGGTATATTGATCAGTATAATGGATGAAAATAATGAATATAACATAATAATTATTATTTTAAAATTCATATACAATCCAATTTCATACTATTTAACCATCAAGAAAATGATATCATCACCCGTGCGTACGTACGACTTACCATCTCCAAGACGCGATGAGATTCATTCTCCACGTTAAACATTCCATAATTATTTTATGGTATATATAATAAATAATAATGAAATATATGAAATTGTAATGCTACTATATATATATATATGATTTACATGCTTCCATTCAATTCAACAAGGGAAAGGAAACAATGTTCACGCATATGTACGACCAATTGTCTCCCTAAACAATGTATTCCATTTAAATTATCTAAGTATTATATATATTCCAATACTGAATATATATGATATATAATTAATGTTTTTAATTTTTAAATTAAATCATGATCTAGGTAATAACATCAAGAATAAAAATTCAAAACACGTATGATAAATAAAAGGGTTATTACCCAAAATGTTTATTTAACATGGAAATGATAAATACATGGGTAATATACCATCATAAGTGAATCATATAAGATATAATATATATTATTATGGTTATTTTACATGTTAATAATATGTTGAAACCCAATGTATTAGATTTTCAAACACATATGGAAGAAATCATACTTAAGTTATGGGATTATTTTTCTATCTCATTGTCATTTGTGATTGTTTATTCATAAGGATTTATTGGGGTATATTTTTCATTAAAACCCATGTCTAGTAAGTATATAATATTATTTATATTCTTATAAAATTTTTTAAATTTAATTTAATTCATTGGTAAATTTTTATTAAATGGTAGGGAAGGAATATTTCTTTCGTTTCCCACATAAGGTATATTTTTTGACTTTTCCAACAAGAGTAGAAGGAATTTTTTTTAAATTATTCGTAATTAATCGGTTTTTATGTCTTATTAACACCTTATTTATGTGAATATTCCTTTACGATTTTTAATTTTTATTATCATCTAAATTCTTAACATTTAAAATTTCGTACCATTTTGAGAAAAGAAAATGTTTTTGAATAAGAAAGGATATATTCCTCAAGAATTATGTTCGAGTGTTTTATAAATATTATTTTCCATCTATGATGATGATATTTAAATAGAGTTATGTTTATATCCCTATTATTAATATTATTTTATTTTTTTAATGATGGAGTGATATTTTATATTGATTATGTTTTGATTGAATGATGTTTATGGAACCCATTTAAATTCTTATGTAATGCTATGATGAATGATTTATGTTTTTATGGCACGTTTGAAAATGATTTCATTATATGATGGGTGGGACCTATATATCCATACAATGCATTGGGTAATGATTTTTATTTCTTAAGATAGACATGACTGGAACAACATATAAATCCAGTTTAGCTATACATGACTAGAATGGAAAGCAAATATGGTTAAGTAATACATGGATGGAATGACAAGTAAACCCTATTTAGTAATGGACTTTGTCCACAATCATTTCCTTGGAATCATTTCCTGGGCATATATGGAAATCATATCATATGCTTATTTTTTTAAAAAAATTCTATGTTTTATTCCAATTCAATTTTATTATGGTTAATTTTCCTTTATGATCTGTGCCTTACACACTGCCAATATTTATTAAATGACTCATGATTTTGATATTTAGACTTTATATTCATGTTTTTACATTCTAATGTTTATGTTTTCTTTTAAGTTATCCATATTTAACCTTATTGAGCATTTGATCTCACCCTTTTGATGTTTTAATTCCCCTAGGATATAAAGAATTGTTTTAGGTTGGAAAAGAAAATGGGAAGATCTTTATGGGAGGCATTGAAGATATTTCAAAAAGTTAAAATATTATGTTCAATGTTTCCAAATATAGTAAACTAATATGGTCTTTGGGAGTATATTTGTGTAATGTATTAAGTATTCTGTGAAAAATATAATTTCCATGAACGTTAAACTTGGTTCCTTACAATCATCAATTATAATGACTATCCTAGGGTTAGTTAAAGCCTTCATGTGATTGTATGAGTGTCATATGACACTCATGTGAGGTTATCCACTCCCTCAATATGGTACACATGGAATCTTTCTACTGAATAGTGGTGATATACCATGATTCCACCACCTATATAAGACATTATCCCTTATAGTAGGACCCATATGAGAGGAAAGGATAAAGGAGAACAAGTATTGGGAGAATCAGAGAAACAAAGGGGAGATAAAGGTTACCATCATCCTTTATGTGAGACTCGCTATGTTATCATGTGAACCAATCAGATGATCCCGAGAAGATCACGTGATCTCATGAAAAATTAAATATCATGCAACACCGCTTGGTAAAATGAAATTAATGTGTGGTATTCACACAATCACATGTTACCTCACTATTTTCATGAATTTCTATGTATGTCCTCTTACATGTATGAGAAAATTTTTTTCAAAACCAACGCATGTTCATAGATACCTTCACATGATCCCATAATAAATCAAAAAATCATAGTATGGTCATGTGACCTTAGTTTCATGATGAAAGAATGAGGCTCTAAGGTGTGCCTATTTTACATGCATAATTAATAGGAAGAGCCTTCTGATCCCACAATGCTCCTATTTGGTCGTACGGTGTAGGCCCTTAGACCCATTGGACACCCCTTCTAATTCTTTCATACAAACACCCTCATATTCTAACTCCTCTATACAGACCCTATGGTGTGCGACCATGATGTAAATCCCCTTGACCATACACCCCATTGTCCACGCACCCTTGTCCACATGTGTGGAATCAACCCTTAACCCCCAATTTTTTTTTAAAAACCCTTCCCAAGAAACCATCTTGGTGACATGGTCACATGAAAAATATAATATCATTAGATAAAATAATGTGGGAACCCCGTGGTATCCATGTGAACTCTTGTACAAGGCCTCTTTTTTTTCATACAAACATTTGGATGTATGCCTTCAAAAGGGGCTCTCAGGAAGAAAATACCCCTATGAAAATTTCTTAATTTATACATGCGACTTCAATATATAGATGTATTCACAATACTGGATATGTTCGTGAGTCACCATTATGTAAATATCTAAGGGTAATGTTTTCTCAAGGCTCCTCACTTGTCTTTTTATTACCTCATACATCCTTGGAAAATACACGTTGATCACAAGATATCCTATGGATATGACAAGTTGATCATGCGATGTCCCATTGACAAGAAAAGTTAATCATGCAATAATCTATGGACAAGACAAGTTGACCATGTAATAGCCTATATAAATATAGTGTTGATCATCCTAACTTCACTTATGTTTTTTGCATAGATCATGTGAAGGCATTTCAGACAAGTCTCCTTGATCTTCTGAAGAAATCATCAACAACACACCCTCATCATGATAATTTTTCCTAGAAAATTCACCTTTATCATGATATTACCAATGGAAAATCTAGGTTGATCATGTGAAAGACCCTATATATGTTTACTATGATACTGTGAATACGTCCTAGATAAGTCAAATGTCTTACAAATGTTCAGTAAAAAAGTCACTTTGAGCAGGAATATACATCCTAGATAAGTTACTTTGACCATGCTAAGAAATCTCAGGCAATGTAGGTTGATCACGTAAAGGCATCCTAGAAAATTCGGTTGATCATTCAAATGTTCTTGGACATGCCAAATTTAATCATATGAAACATATTGGTCATGTTGGAAAAAATTCTTGGATTTTTCTACCTTGTCAGATCAAAAACCAGAACTTGTCTGGAGGACAATCAAGGAATGTCTTGAAGACATTTAAGACATGTCATGCAGATTATGCAGACATGTCAAGATGAAATGTCAACCATATCTGGAAGACACACTAGGACTTATACCATGTGAACCCCCAACCATGAACCTTTTACTACATACCCACTTTTTAAGGGGTTGTCCTTAAATGGTTTAGGGTTATGAACTCATGCAACTCTATCTGTGTCCTACTCTTAAGAAGACCCCTTATTTCCCTTAAAGTACATAAAAATGATCTTTAATTCTAATTAAATAACATTATCTATCATAGTAAAAATAATGAATATTCAACAAGGTCATCCACACTAGTATAATCCCATAGAACTCTTAAACCTCTGTTATAATATTAACATGTCTATACGTAACAATAAATACCAACCTATCTGTGGGATAAAGGATAACTAAACTATGAGGACACTAATTCCTACCCAAATAATATATAAAGGATTCCTTCTTAAGGCCAAAGGTTCAATGGGAATCTAACACAGTGTAATTATTTCAATCAATCAGACCCTCTATTCTGTTTTGACCCAAAAACTCATGAGTGGTTATCATTATTCATCATCAATCAACAGATAAAATGTTAATATAGCTATGATGAATTTGTTTCCTATTATAAATATTATATTTTAAAAACCAAATAAATCCTATATTTCAATACCTAGTGGCCATGTTATGTAACGCCCCGACCCTAGTTACCCAAAGTTGGTGCATTATTAAATAACATTGGCATGATTACAAGGAATAATGTCCCAAAGGACCGATCAGTTTAGCAGTCTTGGAAAATATATTACATACATAAATGGTACATTACACTTTATAAAATACAACACAACATAAATAATCCTTTATGAACGCCATTATTCCCTTATCCTAACCTTTCATATCAATCATAATACACTTCTTGCAATCCTAGGAAAAATAAAACATAGAAAGTTGTGAGCTCAAATGCTCAGTAAGGGTAAGAAATACAGTGGAAGATAACATAAATATTAAGTATAATGAATAATTGAAACCACATGACTTTACCAATAATAAACATGAATACTTTTATGGTAGGAATATTAGCTGAGTAAATAATTCCATAATAAAACATAATCATGAGTATTCTACTAGTTGAATGACCACATGAACCATTAAAATTATTTACATAATGAGGAAATGTATAATAACAAACATTAATTTATATGTCATGTCCTCATTCCAGGACCTATGGGATCACTATAACTGGACCCAAACCTGGAGAGCCTCTGTAACTGGACTCCATTCCGATGATCCTATGTAACCGGAATCCATCCCGGAGAGCCTCTGTAACCGGACTCCATCCTGGAGAGTCTCTATAACTGGACTCCATCCCGGAGATCCTCTATAACCAGACTCCAACCCGGAGAGCCTCTGTAACCGGATTCAAACCTAGATAGCCTATGTAACCAGACCCCAACCTGGAGGGCTAACTTTTACCGATCCCCAACCTGGAACATACTAGTCCAATAAATTCATCATAAGTAAAGGTTGAAATATAACATAAACATTCTTATTAAAAATAGCATATAAAATGTCTATACTTTAACCATAAACCATCAATGGTATATGGATAACACATCCACAGTCAAATATATCACAAAAACTTCAATAAAATATGGAAGTTTTGTATTATAATAAATCAACTTCAAATAATCTTAAAACACATGAAATGATTTTGACATTGATGAACTCAAAACCTTTTTTAGAGAAATATCTCTTTCTATTTTGAATTCATTTACGAGTCACATAATTATAAAGAAAAAATTTATTTTTAAAATATTCTTATAAGCATATAAGGGAAGGTTAGACGATGTTATAATGACAGAAAATAGCCACACTTGCCGTAAAAGTTAAAAAAAACATTCTTACCTTAATTTTGTCGAAAAGCCATAAAGTTTTTTTTTGAAAATGATAGAAAGATTACTTTCAAAAAATATAAGGTCAAATAAGGTTATAAATTACATTACTCCTTTATATAGTATTTTTTTGAAATAAAATTTTAAGAAACATGGATGTGGATGATAAAGAGGTCCCAAGAGATAATTACGAATAAACAACCTCAGATAATGTAGAGATTGTGAAATAAACCCTTACATCGTTGTAATCAATCAAGTCATATGAAAAATACTCAATATCCACCAAATTAATGATAGAATATAATGAATACAAATAGAATCATGATAATATATATAAAATGGCAGTACAAAGTAGACCACATTCAATAAATAAGTGGTGAAAAATGGAAATCTCACAGAATTAAAAGTGAGATAAGAAACCACTTACCTCGTGTCCGAGTTGACCCATTAATTATTTAATATCCCGAATAATAAACTAAAATTAATTTATACTTTCTTAAGAACCATTTACATTTTTATTATTCCTTTTATATCACTTATTACCATGTTATAAACATTACGTAATCATTTATGTTAATAACGTTTGTTTTGTTGATATTTGGCACTTGAGTCAAAAAATGAACACCTTATAGTTGTCCACATGGTCAAAAGTTCATTATATCCATAATGATATTAATGATTTAGATATCATATATATCATAAATATCTAGTATATACATTTATTTATAATATTACATATCATTTTAAGGTAAGAAATAAGATGCACCATTCATGGAGATGGAAATTCGTACGTACGCATGAACACTAATTTCATTTCAATTTCTGTTATAATGGAATTAAAACATAATGATACATAGGTATATTATAATTCCTGTATAATATAATATATAATATAATTAACTCCATCTTTTATACACCCCACATATGGTATTAACGAGTCATATCACTTTGAGGGGGCGGTAGTCTGCACTTCCTCAAATGAAATTATTGCATTTACCTATAATGGAAACCATTAAGGTATGCTAAAAAAGAAAAATACAGAAGTATGAAGAAAACATAAACAAAATAAATATCATATATAAATACAGTTCCATCATAATGGCCACCATGAGATGCGATAGAAGGTAATTGAACAACCGTAGTTTCGGGAGGTGTTAGTTTTCCATCCACAGAAACATTATGTTCTTCACCCACTAGATGGAGGTGTGTGTATGTGTAGTTAAAATATTTCTCATAGAAAAATCCTAGTATATTGACAATACTGTTTTTGTTATAAATTAATGTAACAAAAAATGTTTAGGGGTTGGAGAAGTAAAATAAAAGAAAAGGTTTTAAGAGAAACTGTTACCTTTAATTTGGGTAACTTCCTTTTGTTTGAACCAAAAGGACTTCTTGAAGTGCCTTATGCCTATTTTAAGGCATCTAGGAGGTTTAGAGGAATATATTGAGCTTAATTTGGAAGAGTTTGGAAGAGCCTATAGACTTGAGAGGTGTGAGGAATTGGTTAGAAGGGGTCCCCTTTTATAAGGCGAGGGGGGCTCTTTAGGAAAGTGTGAAAATATTATTTTATTATATAATGATATTCGGTTTATATAGGTCCAAAAATCATTAGTTCGAAGATAGGATGACTCATGTTCGAAATAAAATCATCCAATAATAATGGGACATGATTTGGATATTATGTTAATATTTATAATCTAATTTATTTAAATCATTTATTAATGAGGTAAATACTCCATCATTATAGAGTCACAAAAAATTTAATATATATGATGTCTAAAAATTATTAAAAAAAATACCATGATGTATAAAACCTTTTTATCTTTCCAATGAGTATTTATAGTAAAAAATATTACTTATATAACACCATATAAAAATTAATTACTAAAATATTTTTGTTTTTGTCAATTTTTCCTTTACTTTAAATTAATTAATCTAAAGTGTCATTATCATTCTAAAGTGGCTCTATGGGGTCCCAAAATCGACCCAAGGATTCCCATGGTGTTACATTACACATAAAATAAGGTTAGAACATGTGTTAAGTTAATTTTGAATTATTAAAATATTCTTTTTACCTTGAATTACCCTATTTACCATTAACCGCGGTAAATAAAAGTCAAAAGTTACTATTCACCAAAAATTATTTTCATCTTATTGAACCAAATATTACTTACAGAGGTTAACCATGTGTCTCAGATTTTTTAAATTCAACTCAAGGAATTGGTAGAATTAGGTTTTATGCAAATTTTCAAATACTCCTAGGAGGTGGGTAAAAGACGGGAAAAAGTTCAATAAAATATTTATATGTCTAAAATTATTATAAAATGACTCCAATAAATTATTTTTAACATATAAAGGTTTTATGTATCTATTATGACCTAAAATAAATTTAAAAAAAAAAATAATTATTTCATTAAAAATTCTGTTTTGACCAATAACTTAGTGTTTTTCACTATTCATCAAAAATTGATGCTTCTCAGAAAAATACCAAAAACCCAACCTAAAATATATTTGATATTACGAATTCAAAATTGATTTCTATTTTACCAAATTAAAAACAAATAAGTTTCATTAATTAATTTAAAATTAATTGCTGTTGTGAAAATAAATAGCGTGTTTTTAAGCAACAATATCTATCAAATGATTGACACTTGTTTATGTCCAATTTCAAAGTGAAATTAATAATAATGACCTTAATTGTATATAATGATAAAAATATAATCTAAATATACTTCAAAACCCATGAAATTCATAATTTACCACTATAAATTATTTCGATTTAAAATGTTTTTTTAATTAAAACTTAGTATTTTTCACTATTTACCAAAATATGAAAGTTATCAGAAAAATACAAAAAATTTATCAAAACTAAATTTTTATCTCACGATTCTAAATAATAAGTTTATTTTTTCAAACTGAATACATAAAAGTGTCAATTATTGGAGCATATAAAATTCAAAATGCAGTTAATACTATTCATAACCTCTTTTGAACGAATAGATTGGTAGGTCATGGTGCGCTTGAACTCAGTGTTGTGTGTAGTGGAAGTTATTGAATTACTTTGAAGAAATAATGTACTATGAAATCTTGGGGTGTTACATTCTTCCCTAGTTCAATAAATTTCATCCTTGCAATTTGAAACTGTTCTTCGAAAATCAAATATTGAAAATATAAAATACCTTTATGGGAAAACCCACATCAGAAATTGGGTTAATAAAATTTACTATTAATTAGAGGAAAAGGGGAATGAAAAAGTCACCATAAAATTATGATCTTTATTAGAAGAACATTGGTGGGAATTAGAGACACATAATTCGAGGAAAAACATAAATATTTATAGGGAGTGATTGAGGTCATCAGTCACAAACAATTGTAGAATTGAGGGCCTCAAAGCCACCAATCTATTATGATTTACAATATCATCGGTTCAACAAAAAATAAGGTATTAAGATAACACATTTTTAGTTTTATGATCCCTTACCTAAAGTTTAAGAATTAATTTCTTCATATAATAAGAGATGATATATATATATATATATATACTTTACAAGTAGAGTTCCATGCTTTAACTAATTTCTTCCACAAACTCATCTTTCACTCTAAAAGATAGTAGAACTTAAAAACAATATTCCATTTATCCTATTCATATAGGGTTCAAAAAAATATGAATTTATAATTTACCAATAATAACATTTAAACAAATAAACTACATTATACAATCCAGGGACTTCACGTAGTCCAGTGGTGGGCGATAAATCCCAATCGCACTATGGTTGTGGGTTCGATTCCCGCAGAATTTTCCGACACGACGGGTTGTCTCACGGTCTATGCGTTGTTCTTTTTATAAAAATCCAAAAAATAACCTTAACAATAGTATCTTAATCAATTCCAACCTTTAGACTTATCCAAAAAAAATATATTCAATCTCACAGTCCAAAATTTATAAGGAAGCTAAACATAATAAAGATCCTTTTTTCCACGTAATAACATGTGAACACCTTCATCATGTATTATTTTAAAACATGGTAACTCCCTGAGTTACCATAAAACCTTATTTATTACATTCATGCTCCCTTATCCTTTATATACTAATATATATATTCCTTATATAAATAAATATTTAATATTCCAACAATGATGAAATGAACAAACTACTAATCAGTTCCAAAGAAGTCAAGAATATACAATATAATTTATCCAAATCAACCATCTATTATTCCAAAATCACTACCTCGGTATCAGCACCACATTATGGTTTATATTTCTCTCAACCATATATTTTCCAAAAATTTAACCTACAATTGAGTCACTTTTCTTGGATCCACACTATATCAAGTCCTTAATGAAATAGTACAGTAGTGCAATCCTTATATACTATATAATTATTATAACATGTACATCATTAATACAATACTCAAATTACACAATACTTTTATAACAACGTAATAAATCTAATCATTCCTATTCATCTTCGGTAGTTTCATAACTTTATTATTATCCAATATCAACATTAGGGGTATACTCTGATGAATGGGACATTGAATCGCGTAGTGTCTCAACTTCTTGTAGATGAAGCATTGTATATTGGAAAATTTTTTCTTACCCTTGAAATGACATACTTAGTGTCCATTTTATCTACAATTATAACAAACTCCCATTCACTTCAATCATTTTCCAAGGTGATTCTTTCCACAATTATCACATATGGGAAAATTCTTCTTTTCCCTCTTCCCTTTATCCATCTTTCTCTCTTCCATCCTTTTCTTATCTTGCTTTCGTTCAAAGCCATAGGACTCAGAGAATTATTTACTAATCTTATTAACACATGATACTATTTCTTCATATATTGAGAATACATGTGAGAATATTTCCCTTCTAAATGTTGGCTTACTACCATGAAATATTTGATCCTTCTTCCTCTTTGGATCATACATATTACTGGAGATCACATTCCTTCTACTGGGCGCTATTTCTATACAATGGAATACACTAGGTCAGTTTATGAATTGCAATGAATAATTCCAAACATATAAAATACCTAATGTAAATTGAACAGTGTATAGATACAATAAATAATCATAAAAATATTTTCTTTGAGGAGGTAATACTCATAAATCTGTAATAATGATTTGTAAAGAAAATGAGAATTATCATAAGCATATCCCTAGAAGTGTTATAACCAAGAGTGAAGCAAGGCCCGTTGTCATGCACCAGTTCATGTTCGAGTCTAGATAAAAGTGGTGTTTTGGGTATAAACCCTAGGTACATCTGTTCCAGAGCCTCCTCTACCTGCTCATATTCAGACAGGGATGTATTTGTTTGGAATACTCAAAAAATCTATACATTTCCCAAATTCTAGGAAGTTCTTCTATACTAATCCTCAAAGTCAATCTTAGGGATATGTGTTATAATCATATTTTATCTAAATATAGTTTCCAAGGTTATTTCAAACATCCTCTCATAGCAACTGTAATGCCCTGACCCCAGTTACCTGGAGTCGGTGCATTATTACATAACATTGGCATGATTACAAGGAATCAAGTCTTGAAGTACCGATTGGTTTAGAAGTCTTAGAAAATAGATTAAATACATGAATGTTACATTAAAATTTATAACATACAACAGAACATAAATAATCCTTTTTTAATGCCATAATTCCCTTAGCTTAACCCTGTATATCAATCACAATACTCTTCTTGGAATCCTGGGAAAAATAAAACATAGAAAGGGGTGAGAACAAACACTCAGTAAGGGTAAGCAATACAGTGGAAGATAACATAAATACTAAGTATGGTGAATAATTGTAACCATATGCCTTTACCAATAATAAACATGAATACATTTATGGTAGGAATATGAGTCGAGTAAATAATTCCATAATAAAACATAATCATGGGTATTCTACTAGTCGAACAAGCACATGAACCATTGATATTATTTTCATAATGAGGGAATGTATAATACCAAACTTTAATTTCTCTGTCAAGGCCTCGTATCAGGACCTAGGGTCTAACTATAACTAGACCCAATCCCAGAGAGCCTCTATAACCGGACTCCATCCCAGAGATCCTCTGTAACCGGACTCCATCCCGGAGAGCCTCTATAACTGTAGTCCATCCCGGAGAGCCTCCGTAACTGGACTCCATCCCGGAGTTCCTATGTAACCAGACTCCAACCCAGAGAGCCTCTGTAACCGGACCCCAACCCAGAGAGCCTCTATAACTGGACTCCAACTCAGAGGGCTTACTTTTACCAGTCCCCAACCCAGAACATTCTAGTCCAATACATTCATCATAAGAAAAGGTTGAAATATAACATAAACATTCATATTTAAACAAGAAAATAAAATGTCAACACATTAACCATAAAACATGAATGGTATACGAATATCACATCCATTGTCAAATATATCACAAAACCTTTGAAACAATATGGATGTTTTGAATCATAATAAATCAACATCAAATAAACTTAAAACCCATCAAAGGATGTTGACATAGATGAAATCAAAACATTTTTTTAGAGAAATATCTCTTACTATTTTGAAATCATTTAGGAGTCACATAATTATAAAGAAAACATTTATTTTGAAAATTTTCTTATAAGAGTTTAAGGTAAGCTTTTATGATGTTATATTGGAAGAAAATAGCCGTTGCCGCCGTATAAGTTAAAGAAACATTTACCATAATTGTGTCGAAAAGGTCATAAAGTACCTTGTTTTGAAAATGATGGGAAGATTCCTTTCAAAACATATAATGTTAAATATGGTTATAAATTGCATTACCCATTTATATAGTAAAAAAATGTTTTGAAATACATTTTTATGAAACATGGATGTGGATGATAAATAGGTCCCAGTAGATAATTACATATAAACTACCTTAGATAATGAAGAGATTGTGAAATAAACCCTTACCTCATTGTAATCAATCAAGTCATATGACCAATAGTCAATAACCATAAAATGAATCACAAATTATCATGAATATAAATAGAATCATGATAATATATATCAAATGGTAGTAAAAAATACACCACATGCAATAAATAAGTGGTTAACAATGGAAATCTCACAGAATTAAAAGTGAGATACAAAACCCCTTACCTCGTGTCTGACATGACCCGTTCATTCTTTAATATCCTAAATAATAAAAAATATTAATTTAATTTGTTAAAGAACCTTTTTCAGGTTTATTATTCCTTTTATATCACTTATTACCATGTTATAAACATTACATAGTCATTTAAGTTAATAACATTCTTTTTGTTGATATTTGGCACTTGATTCAAAAATGAACACCTTATAGTTACAAGTTGTTCACATGGTCAAACTTTCATTATATACAGAATTATATTCATGATTTAGATATCATATATATCAGATATAACCATTATATACATGTATTTATCATTGTACATATCATTTTGGGGTAAAAAATGAAATGCATCGTTCACGGAGACGGTAAGCCGTGCGTACGCATGAACGCTACTTTCATTTCTATTTATTTTTTAATGGAATTAAAACATAATTACACATAGTTATACTATAATTACAGTATAATTTAATATATAATATCATTAACTCCATCATTTATGCATCCCTAATACGGTATTAATGACTCATATCACATTGAGGGGGCGGTTGTCCGCACTTCCTCAAATGAAATTATCACGTTTACCCATAATGGAAACCATTAAGGTATGCTATAAAAGAAAAATATAGAAGAATGAAGAAAACATAAACATAATATATTTCGTATATAAATATAGTTCCATCATAATGGACACCATGATAAGCAGTAGGAGGTAATTGAACAATCATCGTTTCGTGAGGTGTTATTTTCCATTCATAAAAACATTATGTTCTTCACCATTTAGATGGAGGTGTGTGTAAGTGTAGTTAGAATACTTCTCATAAAAAATACTAGTATATTGAGGACACTGTTTTTGTTATAAAATAAAGGAATAAAAACAGTTCAAGGGTTGGAGAAGTAAAATAAAAGAAAAGAAGTTAAGAGAAACAATTACCTTTAATTTGGAAAACTGCCTTTGGTTTGAACCAAAAGGACTTCTTGAAGTGCCTTATGCCTAAGTTAAGGCTTATAATAGGAGTAGAGGGATGTAGGGAACCTAATTTTTCAGTGTTTGGATGAGCCTAAAGGATTTATAGGGGTGCCGAATTGGTCAGAAGTGGTCTCCTTTTATAAGGGGGAGGATGGGCTCTTTAGGAAAGTGTGAAAATATTAATTTATTATATAATGATATTCGGTTTCTAAAGGTCCAAAAATAATTAAGGAAGAGGATAATATGACTCATAGCCGAAATAAAATCATCCAATATTAATTGGACATGTTTGGATATTATTTAAATATTTATAATCTAATTTATTTAAATCATTTATTAATTAGGTAAATACTACATCATTATTGTGTCACAAATAATTTAATTTATTCGATTTCTAAAAATTATAAAAAAATACCATGATGTAGGAAATTTTTTTACCTTTCCAATGAATATTTATAGTAAGAAATATTACTTATATAACAACATATAAAAATTAATTACAAAAATATTTTGGTTTTTGTCAATTTTTCCTTTACATTAAATTAATTAATCTAAAGTGTCATTATCCATCATAAGGGGATCCATGGGGTCCCAAAATCGACCCAAAGATTCCCATGATCGGACAGTACTCATAAAATAAGGTTTGGACTTGTGTTAAGGTAATTTTTAATTATTAAAATATTTTTTTACCTTGAATTACCCTATTTATCTTTAACCGCGGTAAATAAAAGTCAAAAGTTACTATTCAACAAAATTATTTCCATCTTATTGAACCATAGTTTACTTACTGATGTTAACCGTATCTCTCGGATTTTTTAAATTCAACTTAGAAAAGCGGTAATACTAAGTTTTATACCAATTTGCAAATACTTCTATGAGGTGGGTAAAAGACAGTAAAAAGTTCAATACAATTTTTATATGTCTAAACATATTATAAAATGACTCCAATGAATTATTTTGAACCTATATAGGTATTATGTATGTATTTAGGCCTATTATAAATTTAAATAAAATAAATAATTATTTAAATAAAAAGTCAGATTTTACCAATATCTCGGTGTTTTCACTATTCATAAAAAATTGATGTTTCTCAAAAAAATACCACAAATTCAGCCTAAGCTATATTTGATATTCCAAATTCCAAATTGATTTCTATTTTACCAAATTCAAAACATATAATTTCATTAATTCATTTAAAATTAATTCCCATTTTCAAAATAAATAGCGTGTTTTTAAGCAACAATATCTATCAAATGATTGGCACTTGTTTATGTCCAATTTCAAAGTGAAATTAATTATAATGACCTAAATTGAATTAAATGATAAAAATATAATCTTATTATACATCAAAACCAATCAAATTCATAATTTATCACTATAAATTATTTCGACTAAAAAATTTGTTTTCAATTAATATTTAGTATTTTTCACGATTTACCAAAATATGAAAGTTATCTGAAAAATACAAAAAATTTATCAAAACTAAATTTTTATCTCCCGATTCTAAGGAAGAAGTTTATTTTTCAAATTTAATACATAAAAGTGTCAAATATTGGAGTACATAAAATTCAAAATGCAATAAATACTATTCATAACCTCTTTTGAACGACTAGATTGGTAGGTTGTGGTGCGCTTGAACTTGGTGTTGCATGTAGTGCATGTTATTGAATTACTTTGAAGAAATAACATAATTTGAAATCTTGGGGTGCTACATGTTACATCATATATTTTATTTTCACATGACGATAAACTGAATGTCTTGAAAAAACTACGTGGGTTTTGAATCTTATTATAATAAAGATATGTAGGTCACCACATAAAGGCTCAATACCATCCTTGAGATATCAATTTATTCTTTTGAAGTTATTAAATTCAAGATTTCCCAGTTATATAGATTAGAAATATGTGTAGGTTACCATTGTTAAGAACAAATATGAAATAAATGTATAACCTCAAATGCATATAGACGAGCTTGTTAATAGAACCACCCTTTACATATAAAATTATTCAATACCCAATCATTCTGTTAGGGTAATTGATTTTATATTATGACTAGGGACATATAAGTGGACATATATTTAATATATAAGGGAGTCCTAGAAAAGGCCATAATTACCCCAAAAGGATGTGATGAGCCATACGTCAAATACCCTTAGCCAATGTATGTTCCTATGAACTATGATTTTTGAAACACTGAATAAAAAATTTACTTTGGAAAGAAGGTCCAAATTATTTTAGGGTTGTGGGAACCATTGAGAGTTTCAATGAATGATAAAATTGGTGAACCTGATGTGAATAATTTTTTAATACATTCAACCCCGAACATCAATTGTTAGTCCACAAAAACATTTTAAGGAAAAAAATGGTGAACCAGAAATGAATATTTAAAATGAGAAAAATGATGGGTTGACCCTGAATCTTGCCGTTTAATTGTTAATATCATACTATATGATAATGGAATATGAAACATGTTATCCTATGTGACTGAGTTTACAATTAAATATTTATATCCTTGCTGCAAAAATTCCACATGAGAATAAAATGGCCAAAATGAGAATAAAAAGTATAATTGTGTTACTTGTGCATATATGATTGAACATGTTTCAAAAATTAAGATTTATAGTTTTTTGTTACATTTTTCCTTGTTGAATTTGTGACTGTAGATACTACTCTCATAAAGAATAACCCAACCCAAGATCATGCCATCATCGGGAAACTGATATCAGTTAGCAGCTATGGAAGTAACCACTACGAGTTGTAAGGAAACCACACCTCCTCAATACCATTAGCTTTAGTTGGAAACCAAAATATTTTAGGAATTACACCAACATAGTACGATTCTGACCCTTGTGGATTTACATAAGGGCCTCTGTGTGCTGAGGTCAGAGAGTATTCCTCATTCAAAGAAAGCTACAATGAAACCAATGGTGCTTATTTTTACCACCAATAACATAAAAATATTATCCCTAGAGCATGACAATCAACAGCTTCCATATATGAGGAAGGTAGATCAAGGAGTCACTTATGGATCCCATCATGTTAAAGAGATAATAGGGAGGTCTCTTATTAACTAATGCCACCAACATCATCCCACTGGTACCCCTTAGTCTCTTATAGGGGGAACCACCAAAGGCTTTTCCACTATGGAAACCATGAATGAGCACTAAAAAAGTCATGAAATGTGTGTAAATATGCGAATTAATGGATGTGGGTTCATAACCCTTCTTTCACTAATAAATCCTGGCTACATGTTCTTGTGGTAGCCAGTGGGTAGGCTCATATCCCTATCCTCTCAGATCTAGTCTGTTGGACTGTTCCTATAGAAAGCATAGGGGAGGCATATATCCCTACCCCACCACATCAATACCTTTAGAATATTACAATGGAATGAGGAGGAAAATTTTGGGATCATATTGCCACTTAAATTAATGATATCTTCTGCTACAAATTGGATACAGAAAATGGTCTAGCCTACATTTCTCCACAGAATTTACTAAATTTACACTACATTCTAGCAACAGTTCAAGAATGCATCCTATAATACAGGTAATGATATAGGGACAAGCACATATTCATATCCTTGTATCCAAATAAGCACAAAAAATTGATCAATTTGAACAATAGGCTACTATAGAGAAATAACACATTCATTCTCCATTCTAGGAGGATTATTGACATATTCCTGTAATGTAATTGGAATTGGACCGAGATCATATTCATTTTCCAACCAAGGCTCACCATGTGAGAGTGTCACATGCCACAAGAAAGGCACAAATTTCTATTGAAAGTTATTTCATAAAAACTAAAAAGGCACTCAACCAGGCTCATAATTCAATTACAACTGGTTCTCACCAAGTGAGCGTGGCATATTCCATGTGACATGATCATATTCCTATCAAACAAATACTAGTGGAATAATATAACGAAAATATATTGATCTCATAATCTAATTACAACTAATTCTCATCATGGGAGAGTGGCCCACACATCGACACATGCTCATATTCCTACCAGTGAAGCTACTTTTCATATTTGGGTATCTCACAAAAGCAAGGATAATATCTCTACACTCCTTGAATAATGACTACACCAACATAATTTAGAGGATATAATTGAGGAGCACATATCCCTGATCACATTATGGAGTTCTGTTAGAATATTATGATGGGTAGTTCAAATTTGAAAAGGTATCATGCCCCCGCTTCATCCTGGGTTGAGTGGTATTTTCTAAAATCCAACCACATGAATGCTCATATTCCTACCATAAATTTATAAGTTTACTTGAATTCAATAGAAAAATATAATCATTGAGACCATATTACAATAGCACCAAACAATTATCATCAGATTATGATAGACACCATGATGAAATCTCCTATACCTAGCCATCCCCAAAATGTAGTTCCACATATTCGTGAAATGTTGTAGAATGAGGCTATTATGCCAAACCTATTCAATGATAGAATCCTTGAGTTTATTAAATTACTATCTAGAACACCTCATGGGTGTATTGAATATTTAACTAAATCATAAGAAACCCATTACCACATTTTTCCTCCTCAAGATTGTGCATATATAAATCAAAAGGGTTATACTCCTTACATTTATTGGGTTCATGCTTCTGACGATGATATCTCCCTTGGATAAGAAAATCCTCTCATTTATTAGAAACCAATATATATATATTGGTGCATTGAACTCAGAAACCTTCATATATAGATATGATCTAAAAACCTGGGTTAACTATATATAGTCCCCCAATCAACAACCAACTAGCCTTCACCATAGCCAACAGGTGACCCTTGGATGAAACATATGTGGTCTGACCCAGTAGAGCCGTGTAAGTCAGATAAAGAGGTGGGTAACCTTGAAATATGGAGATAGTTATCCAAAAAACCACCAAAATATATTGTATCTCCTCACCACTATTGACTATGATATCCCATTCAAGATAGATAAGTATTTCATGCCTTAGCTATGCCAAAATATGTGGTTAACTCATTAGAAATTAAAGGCATGGCACCTCCATTACCTTGGGTACGAGTGTCACCTTTAGACTATAAATACAAACTATTTTCAAATGGGAATGGTTGTTATCTCCATGTAATAAGATCTATGATTGAAAATGAATATCGTAAATCAATAACGTGCTTTCCACCATTCCATGACAACCCTTCAACAACTAATCAATGTAGACTAATCATGTATCTGTATATGAGGATGGATAATTTAAGGAACATTTCATAGTACTTCACCCCTCAAACAAAATCACTCCCAAGATATGGAATATTGTAATGTCATAGCCTCTAAGAAATTAGTGGGCTGGGTAACACATGAGGTAGTTGGTCACTATAATGGAATTCCCCTACATTAATGATGCAAAAACATCATAAAGAGAGGGAGAGGATTACCAATAGACCTTTGAAATGGGCCCCTCAAAATAATTTGTGATGCATTTTAAACATGGAATTCATAGTTGCATCCAATATAAAAAAACATATTAAAAAATGTATCCCATTATTTGTGTCCATTTCACCAAGCTCATAGATGAGCACATTTGTGCCAAATCAAATGATTCATAAAAGTAGCTTATATAGAATCCATCCATGGGTGAACCTATCCCACTAGGCTGGGGGAATATTTATCACTACCTTACACCATTGTATCATCAATATTTGAAATGGTTCATGACATCTCTACAATAGTTAAAAACTAACCCTCTATGATATGGTTTAGGGATTTTTTTCTCACAATTTCCATTAATATATTAATCACACCCTAGAGGGTCTTGGAGAAATCAGGGTTGATTCTAGATCAACCCCATCTGATAGGGATGGGGGAATTTATATCTCAATTAAAATAGTAGGAATCCTCACATACTAGACTAGAATAATCAAATTGATAGAAAAAGGATAAAAAAATTCCAATTGAGGCCCCAAATAGTCCCTGACCCATTAATATGGGAGCATTTTAATAACTATCTATACAGGATAAAGAATCACTCCTCTCCAGGTTATGTAGAAAATTTTATGGTTGGAATCCCATCAGTTCCTCCGATATTAAGACAAACCTTCCCTTTTTGGGTCCCATTCAACTATCATGATTGGAATATCCCTCAAGGTCATTATATTCGGACCAATATAAGAGTAATTTAAAACAATTTTTATCAAAACCCATAGGGGGTGTATGCTAAAAAGGTCCGATATGGACAAGGATCATAGAAATTACCATGATGGAACCCTCAAAAAAGAAGACTATAGTGAAGAATCACCCTATTTCATGGAGAGTAATGGGATAAATACCTTTTCAAGATACAACTCAGTTAATTAATTACATTAAAATCAATGTAAAAGATAATGTGGAAAAATATGAAAATTTAGAGTGATGAAATTTAGAAAATGTACCTCGAGATGAGGGTGATTTGGATCCACCAACTAAGGATTCATGTATGAAGAACTAGATATGAATCCAAAACCATTCAACCCTGAATAATTAGATTCCACCTCTATAGAGGTACTCTATCAAGGAAAAGGGTTAGTGCATTTCTATATCCCAATCAACACCTAGAAGAACCAAAATTTCATTTTTTTTGTGGAATGGTTGGCACAATACAACGATGAGACAGAAAATTCCGAAAAAGATAACAAAGATATACTTATGGAAAACAGTCACACTAGGTATCAAATCTAGAGGGAGATGAATATATTTCCTCCCACACATAAAGAAAGATACGATCTACCTAAAAGAGAGGCATATACGTGTCAGGTTAACTCTAGATCCCAGTAGCCAGTCTATGTAAATGAGGAATTCAAAGATGAAAATGACTTCCCTCCATTGCAGTGATATCCTCTCACACTATTGGATTCTCATCCAATTTTATATTGTATAAATAATCACCAATAGATGAAGATATGGAGATCCCATCAAGATATACAAGTTACATTTAAATGGGAGGCAACCAAAATAGAAGTTCTTCTAGAACACATCAATTCCATTGAATCCATGGATTTCTTGAATGGTACCCATGTAAGGGAGGAACATAACCATATAAACTGAAAAGAATTCATATCCTGAATTAGTGGATGAAGCTGTACCCCCACCCACTTTTTTAATACTACCTTCTCTACCATTTATCGGGCGGGGGATATGGCATAACACCTCACATACTTTTTGTCTTTATGAAGCTCAATGGTGGCTGCTCAAGATCCGCCGGAGGCAACAAAGAAGATAATATTTGTATAGTCGCTGATAGAGCTAACCTTCATTTTGTAAAATAGACTTATGGTATAATCCATTATAGGATGGAATGATTTTCATCATTCATTTCAATATCTGGTAAACTAAATATTAAGGATAATGAAAATCATCAACCTCAATAATTGCATGAAATGAAAAAATGATAGGGTTTGATACATCATTTCTAGATTGATAGTTTTGACCTATATACTCACAATCCCTCACCCAAATGATTTATTTTTGGAAGTCTATGCTGAGAATCCCTAATATGATCTAAAAAACACATTTGATCCTAATGAAGTATCTTGGTAGATTTCATGAGTTTTCAGAAACAACAAAATGTTTGGAAGAATCAATTCAACATACAAGAGCAGTGAATTTATTTATTTGATCAACATAAGAAAGAAGTCCTATTAAGTTAGATACTTCCGATGATACTCTAAAACCAATAAAAATACCTATCCAAGAACCTAGGGAGATACCAAACCATACAAAATTTTATATCCTGTGTAAAAACCCAAAAAATAACCCTCGTCTAAAAGTTAATGGATATTAGAGTCATCAAAAATTTTAGTATTGGATAAATAAATCATAATCCATCTGAAATGAGAAGGTCCCCAATTTTATCCTTTTATCGATTGAAAATTACTAACTCAATCTATCGAATCCTAGGCAGGTAAATGAGGCCAACATCACTAATCCTTTAGACTACATCCCTTTCCATAAAAGTCTTGGTCTAACAATCTAGGATTCATTAGATTTAAAATATGTTCTCTAAAGAATTTTTTTATTCTAGAAAGGTGAAGTTGGAAAATTCCCCCGCACATGTGACATGGTTCTCCATCTCCCATCTAGAAGAAGTGGGTGATTTGAAAAAATTTATGGCTAGGCATGAAAAAAAGTTTTATAATTTGATGAATATGAAGACAATAAACATAGATCATATCATTATGGGAGCACAACATTTCCGACCCATGATAATAAATCAACATAGAGATGTAACATCAAATACACCTCTTGGAAATGGATGAAATCACCAGATGTTAGAAGAGAGAGATGGGGAAGACTCATATTCTACTCCTATGCAATCTTGTACTTTTACAGATTCCATTCCATCAATATTTATAGAACATAAACCACTCCACCAAATGAGTTCATCATCAAATTAATTACTCATATTTGGATCTGTAAACATAATAAACGTTGGAAAATATTTCATTGATAATAAATACAACATCGAATATGAGTTCCCCATTACTAACCGAGGTGTTGGAGGCAGAAGGCGAAGGAGCTAACGATGTAGAGGATAGAGCAGGCCTGTTCAAACCCAATACCAAGATCATATACCCAAAGCGGTCATAAATGTAGTTGACATATATGTGAATGTACTCCATCAATACTAACATAAACATGGTTGTACCCTAGAACCCTCTAATCATATTTGAAGTCAAGTCAACTTACATGACTAGCCGGAGGGGGTGCGACTGTCTGATCATCCTACTAAAAGGGGATGACTACTGCAATATATTACACTAGAAATAGTTGTTTCCCTGAACTATTCCCAAACAAATTTCCTTTCCATCTCAACTACCTTATCTCATGAGCCCCAAAATATGGGGAAAACACACATTAGGAAGTGAATTCCATTGGTAGAGAAGTATAAAATTTTGGAATATTCTAATATTGTCCCAGCCAAACTCTTAATCATGGATTCTCGCCATCATTTAAAATAACTCATAGATACAATCATCTAATACCCCCATATCCAATAGGACTTCAAGATAGAGTTTTTTTCTATAACACCCATATGTTTTTAAGAAATATTTTATCTAAATTTTTTTATTTCTTTGGTATCTTGCATTGCATGAAATCATGAGTTTAGATGAATCATGAGACACCATTACTGTAAAATGACCATTATAGCCAACCCATTAGGTCAGCCGAAATATAATTAACTAACTTATGAAAATGTATTGTGAATTCAATGACTACCAATTATTTAAGAAAAATATAAATCAATTTTTTATTTGTATTTTTGTATATATAAATTGATGGAATTACAATTATAAAATTAAAAAATGATATTTAAATGTTATATACCTCAATTTTTTTTTATATTCATCTAATGGATATTTTAGTCATATGGTATGAATAAACCCAATTTTATGTATAAAAACATTTATTTTTCAAAAGGGAAATTTTATGCTTTTGAATGGAAAACATATTTTAAATTAATATTTTTACACATTAATAATTATTATATGACAACATAAATAGTTTATGTGGTAGCAGAATATAAATATTTACTTAGGATTAAATGTTAATATTTTTTTGATAACTTTCATATTTGCATGAATAGTAAAAATACTATAAATTTTAATAGAAAATAACTTTTTTCATGGAAATAATTTATATGGATAAATTATAATATTGAATGGTTTTAAAATATAAATAAAATATATTTTAATTATTCAATATAATTTATGTCATTATCATTATATTTACGTGGAATTCATATATAAAAACATTTCAATCTTTTGAAATGTGTTATCTTTTAAAACCCATTAACTCTTTCTAAAAATGGGATTAAATTAACATTAATTGTTGAAACTTTTGTGTTTTTAATTTTGAAAAATAAACACAATATTTTTAATATTTTGGTCAAAATTATGTAAATATATATTTTTTTATTTTTGGGAATTATGAATAGTAACTTTGATAATTTTTATTAATACGGTAAAATAGGTAATTAAGTGTAAAAATAATATTATAAAACTACCATAAAACTTGTCTAAATATTATTGAATGAAATATGGAAGACCTATAAAACCCTTGGGATGAATATTTGGACTTTTAAGCCACCTGTGCATGATTATGACACTAATCACATTTAATTTAATGTAAAGGAAAATTTGTTATAAACAAATATATTCTAACAGATGTTTTTTAATATGGGGTTGTATATGTTTTAATTTAAATTATAAAAAATCATTTTATAGATAAAAATATTTCATACATCATGGTAATTTATTTATAATTTTTATACATCAAATAATTTAATTTAATTATAACACAACAATGATGCAGTGACTGTTTCTAATGAAGGAATAAAATAAATGATATTATAAATATTAAAATAAAAGACATTTTAAATAATTTAGGTCATACACCATTTTTTAGGTGAATATGAAATTTTATAAGACTTTTCAATGGTTGGTTTTGATGTAATCTCTATTTTTATATTTTATTTAAATTTAATAAAATTAATAGTGTGAAAAAGGGCATAATTGATATATTATAAAAATTTGTAAATTATTAAATTAGATAAAAACCCTAAAAATATTTTAAAATCACAAAGTGGCTATGATAAGGTATAAATGATCATTAAATTTCCAATTATGGGAAATCTACCCCATATATGTAAAATTTATTGCCTCTTAATATATAAAATGTTTTGTTTAAAATTTAAATTAAAGGAGAATAATTAAGGGTAAAAGGAAAATATAAGGTTTAAAATAAAATCAATACATGTCTAAAATTTATTTTATGAGAATATTTTCAACTAAAATAACCATTTATTCAACCTGTTTTAATTTTTATGTATTTTTAATAAAAAAATAATTTAAATTAATTTAATATTTTAATAATTTCGAAGGGTCCCCCCCCAAATCAATTATATAATGAAACCTCCTCCCTCTCCTCTTCACTTCAATTTGAGGCTTAAAACTCGACCATAACGTACCCTATTCCCTTATAAAATTCCTTATTTACATTCTATAGGTTCTTTTCTTCTTCAAAGACCATCTATAGTACTCTAAGAAGAGATTTAGAGGAAGCACATCGAGGTAGAGGTAATCTATTTTACTGATTCTTTCAAACTTCTTTATTATTATACTTCAAATTCATTATTTGTTTCATTTTAAAGAAATAAAATCTTTATCAAGCATATAATGATATGTTATTATAATAATTAAACAACAATATTCCACCTTCTATCCATCCTATGAATAATGAGATCCCCACGCGCGCGTACGTACGATTTACCATCACTACACAGTGGTGTAATCTATTTTTTACCACCACATTACATTTATGAGTATAATGATGTAAATAATAACTATATTAGATTATTATAACACGATACTTATTCTAAAATATTATACATATCAAGTTCAATATCATTCAATAATTATGGTAATGATATCATCGCTCATGCGTACGTATGACCTTCCATATCCATGATGTGATGCAATTAATTATACATGATATTTATTAAATAATGATTATATTAATGTAAATAATGAATAAATATACTTTAAATTATGTTAATATCATTTTTTTATTATATAAATATGACCAAAGCAAGAAAACTGGAACTTATTCGGAAAAACATGAATAAGAATATAAAGCAGTTAATATCCAAATAATGAGTAACAATGAAATGTTATTAAAAAAAGATGATAATATGATCATATATTAAATTAAAAAAACTATCATGATATAAAAATTCAATGGTATTATTTAAATCATTATACAAGAGTTTCAGATACATACAATGGATGTTGGACCAATGGTAAGGGATAATTTTGCGATCTCATTATTATCCGATATTTTTTATATGTAAGTATTTACTAGCGTAAATTTATCATAAAAATACATGTTTCATAAATATTTAAAATTATTCTTATACATATTTTTAAGTCAATTTTACCTATTATTGAATTTTTATTAAATGGGTTGAAAGTAATCTTTGAACATTTTCGGTATAAGGTACTTTTTCACTTTTTTTGGGAGAAGTACAAGGAGAATGTTTTTTTAACATGTACAACATGAATTTATTTTTATGCATTCATAAGGACTTATTTACATTAAGTTACCATTAAAGGTTTTCATGGTTATTTTCAATGAAATTATTATCTTTTAAATTTTCAAGGCATTTTGATGAATGAATTTTTTTTTGAAGATAAAATGATATTTTCCTTAAGAATTAAATACATATGTTATATCAAAACTATTTTCCATTAATGATGATACTTATTAAATACGGATATGTTTCTATCCCTATTATTACTATGATTTTTTATGAGGAAGTGATATTTATGTAATCTATTTGTTTTACATGAATTATGTTATGATGGAATGATGTTAAAGAAACAGATTTTATTCCTTGGGTTGTGCTATGATAAATGATTTATGTTTTTTTGGAACACATAAGAATGATATAATAATGAGATGAGTGAGACCTATATCTCCCCCCAATTCATTTGAAAAATATTTATAACTAATAATATAGACATGACTGAAATGACATGTAAATCTGGTATAGTAATACATGGCTAGAATGACAAGTAAACCCCATTCAGTAATGTAATTTATCTACTATGATGGTCTTGGAAATGAGACTTGACTAATATGAAATGATTCTCTATAATTATGTGGATTCCCCAAAATCTCATGTAATAGGTCATAACATTTGGGATTACATTCAATGATTCATAAGAATATTTATTATTTATCCCATGGCATGATATCACAGACTTTCATATGAAGGATACAATTTTCCAATGTCATGTTCTTTTGTATTATGAATATTACATGATTGATATCTCCCTTATTTACCTTTACGGATAATATGATATCACCCATTCATATGATTCTTTTCCCTAGGTCAGTAAGAAGGGTATTATGTAATATACGGTAAAAATGGGTCTAGTTATTACGAAATAAGTGTGAGATAATGAAGATGTCGTATGAAAAAGTTATTTATTTTTCCCAAATTCTAAAGGCACTATACCTATATGTTCCTTTGGTGGTTTTGTTATATTTTTAGTGAATATTCTTTAACATTGATGTAATATAAATGTATTTAATGTATGGGGGTTTTATAGTTGGTATCAATGGAATGGGATTGTTAACCATTGGAAACTAATATGAGAAAACCTTACAAAGAACCATATGGGTATTTCAAAGTATAAGATAAAAACCATATTTTTATGAAATTAAAATGAATAACCTAGGATAAAATCTAAAGTGTCCTAAATTGAAGGTGTATTCTTGATTATGTGGTTCTCCCATTATTATTAGTGTTTCTCACACTACGCTTCTTGGTTTTTGTCAATGACTAGAACCTAAAAGTACCACGTTAACTATGAATGATATGGGCAATTCAATGATTGTCCACCTAAGAAACAAAATGTTATGGGATATGGAATGAATAATATTGTAACTATGCTAACATTGCTTTCTCAAGAAATGAATTATGTATGACTTCCCAACAATCAAAGGATGGAATAATATTCTATAATGTCCTTCATGAGCCAGCTTCCACAATCTTTCAGTGGGTGTTCTGATCTATTAGTGTCTGAATAATTTATCAATACCACTGAAAAGGTATTTTCTGTTGTAAAATGTTCAGAAAATGGTAAATTAATCTTAGTAGTCTACTATTTGGAAGGTGAAGCTGATCAATGGTGGAACATTACTATTATTAAAAGAAAAGGAGACGAAATTGAATCCATGGAATGGGTTGAGTTCAAGAACTTATTTTTTGATAAGTACTTTCCTCGTATTCTTCAAACAATGACAGAGAAAGAGTTCCTTGAGCTTAAGAAAATGAATGATGAATACTTTGGTACCTACGAAGAAAATTTTACAATAAATGAATGGTACAATTCCAGAATTATTATCAAACTTGAGAGAAAATTGACTGATTCTTTAGTGGCTTAAAAACAATTTTTTGAAGGGCCTTAGAAATAAGGGACTTCAATAGCTATGAAGAAATAGTTTGACGTGATATCATAGTTGATATGTGAGTTGGAGTAACCCATCAGTCCTATGGGTTTGATAAGAAGAAAAAAATGTAATTGAAGGGAAAATATAAACACCTCACTGAAAATAATATGAGTTTTCCCTTAGTCTCAATTTCTAAAAAAAACATGATGGAAATTGTCTTTAAGCGACTAGTAAATGTTTTAAGTGTGGAAAATTATTTCATCGCATAGTTGAATGCCTAAGTGATGGGAACAGGATTTCTAATGACATGAATAAAGAAATGGATACACAGAATGAAACTCCTAAACATCAATATTACAATTGAAAGGAAATGTGGCATTATTCTAATCAATGCCCTAATATAAGGTATATTCTTGATGATCGATATCAGAAAACTATTAAGGCCAAAGAAAAATTCATGGCATATGCGATCACTATCAAAGAGATGGAGTATGATAATGAAGTTTTGAACGGTGCACTTATCATACACTCTAAATTAGAAAATATTTTATTTGATTCTAGATCCACCCACTCTTTTATTTTGAAAGAATCATCTAAGTGAATCTCCATATTACCTCAATAATTAGATGTTGAGTTAGATGTAAAAACTCATAATGGAAAAATGGTTGCATCAAAATTTTATAATTCTTCTCATGTTGATGTTTGTTGGAAAGTGCATCCATCATATCATGTGATCCTTACTATAGTAGAATATGATGTGATTATTGGCATGTAATGGATTTCTCTATATGGATCTCTTATAAATTTCCAAGGAAAGTAAGTCAAATTTTATAATATAGATCGATCTATGATCATATACCAATTCAAGGATGAATATAGCCTTCCAGTAGAAATATCTTCCAACTTATGTGATTGGATTCCTATATATGTAGGCTATTTATCTCAAATGGTTGGGGAGAAACTCACGATTAAGCATACACCCACTGTAGGAGAGTTTGATGATGGCTTTCCAGAATAATTACTAGGTCTGACATGAACTCCGAATGTTGAGTTTTTTATATAACTTATACTAGTTGATATGCTGATTTAAAATACACCTTATAGAATGACCCCAATTGTGTTAAATGAATTTAAGAAGAAACTCCAAGAGAATCATGATAAGGGATTCATACTCCCTAGTGTGTCACCTTAGGGAGAACTTATTCTATTTGTTAAGAAGAAATATGGATCAACGAGAATTTTCATTGAATTTCAAGAACGTAACAAGTTCACTATCAATATCAAATATCATCCTCCCCACATTTATGTATTATTAGACCAACTACATGGAGATTATTACTTTTACAATATTTAACTTCATTCTAGATATCATCACTTAAGGGTCTAGAAGAATGATATACCCATTATGGAATTCTATACAATTCATGGACACTATGAATTTCCAGTGATTCCTTTTATTATTATTAATCCCCCCACTATCTTCGTAGATATAATGAATAGTTTAATTAGAGACTATCTTGATCAGTTTGTGGTAGTCTTTGTGAATTATATTGTTTTCTATTAGAAGTGAAATTAAGATCTTGAAGACCACTTGAGAATTTTAATAAAGACACTGAGAAAGGATATACTATATGTAACATTTAACAAATGTGAATTTTGGCTTTAAAATGTTTTATTTTTGGGTCACATAATATCAAAAATGGGTATTTTTTGGATTCAAAAGATATAAAAGTTGTTGAAAGATGGAAGAAACCATAAACCATAACTATGACATGATGTTTTATTTGGATGGTTGGATATTATCAATGTTTCATGAATTATTTTTTACAATTATCTAATCTACTCACAATGTTGACTCATAATGGAGTTAGGTTTTATTTATGATGGAATGTAAAGGGAATTTAAAAGAGATCATTAGAAGCATTAACCATGTACTTATTCTCATACTACCTTATAGTAGAGAAATGTTTGTGGTCTACAACGATGCATTAAAAGAGGGGCTAGTTTGTGTCCCTAATAAAAATGATATGTTGATAGCTTTCACTTCATTGAAATTAAAATCAATGAGAAATGATACCCAACTCATTATTTTGTGAAAGGTGTGATATTTATACTGATAATAAAATTTTAAAAAATATTTTCACACAAAATTAGCTAAATATACATCAATAAATATGGTTGGAGTTGATTAAATATTATAACTGCTCAATACATTACCACCATGGGAAGGCAAAAAATGTGGAAGATTCATTGAGTTTACAAGACCATTCTAGACTATCTATGAAGAGGATCACAAAATATCTGAAATTTATGGGTTTTCAATGGATGGATTTTGAAATTTTAATAGAAGGGGAGAAATCATATCTTTCTGAAATTAATGTTTAACCATCCATACATGTGAAGATTAAAGAGGACTAGAAGGAAGATGTAGAGCTACAAATAAATGCGAGAAATGTTCCAAAATTAAACCTTGATTATGATGGAAGAATAAGGTTTAGTAATCGGGTTTCTATTCCTCCCATAACAGAATATCATATGGACCTATTGTATGAGGCTCATAGTTCTCCAATATCTATACAACTCAGAGGTACAAAGATATATAAGGATCTGAAAGAGTATTTCTGCTAAGATGGAATGGAAAATGATTGTGCATAATATGTATCTCAATGATTTTTTTTTTCAATATGTTAAGGCTAAGAGTCTGAAGTCTAAGGGGATGTTACAACCATTAACCATTCCAAAATAGAAATGAGAAAAAATCAATATATATTATGTCATTGGACTTCCCAGAAAATTGAAGGGAATTAATGCTCTTGGGTTTATAGTTGATCTCCTTACAAAGTCATCAAACGTTATTTTATATTTGAGAGGATATCTCTCTTGATCATCTAGCCACATTATATGTAAATAAAGTGGTATTATTGCATTGAGTACCACATTCCATTATATCTGATCAGGATATGAGGTTTACATTGATATTTTGGAAATGTCTTCAGTAGGCTCTCGATACAGAGCTAAGTTTTAGCACTATTAATCATCCTCTAACAGATGGTCAGTCTGAGAGAATAATTTGAACACTGGATGTCAATTTTATAGATTGAATTATGGATTTCAAAGGTTTTTTGGCCAAAAAAAGTTTCTTAGAACATTATATTTCACTCTTGTAATTAAATGGACCAATATGAATCTTTCTAGGGAAAAAATTACAGAACTCCAACATCCATGGATGAAGTTGGGGAAAAAAGATATTAGGACCCAACCTTGTTGATGAAATGGAAGAGAAGCCCAAATCTATTCAATAACAGATAAGAGTATATTAGAGTTGAAAAAAAGGTTACGATGGTAACCAATGAAAAGTACTAGATTTTGAAGTTGGTGACAAGGTGTTTCTATGAATATCTCTGTGGAAGTGAGTAATGAGATTTAGAAATATGGAATGGTTAGCCCTAGGTATATTGGTCCATTTGAAATTATGGATTAGGTTGAGAAGGTAGCTTACTAATTGGTTCTTCCACTGAATCTTTCTCAGGTTCATGATTTATTCCATGTATCTCTCCTAATAATGTACGCACTAGATCCTTCACATGTACTAAACTCAGATGTCATACCACTGTAGAAAGATCTTTCTTATGAAGAACAACCGATAGAGATTCTAGATCATAGTGAAAAGGTTTTACGAAACCAGACCAGTCACTTGGTTAATGTTTAATGGGTGAACCACCAATTTGAAAATGCTATGTGGGAACTTGAGGATATGATGAGGGATATATATCAACATTTGGTTGTTTCCAAGTGATGAATTTTGAGGGAAAATTCAGTTTAAGGGTTGTTGAATATAACACCCAGATGTTTTTACCTATATTTTATCTAATTAATTTTAATTCTTCTGTAGACTGCATCTCATGAAACCATGAGTTTAAACGAACCATGATACACCCTTACTATAAAATGACTGTTATATCATACCCATTGGTTAGCAATAATAATTGTAACTAACTTATGAAAATGTATTATTAATTCATTGGCATCCAATTCATTATGAAAAATAATAATCTATTAGATATTTGTATTTTTGGGTTAATAAATTAAATAAATTACTATTTTTAATGAAATAAATGAGATAATTTTTTATATTAATAAAATATTTTTTTATATTCATATATTGGATATTTTAGTCATAGTGTATAAATAAACCCTATTTGATGTATAAAAACCTATATTTCTCAAAGGGTTTATTTTATGCCTTTGAATGGTGAAACCCATTTGAATTATTATTTTGACACATTAATAATTTTTTTATGATAACATAAAAATTTTCTTTTGATATGGAATATAAAAATTTACTTTTGAAGAAATTTTAATATTTTTTTTATAACTTTCAAATTTTGATGAATAATAAAAATAAAGTAAAATTTAATTTAATTTTTTTAATTGAAACAATTTATAAGTTTAAATTATAATATAGAATTGTTAAAAAGTATAAATATAATAAATTTTTATCATTATATTTAATGTATATAATTATCATTAATTTTACATTGTATTCAAATAAAAAAACATTTTAATTATTTGTTATGTTTTAGCTTTTAAAACCCAATCTCTCTTTCTGACTACATGATTAAATTTAAATTAATTAAAAAAACTTCTATGTTTTGAGTTTTTAATAATTAACTGAATATTTTGAATCAGTATGTCCGCATTTTGTAAATCGATTTATTTTTTTTGGAAATATGGATAGTAACGTCTATAATTTTTATTAATATGGTAAAACGAGTAATTAAGGGTTTTAAAAATAATACAAATCTACCCTAAAAAAATGTCATAATCTTATTTTATGAGATATGGATGACTAGTACAAACCTTGGGATGAAAGGCTTTCCATTGGAATCCACTTGTGTGTGATTATGACTCAAATTTTTTTTAATTTAATGTAAAGGAAAATATGTTATAAACATATATCATCTTAGTAAATCAAATTTAATATAGGGTTATATAATTTTTATATTTGATTATAAATTTTCATCAGAAAGATAAAACGATTTACTACATCAAAGAACCTTTTTTAAAATTTATACCCTAAATAATTAAATTTAATCATGACATAATGATGATGCATTAATTACTTTATTAATGAAGGAATAAAATAAATGATATTATAAATATTAAAATAATAATTATTTTCCATAATTTATGTCATATATGATTTTTCAAGGTGAATATGTCATTTTATAAGACCCTGAAAGTTTTTAGTTTGATTTTATCTCTCTATTTATATTTTCTTTCAATTTAAAAAAATGAATAGTGAAAAATTTTACATAATAGATGTTTTATAAAAATAGTATATAATTAAATTATTTGAGAAACAAAAAAATTTTAAAATAAGAAAATAACTATGATGATGTCTACATGTTCATTATGTTCCATATTATGGGAAATTGACCCCATATAAATTAACTATATAGCCTCTTAATACATAAAATTTTGTTACCACTATTAAAATTAAAAAATATTAATTAAGGTTAAATCGATAAGATAATGTTTAAAATAAAATCAATACATGTGTAAAAATTAATTAATGAGAGGATTTAGAACTATAATCATCTTATAATTTCCATATTTCAATTTTGAAGAATTTTAATGGAAATAATAATTTATATTAATTTAATATTTTAAGAATTTCAAGGGTTCCACTCACCTCAATTATAAAAGGGAACCTCCTCCCTCACCTCTTCACTTAAATTTGTTCCTTAAAGCTCATTCATACCATGATATTTTCCCTTATCAACTTTCCTATTTACATAATATAGGTTTTGGAATTCTTGGAAGGCCAACTGTAGTGCTCTAAGAGGAGATTTAGATGAAGCTTGTCAAGGAAGAGGTATTCTCTTTTACCGATTTTTTCAAATATAATTATTCTTGTACTTCCTCTTAATTATTTAATTAATTATAAAGTAATAACATCAGTATAAATCATATATTGATATGTTATTATAAATATTAAAAAACCATATTACACCTTCTATCCATCCTACAAAAAATGAGATCACCACACGTGTGTACGTACAACTTACCCTCTCCACATCCTAGTGTAATCTGCTTTTTCACCACCACCTTAAAGGGATGGGTATAATGATGGAAATAATAATTATATATTTTTATTATATCATGATACTGATTCTTTAATATTATATACCATCCAATTCAATACCATTCATCATTTATGGGAATGATATCATTTCTCGTGCATACATACGACCTGCCATCTCCATGATGTCATTCATTCATTCTACATGATCTTCATTAAATCCTGGTTATATAAATTTAATGAATGGATAAATATGGTATAAATTATTTTAGTATCATTTTTAATGAAATAACTATGACCTAATAAAGATAACCAGAACATATTTGACAAAACATGTATATAAACATAATTTAGTTAATATCCAAATAACGAGTAACACTGAAATGTTACTAAAAAAAAGATAATATGATCATATATGATATCATAAAAATTAATATAATGATATAATAATTAAATTGAATTATTTAAAACATTATCCACGTGTTTTGGATACATACAAACGATATCAGTCCTATGGTAATGGATAACTTCACAATCTCATTATTATATGAGATTGTTTATACATAAATATTTACTGGGGCATATTTATCCTCAACATAAATATTTAATAAATATATAAAATTAATCATCCAAAATTTTTAAGTCAATTTTACACATTTTTTAATTTTTATTAAATGGTATGAAAGTAATCCATGGTCATGTTTGGTACGTGGTACTTTTTGTATTTTCCAAAAAAAGTATGAGGATAATGTTTTTTATGTTATACGACATAAATGGATTGTTACACTTTCATGATTCCTTATTTACATGAAGTTTACCTTACATTTTTTCAAGGTAATTACCAAATAAATTCTTTTCTTTTAATCTTGTATTGCGTTTTGAGAAATGAAAACAATTTTGAAGAAAAAAGGATATTTTTCTGAAGAATTAATTTCATATGTTACATCAAAACTATTTTCTATATAAAATAACATTATATAAATTGGGTGAAGTTTTCATACCTATTATTACAATGATTTTCTTGTGTTTATGGGGTAATTATATTTATGAACTCCAGTTTTACATGTATTATGTTATGATGGAATGATGTCTAAGAAACCCATTTTATTCCATGGGTTATGCTATAATGAATGATTTATGTTTTTGTGGTACACTTAAGAATGTTTTCATTATGAGATGTGTGAGACATATATATCCCTCCAATGCATTGGGAACATATTTATATCTAATCCAATAGACCTGACTAGATATAAAAGTAAATCTTGTTTAGTAATATAGGTCTAGAACAACCTATAAACCCAATTCAGTAATGTAATTTTTCCGCTATGATGGTCTTGGTAATGAGTGTTGACTAATATTAAATGATTCCCTATGATTATGTGTATAACACAAAATCTCATGTCTTATGTTAATAATTTTGTGAC
Organism: Viscum album; assembly: GCA_963277665.1. Lineage (NCBI taxonomy): Eukaryota > Viridiplantae > Streptophyta > Magnoliopsida > Santalales > Viscaceae > Viscum > Viscum album. Next base: position 324,337,845 of record OY728152.1, on the reverse strand, counting down.
TACATTCATTGATTCTATGGAACGTTCATTGTTTATCCCGTGACATGATATCATGATCTTTCATATGTAGGACAAGATTTTCAAATGATATGTTCTTTTGTATTAGGAATATGATATGATTGATAACTCCCTTAGTTACCATTATTGACAATCTGAGATCACCCTTTCATATTGTTCTTTTCCCCATGTCATGAAGAAGCGTATTAATTAAGATATGTCAAAAAGTGGTTTAGTTATGAAAAAATAAGTGGGAGACAAAGAAGATATCTTATGAACCAGTTGTGTATGTTTCCTAGTTTCTAAAGAAACTATACCTATATGAACCTTTTCTTGATTTTTTGAATTTTGTAATGAGTATTCTTCAACATTGATGTAATATCAATCTATGTAAAGTATGGATTCTTATATTTGTAGCTATGGTTCATTAGGTGGAGACTATGCCATCAGAATGAAATGTTTCCATCTCATTCATGAAGCATGATCAAGAAGAGGTCATCTTGGGAAATTTCATTCCTTTTTACATTTTAGGAAAACATGATGATGTGAACACCAAAAGGGATCTGATTGAAAATGGGATTTTCAATCAACCTCATCCCAGTTTGGACCATTTAATTTTTTGGATATATAGAGATATATTTTTCTCCTAGAAATATATACACTCAAGGGTATGAAAAGAGAGAGCCATGACCTCTTAGGAAGATCATTCTAAATGCATAGTTTTGGATCTCACATATTACATGGAGTTCATTATTATCTAGTAAGACACATCATATATGGTCCTGCTCAAAAGATCATAGACTCAAATACATTTTTTGTTACCTTCAATAATTCAATAGTGTTTGAAATACCAAATTGATGGGATGGTCGGCATAGTACATGGAGATAGTTCTCCCATCGAGTCTTGTGAAGCTGTACATATTGATGTAGGTTTTTATAAAATATAATGAAAACAATGAGAGGTGGATGAAAATATGATGGTTACACCCCACCCCCTTGTCTTAGAGACACCCCCAAAAATTACCTTGAGTATTCTAGTTACCTATTATGTGCTACACATAAATATATTCAAGGAATTAGACTTTATTCGAGATGCTCAAACTCTTTCTGTCTCTAACGATAGTCTAAAAGAAAAAAAACCCTCACTGTCTCTCTACAATGATCCCATTAGTTTTGAATGACAATACCTCCTCCTAAGACCCCTATCACACCAAGAGTGATAGAAATTCCCCCATATTACTTACCATGTCTAAAAATACATCCAAAGACTCGGAAATTAAGGAAGAAGAAGATGATCTCAAGAATTATCCTCCCACATATGAGGAAGGCCTCTCCATATCCATGGATGAGCTCATGTAGGTGAATCTGGGAATATAAGAAGACCCATGAACGACAATGATTAGTTCCCCCACACCTCTGAAGGAGTAATATATATAAATTTCATTATAATTTTACATTGATATGTGTTCTCTTGAATATATACAAATATTACTAAACATAACACTAATGTGGTGATACAACAACACATATTACCTGTTTACCATAGAGGTTTCAAATAGGTAACTATATGGAATCACCCCACTCATGATACTAATATAGAATCAATAGATGAATAATTTATTCAACAATTTTTTTGGGAATTTCAAAATTCATGATGGCCTGCCAACATCGCCCCTTTAATAAAGAAGAATAAGAATATTATGGAATGAATTGAGTTTAGAGATTTTAATCAAAACATCATGATAGAAAAAATTATCATTTCAGATTATATAAATATTTATCAATAAAAAATCTAGATTCCAATCGCTTTCCATCATGGATGGGTATTCAGGGTAGAATCATATAAATATGGACCCTATAGACGTGGAAGACATTATTTTAAAAGCACCACATTGGATCCTTTTTAATTAGGTTATTGAATTTGGATTAAATAAATATAGTTCTAGTTATCAACAATCCATGAATCATATCATTAAGACCTTATGGGGGTGAGTATTAGAGTATTATGTTGAAAACATAGTGGCAATTTATTGATAGTGATGTGATCAGTTCACTAATCTTCAAAAAAACATCGATATGTTGAAACAACTCATTCTAAAGATAAATCCAATGAATTGAATTTTGAGATAAAATTTAGTAAATTCAATAGCTTTGTGGTACTACACCATGGCATTGCAGCCATCCAAGAAAATACTAGTAAACACCAATTAATTCTAACCCCTTGGTACCACAAATAATTGAGGGGGATCCATTGAAACATTTCTTATATTCATCTTTTCATAGATATCCTGGTCAGAAAGCTTATCACTTTAACCATGTTAATGAAGAATGTTGTTACTAGTTTATGGGATGAGGAATGACAAGAATTATTTTATAGTCTCATGAAATAATTTATTCACCCACCGATCTGGATGCTATTGGTGGAAAGAAAGCCTCTCATCCTATATTCCACCACCATGGAATGAGAAATGGGTTCTTCTCTCACATAGAAAAATGATGATGGGAATTTGAATAGTATCCATTACATTAGTTAAAAGATGCAAGGTATTGATAACTGATATTATGAAATCAAGAATAAAATCCTTGTACTCTTATATTCAATTAGAAATATGAGGCATTACTTGTAGGATCACGAAGTACACATGGTCTCTCATACAAAACCCCTCAAGAACATCCTTGGACACCCTATGTTAACTTGGAATTTGGCCCAATGGGTGGTTATTCTAAAATAGTATGACTTCCAATTTGTGTCATAGATGTTTTTGAACTAGAAAGTCCTTGCTGATTCCATTGAGGAACATACTACTATAGAGATCACACTAGTGTACACCGAATATCCAGCCAAAGAGGTTTTATTATCCCATGACACTCCCCAAACAAGTGTTATGCATTTTGATGGTACCTCTGAAATTATAGTAGGTATGATTTTGGAAAAATAAAAGATCCAACAAGGTTTTCTAGGGAATTTATTTGTTTCCATGGAAAAATAATACTTTCCCTACACTTTCTAACTATATGAAGGCTACACTAATAATGAGTTTAAATTCTAAGAGATCATTGTTGGATTGGAAAAATATTTACAGTTGTAGATAGCGTAACTAAACATAAAAGGGAATTCAAAGGTTATATTAAAATAAATAAATAGAGAATATGGCATCATGGAGGAGGAATTTGTACCTCTTAAAGGTTATATAAGAAGACCTATGGAATAGTTCTATTTTGAACACACATTTAATCATGTTACATGATCCATAAATACTCATACCAAACCACAAGATAATATATCCATAATCATGGATGGCCCTACATGGGATGAAATGATTTTACTCATCACATGGGGATGGATGGTCTCATCACTCATCATCTGTGACATGGAGGAGATCAATTAGATAAACACTAATCCAGAGTTTGATAAATATATATCCACCAATTAATTGATGGGGACCATTATTGATTATCTCCAAATGGGAACCTCTCGATAGACCGAGATGGAAGGGAACATACTCGACTTCAAGTAGAAATATTTTACCTTAAGGATGGGAAAAATGATAAAAATCCCTATATAAATATGGATTCTATGGAATACTCCTCATATGAATATAAAAAAGAGAGATTCCAACTATTTTGGAAGAACACTATGATGGATCTTGTGGTTCCCATCAGTCTTGGACCGGACTGTCCTATAAAATTTGGAGGGATGATTAATTGTCAAAATAATGATAGATGACTACAAGGAATTGACTCAGTAATTTCACACTTGTATGATTCATAGAAAAATAATCCATCATCCCATAGAATTCTAATATTCAACTAAATATTCTTTTCCATTTTTCATATGGGGAATGTATATTGTGGGGCCATATCCCCTAGCAACAACAAAAAACTTTATGTACATCCTTATAACTACCTAGATATTTTTTCAAATGTGAAGAGGAAATAGTCATTAATTAATCTAGGATGAGGAATATAATTAACTTCATGACTTCCAATACCAAAACTGTATTTGGATTCCCTCACACGATATTTAAGAACAATGGAACTGACTTCTATTTTATTGAGTTGAGGAAATTGAATTAAGACTACAACATAGTGTCTAACCATTCATAACGATATCATTTAGTTTAAAATTGATAGATAGAGGCCTACAATAAAACAAAATCAAATATACACATGAATATGGTAAAAAGACAATAAATCTTTTCTAGACAAGCTCCTCCATGATTTATGGGCATACCATACCACCATATACACTACTACACATGAAACTCTATAATAATTGGTGAATGGAACCGAGGTAGTGATTCCCATAGAATAAAATTTTCCCTTTCATTGAATAGATATATTAAAATAACTCTCAATTGATAAAAAATTGAACAAAAATCTTGAGGATTTGGAAGATCTCGATGAGAAAATGTTGTTTACACTGAAAAACCGTGAGGTCCATCTGAATCATATCACACAAGACCTAAATAAAAAGGTTAAGATTTTTTGATTCCTTCAAGGAGAACTGATATAGGATATCATTCCCCTAATGATACCAATAAAGAAATATAAAATGATGCAGCTCAAATGGGACATAAATTACATCATATATAATGTATATTCAAATGGATCTTACTCATTGGATACAATTGAGGTGGAATATGTCACGCCCCCCACCAATGTGAGGTTGATACAAAAATACCATGAATATATCCCCCCCATGATCCATCAACCTGGTTTCTTAATTTTGAACTACACAATATATTTTGATTAATAGTGTCAAAATCCATAATGGGAATCACTTCAGGGAAGGATTACTGCACACGATCAAGATCAATGTGAATGAAAGACAATGTTTTCATATCCCCTTGTGATGGTTAGGTCGACATAGGGAATATCAATTAATGAACTATGTGTTGCATTATTCTTACAATCTTATGATATATAGTGGTTCCTAGATCTCTAATCCTGGGTCCAACCACAACATATCCTTCCCTATCACAATACATCAGACTATGCAATAAAATCTTCAACACATGATGTAAAATGTAGTTTTACATTATTTACTAATAAAAGTATTATTTGGGAAAACATATGTAGATTCCATGATCCACGAAAATACCTATTATGAGATGATATCCTGGATTCATAGACAATATTTAAGGGGCTTCATGCCTTATTTTTAACATCGACAAACCTATATCCTATCCACATGATGTTAAACTGTAATGTTTTCCCAGAACTATATATGGAATGATTCCGTCTCCAATGAGATAAGTCGGGATTCCTAGATCCTATATATTTTCCTGACAGCCACATGATAAAAAAAATCTGTTTTCCCTTTCTTTCAATCACCTCTTTGTGGAAATAGTATCCTTTTACATTCCATGTTTCTCACATAGAGAACTGATCATATGGTATTAAAATTTTTGATTAAGGATTCACCACATGATAACGAAATATCAATTCATGATAGGGTTAGCATGATCTTAGATGTGAGACCTTAAAAGGAACACCATTAGTCCATTCCACATAACGTTACAATTCGTGGTTTATGTTGCTTGCATGAAACCAAAAAACACATTAAAATGGATCTATCCCGAGATAACCAAATTATTTTTGGTTATTTTCACACTAGACCTCCATACAAGAACTAACGGATTCTTAATTAATTTTATGACAGGATAATATTTGATTCCTGGATCACCAATCCTATGTATAGTGGAAATAATCAATTGGAACAGATCCCCCATATCTGTATGGTTTATACCGTCATGGAGAGTTTCCAAATGAAGAAATACTTATATTTTTGTTCATATCATCATAATATAAAAAGTTAGACTCTGATATCTAATCCTAGGACCATCTGAAAGAATCAATAATAACAATTCCCCCCCCCCACAGATGGGTCATATTAATACGATGTGTTTCCCTTTCAAGAACATCATCTGTCTTGATTCTTTTCATTGTAGGATATGTAAGGAGGCCTAGATCACAAATAATGGGTACAATAGATAAAATAAAAGGGAATAATGACCCCTATTAATATGGGAAAAACCTATGTGGAGAGTTTACCATTCAAAAAAATTGTGTGGATTGATTTTTTTCATCACATGATACTCAGTGATATCTGAACATCCAATACATGTTCCATCCAGAACAATAAATGGGAAAAATTCCGCCTCTAGATATGGTTCAAAACCATGTAAAACTTTTACCATTCAGAAAAAACATCTAGATTGGTTCATATCATCAAAGTTTACATAGTGACACTCAGATAACCAATACTAGTTCCAGTCACAATATCAATGATAAAAAATGAACCATAACTGAATATGGGATTATTATATGTTGCAAGAAATATGAGTCACACTCCCACAAGGCTTAGTCAACTTCCTATTTGTCCCTTGTTTCTCATGTAGATCCTGGCCCATGTTGACTTAGGGAACCTGAAAAGCTTATCATGAATGAATTACTGGGACAAACCTCATATATTGAACTATATACTCAACATGTGATAATAAAATATACTAAAAAATGTATTCATATTGAAAAGATCACCCCTCTATGGTTTTTATCCATGTATCACATGTTTTATCCATTCAACTTGAATTGGGTTAATTACACATAGGTATAACCATTAGGGTGTTTGAACCCTTCATGAATATTATGTTTTCTAGGAACCAACTTCATGTCATCAATATATATGTCTAAACAACCAGTTCCTCAGGTTTATTCCCTTCATATGGAACCCCATACACCATCAGTTTCTTTTCTCATAGATCGTCATCATATAAATATAGTAATAGGGGCTAGATCATCTGAATGGACCCATGGATCTAAGGAATCCCCCCTTAAATCTAGGAATTATTGACTTAAACACATGGAATATTACAAGATATTTCCATTACCAATGGTTTACCAATACCTAATAGTTCCAAAATCTAGTAAACTCATTTTATTTGGATATTATTTATTACTTTAGTAACCCAGTTGTCCATAAGGATTTATATTCCCTAGATATTACACATATATGAATCATACCCATTATTAAAGAAGGATTATGGAATCATATCCTTATTCCTTTCTTTTTCATTGTTTGTATCTTCTGGGGAGACCCATCCATTCAGAGATAATCAACTGTCTCATTTACATATGAATCAATTTTTTAGATGGATATCCACAGAGGATCTAATTTTGGAATGATTCCCACACTTATGGTATTCATAGGAATTATATAAAAACCCAGTCGTAAAATTAGAACATAGATTTTTTAAAGAGGTATAACCCATAAAAGCTCTCTCCACCAACACAAAATTAAGCTCAATGTATAACATTATTACTTACAAGATAAATATTTTCAAGATGGTATCCAGAATATCTCTACCCATCAAAAATCTATTGCATGGATAAAAGGTATTCCTTATTTCTAAATTACCTTAACTTGTAAAAAGTGACCCCATAGATATCTTACACAATTTCATGTTGGTTCCCACATCCATACCACAAGATGTTAAACTACAATGAAAATTTCCTTACCACATGAAATTAATCTACATGGAAATACCATGGTAAGATATGTACAATCATAAACCTTATCCTTTGATGGTTAAAATTAAAAGGCCCTAAAATTTCTAGAAAATTTACATAAGACTTGTTTGGCTAAAAAATTAATTGGGTACCTAGAAAAAAATTCATGTCTCATCTCGCTAAATCTCATCACATAGAGAGTTTAATAAAAATATAAAGGATAAATGAACAATGGATAAAGCAAACAGGGCACACTTGTTATCTGTAGTAAAATTCGAGCAATGCTCACTAGACCCCTTGGTCTATGAAAATTTTAGAGTAATGTTTCATTACATTTCCTTCTATGAATACATGTTAATTAGGAAGTGGAATTACTTTTAGCATGCTATAATCATTATTAAATATTACAACTTCTATAAACCACCTTCATTCCATTGAAGTATGAGATGAAACAGTCGATTCCTTGAGTTGGTTTCCTTATCTTAGAACCCCATAGACCTAGGGATTCCTTTCTCATGGAACTTCCTTGTATAAAAATGGTAATAGGGACTAGATTCTATAAATGGTCCCTTGGATCCCTGGAAGTCCCCCTATATCCATCAGTTATTATCCTGGCTATGTGGAACATTACAAGCTCCTACCATCAGCGATGGAGGACCTGTACCCACTGGTTTCCTCTTCTAGTTAACTCTGATATTCTTAGAACATTAAATACAATCCCCATAATTATACTATTCAATAATATTTGACATATTCTATGATATGTCACTATGTTTTCATTAATTTCTCAAATTATGAATGTGACGCTCCAATCCCGAATCATTTGATGGGATACACCATGTTTCCTAAAACCACATGGAATAGAACCCAATCCTTCAAACTAAAATATAATCTACCCTAAGGCACCAAAACTTTTATTGGATATCATTCAATAGACTTATAACTTAATCATCACAAAATTTGAGTATTAAACAATCTTTTATGACCCTTGGAAAATAGTTTTGATCTCCTTTACTTGACAATACATGTAATCCCCATGGGCTCATTCATAAGGGATTTCAAAATAAATACTAGAGTCATCACCTACTTGTATATGTGGAAATATGATTCTCATAATCCCTAATAAATAATCAGAAAACTCAATAAATTAGGATGGTTTGGTAAATCCACATTATGTGTTTCTAATTATATATTCAATGATTCAATCTTTTTATATTATTCATTAAACCACTCATACTATAATGATCCATAAGGATTTGGATTCCAAAATATTTTATTATCCACCAATACCATATCCAAAATCTATCATTACCCAATGAATGGAACGGGGACACTGTTATTTGGAAAACTCATGTGATATATAAGCCCTTAGAACTAAAAACTAGAGTCATCTTCTCCTTATAGGAAGGAAACTATAATTCTCATGAGACCTAGAAACACTGAGGAAGAACTCAACAACATAGAGTGTTTTGGTTCATTGTCATCTTGTTTTTCAAATTATATATTCTTGAATAATGTCATGGATGTAAGACATTAAACTCCATAGCATATTTATTTCCTTACAACATGATTCCAAACTAAATAAAATTTGCCCTTTCTGTAAGATGCTAAACTATATGGATGATTCTCTCACCACATGATGTTAAACTATAGGAAATATTTCCTTAACTCATGTCATCAAATTTCGAAGAGAAATTTTCATCACATAAAGTATATTTCCACCATTATATTTTTCAAGATATATTATTTTAATCTAAAACATCATAGGTTTCAAGTGGGAAGACCATAAAATATAACACAATGATGGACTATTTTGGAAAACATTAAAAAAATCAATTGAAAGAGACACATTGAAAGAAACACATTGTTGTCAACATATAAAACTAGAAAAGGGAGACCTAAGAAAAATTCAAGTCCATGATCATAATAAATACAATATGTGTGGTCCAAGAAGTATTGAGAAATCAGGTAAATGTAAAAGACATCATATATTGTTAGCTCAAAAATCCATAAGAGAACAACCTGAGAAACAACCAAGATCACGCCTACTACGATATTCCATATATGAAACCATGGGAAAAGTTAATGAATATAAAATTAAAAAGCAGAAATCTATTTCAGATCATGAAATTTTCATAGAATATATAATTATTTGATTCTATTATACTAACTTAACGTAAATTAGATAATACACCCTCTTAGATGTATATCTTACACGAATTATCATTGTATGTCATGTGATCTAATGGAAATTAGTGAAGGTACATGAATGTGAACTCTCAAGTCAGTGAGAATTCTAAAATACTAGTAAGAAAAATATATTTTGAGTTATGAACTCAGATGTAGGAATTTGGTTTTATTTTATATTTTAAAAAGGATGGGTATCTTTGATGATCCATGCAATGTTTACAACAAAATTGGGGTATCTAACTAGGGTTTCCTCGAAAAACATTGACATTCCCCTTCAAATATATGATCTATATATTAATAAGGGAATTTATCATTTAATTCCTCATCAGTGAAAAAATGTTTTCTATGAATGAGACTGATCCATATGGGTTTTAATCTCAAAACTATGTATAAAATAATTCCAATTTCTCAGGGACACATAGAATCATCCATGACACTTAACTTGGATCTAGTCATATATTATTTTCCCTTTAATTCCAGATCCATCCTAATATTTATACACTTTATATTATTATGGTATCCCTATCCCAGGACAATGATACTTCCTATCATGGATTAATCCAATCACTAATATCCAAGAGTCTCCTCATGAGGAATTCGGGTACACGCAATCAGTCTTCTTTGAATCTTGGGTGGAGTATTATAAGATGCATTGGCGGCTGGGGCATCTTGATTCTAGTTGCAGGAGAGGAGATAGGTGTGAGGGTGTTGACCTGAAGACAGATAGATTTTAGGCAATGGATCAGGCATGAGGTAATACTGTGATGGAATTGGGAAGGCCTTCAACCAAGGTTGTGGATATTTTTTCCCACATGAAGAGCAATTTAGGTGATCGCAAGCTGACTGAGCATCCTACAATGGATTTATAGATGGTTGGGGAGGCACGAGTTGATGAGTCCTTATACATTAATCTGATTTCACATCATCCATAGGTATCCCCTGATCAAGGGGTGATGTCCTTTGCAGTAGTGAAGGAAGACAATGGAAACAAGGGTGTTCCTATGGGTGATTATAGAAAGGAGGTCGGGCCATATATAATGTAGTAGGGGAAATCTTTTTTCTCGCTGCTACAAAATAATATCATAGACACTAATAGATGGGGTTAGTGTTTTGGTACCCTTGGACCCAAACACACTTTTTCTTATGTCATAATCATTTTTGAAGTATAGAAGTTAGTAGAAGAAGAAGCATTGCATGGTGGCTAAAGCAGGAAAGTTGGAATCTGAGTGAAGGTTCATGCCTCTCTGAGAAGGCCCAAGGGTTGATTTGAAAACCTGTTTTGAAGGTCTTGTGGTTTAAGAACAAACATTTACACATGTAGAATATGATTCAAGGGATGAATGTTATATCCAACTCTCAATGGACAGTTTGGACCATTTCTAAGGAAAAGTTCCCCACAACCCAATAAAGGAGAAGGGGAAAAAGGAAAGAGTGACTCAAGGAATTTCAATGTGGTCCGGGGAAAAAAACCCAAGGGACACAAAGACTCTTCTCACTTACCTAAAACGATGGAAACCATGTCGTCCAAGAAATGTGAATGTGGGGAATGAAAATAACCACATGATTAGAAACGTAAATAGACCAGAAACACCGAATCATCACCCGAGGATTCAACCAAGGATAAATAACCCTAGAGGAATTCATCAAGACAATGGGAAGAATGGTTTCTCACCTCGAATATAATATTAGGATGGATCCAAACACCCAGGTTAGTACACTGTAACAGGAATTATATATATTGTATATCTAAAATAATATTAGTCTTGTGATTAATAATTTTGGAAGCTCTTTCAACATGTAGTGGTCCTTGTTTTGTGAACTATAGTTTCTCACTTTACCTTAAAATTGACTAATAAAAATTTATATTTGGATGGATAACATCTAAAATCCATAAGTCAATACAATCTTGAAAAATACACTCACATTGCTCAATTATATTCTCATAGGATAATAAAATATACAAAAAGATTATCAAAATTTACCTTAGAATCTGATTATTTTCATTCGGAAAAATCTAATTCTAAGGGTGGTAATTTTGCTGGCACCCATTACAATGAACATTACACTTTTCCCCTCGAATATTTGAGGGCTATGGCTAATATTAAAAATACTATAATATAGTTCATGAAAGACATAATCATCATATATTAATTTTAGTATTGTAATTTTCATTATAATGGCATATATATTGTCCCATACTTGTATGTATTTTACAAGAATTTATTCTAGTTATTTATAGGGGAAATTTTTCAATCAAATGTTAATCTTATCCACCCAGCTAGATAACTCAACCAAGGCCACATGTGGGAGTAGCCTCAACTATATCTTAGTATATAGTTATCAAGCTATCCAATTTAACTAGTTGTGGGTGAGAATATCTCTAATGGTGGGCACCCGAATCATGTGTGTGAAGGTATTAGCAGCTGGGATACTCCATGAAAGGGAGCGACCAATGAAGGAATGTTGCATGTGTTCTAGGTGTTGATATCACTATGGAATTGATCAACGAAAGTTACGGTCATCCCTATTGAGTGGATCATGACTAGTCAGAATATCGATGAGGGATACACGCTGATCATGAAAATGATCATCCCCCTTAATAACACATGAAAATTACTACCACAAACCAATCAAATAACTCTGTTCCATATGATTTCCTCATGCGATTGTCTTCAAAATCCTTCAATATTATTGAATTTGGAAGACACTACTTTAATGGAGTAAGCCACATCCCATATCTTTATGTCTCTACTACTCATCGACCTTCCGAATAGTTGCCTCCAAAGATCAAGCCTCAGACAGCTAAATCATCCTTGATTTCCTGAAAAAATAAATGCATCTTCACTTTTCATGAATTTAAACATGTTTTAAAATGAATCCATTACAAAATTTAAAATGGATCATGAAATAAAATGGAGAAAACCCTGATCCACCATAATAACATGAGACATTGTCTTTGAGTCATGTTGATGATCACTAATTCCATAGAATGAACACTATGTGTTATCACAGAAAGCTGATCCTACCACCATTTGAAATCCAATGTGATAGTTTCATAAAATAACATAATGAGATGATGATAGGTATGAGATTTAATTTTGGAATTATCATGTATTCAAAAGAAGAATAACAAAATTCCTATCATTAGAGATTCTTGTACGCAGATCATGTAAAGCTCTACCAATTACAACCCTGCATGTTAGGGAATTATTGTAAGAATTCGATCATGCGAATCAAACTAAAAATCCATCACATTTATTCCAAACTAGATGTAAAGGTAATAATCTATCAGTGAATTCCATTTCACATCTCGAAAAGGAAATCCTTTGAAAATTGATAATCCCACAACAAACTGATCAGGTGATTTGATGATTATCACGATGTCAAGAGAATCTTTAATTAGATTTTTTAAGTATCATATGACACTCATTAGGGTTCTAAATTTACTTAATTTAGTAAATGTGGAACCTTACCCTAGAATATCACTGATATAATGGGGAAACTATTCATATATAATCCATTTCCCCCTTAGAAAAAAGGTACATAAGGGAGGATGGGATAAATGAGAGAAGTGAGAGGGACAAGAAGAGAAGTAGATAGGACAAAGTGATGGGATTACAACTTTAGGGGAAAATCTCTAGGTGATCACGAGGAGACATCATACAATCCCATTAATATCATACACTCACATGATAAATTAACTATCACATGATTCCCCTAGGTGAACTACAGTTCATTTAGTGTATTCATGTTATACTACGATACTTATCTGGTTCTGTAAATCATCCATTCAATTCCTCGACTTTGTAAATGGAATCTAAAATTATCCCAATATGAAGTCCACATAGACCATTTCTTGATACCTTAAGAGATCCTATGACATATTATGTTCATATAACCCCATTTACATGATTCACTTTTGAGGCATACACGTGAAACTTTGTGCTATTAAGGGTTAACAAAAATAACACTTTAATGACATGAAGCCTCTATTTATCTAAATAGTGAATGTCCATGGACACATGTGACACCCTTTCCAATGACCACAGACAACGATACATGGAAATTCACTCCTCCATGTAGTCTCTAGGGTGTGAGACCTTGACATAAAGTTCCTCATCCATGCTCTCCATGTTACATTCAATCTTTCCATGTGTTAGGAGTCAATGTGTTTACTCCTTTAAATATTTATATAACCCTTCACAAGTCTCTATCAAGGTCTGAAATTATATGAATAATTGAGCATTATGAGATACAATCATGTGGGAACCCACTTGGAATTTAGGTAAATTCATTAAAGACCCTCATTTTTTAAAGAAACCTTAACATGTGTGCCTTCAAAATGATTCCTTTTCCATTCATTTATACAATTAAATTTGTTCAATTTGGACATTATTCTTCAACAAATAGATGTGTGTGCATGATCCAGGATATGTCCATGATAGCCTTCCACATTACTATCATAGTATAATATGACCTATAGAAACCTCAATGGTATTTTTATGCCCTTATCTAGCCTTGTAAAATCCATTTTAAGCTTCAAATAGTCTATGGACAAAAATTTTTTATCATGTGATTGACTATGAAGAAGAAAATTTGATATTTCAACAACCTATGGACAAGACAAGTTAGTTATTCGAAATCATGTGGAAAAATAAAGATAATTGAAAAAAATAAACTGAACATGCCATATTTTATAATGAAAATGAATCCTGGAAAACTCACCTTGACTATGAAAATAAATCATATAAAGGGAAATTTGATCATGAAAATATATCATATAGTGGTCACCATGATCATTTGAAAACCAAGGACAACACAAGATAGTTAGGAAGAATATCATGAACATGTGTAGTTTGGTTATGCGAATAAATCCAAGATGAGTCATTTATCATGTGACGGTCTATGGATAAGTCACTTTGAGCATGAAGATATGTCCGGGATAAGTTACATTGGTCATGCGAAGACATCTCAAAAAATGAAGGCTGGTCATTTAAGACATCATAGAAAATTCAGTTTATCATGAAAACGGTTCTGTACATGTCATTGTCGATCATATTAATCATCTCGGACATTTCATGTAGACACCCTTGTATGTGTATTCCATGTTAGACTGAAAACCTAAAAATTTTAGGAAAACAATCAAGACATGTCTAGGAAATAGTCATGAAATGCTCGACATATGATCTGGAGATCTCAGAAATACATTTCAACATTATTCAGTAGAAACTCGTAGACTTATACCATGTGAACCCCTAGTAAGAAATAATCAGATGCCTTCCGCCATTATCAGGGGAGTTTCCATTAAAGAGTTAGGGTTATACATTAATGAGACCCTATTTGTGTAAAGTTGTCAGACATGCCCTCCTTATCATGTTTATCACATCAAACAGACTATTCATGGTCATTAACTCTCTCTTTTTCCATATGAGGAAATGGAATGAATATGAAATATGGGAGTCCATCATGGTATAATCCCCTCACATTCATAAACCTTAAGGATAACAGTAATGTCTCTAAGAATAATCATCAATACAAACCTATCAGTGGGAAAAGGGATAGATAAACCATGAAAAATATGATTCCAATGCAATATAGGATATGTATAACACCTTCATAAGAATTGAGATCTAATGGGTACTTACCTCAGTGTATGTTACTCTATGTCTAAGAATATATTCCCATGGTACCCAAAACACTCAAGGGTTATCATTCTTCCTTATCCATTAGCTAATCAAGAAGTTAATTTAAATATGAATAATAAGATTCTATCTATAAAAAAGGATACATAGGATTCCTTCACAATGTTTGGGATCCATATCAAACACCCCATTTGGGCTAACTCGGTTTTCATGTCCCGTGTCTATATGTGATGAGACTAGTCACTTTCTATTCCATAATTTGATCATGTGGGTTTGGGGACTTTTTATAATCATATCATTCACATCATGAATTCCTCGTATCTTGGGAAACATTAGCGTGTGGTTCCTATTCAGTGAAAAATTGGACTACCCCCATATAAGGACATTGTAACACCTCAATATTTTTTGAAATATTTTATTTAAAATTAATTTAATTTTTTTTATATTTTCATTTCCCACACACAAAATATAAATTTTATGATAATAAATATAATGACCCATACTTTACATACATTTTTAATACTTCAAAATTGAAGTACACTTATTACAACATATAAAAAAACTAGGAAAGGACCGTACATGTATATTGTCTTTAGAAATTGGGAAACATATACAACTGGTTCATAAAGCATCTACACTGTCTCCCATTTATTTCATCATATCTATAGTCCCTTTTGGAATATCTTACTTAATAACCTTCTTCCTGACCTGGGGAAATAAAACATACAAAAGGGTGAGCTCAAATGCTCAGTAAGGGTAAACAAAATAAATATCAATCACATCATATTCATAAGAAAATAACATTTTGGAAATCTTAACCTGCAAAAGAGATCATAATTTCATAACATGGGATAAATCATAGAAGTGAAATGTAATCCCAATAATCATAACTTAAAACATGAAACTTTGTGTCATACACACACAATCATAGAGAATCATTTATTATTAGTCAAGACTCATTTCCAAGACTATCTTAGTGGACAAAGTCCATTTCTGAACCGAGTTCATTCCTCGTTTTAGTCCTATTTCACTAAACCGGTTTAACCTGCCGTTCCCGCCATGTCTATCTCATGAGATATAAAATATTTACCCAATTCATTGGAGGGAGATATAGGTCCCACCCATCTCATAATGATACCATTCTTATGTGTGCCACAAAATCATAAAATCATACATCATTGCATAACCCATGTAAAAAAATGGGATTCTTAAACATCGTGACTTCAAAAAACAATTCATATAAGATAAAGGAATTCCTAAAAACAATTCCATCACAACATAATAAAATTATTGTAATAATAGGGATATAAACAAAACCCTATATTATCTTAGATGGAAAATTATTTTGATAAAACACTTGAACTCCATTCTTGAGGAAAATACCCTTTCTACTTCAAAAACAATTTTTCTTTCTTAACATGTCATAAAATTCTAAACTAAAAGAAGTTGATTTAAAATAAACTTTAAAACTTGTATGTTAAGCTTCTTGGATATAATGTGTGAAAAATCCATTCATGCCGTATAAGTTAAAAAAACATTCTTCTCGTACTTTTGTCGGAAAAGTCAAAAAGTACCTCATACGAAAAACGACAAAAGATTCCTTTCATATCTTTTAGTAAGAACTCAACAAAGGGTAAAATTAGATTTAAATAATTTTCGGTGGATGGAAATAATATTACATATTGAGGAAACATGGATGTGGATGATAAAATACACCCTAGTAAATTCCAAAGTATAAACAATCTCGGATAAAAATTGGATTATGATATTTCCCTTACCTGAGGTCCAATTTGCTTTGTAAGTGTCCGAAACTCCTATATAATTATTTAAATATTGTCATTTAATTATTCCAGAATCATACTCATTGTTATGATATCATATATGGTCATATTCTTAGCTTATTATTAGTAATATTTCATTGCTACTTGTTATTCGGGTGTTTATTACTTTTTGTTCTTATGCGTGTTTTGTAGAATAAATTCTTATTCTTCTTTTTAGGTTACAGATAATACGTTTCCAGAATGGTATTAGTGTAATATATATCATATTTATTCACTCAATTCATTTATGTAATCATTATGCAACTAAAATCATGTAGAATGAGTCGCATCACATTGTGGAGACGGTATTCCGTACGTACGCACGAGCGATGATATCGTTCCCATGATCGTGGAATTTTATTGGAGTGTATGTATACTATTTAATAATAAATATAACTTTACAATAATCATATATATTCATTCTTTACACCATTATACCCATCCAAGTGAGGTGGTGGTGGAAAATAGATTACACCACGTTGTGGAGACGGTATTCCGTACGTACGCACCTGTAGTGATTTCATTTTTCGTCGGATGGATAGATGGTGAAATAGGGTTGTTTCATAAATATAATAACATATTAGTATATTAGTGATACTGATGTTATTAATTAATAATGAAACAAATAAAGATGAATAAGTGGAAGAAGAAATAATGTTGAAAGAATCGGTAACAGACATTACCTCTTCTTTGAAGCGCTTCTTTGAGACCTCCTTTTAGGGCACTAAAATTGGTCTTTGAAGAATACGAAGACCTCTAGGATGTTTCTAGGTAAGTGTAGAAGAGAAATTAGTATGGTTTTGACGACCTTGAAGGCTCAAAGTGGTGTGAGGAAGAGAGAGAGGAGGTTCCCTTTTATAGGGGAGGAGGGGGGCACCTTTGGAAAAACTAAAAATATTATTTTATTATAAATCCATATTCGGTTTTAAATAGATTAAAATTGATTTATTTAGAAGCTAAGGTGGGGCAGGGTCTAAATTATCTCATCCAATAGAATTTGGACAAGTTTAGTTTACTATTTTAACCTTATCATTTAGATTTAACTTTAAGTTAGATAATTTTACATTTACCGTGTCTTTTTGTGTTCATACACTATAAGGTTAATAAACTTACTATAACAAGCCAAACAAACCCCAATTTGTTTATTATTAATATATATAACCTTATCTAAGTCATTTGGCCGAACCATAGATTTTTAGGAATAAAATAACATTTAATAATATAATATTTGTTTTAAAAAACTATTTTATGTCAATTTTGACACTATTTAGTAATTGATTTTTGTGAAAATCAAAAAGAATGATTAGTTCTATAAAAGTTAATTAAATCCATACTAAAATTTCATATTAACCTATAAAATTAGTGTAATTTATAAAAAGTCTCAAATTACATTTATTTGGGTATTTATAACATCAATTATGTTAATATTTTATTAATAAGATAATTACTGCTTCATCTTTGTGTCATAAATAAATTAAATTATTTAATGTCTAAAAATTAAAAATAAGATACCATTATTTTGAAAATATTTTTAGCTTTCTAATGAATATTTATTGTCGAATATATCTTATTTATAACCCTATATTAAAAATTATTTACTTATTAGACTTTGATTTTAACTATTTTAATCCTTCTTTAAATAAATTAATAATAAATGTCCTAATCTTATCTAAGTGGCCCTAAATGGTCATATTTTATTCCTAAGGTTGTTTTTGGTCGAATTCAACTTACCCAATAGAATTAGGACATGTGTTATGGTAATAATAATATCATTTTTACCCTTAATTACCCTATTTACTTTTAACCATGGCAAAAAAAGTAAAAAGTTACTATTCCCAAAAATTATTTTCGTCTCATTGAACCACATTTTACTTACTGAAATCAACCATGTCTCTCGTATTTTTGAAATTCCACTCACAGAAGTGGTAAAATTTAGTTTTATGTAAATTTTCAAATTCTCCTAAGAGGTGTGTAAAAGACGGTGAAAAGTTCGATAAAATTTTTATATATCTAAAATTATTATAAAACGACTTCAATGAATTGAATTGAATTTATATAGGTATCATGTATCAATTTTTACAGAAAGTAAATTTAAATAAAATAAATAATTATTTAAATAATAATTCGATTTTTAAATAGTAACCTTGTGTTTTCACTATTCATCAAAAATTGAAAGTTTCCAGAAAAATACCAAAATTTCACCCTAGGATAATTTCGATATTCCAAATTCAAAAAAAAGTCCATTTTGAAAAATAAAATTTAAAAAATTTCAAAAAGTGGTTACTACTATTCATAACGGCTTGTTTTAATAATATTTTAATAGCACATCGTTGTTTAGTGAAACTCAGTATTGCGTACGATGCAAGCTATCAAGGATGGTCACGATTGCGTGTAAAGAAAGCCAAGCTAGTGTTGTTTGTAGTGAAATATTCCTTTGATGATTTATATAAAATAAAATCAAAATATTTCTTATAAAAGTCTCGGGTTTTACATTCTACCCCCCTTAAAAAGAATTTTTCCCTCGAAATTCGTCACTTGTAACAAAGAGTTGAGGATACCTCTCCCTCATCATATCCTCAAAATCCCATGTAGCTTCTTCTAATTGGTGGTTCCTCCATAAAACTTTCACCAAGCGAGTGGTCTTGTTTCGTACGACTTTTTCACTATGATCGAGAATCTCTATCGGCTGTTCTTCATAAGAAAGATCTTGTTCCAGTGGTAAAACTTCTGAGCTGAGTACATGTGAAGGATCATGTATGTACTTTTTCAGGAGAGGTACATGGAACACATCGTGAACTTGAGAGAGATTTGGTGGAAGCACCAATCAGTAAGCTACCTTCCCAACACGATCCAGTATTTCGAAAGGACCAATATACCTAGGGGTTAGCTTTCCCTTCCTTCCAAATCACATTACTCTCTTCCAAGGAGATATTCGTAAGAACACTTTATCACCCACTTCAAACTCTAAGTCTTTTCTTTGGTTGTCTACATAATGTTTTTGTCGACTATGAGCTGCTCTTATGTGTTGTTGAATAGATCAGACATTTTCTGCCATCTCATCAACAAGATCTAGTCCTAATAGCTTTCTTTCCCCAACTTCATCCCAACAAGTTGGAGTCCTGCATTTCTTTCCATAGAGAGCTTCATAAGGAGCCATCAGAATACTGGAGTGAAAGCTATTATTATAATAAAAATTCCACCAAAGGTAAGTGTTGATCCCAACCACCTTTGAAATCCATAGAGCAAGCTCTAAACATATCTTCTAGAATTTGAATTGACCTCTCAGACTGACCGTCTGTATAAGGATGATAAGCAGTGTTGAAACTCAACTCTGTATCAAGAGTATGCTGAAGACTTCGCCAGAACATTGAGGTAAACCTCAGATCCCGATCAGATATAATAGAATGTGGTACTCCATGCAGTCGTACCACTTTCTTTACATATATCCTGGAAAGCTGATCCAGAGAGAAATCCTCTCTAATATCAATGAAGTGTGAAGACTTTATAAGACGATCAACTATGACCCAGAAAGCATTATTGCCTTTGGATGTTTTAGGAAGTCCTGTGACAAAGTCCATAGTGATGTTTTCCCATTTCCATTCGGGTATGGGTAATGGTTGTAACATCCTCTTAGACTTCTGTCTCTCAGCTTTAAATTGCTGACAAACCAAGCATCGAGAGACATATTCCGCAACATCTCTTTTCATGACATCCCACCAGAAGTACTCTTTCAGGTCCCTATACATCTTTGTGCTTCCAGGATGAATATAGAATGAAGAACTATGAGCCTCATCCAGCAGATCCTTCTTTAATTCGGGGATGTGAGGAACACAAACCTGATTCCCGAACTTTATTATCCCATCATAATCAAGGTTGAATTTAGGAACATTTCTCACCTTCTTTTATAACTCTATATCTTCTTTCTGTGCCTCTTTAATCATAACATGTAAATATAGTTGAACATTCATTTGAGAAAGATATGATTTTTACCCTTTCATTATAATTCCAAGATCCATCCTTTGTAAATCCATAAATATTGGATCTTTTGTGATCCTCATCATAGATAATCTTGCATGGTCTTGTCGACTTAATGCATCTGTCACCTTGTTTGCTTTCCCAGGGTGGTAATGAATTGAGCAGTCGAAATCCTTAATCAGCTCCAACCAACTTCTTTGGTGTATATTCAACTCCTTTTTTGTGAAAATATACTTTAAACTTTTATGATTAGTATAAATGGCACACCTTTCTCTATATAGATAATGCCTCCAAATCATTAATGCAAAGATTACCACAGCTAACTCCAAATCATGAGTTGGGTAATTTTGCTCATGGATTTTCAACTCTCGTGAGGCATAAGGTATCACCATATCATTTTGCATAAGAAAACACCCCAATCCCTTCTTGGATGCATCACTATAGATCATAAACCTTTCTCCACTACAAGGAAGTGTGAGTACAGGTGCACTTGATAACCTTCTTTTCAACTCCTTGAAATTCTATTCACATTCCTCTTTCCAAACAAACTTAACTCCTTTCCGAGTCAACTTAGTGAGTGGATTAGATAATCGTGAAAAATCTTTCACAAAACGTCGATAATATCCAGCCAAACCAAGAAAACATCGGATCTCAGTTACTGTTGTTGGTCTCGACCATCTTTCGATAACCTCTGTTTTTGCTGGATCCACAGATATCCCCTCTTTTGAGATTATGTGACCCAAAAATGAAACTTTTTGAAGCCAAAATTCACACTTGGTAAATTTGGCATAAATATTCTCCATTCTCAGGGACTTTAATATAATTCTCATGTGATATTCATGTTCTTCCTTTCTCTTTGAATATACAAGAATATCGTCTATAAAGACTACCATAAACTGATCAAGATAGTCTCTAAAGGCTCTATTCATCAGATCCATGAAGATAACAGGGAAATTAGTAAGTCCAAATGGCATCACTACAAATTCATAGTGTCCATACGTTGTACGGAAATCCATCTTTGGTATATCCTCCATTTTGACCCTTAATTGATGATACCCAGAACGAAGATCAATCTTGGAAAACTATTGAGCTCTGGGTAGTTGGTAAAATAAGTCATCAATGCGCGGGAGAGGATATTTGTTCTTGATAGTGATCTTGTTAAGTTCTCGATAATCAATGCAGAGTCTCATTGATCCATCTTTCTTCTTAACAAATAGAACAGGTGCTCCCCAAGGTGACGCACTAGGGCATATGAACCCCTTCTCAAGATTCTCTTGGAGTTGCTTCTTCAATTCCTGCAACTCAATTGGGGCCATTCTATAAGGTCTCTTTGAAATAGGGAAAGCACCTGGTACGAGTTCTATTGAAAACTCAACTTCACAATTTGGTGGAAGAACCAGCAATTCCTCTGTAAAGACATCATCAAACTCCAGTACAATGTTCATATTCTAAATCATGAGTTTCTCTCCAAACATTTGAGATAAATAACCCTAATTTAGTGGAATCAAGACCCATACGATTGACGAAATTTCCACTGGAAGGTTATGTTCATCCTTACATTGATAGCCGATCAAAGATTGATCTGGAATATGAAATGTGACATCCCTTATTTTAAAATTGATATGAGATCCATATAGTGAAAGCCAATCCATGCCATGAATCACATCAAATTCCACTATAGGGAGGATCACAAGATTTGCAGGAAGCACTTTCCCACAAACTTCAGTCGGAGAAGAATTATAAACTTTTGATGTGACTGTTGTGCCATTAGGGGTTTTCACAGCTAACTCAATATCTAATTGTTGAGGTTATACGGTGATACCCTTAGAAAATTCTTTAGAAATAAAAGAGTGGGTGGATCCAAAATAAAATAAAACATTTTCTACTTTAGAGTGGATGGTAGGTGTACCTTTCACAACTTCATTATCGTACTCCACATCGCTGATAGAAATTGCATGTGAATTTCCTTTGTCTTTAGCCTTAAGAGTTTGTTGATGTCGATCATCATCAACAACCCTTGGATTAGGGAATTGATTGGCATAATTCCCCATTTCCTTGAACTTGTAACATTGAAGTGTAGGAGGTGCACTATGTGTAGCCTTTTCATTGTTCTCATAACTAGACATCTTCTTCCCATAATTGCGGCATTCAAATGCCTGATGACCTTCCTTTCCGCATTGGAAACATTTACTTGTCCCTTTAAGACAACTCCCTCCATGTTTCTTTCCAAACTTTGGGAATAAGGGAAAACTCATCTTCTTTTCAGTGTGATCTTTAGAGTTTCCTTTGAATTCCATTTTTCTCTTCTTATCAAACCCATATGACTGATGGGTTACTCCAAACTCCATCTCAACTTTGAGAGAACATTGAAAGATTTCCTCGTAGCTATTGAAGTCCCTTATGGCTAACGCCCTTCGAAGACTTGGTTTTAAGCCACTAAAGAATCGGTCGATCTTACTCTCAGGTTGGATAATAATACCAGAAGTGTACCTTGCAAGTCTTGTAAAATTTTCTTCGTAGGTACCAACAGATTAATCATCCTTTTTCTTTAGTTCAAGAAACTCCTTCTTCATCTTTGTTCAGAGAACACGAGGGAAGTACTTATTGAAAAATAAGTTCTTGAACTCGTCCCATTCCATGGACTCAATTTCATCCCTTTGCCTCGTATTCCTAATAAGATTCCACCATTGATCAGAATCACCTTCCAAACAATAAACTGATAAGATGACTATATCATGTTTAGAACATTGATGAACTGAAAATATCTTTTCAGTGGTACTGATCCATTGTTCAGCAACTAATGGATCAGTAGACCCGCTGAATGAATGTGGACGCTGTCTCATGAAGGATTCAACAGAATGTTTCTCCTTCCTTTGCTCGTTTGGATGTCCTGCATGATTCATAGCTTGAGAAAGTTGTGTGAGCATGGATATAAGATTTTTCCTTCCAGCTCCCATAACATTTGGTTGCTTAGGGGGAAAATCATTGCATTGCCCATCGCATTCCACATTAACACGGTTCCTTCAGGTTCCAGCCATTGACTAAAACCAAGAAGAATAGTGTGAGCAACAGTAATTATAATAGGAAAAACACATAATCAAGAATAAAATTTCACAGTTAAGGTCTTATCCTAGGTTATTCATGGCCATTTCTAAAACACTAAGATTGTGATCTATGCTTAGACTTATTCTTAGGATTCTTACTAAGGATTTCACATCTTAGATTCCAAAGGTTGACTATACCTTTCCTCTAATACCAACAATAACGACCCATACTTTACATAAATCGTTATTACTTCAAAATTAAAATACACTTATTACAACATATAACAAAACCAGGTAAGAACCGTATAGGTATAGTGTATTTAAAAACTGGGAAACATTAACAACAAGTTCATAAAGCATCTACATTGTCTCCCATTTATTTCATCATATCTATAGTCCCTTTTGGTATATATTACATAATAACCTTCTTCTTGACCTGGAGAAAGAAAACATACAAAAGGGTGAGCTCAAATGCTCAGTAAGGGTAAACAAAAGAAATATCAATCCCATCATATTCAAAAGAACATAACATTTTGGAAATCTTAACCTGCAAAATAGATCATAATTTCATGACAAGGGATAAATCATAGTAGTGAAATGTAATCCCAATAATCATAACTTAAAACATGAAACTTTGTGGAATACGCAAATAATCATAGATAATAATGTCTTATTAGTCAAGACTCACTGCCAAGACTATCTTAGTGGACAAAGTCCATTTCTGAACTATGTTCATTCCTCGTTTTAGTCCTCTTTCACTGAACTGGTTTAACCGTCCGTTCCAGCCATGTCTATCTCATGAGATATAAAATATTTACCCAATGCATTGGAGGTAGATATAGGTCCCACCCATCTCATAATTATACCATTCTTATGTGTTCCATAAAATCATAAAATCATACATCATTGCATAACCCATGTAATAAAAATGGGATTCTTGAACATCGTGACTTCATAAAAAAATTCATATAAGATAAATAAATTTATAAAAATAATTCCATCACAAAATAATCAAATCAATGTAATAATAGGGATATAAATAGAACCATATATTATCTTAGATGGAAAATTATTCTGATAAAACACTTGAACTCCATTCTTGAGGAAAATATCCTTTCTACTTCAAAAACACTTTTCCTTTCAAAACATGTCATACAATTCTTAACTAAAAGAAGTTGATTAAAAATAAACATGAAAACTTGTAAAGAAATATTCTTGGAAATAATGTTTTAAAAATCCATTCATGCGATATAAGTTAAAAAAAACATTCTTCTCGTACTTTTGTCGGAAAAATCAAAAAGTACCTCGTACGAAAAACGACAAAAGATTCCTTTCATATATTTTACTAAAAACTCACCAATGGGTAAAATTGGATTTAGACAATTGTAGGTAGATGGAAATAATATTACATATTGAGGAAACATGGATGTGGATGATAAAATACACCCCAATAAATTCCAAAGTATAAACAATCTCGGATAAAACTGAGATTGTGATATTTCCTTTACCTGAGGTCTGATTTGCTTCTTAAGTGTCCGAACCTCCAGTATAATGCTTTAAATAATGTAATTGACTTATTACAGAATCATAATAATTGTTATGATATCATATATGGTCATATTCTTAGCTTATTATTAGTAATATTTCATTGCTATTTGTTATTCAGGTGTTTATTACTTTTTGTTCTTATGCGTGTTTAGTCGAATAAATTCATATTATTCTTTTTTGGTTATAGATTCCTCATTTCCAAAATGGTATTAGTGTAATATATATCATATTTATTCACTCAATTCATTTATGTAATCATTAAGCAATTAAAATCATGTAGAATGAGTCGCATCACATCGTGGAGATGGTATTCCGTACGTACGCACGAGCGATGATATCGTTCCCATGATCGTGGAATTTTATTGGAGTGTATGTATACTATTTCAGAATCAATATAACTTTACAATAATCATATATATTCATTCTTTACACCATTATACCCATCCAAGTAAGGTGGTGGTGGAAAATAGATTACACCACGGCTTGGAGACGGTATTCCATACGTACGCACGCGCGATGATTTCATTTTCCATAGGATGGATAGATGGTGAAATAGGGTTGTTTCATACTTATAATAACATATCATTATATTAGTGATACTGATGTTATTAATTCATAATGAAACAACTAAAGAAGAAGAAGTTCAAGAAGAAATAAATTTGAATGAATCGGTAACAGACATTACCTATTCTTTGAAGCGCTTCTTTGAGACCTCCTTTTAGGGCACTAAAATTGGTCTTTGAAGAAGGCCAGGACCTCTAGGATGTTTCTAGGGAAGTGGAGAAGAGAAATTATCCGGGTTTTTCCGATCTTGTAGGCTCAATGTGGTGTGAGGAAGAGAGGGAGGAGGTGCCCTTTTATAAGGGGGGAGAGGGCCACCTTTGAAAAAACTAAAAATATTATTTTATTATAAATCCATATTCGGTTTTAAATAGCTCCAAATTGATTTGTTTCGAAGCTAAGGTAGGTATGGGTCTAAATAATCTCATACAATAGAATTTGGACAAGTTTAGTTTACTATTTTAACCTTATCATTTAGATTTAACTTTAAGTTAGATAATTTTACTTTTACCGTGTCTTTTTATGTTCTTACACTATAAGGTTAATAAACATACTATAACAAGCCAAAAGAACCCCAAGTTGTTTATTATTATTATATATAACCGTATCTAAGTAATTTGGCCAAATATTAGATTTTTAGGAATAAAATAACAATTAATAAAATAATATTTTTTTTAAAAACTATTTTATGTCAATTTTGACACTATTTAGTAATTTATTTTTGTGAAAATCATAACAGAATTATTATTTCGAAAAAAGTTAATTAAATCAATACTAACATGTCATGTTAACCTAGAAAATTAGTGTAATTCATAAAAAGTCGCAAATTACATTTATTTTGGTATTTATAACATTAATTATGTCAATATTTCATTAATAAGATAATTACTGCATCATCTTTGTCTCATCAATAAATTAATATATTTAATATCTAAAAATTACACATAAAATACCATTATGTAGGAAATATTTTTATCTTTCAAATGAATATTTATAGTCGAATATATCTTATGTATAACCCTATATTAAAAATTATTTACTTATTTAACTTTGATTTTAACTATTTTAACCCTTCTTTAAATAAATTAATAATAAATGTCCTAATCTAATACAAGTGAGCCTAAATGGTCATATTTTATTCCTAAAGTTGTTTTTAGTCGAATTAAACCTACCCAATAGAATTAGGACATGTGTTAGGGTAATAATAATATCATTGTTACCCTTAATTACCCTATTTACTTTTAACCGTGGTAAAAAAAAAATAAAAAGTTACTATTCACCAAAAATTATTTTCATCTCATTGAACCACATTTTACATACTGACATCAACCGTGTCTCTCGGATTTTTGAAATTCCACTCACAGAAGTGGTAAAATTATGTTTTATGTAAAATTTTAAATTCTCCTTGGATGTGGGTAAAAGACGGTGAAAAGTTTGATAAAATTATTATATATCTAAAATGATTATAAAATGACTTCAATGAATTGAATTGAACTTATATAGGTATTATGTATCAATTTTGACCTAAAATAAATTTAAATAAAATAAATAATTATTTAAATAAAAAGTCGGTTTTTAAATAGTAACCCAGTGTTTTTACTATTCATCAAAAATTGAAAGTTTCCAGAAAAATACCAAAATTTCACCATAGGCTAATTTCGATATTTCAAATCCAAAAAAGAAATCCATTTTGAAAAATAAAATTTACAAAATTTCAAAAAGTTATTATTACTATTCATAACGACTAGTTTTAATAATATTTTAATAGCATATCGTTGTTTAGTGAAACTCGGTATTGCGTACGACGCAAGCTATCAAGGAAGGTCGCGATTGCGTGTAAAGCAAGCCAATCTAGTGTTGTGTGTAGTGAAAGATTCCTTTGATGATTTATATAAAATAAAAACAAAATATTTCTTATAAAAGTCACGGGTGTTACAAGAAAGCACCAAGTTTGGTTTGTGTTATACGCTAAAAATAAGTTAGTCTTTCTCTAATCGTAACACTTTGATTTTTATTGGTACATGTGACATTGATTATCTTGTGTTAAACACAATACTGAGTCTATTTGATACATTGCGATTGATGTAAGAAAATGTTTTACTGAACTATAATATACTATAAATATTATTATAATTTTCACACAGTTGTTGGTAGCGAAGTTAGGAATATGACCCACTTTAGTGTGAAAATATTATTTACACATGTATAGAAAACGAGTCATTTTGTTATCAATTAGTAATAAATTAATGTAATAAATATTTGTAAATATTTAGATTCTTTTTATAAGGAATGTTTTTTCTAGGTAAAAACAACATTTTATCATAATAAATTAAAAAAAGTTAATTTTTTTTGTAAAATTATTTATATATTATATTTTTAACAAATTTGTTTGAAACACATCGAATTGATTTTATTATAATTATATAATATTAAATCCAACTATGTGAATAAAAGAGGTAATTTTATAAAAGGTAATTTCACCACATTTAAATGGAGGACCTATTTTAAATATAATTTTTGACACCATTATATTTTTTATTTGATAGAATAAACATCATTTAGAAAATATGAATATCAAAATTTACATTGGGTGAATATTTTGTTTTTTTCTAAGAAGATTATTTTTTTGATGAATTGTGAATGAAATAGAATTTTAATTCAAAAAAAAAATTATATAACAAATTTATATAGTAAAATTATATTTTAAATATATTTTAATGTATATTTAGGTCAATAAAATATAAATTAATCCAATTTAGTTCGTTATAACCAATTTAACATTGAAATTTGATATTAAAAAACCTTGAATTTTTCAACATTTTCTAATTAAAACCTGTGGTTTAATCCCATACAGGGGAATATATTTAAATTATTTATTACCACATCTAAAATTAGAAAATATCAAAATCAATTCCGTATTTGGAAACAACATATTTTATAATTTATAATAAAAAACTGTTTTTTACTAAAAATGTTACTGAGATTGGTTAAAATTAATTATATTGATTAAGGTAAAAAATGTTTACATAGGAATTAAAAATTATCTTAAGGGGCTATATAGCCTTAAAACATGTCAAAATAAATTTTCAGGAAATATTTAAATCATATAATCCCATGGATTGGAAATAGAAAAATATTTGAGGCACATGATGTAAGGGAGACCTCAAAATAGTGTTTACCCTTTTAAATTTACATGTAGTCCACTAATCCACCAATTTAAAAGGGAACATAACCCCCTCAATTAAAAACCTCTTAAGAAATTTTGGATCATCCAAAACCATACCAAATAATCTCCCAACTTCCATATCTTCATCCTATAATCCACCATTTGAGTACAATCCCAACCAAGGAATCCCTTTTCCCAAACTAAGTGG
The DNA here is from genome assembly GCA_963277665.1 of Viscum album. Lineage (NCBI taxonomy): Eukaryota > Viridiplantae > Streptophyta > Magnoliopsida > Santalales > Viscaceae > Viscum > Viscum album. Next base: position 324,308,182 of record OY728152.1, on the reverse strand, counting down.
AGTTACCCAAAGAACCTGTAAAGCCCTTCCACATGTACGTTAATTTTATTTTATTCCTACAGATTCTCAATTATTTTTATTCCAATCTTATATAATAAACTATTTATTTTAAATATATTGATATTTTTTTATTCTAAGGGTTTTTATCTATACCAACACACACATCCACCAAATGGGTAACTTACATACTAGTCATGTTTACAGTAGACTACTTCCTCACAAAATGATGTCTTCTGTTTATCCTTTATGACCTATCATTGTTGGTAATTATGATGAAAAAAATATTTTTATATTACATATATGATATATATGATGTATTTATGCATTTGTATTTCTTATATGAAACCTAAATTCAAATATACCATTTAATATAAATATGCTTACTTCATTTTGGGGACGTGTGTATTACAACCTCATCATAGAGAAGTGATTCATTCACACTCTACATGGAAAGTATTAAGGATGAGCTTAATAAATTTATATGATATATATGAAATAATAATTCTTCTAGAATGATAATATATATACATATATTTCATTTAATATCTTTCATTCAATACAATACAAAAAGGGAAACAATGTTTATGCATACATATGGCCTATCGTATCCATGAACGGTGTATTCCATTTCATATTTCTATATTTTATATATTATTATAAATATTTATATATTAGATATATATGATATTTATATTGTGTTTCATAATTCTAAAATAATTAAATATCGATTTTTGAAAGAGTATTAACAATAACAAGTCAAAACCCTATATAAAAAACAAGTAACATATTACAAAAAATGTAACATTACCATGGAATTGATAATAAATCATTAATATAAATATTTAATCAAATAATACACCGTATTAGATATAGTAATATTGTTCTCTGATATTTTAGAAATAAACATGTATTTTTATGCCCTTATCCAACCTTGTAAAATCTATTTTGATCGTTAAATAGTCTGTGGTCAAGAAAATTTTATCATGGGATTGACGATGAAGAAGAAAATTTGATCTTTAAACAACCTATAGAAAAGACAAGTTGACTATGATAAATCTTTTAGAAAATCATGTTAATTGAGAAAAATAAATTGAACATGACCTACTTGATAAGGAAAATTAATCCTAGAAAACTCACATTGATTATGAAAATAAATCATTGAAAGTCCCCTTGAACATGTGAAAATATCCTATAATGGTCATCATGGTCATAAGAAAACCTGAGGATAACCCAGGTTTGTTATGAAAAAAAAAACATGAACATGTATAATTTGGTTATGAAAATAAATACTAGAAGAGTCATTTCTCATGTGACAGTATACGAATAATTCACTTTAAGCATAAAGATACATCCTAGATAATTTATATTGGTCATGCGAAGAAATCGCAAAAAATGAAGTTTTATCACGCGAAGTCATCATAGAAACTTTAGTTGATCATGAAAAAGGTTTTTCACATGTCATCTTCGATCATATTAATCATCTTGGACTATTCAGGCAGACACCCTTTTATGTTTCTTCCATGTCAGACTAAAAACCTGAACATATTATGAAAACAATCAAGACATGTCTTGGAAGTAGTCAAGACATGCTAGATAGATGATCTAGAGATGTCAGAAATACATTTCAACATTTTTCATTTGAAAATCTTAAACTTATACCATGTGAACCCCTAGTAAGCAATAATCAGATGCATTCCCCCATTATTAGGGGAGTTTCGATTAATGAGTTAGGTTTACACGCTAATGAGACCCTATTTGTTTCATTCTCTTAGACAATCCCTCTGTGTCAAGTTTATCATATCCAACAGAATCTTCAAGGTCTTTACCCATCGTTTTCAATATAAGGAAAAGGGATGAATAAGAAATATGGGAGTGCATCGTGTTATAATCCCTTCGCATTACAAAACCTTAGGGATAAAAATAATATCTCAAAGCATAATTATCAATCCAAACATATCAGCATATAAGTGGATAAATAAAGTTTGAAAAATTAAATTCCAATAAAAAATAGGATATGTATGATACCTTCATAAGAACTGATCTCTAATGGGTACTTACATCAGTGTATGTCACTCTTTGTCTAAGAATATATATCCCATAATACCCGAAACTCTTACGGGTTTATCATTATTACAAATTCATTAGCAAATAAGGATGCTAATTTAAATATGAATAATAATATTATTTCTATAAAAAAAGATACATATGATTCCTTCACAAAGCTTGGGCTCCATATCGAACACCCCCATTGTGTCTGGCTCGATTTACAAGTCCCATGTATATATATGGTGAGACTAGTACCATTATATACCCTATATGGGTTTGGGGATTTATAATAATCATATAATTCACATCATGAATTCACCACATCTTGGAAAAAATGTGTGTGTGATTCCCATTCCGTGAACAAATATGGCTACCCCTATATAAGGACATTGTAACATCTCAAGAGTTTTTGAAATATTTTCTTTAGAATTAATTTAATCTTTTTAATATTTTCATTTGACACGACTCAAAATATTAAATTTATGATAAGAAATAATCATGTTTGGATTGTGTTATATGCAAATAAACAAGTTAGTCTTTCACTACATGTAACACTTTGATTTTTTTGGTACATGTGACATTGATTATCATGTGTAAAACACAATACCGAGTCCATTTAATTCCTTGTGGTTGATACAAGAAAAAGCTTTATCACACTAAAATATACTAAAAATATTATTAAAATTGACACCTAGTTGTTGGTAGGGAAGTTAAGAAAAGGACTGTCTAATGTGTGAAAATATTATTTACACATGTATAAAAAATGGGTCCTTTTGTTATCAATTAGTAATTAATTAATGTCCGAACTATTTGGAAATATTTAAATTACTTTTATAAGAAATTTTCATTCTATGTAAAAACACAATTTTATCTTAATAAATTAAAAAAAATTAATTTATTTTTGTAAAAAAATTTATATATTATATTTTTAATTTTTTTTGAAACACATCCAAATGCTTTTATTGGCATAATATAAGAATAAATACTACTATGTGAATAAAAGAGGTAATTTTTTAAAAGGAAATTTCACTACCTTTAAATGGAGAAGAAATTTTAAATATAATTTTTTACATTATTATAATTTTTATTTGATCGAATAAACATAATTTTTAAAATCTTATTATCAAAATGTAGGTTGGGTGAATATTTTGTTTTTTTCTAAGAAGTTTCATTTTTTGATGAATTGTGAATGAATAGGAATTTTAATTCATAACTGATTTTTTATATAATAAATTTATATAGTAAAATAATATTTTAATTATATTTTGAATTATATTTAGGTCAATAATATTTAAATTAATCCAATTTAAGTCATTATAAACAATTTAATATTGGAATTTGATATAAAAAAATTCCAACATTTCCACATTTTCACTTTAAAACCTGTTGTTTCTTTCCATATATAGGAGTATTTTTAAATTATTTTTTTCCACTTATAAAATTATAAAAATATAAAAATGGTTTCAATATTTTGAAATAATATATTTTATAATTTCTAATAATATAAAAATGTTTTTTATAAAAATGTTACAGAAATTGGATAAAATTATTAATTTTGATTAAGGTAAAAACATGCTTACATAGAAGTAAAAAATTATCTTGAGGGGATATATAGCCTTGAAACATGTCAAATTTTTTTTATAGAAATATTTTAACCATATTCTCCCTTGTATTGGAAATGGAAAATTATTGGAGGCACATGATGTAAGGGAGACATCTCGATAGTGTTTACCTTTTTATATTTACAAGAAGTCCACTACTCCCCCACTATAAAAGGGAACACAACCCCCTCAATTAAAAATCCTCTCAAGACACTTTGGATCATCCAAAACCATCCAAAATAATCTCCCAACTTCCATATCGTCTTCATAGAATCCACCCTTTTGGTATAATTCCATCCAAGGAATCCCTTTTCCCTAAACTAAGTTGAGTTACCCAAAGAACAGGTAAATCCCTTCCACTTTTACATTAATATTTTTTTCTTCCTACAAAACCTCAGTTATTTTTATTCCATTATTATATAATAACCTATTTGTTTTTGATATGTTGATATGTTTTTATTCTAAGGGTTTGATCTATACCTACACATACATCCATCAAATTGGTAACTAAATTACCAGTTATGTGTATGGTAGACTACTACCTCACACAATGATGTCTTTTGTTTATCCTTTACTACCTATTGTGGTTTGTAATGAGGATTCAAAAACTATTTTTGTATTACATATATTACATATATGATTTATTATTTAATTTCTATTTAATATATAAAACATAACTTCATACATTCCATTTAATATAAATATGTTATCCACATATTGTGGATGTGTGTACTACAACCTCCTCAAAGAGAAGTTATTCATTCACACATTACATGAAAGTATTAATGATGGGATTAATAAATTTATTTTATATATATGAAATAATAATTCTACTATAATAATAATCTTTATATTAATATATTTTATTTACTTTTATTCATTCAATACAACACTAAAAGGGAAACAATATTCATCCATACATACAACCTAACATCATTATTGATGGTGTATTCCATTTCATATTTCAAAATATTTATAGATTATTATAAATATTTATATATTTGATAAATATGAAATTTATATTTTGTTTCAATTTAATTAAATAATTAAATATTTATTTATGAAAGATTATCAATAAAAACAAGTCAAAAACATATACGAAAAAGAAAGTGCATATTACCCAATCTTTAACACTAACAAAGAATTGTTAATAAATGGATAATATAAATTTTTAATGCAATAATATATAGTATTAGATATAATAATATTGTTATGTGGTAGTTTAACAATAAACCTATATTTATTATTTAGGAGGTCTGAACATGTCCAAATAATGTGAAGACTTGGGGTAAGGGTTTTCTCATCTCAATTTTATTTCTGTGAGATATTTGCTATTTTAAAAACGTATAATTAATGTGCTGTTTATATAATACACAATGAAATTTTATATTTAATTTAATTTATTAAATTATATTCTAGGTTTTGGTGCTATTTTCATAGACCACATTGGTTAGTGTCTTAGATGCATCTTCTACACCTGAATAATCACCTCATCATTGGAAGCTGAAATGATGAGTGTGATACATGTTGTTTCCTTTGATAAGAAACTGATTTGGAAAAATATTTTGATTTAAATTGATTCAAACAATATTTTATAGGATATTTGGAATGGTGTGGTGTATCTTTCATGGCCGCTTACAACCTATTGGATGAACTGTCTCCTTTCACTTCTAGAGATCAGACACAGTTTCACTCATACATTTCATGAAGCGAACATGTTTGAATATGGTCTTGATAATAAGGGTGTTAACCATGACCTAACCTGGATGGCTAACCTTCCTATTGATTTACATCTTCTTTATGATAAGGGTTTTTAAAACATTCTGTCTTTCAGACTCATATACCCCATTTTTCACTCTCTAATAATATAATCTTTGGTCATTTACCAAGGAACCACCATATTAAAAAAATCTCCATATAATTTTATAATTTTCCCACTATTTAGTAATTGATATGATTAAGAAAATGTTTTTAGGATAATATAACTTTATTTCTCTCTTTGCTCACAAATATTTTTTATTTAGAAACCACGTTTGTTCTTAATAAAAGAGATTTTAATTTTATTTTAAAATTATATATAAATATTTTTTTCATTGAAAACTATTTTAAATAAATATTTAATGTTTTAATTGGTTTAAAATGGTTTTCAAATCATCCATTTTTATATTTAAAGGTTCATTCAAAGAAAAATATTTTTAAATGTTTTATTTTTTAATAAATGTTTTATTTACATGAAAAGTATATTTAAAAAAAATGGTTTAAATGATATTTAAATCATAATTAATAAGTTGTCAATATGGTTTTAAATAAATTCATTTTAAATATTTTATATGATTTCCAAAGAATGATTATTTTCCTTAAGAATAGGTCCAAGTGATTTTTAAAATCCTTCACTATTAATGATGACATATTTCAATAAAGTAATGATTTAAGATGTATATGATCCTAAGATACCATTAATATTATTTAAATGAATGTTTTATGATTTTCTGGACTTATTTTTATGGAACCCTTTTTTTCCCCGAGAAAATCAGGTTTCATAGAGATTAACATGAAACACATTCCTCTTCCATGGGTCATAACATGATATATGCTTATGAAAACTATATCCTTACCTAGTTTATTTTTGGGTGAAATTATTATGAAACCTATATCTTTTCCATAGGTTATAATATGGTGAATGTTTTATTTTACTCATTTAATTTCATGATTTTTGATATGATTCTTATAAAAACCATATCTTTTTTTGGGTCATGATTTTTTGATTTTCTACTATATTACTTAATATGAATGTATGTTTTAATGATGTGATCGGTGGGACCTATATATCCCTTAAATTCATTGGGTATTGAAAAATTTTATATGACCTAAAAGGGTACATGGGTTTTAAGTCAGGCCTGAAATAATAGGGTTCATGGGAGGGAATCTCAATCCTGAAACAAGATGGTACATGTGAGGGAATCTCATTTTCCAAATAAGTGCGTACATGGGAGGGACTCCCAATCCCTAATATAGAGGGTACATGGGAGGGAATCCAATGCTTTAATCAGGAGGTTACATAGGAGGGAATCCAAATATTGAAACATGTGGGTACATGGCATGGAATCCAAAGCCCAAAACAAGAGGTTACACTGAAGGGCACCCCATGCCCAAAACCAGAGGGTACATAAGAGGGAATCCTAGACCAAATCTGGTACATGGGTGATTATCCCAAGGATAACGTGATAAGAAGGTCTTGGTAGGTATCCTTGACATAGTTTTTTTTGTGCATAGGTGTATTTACAATTCCATGTCTTATTAATATATTATGTCTTCAGGGAATATGCTCTTGACTGCCTTATGATTAATGTCTTATAAACTTCCATTATTTGTTCCACAACTCATGTACATTATCATTGATATGCAGGGTAGAATCTGCAAATGTTATTCTTTTGTTCTCATACTATTATTTTCCTCTTATTCTTATGTATCTCCTTTATTTATCCTTATCCAGGTTATGATATCACCATTTTGTATGTTTAATTTAACATTCTTATAAAGAATGGTTTTAAGTAGAATTAATTAAGGGGAAGCTCATAGTGGGAAACATTGATGATCAGTTGTGAATTTAGAATATTTCTTTCTTTGATTCCAAAGGTAGTAAACTATTATGATCATCAAAAATGTACTTTTCTAATATGTTGAATATTTAACTAAGTTGATGTAATATCCATGTATGTCAAGCCTTAGTCACATTAGTAGGTATCAAAGGAAAGGTACAGTCAACCATTGGAATATAGGATGAGAAAATATTAGTGATATCCCTAGTTTTATTTCTAATGATATGTCTATGGAGATTTCTATGGATAATCCTTTGTTGTTATGTATTTAAAAATATGTTTCCTGATTTAGGCAAACAATAAGTTATTTTTCTGGAATATGAAATTGTCTATAAAGATAAGTGTTTTTGTACTATGCTTTATGTTCTTAGTCAACAAAAGAAACTAGAATGAACTAGGTAAACATTTACTATTTCAGATGTCGAATGTATGTGAATTATACGAATCTATTTCCTACGTGAAAATATCAAGAAGGGAATTAGTTATGTTGTATGGTTATTAGTTATAGTTTTGAAGATAAATAGACAAAAACTAACATATAAAAGGTAAGGGTTGTTCAAGAAGTATTGTTTACATTAAATTTTAGATCAATGACTAGATCAATTATGTGGAAACATAATAAATGATTCATATTTCATATTTCAGGAAAGGTTTATTAAGTAATAAGATGACGAAACTGGAGCAATGGTTTAAGAATAATGTTGGATGATTGAAGTGTATATGTTTTGGAATTCTAAAATTAGGTTATATGAATCATGAAGTATATAATGTTTGTATATATAATTTTTTCCATTATAAATTTTGATGAATATGTTAATAGATAATGATGACCTAGAAAATTCACTTTGTGGAAATGTTACATTAATGATGTTAACCCTTATCATGTTTTTGAGGATGAGAAAATTATATTTTATATGGATACAGTGATGAGGATTCGAATAATGTAAATTGGACTGTACAGATTACCATGGAACTGATAATTGATTTGTTGGAAAAGTTTCCTTTGATATCATATATGGAATTAATGTCAAAATTTTATTAATGAAATATATCAAATAAATGTTGAATACAGAAAATTGGATGTTTAAATGAGGATTTATGCTAATTTAGGTTACTACCATGTTTCAAGAGAATATAAAAAGAAGGTACTCACATGTTTGGTATGTGACATTAATATATACCTTATGATATATGGGGGAATCAATGTTAAAATGGTTTTGATAAATTTCAAACATTTATTTCTAATTTTTTGAACATTCATATATCAAAATGGGATATATGGTTAAATTTTATGGAATTCTATGTGGTAAAATTCAGATGATGTTTTAGGGAATAAATTATTATCTCACCACATGAGGATTTATGAAAATTGTATAACTAGAAATAAAAATAAATTTTTGATAAATACAGATGCAATGAAACATCACTCTATTTATGGATATCATGATATGATAATGCTTTTGGAATGAAAATTTCCCCATTATTTCTTGGAATAAGGGATGATGTGGAAATTTATCATGGATAAAAGTGTGATATTGTTCTAAAATAATGTAAATACATCTTATCTTGAAAATTATTTAACTTTAGGAAAATGGACTTACAAAAATATGTCTTACTATCATAATTTTTGATAATATCAATGACCCCTTCAATACCTATTTCATTTTTTGGTTTGTGAAATTTAACATTCTCTAGGTCCCCCACATTTTTGTGATCAGTGATCTATATCACTTGCTATTTTTTTTTAAAATTCATCTATTCCCAAATCATTACATATTTTATACATTGTGGAAAAATTATTATGTGTATCTTTAGGTGATCATTATCATTCTAAATAATCATATTTAAAGGATGTTTTATGATTCATTTTTCTGATGTTGGTGTGTATGAAGGAAACATTCAAGTATTTATGTATTAAAAACTCGTAAAAATTTTGAGGTAAAAAATAATTTTAATAAGGTTAGAATGAAACACCCAATGATTTTTACAAATTGATTTCTCAAATTAATTTAATCATTTTGATATTTTACATTTCACACACCAGGGAATATTGATTTTATGTTATGAAATCACTATATTTTAACTACATTATGTGCAAAAACATTTTAAACTATCACTACATGAAACATTTAGATTATCTTGTGATACACGTAACATTATGTTTGACTTCTATTTAATATAACACTAAGATTTTATGAACTAAAACATATTACTATTGTTATTAAAATATTATTATATTTAACACAAAGTAAATTTTATGGAAGTTAAGAATAATAATAAATAAACTGTGAAAATATTATCTACACATGTATATAAATTGGGTCATTTCTAAAAAAGTGATTTATAAATGAAAGTAAGAACTATTTTAAAATAAAGAAGTTATTTTTCTAAGAAAACTATTTCTCTATGTGAAAAAATCATTTTATTTCAAAAAATTTTTAAAAAAACTTTTGATTAATGTTTTAAACAAAATTTAAATATTATAAATTTAAAAATTCAGTTTTTACTGTCATCCAATCAATTTTTTTAGGTATAACATAATAATAAATCCAATTTTATGAATAAATGGAGGTATTTTTCTAAATTTAATTTCAATACCTTTGATTGGAGAAGATATTTTAAATTTAATTTTTTGAAGTTTGATAATTTTATTTTGATCAAATAATCCTAATTTTTAGTTAGTATATCAAAATTTACTTTGGTGATTTTTTTGTTATTTTTCTGAGAAGTTTCATTTTTTTAATGAATGGTAAAAAATACTAAATTTTAATTCATAAACGATTTTCTTAAAATTTATTTATATATTTTAATTATATTTTAATTTTTTAATGTATTTTTAGGTCAATAATATATTACTTAATCCAACTTAGTAATTTTATCAAATTTCACATCAAAATTTGATATAAAATCTATTAGAATATTTTAAGATTATAACTGTCAAAACCAATTATTTTGTCCTATCTATTATATTATTTTTAAATTAATTTCTACCCATTATATTATTAGTATTTTGATAAATATATTAAATATTAATAATATTTATAATTTATAATTTCTAATAATTTTAGATTATTTTTTAACGCAAAATTATAGATAAATTGATTAAAATTAATTATAGTGATTAAGATTAAAATGAGTTTACTTACTGATTAAATTTTAACATAAGGGGACAAATACCATATAAAATTGTCCAAAATACATGGTATGTATATATTTAAACCTTATATACCATTGTAAAAAAAATTAACAACTATTGGGGGCACGTGATTTAATGGATACCTCTCAAAAATATTTACCTTTTCATATTTAGAAGATTGCCACTCCTCCTCTACTTTAAAAGGGTACGCAAAACCCTCACTTCCTCCCACATCTCAACACACACATTCTTCATCCAAAAACATCAAATATTAACTCTAGAATTACCTCCCCTAATATTATAATCCTACCTTTTGGATGAAATCAAACCCAGAAATCCCTTTGGTGCAAACCAAAAGGAGCTACCCAAAGAAGATGCTATATACTTCCATAAGTACTTCTAATTTATTTTCACTCTACAACACCTCAATTATATAATATCATATGTATCTTTAATATAGTGTGATATTTTTATTCTAAGGGTTCAATATACACATACACACACTTACATAAAATGGGTAACGAAGTTACCATTTGTGTGTACGGTGAACTATCGCCTCGTTAAACGATGTCGTTCATTTTTACATTACCACCTCTCATGGTTGGGAATTATGATGGAAATAATATTTTTATATTATATTCATGATATTAATGAATTAATATTCTTATATAATATTTTATATAATATACCATCCTTCATTCCATTTTTTGTGAATAGATATCTTTGTTTGTTGATTTAGGGACAACCACCTCCTCTATGCGATGTGATTCATGAAAACATTACATAGAATGTATTAAGAATGTGTTTAGTAAATTTATATTATATATAATAAATAATAATTCTAATCTAATCATTATATATATACTTATATTTCATTTAATTTGTTTCTTTAAATATGAAAATGAAACAGAAATAATGATCATGCGCAGGTACGACATATCGTCTCCTTGAATGGTGTATTCCATTTCATATTTCTATAATTTTTATATTTTGGTAAAAATTTAAATATTGAATATATATGATATTTATATCATTTTTTAAATTATTTAAATAAATAAATCATGATTATTTTAAGAGTATCAAGAATAACTAGTCAAAATATATAAAAAAATATGATATTACCCAAAATGTGACATTAATAAAGAATTGTCAATAAATGGGTAATATAAATTCATAATACAAAAATATATGGTATTTTAAAGATAAATATGTTTAAGTGGAAGATATATAACAATCATATATTTATTATACAGGATTTTTGAACAAGTTTGAAGAAAGTCAAGACTTAAGGTAAGGGGGTTTTCATCTCACTTTTATTTTAATGATATATATTCTATATTCACCACTTATTATTGTTTATGATGTATAAAAACACCTATGAAATATTATATCATGAATATAATTTATTTAAATATAATTAATGTTTCCATTTATTTTAATATTTCATGGGGATCATGATTCAAAAGTTACTCAAGAAGTAAGGGGATTTCTAGTCTCACTATTATTTATGTGATACTTATTATTTATTCACTACTAATTTATTTTGTGTGGTATATATTATGACCATAAATTTAATATATGATTATGAATCTCATATTTATTGGTATTTACATATCTATTTTATGATATATATTTTATTGAGCATATGGTACTAATTTTTTAAATCAGCAATGTAATTTTTTCTAATTTTTTCGTATTCAGAAAACATGACATGTGATTCACCCATATTATTATATGAGGTGTATATACTTCCATTTTCATGTTATGTCATTAATAGAAATCCTTTAATGATAGTTAAAGATTCATTTATGGGTATTATTTCAGGGTTATTAGGTTTCAGTGATACCAAAGTTGTAACTGTTTATTTCCACAACCTCATAGTCTTTCAGGATTGTTTATGATTATGGTTCCATTGATGAAATCTTATGATAAATTTTCCATAATTGTCATTAATTTTATTTTTCTCCCATTAATCATTTTTTAGTTATATAATTTTTCTATTTTCTCACTCTTTAGAACATAATATGATTAATAAATTATTTTTATGAAAATGATACATTATTTATCTCTTGGGTTAGAAATCTATTTTTTAAAAACCATGTTTTCTAAAAAAATGAATTGAAAAATATTTTATAAATAATGACCTAAGATAAATTTAATGTACAATTATTTTAAAGAAATGTTCTGTGTTTTGATTTTTTTTCAAGTCTTCCTTTATATGGTTTCAAGTTTATTTTCCAAGAAAAACGTTTTCATAATGTTTAATATTGTTAAAATAATTTTTTTCATGTGAAAAAGTATTTTTTTATAAATAAATTATTTAAATTATTCCGAAATCTTACTTAGTTAGTTTTTTATGTGGTTACAATGAAATGTATTTTGGAAATTTTATATTATTTCTGAATAAATGTTATTATCTTTAAGAACTATTCAAAGTGATCTTTCAAAATCATTATCCATATAAGATGGAAACCTTTGATATAGTAATGACATTTAAGGGATATGGGTAAATGATACCAATTATATTATTTCTATATATGTTTTATATTTTTATGGAATGATTCTTATGTAACACATTTATTTCACATGAGTAAATTTTATTTCTATGTTATTGACATGAATAAAATTTATCTTACTTAGGTTATAACATGATAAAAGATTTTGAAACCTTCTTCCTTTAAGTGGTTATTCCAGGATAGAATGATTATGAAACCAATTTTTTTACATAGGTTATGATATGACAAAAATTTTATGTTACCCATTTCATTTCCTGAGTTATTATGCGATTCTTATGAAACCCAACTGTTTTTATTGCTCATGATAAATTAAATATTTTATTATCCTAGGTCACATCTATATATGATTTCACTATGTGACAGGTTGGACCTATATCTACGAAAAATGAATTGGGTAATAATAAATGACATATTATCTATGAGGGTAAATTGGTTTTATCCCAGGCTTGAAAAAAGAGGGTAAACAAAAGCGATCCCAATCCCAAAATAAGAGGGAATAATAGAGGGAATTCCAAGCCTGAATCAAGAGGTTATTTATAAGGGAAACCCAAGCTCTAAAAAATAGGTTTAACGGGATGAAATACCAAGATTGAATCAAGTGGGTACATTGTATTGAATACCAATCCCAAACAAAAGAGAGTACATAAGCGGGACTCTGAAGCTTGAAGTAGGTACGAGGGCGATTGGCCAAGGCCTAACATGAAATGAAGGTCTTTTCAGGAATCCTTGACATATGATTTTCTATGATTATGTGTATGAAACAATTGAATGTCTTATTTATATGTTATTATTTCATTTATTATTAGCTTGATTCCATTTTTATTATTAACTTATAAACTACCAATCATTATTCCATGACTCATTTTTACGATGTTTGATATGCAGGGTGTGATATTCATATGCTATTATCAGTTTATTACACCACTATGATCATGATATTATTAGGTATCTCCTTTATTTAAATTTATTGACTAGTTATTATCACCCTTTATTATGTTATATTTCCCTTGGTTATGAAGAGATGACTTATGTAGAATTACAAAATTGTAACATCATTGAGGGAAATATTGACGATCATTCACCAAGTAAGAAGATTTTGTTCCATGTTTCTAAAGACAGTAAGATATTACTGTCCTCAGTAATGTACTTTTGTAATATGATTAATGTTTATATAAATTGATTTAATATCCATATATGTTCATCCTAGTTCATTATAGATATCTACCTTAGGATATTTCCTAAAGGTATAGTCAAAATATGATGAATCTAATTCATATTATAAGTAATACACATAGGATGCGTTCCTTTTTTTGATCTCAATACCTAGTTCCATAATACCATCATATATTTATATTCCTCATGAAGTCAAACTACATGGTATAAAATAATTATTTTTGTTTTTATTCCTATTATAAATTGGACATGTTTGATGCCCCATAAAGGTTCAATCTAATCCTTATAATATTAATTACCTCCATAGATGACTATAAATTCCTAAGTGAAAGATATATGGAATCAAAATATAATAAGCAAGACACTATTATGAAACACTGAGAAATATATAAATAACATCAGGTGAATACTGTTGGAATCAATAATTCCCACCCCCTGAAAAATAAAATGATTCAAAACCTGGATATATTTTTAGTGTAACTAGTTCCGTATTAGGATTTGGAAGAGATTCATGAACGTATCTTAAATCTGTAAAAGGGTCATGTAATAAGTGTTAATTCCCCTAGAATGGTGGGATGAACTTGAACTCACATCCTATTGAACTATTTTAGTTCTTAATAAACTTCATGTTTGAATCCCCAAATGACTTCTTTCCTTTGTAAAGTAGGTATATACTAAGTTGTGGATGTTGGAACTATTAAGAGTTTCATTGAAAGATAAAAATGGTGAACCCAACATGATGAATTTTGAAACACATTCAACACCCCCCATAAAAAAAATTATTAACCAAATTTATTCTTAAAAAACACTCACAATTGACATTCATATTAATTATATATACCACACAAAAATCACTAGTGGTTATTATTCTTTGAATCTCACAGATATAAAAAGTGTAATGAATATCCCTTACCACAAGTCTTGTTTCTTTCACACAAACTCAATCCTCTTTATAATAAATATAGTCCTATTATAAAAAAAGTTCAAAGCCGTACTCATAAATATGATACCATATATTACATATAATCTCTTTTCACCCACTTATTAATGATTCCTTGATAAAATCCATTTTTCACGAAAAACTACACTGTTTTTCTCGTGTAAGTAATCATTCATTAATTTTGGTATTTGAACTTTTTTCATGGTTCAATTATTTAAATAATGTTATTAATGATAAATATATCATATATATTCATTATATACATATTTAGAGTCTTAAATATGTTTTGTAGAGACAATCTAGATGACAACATTCATAGAGAAGGTAGCACGTATATACGCATTAACTCTACATTCAATTTTATATTGAAGAAAATAAAAGAAAGGTAAATAATAATTAAGATTAATAGGAAATTATTATTTAATATATTTCACATATTTTAATTAAATATATCAATACTCCCTACCATATAAAAATGGGTAAAAAAAATCACATCATTCTATGTGTCGGTAGTCCACCGTTAACATGAGTGACGTTATCATATTTCCCATAGAATTGGAAATAATAAGTATCATGTGATATTATAGATAAAAAATATATTTATATCATTTATATCATATATATAACACATATACATCATTATAATAATACTTGATAAGAGGTGACGTAAAATGAATTACATCAATTCCAGAGGTGGTGGTCTTTCGTATACATGATAGAATGTTTTGTATCCCATTAGATGGAAGAAAAGGAGAATATATGACTTAAAACTAACATAGTAACATATTATTTTATAGTGGATACTTAATTTATAATATAATCAGGTTAGTAAAATACATTATGGAATTTTATAAAGAGATACATTGATAGTGTATGGTTAAGAGTTATACATCTTCTTCTTGGAGCATCTTTAGGTTATACCTAATACCTTCACAAGAGGGTTTCCTTATTAATAAAACGACTAAAAGTAATTTTATAGGATTTTAGTAATGTTTTTGAGAATGTTTTGGGTGATAAATAAGGATCATGGAGTGTGGAGTGGAGAGGAGGAGATATGTCTTTTTGTAAGTGGGGAAAGGAACCCAAATGGAATCAACTAAGATATTTACCAAAATAATAAAAAATAATAAAGTCATTATTTAATAAAAAGAATCCAAATGGGTATATATTAGAATTTTGGATATGATAAAATTTAAATATGACCAAATAATTGCATATGGATATGATTTAATGGAAATCTTACAATTTTCTTTTTAGTTCAACCACCATTAAAATTGTATTTAACTTAACTACAGTAATTAATTTTTACATTTCCACCATTTATTATGATAAAAAACTAATAAAAAATTATCAAGTTATATAAAATTTTCTTATTCCCAATATAGAATCCATTTTTTCATGATTAATTTAGATATATGGCGTAATTTAATTTAAAATTAAACCTGTAGAAGAGATGAAAAATCTATTTTTCAAAGTGAAAATTTTAAAATTATTAAAAGGTTTTAGCATCATATTCTATAGGAAATTGATTATAATGCAATAAATTGAATTAATAAATATAAAATTAAACAAATTTTTAATTTAAAATCATACTATATTATTTTTTTTGTTTTTAAATTCTATAAGGGATTTTGAAATTATTTATAAAAACAAATATTTTTCACTATTTATCGAAACATTTGCATTCTAGAAAATTATTAAAAATGGGATAAAACCAAATTTTCACATTATGATTTAAAAAAATCTTTTAAATTTTCCAAATGAATTTTTATAAAAGTATCAAAAATAAAAAATAAAATTAAGTGATCAAAATGAGACAAAGTTATTTTATAAGAAAATATAGTTTATAAGTCTAAAATTTGATTTATTATTATCTCATGCATAGAAAACCCATATCATGAATGTTATAAAATTTTGTTCATTATATAATATAAAAATTTCATTATGATAATTCATATAAAGTTATTTATATAATTTATTAAGATAAAATGCATTTTTATAATTATTTGTTTGTAAAAAAATTCATTTGTTTTCAATTGGTATTTATTTTAATTTATAATTGATAAATATTAAAATAATAATTTTTATATTTTTATAAACCATATGTTTTATTAATTTTGTTATCCTTTTTTATACCAATAATTCTAACTAATAGGTGATTTGTATCATATTAAATAATAATGTTCTAGAAAATGTTGAGTTTTACTTAATCATAGTTTTTCATGTAATGAAAACTATCAAAAAATATTAAATTTATTTGAAAAAAATATTTCCCAAAATCCTAGGGTGTTAAATTACACCCCCTTCAATAAATTTAATCCCCAAAATTTTAACTTATTGGTAGTAATTATTGTTTTTAAAATTCCATTATGGAATACTCACATTATAAAGAGGGTTAATAGAACATCCTCTTGAAAGAGTGAAATGTATATATGATGGTCATCCGAAATGAAACAAATCATGGTTACCAAAAAGGAAAATGTTAGAGGGAAATTAAAATATTGAAATAGAAGGCAATAATAACTATGAAGGACTAATATATAGTGAAATAGAATGTATTTATGAGAAAATTAACCATAGAAAACCATTAATATGTCACTAGTTAAAGGACTACTTATCCATCGGAAATTAAGGTCACCTGGAAATATTTTTTTCTCGATATACTTTTCCTAAAGATTATATAATTTTTACTAACTAGATAGAGAAAATGAAAAATATACTTTATTTATTTTCATTTCATAATCATAATATCATTCATTTGTTGTGATTTTATCAATTTATACATCACCTCTAGCTCTATGAAATGAATATTAATTTTTAATGATTGAATCATTTAAAGAATATAATATTTAGAAAATTATGTTAATTCATTCCTTATATCTCTAGTTATCATCAAAACAAAATAACTTTGCACATTTTGTCCAATACGGATAAATATTCACATAATGACATAATACATTAGTTTTTAGAACCATATATAGTTCAACAAAAGCTATCTAGTAAATTGTTAATAGTAAAACCCTTAAAAAATTATAAAATTCATAACAAAAGTCCTTAAATTTCCAAAATAAACATTTCATTAATCCAAAAAATATCATAAGGTAGATCATATTTTTCAGATACCAAATATGTCAATACCATGGTCATTTATTTTCTTGAGACATCAGAAAAACATAAATTACCATAAAGCCTCGATTAAAACATACATTATTCCAAAAATTAACTATTTTAACTTCACATATATAAAACCACAGATTTTAGAATATATTATATAAATATAAAAATGTTGAAGCTCTATCCATCATTAACCACTTCATCATTAAATTACATATCCGTTCAATGGCCATCAATACTTTCCAATTTACAATATATTTATCAAAAATCACATTATCCAAACTAAACATCATTATCTTTATTTTAATAATACCTGATAGATTATCTTCCCCTATCATGTGGATTTTATAAATTATAACCTCTACATTAAGTCACTTTTCTTGGTCATCCTTATCTTCTAATATATTCATCCATATCCTTAAAAAAACAACTGCATCATAATTCATAGATGTTTCATGATTACCTAGTGCCATAAAAATAATTCTTCCACATTATTCTTCAATTAAAATAAATAAACACTTTGTCATTCCAATTCATTTGTAAATTATTTACAAGGATTCATCATCATATTCCACAATAACTCATTCCATTCACATGAAATTTTTAGTCTCTTCATCATTAATAGAAAATACTTTACTCAAACTACCTTAATAATATTCTTATTGAGCTCCCCCCAAGAAAATTGATTTATATAATTCCCATACATTATAAATTTTATGGATTAAAAATTTGATTAATCCTAATAGAAACCATTATTCTCATCCATTTCATTAACAAAACCTTTCATTTTTCCTAGATGTTACTCACTTTGTTTCCATATTATCCTCATATTAAAAGCATTATTTTTTCATTAAGACATTCCATTTATTACTTCTTCCCATATTATTGAAAAATAGAAAACTAAATTTTCTTTCCACCATGGTCTCTACTACCAGATTTCATAGTGAAATATATCCTTTTATGTTTTGGTAAATCCAAGAGTTTGTTAATGGTTCTGGTTTTTAATGAAATATCATTATATTTGATTAGGGATAGTCAAAATATCCTTAACTATTGTTATAATACCATTTGGTTTCTCATTGACACATTTTAGGTCAAATTTAATGTTAACCCGATCCATATTGTTCTTATAATTTAATATAAGAAAAACATAGTGTGAGAAACAATATTCACTATGGGAAAACACATATTCATGGAGAAATATTTATAGAATTTTTAGATCAAGAAAGAATATTTTAAAACCATGACACATTAGGTTTGTCCTATCTCATCCATGATTATCATCTAATCATATCCATCATTATGGTTTATAAGTAAAATCTATAATAACCAATTAATATCCCTCATGAGTTTCAAATCAGGTGTGCAGTAAGGCTCGTTTTCATGTACCAAAGAACACTTAAGTCACGCATGACACACCATTTTCTAAGACATTTCCACTCGGTAAATCTATTCTAGAAACAAATTTATTTATAGTATACTTATAAGGATATATTTCTAGATAACACACACTATCTCTTCCTTACACAATTGTTATGATGTTATCCTATACGTAGGATTAACATAATGGTTCTCACTAAAACCTTCTCATCAATGTTTTCAATGGTTAACTAAAGATATCATTTTATACCATCAACATCGACCCGAGGATCACATAAAAAGATATTACATATTAATAGATGAATGTTCATTACATTACATAAAAACAGGCCCTAGGATTGTAAATGTTTAGTGTCTTTGGAAATATGGAAACATAGAAAACTAGAATATAAGATAACTACATTTTCTAACAAAACATTTTTCTTACCAAAACCTCACTTACAAAAATCACACAAAATATATTTCTTCATAACCTGGGGAAAGGAAACATAATAAATGGTGAGAATATATGTCTAGTAAGGGGAAATAAGGGAGACATATAAACCTGACATGAGCATAATCACTATAACAAAATTTATTGGAATCCATAGTTTAGACCACCACTAAATAGTTCTGCGACGATTTAAAAGAAACAGCTCTAATGTTGTTGTCATCATTCAATATGTGGTGGTTCCTACCATATATCTGTGGTTTATGAAAATTATTATAGAAATAATATTTATTGGTGGTTTTTTTTCATTTTAGCAGCAATTTTATACAAAAAAATTACATGGATTGTGAGGTGGTTCAAGCCACCCCTAAATCCTTTTATTTTTTTTACTACAACAGCTTTGCTAAAATGAAGAAAACTAACACTAAATAACATTTTTTTATTATTTAGTGGTGGGTTTAAACACCTTCGATAAAAAACCATCATCCAATATCACCAGTTTAAAACACCGTAAAAATATGACATATTTAGTGGTTGTTTAATTCGTCAATATATGTTGACATGCAAAAAAAATCCAGCTGTAGATTTGGAATCCCTATAACTACCCTAAAAAAATGTGTACAGTAGGTGTTCAACCAATCATAATCACACAAAATCACACAAATGGAATAAAAAAATAGAATGAATATGATCACATAGCTCAAAAATTATAATTACCTATAGTTCAAAAGGGATCATATTCATATATTAATAGTCCTGAAACAATCCTATATATTTCTCTATAGTTATAATAATCCATATTCAACTACATAGTTCCCTGAAACATGAATGAAGGATTGTAATATTATATAAAAATGTATATAATTTTACCCAAACCAAAAATGGATTCGTCCACTTCAATCATGGGAAATCATGAAAATTTCATTTGAATACTCTATTCCACAAATGTTACATGAACAAACCCCCTCTTTCCATATTAGTCTAATACATCAAAAGGACCACTAGTCACTGCCTAATGCTGTACTCTGCTTGTCCACATATCAATATCCATCTCTACTTCCTACTACAATCACCTGTAAGACAATTATATTGAAAATTAGAAAATGTTGTAAATTTTTATTTAAACCAAAAAACAATTAATTTTGTTAATTAAATGATTTTGATGTTGTGTGACTTATCATCTCACCAAAAGTCATCATTGAAATATCCCAAGGTTCAATGATGATCGTCTTATGATATAAAAAAACTAATAAATTTTTCAAAGTGCATATTTGTCTGCCATGTTCTGGAATTATGATTTTCATGGAAAAAGACTATTTATGAGCATCTTGGGGTATGTAGTGACTACAACCACAATTAGATGCAGAAACAATATATGATGGTATGTTAAATACCATAGATGGAAATGGTCCCAAACCCATGTCACACACTTGAAAAGGATGCTCCTTCCCATTGACATTACCAACTGGTTCATCATGGGAGACTGAGTAGGACTTTATTGGACTGGAATCCCATACATCATTAAATTTTACCTATAAATAAAATATTATTCATATTTGAGGAAATATATGTTAAAATTTTGAAAATTAATAATAACTTATTTTAATGAGAATTGAATTTATACCCCAACTTCTTTGAAGGGTCATTAACATAACTCCCATCATATTTTTTATGAACATCCAACAACAATTCTATTTTCCAGGCTTGGTGCCCTAAATTATTTGATTACATTAAGAAATTTAAATCAAAAATTTTATATATAGATTATATAATATTTTATTATAAATATTTAAACTAATGAAAATACTCCCAGAGTAGGTTGGAATCAATAAAAAATATTTTATCCCAATGTGTGGGAGGTAATTTTCATTGCCCAACTCGATATATTATTCATTGAAACATTCTAAAATAAATAAAATGTAATTTAATAGTAATGTATGCAGTGTCATATCACTATCATAAGCTTGTAGAAATGTAAAATGAGATTTATATAATAAAATATATATAATTACCATGTGATTCACATAAAGATTTTTATAAATAAACAAATTCCATTTATATCTATTTATACCATTGGGTACCTTATCATATAGTTTTTGGGTGCTCAATGATGTATTATTAAATTAGTTCCATAACCTCTATTTAAAATCTATCCATTTATTTCCCAAATTTTTCAACAATCACTTTCATGCTATAAGATATACAATAGGAAAGTGGAAAAACATCTGTATAAATCGATTAATTTTGGAAATATTAGAATTTAATAACATAATGAAGTCCAATTAATCATAATTTAAAAAAATTACCTTTATATGTGGATAAAAAACCTCATTTTTTAAGATAAAGTAATATACCTCTAATCATCATACGTAATCAAGAGGGAAACTGGATCAGCCACCAAATTTCCTATAATGTGGCCAAATAATCCCACTACGTCATTTTTAGAGGCCCCATGGTAATCAAATGGGACAACTATCATTAGTCCATTTACATTTGAAACATTTGAACTTTTCATAATTTTCACTTTAGTATCATTGTTTCAATCCTTTTCGAAAAAAATATATAGTAGTATAAAAAATTTTCAATAACATTATTAATATGAAAATTTCTACCTATAACAGTAACCCTCCAATATGCTGAGGAAAAACTAGTAGTGGCGAAATTTTCCCTCATTATTGAGGCTGCTTAATAGGGATTCATCAGTTGAGATGCTGATGTGATACTGAAGGAGGGTGTGAGAGATGATGTAATAGGAAAGCGGTTGGTATCTCAGATGAATTGGTTTGGGAGACAGATGAATCAACATATGTCAGCATTGTTGAGAGAACATTGGTTGAGAGTCGAATGGAACAATTATAAGACATACTAATTTCCATTCATTTCATTTAATCAAATATAATTAACTTCAAAAAATATATTTAAAAAAAATTCATGGAGAAAAAACTGAGATGATAACATATGCTTAGTAATGAAGAAATATACGTAACTATGATAATGAATGATTCCACAAATTATAAATGAAAAGAATATACTCATTGACGTTTTATCTTGCATTAGACTCTATAGAATCAATAAGATGATCCAATGACAGTTTACAATGTTGATCTAGTTTTCTAATAGTCTCAAACATAACTTTTAAAGTTGTTATTTGTATCCCCATCAATAGGTTGTTCTGATATGTTTTGTTGTTGATGTTGGTGTCTTGCAATTCCAAATTCATCTTTTAAAAGGATTTTTATTTCCCTTTTCATTGTCAATGATGTTTGGAACTCATTCTATCGATTGAAATCAGTGCTCGAACCTTCTTTAATGTTCGATTCTCTATTCCAAATCAAATAGAAATGTTGAGTATGGAACTTGAAACACCCTAAGTTTTTAGGGGCCATTTTTTTGAAATAAATTAAAAATTTCATTTATATCTTTCAATTTACTAGTTCAAACATTCCTTTCACACAAAACTAAGTTGTCGTATGTTTCATGCAACACCGAGTTAGCATATGATATACAAGACATGGAATATAGATTTTTTTCGATGTATAAAATAACTGTTTTTGGATTATGTTATATGTAACAACAAATGAATCTTTCACTACATGAAAAACTTACATGGGTTGTGTTACACCCAAGAGTTACCTTCCATGATAGTTTGCATTGTACGCAATACTTAGTTACATTAAACAACGATATATTGTTAATATAGTAATATTTATTATGATATGAAATATTATTTATGAAAATTTTTAACCACATTTTTAATTTTATATAACATTAACATTCACCTTATGTATTTTCTTGATATGATATTAGAACAAATTAAAAATTTTTTGATAAAAGAAGTATTTTAAAAAATGTTTTTTTCCACCTTTTGATGGAACACCCATTCTAATTGTAGTATTTATCACCTTTATATGTTCTATTTGTAAAACTATATATCTTATTTGGAACTCGGACACAAAAATTTACTTTTGTTGAATTGTTGGTAATTTTATGATAAAATTTATATTTTAATGAATAATAAAAAATACTTCATTTTCATTCAAAACTACCATTTCATATAATTTATTTACATTGTTATATTATATTTTTAATTATATTTTAAGTGTAATTGGATTAATTTATACTAATTTAATATAATTTTATTCATTGGAATTAATTTCAAATTTAAATTTGACATAAAAAAATGTCAATCTTTTGATAACTTTTTCTTCTTACAAACATTTTTCAGGTTTTCCCTATGGGAATTAATTTTAAATTAATTTGTTCTAATTATGTATTTTGAATTTAGAGAATTGACTCGATATTAGGAATCATATGGTTAAAATTATTTAAATAGGTCTCAATTATTTTTAGACATTTTGAATAGTAACTTCAGAAATTATTTTTATTTACCATGGTTAAGGGGTAAATCAGGTAAATAAGGGTAAAGGAATAATATTATAATAATATATAAAATCCATAACGCAAGTCCAAATTCTATTTTATGATTCATGGCCGATGAGAACAATCCTTATTCCAAAATTTTAGCATTTGAGAACCACTTGGGTGTGAAAATGACTTGAAAATAATAATTAATTAAATTTAATGTGAAATATAACATAACCATGAATATTTTTACGAAGACAATTATATTTTTATTAATATAAATAATATCCTAGAATATAAATAGTCCTTAAAAATATAAAAATATTTTATACATCCTATTATTTTATATATAATTTTTAGACATTATATAAATAAATTTATTTATGACACAATGAGGATGCAATGATTACATAATTAATGAAATATTCAAATAAATGATATTAGAATTATTAAAATTTATGTAATTTCAACATTTTGAATCCATACAAGATTTTTTATAATAAATTTACTTGTTAAGGATGTGGTAATTCCTTTTTTTCTATGTAATGAATTTTTTATGTCTTTACAAAAATCAATTACTAAATAGTGTCAAAATTGACAAAAATGAGTTTTTTAAAATAGTTATTAATTTATTAAATGATATAATTGTCCAAAAAATATGAGATTAAACAAAATGACTTATATAATATTTAATTTTTTATTAATTATCCAATTTTGGTTCTGTTGGAATTTTATAGTAACTATAGTAACCAAATATTATGAAAATTTAAAAAAAACATGGGAAGAGTTATTGTTTTCTACTAAGGGATAAAGCTACAATATAAGGTTAATTTTGGGAAATAATATTTTATAAAACTTATTATTTGAGAGTCTTTAGACATATCCTCATATTTACTTCTATATAAATAACTTTGGATCCACCATAAACTAAAAATACATTTATAGTTAAATTAATGTTTCCAGACTTTCCTAGAGTTCTCATCATCTCTCTGATAAAAGAGAACTTCTTCTTATCTTTAATTCACACTTCCAAAGAACTTTGGAAAGAAAAAAAGCTTCCCAAATATCCTCAAAACTTCCCTAACATCAACCAAAATTCAAAAAACTCTGCAGAAATCCATGCAAGGTAGACCTTTTATGCAAATCAAGAGGAGATACTTGAAAAAGAGGTAATTGTATTACCACTTATTTCAAAATTCTTTTCTTCTTTTACTTCCAATTATTATGTTTTTACCATAATAGAGTAATAAATATAGTATCTTAAACATTATTAGATTTTATTATAAATATTTTACAACCTTATACAACATTTTATCCATCCTACGAATAACAATAAAACCATGCATCCGTACGTATGGATTACCGTCTACATGTCGTGGTGTAATTTTTTATTCAACAATACTTAATATGGATGAGTATAATGATGAGTATAATGGATGTAAAAAATGAATATAACATGACAATTATTCATTATATTTAATATTACGTCCATTTTCATAACATTTAACCACTAAGTTAATGATATCGTCACTCGTGCGTATGTACAGCCTACCGTCTCCATGACACGATGAGAATAATTATCCACATTTACAATTCAAGAATGATTATAAAGTATATATAATATAAATAATTAAATAAATGAAATAATAATTCTACTTTATTTATGTATATATATATATATATTTCATTTACTTTCTTCTGTTCAATTCTATAAGAAAACATAAACAACCTTCATGCGTACGTACGACCTACCGTCTCCATGAACGGTGTATTCCACTTCATGAATCTATCTATTTTATATATTTATCTACTAAATATTTAGTATATGTAAATATTTTATTTACATTTTTAAGTAATTAAATCATGATCTAAGTAATAAGATCATGGATAAAAAGTAAAACCACGTATGATAAATAAAATGAAAATTACCCAAAATGTTTCTTTAACGTGGAATTGATAAATAAATGGGTAATATAATGTAATAATTGAATGATATGTGACCTCATAAATGTTACAATTGTTTTTTTACAAGTAAGTAATATTTTTAACAAAAATATACATGAGTTTTAGAAACTTATAGAAGAAATTGGACCTATGGTAAGGGATAATTTTTACAATCTCATTGTTATCGGAGATTCTTTATTCGTAAGTATTTTCTGGGGTATATTTATCATTCACAGCTATGCTTCATAAATATAAAATATAATTTTTGTTAGTCTAGTATTTTTTAAAGTCAATTTTACCCATTAGTGAATTTCTATTGAATGGTATGGAAGGAATCCTTCTTTCAATTTCTCTACAAGGTACTTTTTGACTTTTCCAGCAAAATTATGAGAAGAATTATATTTTTTACTTACACAAAATGAATGGATTTTATATCTTCAAAATACCTTATTTCCATGAATATTACTTTACATGATTTTGTTTTTAATTTCAACTAAATTATTTTCATGTAAAATTTCATGAAATTTTGAGAAAAGAAAATATTTTTGAAGAAGAAATGATATTTTCATCAAGAATTATGTTTGAGTGTTTTATCAAAAAAATTTTCTATCTAATAAGATTCTATTTAAATAGAGTTATGTTTCTATCCCTATTATTACAATGATTTTATTGTGTTAATTGTGGAATAATATTTTATTTGGAATATGTTATTATAGAATAATGTTTAAGAAACCAATTTTATTTCATGGGTTATGTTATGATGAATGATTTATGTTTTTGTGGAACATGTAAGAATGATTTCATTATAGGATGGGTGGGACCTATATTTCCCTCTAATGAATTATGTAAAGATTCATATCTCATGAGATAGATATAAAAAAAGGAAAGAAAATATACTCTTGTAATAGAGGGATGGAACAAAAAGTAAATATGGTTCAACAATACTTGGCTAGAACAACAAGTAAATCTCGGTCAATAATAGAATTTGTCTACTATGATGGTTTTAGAAGCAATGCTTTGGATAATATGGAAATAATATTAGGTTCTTATTTTCTTTCCATAATTCCATATTCTATTTCAATGTTATTTTATCATGGTTCACATTCATTTATGATTTATTCATTATGAACTACCAAGATTTATTTCATGACTCAAGATTTTGATATTCAAAATTTATGTTCATTTTTTTACATTATTAATTTTATGTTTTGTTTTATTTTATTCATGTTTACCCTTAATAAGTATTTTATCTCACCATTTTTATTTTTTATTTTCTAATGGTTATAAATAACAGTTTTAGGTAGTAAAACTAATTGGGAAAATATCTAAAGGAGAAGTTGAAGATATTTCACCAAGCTAGAATAATGTGTTTCGGGTTTCCAAATAAACTAAAATAATATGTTATTTGGGTGTATATTGGAGTAATGTATTATGTATGATGAAAAGTAAATGTAATTTCCATGTACGCCATTATTGTGTCACTATAGTTGGTATCAGAGAAAGGGTTTAGTCACCCATTGGAACCTAGGATGCGAAAACATTAGTGAGATCCCTAGAGATATTTCTATGGATATGTCTAAGAATTTCCAAAGGATAAGTCAAGTATAGGTTAAAATCCTGGAGTTGTTGTGATAATAATTAATAACCTGGGATTAAACCTAAGATATCATATATTGAAATATTATATGTAAGTTTCCTTAATTATGTGTTTTTATTCTCTGATATGTATTTCTCACACTTTTCATTGTAGTATTAGTCAATAACCAGAACTACATAGAACACTGGTTAAATGATGAATGTTTTAGATGTGAAAATTATGAGAATAATTAAGATCTATTTACTAAGTGGAAATATCATGATGTGAATCATAACGATGGTACATGTATTCTTCATACTTTCGAGGATAAATAGATTACAAATTACATGTGAAAGGTATGTGATGTTCTAGCAGCATTGTTTAAATTAAACCTAAGAAGATTTAGGTTGAGAAAACTTATGAAATGATTAATATTTTTGGATAGATGAAGATGATGGATCTTGAGTAATGTTTTATGAATAAAGATTGACTATTTAATTATATATGTTCCAGATTTCAAATATTATGTTATATTAATCATGAAATATAAATGTGTTTTCAATATAAGTTTTTAATTAAGGACTGGACATGATACGTTGAATAGATCTAAAGAGACAAAAAATTAATTTAAGGTTAAGCTGATATACTATCAGAAAAAATGATTAAGATAGAGATAACCCTTAATATGTCCCTTATGTTAAGATAATGTTTCTTGGATAAAGATATTATGGATTGAATAGGTAAATTGGATGATGCTAGTTTCTTGATATCTAATTACGGAGTTATTAAAAAGAGGGTTATGCTATCATGGATGAACTATACATCATTTTGGTACTTAAGTAATATATCTAATAAGTTTTAAAATAAGGAAACATGCATGTTTTCAATAATTACATCTCATAATTTAGTTTTTTACAGTGAATAAAGAGAATACATGATAAATGTGTTAACATTTTTCGAATATGTCCAACCCGAGATATCTTATAATTTATTGGGGATAAAGGTTAGTCCGAGTATGTGATAATTTTTCTATAGTTATGTATTTTCATCTTTCATAAGGATTATAAGGTCATCAAATTCACGGAATGTTTAAACATCAAATGATGTTTATTAAAATAAATTATTACATAACCATATATAGAATTATTCATATATGATAAATTTTGATAATATATTTGTGATAAAGACAGTTGGAATTCCCAATCATTAAATTTTTTTATCACATGATCCGCATACACTTTGAGAATGAAAAATTCAACTTCCTTTCTATAAATAAGAGATGAAGTGGAAATTATGCAAGGCACGACTAATGACGAGATTACACTGAAATAATGTATGTATTTATTCTCATGTTATTAAACATTAGGAAAAGGTTATTGAAAACCAAAAATGTCATCCAAGTACCTTTTTAACTAATAAATATGATGACCCCTAAAATTTTCATAGATTTATGGATATATAGATGTTAACTTTCTCCAAACCTTGTTCTCTATCATTATCAACCAGAACATGATGGTTAGTTTTTTATTCCTTATCAATGTTTTTACTTCCCACCTATAATAAACTATGTGGAAACACAACTATAATTTAATTTGGTTAATAGATATGGTTTTAAATTTCCTTTGGAAAAGTAATTTTTAGTATTCCTTTTTACGATGTTGGTTTCCATGAAAGACACTTTCAAGTTGTAAACCTTTTTTAACCTTGGAAACATTTTAGGGAGAAATTAATTTTATGGGGGTTATAAAGTTTCACACAGATTTTCTATAGACCAATTTTATCAAATAAATATGAATTTTCATTAATATCATTCTATTCACTTGGTCAAACTTTCATTTCACAAAAAAATGACTTGTGAGATGTTATGTGAAAAACTGAGTTAGCGTAAGATACAGACAACAATGAGTATAGATTTTGTTTAATGTACAAAAGGAATATGTTTGGATTATGTTATAAGTAACAACAAATGAATTTTTCACTACACGCACCACTGACTTGGATTTATTTACACAAAAGCGCGACCTTCCTCAATAGCTTGCGTTGTAGGAAATACCATGTTTCACTAAACAATGATATATTATTAAAATATTATTATTTAATGGGATATAATCTAGCCTTTATGAATAGTGTTATCCAAATCTTGAATTTTATATAATATTAAAACTCATCTTATTTATTTTATAGACATGATATAAGAACTGATTAATTTTTTGGATAAAAGAATTATTTTTAAAAATATGCAGTTTTACCGCCTTTTATTGGTGCACTATTTTTAAATATAATTTTGAACACCATTATATTTTGTATATGAAAAAAATAAATGTCTTATTTGTATTAGGGATATCAAAATTTACTTTGGTGGAATTTTGGTATTTTTATAATAAAATTCATATTTTAATGGATAGTCAAACAGTCTGCATTTTAATTCCAAACCCCTTTTTCATATAAATTATTTATATAGTTCGATTATCTTTTTAATTAGTTTTCAAAATATATTGGATTATTATTTTGTAATTGAATAAATTTTTTGTCATTTTAAGTAATTTCCCATTTGAATTGTACATTAACACATGCCAATCTTTTGATAGTTTTTACTTATTAAAAACCCACTTTAGGGGTTTAACATTGGAAATTAATTTTAAATTAATTTCTAAAAATTTCATGTTTTGAATTTAGAAAAATGGATTCCATATTTGGAATCATAAGATCCAAATTATGTAAATACATCCCTTTTATTTTTGTAATTTATGAATAGTAACCTCAATAATTATTTTTGTTTACAATGGTTAAAAGGTAAATCCGACAAATAAGTGTAAAAAAATAATATCACAACAATTTAAAACAACCCTGACACATGTAAAAATCCCATTGGATGAGTCTTGGGAGAGAGAAAAAAATCCTTAGGCCAAAATTCTGGCATTTGAGAACCACATGGGTGTAAAAATGACATGTTATAATAATTAATTTAAATTAAAGGGAAATATATCATAAACCAGTATTTTTTTTACTAAAACAATTTTATTTTGGTTTATAAAAATGATATATTTGATGATAAATATTAATTATAAATCAAAATTTTTTATACATAATTTTATTTTATTTATAGTTCTTAGACATTAAATAAATAAATTTATTTATTATACAATGATGATGCAACAATTACCTTATTAATGAAATATTCAAATAAATGATAATATAAATATTAACGTAAATATAATTTGAACATTTTTATACTATAAACGAATTTTTTTGATGAAATTAAAATATTATGGACAATTTAATGTCTTTTTTTCTAAGGAATCAATTTTTTATTGCTTCTAAAAAAATCAATTACTAAATAATGTCAAAATAGACATAAATCAGTGTTAAAAATAAGTAATATTTTATTAAATTATATAATAGTCCAAAAATATAGGATTAGAAAAAATCAACTATTTAATGTTATAAATTTCATTAATGATCCACTTTTGGTTCTCTGGGAATTTTATAGTAACTATAGTAACCACATATTATGAAAATACAAAAAGACATGGTAAGAGTTAATTTTTTTAACTAAGGGATAAAGATAAAAGATAAGGTTAATTTTGTGACATAAACTTGTCTAAAACATATTTTTTAGGAGGATTTATACCTATAAAAATTTTACCCAAGAAATAAATCACTTTGGAGTCATTATAAACTTAAATCTATTTATAATAAGTTAATATTCCAGTACATTCCAAAAGTGGTCATCACCTCTCCTATAAAAGGGAACTTCTCATTACTTTTTATTCACACTTACAAATCCATTTGTATCTACCTTAAATTTCCCACAACGCCTCTAAAAGTTCCCTAAATCCAACCTAGAGGACAAAAATTTGGAAAATATCCATCCTATGGAGACCTTTTGAGTAATTCAAAATGAGACTCGAAAAATAGGTAATTGTTTTATCACCTATTTCAAATTTTTTTTATTCTTCCTCTTATTCTTATGTTGTTCCCATTGTAATGAAATAACAATAGTATATTCTACATGATGATATGTTATTATAATTATGGGGAAAACATATACCTCTTTTTATCAAACATACAAATAATAATATCATCGTGTGTGCGTACGTACTAATTACCATCTCCACGACGTGGTGTAATTTGTTATCCAACAATAATTAATTTTGATAGGTATAATGATAAGTATAATGGATTTAAATAATTAATATAACATGATATTTTTTCTGTATAATTTATATAACATACAATTTTATACCATTTAACCATTAAGTGAATGAATTTTTCACTCATGCGTACGTACAACCTACCATCTCCACGATGTGATGAGATTCATTATCCACGTTAACCATTAAATAATGATTATATAGTATATATAATATAAATATTTAAATATATATAATTATAATTCTAATATATATATTTTTATATTTTATTTACCTACATCAATTCAATTCAATAAAGAAATATAAACATTGATTTTGCATACATACAACCTACCATCTCCATGAACAGTGTATTCCATTTCTTTTATCCAACTATTATATATATTTATATAGTAAATATTTATGATATATAAATCATGTTTTACATTTTTTAAGAAATTAAATAACTATCTATGTAATAAGATGAAGAATAACACGTCAAAACACGTACGATAAATAAATTAATAATTACCCAAAATGTTGCTTTAACTTTGAATTGATAAATAAACGAGTAATAAAAAGTCATAAATGAATCATATATTATATTATAAATATTATTATGGTTATTTTACAAGTTAATAATATATTTAAGCCAATTATTCAAGAGTTTTGGACACATTCAGATGAAATTGGACCCATGGTAGGGGATAATTTTGAAATCTCATTATTATTAGAGATTGTTTATTCATAAGTATATATTGGGGTATATTTATCATTCAAGTCCATGTTTCATAAATATAAAATATTATATTAATCATATAATATTTTTTAATGTTAATTTGTCCATTGGTGAATTTTTATTAAATGTAATGGATGAAATATTTCTTTCCAAATATAAATTTTTATTAATCCACTTTAAGGGAAAGTAGGAAACCATAGTTTGAAAAACAAGGACCATTACGTGCTGAAAGAGCTCAAAAAATTATTAAACACAAGACTGAGATTATTTAAATTAGAAAGTATATATAATTCCCAGTGTAGAGTACTAACTTGGGTGTCTGGATTCTCCTTGATGAGTTCTTCGAGGTGAGAAACCTTTATGTCCATTGTCTAGATGAATTACTCCAGGGTGATTTTGCCTTGGTTGAAGCCCTGGGTGATGATTCGGTCTTGTTTGTAGATCCATGCCTCTATCTCCTCAGTGGACTCAACCTGTATCCTTCATTCATAAATCCTTAGAATATCCTCATCTGAAGCGTTGGGACGAAGGACTTTTTCAGGCATTTATTCCTTAGAGTGGAGTATGAGCCTCAAACATTCCCCTTCCTCTTCTTCGATCACTCTTGGTTCTTAGCTTTGATCTCCACATTTCCCTCCATGTGGGTCTTTTCCTTCCTTACTTCCCCTTTTCCTTGCCGACCTGGTTTCGATCAGTTTAGGTAAGTGAGAATAGTCTTTGCAGCCCTCAGGTTTTACCTCTAGACCACAATGAATTTTCCTGAGTCACAATTTCCTTTTTTCCCCTTCTTCCTTCCTGGGCTATGGAGGCCTTTCCCATGGAAACGGTCCAAACTATCCACTGAAAGATGGCTGTAGTTGTCATTACCTAAATAATCTTCCTTAGATGTCAACGTTTGTTCTTTAACCACCAGATCTTCTAAACAATTTTTCAACTCAACCCATGAGCCTTCTTTGAGAGGCTGCAGCCTTCATGGAGAGTCCACCTTTCCTAATTTAACCTCTATGCTATTAGTATTCTTATCTTCACTCAATGTCTTCTGAAGGGATGGAGAATTTGAAGTGGTAATGTTTGGGTCCAAGGTCCCCAGTACACTAGCCCCATCCTGCCTACCTTGTCCCTTATAAGGTTCTGTAGCAGCAAGAAAGACGGACATCCCCTACCACATACCATATGGCTCAGCCTCCTTACTAGAATCACCAACAGAAACACCCTTGTCACATTTGTATTCTTCCACTTCCACCAAGGACATAACACCATGATCACTAGATGCCTCTGGATGAGGTGAAAGTAGCTTGATGCTAAAGGATTCATCAAAGAAATACTCCTCAGCCTTCTCTGTATCTAACGGGTCATATATAGTTTGATTACAATCACCTATATCATTCTTTAGGTAGGAAAAAATATACACAACCTTGATTGAAGGTCTTTTAACATCCACCATATAATTACCTCCCGCATGAGTCATTTCCTCAACTCTGTAAATCATCAGATCAACACCCCCACACCTAGCTCCTTGCCGGTAATCGGAATCAAGATGACCTAGCCACCTACACATCTTACAATACTCCATCCAAGATTCGAAGAAGACCAGTTTCTTTCACTTGAACTCTTCACAAAAAGATACCCAACCCCACTCCACCATTACCTTGGATAAATCAACCTCTACACATATCCATAGGTTAATCGGATGGCTGGTAGATATAGTCCTATTGTTGGAGCACCGAAAATGTCCAACCATGTTCCCTAGAATCTGGAGGATTTCAGGGTTTTGGAATGGAAATGGATGTTCAGGGAAAGATACCCATATTGCTACTGAAGAGGAGTCCCGATTCAATTGAAAATCATAAGACCAGCGCAATAAGAAAAATCTGAGATCGATGCACTTATGAGGTGTATTAGACCACACACGAACCATATCTTCCTCCAAAGCGAAATGAACCATCAGGTTCCATTTTTCGAGAAGAAGAACAATCACACACCCTTATAACCCCCATGATTTGAAGACGAAGTGGTCAAATTCTTCTACCGAAGGACATTGATGAGAGAAACGAGCCAATAGTGTCAAATCCAAGAGGCTTGAAGCTTCCGTGAACTCTAAGAGCAATAATGGAAGTTGAGGTGCGCCTTCAAATAGCTGAGGGAACTTCGGGCTAAGTGAAATGGCAGGAAAAATAGGGCGAGCATCAGGAATAGAGAATGGGAGGAAAGGGTGGGGCTTCAAAGCCAGTTGGGTGAGACCCCCCCCCCTCTCGATGAAGGGAAGGGGGAAGGCTGAGGCCGTCTCCATTTCCGTTACGGAATTGCCGCCAAGAGACGAGAGTCGTGACTTCCCTATTATAACCTTCAAGACCAAGAGGCATGGTCAGGAATTTATCACTAATTTTGGGTTTCGACGAAATATTTCATTCATTTTCCATAAGAGGAACTTTTTGACTTTGGCATCCAATGTAAGAGGAGAATGTTTTTTTATTTACACAGAATGAACAAACATTTATAACATCAATATATCTCATATTTATGAACATTATGTTACACTATTTCAAATTTATTTTAAAATACATTATTATATTATAAAATTGAATGAAATTTTGAGAAAAAAAAATTTCTTTGAAGAAAAAAGGATATTTTCCTCTATAATTATGTTTGATTGTTTTATCAAAATTATTTTCAACATAAGATAACGATCATTAAATAGGGTTATGATTCTAACCCTATTATTTCAATGATTTTATTGTGTTAATGATGGATTTTTATTTTATATGGATTTTGTTATTATATAATTATGGTTAAAAAACCAATTTTATATATTGGGTAATGCTATGATAAATGGTTTATGTTTTTGTGGCACATGTAAGAATGATTTAATTATGAGATGGGTGGGAAATATTTATCCCTCCAATTCATTGCGTAAAGATTTATTTATCATGAGATAGACATGACTTTAATGAAAAGAAACTCTGGTTTAGTAATACAGGTCTGGAACAACCAGTAAATCTGGTTCAGTAATACATGGTTGGAATGACATGTAAACCAAGTTCAGTAATGAACTTTTCCCACTATGATAGTCTTGGAAGCAATGCCTTGGCTAATATGGAAATCATATTATGTTCTTATTTTCTTACCACAATTCCATTTTTATGTAAATGTTATTTTATCATGGTTTGTGTTCATTTATGATTTATGTCTTAAAAAATTCTAAGATTTATTTCATGGTGCATGATTGGGATATTCAAAATATATATTCATAATTTTTGATTCTTTTGATTATGTTTTTTTTGATATTCTTCAAGTTTACCCTTACTGGGAATTTAAGCTCACTAATTTCATGTTTTCTTTTCCCCAGGATATAATGAATGGTTTTTGGTATGAAAACTAAGGGGGAAGAACATTATGGGAGATGTTGAAGAACTTTCACCAAGCTAGAAGAATGTGTTCTATGTTTCCAAAGACACTAAACTAATACGGTATGTGGGCGTATATTTGTGAAATGTATTATGTATTCCTCAAATGAAATGTAATGTCCGTGTATTTCAATATTGGGTCATTAGAGAATTGCTTCAATATCAAGCATTCAAAAACTTCATGTCATACCATGACCCGAAATTCGCTAGTATTTTATTTATTCTTGAGATTTAATAATATTTTATTCATTTTTGAGTTTTATTTTTTTAATTAAATTAATTGAATTCATATTAAAATATTATTAATAAAAAAAGGAAAACAGAAAACTACTTTCCCACCTCTTTTCGTGTCGTCCTTCCCCTTCCTCGCGACGAAGATGAACCCCCCCCGCTTCCTCTAGTGACGCGATGGCGACCCCGCTCCTCGAACATCTTCTCTCGCTCCCTCCTCTCGGTGAACCTCCCTCTTCGTGGCCTATCCCTCTAGTGGCCTCTTGTCCTTGCACGACCTCTCCATAACATCCTTTGACATGTATATCTTCCTTCGGTTTTGTCTTGGCCAAACCCTAGATTATGGGTTAACCAAATTTTTCTTTACTTTCATTTTTTAGGGTTTGATATTGCTAGCTTTTGGTGATGTTGAAGTGCAGGTGAGGTTTTGCACTAAATTTTGGATTTTTTCACCCATGGATGGAAGATTTGTTCCTTAGTATTATTAAATGATTTGATTTGAATATTTAATCAATTTTTTCTTGATCTATACTTAAATGGTGTGGTCTAGAAGTTGTTTTGAGTGGATATGATGAGAAATTGGGTTGAGAATGGTTTTCCACATGAAACTGTGTGTGTATTTTAGGTATGAAATCTTATTTTTATCCTTGAATGGGTTTTCTAAAATGTGTAAATGGATTATTATATTATTTGAGTGATGAAAAATACATTTTTTAAGGTTTTGAAATGCTTGTGTATTGGGTTAAGATTTTTTATCGAAGATTGGTTATGTTTTCTATGAGTGTCTTGGTGTGGAGTTTCATGAGAATGTTTTTGAGGGTTCTGTGGTGGGTGTGAACCTTATTTTAAGGGAACATAAGGTGCAGATGATTTTGGAAAGTGTTTTTGAAGGAAAGTGAAATATTTAATATGTGAACCTGATATGTATTTTCTTTAATATCAATTGTATATAGTTTTGAGTGGTGAATGTCATGTTTTTAAAATGATCTTGGTTTATAGAAGAAGTTACAAAGGGGATTGTCCCATGGCTTTGGTTGATTCCTTCCTCCCATTTTTTTGTTTCAATTTTTATTTCAAGTTTTTGGTAATCTTTGATTCTATTTTGGGTTAATTAGAATGTTTGGTTTCTCCCAAAAGGGTCACACACACATACATAGGTACGTATAACTATATATATATATAAATCCTCCTTGAATATATTCCCTCATGGAATGAGGAATATGTGTATTGGATTAAGGGGTATATATATAGGGGTGTATGCGTGCACCATTGTTGGGCGGTCTTCGTCAAAGGCGCCGGGTGCCGAGTTTTTCGTCTTGGTCTGCTCCCTTTTTGAGGGAGGTTTCCCTATGCATTTTCCTTTGAATTAAAGAATTATTTGTCTCTTTAATTTCACACCTTTATATAATGTTAGTTAGAAATTTTTTGTTTCTAGAATAATTACTTATTATGAAATAAAGTAATACCATCTCTGTATTTGAATTTCAAGAAATTTGTTTATTAAATTTTCTTATTAAGGTTTCTAGAAATTCCCCTTTTTCCCTCATAAATGGGTTTCATATTTAAAGTGGTGAATTGGGTTTCTCAAATTGGGTTTTAAGTATGTTACTAGGTTCCAAAATGGTGTGGTGTGATTAATTATGAAATGGTTTGGCATGAGAAAAAAATCATGTGAGGCCCAGTTGACACTTTTCTAAAGCTATATATCTCTATAAAACTCTTCTGGATGTGGTCCCCTCTCTTTAGTTGAGTTGTATATTATGGGAGTCCACCATGTATGACTCCCCTGTGATCAATGGAAGAAATGAAAGGGACATATTCCTTTGGGTGACTCAGGGTGTTTCCTGTTGTGCTTTATTATTATATATTCTATGATTGGATGCTCGGATGGCATTGGTAGCCACCTTTAAATACACGAGACATATAAACCTAGAATATTGAAAGAATATTTTAAGAATGATTACTACACTGGTAGGTTATGGTACTGACCAGTGGCCTATAGTAGGTGGATATATTGGGTTTATTACTATAGGATTTTCCATCAGCCTTCTTAAGAAAGGATGTTCGAGTGTATTGGGCATTTTTATTTCATCGTGTGTGACATGTTAAAAAGGATGAGGTCTCATGTATTGGTGTCTTCTGGATTATTCACAATCTCTTGGGTACACCAAATTCTACTCATTCTTAGTTCTTTTGTAAGAACCTTGACCTTCTTTTCAGGTATGTTTTTCATTTTTCAGGTGTTTTTGAGAAAATAGGAGTTTCTGGAAATTTTCAAAGTACACGCCGTGTAATTCCTGAGTACATGCCGTGTACATCGATGCTGTGAGAGGCTATGTGTAGGCCGTTTCATGGCCACACACATGGCCAGGTAGGGGTGACTTGAAGGCCGCCTATAGTGGAGTATAGAAAAGTAGAGTACACACCATGTAATCCAATAATACATGTAGTGTACTCTTTTTTTCATTAAATGCATCGGGGTCATGTCTAATCTCCAGAAATGTCTCCTTTTTTGTCTCTTTCAGCCGAGAGCTCTCGAATGGCCGCAGATCTTTGAGGAACCCCTGAGCGATTGTATGTCCTCTGAATCGAACTCTGTTGATTGTGTTGGAATCACATCGGGGAGTTCTCTCTTCTACTGGAACCTTGTTTCACGATTCCTTCTCTTTTCCAAGTTATTGTGGGTTGAACATTAAGAGTTTTTTGTGGATCTTTGACATTCTATGGTGATTCAAGCCTCGTGGTTCAAGTATATCGATCTCCT
The DNA here is from genome assembly GCA_963277665.1 of Viscum album. Classification (NCBI taxonomy): domain Eukaryota; kingdom Viridiplantae; phylum Streptophyta; class Magnoliopsida; order Santalales; family Viscaceae; genus Viscum; species Viscum album. Next base: position 324,269,094 of record OY728152.1, on the reverse strand, counting down.
AACATCAAGGTAGGTGTTTTGTGGATTTCTGTAGAAGTCATTGAGTATTTTGTGCAAATTCCACCAATACCCTTGAACGGGGTATTGTGTGTTTACCATTTTAGCCCAATTGATTGTCTGCTTTTCTTGTATGCTAGATTAGAGGATTTTGATTATGTTTTTGTCTAATTGTTAGGCTTTGGAAGTGTTCTCCATGCATGTTCTTCCATGTATGGACCGTTGGGTCTAGTTTCTATTTGACTGCTATTGTTTTTCCATGCCTAATATAGAAGGATGGAGTGACTATTATTCATTAATGATGAGATGATGTAGAATGCTTTCCAAGTAGTTCTTGAGGTTACTTTGACCATTACGTGATGCGATACTTGCTGAATTTACATAGGGCTGTGGGAACCTAGTGCAGTAGATCATAGGGAAAATGGATGTAAGGGCTTCTCCAGAGTGTCTTTGTAATACAATGCGAGACCACAGAGGGAATTGATGTTGAGTGCTTTTTTATAGTGTATGTAGTTCCTCGACATGGGACATAGGAGGAATGAGATGTTGAGTGCTTCCCCAGAGCACCTTTATTATGATACGAGACTATAGGCGGATTTGACGGTGAGTTCTTCCCCAAAGAGTATACTATTTAGCTAAACCATAGGGGTGAGACTGTGTGTGCCTCACAGAGGGTTTATAGTACTTGTTGGTTGAACCATAGGGGTTAGGTTGTGAGAACTACCCAGATTGTTACACGTTTGTTCTACTTACTCATTTGTAAATTATATTCTAGAAACTGTTGATTGTTTGATGCTGAGTACTTTCTTATTTACTGCTTTTCTGTACTTTTACCTGCCATATATTCGCTGACTATTAGGCATAGATATTGTGGTGGTTGTCTACTGGTATTGTGTCACACACCCTATTTGGGTCAATCTTTTGGGCCCAAACATATTATTTTATTGCTGGTACACATAAGGGAAAGTCCCCTTTGACTTCAGGTTCTTGATTGTTGTGGAGTTGGAGAGCATGGGACCACGCTACATCTTGCGATGCCGAGGAGTTTATCTTTTTTTTCACTTTGGTTTAGCACTATCGTATTCCATCATTGTTACTTGTTTGGCTATTTTCCTAAATAGATATGTATGATGCATCATTTCTATATATATTTTCTCCGGTTGTTTCATTTATCAGTCTTCTGCTATTACTGTTGTTTTTTATTTACTGCTTCTGCTATTGTATGTCTTTGTTTACTTACTCTATGTAGTCTACCAATGAGGGAATAGATTCCCCACCATCACACCCAAGGCCCTCGCTGCTAGTCAGCAGCCTCTGGCGTTCGAGGAAATGCGCTTGAGGCCATGTGACCAACCGGGTACAGGGCACCTCTAGGTGGCTTCCAAGACAGGGACATTACAAAGTGGTATTAGAGGATTTATTTTCTCTTGAATTATTGTCTCAAGCCTTTATCCATGGATTGGACGGAATATTTACTTGGTAATAAGCTGTGCCCGAGAGTATGTATCTCGTTTATAGGGAAAAGTCATACTACCTCGTTTATTACAATTTTACTGGATTTCAAATTTCACAGTTGATTTGATTTTACCTTGAGCGATTCACATGTTTTGAGCTATTACCGTTGATTTTATTGAGGTTATATTTCTGTAGCAACTCGATGAGATTAGGGTATTCCATCTCATGCATCATATAGGAACCTTCTAAAAATCACATGTCATGCATTCTTTCCATGTCATCTAGGATTCATTAGCAATTGCATGTTGTTGTCATATATATTGTGTAGAATATGGATGATTTTGTGATAGATTCATTGATAAAAATATCTGATTCTTGTTAGAGTATTTATTGTTTAAAGTTTTACCTAAATGAAAGCCAAATTTTGGTTCTTGAGGTGTTATGGGCCCTCATGAACCGAAATTTGGTGGATCATTGACTTGTTTACCTTGTTTGTAACTTGTTAAAGATTCCATATTTTGATTTCCGGGGAGTATGGGCCCTAACGGATCAGAATTTGGCACTTTTGGTGTTTGTTTCAGTGTTTTATGGGCTCTGGAGTAGTTTCTGAGTCTTAATGTCTGGAAAAACCCAGAATACATGCCGTGTAGTTTTGACTACACACCATTTGTTCTTCTATTCGGGAAAAATAGTTTTTCTTAAGTACATGCCATGTACCTTTTATACACGTCGTGCATTCTCTCACCATGTCACAGTCCATGTGGGCAGAGACCCGGGATAGTGAAAAACCTTTGGGAATATGCCCTGTACCAACAGTGCACATCGTGTAGTGTAATTCTAGGAGTCCGGTCGTGTATTTAAAAACAAGGTCGTTGGAGTCACTTCTTATACACACCATTTCCACCTTGAACTTGCCATGTAGTCTGACCCAGGTACCCAGCCGTGTCACGAACAACAAGGGTCGGTGTCATCCTTTCTCATACACGCAGTGTCCGCCTAAAACATGCCATGTAGTGTCAGCCATGAAGCCAGCCGTGTATCTAACCACACGGTCTGTTGGGACTTCTTAGTACATGCCATGTCCTTCTAGAACACGCCGTATAGTGTGAACTAGGTACACAAGCCGTGTCACTAAAAACACGGGCCAAATGAAGCTCATTGAGTGCACATCCTGTCTACCATTAACATGCTGTGTAGATTTTTATTTGGAGAGTCATGTGGCTTAACTATGTAGAATGACTCAGGCATGGGAAGAGGATTCAGGTACATGCCGTGTGTTAGGAAAACTCGCCGTCTGTTTGGGGTGTTACACTACTAGTTTTGAAAAAAGTACATGCCCAATAAATGAATTAAGGTAACACGTCGTGTAGTCTTTATATACGCAATGTAGTTAGGTTTTGTTAAATTTGAATGACTTATTTCCCCTATTCTCATCTTATGCTCCTATTTTTCAGTCCTTGATAATGTGATCTAAATTTTGCAATTGACCTTGAATATTCATGGTAGTAAGACGTCCTTCGGTTGAATTCCAGTTGTAAGACGGTGATCAGACACTTGATATGGCTGATTGGGGACCTCCTGCAGATCCTCCTGTAGTGCTAGCTTTGGCACTATTAGTGATACCGGTTATAGGAATCGATGCACAATTTATGGATGGATTTATTAGGATGATGTAGAACTTCCAGGGAGCTCCGCCTTCTGTCACGTCTACAATAGACTTGACACGAGTCTTCCAGAAGTAGAATCCTCCCACATTCTTAGGGGAAGGGGGACCGCAGGATACAGAGTCATGGCTGGAAGCCATGATGATGATATTTGAGCATCTAGAGATGTCTTCAGAAAGGTGGGTCAAGCTCGCTACCTACATGCTAGGAGACTCTTCCAAGAGGTGGTGGGACGTGATCTCACATGTGGGTAATCTACAGGTTATGGCGTTGTAGGAATTGTAGTGTGTCTATTATGACTACATCTATCCAGAGACCCTGAGGGCCGACCGAGCCTGAGATTTTATGATTCTGGAGTAGGATACTCTTTCTGTCATGGATTATTCATCTTGTTTCACTGAGCTTCAGCATTTCACACCCCTCCAGGGTGGAGATGGTTGTTCTTACTAAGGAAGTTTGAGGATGGTCTCAGACGGGAGATCTGCTCACAGGTGAATATCTTCAGGCTGACTTCCGTTGATTCCATCGTCATCCTGGTACTGATTGCAGAGAGTAATCTTAGTGATTCTAGAGTAGAGAGCCCAGGCAGTTCTACTTCTAAAGTTAGTGCTTTACCAGCTGACAGTAGGAATCACCACAGGGAGTCTACACGCGGTGATCCGAGGTAGTGAGACACATAATGAGTTAGCCAAGTGGTATGCTACCAGTGTGGAAGGGCTGGGCATACAAGTCCGTCATTCCAGAGAGACCGAGTGGAGTGTCGATATTATGGAAAGATGGGTCACCATAAGTGCTTCTGTCACGTTTTCTTACCAGTAGCTGGTGATGGGGGTTCATCCATGACTCCTCATTCAAGGGTAGTGCCACTAGTTTCTCACCAGTCTAGGAACTGTAGTTCTTCTCACCGTTCGGGCCGAGTTGGAGGTCGAGGCCGTGGTGGTCAGTCACCAGTCCTTCAGTGACAGTAGGGTGGATCAGTTTAGAGTGGTTAGGCAGGGTCACAGGGTCTTGGTACAGGTCATGCTTTTGCAGTGTAGCAGAACCAGCAAGAGCAGGATCTTGTACCCTCTACAGTTCGAGGTACGATCTTATTCGCCTCAGTTTTATCTTCTACTCTTTTTGATACCCAGGATTCCCATAGATTTTATCTTTGTTTCTCTTGTGGAGAGCCTTGGGATCTGCATCTTTTCCACTACCGATACTTTGACTCTAGACACACCGTTGGGGACTAGGACAGATAGTGTAGGTCAGTTCAAAGAGTTCCCTCTAGAGGTGTCTAGGTATCACATTCTATGGGATCTCTATGTCCTGGAGATGATAGGCTTAGATGTCATTCCTAGAATGGGCTGGCTAGTTCCCTTCCAGGTAGTCGTCGACGGTTATGGCCGCAGGGTGAGTTTCATATCACCATAGGGTGGATATTTTTTTCATCGAGTTGAGTGGGATGTACATGCGAGTATAGCATGAACCGAGAATCATGTTATAGGTGGAGTTATAGCTCAGATTTCCAGTATGTATCTGGATGACCAGGGGACTTCATAGTTAGACATTTCTCCAGTGGTGGATCATTTCTGGGATGTATTTCTAGAGGACTTTTCAGGTTTTCCTCTGAAGCCTGAGGTAGACTTTTCTAATGAGCTCATTCTAGGAGTGGCACCATTGTCCATTCCTCCTTATAGAATGGATACACCTGATTTGCAGGAGCTCAAGATGTTGTTAGAGGTGTTGCAGGTAAAGGGTTTTATTCGAACCCATACATATCGTTGGGGTTTGCCTATCCTGTTTGCGAAAAAGGAAGAAAAAAACCTTTGGATTTGTGTGGATTATCGAATCTGAACCAGTTGACGGTCAAGAACTGATATCCCTTGCCTAGGATTAATGACTTATTTGATTAGCTTCGAGGAGACAGGGTGTTCTCGAAGATCGATTTGAGGTCTAGTTATCATCAGTTTCACTTTAGACCATTTGATATACCTCTTACATCTTTCCAGAGGAGGTATGGTCTATACGAGTATATGGTTATTCCGTTCGGCCTCACGAACGTGCTTGCAGTTTTATAGCACTGATGAAATGAGTGTTCCATCCATACTTTGAATCATTCGTGTTGGTCTTCATGGATGATATCTTGGTGTACTCTCACACTCGACACAACCATGATACCCATCTAGAGAATGTTTTGAGTACACTGAGGGAGCATCAGTTATATGCTAATCTCTTGAAGTGCCACTTTTTGATGGATTAGATTCACTTCTTGGGTAATGTTATCTTAGAGATAGGAGTATCAGTATACCCAGAGAAAGTGAGAGTAGTAGTTTCCTGGGATCATCCGAAGAACGTATTTGAGGTGTGAATTTTTCTAGGATTGGATTGATACTACAGACGCATCATTCTGGACTTTTCATGTTTAGCAACACTACTGACGGGTCTGACCAAGAAGGGTGTGATGTTATTATGCTCAGATTCTTATGAGTCAGCTTTTCAAGAGTTAAAAGGGTTGATGACTTTAGCACCGATAGTAGTCTTTCCAGATCCTGGAAAGAGCAACACTATTTACTATGATGCTTCATGTATCAGGTTGGGAGATGTGCTTATGTAAGGTGATGGAGTCATTGTGTATGGGTCTTGGGAGTTGAGGCCACATGAGAGGAACTACCCGATGCATGATCTCGAGTTAGAGGCATTTTTAAACGCCTTACAATATTAGAGACATTATCTTGTAGGAGGTCACTTTGTGGTTTTCACCGACCACAAGAGTCTCAAGTACATCTTCACTTAGCATGATCTGAATTTGAGACAACATAGGTGGGTTGAGTACCTATAGTCCTTTGACTTTGAGCTTTCCTCTACGCCTGGGAAGGGAAATGTAGTGGCAGGGGCATTGAGCAGGAGGACTTAGATATAGGTAGTTCGGGAGGCCAGTAGTGAGTGGAAGCTTATGGATCTATTCTATAAGATGTATCTGGAGGTTCACGACTGATAGGGGAAAAAATTTCTTTCTCCTATAGATGTAGCATCTACACTTCTTGACTGAGTTCGAATGAGGAAGATATCAGATTCTTAAGGCCTAGTCCTACGGGAGAGCATGTCAGGAGAAGACCCTATTCCCGGGTGGACCATAGGTGAGGATGAGATCTTGCATTTTAGGGGACATGTATGGGTGTTTGTAGATATACGTGAGGAGCTGATGAGGGATTTTCATTCCTCAGTTTGGGCAGTTCATCCTGGTGTCACCAAGATGTATCGATACCTACACCATTAGTATTGGTAGCCAAGTATCAAGAGAGATGTTGCTGGTTTCTTCATGAGGTGTTCCACGTGTTAGATGGTGATAGAGGAGCATCAACGACTAGAAGGGATTTTACAAAAGCTACCCTTTTCCGAGTAGAAGAGGAATGTAATCGTGATGGATTTTGTGATGGGGTTGCTGAGGTATCCTTGAGGGAACAACACAGTTTTGGTTTTCATTGACAGGCTCACAAAGGTTGCACACCTCTTTTTGATAAAGGAGACCTTTAGTGTTAATGAGCTGGGAAGGTTGTACATTTGTGAGATTTTACGTCTAAATAGAGTTCCACACTCCATTGTTTCAGATAGGGACACATGTTTTACTTCTCGGGCCAGGCGGGAGCTTTAGAAGGATTTGGGTACACATGTACTTTTGATTACAGCTTTCCATCCCCAAACAGATGGCCATTCCGAGTGTACAATTCAGGTGCATGAGGACATTCTCCGATCATGCATCCTAGATTTTGGAGGTTCTTGGTTGAAAAATATACCTCTTATGGAGTTTTCAAACAACAATAGTTTTCAAGAAACTATCCAGATGGAACCTTATGAGGATTTGTACGGTAGGCCATGCCGATCACCCTTATGTTGACTGGAGGCAGGAGAGGTAGCTTTGCTGGGACCTCATCTTGTTCAGGAGACCAAAAAGCATATGGAGTTGATTCAGAAAAGGATGGATACTACATAGTATTTTTAGAAGTCTTATGCTGATCAGCGGAGATGACCTCTGGAGTTCGAGGTCAGGGATCAGGTTTTCCTGCGATTCAAACCATGGATGGGGAATAAGAGGATTAAGAGACAAGTTAAGATTTCACTGAGGTGCGTCAGACCGTTTGAGGTGTTGGAAAGAGTTGGGTTATTTGCCTATCGGTTGCAGTTAGCTCAGAGGTACCGGGTATGCATGACGTCTTCCACGTTTCTCAACTCCGACATTACTTTTCAGGCCTGTCTCATGCTTTCTAACCTGAGGAAGTTGAGTTGGAGGTGGATGCATCTTTCAAGGAGAATTCTATTTGGAATTTCGATTTCCAGTATGAAGGTTCTCCATTGCCGGTCTATTCCTTTGGTATAGGTGCTATGGCTTTATGGGTGAGTACAAGATGAGACTTGGGAGAGGGAGACTGATGTACAATCGTAGTGGACAGAGTTTTTTGGGGTTTCTTCTTCTATGCTGTGCTAGGGAAATTCGGGGACAAATTTCTTTTAGGGAGGAAGTTTGTAAGAACCCATACCTTCTTTTTAGGTATGTTTTTCCTTTTTCTGGAGTTATTGAGAAAATAAGAGTTTCTGGAAATTTTCAAAGTACATATCTTTTACTTCATGAGTACACATTGTGTACTTCGATGCTGTGGGAGGTCGTGTGTGGGATGTGTCCTGGACACACACACGTCCATGTAGGGGTGACTTGGAGGCCGCCTATAGAGGAGTACAAAAAAGTCGAGTACATGCTGTGCACTCCAAAAGTACACAACATGTACTTTTTTTTCATTAAATGCATCAGGGTCGCGTCTAATCACCCGAAACGTCTCCTTTTACATCCCGTAAGACTGAGATCTCCCAAACGACCACAAATCGTCGACGAACTCCCAAGAGAATGTCCGTCCTCCGAATCTAACTCTGTCAATTGCATTGGATTCACATCGGTGGGTTCTCTCATCTGCTGGAATCATGTTTCATGATTCCTTCTCTTTTCCAAGTTATCATGGGTTGAATGTTTTAGACGTTTTTAGAGATCTTTGATATTTTAAGGTGATTCAAGCCTTGTGGTTCAAGTACATTGATCTCCTAACATCACGGTAGGTGGTTTTCTCCTTTCTGTAGAATTCTTTGAGTATTTTGTGAAACTATCACCAATACCCTTTAACAGGATATTGCGTGTTTACCATTTTAGCTCTATTGATTGCCTGATTTTATTGTATTCTAGATTATAGGATTTTGATTGTGTTTTGGGATAATTTTTAGGCTTTGGAAGTGTTTTCCATGCAAGTTATTTCTAGTCTGGACCGTTGGGTCTAGTTTCCTTTTGACTACTGTTGTTTTCCCATGCCTAGTATTGTAGGATGGTGTGACTATTGTTATTTCATGCTAAGATGCCGTAGAATTCTAGCCAAGTAGTTCTTGAGGTTACTTTTACCATTACACGATGCGATACTTGGTGACTTTACACAAGGCTATGAGAACCTAGCGTAGTTGACCATATGGAGAATGGACGTAAGGGCTTCTCTAGAGAGTCTTTATAATACAATGAGAGACCACCGGGGGAATTGACATTGAGTGCTTCCTTAGAGTGTATGTAGTTCTTTGAAGTGGACCATAGGGGGAATGAGACGTTAAGTGCTTCCCTAGAGTGCCTTTAGTATGATACGAGACTATAGGGGGAAATTGACCGTGAGTGCTTCCCCAGAGAGTCTATTCTTTAGCTAAACCAGAGGGGTGAGACTGTGTGTGCCTCCCAGAGGGTTTCTAGTAATTTTTGGTTAAACCATAGGGGTTATGCTGTGATAACTAGCTAGAGGGTTACCTTTCTATTCTACTTAATTGTTTGTAAATTATATTCTTGAAACTATGGATTGTTTGCTGCTGATTACTTTCCCATTTACTGCTTTTCTATACTTTTACCTTCCATATATTCACTGACTATTAGGCACAGATCCTCAGGTGGTTGCCTACTAGGATTTTGTCTGACACCCTATTTGGGTCATTCTTTTGGGCCCAAAAAAATTATATTGTTGTAGGTATATATAAGGTCAAGCGCCCTTCGTCATCAGGTTGTTGATTGTTGTGGAGTTAGAGAGCATGAGACCAAGCTATGGCTTCCGATGATGAGGAGTTTATCTGATTTGTTTTGAACTTTCGTTTAGCACTATTGTATTACAACATTATTACTTGTTTGGATATTTTCCTAAAAATATATGTATCATGAATCATTTATATATATATATTTTCTCAAGTTGTTTCATTTATCAATCTCTCGCTGTTACTGTTGTTTGGTATTTACTACTTCTGCTATTGAATGCATTTGTGTACTTCCACTGTGTACTCTGCCAATGAGGGCATAGTTTCCCCACCATCACACCCAAGGACCTCTCTGCTACTCAGCAGCCTCCGATGATCGGGGAAATACAATTGAGGCCATGTGACCAACCGGGTACGGGGTGCCTCTGGGTGGCTTCTGGGACCGGGATGCTGCTACTTGAGTGTTATGTGTGTTACTTGTATGTATGAATTCTTTCCATTTCCCTTGTAGTGAAACAACTATTGTTTTTTCATTTGAAATGTTTTCTTATGGGAATGTGACGTGGGGTTTAATTGTGCCTTATGATTTTTTTTCAATGAAATGTGTTTTATTCTCTATGTACAAATTGAAAATGTAAACATCACCCCCGCTTTGAAAATTCTAATGTCTCACTAAAAGATTGATTTGGGTTTTGAGAAATTTATAAGGTCAATGAATCGTACTTTTATTTTTAGTAACATATAGAATTACTTACTTTTATATATTTTAGTTCAAAACTGAAATTGATGATTCTTTTGTTAATGGAAACCCATTGGGAAATAGATTTCTTGGGCACACCTACAAAGTTTTAATACTCACGCCTATACTTTATTATTTTTCTTAGTCTTAGGTGTATGTTTCAGTTTGATATCGATTTCCATGTCTGATGTTGAGTCTTGGGATCGGAGAGTGACCCATGGTGTCATGTGGAGTTTAGTGGTCATCAGGTCTGGTTCGTTTTTTTCTTTCAGTTATTGCTTAGTTGTTCTGTTCGGTTTATTTATTTTTGGGCTGCTTTGTTATTATTATTTTTTCCACTGCTTCTATTTATATATATTGGGTGAAATCATTTCCATCATCACTCTATTGGTTCCCTTGGCTCTTGTCACAATCCTGAGAGGATCAGGAAGGACTTTTTGGCCTTGTCGCGGGCCGACTCGGGTGACCAGTTCAGGGTCAACCCGGGTTGGTTCGTGACAAAATGGTATCAGAGGTATAGGTTATTTATATGACCTAACTTTCAGAGCACCCTTTTTTATTTGGGTTGTCAAGGTAGTTGGAGTAGGACTATCAGATCTTGGGGTATAGGTTCTGGGGAGCGTCTGGCCAACAATTTCTGGGCCGAACATTGTGTTACCAATGTTGGGCTTTCTGGATTCATTTGGTTTTATGGGTTGCTTGGTATTTGGGAAAATGAAATGAGAGTTGGTCCAATTGTCTCAGTGACCTCACATGGTCTAGAAAGCCATGTGGAGTTGGGGAAATGGTCATGAAATACTCTTCGTGATGGTGGTTTGATTGGAATATGTCCACCAACCATATGGCCAAGTCACCAATTGACACTTGTTTCCCCTAGTATATTTTTTTGGTTCCTTTTGTGATTTTGGGATTTTTGACCTGTTGAATGGTAGGTTTATTTCGATTTAAATTAAAGTTGGTGAGGATCGTTTTGGGGTATCTTTTTTAGATTTTAAAATGATGTTTGGTTTGAAAAAATAATGATTGGATTGTCTAAAATGGGATTTCCAAAACCTAAACATTGAATCTTTTGAGGCTGGAAAGGGTTGTTAGATAGTGCGAGTTATTTTGAAAAATGTTTTAGTGGTTCTTGATAGGTTTTTGGAATTGTGAAATAGGAAAGTGAATATGGTATTCAAAAATGTTTTTCTTTGATGATGATGTGTGTCATTATAATTGGTTGAGGTATTTTTAAAGTGGTTTTTAAAGTGATAATGTTTTTTAATATGAATCTTGGTATTCCTATGAGTGCTCAAATATATGTATATGGATGTATGTATGTGGTGAGTGGATGTTTATTGGTATGTATGGGTTAGATCTTGAGCTAGTACAAGAGTTTATATATGTGATCCTAAAGGGAATGCCAATAGTGGGTTATTGGTTCGTAAGGCTTCTTATGTTTTCATAAAATGTTCTTCAAAAAGGTGGATTTCAATGTTTTAAAAGGTGTTTGTGTGTGATGTTGTTTTTTATTTGGTGTTTTCATTTTTTAAAATTGGATTTCTGTGTTGGGGGTGTGATTGAAATCATGTTTTGATTTTGTATTGTTTATTTAAAATTGAGATGTGGAATTCTGATTTATGATATGTTTTGATTTGGTTTCGTGCTCCCTGTTTTCATGTTTTTTCCTCACTGAGTTATAAGGGACTTTGAGAAGAATCTGTGGGTAGTTCATTCATTGCGTGCCTTCTAGTTGATCAATCTCTGTTTTAGATATTTGGTTTATCCATTTTGGATTTGGAGTCTGGTGGTTCTCAACATCAGAAGTCCATCCAGAGGTTTCGAGAGTCGAACCCTCCTCATTTTGATGGGCAGTCAGAAGCTGGAAAAGACAAGGAATGGCTGTGAATCATTGAGGAGAACTTTGTTCGGTTTGAATCTCTCGAACCTATCAAGTTGGAGCTTGCCACCTTCACGTTGGAAGGCCTATGTCAGGAATGGTGGAAACCAATTCTTCTGGCCGAGCCACATAAAAATAACTCTTGGGAATGCTTTAAAGACTTGTTCATCCAATAGTATTTCCCCAACAAAGTTAAGATACCGATGGGTACTAGGTTGTATGGTCTCGAGCAGGTAAATTCAATAGTGTTTTAGTATGATAAGATCTTCGTGAGTTTGGGCCGTATCTCCAAAACCCTGCCGGGGATGAATTTTTGAAAGCCTGATTCATTGAGAGGGGTCTCCGATCAAAATTCCTCCCATCCGGGCCTTCAATCCCTAACGATTATGAAGAAGTCATGAGGGGGGATGTTCAAGTCAAATCCAATATAGCAGCTTCTAGCTAGTTGAGAAGAGGAACACAAATTTTGTTGTTTTCCTTATCCCTATATTCATATGAGAGGACGTATTGGTTGTGTTTTCCATGAGGGAATCTAGGGCATAAGAAGTTTTTGTGCCACGAAGTGCCTAAGATCTGTTATACCTTTGGCCTTTTAGGTCATTTGCAATGTTTTGTCTAGGGTGGTGCCATGAAGTGACATGGGTCCAGATTTTCTCCATTGCAGAACCTTTTACCTTAGTAGGATGAATGTAGAACTAGTTCAAGATCAATCAGAAGATTCTTTTGTTGTGAATACTTTTGTTGCTCTAATTAATGTAATCTATGATGTTGTCTTCAATTGGGTGTGAAGAATGATGTTGCATGCCCTTTTGGAACATTGTTTTAATGGGAATTTCATTGTAGTGTTTTTAATGTTGCTGATGTAGAATGATTGTGCTTGTTTCCCCATGTTTCATTTCATATGAGTTTTCCTAGTTTTCGATAGGATTCAAGAATTATTCTAGCTTGAAAAATAAATGTTTGTCTGGAATCCAAATATGATGGAGAGACCATCATGGGATGAAATTTTTATGAACCCATATTTTAAGTGTTCTTGGCTGAGCATTTCCTTGTTTTTTCTCTAATCAACCCCGACCATAGTAGTTGTTTGTCTTGGATAGTGGGTCATGTAATAGATGCTCTCAAAGATCCCGAACAGGACAGGACTTGTTTCTTCGATGATTTTTTTGTTAGTGGTTGGGGTGTTCCTTGTTAAATTTTGTTTAGAAAAGGGTGAGTCTCTTATTTTCAATCTATTTGTTGCGTTTTCAAACACTGTGGTCTTATGTGATTTCTTCTGTGGATATGTGACATCTTTTTAGGGTGGTCTCATAGATTCTTTTTGGGAATCCTTACTCCTCGGCTCTTTATGAAAGAGAGTGTTGGTTCTTTGGTCTTTGAGTTTTGAGGTTTTTCCTTGGTTGTAAATCATATCTGCATTGGTTTTGATCAACTTAATATCTTGGGACTTTTTGGGGGAAGAAAGTGTCATGGTGGGGAGAATTGTCACACCCCAACTTGACATTCATAGTTATTTTATTTACTATTGGGATTCAATTAAATTTTATACATTTTTGATATTTTTTTTCTAAATTAAATAAATTGAATTAAAATTAAAATATGATTAATAAAGAAAATGAAAACCCTAATTTACTTCCCCCCTCTTTGCACATCGCCGTTCCCCTTCCCCACCCTTACCTTGCAATGCGGCCGAACCCCACCCCCTTCCTCAAGTCGTGCGATGCCGACCCCCCCCCCCCCCCACCTCGGACATCTGCCCTTGCTCCCTCCTCCCGACAAACCATCCTCTACGCGGCCTCTTCCTCTAGAAGCCTCTTCTCCTTTCGCGATCTAGTCTTCACCTCCTTCGATAGGTATATCTTCCTTCGGTTTTGTCTTGGACGAACCATAGATTACGGGTTAACCAAATTTTGGGCTCCTTTCATTTTTAGGGTTTGATATTGGATGCTTGTGGTGCTGTTGAAGTGCAGATGAGGTTTCGTATGGAATTACAGCTTTTCTTCACCCAAGGTATGAGGATCCTTGTATTAGCATTATTAAATGATTTTATTTTCATTTTTAATTAATTTTTTCTTGTTCTGTACATAGATGGTGTGGTGTAAATTTTTTTTGAGTGGATTTGATGATCAATTGGGTTGAGAATGTTTTTCTACATGAAATTGTGTGTGTATTTTAGGTGTAAAATGCTGTTTTTCTTCTTGAAAGTGTTTCCTAAATTTTGTAAATAGATTATTATATTTTTTGAGTGATGCGAATTACGTTTTTGAAGGGTTTGAAATGATCGTGTATTGGGTTCAGATTTGGTATCAGAAATTGGTTGTGTTTTGTGTGAGTGTCTTGGTGTGGTGTTTCCTGAGATTGTTTTTGAGGGTTTTTTTGGTGGGTGTGGAACTTGTTTTAAGGGTACATAAGGTGCGAAGGATTTTGGAATGTGTTTTTGAAGGAATGTGAATTATTTAATATGTGAACTTGATTGGTATTTCTCTTTAATATCAATTGTAGATGGTTTTGAGTGGGGAAATTCATGTTTTCAAAATGATCTTGGTTTATGTAAGGTTTTAAAAAGGGGCATGTCCCATGGCTTTAGGTGGTTACTTCTACCCATTTTTTTTGTTTCAATTTTTATTTAGAGTTTTTGGTAATCTTTGATTCTCTTTTGGGATAATTAGATTTTTCAGCGTCTCCTCGAAGGTTCACACACATATACATCGGTATTCATACCTATATATTTATAAATCTTAATTGTACATATTCCCTCATGGCATGGGGAATATGTGTACTGGATTAAAGGGTATATATATAGGGGTGGTTGTGTGAACAATTTCATGGCAGTCTTCGTCAAACACATCAGGTGATGAGTTGTTCCTCTTGGTCCGCTCCTTTTTTGAGGTAGGTTTCCCTATGAATTTTCATTTAAATTAAAGAATTATTTTTTTTCATTTCACACATTTATTTAATGTTAGTTATAAATTTTTGGTTATTAGAATAATTAATTATTGTGAAATATAGTAATACCCTCTTTGTATTTGAATTTCAAGAAACTGTTTTATTAAATGTGCTTATTAGTGTTTTTGGACATTCCCCTATGGACCTCATAATTGTGATTCAGATTTAAAGTGGTCAATTGGGTTTCTTAAATGGGGTTCCAAGTGCATTCCTAGTTTCCAAAATGGTCTTCATGTGATTCTATAAGAAATGGTTTGGCGTGAGAAAGAAATCGTGTGAGGCTCAGTTGGCACTTTTGTAAAGCTAGTAATCTTTATAAAACTCTCCTTGGATGTGGTCCCCTTTTTTAGTGGAGTTTTATATTATGGGAGTCCGCTGTGTAGGACTCCCCTATGATCAATGAAAGAAAGGAGAGGGACATATTCCTTTGGGAGACTGGGGGTGTTACCTATTGTGCTTTATTTATTATATATAATGTGATTGGATTTATAGATGACATCGGTAGGCCCACCCCCTTTTTAAATACACGAGACATTGGAACCTAGAATATTGAGAGAATATTCTAAGAATGATTTCTTCACTGGTAGGTTTTGGTACTGACCAGTGGCCCATAGTAGGTGGATATATTGGGATTATTACTAAGGGATTTTCCCTCAGCCTGCCTGAGAAAGGATGGTCAAGCATATTGGGTGTTTTGATTTCATTGTGTGTGACATGTCAATGAGGATGAGGTCTCATTTATTTGTGTCTTCTAGATTATTATCAATCTCCTGGGTTAACCTATGTCTACTCGTTCTTAGGGATTGAGTGTTAAGTGTGTTACTTTTATTTATGAATTCTTTCCATTTCCCTTGTAGTGAGACTATAATAGCATTTTCATTTGTAATGTTTTCTTACTGGAATGTGATGTTTTGATTTAATGTTACTTATAAAAACATTTTTTTTCCAAAGAAACGTGCTTTATTCTCTTTATCCAAATTGAAAATGTAAACATCTCATTCCGTTTGAAAAAGATAATTTCTCACTAAAATATTGATTTGGGTTTTAAGAAATGAATAAGGGAAATGACTCATACTTTTCTTTTGAGTAACATGTAGAAAGAGTTATTTTATATATTGTAGTTCAAACCTGAAATTAACAATTCCTTTGTTTAAAGGAAATTCATTTTGGAATAGTTTTCTTGGGAACACATACAATGTTTTAATACTCATGCCTATACATCATTATTTTTCCTAGTCTCATGTGTAGGATTCAGTTTGATCTCTATCACCTTGGGAGATATTGGGTCTTGGGATCAGAGAGTGACACATGAGGTCACATGGACATTAGTGGTTAACAGGTCCGGTTAGTTTTTCTTTTTCAGTTCTTTCTTAGTTGTACAGTTCGGTTTAATTATTTTTTGGCTGCTTTATTATTATTATTTTTTCCACACCTTCTGTTAATATATATTGTGTGAAATCGTTCCCATCATTACTTTTTTGATTCCATTGATGCTTATTACCAGCCCAAGAGGATCGAGAACGCCTCTCGGGCCTTATCGTGGGCTGACTCGGGTGACCGGTTCAGGGTCGACCCGGGTTGGTTCATGAAAAATCATCTATCTTCAACGTTATTATAAATTTACATTTTGGACCGGGGAATATAATTCTCCCATCAACAGATCGATTAGAAATTGAATAATAAAAAACTCCTCCAAACCCTTAGCATACTGAGGTGTGTTCCTCATTAATATGATCCAGCTTTTATCCATATCACAATGTTATTAAACTTTAATAAAAAAATTATAACAAATAATTATTACTATGTTGGAAAAGAGATAAATGGAAATAAAAAAAACATAACCCATGTAGTTAATAGAATATTCCTATATGTACTAAAAATGTGAAATAAAAAAATTGAAATTAATCATAGGTAGTATTGTATAATATCGATGATAATGGGAAATCATACATTCCATAATTTAAAACAGAAATCATGGGAGAAAATCTCTAGGGTCACTATGTCTAGGTGAACCTAGTAATTCTCTTTCACCATAGAAGTGGATTTATAGTTATAAAAATTCGTTAAGTAGAGGGGGGGGGGGTTCATTTTTCTTCACTAGAAATGATGGTGGTGGTATACGAGATTCTATTTATGCATGTCACATTTTATTTTTCCTTAATTATTAATTGTAAAACTTAATCCAACTAGAGTGGTTTTAAAATAACATAATAGATCCACTACATTCTAAGAGATACTTTTTGATGATTTTTTTGGGATTGAATAATATTATATTGTTCGATGATTTTTATGTTTTAATCATAGATAATGATATGTGCTTTTCTTACTCAACTATCATCCTGGATAAATCATTCCTAGAAATATAATATTCTATCATAAATGTCCATTTGGTATTATAATAATAGATTTTGGTTAAATTTTTTCCACTTTAATATTTTTGATTCCATCTTGTACCCATAATAAAAGAACTAATTTTTACATGTTCATATTATGATGAGTATGATCCATGTGAAGAAATATTTTTGATGTAATAAATTTTTCATTTGAGAAAAAATAATGGTCTAAAAATTTGATAAAAAAAATTGGGAGAAATAAAAAAATTCTATCAAAATATTTGAAGACGAAATAACTTTTGATTTATTTGATGTATTGTACTATTTATTCAATGGAAAAGAGTTTGATACTAAATTTCCTGTATAGGAAGTCTAAACCTTTAAGTTAATTAACCCAAAGATATTTTAACCATTAGTCTATCCTCTATATGTAGAATTAAAAACATTACCTATTAATTTAACAAATGTATTTCCAATAGAGGAAAACATGACGCCAATAATGATTTCAATAAATTTTTTTATTAATAAAGAACAAAAGATGATTGATATTTTTAGAGAAAACACACAAGTAACATGTTGGAATGAAAGAGATATTCCTAGAATGTAGGTTAAATGTTCCTAATAAAAGTGTAATAATAAAGAAACAAGCCTCCACTAGAATGGATTCTTCTTATATAGAAATACTACTTAACTATCTGGTGATCTTATTAACTACATTGCATATAATTTTTTAAAAACCACCATAAATATAAGGAACATGAAATAAATAACTGAATAATACTAAAAATATGCCCCTATAACACATCAGGTGTAACTTCAGAATGATAGATTATGGAATAAATAAGAGGTATTGAGAAATAAATATGTATGATATCTCTTTCCATATTTTTACAGTTAACTAAAATATTATAGGTTCATGAAAAGAATTTCCACAAGACCTTATCAAAAGTAGGAATTACTCACACTCATAATCTATTTATTGGAAAGAGTAGATTTCTTTTGGGGAAACCTAGATGATAATAAATGAAAATAAATAAATGAACATTAAATTCCATATGTTCGTAATTCAAAATATCAATAAATTCTTTGAATTTCATGAAAGTTAAAAAAGACCACATATACAGAAGTTAGGTAAACAAAGAACATACTAAGTAACAAAAATAAAGGTTTAATGAGTGGGAACTCTTGAATGAAAACTTGTGGACAACCCCTACAAATCTTATCCACTAATCAATTAAAATATTGAAATGGTCCAAATAATTTTTAAGACATAAAATCAAAATAAATATTTAAATTTGACACAATACCCTTACCTGGACCATATAGAAGAAGTTATATATGGGTCCTATGAGATATACATGTATTGTGTGAGCATAACATACACACAAGGGGATCACCTACCCATCCCTAATTTCCTTTAGAAATGAAACATTTATGAAACAAAAATAAAAATATAGATGAATAATAAATATAACATCCAATATACTTTATTAATGTCATTAAACATAGATTTCAGTGATAATGACAAACCCACTATATGGAGAGGATCCATACTTTATATACCTACTTAAGGACTAAATCCGAATATGATATAATCAATATAAAATAATTAAGTTGGAACAAAAATCCCATTAATGGGAAATATAATCATATATATTAGTGTTACATAAATCATATATCCCATACATTCTGGAATAAGATATGGGGTATACTAGTGTCATGGCATAGCAATCCCATCACATACAATTAACTTACCCCTCGATAATGGGTGCAACTGAGAAATATTTTCAACATAATCATGTAATATCCATTCCTATCATGTTTCATACTCTACAAATATCAAATTAAATAACAAGAATAACTTTTATTACAATTTATAACATTCTAGGAAGGCAACAGGAAAGATTATAACAAATTTTATAACCTGAAAATTATTCTAAATCATGGAGAGTGTCATCATGACATAATGAATACATTAATTCTATTTTTTATCAACATTGATAACTTATTTAACATTCATTTAATATAACCAATCAATGAAAAATTCATTATCTTTTCACTCTATTTTTTGAACATAATAAACATATATCATGGTAGGTAAAATAAATTACAAACACTATAAAATAAATTATAAAAATAGAATAATAAAGGTTATCGGAATAAAAAACCCTTATCTTTACATTATAGAATCATTAGGGATGGTTCATGGGAGATAGGGGTTGGTGGCCAGGTATTGGCTCAACTAGGGTGTGAACGACCCCTTCCACGATGGAGAAGGCAACTGGTGTTGTAACACCCAGAGCTTCTACGGTATGCTTCTCTTTGAATAATGTGATAGTGTGTGCTGTACACAACATCGAGTTCTAACACACCACAACCAATAAAACTAGTTGTTATGAATTGTAAGACCTATTTTTGAAATTATATATATTTTATATTTCAAAATGGACTTCATTTTTGGATTCATAATATCGAAATTATCCAAAGTTGAATTTTTGGTATTTTTCTGAGAACTTCCAATTTTTATGAGTAGTGAAAAATACTTAAAAACAAATTTTTTAATAAAAATAATTTATAATGATAAATTATATTATTTAGTGGTTTTAAAGTATAATTAGAATATTTTTTTACCATTTTATCCAATGGTGTTCATTATAATTAATTTCACTTTGAAATTGGACATAAACAATTGTCAATCTTTTGATACATATTGTTTCTTAAAAACACGCTATTTGTTGTGACAACTGGAATTAATTATAAAATTAAGTAATGAATATTTTATGATTGGAATTCTATAAAATATACATCACTTTTGAATTCTGAATATCAATTATAGCTTAGGGTGAAATTTTGGCATTGTTCTGAAAAACTTCAATTTTTGATGAATAGTGAAACTACTAAGTGAAGTTAAAAAACTGAATTTTTCATAAAACATAATTTTACCGCTTCTATGATTGGAATTTCGAAAATCCGAGAGACACAGTTAATATCAAGGAGTAAAATGTGGTTCAATGAGATGAAAATAATTTTCGGTGAATAGTAACATTTTACTTTTATTTACCACGGTTAAAAGTAAATAGGGTAATTAAGGGTAAAAATGATAATAATATTACCCTAACACATTTCCTAATTATATTGGACAAGTGTATCTTGACCAAAACAAACATTAGGAATCAAATATTATCATTTAGGTTCACTTGGATTAGATTAGGACATTTATTATTATTTAATTCAAAAAACATTTAAAAGAATTAAAATCAATGTTTATTTACTAAAACATTATTAATATAGGGTTATAAATAAGATAAATTCGATTATAAATATTAATTAGAAAGCTAAAAAGATTTCCTACATAATTATAGTTTATTTATAATTTTTAGATATTAAATAATTTAATTTATTTATGATATAATGATGATGTAGTAATTACCATAATAGTGAAAAATTAAAATAATTGATATTATAAATAAAGAAATAAATATTATTTGAGACTTTTAATGAACTAAACTAATTTTATAGGATACTATGACATATTAGTATTGATTTAAGTGACTTTTTTAGAAGTAATCATTCTGTTATGAGTTTTAAAAAAATCAATTATTGAATAGTGTCAAAATTGAGATAAAAGAGTTTTTTAAAACAAATATTATATTATTAATTGATATTAAATTCTTAAAAATCTAAGGTTCATCCAAGAGACTTATATGATGATAGGTGTATCATTAATGGACCACTTGGAGGTATCTTAGATTTATATAGTATGTTTATTAACCATATAATATAAAAATACAATGAGACATTGTAAAAGGGATAATAATTAACTAAGAGTTAATACTTAATGACAAGGTTAATATAGTAACCTAAACATGTCTAAATTCTATTGGTTGAGTGGTTTTCGACCTATCCCCACCTTAAACTATAAATAATCCACTTTGGAGCCATTAGAAACCGAATATGAATTTATTATAAAAAAATATTTCCAGCTTTTCCAAAGGTGCCCCTCACCCCTCTTATAAAAGGGCACTCTCCCTTCTCATTACCTCACACCGTGAAAGCCTTTTTTCTCAGCCAAAATCTACCCAAATAATCTCTCAAATTCCCTCACTTCATCCTAGAGGCCTTAATTTAGTCAGAAAGCCGACCTATGAGCCCTTTTGATCAAATCAAAAGGAAGAACCCGAAGAAGAGGTAATGATTTCACCACCCTTTTCCAAGTTCCATTCTTCTTCCACTTCTTCCTTCTTTATTATTACCATTATAAAATAATAACTCCAGTATCTTATATATACTGTGATGTTATTATAAATATGGTACAACCATATTCAGTATCATATCCATCCTTTGAATAACATGTCACTATACGTGCGTACGTACGGCTTACCGTCTCAACGTCGTGGTGTAATTGTTATTCAATAAATTATTATTTGGATGGGTATAATAATGATTTGTAACTCATGAAAATAATAAATATAAAATGATAATGATTCTTTATATATGATATCCCATCCAATTATATATTATTTTAATATCAAAAGAATGATATTGTCGCTCATGCGTACGTACGGACTACCGTCTCCACGAATGCGATGAGATTCATTCTCCATCGTATCCATTCAAGTATAATTCTCATTTAATGATTAATAATAGTATCTATGGACTTGATAAAATTCTGGATATGATTAAGATACAAACTATCCATTTAAAACATGGCTTACATAACAAAACTTATAAAATAAAATGAGTATGTTAACACCCGAAACGACGAGAATTCTAAAATATTATTAAGAAAGGAATGATAAAACATCATATATGATATCATATTAATATATATTATTCTTTTATAATTTAAAAACAATTATTTAACCATTATAAAATAGGTTAATCTACCCTCAACCAAGGAAATGTACAAGGTAAGGGGTTATTTCCCAATCTCTTCATTATCCGAGGTTGTTTATACGTAATAATCTACTAGGATATCTTTATCATCCACATCCATGTTTCATAAAAATGTATTTCAAAACATTTTTACCATTTACAATAATATGGGTTAAAGTCATTTATACCTTTTTTTTAATTTTTATAATAGGTTTATAAAGGAATATTTCCTTCATTTTCCAATCAAGGTGTTTTTTATCCTTTTCGACAGAATTAAGGTAAGAATGTTTTTTTAACTTATGCGGACGGTGCGACTATTTTCTTCCGTTATAAAATCGTCTAAGCTTCCCTTACAATCTTATAAGAGTATTTTCAAAGAAAATGTTTTATTTAATAAATATATGAATCTTAAAAGATTTCAAAATAAAAAGAGATATTTCTCTAAAAAGAGTTTTGATTTCATCTATGTCAACATCCTTTGATGGATTTTATGCTTATTTGAATTTGATTTATTATGAAACAAAACTTCTATATTGTATTGAAGGTTTTGTGATATGTTTGACTGTGGATGTGTTATTTTTATACCATTCATGGTTTATGGATGAAGTATTTACATTTCGTATGCTAGTTTTAATACAAATGTTTATGTTATGTTTAAACCTTTTCATATGGGAATGAATTAGACTTAATATGTGACGGGTGGAGCCCGCTATAGCTCCTCGATGCATCGGTAGGTCTCATGAGTCAAACTAGTGTCTTTGAACAAGGACTTGAAAAAATCTTATTTGTAGTCTTGTCACGAGGCCTTGGCTATGTGGTTATGATAGTATGGAATTATGCATTCTGTCATTATGAAAGTGGTTATTGATATTGCATGTGATTATTCGATTAGTAGAATATCCATGTGAATAAGTAAATGGAATTATTTCATTTTATTTTTTCCATACTATGTGGAAGTTCATGTTTAAAAGGCTTTTGTTTTAGTTATACACTGCCTTAAATGTTTATTCTTATTTATGAAAGTTTCTGCTATATTGTTATCCTTACTGGGCATTTGAGCTCAAACCTTTTCTATGTTTTATTTTTCACAGGATGTGAATATGTAAATTATGAATTACCTGTAGGGATATTATGAGGGGATAATAGTGTGGACTATGGAGACAATATGTTTTTATAGTTGTTTTTCACTGTATGATGTAATGTAAAACTTTATGAATATATCTTGTGTTTCCAAGGCTACTAAACCAATATGTCTTTCGAGATTTGATCTTTCTTGTGATCATGACAATGTTATGTAATAATGCAATGACTCTGGGTAACTGGGGTCGGGGCGTTACAGGTGTGGAGGGGGGGGGGAGGGGATTGATGGGAGGTGGCATGGGGTTTATGGGGTGGGGGGGGGGGGGGGTATAGTTTAAGGGGTTTGGGTGGAAGAAGTAGTGTGGGTTAAAAAAAGTTTTAGTGGAAATTTTTAAAAAACTGCTGCTATTTACTAATTTTGGTATAGTGAATCATGATCCATTCTCTAAATATTGATAGTTTATTAGACATTAATAATAAGGTAATTAATTAACATGATCTATGAGATGATAATAATGGTGTAATATATAGATGTCTAGAAAACACATAACCGTAGAAAATCATTTCCATAGTAGTGACGTTTCATGCCCAATACTATTATTTTTGAAGAAGTTCCTTACTAAACTGGTTTATCCCCCATATTAGTGTAGTTTATATAAGGAGATATTTCATTAGAGGGATATATATTTCCCACCAATCATAAAATGTAAATTATACATATGTGTTCCACAAGAACATAAAAAATCACTACATCATAACCTTGGAAAAAAATTGGGTTTCATAAACATTTAAAAATATATTAACCTATGGAAAATGAATGAGATTCAAAAACATTTCATCATTTCAAAAAAACATAACCCATGGAAAAATAATGAGTTTGGAAAATATATTTTTATCATAATCATACACCATTTGAACAGTGAATAAGAATAATATTTTTGGATCATAACCCTATTATATAATAAGTAACATTAAAGGATGTCATAATAGATGGAAAATGACTTTGAAATATCACATGGAACGTTTATTGGGGATAATAACCTATCCACTTTGAAAAACACTTTTTAAAACATAAATCATTTTCTATATTATTTTATTTGAAAATTAACATGGATGTTTATAAATGATGATTTAAATATCATTTAACACAATTTTTGAGGAAAATATCCTTTCCACTATGAAAATTACTTTTTAAACCATAAAATATTTTCAGAATCCTTTTCATTGAAAATAACATTGGAATCTTATAACAGAATATTTATGATAATAAAAAATAGATCATAATGTAAATTTCCTTTCTACTAAGAAAGTAAATTTTAAAAACTAAAAATGAATAAAAAATATTACGAAACTTTTCCATTGAAAAAAGCCACGGAAAATTATAAATTAATTACTAAATTATTAATCTTTCATGATGATGAGAAATTAGGAATATACCAAACTAGTTAAAAATGATTCCTTTCACATTTTAGGAAAAATTTAAGAAATGTATCATTAAAAAATTAAAAATAATATTAATTCAAATATATTTTTAATGAATTAAAATATGTTTAAAATTTTATTTTAATAATCATCATATTATAAGAAATAATTTCATTAAAACATTTTTAGAAAACATGGATATAAATTAAAATTGTTTTTTTGACCTAAGATCAATATAATTTTTATTTTTTAATTAAAAACATATTTTTGATCTCTTGAGTACATAATGGGAGGAAAATTAATATAAAAAAAGTATTATCATGAAATATATATATGAGAATAAAATTCATGAGATTTAAAATATGGTAGATCTTATTATTTCAATGTTGGAGACATAATTACAAATAATCCTGATAAATGGTGAGATTATAACACAAAATCATTACCACAAAGGTGAAATTTGAATAGTAAGACCAAATTAAAGAATAAAAATATAGAAAACATTAAAGATAATGAATATTACAAGATTCATTATACAAAATTTCAATGATGTAATATATTCACAAAAAAATATAGGTTCATTACACAACTTATGTCCCAATGAGAGTAACTTGATATAAAAAAGCCTTACCACTTTCTTATTTTTGGAATCGTAACCTCAATGAAAGAGAGATTAAAAAATGAACTTTTTAATACACATAACTTTTTATGGATTCATTAAAAATGATATTTAAATGTCTTTATATACACTATATAAAATAAAAATGGTGAATATTAAAGGATATTTCCATAATAAAAAAGATAGAATAGAAAACCCTTAACACTTTGGTGGAATTAAAATGAAATCACCATGAAATAGATGTGACAAAATTGAAAATTTAAATCCCCAAAACATTCATTAAATTAAACATAATATAAATTCATGGTCAGTTTATACACCACAAAAAAAGTAGTTAATGTAGGATATATCTCACAAATGTAAGATGTGAGATGAAAATCCCTTTCCTTAAGTCATGACTTCCTTTGTAAACCATCGAACCTCCTATATTATAATAATAGGTTTATTATAAATCAATTAAAGAAATAAAATATTAAATATTATATCATATATTATTTACTTATATCATCTTATCACCCACATATTAAAGATTATTTATTAAAATCAATGTTTCGAGAAATAATCGTTTTTATCCTATATTCTATCATTCATTAATTTTTTAATTGGTAAAGTTTCCTTAATAAATCTCATAAATAATGTTATTAAAGATATTATTGTCATATATATTTATTATATTCCTATTTATAGTCATTAATAAAAGTTATATATGTAGAAACTTATTACATTATTCAAAGATATGGTATGTCATACATATGCATGAATGCAACTTTCATTTATTAATGGATGAAGAAAAAAAGGTAAATAGTAAGTCCTCTTTCCGTAATAATTATTTTTTCATATAAATAATATTTTTTTATTAAAATATTATCTATTAACTCCCATTTCAAACACACTATCAAAATGAATCACATTACCTCATTAGGCGGTAGTCCATCATACACACAACCAACAACACTATATTTCCCAGGAAAAGAAATCTAAGAAGTAATATGTGAAATTAAAATTCAAGAATTATATTTATTTAGTTAATATAATATTTATATATTTTATATCCCTAATCATACCATTTTGGGAAATAAGGTGATCTGAAATGAATAACATTAGTTTCTAGGGCAGTAGTCTATCGTAAACATGATCGGTGTTTTCGACTCCCATTTAATAGAAGAGGAGGTAGACACAGATATTTTCAAACACATAATATAAATTAATTATATAAATTATACATATGTTATTTTATAATAATGGTAAGGTAATATTTTAATAATTTGTAATATGTAATAAAACAATAACATTTGGATAATATTTATACCACTTCTTTAGAGAGCCTCATTAGTTTTATACCGAAATCCATTTTAGGAGGGTTTATTAATGAAAATAAGGCCACTGTAATGTTATAAGTGAGGTGAGGAAAGGGTTTTAGAGGGTATTTGTTATACCAATATGATCATATAGTGTGTACTGGAGAGGAGTGGAGAGGTCCTTTTATAAGTGGTGAAATGAACCCACTAGGAAACTAGCTGGAAATTTTAAAAATGAATCGAAATATTATAAAGTCATAACCATTCCAAATGAATCAAAAGGACCATATATTTTATTTTAGGATAGTATATGATTTAAATATGGACATAAAACTATTTTTATACATGTTTAAATGGAAATAATACGCTTATATTATTAGTTTTACACCTGGTAAACCCATTTTTTACCTTATCCATGACAATTAATTATAAATATTTTCTCTATCCATTATGGTAAAAAATTATGTTTAATTTATTATATGATATAAATATTTGTTATTCCTAATATATAATCCATTATTCCATTTTAAAATCACGGATGTGGAAAATTTTAATTTAAAATAAAATCTATAGATGAAATGAAAAAGATTTTTTCCAAAAGGAAAAATTCCA
This sequence comes from Viscum album, assembly GCA_963277665.1. Classification (NCBI taxonomy): domain Eukaryota; kingdom Viridiplantae; phylum Streptophyta; class Magnoliopsida; order Santalales; family Viscaceae; genus Viscum; species Viscum album. The sequence goes on along the minus strand of OY728152.1, from coordinate 324,242,154 downwards.
GATGTTTAAAATGATTTAACATAAAAAATCAATATTAAATTGATTATAATGCAATAAAATGGATTAATAAATATGAAATTTTAAATATTTACTATTTTTACTATATGAATATAATTTTTAGTGTTTTTGAATGCTTTTTTGGAAATGAAAATTATCAATAAAAATTAACATTTTTTTCTCTTCATCAAAAACAATTCTCATAGAAGATTATTTAAAATTAAGCATCAGATAATTTTGAAATGGTGATTTCAAAAACTAATTCCATTTTTCAATTTACATTATTAAAAAGCATGAAAAATTAATTTTAAAAGTGTTCAAAATGTGATCGAAATGACTTTTATAATAATACAATTTTTTTGCATAGAATTTTATTTATTCATTTCTCACGATTAGAAGACACATGAGATGAATTTCAAAAAATTTTATTTATTATATAATATAATAACATCATCAATCTCACTCAATAAAATTATTTATTTAATTTTTAATATATAATTCATTTGTGCAAAAAAAGATATTTTTTTCAAAAAAGTAATCCTTTATTTTAAATTGGCCTTTATTTTCATTACCAATTAATTGATAATATATCAATTAATTTTTTTATTTCTGTAAACCATATTCATTTTAATAATTTAGTTATTCTTATTCATACCATCCATTCCAATTTCTAGGAAAAAAACTATCATATTAAACAATAATATTTTATTAGAATGTCATGTTTCTCTTAAAATCGGTGTTTCATGTAATGAAATATAATTTCATTGTTGTGTGTAGTGAAAGATATAGGAAAAATTAATTTTTTTTAAATAAAATATTTTATAAAATCATAGGTTGTTACAAAAAAATGGTTTATCACTCTTGGATCGCACGATCATATTGAAAACTAGGGGTCATAAGCTTCACTTCTTACTACTGGACACAACTTGACTCATTATCCAATGACTTTAGAATCATTATTCCTAGGCTCAAAAGCCCAATAATCAACCTACCATGCTCCCAAAATATCGATTTAACTCAATAGATACATATTATAGAAAATTATAATTTTTTCACTCCTTCTAGGTATCAAGGCTAAGGACATGACAACTAATCATCTTCGTATCATTTTAAGAAATCCCAAATAAAGTGTATATTATCCCGAACTATAAATATACCTCATCCAGAACCAATATTTGTATACAATGATATAATACTTAGTGTTCTCAACCAAAATAACATCAAAACTAGGGAGTACAGGACATGCTCTGATTGTGTAAATCAATGTATCAATTTAGGCCTTATGTTTATAATGGTATCCATAAGAATTATAGAAAACATAATGGGTTACCATCATATATCTCAAGTAATATACTCACCAAAATATACAATGTCTCTTCTAAAAGGTCAATATGCCCTCCCACCCAATACACATACCATGGGACCCCAATTACAATAGCTCAGAGGATGAAACTATCTCTTATTTTGAGGTCACATGGAATTAAAAATTCTAAGACACGACTCTGGGGTCCCAAAATTTAAGTCTTGGTACAATTGATGTCACTGACTACTAAGTAAAATATAAACCAATAGGATAACCACCCACCACTTCTTATCATGGTTTCTCAAAAACCAAAAAGGACAAAGAGAAAGATTAACATTCAATAGTATTGAAATAACTATGAAACACATCACACATCCTATAATAATTGGGAATAATTATCTCTATATAAGATCTTTCTACCCCTAAGACGATTAACACTATACAAATCCAAGGCACACCACCCACAAATGGTTTTATCTCAACACACATCATAATAACTACACAACTCGGTGCTCCCAACGACCCCATTAACCCATTCATAAGGTTAATCCATGTATAAAATATTTTTATTAACCACAAATATGGGTTAAAAAACTCTTTTAATGGGATTTATCTCTACCCAAAAACAATAATATCCACTCTATAACCATAATTTTGATTCATTTCCCAAAAAATAAAATTTAAAACATCATAATTTGAAAGGGATTATATGATTCCATGTTTTTTATCAAATTGGGTGTCATTCACAAGCTATAAGGGAAAACATATAAATTTATTATTGATGAAATGTTTTACCAAGACCATAACAGAAAAAATCCCATTATGGTTTACTTAAAACGAACATTCCCTATTGCAGATTGGGGAATTTGGATTCCAACAGATACTTATTTGGTAATGAACTATATATGATGTTTTTGCCACTATAAATGGTTGACCCGCTTTATAAATATGGGATCATAACAAATGGAATATATATACCAGAATTATGTAACCATAGATAGTATATAGTCAAAATCATAATCCCATGTCCCTAGTATGTCTATTGTCATGTAAATCTCTACTTACCTTAAGTGATACAAGAATCTTCCATCACCATATTTTTATATCAATCTAGCTGTTTAAATCCCATAAACTGGTAACATCCCAAACCATGTGTACCACTAAAGGTGAAAATCAAATATAACTATAGAAAGTTAAATCCAAAAGACAAAAAGTCTAATCTGTGAAATGTTTTGTATACCGTTGTTCATGGGTTAATCAATCCCATGTAAGATCTCATTACCATGTTTTGACACATGAAATAATATTGTCTACCGTGAGAAACAGTAAGAAAATATAAAATTTATATGATACCACTTTCTAATATCCCACCACCTTGAACCACTATCTAGTGCTAGAATAGAAGTTTTAATATTTCCTCAAGATCACAAATTTTTATGAAAGAGTCTTCCAACTATCTATAAGGTTATTCAAGATATAACAGAGAGACTATACTCACTAATATTAGTAGAAATATGAGTACAAATAAAAAATACATAAACCAAGCCAAAAGAACATAAAAAATATGTTATGTAATGTACTTGAAATAAAATAATCATAAAAAGCCCATAACAAAATGAGTATTCCATATATGATAAAATGGGTCCCTAAGTTAGTATTAAAAAAATTGGGGAAAAAATAAAAAATGATCTAAAAATAAAACTCATCCCAAACTTGTCTCAAGTCCTTCTCAATACCCTTATCCATACTCAACTCTATAATTATATTAAAAAAACCATTTCACATGAACTTTCCATAAATAAATGACCTATAAATAAATAATGATATTTTCTCAAATACCCAAGTTCCATGGAGGCCCAATTATAGTGTGAGTGAATCTTAGTGGAAACCCTCCAATAATGTCCTAAAAAAGAATAGACTAAAATACAAGTGTATACAAAAGAAAATAATTAAAAAAAATAATAGTTCCAAATTGGTTTAATTATAATGAAAAAAATACATTCTTTGCCTTGGGTTCATGATGAAACCTAACATCAATCACACCATTTTAAATATATGGTTTCATGAACCAAATAGACAATACATTATTCACCCAGATTCAAGGCATCACTAAGGACATCATGATGACTATACCTATGAATAAAAAGAATACTTTTCCCAAGTATATAGTATAAGAAACACAGACCTCCCATACATGAGTTCTCTAATCTTGCTGAAAAAGATAATAAGTATCATTGACCACCCAATGAGTGTTTTTTTATCTACTAGCATAAGAAAAATAGTAACACTAACCTACCCTAGAGGAGTTTTCTTAGTCTGAAATCATATCAAACCATAAGGGTGTTTTACATTTTATTAAAGAAATACTAATCTAATGTGAATTTTACATTAACATTAAAAAAACCACCTCAATTGGTGTTTTCCATTACATTAAATCAGGACATCCTCAAAGGGTGTTTTCATTTCCATTTAAAATAATACTTCCCAAAATAGAATTATCATTACCTTTAATTACATTTCAACACAAATCATCATTTACAAAATAGGTTCACAAGGACCTTTAAATTTAGGAAATGATATACCATATTAAAACATTCATTTCCCATATGAATAAATACAAAAAAATTATATATTTTATGACCTTTGAAAATAACTAGTTTCATTTAAGAATACATCATCTAGGCTTACAATTTTTCCAATAATACTATTCAATTTTATAAAATGAATAATTATCAATTAATAACAATTTAAAGAACACTTATCGAAAATATAAACATCACATTTCATTAATTCCATGAAAAAACAAAAAAACCAGGATTTTCCAAGAACATGTTTGTCATTATTTTGGACCATATCAAGGGAAAATCCATTTCATGCCCACCAGTGACTATATAATTTCATTTCATAATGACTAATTTTAAAAAAATCAGACTTTGGAACAATTTTAATAAGTATTAACCACTTAAATTCATCTACAAAAAAATTTCAAATATTCTTGTTTGGGGAATTCTATCCATGGAAAACCAAAAATTAAAAAAATTAATTAAACCCATGGAAATATCCAAGCAAAATATTAAAACAACTTAACACATTACCCAACGAATAAACTAGAATATAGATTAAATTGGGGGTGCACCTACCTTTTAATTAATGTACCCCACATGATGAGTATCAACCTCTATTTGGGTTTAAATCATAAGTAAAAGATTAATTATTCAAGATCCCTTGAAATAGGGTATATTGTTTTAAACTAGAGAGAGAAAATTAGATAGATAATTAATCATGGAAAAATGTATGAGGATGTGTAACCTTGTTTTTTGAAGTTTATCAAATCAAGTTAAAAATCAAATGGTCCTGAACCAAGGGATATCTCCCATTGAATAAGAAGGGGTGGTATTGGAATCTAAGGGGTTTTTATGGTGAAATGGAATGAAATTCCAAGTGTGGAAATAAGTGGGGTATTGGAGTAAACTAATTATCCCCAGTAAAAAAACTACCCAATAAGCTACCAGTCATCCATTATTGGTATACTGACCAACTTGTGATCCTAGAAGACCCATTGGACATGTATATAGGTCCTTGTCTAGCTAGTTGTCCTATAAAAGCTTTCTAGTGTCACTGAAACAACAACATTGTTGTCCAAAACCACTCTTAGGCTCTCAAAATTTGACCCAAATCCCCTAGAATACCACTTGAGACAAATTTTAGGTACCAAAAACACGTTTTAGGATTTCCAAATTCCAAAAAATCATTCATAAATCTAATTAAACATATGAAACCTCCCCTATTTCAGAATTCAATATCTAAATAAAATAATAAATTCTTGATCAAACTTATGGCACTATAGGGAATCACTTAATTAAGGATGTCATATTTTGAATCTATGCTATTTATCACATTATTTAGTAGTTAAATAAACCCGTATTGATTATTTGGTTTGAAAACTAGGAAATATGATCCATTATCTTAGATCATCCATAATACATATTATTTTCCCAAAAATTTTATCAATATAATCTATTATATTACATCATTTCTAGATTAAAAATAAAATATTTTTTGGTTAATATTTTAGGATAAAAACAATCGTTTTTTTGTGATTTGGGTTTTCAAATATGTTGATTGATAGATCATGTTATGAAATATGATTTTAAATAGAACTATTTTATAGTTTTAGTGAAGGAAGGAAAATAAGAGTAGTTATTTCATTGTATGATTTTAGGATAAGTGGAAACCCATGAATTGGGGAAATGTTTATTTGTTATAAAATAATTATTAATTGAAAATAATGTCATTATAATTGGAGGTTATCTTTATTTAATAACAAAATTTATTAAAGGTTAATCATGTCCTGGTAAAATTAAACATGTCATTTTATATAAATATGATGAACTGAAAAATATTATGATTTGTCACAAGTCATGATTATTAGTGATCGTGTTTGATAAAAGGAAAATATGTCCTGATGGATGACATCATATTTTAGGAATTTAGTGTAAATTATTTAATTAATCTTTTAGGTGTATTATAGTTATATAAAATAAAAACTCTTATTTTTAATTAATTGTTTTTATGAAATGTTTTTAAAGATGTTTCAATTGTGATAACATATATAATAAACATCAAATATTATAAATATTTAATAGAATAACATTCACTCATGAAATATGTAACTCCCTTGTTTTTTATCTTTTATAATGGTTGTTCATAATGAATTGAATTTATTTACATATCATTATCATTTTGATAAATATAAAATTTACCTTAAATTTTTTTAATTAATGATTATTTTAGTTTATAAATTATTCTTGGGAGATAATGTTTTTAAAAATAAATGTGGAATATATTTAAGTATTTTGAATTTTTAAATTCTCATCTAGGTTTTTACTATGGAAATATATGTTGAATTGGGAATTAATGGATAAATATTACTATTCATTATGTATTATATACTATAAGATTGTGATGAAAGTGATGGAAATAGCATGGGAAAAATATAATTATAATGGAATGACTGAAAATATGATTGAGGCGGGGCAATGATAATTTATCCATTTAATATGGAAATGATAATTTTGGAATTCATAATGGGATTTTTGGAAAATTTTATGTTTATTAGTATTATGGTATTCTATTTTTCATTCTATAATGCGTATAAATTTTCTACGTATGGAAGATTTATTAAAAAATAACTACCGAAGGCTGATCATTCAAAAAGATAACCAAATAAAATGTATTGAATTATTCTATATATGTTATACGAATAATTTAGATCTCTTGTAGAAGTGTAAATTTAATTAAAATCCTAATCTTGATGTTTTAATTCTTGATGAAGTTAATTAATGTTTTATGACATTTGATAAGTTGTTGTTATTAATGTAATGAGTTATTCAATATAAAATATTTTTATCCTTCAACCTTCTCTTTCCAAAACATGAAAAAATATTCACAAGGAACATGCCATGTGGCACCTGTATCATGCTACTTATTGGAGGACATGTACTCCAAGGTAGTGAGTTATATAAGGGTTTTGAAAAATGTAAAAAGAACCAGCTCCTTTAAACCTACCTTATAACCCAATTCATCCCACCACAATGCTGAGAGTGCTTTCTCGATCACTATTTGACGAAGACAACCACCGAGGCTATCTGACACAACTACGTGGGAATTGTTTTAACCATGAAGCCCCTTAAGCCACAACATAATGTCCACCCAAATATGTTGAATGAGGTATCTACATATTGGATATAAATTGACATGAATAACAAGATTCATCAATTAGAAATAACCTCACATTGGATAAAAATTGAAATAATTAGAATAAATGATAAAGAAAATTAGTTTATTAACTAAATGTAAAGTTATACACCATCATCAAATACAAAAATATGAATCTAGAATAAATTCAAGTCTAGGGAGGTAGATACCTCAATCCGAAATTACCAATTAAGGATCTACAAAATTCATTACATGATCCAACACCCCATGACCTAATGTCACCCCCAACCATCATACCATGAAAGATTAGAGACCTCAATATGCTCCATGATGAGATGTGGATCCATTCCCATTACTTATACCAAAAATTACTAATTTATTATAAACCCAACTAATATCTTTAAGAAATAATAAAAATAAAAATAAGATTCAACCATGAATATAAATAATATCATTCACTATATAATCATTAGTTATAGTGTGAAATTAGATTTTAGATATCAACCTTTATAGGAAAACAACGTTAAATGTTCTAAAAATAATAATTTTGAAGTCCCTCTCATATATCATTGGTTTTGAATTAACTAACCAATCATTAAAAATTTTCTAGGTCTTGTAAATCATGGAATATAAAATATGAAATTTTTTTAAACTTTAAATTCCTACATGATTATATATATATATATGTATATAATTAATTAAATCACATGATATCTATCATCTGGTATAATTAAAAAAATAATGTTACTAGGAATGATCTTTTAGAACACTCACCAACCATGTTAAACTAATAGAACCAACCCTGACTTACCCTCTTAGTCTTTTTGGGTTCTAACCACTCTCTAGAGAACAATGTGGACTGGGCACCAGTAAGGGAAGAACGTAATCTAGTAAAACAATCATACAATTTACCAAACCCATACCCATGATTTACAATATAAAACTCTAGCAAGAAAACTCAGATAATATAGTTAACATCATATACACATATAAAAGATCAAATTAGAGTAGAAAAATTAAGTTCCCAAAAAAATATCCTAAGCATCAACAATCACAAAATCAAAAAATAGATTTAATAATGTTCAGGCCATAAAATATGGAAAAATCATTTATAAACCAATTATTCTACAAAATAAATTGTGAAAACCCATTTTTAATAACGAGACACCTTAAATCATTTTTTCAAAATCCACATGTGTATAAAAATAATTCTACACCAAACTATATGGGAAAGATAAAGAATTCTCTCTGTTCATCGCTTATAAAAAATAAAAAGAATCAAAACAAAATTATTCCTCAAAAACTCATTAAATGATAATAAAACTCATGTTCCAAAGGTATTAAAATGTAAGGATACTTAATGTAGATATATACATGTATTATTTGAAGAAAACTAATCACATTATTAAAATAAAATAATATAAGATAAAATAGGTGCTAAAAATTCTAAAAAGAATTGTAACGTACATTAAACCCATCCCTATACAAAAACTTGGTCTCTATGGAAAAAAATGGAAAATCATTAAAAAACTGATTAATAAGGGAATAAAATAAGATTGTGGAATAAATCTAAGAATAATCATGAGTTTACCTTGAAGAAACAAAATGAAACTAATAGAGAATAAACCAAGGTACATAGAAGAGGACATACATAATTTTAAATGGATCTTAGTAGTCCTGAATAGAGATAAAGACAGAAAATAATGTGATGAATTGACATGGGTATAAATGTAAATTTAATTTTTATGAAATATGGATGAATGTACAGTTTGGTTTCTTAGTTTGGGATGACATAAACAAAATGAATGGTTTCCATTAGATCTAACCTCTATAGAAAATGAAACCTCACACAATTTTCCCTCATGGGTTCCCTTAATGATATTCCAACTATAAAAGGTCACCACATATATAAGGGTATATTGAAAATTTTAATTGGGAAGACACATGATTTGGAGAACTATGCACCAATCATTAATATTTTACTACAAAAGCTCCCCCATATAAAAGGTTTTGGTGCTTAACTAGTACTAATCATCCACTAACCTCGCCCCAAATGTAGTTTTTAAAATATTTTACCCAATCAAAATAATCACTCCAAAAAATCCCATAATTAATTACATAAAGGAAACAATCAATTAAATTACATACCAATTACCTGATTGATTTTGTAAAACTCCACAAAATTCCACCATCAAAACCTAAAATATTCATAGATCTCCATATTAGATTATAAGTAAAAAAAGTACTGCGTCATAAATGAATAATTCTCTAAATTCACAAGGATATTTCTAGTATAATTCCATAAACCCTAGACTATAGGGATTAATTAACTCAGAACACACCGAAAAATTTATTCAGAAAAAAAAAATTTCACTCAACCACTAACGTGTTAGGTTTTATACCCAAATTATCCCACCAAATTAGGTGAGATGGTCATAGATCAAATTTAATTAGATGAGAGATATAAATCACCGCAAAAATAGATGATAACTGAGATGGTATATATAGATGGATTTAATGTTTCAAGAGAAACTAAGAAATATTGAATGTCCCAATTTAACATGGAGTCAACTTACCATACATTACCAATCGATGATATACCAATCAAAAATAAACACTAAGAAGAACCCAATAACTAAAGGAAAATTCCAATGAATGAAGATTTATTCTTGAAAATCATCTAATGATTTATAATTCTTATCATATATAATGGAAATAAAATATAGGGAAATATAATATTTCTATATAGGGTTGTGGTATAAGAGTGCATGACTCCTCTTGTTTTAATGTTCACAAATCATATAAATCATGTAAGTGGTGTCAATAATGAAAAAATTGTAGATAATGTAAATCATGTAAATAATGTAAATAATATAAATCATGTTTAGATCATATAAATTATAATTACTCTTGGTATACTATGTTTTATTATGATTATGTTTATCCTTAATCTATTCTTTGAGAATTACATCTTGAGATAGATGCTAGATATTTGACTAAGTATGAGACACTATTTCTGTGCCCAAATGGTCTCAACGTTTAGTCTAAAAAATTGAATAGTCCTTGAAACTGTTTCCCTAACAACTTAACCATTCTACCATTCCCAAAATTCACAAAGGACATAAACCATTTTGGTGACACCGTTAAAATACACTATTTAGATGATTTACAAAGGACGAGATACCATTTCTAGGACACCGTAACAAGACACCATAAAAGACATAGTCCAAAGTCACCATTCCTAACTCACCATAACTACTGAAACATTTTATGTTTCATAGTTTCTATGGTGATGTTCCTATCTCATCCCCAACTGTGAAAAAGTTCCTTAACAAAATTTTTATGTCGTTTTCTTTTAAATTTAAAAGTTGATTATAACAATAATATTTGAGTCAATTAAAGACACTAAAATAAATAATTATCTTTTTTAGACATGAAACCAGATAGTATGAGTTATGAGGTGAAGGGTTCCGATTCCGTGATATCCAAATATAATAATCAAGATAAAAATATAAGGTAGCTTATGAGATGAAAAGTGTCATGAAAGAGTGGTAGTGGCGATCAAAAGAGACGTTAAGTTGAACATACATGCATGCAAGAACACACAAAAGAACTCATTAAGAAATATAATTTATTTGGAGTTGTATTGATGTGGATATAAACATTGAACATTCTTGAAAAATCCATTCAAAGAAGAGATGAAGAGAAATTCAATGGACTGGAAACCAAATCGTAGAACTCACAACACTCTATTTCTGAGTCTGATTTCAGAAAAGGGCAGAAAAATTAAATCTGCTACATTCTAGAAGTGTATATCTATATAGAATAATATTCAGAGCATTTCTAATCCCTTATTATTATAATATTTTTCACTATTGTATACTGGTTTATTACTCTATTGAGCATGGTGTGTGTGTCTATTTTAAAAATACACATAGTCTCCTAGGATAAACTGGAGGATATAAGATATCCTCTCACTTATACTCTTTTACACCATGTTTCATCAATGTATAACTGTGGAAGAGGTCATGTTTGACCAGGATAATATATTTCGCACATAGAATTATTGTATTTGTCAAGTGACCAGGACAGTCTTGTGTACTATTGTGTGAACCCCTATCTAGGGTGTGGATCAAAGCGTCATATATATATTTTTCTTAGTGTTAGGTGATTACCAAATGGATTGGATTAGGTCTCAGCTTGATACAAAACCACTTGTTTTAACCAACTTTTTTTTTCGAATTTAGTTTACTCTATTTATTAACACATATTTCAGAAATCTATGTTTCACTTTGATAGTTAGTCTTGGATAGTATTTATAACTATTTTATTTATTAAATTAGTTTGAATAGTTATATCAATATCTCATATTCCTATAATTGAGAAATAATCAATCTTATGGGATATTAATTGAATTATCAGACTATTATAAATTTACTACATTGATTAACTTGCCTCTACTGTTTTTAAATTGATGGATCTTAAAATAATGTTTTTAACAGAAAGTTTTATAGGAACTCAATTCACCCCTCTTAAATGTCATACCCCGACCAACATTATTTATCAGGGGATTTTTTTAACTGCAATTTTCAAATGATTCAGTTATATATAAAATATATTGAACTGTGATTTAGTTTTGTTTTAAAGATTCCTATATTTATGTTAGTTCTGAATTTATATATCTTTATAATCTTTCAATTATTTTATATTATGGTTAATAGACATGAAGGTGATACTACTAATAGACCTCCCAAATTTAAAAGAAAAAATCATGCTCATTGGAAAATTGAAATAAAAAATCACTTAGTAAGTATGGGCTTTGATATTTTGAGAGTAATAGAAGATAAATATGAAATACTAGAAACTCTATGAACTATATTGAGTGATGCTAAAAAATATTCTTATAATAATAATTATAACGAAATGAATTATTTTTTTGTACTTAAGGGGATTAAGAGTTTAATAGAAAATATATTCATAAATTTTCATATCAAATTTCAGATACAATAGCTATCTCACATGAAATAAATACCAATTTTAAAGAAATGAGAATAAAAACCTATACTATTAAGTATGAGAATTTTAATACGATGCCTGATGAACCCATTTTAGATATGTATCTCAGGTTTAATGAGATAGTCAATATAGTGAGATCTCTTGGAAAGCTAGTGGATGCTAAAGAACAAATCATGTGGCAACTCAGATGTCTACCTCAAAGGTGGTGAGGAACCTTAGTATCAATAAGAGAACCCTATGACATCAGAAAGTTTCCAGTCAAGGATATGATCAATAAATTAATGATGCATGGGGAAGTGTTAAATCTAAACAAAGTGGAAGAGAATACACCAAAGAGAATGTCAGTGGAATTCAAAACTACTACTTCCAAGATTAAAGAAAATTAAAGTATACAAACACATTCTGATAGTAAAATTAATGATGAAAAACTATTAGAAACTGATGGGGAAATTGTTCAATTATCTAAAAGGTTTATGTAGTTTTATAGAAGGAAGAAATTCATCAGGAAGCCTATCTACAAAGGGAAGTATGATCAAAAGGGAAATTGGAAGAAGAATTGGAGAAGGAATGAGAACTAAAATAAAATAGTCTGCTATGAATGTAAGAGGATGGGACATGTAAAAGCTTATTCTACCAAGATAAAGTATAAAAATAATTATGAGCAAAAGATTAAAAGTAAAAAAATTGAATGAAAAAAACATGGGTTGCTTTTAAAGAAATATCAAATGACTTTGAATATTCACATGAAGAAAAGGCTGTCAAAGCCAATACGTGTTTCATGAAAAACACACCTAAGGTAACTCATGAGTATCCTGTCCAAAATTCCCATTATTTTTGAGTTGAAAGTGATTATGAAAATATGACTAGTGATAAAATGTTTTAACACTGCCAAATGATTGAAGATACAATCAATAAATTAAAATATAGATATAAATCTCTTATGAAACAACTAGTTCTTGCGTATAATGATAAATATGAGCAGACTACAGAAAAGGAAAATAATTCTCAATTACATAAGGATAAAAATGAATATAAATTATCTAATGTACAATTCAAAAAGGGATTAGATAAATTTACCAATGGAAATAATACTTTTATAAATTTTTTGTATTAGAAATTAGATCCTAGGTTTATTACTGGTATAGGATACCAACTTGGATAGATAAGCATAGCTAAAACTAATTTTATAACAAAATATGGAAAAACTTTTATCATACCTTGGACAAAAAAATCTTCTAGTTTAAGCTCTAAGAAGTCATTCACTACATTTAATTTTTCTAGGCCAAAAAAACTTAAATTTTCAAATACATTACAATCTATATATAGGAAACCCATTAAGCAAGTATGGGTTCCAAAATATTATATTAATAATGTTACTGAACCCAAACAAATCTTGGTACCAAAATAATCTATTACTTAATTCTTTTGTAGTATTATTGTTTTAAGAGATCCTGTAGAAGTCTATGGTATTTGGACAATGGATGTTCAAGACACATGATACGAGATTACAAATGCTTCATGAATATAATAAACATTGATAGTGGATATGTCCCTTTTGTTGACAATGCTAAAGGAAAAATAATTAGACTTGACCAGATTGGTAACTCTAACTAAGTTTTAATTTCTAAAGTAGCTTTTCTTGATGGATTAATATATAATATTATATGTATTTCAAAATTGTGTGATTACGGTTTAAATGATAATTTTAAAATGATTCATGGAATGTATTCAATTCTAAATATAAATTGCTATTTAATTCTTTTAAAAATAAAAATGATTATGCGGTTAATATATATTCTTTAGTTTCTCAAAATGTCTCTTGTTTGACTTCCTTTCACAAAGAGTCATGGCATTGGCATAGAAGGCTAGGAATTAGTAATATAAACTCCCTTAGAAATCATACTAGAAATGGATTGGCCAAATATCTAACCTAACACAAGTTTCCAAATGAAAAATTCAATAATCCTAGTCAATATGGAAGACAACAAAAAATATATTTCAATAAAAATAATGAATTTTCAACTTCTCAACCTCTCGACTTAGATAACATGGAATTGTTAGGACCACTTAGAGTTTCAATAATAAATGAGAATAACTATGTATATGTTCTTGTAAATTACTATTCTAGTTATGCGTGGACCATTTTTTAGCTCACAAAATTTAATATTTATCTCATTTTACAATGTATTCTAAAAAAATAGAAAATGTATGTTGTCTAATAATTAAATTCCAAAGATGTGAGAATAATTGTTAGATTGATAACCTTGATTTTGAATATTTCTTCTCCCAAAATAGCTATAGTCATACCTTCTATTCCCCTAGGGACACTCATAAAATTGGTGTTGTAGAAAGAAGATATAGAACCTTAAAATAAATAGAAAGAACTATGTTCAATGAATATGAAATAAAAATCTACTTCTTGGATGAAGTTGTCAATAAAACATCATATAATATTAATAAGGTCTTAATCAGACTAATTCTTAAGAAAACTCCCCAGGAGTTGTGGGATAATAGAAAAACCAAAGTAAATTACTTCAATGTTTTTGGTTGTAATGTTTATATTGTCAATACTAAGGACAATCAATAAAAATTTACATCCAAATGTGATTATGGAATTTTCCATGGTTATTAAATATCTAGTAAAGCCTACAGAGTCTTCAACAAAATAACTTTGTGTGTAGAAGAATATGTACATGTGAAATTTGATGAAATAAATCCACATGAATCTAAGAACTCCATAGAAAACCTTGATGATTATTGGTCAAATCTAGACATAAATGAAAAAAAAATTGACCTTACTACTAAGAAATATGTTGAACCATCTAATTTTGTAAATGCACTCGATTCTAGTCATGATGGACCCAATTCTGTTGTAGAAGCTAAAATCACTACCCCTTCATTTTTAGATATGTTATAACCCTTAAGAACCATCCTTTAGATGAAAAAATTTAAGACATAGACAATGGAAATCAGACTTGATATTCTCTAACAAATCATGTTAAACATTATGTTTTATTATCAAATAATGATCCCAAGAACATTATTGAGGCCATCAATGTTGAATTTTGGGTGAGGGCTATGGAAGAAGAGTTAAATCTGTTTGAAGGAAATAAACATGAAAATTAGTG
This sequence comes from Viscum album, assembly GCA_963277665.1. Classification (NCBI taxonomy): domain Eukaryota; kingdom Viridiplantae; phylum Streptophyta; class Magnoliopsida; order Santalales; family Viscaceae; genus Viscum; species Viscum album. The sequence continues at coordinate 324,226,992 of OY728152.1, read as the reverse complement.
AATAGAGGTCATTTCACATTCACAATAGGCAATAAAAGTGTTTTTAGGAACAATGTAGATGAAGATGGAAATATTAAAGGAAGGAAATCTAGATTGGTTGCCTAATGTTATAGTGAAGAAGAATTGATATACTATAAGGAAAATGTTTCACCTTTTGCTGGACATGAATCCATTAGAATCATTCATTCATATTCCTCACATATAAATTTCAAACTATATCAAATTGATGTTAAAAGTGAATTCCAAAATTGTTATATAGTAGAGGATGTTTTTATGAAAAATCCCTGGTTTTTTGAACCCTAATTTTACAATTCATGTAACTAAATTATGAAACAATATATATGGTTTAAAACAATCTCTAAGAGAATAGTGTGATAGTCTATGTAGTTTTTGTATTTCTAATGGCTTTAAAAAAGTTCTAGCTGATCATACTCTATTTATAAAAATAATTTCTAAATATGTTTTACTTTTTAAAACTTATGTTGATGAATTTATTATTGGATCTTAAAAAAAAATAATTTTGTGTTAATTTTTCAAAGATGATGCAAAATTAAATTGAATGAGTTTAATGTGGGAATATAAAGTCTTTCATGGATTTCAAATCATTCAAAATAAGGAATTTATTATTTTGAATCAATGTAAATATAATAATGATCTTCTAAAATGTATATGTTTTGATTGTACTAAAAGTAGTGAAACTCCATTGAGCCCCAAATATTAGTTCGATCTTGATGAAAATGGTATATCTATTTATCAAATTATTTATAGAGGAGTTATTGGGAGATTAATCTACTTTATTTCTAGTATGCCTGATATTATGTTTAGTGTGTGTATATGTGATCATTTTGAAGAAAATTGAAAAGAGCCACATCTTTTGGTTATAAAAAGAATTTCCAATTACCTAAATAAATATAACAACATAGGAATTCTCTATCCTAGAGGAAAATAATTTGATCTATTTAGCAATTTAGATGCTGATTTTGGTGGTTTTATGTTATATAGAAAATAACCTTGGGAACATGTAACATTTTTTTCAAGTAACTAGTATCATGGTGTAGTAAAAACAAAAAATTTGTTGCATTATCTACTACCGAAGCTGAATACATAGATACTAGTTTTTATTATGATCTAATTTTGTAGATGAGACACACTTTGGTAGATTAACGATATAAATTTAGACATGTCCCAATAAATTGTGATAAAACAAGTGGTATTAACATATCTATGAATCCTACTTGTCATTCAAGAAAAATACATATTGATGTATCACATCACTTTTGAGAGATCATTACCAAAAGGGTGATTTTTCTTTAAAATTCTTTGGAAATGAACATCAGCATGATGGAATTATCACTAAGCCTTTAAATTATGAAAGGATGAGTTACATCATACATGAATTAGGAAAGATAATCATTGAGTGAGTAGTTTACTATATAACAGCTTACTGTCTCATAGTTACTGTCTTTTAGTTACTATCTCTCAACTTGTTGTCTCAAGTTTGTGATCTCACCAGTTACAGTCGCACCATTTATAGTCACACCATAATGCTGACACCATGACTGCTTTTTCTTGTCACAACATTATGGTAAAAAAAATTCTAAATCTTTTTACCATATATGTATATTCATTAAATTATTTCTTTATATTATGTATTTTTGTTTTGTGACATTTGAACTCCCTAAATTATAAATACTCATATTTTCACTTCTCACTTCACTTGTACTCTATAATCCTGAATCCAAAATATTTTCTCTCAAAAAATATTCATTTTTAGGCCCACATTGAATGACTAGGATAAATCATACATCTTCATCGTCTCCTAGAAAGAATCACTCATTAAATAAGCAGAAAAATGACCTGATTACCAGGACTAAGAAACCAATAAACTTTTGTCAAGATGGTCTTATAATCATTCCAGACAAACAAATATGTGAAAAGTGTCTCCTTTAATGGAAGTCTCTTCATATAGAAGTCTAGGAAGAATAGGGATTGATAGAGTAGTTTACAAAATAGAAATGACATATCCATCTAATGCCAGTCTTTGAATATTATTAGTATATTTGGTTCTCATTCATCTTTAAATATGATTTCTTTGGTTAGAAGCTGGGTTAATGTATAGTGATGTACCTTTTCTTTGAGGTTGTGGGAGGGATGTTTAAGAATACCACATGGTGAAATTTTTGAAGACTATCAAATAGGTCCTCTACCTCCAAGTGATTGGTTTATCCTAGAAGAGGATCTGGGTGTGTTGACTAGAAATAAAAAGAAAAGAAGTCCTATTACTAATAAAAAGGATGGATATACTGGGTTGTGGTTTATGTTTATTAAACACCTAATATTTCCAAGGAAAGGAGACTTTTCTACTCTAAGGAATCAATGTGTGATTTTTATACATCTTCTCAAAGATGGTCACAAGATTAATCAGTGTAAGTACATTATCCTTCACATATGTTACATGATCAAGAAAACATAAAAGTCGTCATCTCTTTTCTAGTCAAGTATTATCTTGGCAATGTTACAAGACAAAGGTGTATTTGGTAAGAGTGAAGAAGTGTTTGATGATTATGATTTTTTATATCAAATGATACATATAGATGAATGCAGATTAGTTTTAATCCATGGAAAATATCTTAGGATTAAAAAATGAGAACATAGAGGATTTTAACCCTATTAAGAATCCTTTAAGAACTAAAAATTTCAATAACCCCAATTTAGTATCTAATGAGCATGTAGAATAATCAAATGAAAGAATAGATTTTGGTATATTTGACAGAAAAAAGATGCTGATGAAAGTGAATAAATTATGGAACAGTCTATTGAACCACATGATGTTCCATCTAGAGAATATACTCTTTCTAAAGGTGACGATGATGTATGAAAAGGTGGTGAAGTAGTAGAAAAGAGATAATATATTGAAGAAAAAGATTCTACGGTTGAAGATAATAATGCTACTGAGAAACAGATAGGAGAAGAACATGTAGAATCATATGCTATTTTATCTACCGAAGAAAGAATAGAGCAATAATATCAATTAGCTAGAGGCATGGTTGAATATAATAGAGTAGAGGGTGTGGAAACTAGTCATAAAATTGAATCATTTTTTCATATAAGGGATACATCTATTGAGGGGGAGAAATACCCATCTTGGATTGAATTCATTTTCCCAATCATGTTGATTCAAGTCCTATGGTTACTTGGTACAGGTTTCCTAGGTATTTTTTCTATTGATGAGTGTCATGGAATCTCAGTTCTGAGATTGGATCTTTCAACCATGTTTCAACTAAAACCATTCTCTGATGTAATGTCTGATATGGAACCAGAATCAATTTTTGTTCTTACTCTTGAACCTGTTCAAGAAACCCCTATTTATATATGTCAATAATATATTAATGTTTTTGTAGAAAACGTTTTGTCTACTTTAGAGACCCTCATGGAGTCACATCCTCCCTCTATGACCACTCTTCGTAAAATATATGCTACATTACATCTGGATAAAATCAACGTGTATATCAAACCTAAGATGCTTCTTGAAATTTAGGAAGTTCATATTGAGAGAAGGTAATTGAGTGATGAGGTGAAATCATTAAAATCTATTTTTGATGAAATGAAGAAAGAATTGAAACTTTCTGAATCCCGTGGTTCTCATATCTATGAGGATGATGCTGATAATATCCCATAGAAGGTTGTATCTCTAATTCAACTTAACTTGAATACTGTGTAGGAAAAGATGGCTGAGATAAACAAAAAATAAGAAAAGAAATTTGTGGGCTTGTTACTAGAATCAATAATATGAAAACTTTGTGAGGAGGATGTTTAAAAAATGTTCTAAAATAGCTTAATGCTCTCTCACCAGACGTTTCTTCTCCATTTACTTCTACTCAGCCATTTCATCCTTTGGATAATGAAATAATTAGACTAGTATTTAGATAAGAACTTTATTCTATAGTGAGTTATGCTTATTAGGAGAGTTTCTCTACAATCATTTAGAATAGTAACCATGTTCTTAATTTGGTAAGAGTTCATTGAAAAATTTACACTAATGATCAAGAATAAATATTTGTGAAAGTGGATTACTACTTCAAGTGTATTTATTCTAAGCATGAGTTGAACAATCAATTTCATGTATCTAGTGGCAAATTTGAAGCTAATAACAGTAACTCAATATTTCAATAATCAAGTATAGAAGCAATAAGACATCACACATACTCTGGATAAATTCATGGAAAATAAAGATGACTTTGAAAAGACCATGCATTATAGTGGTGAAATAATCATAGATTTTATCAACTTGTTGAACCTTATCTTTATGATCAAAGCATATTCATCGTGGATTCTAGAGTAACTCCTTTGAGACCAGGCCTGATTTCTTCTACTAATCCTTTTTCATCCACTTCCTTTTTACCTATAACCATGTATGTTTATTTGGATCCGAGTCAGATCAGACATGTTATTATTGAATAGCATTTTACACGGTCTTCCACCAGACCTACCCTTTCCCTTCTATAATTAAAGGTGTTCCTTTACCTTCCTTTACTACTACTTCTACCACATCCACTTCAGCACATCCTCCTTCTACTCCTATTTCCTAAGACAAAAAAATGTAAAGGCTACAAATTCTAAAGAGAGATGATGTATTCTTTTTGATAGGGTTGTGATGTATTATCTTTGTGTGATTATGTAACGTCCTGGTGCCCGAAGCCTCCCAAAGGTGCCCCGTTCCCGGTTGGTCACATGGCCTCAAGCACATTTCCCCAAATGCCAGAGGCGGCCGACTAGTAGCGAGGGACTCAGATGTGATAGTGGGAATATATTACCTCAATGGTAGAGTACACAACCAAAGTAAACAACACACAATAGCAGAAATAGTTAATATCCATCAACAGTAAACAATGGATGTCTAATAAAGAAACAAATATAGAGAAAATATATATAAATGATGCATGATACATATATGTCTAGGAAAAGAGCCAAACAAGTCACAATGTTGAATACAATACTATACCAAAGTACAAAAGGAAAACAGATGAGCAACACCTCAGCATTGTAGGCCTCGGCTTGCTCCCATGCTCTCCAGCTCCAATGCAATGAAGTACCTGAAGTCAAATGGTGCTTTCACTGGTCTATACCTGCAACAATATAATCTTTTTAGGCCCAAAAGCTTGACCTAAATAGGGTGTGAGACTAAATATCAGCAGGAAACCACCTGAAGATTTTTTTCCTAACAGTCAGGGAGTATATGGCAGGTAAAAGTACAGAAATTAGTAAACAGGAAAGCAATAAGAAGTAACAATCCACAATTTAATCATTCAAAACACCACACAATATGAAATATCAAAACAAGTAACAAAACAGGTAACCCGCTAGGATGTACCCACAATCTATCCCCTCTCATACTACCTATCAAGTACAAGAAACCCTATGGATAGCATACACAGTCTCACCCCTCTAGTTTAGTTAATGTATAGACTCTCTGAGGAAGAAATCACTGTCAATTCCCCCCTATAGTATTGTATTGTACTAAAGGAACTCTAGGGAAGCACTCTACGTCAATTCCCCCTGTGGAAAATGTCGAGGAACTACAGAAACTATGGGGAAGCACTCAACATCAATTCCCCTTGTGGTCTCACATTGTATAATTATAAAGACACTATAGAGAAGCCCTCAACATCAATTCTCCCTATAGTATATACACTATATTATCATGGCCATTTGTAAGACAAGAATGCATATCACCATGTAATGGCCCATGTAAAACTCAAGAATTACTTGGATAGCATTCTACAGCCCCACAACATAACACAAGAACATGAACACCATCCTATAATACTAGGCATGGATAAAAAACAGTAGCCTACAGGCATACAAGACCCAAAGGACAAAACGGGAAAAACATGCATGGGAAATATGTCCAAAGAACAACAATTCACCCTATTCACAATCAATTATCATCTACTCAGACATACCGGCAAAGTAGAGAAACAATATGGCTAAAATGGTAAACACACAATACCCCATTCATGGGTATTGGGAGAAATTGCACATGTAACTACAAGAAATCCAATAGAAAGGAAAAAAACACCTACCTCGGGGTTAAGAGATCAATATAAAAGAACCTTGAAGCTTGGATATCCTTAGAATGTCGTAGATCTATGAAAAGATTAAAACTTTCAACCCACGATAACTTGGAAATAAAGATAAATCATGAAATGAAGTTCCATCAAAAGAGACAACTCACCAATGGAAATCCAACGTAATCAATGATGTTTGATTTGGAGAACGGACGGAGGCTCGGGGGCTCGTCAAAGATCTGCTTCTACTCGGTGCTCTTGAACGGACATTACCTAAAAGAATTTCATTTTGGCAATTAGACGTGACCCCAGTGCGTTTACTGAAAAATCAAAATACACAACGTGTAATTTTGGAGTACACAGTGTATACATTCTATTTCCATACTCCACATTAGGCAGCCTCTAGGTCATCACACATTGTCGTGTGTAAGGCCGCTAAACGGCTAGTACACGGCTACCTGTGGTAACCGAGTACATGACATGTACTTATAAAGTACATGGCAGTTAATTCAAAATTTTCCATAAACTCTTCTTTCTCAAAAACTCAAAAGAATAAGAAATGAATACCTGAAAAGAAGATCCAGGTTCTTAAAAACATCACCCCTTAAAGAAATTCACCCCTGAATTTTCCAAGTGCAGCGTAGAAGAAGAAACCCTAAATAGTTCTGGCCACTGTGCTCATATATCGGTCTCCCTCTCCCAAGTCTCATCCTGCTCCTGCCTGTGTTGCCACAACACTCATACTAAGGGAACAGACCAGCCATGAATAACCTTTGTTCTATGGTCCACAATCAGGATAATTTGTTTCTCAAATGATACATCAACTTCGAGCTCAACCTCCTCTAGTTGAAAGACATGATATGGGTCTGAAAAGTAATGTCGGAGCTGAGAGAATTGAAAAACATCATGCATAGTTTGGTACCTCTGAGGTAACTATAACCGATAAGCAACCAGCCCAGCTCTCTCCAACACCTCAAACAGCCTGACGTACCTCGGAAAAATCTTACCTTGTCTCCTAATCCTCTTATTTCCCAACCTCGGTGTGACACGTAGAAAAACCAGATCCCCGACCTCGAACTCTAGAGGTCGTCTCTACTGATCATCATAAGACTTCAATCAAGACTGTGCCGTAGCCATCCTCTTCTGAATCAACTCTATCTGCTCTGTGGTCTGCTAAATAGGACGAGGTCCCAACAAAGCTTCCTCTCCTACCTCCAACCAACATAAAGGTGATCAAAATGGCCTACTGAACATAGCCTTATAAAGTGCAATCTGAATAGTTTCTTGAAAACTAATGTTGTAGGAAAACTCTACAAGAGATATATGATTCAACCAATAACCTCCAAAATCTAGAATGAATGCTCGGAGCATATCCTCAAGCACATGAATCGTATGCTCAGACTGGTCATCTATCTGGGGAATGGTAAGTTGTACTCAAATGTACCTATGTGCCCAAAGCCTTCTGAAGCCCCTGCCAGACCTGAGATGTAAAACAGGAATCCCTGTCTGAAATAATGGAGTGTGGAACTCTATGTAGATGTTCAATCTCTTAGATGTAAAATCACCCCATATCATAAACACTGATGGTATCCTTGATCAGAAAGAAGTGAGAAACCTTCGTGAGTCTATCAATGACAACCCAAACTGTTTCATTCCCTCAAGGTGACCTCTGTAAACCAGTCACGAAGTCCATTTCAACATCATTCCACTTCCACTCAAGAAATGGGTAACTGCTGTAAAAGCCCTGCTAGTCACTAATGCTCTATATTCACCTGTTGAAAAGTGGAACAACCCATGACAAAACCTGTAATGTCCCTCTTCATCCCTAGAAACCAATACTAACGATGTAGATCACAATACATCTTTGTGATGCTAGGATGAACTACCCAAACCGAGGAATGAAAGTCCCGCATTTTCTCCTAGAGTATATATACTGGCACCCATACACGTCTCTGGAAACATAAGACCTCATTCTCACCTAGGGTCCACCCAGGAATAGGGTCCTCTCCTGACACACTTTCCCATAGGACTAGGCCATCAGAATCCGATAGCTGCCTCATTCGTACTCAAGAATGAAGGGTAGAGGTAACAACTAAAGAAGATAGAAAAGTATTCCACTATCTGTCATGAACCTCCAAATGCATCTCAGAGAACAAGGTCATAAGCTACCACTCACTGCTGGCCTCCCAAACTACCTGTATCTGATTCCTCCTGCTCAACACATCATCTAGTGCATTTCCATTCCCAGGCGTATAGTCATGCTCAAAGTCAAAAGGCTAAAGGTACTCAACCCACCTTCACTATCTCGAATTCAGATCACGCTGAGTGATGATGTACTTGAGACTCTTTTGATCGGTGGAAACCACAAAATGTTCTCCCAGGTGATAACATCTCCAACAGCGTAGGGCATGATCAACAGATTCCAAATCCAGATCGTACATCAGATAATTCCTCTCATGTGGCCTCAACTACTGAGACCCATATGCAACGAATCCATCTCCCTGCATAAGAAAATCTCCTATATCGATACCTGATGAATCACAGTAAACAATATAGCTCTTTCCCAGCTCTGGAAAGACTAGTATCAGTGCTAAATTCAACCTCCCTTTCAGCTCCTGAAAAGCTGAATCTTTATAATCTGACAATAAGAACATCACACCCTTCTTAGTCTAGCTAGTCAGCAGTTCTGCTAAGCATGAAAAGTCTTATACGAAATGTATTTAGTATCCAGCCAACCCTAAAAAAATACACACCTCAAAGATATTCTTCAGCTGCTCCCAGGAAACTACAACTCTCACTTTTTCTGGGTCTACTAACACTCTTACCTTTGAGATAACTTGACCCTTGAAGAGAATCTTATCCATCCAAAAGTGGTATTTTGAGAGCATAGCATATAACTGATGCCCCCTTAGTGTACTCAAAATGATCTCTAGATGGGTAGCATGGTCGTGTCAAGTGTGAGAGTACACCATGATATCAGCCATGAAGACTACCGCGAAAGAGTCCAAGTATGGATGGAACACTCGGTTCTTCAGTGCCTTGAATACTGATGGCATGTTTGTGAGACCAAAAGACATAACCAAACACTCTTACACACCATACATGCTTTGAAAGGCTGTGAGATGTATATCACATGGTCTAATGTGCAATTGATGATAACCAAACCTCAAGCCAATCACCAAGAACACCTGGGCTCCTTGAAGATGATCAAAGAGATCATCAATAGTAGGAAAGGGATATCGGTTCTTGACCGTCAGCTGGTTCAAATTACGATAATCTTCACAAATCCTTAGGGTACCGTCTACATTTTTGAAAACAAGAAAGGAAAACCTCAAGGATAAGTACTGGGTCTAATGAAACCCTTGTCCTAAAAATCCTCCAACTATTTCTTAAGCTCCTGCAACTCTGGAATAGACACAATTCAAGGATGAATGGACAACTGTGCCGCCCATTGAACAAGATCAATAGAAAATTCAATCTCACACTCTGGAGGAAAACATGAAAATTCCTCGGGAAAGAAATCCCTGAAATGATCCACCATTGGAGGAAATCCTAACTTTGAAGTTCCCAGGTCATCCAGATAAAGACTAGAAATCCAGGCTCTAACTACTCCCAACCCATGATGCTCTAGACCCGATCTTCTCACCTTCACATCCTACTCTCCCTTATGAAGAAAATATCCACCCATTGGGGATATGAAACTCACCCTACGGTGATAACAGTCGACAAATACCTGGAAGGGAAATAAACAGTCCATTCCGAGAATGACATCATAACATGTCATCTCTAGAACATAATGATCCAAAAGGATGTGACACCCACCAACCTCACGAGGGCACTCCTTGTACTGAGATACACAATATGTTATTTTCCCCAACGAAGTGTTTAGTGTCAAAAAATCGGTATAAGAAAAGATACAGAGCCCAAGGCTCTCCACAATAGCGACAGATATAAATCTATGCATTGCACCAGTATCAAAAAGAGATGGAGATAAAATCGAGGAAACTAGGATCGTACCTTGAACCATATATGGTCCATGATCCTGATTCTGATGGGTCTACTCCACTGTAAAAGTATGGCCAGCTCTGCGGACCTATGACCCTTCCTGAGTACTCTGAGCTGATCCATCTTGCTGTCGCTGGTGGCATGGTGACTGACCACCATGAATGCAACCTCTACCTCGGCCTGAATGGCCGGAAGAATTCCAGTTCCCGGACTGGTGAGAAACTGGTAGAGCTGCTCTTGTACGAGAGGTCATAGAAGAACCCATGTCACTAGAATCTGGTGAGAATACCTAACAGAAACACTGAAGGTGTCCCAAATTGCCGCAAGATGATCACTATATCAGGAAGCTTTGGCACTACGACCTCATATGACCACTTCTCCCGCACTAGTATCACACCACCGAGCTACCAGAACATTCATCCCGCCTACTTGGATCTCCTAGAGTAGTATCCCTATGGTGCTTCCGGCTGTCACCTTGTAGAGAATTAACTCTGGATGTCGAGCCGCCCTAGCTCGCAACTCCATATTCCGTCAGATTCCACTCCATGATCAGTGCTTGGATGACTATGGAAGCGATGGAAGTCAATATAAAGATATTCACCTGAGAGTAGATGTCCTGTCTCAGGCCATCCTCGAACATCCTTACCAGGAATAACACATCTCCTCCAAGGAAGGGTTTGAAATACTGAAGCTCGGTGAAACGAGAGGAATACTCCATAACCAATAGGGTACCCTTCTCAAGGCTCATAAACTCTTGAGCTCGGTCGACCCTCAGGGTCTCTAGATAGATGTAGTAATATAATATGCTCTGGAACTCCTCCTAAGCCATAAATTGATGATGACCCTCCTGTTAGATTACATCCCACCATCTCTTGGCAGAATCCCGTAGCATATAGGTAGCAAGATTGACTCTCCTCTCTGGAGGCACCTTCAGATGCTCAAAGATCGTCAGCATGGATTCAAGCCATGACTCTGCAGCCTGAGGTCCTCTTTCCTCTGAGAAGGTGGGAGGATGATATTGCTGGAAGACCCCCATCAAATCATCCATCGATGGGGCAGGAGGCAGTGCTCCCTGAAAATTCTACATCATCCTCATGAAGCCTTTCCTGAAGTATGTATCAGTACTAGTAACAGGTATAATTGCTTGTGCCAAGACTGGCACAATAGGAGCATCTGTAGGTGGTCCCCGATCAGCCATGTCCGGTGTCTAATCACCTCTTGAAAACTAGAGTACAACTGGAGGACGTCTCGGTGGCATGACTCTGCATGGTCATGTTTGAACCTTAGATGAGAATTATCAAGGACTAAAAACAAGGAGTGTGTGAAGAGAAGATGAGGAAGAAAAACTTCATATTTTACAAATCATGACTACTTGGTGTGTACACTCCCTACACGGTGTGTACCCTAAAGTCATTCACATGGGCGTGTACTTTTGCCTAAACTGGTCGTGCAACACCCCAAACACACGACGTGTTCTCAAAAAAATGGCATGCACTTGAATCCTTTTAACCTGCATGGGTCATTCTACATGGTTAAGCCACGCGGCTCTCCTAATACAAGACTACATAGTGTGTTCAAGTTAGACACGACATGTACCAGACAAGATTCACCTGGACCATGTGGTTAGTGACACAGTCAGACACATGACTCAAACTAGTCGGTGTGTTCCTGACATGCATGGCATGTACGTGAAAGGATGACACTGACCCATGTTATTCGTGACATGGCATGGTACCTATGTCAGACTACACGACGTGTTCAAGGTTGATACAACGTGTATTAGAAGAGAATCACTGACCTGTGTTATTAGATACATGACTAGGTTCCTTGGATTATACTACACGGCGTGTTTAATGCGGACATGGCGTGTTTCAACCAGACTTTTCCCATCCTTGGTCTGTGCCCGCATGGCCTATGACACGGTCAAATACTACATGGTGTGTACATAATGTACACAGTGTGTACTTATGAAAAACAATTTCATCCTGAATAGAAGAATACATGGAGTTTACATAACATTAAACGGCATGTATTATGCCTATTTTCAGACAGTAAGCCTTAAGAACTACTCCAGAACCTAGAAAACAGTAAAACAATCCTTGAATGTTCCAAATTCCAATTCATGATGGCCCATACTCCCTGTCATGAATCAATGTTTGGCATCCTATACTAGTTATAAACTAGAAAACAGTGCAATGATCCACCAAATTCCGGAAAAGGAGGGCCCATAACACCTCTAGAACCAAAGTTTTTAATTCATCCAAACAATTACTTACACACAATACCCTATCAAATGATAGTTATTTCTATCATGGCATCTATCACAAAAACATGCATATTCTACACAACATCTATCACTACAACATGTAATTGCTAATGCATCCTAGATGGCATGGAAAGAATGCATGAAATGTGATTTATAACAAGTGACTATATGATGCATGAGATGGAATACCCTTATCCCATTGGGTTGAGATAGATATAGAACCACAATAATGTCAACAGTAATAACACAAAACATGTGAGCCACCCATCGGTGATAATCAGATCAACCGTAAACTTGAAAAACCAGAAAATTGCAATTAATGAGGTAGATTGGATTTTCCCTATACATAGGTTATCTACTATCTAACATTGCTTATTACCAAGTACCTAATCCATCCTATCCCTGGATAAGGCTCTAAATATTAAGCTAAGAGAAAAGAAACCCTTTGATACCACTTTGTAACATCCAGGTTCTGGAAGCCAGCTAGAGGCGCCCCGTACCCCGTTTGTCACATGGCCTCAAGTGCATTTCCCTGAACACCAGAGTCTACCGACTAGCAGCGAGGGCCTTGGGTGTGATAGTGGGTAAACTATTCTCTTAGTAGTAGAGTACACATGGGATGTAAACAATGCAAAATATTGAAAACAATAAATACCTTACAATCATAATCATCAGAAGACTGATAAAGAAACAACTAGAGAAAATATATATATATAAATGATGCCTGATACATATATGTCTAAGAAAGTATCCAAACAAGTCACTATGTTGAATACAGTACTAAACCAATGTACAAGTGGAAAAATGATGAGCAACTCCTCAGCACCGTAAGCCTTGGCATGGTCCCATGCTCTCCAGCTCCAACGCAATCAAGTACCTGAAGTCAAAGGGCGCATTACCTTGTCTATACCTGTGGCAATATAATATGTTTGGGCCCAAAAGAATGGCCCAAATAGGGTGTGAGAATAAATCTCAACAAGCAACCACCCGAAGATATTTTCCTAACAATCAGTGAGTATATGGTAGGTAAAAGTACAGAAAGAAGTAAACAGAAAGGCACTAAGTAGTAACAACCCACAGTTTAAGCATTTAAAACACCACATAGAACGCAACAGCAAAACAGATAACACAACAGGTAACCATCTGGAAATTACCCACAACCTATCCCCTCTGGTCCTGTATATCATGTACTAGCAACCCTCTGGGAAACACACATAGTCTCACCCCTCTGGTTCATATATTGTATAGACTCTTTGGGGAGGCCCTCACCATCAATTCCTCTTATAGTCTTGCATCATACAAAAGGCACTCTCGAGATATACTCAACATAAATTCCCCCTGTGTCCCACATCGAGGAACTACTGACACTCTGAGGAAGCACTCAAAGTCTATTCCCCCTATGTTCTCATATCGAAAAATTATAAAGACACTCTGGAGAATCCCTCAACGTCAATTCTTCCTTTGGTCTGTACACTAGGTTCTCACAGCCCTGTGTAAGTCAAGAAAGCGTAACAACACATAAAGGCACAAGTAAACATCTAGAACTAATTGGATAGTCTTTTACATCATAACAACATAACAGAAGAATAGGAACACCATCCTATAATACTAGTCATGGATAGTAAACAACAACCTATAGGAAAACGAGACCCAAAGGTCAAAATAGGAAAAACATGCATGGGAAATACAACCAATGCACAACAATTCACCCTATTCACAATAAATTATCATCTACATAGGCATACCAGCATTGGAGAGAAACAATAGGGCTAAAAATGTAAGCACACAATACCCCGTTAATTGGTATTGGGTGAAATTGCCCATATAACTCAAAGACTTCCGACAGAAAGGCACAAACCACCTACCTTGGGGTAAGGAGATCAATATAATTGAACCTTGAAGCTTGAATCTCCATAGAATTTTGTAGATCTACGAAAATGTCTAAAATTTTCAACCCAAGATAACATTTAGAAGAAGATAAATCATGAAACAAGGTTTTAACAGAAGAGAGAACTCACCGATGCAATTCCAACGCAATCAACAATGTTCGATTCAGAGAACAAACGGAGGATCGAAGGCTCATCGAAGATTCGCTACTACTCGATGGTCTTAGATGAACATGACCAAAAATAAGTTCATTCTGGTGATGAGACGTGACCCCAATGCGTTTTATGAAAAAAAACAAAAATACACAGCGTGTACTTTTAGAGTACACAACGTGTACTTATAGTTTCCATACTCCGCATTAGGCTGCCCCCAGGTCATCACACATGGTCGTGTGCAAGGCCATTACACAGCCAGAAAACAACTACCTCTGGTAACCAATTACATGGCGTGTACTTATAAAGTACACATCATTTACTTCAAAAACCATTAAAAACTCATCTTTTCACAAAAACTAAAAAAAAGTAAAACATACTTAAAAAGAAGCTCCAGGTTCTTACAGATTGTGCATAAACATGGTTTCTATATTTAATGAAAAGTTCTCTGTCTTTTTTATTCACTTGTTGGTTTCATTTATAGTTTATTTTTACTATCTGTCATTGTATTTTTGATAATCAAAAAGGGGAAAAAATCTAGAATTTTTTCAAAAGGGGGAAATAAAAACATAATTTTAGGAAATTTTGGGAAACGAACCATTATAGGGACAAACTAAATTTATTCTATATTCTATAATATCTTGAAATAATAAGAAATATATGTATTTTATATTCCATGATTTTTTATCATAAAAGGGGGAGATTGTTGGACACCCATTGTTTTAATTCTCAAAAATCAGGTAAATCATTTAATTCATGTTTACCATGTAAATCTTGTAAATCACATAAATCAAGTGATTCATGTAAATCATTTAAATATTGTTTAGATATTAAAAATCATGATTACTCTTGTTATACTATATTTTATTATGATTATTTTTAACCAAATATACTATGTGATTATTACTTCTTAAGATAGATTCCATATATTTGACTAAGTATGGGACATTGTTTCGGTGCACAAACGGTCTCACCATTTAGTCTGGAATTAAAAAATACTAGTGAAACCGTTTCCATGACACTATAACCATGCTATTGGTTCAATAATTAACAAATAACAAGATACTGATTCTAAGACACCACGACAAAACACAATTCAGATCACATAGAGGAAAATGTACTATTTCTATGATACTGTTACAAGACACCATAAAAGGATACAGTAACAAGTCACCGTCCCTCACTCACCATGATTGAAACACCATTTTTGATCCAAATTGACTCTAGTATAATTCTTGTATCCCTACCAACTATAACACCATTCCATACATAATAATATTTTTCAATATTTTTCAATTAAATTTTCAAGTTTATTCTAACGGTAATATTTGAGTCAGTTAATGACACTGACATAATTAATAATATTTTATAGACATGACACTTGACAGTATGAGGTATGAGGTGATGGGATCATGCTCTTTGTCATCTATAACACAAGCACTCATTTTAAATATACAAGGTGGCACACGATCTAAAAAAGTCTCAAGAAATTGTGGTAGTGGAGACCCAAAGAGACGTCAGAGTGAACATAAATGCATGCAAGAACACAAAAAATAACACACAATGAACACTCATTTTATGAGATCTATATTTCTAGGGATCAAAAAATAAACAATACTTACATCAAAAACAAAAATTTGAGAGGAAGAGGAACTCAATGAACTAAAAACCAGAACATTGAACTCACAACACACTATTTTTGAGTCTGCATTCAGAAGAGGAATCGAACATCAAATTCTCTACATCCTAGAAGTCTAGAGATGAATATAATAACACATAGAGAATTTATAATCCCTTATTATAATATTTTTCCTTGTTGTGTACTGTATTTTTACTATTTCAAGTAGTCTGTGTGTGTCTATATTTGAAATACACACTGTCTCCAGTGCTAAAGTGGATGGTACAAGAAATCCTTTCAGTTTTACTCTTTTACTCCTTGTTTTAGACACATATAACTATGGAGGAAGTCCTATGTGACATGTCTATTATATTTCCTTCATATAACTATTATATAGGTCAAGTGATCTGGATAGTCTAGTTTAATATAGTATTAACCCCGATCCAGGCTATGTATCAAAGAATTATATATATATATAAATTTTAGTTGTAGGTGATCAATAAGTGGAGTGGATTAGGTCTCAGTATGAGACTGAACCCCTTGTTTTAAACCACTGTGGTATCAAATTTACATTACTATGTTTTTAACTCTTATTTTTGAAAACTATGTATAAACTTGATAATTATTCTTGGAGAATATTTATAACTATTTTGATTTGTTATATTAGATTCAATGGTTATATCAATATGCCATGTTTATGTTACTATGATATAATCTATACATTAAGAGATTAATTGAATATTTATACTATTATAGATTTACTACTTTGATTACTAGTCCAATATTGTTTTTAAATTAGGGGATCATAAAATAATGATTTCAATAGAAATTTATATAGAAACTAAATTCACCCCCTCTTGAGTGTCCTACTCTGACCAAAAAAGAGTATCAATCATGTGTAGTTGAGGCATAAAGAACGTGGAAGGGTACATACTCAATACATATTCTATTTAATAAATTATTTGACCATGAAATTTTTTCTATGAAATGTATTAAAAAATGTTCACATAGATAATAATATCTGATATTTTAGTGAGGAAAATGAATAATTTTAGCCATCATTATCTTATTATCATATCCACATTCAAATTCATCACGAACCATACCATCTGGGAATTGTTATAATACATGTTATATACTATAAAGCCCTTGTTCTAAGACATCCTCATTGTATGGGACAATATACACTAATAAATATAAATTTTATTCCTCTCACAAGACCCATAAATTCATCTAACAAATATCTCTAATCAATCCCCATCACTTATATGTATACAAATAATTACTTTTATATTGAATCAAAAATATAATAGATATCCAATATGACTTATCAATAAATTAGTTTTTTTGATAATTCTACCATCAGAAATATAAATATTTAAATAGTTATTTGAAATAAATTTTTTAATATGATTCATTCAAATAAAATTGTATATTAAAAAATTATATAGTTAAGAAAATATAAATATAGAATAGATAATACCGAATATATCCATGATACTTAAAATATGGAAAATATGATGAAAAATAGTGTCTAATAAATAATAAATAGGGATAGAGAACATGGTCACAATAATGTGAATGATCATAAAATAAGGTATAGTCTATAAATTTCTGAAGAATGACCAAAGGCAAGTAATTCATAAAAAAATATTGTTTTAAATAATAAAATAATTATTATAATTATAGTAAAAAATGTTAGTTAAAAATTAAAAATGAATTTATTAAAATATTTTGCAAATTTTTTAATAAAAAGAACATATAAATCATTTGAAAAAACCATTTCCATATTTTCGAAAATAATAAAAATTTATTTTAATATAAAAAAATAAAAATTAAGAATATAATAGAAAAATTATTTTTTTTAAAAACCCATGGATCCTCTATGTGTATTTTTAATAAAAAATAATGTATATAATTTATGGAAAATCCATTCACACCATAAGAGTTAAAAAGAACTCTATTTTCAAACATGTGTAATGAATGTAAAAAAACAATGTTCATAACACATTAAAATGAATAAATTTTAAATACATGTAAATGATAGCTCAAAATCGAGGAAAATGACTTTAAATAATTATTATATAATAGAAAAAAACTTTATTAAAATATTTTATATAACCTCTACATGGATTACAACTATTTCTAACAAAAACAAGAAATGACATTGGGTTTTCCAAAAAACATTCATTTCATATTTGATACCATAGGGAAGAAATGTATGAAAAATCATGAAAACCCAAAAATACCATTTTAGAATAAAATATAAGGGTTTAACAAAGTAATATAGGATATAATTATTTATATTTAAATTTAATCATCAATAATCCTGAATAAGAGTGATATTTTAATCAACATATTAATAATTTAATAACTTTTAAATCAAAACCACATATGAGATAAAAATGAATTGAATCTTTAAATTCCATTATTATTGATTAAATTATGATATTAAATGTCCAAGTGGTTATATATATACCATATGAAAGAAATTTTGTTAATATAATACATGTATAAATATAGTGGAATTGGGATGAAAAATGATTACTTTTGATTCCATATTTGTTAAAATAATTTTACAATAATGAAGAATAAATTTAAATTTATTAAATTCTTTATTATGTTCCATTTTCATATATAATCATTTTTATGGAATTTTATATAATCATTTTACACTAATTAACTAAATAGTTCTTACTTACGTTGACTGTTTAATGTTGTTCAGTCAATTTCCTAATAATTACATCATTAATTGAACATGGATAAATTTGTTATAAAATGGTACTATAAACATAAGAATTATATTAATTTTATGAAAATAATTTATATTCATCATATAAAATTAGAGAATAATATAAACGAGTTTGTAATAGAAAAATAGAACATATTGCTTCATGGAGGTGGTAGTCAACACATATCCATGAGCGACATTATGACATTATTTTCCAATGGATTTACGTGTAAGATGATAGATGATATAATAATATTATTGAATCGTTATTATGTAATAAATATCACTTGTATTTATTAATTACTACTTTATAACCATGCATAGTGATATAGAAGTAAAAAATGAATCAAACCACTATGTTGAGACGAAAATCTATATGAATGCCCAAGCGATGTTTTTATATTTCATAAGATAGTGAGGAGATGGAAAATTGATGTAGCATTTACAAGCATATATATATTATTATAAAAAATAAATATATTTAATTATATTAAGTTAGTTTTGGAATATTTATTAATGGCTTAAGTGGAAATGAAGATGGAAAATCTCAGTAAGAATATATAACTTTTCCTTTGTTAATCTTCATTTTCATACACAATAAATCATCATAAAGTTGTATTTTAGTGATTCTAGAACAACTAGGTTAAGAAAAATAAATTTCTAATTGAATTTGGTACTATACTATTAAGGATAATTTTCTCAATATAGCGTGTTTAAGAGAGGAGATGAGGTTCCCTTTTATATGCGAGGAAAGTGGAACACTTGAAATTATTTAATGATTTAAATTAATATAGCTCATTTTAACAGAAAAATGTCTTCAAATTGGCTTGATTTTGAATTTGTATGGGATATGGTAGAAATTTATTCAATAAATAGGATTTAGATATGTTTTTAGTTATTTTATCCCTTTTGAGTTTATTCTAACCCCACATTAACCATTTTTAAACGATTACTATTGTAAAAATATACATAGCATTTAAGATTGAACCATTTCATTATAATAAGGAAAGTTGATCCAAATATAAAAATTTATGATATTACTAAATATTTTCTATTCACTTGACAAATTTGTTGTTTTTATAATATTTATGAAAATTAATTAAATATTTTTCAACAATAAATACCCTTAAATACATTTTTGACTCTATTTACATAATTTGACTAGAAACAACATGATTACCATGGAGATTTAATATGAATTTGAAACACATTATTTAACATTTTATATTACAATTAAAATAGTTTAATACTTTTATCTATGAAGAAAACATAACATTTAATATTTGAATACATTTTAATTTCCTTTTATCCCCACTCTCATTAGAAATGCTTGAGTGAAGAATAAATATATTTGTTAATTATATCCTTCCAAAAATTAAAATAATTCAAATCATAAAAATAATGCATTCATCTAAGAAAATTATTTATTGCCACTCATAATATGCTTTCATTATTATCCAAACTCATTACAGATATTAAAATAATGATAGTGACATATTTTATATAATCATTAATTAAGATAATATAATTGTCATTATCCAAGGATAATGAAACCTAATAGACATATTTTAAATAATCTGATGAGATAAGTGAAAATAAACTCTTTCAGGGAAATAAAGTTATCTGTTTTATAAATTTGTAGGCATTATCCCATATTTTTAACACCTCATAACCATGTTTACCCCTTACTATGGTGAAAAACATTAACGTTTGTTACTATTAATTATGATAAGAAATAAAATAAAACATATCAAATAATTTGAATAGCATAACAAATAAAAGTTAATCCATTTTCATGGATAAAATTTCCTGAAATTTTAAATATTATTTTCAAAATATTTTTTCAAAATTCAAGGAAAAACAATTTTTATAAAAGTACACTTTTAAGAAGAAAAATGATTTTATAACAAAAGCATATATGACATCAATTTAAATAGAATATTTTTATTTATATTTTATAAAATTATAATAATATTACAATAAGAAAAATTTAAAATATAATGATACCTCTAAATTAATCTATTTAATGAAATAAATAAATACATTACAAAAAAAAATTTGTATCCTTCACTATTCACCAAAAAATAAATTATTTCTAAAAAAATAACCAATATTAAATTTTTAGATAATGAAATCAAAAATTAAATAATAATTCAAAAATTTATTTTATAATATTTACCAATTTATATTTTAAATGAAAATAAAACATATACCACCAAATATATTTTATAAAAAATGAATATTTAAAAGTTTATCTGTTCTTATCCTT
Organism: Viscum album; assembly: GCA_963277665.1. NCBI lineage: Eukaryota > Viridiplantae > Streptophyta > Magnoliopsida > Santalales > Viscaceae > Viscum > Viscum album. The sequence goes on along the minus strand of OY728152.1, from coordinate 324,205,996 downwards.
ACAGGATTTCATTCATATAATTCAGAAATTAGAAATTATTTCCAAGGAACTAATAAATAATATTTAATTAACAATTATTCAATATATATTTTATAATTTTGTTACAGTCATTCTTACCCACCAATCCAAAAACTAGGTCATAATAGTCATGTTTTGATAATATTTTTAAATTATATCAGGGTTCATTTAAAATTTTTATTTCATGTATCACTAGATATATTTAATAATATTAATAAAACAAAATAATTGGTTATTAAATTCTCTAATCCTTACAGAAATTATTCCTTATAATTTAAATTCATTTTTACTGAAAAGAGTATATCATGATATATATTTTTTCTGTGATCTTTTATTTGTTGGGTATTACTGGGATACTTATTATTTCATATAGATAATTTAACAAACAATATGTTTACATTTATAATACTTATACTTGTGAATGTGGTTCAAAAAGTGTACATTGATTGTTAAGTTATATCATCCAACTAAAACATAAAATATTTATCTTGTGTGGATTAAGTTAGAGAAATTATTAAAATTATAATTAATAAATAATATTAAATAATGTTAATCATCAAATGATGTATCAATATTTTAATCTCTATAATTTCAATAATAAAACCCATGGTTCAATAATAATTGTTCTACTAAAAACAATTCAGAATATTCTATATTTTTTAAAAAATATAAAAATCATTTATTAACCAAAATTTACTATAATTTCCATTAATTTAAATCACCTAATAACCCTAATGGTTTTATAAGGTGTTTTTTTACTTCCTTATCATATAAAATTTAACAAATATTTCATAATTGGAGAAAATATACCTAATAAATGAATAATTATGACGCCAAAATTTAGAGATTCAATATTTTTAAAAATAAATCCATTCATATGAGAGTAACATTAATGATTTATAATTGATTCTCATCCCATAAATCCCATTTATATTATATTAAATTAAAATCTATATGTACTATAACAGAACCATCAATGTGATAATTTGCGCTTAGTAAATTGATTCAAATACATCCCTTTATCCTTACAGTTAATGTAATGGATACAAATGAGTTCATTCATGACATCACATTCTTGAAACTTATGTCCTTTATCTAAAAAAATGTAAAAAACTTCCATTCCATTTATAAATTTTCCATGATTTTTTATCCCACACATATAACATATTGAAGGTTCTTCCCTCTTTTCTTATCATTTCTCTCCTTTCAATTTCATTGGTGGTAATTGATAACTTTCATATACAGATTTCCATAGAAGATATGTGAATTAGAGAATCATTTATCTATCCTAATGGAACAAGAATCAATATAATCATAGGATAACATGTTTTAAATAATAGTGATATTTAAGAACTCAACTTAATTCCATCAATGAAATGGTCAGTCATACTTATCAAATTATGTATGTAGTTTATATAATTCCATTATAATATCATAATGTTTCTTTAGTCTTCAATAATACATTCCCCTTCCATCCTTCTTAAATTATGAAACTTCCTTTAATTTAAATTTTCTCTCTCAAGGAACATATTTGTCAATGAAAATCCCCTTAAATATTTTTGATTCCATTCTCTCGAGTTTCTTCTCCCAAATATTATTTAAAATAAATGGAAACAATTTATCCATATATCATTTTAAATAATATACATCTATAATAATCTTTTACTTTTAGTTAATTACTATATCCATTAATGTAATTTCAATGGATTTTATCTATTGCTCAGATATGAGTGTATTGTTATTTCCATTAATGTATGGAGGCTTCTGTTATGTAAAAATATCCAACGTAGGTGAATCATGTTGTGGAATAATATCTTTTTGCATACATGAACTATTATTTACTACAACCAATGTCAGATTCTCAAATGTTTCAATAATCATATCATCTACAAAAAGTGTTGTATTGACATTCCCATAAGGGATATTCTTTAATTAACAAAAGTTGTTGATATGATTTCACTTTTTTCAACTAGTCATAATTTCTAAGTAATTGAACACACATCATTATCTTATAGCATCATGAATACTAAGACATAAAATAGTAATACCTAAAAGGTTTTAAAAGTTATAAGTATTTAACTTATTGATTGTGTTATATATATATTATTCTAAAAGGCAGTTCCTAAGGGTTCTATTAAACTCCCTTTAATACCAATTAAAATAACCCCATCATCAGTAACCCAAAGTCAGTGCATACTTTATTTACATTTTTACAAGAAAAAAGTTATCACACCACTAGGGGATGATCAATTTAGAATAATATAGGAGACCAAGTATATACATAGTTTCTATATTTCAACAGAAAAAATAAAACATAACATAAAAAATATTCTTTTATCCTTTAAAATAATATAAATATGTCTTATTCATGTTTGATGGAATGGAAAAAAAATATAGTGGGAGAATAGATACTCATCATGGGAAAACATAAAACAAAATCTATCCTGACTATATAAGGAATAATAAATATTTCAACTTAAATAATCAATAAATATGAAATTTAATCAATAAAATTATCTTCATAATATATCCCCACAAAATGACAACAAAATAGTCACATGGATAACAGTAAATAAAATTTTAAAAAATGAAATTTAAAATTCTGGATGTAATGATCTTCCAATTAAGGAATCATACCAAGATATCTAGAACCTTTCCATCATTCTCATATTACAAATAATTATAAATAACATCAAGGCCTTTTTTTTAAAATCATTGTCATTTTATTGGATGACATACACTGATAAATACTTGTTCTGTTCGTCACAAGATAACATGCAATGCATTGAGGGGATATCTATAACTAGGACCCACCCATTAAATAAAAATTTATAATTATTCATTTGTATATTTAATTTTAAATATATTACCTTAAAAATATAAATTATTAATAAATAATTATATATATTTAATAAATAATATAAAACTTCAATATTTCTTTAATAAATGAAATAAATTTCATAATAAGCATCCTTCAACTAACAAAGTATATTGAAATTTTATATAGTTAATCCACAATAAAATTAGTAGAAATGATGATAAAAATTTCAATGATAGTTAAAATTTTTACATGTAGAAGGAAAATGAGGACCAATAAATAATGGACATTGATAGAGAACATGATCACAAGAAAGAGAATGATCAAAAAACAAATTATAATATATAAATCATTAAATTAGAATAGGAAACCATCAATTCCTATGAAATAAATGTTTTTAAATACATGGATTTATTTTGTTAATTATTGATTAGAATGGAAATGAATCTTTGAAAATAATTTTCTTCTAATATTTTGTTACATAGTTGTAATAACTAACTTATAAATCATTCTATAATTATTTAAAACTTTTTAGAAAATAACATTTTTTATTTTAATTTAGAAACATACAACTATTAAATTATTGAAAAAATAATTTCTTTAAAAAACCAAGGAATGTTGAAGAGGAATATTGATAAAAAATAATGTCTTTTATGACTAGAAAAACCATTCATGAAATATGTGTTAAAAAACCATACCTTTCATATTCTTTTAAGGAAAGTAAAAAATAAACAATTTTGAAAATTTGAAAAATATTACCTTATAAAACATTTTATATAATGTCAAATATGGTTTTAAGTGACATTAAAATATAATTGGAGATTAATAAATGAAATTATTGAAACATTTTAGACAATATATATAGGAAATGAATATATTCCCAACCTAAAATAAGAAACATGGCATGTTTTTCTCAAAAACATTATGTTAGTCCTAAAGTACTAATGAGAGGTCAATTTGGAAGAAAGACTTAGATACTTATCAAATGACCATTTTTGAACAATATAGATGGGTATTATGAATGTAAACAACATATAATTCTACTGACATAAATTTAAACCTGGTCATTCCAAAATAAGAGTGAGATTGTAAAATAAACCTTTACAACTTCAGTAAATTTTGAATCAAATTCCATTAAGAAATAAAATAAAAATTGTAATGTTAAATACCATTAATAAAGTTGAATTCATTATATATTATTTCAAATAGTTAGTATGTAAACCTTATAATGGAAACTCTGTGGGTAATAAAAAAATATGTTTCAATGTTGTCGAATTGACAAGAGAAACAATTACCTTGGATTCCTCCTTTTTTGAACAAATTATAACCTTAAAAAAATGAACTAAAATTTTATAAATAAACATTTAAAAAACTATTTAACCCATATAAAAAATCTTATTTAATTTTATAATTATTTTTTATCAATTCATTCAATATTTCTTGATTAAGTCAACCACTGAAGGTTATTTGGTCAATTTCCCCAATTACATCTGTATATCGACCATGCCTAAAGGTGTTATGAATTGGGTTGATAATATAATAATATTTCATAATGTAATTAATATAATTTCTATACATACTATAAAATTATTGAAGAATTCCTTCAATGTGGTCATAGAAAAATTAATCACATCACATTGTGGAGGTGGTACTCCACATGTACCCACAAGTGACATTACCATTTTTCGATGAATGCAATGGTAAAAAGGTAAATGGTATATTATATATCAAGAATCATAAATATATATTAATTATCATATATATTTATTAATTCCATCTTTATAACTGTACACATGATGCAGTAATGGAAAATAAATTACAATACAGTTTGGAGATGGTAGTCCATACATACACTAGATCAATGTTTTCAATTTCCGTAGGTTGGAAAGAAGATTGAAATTTTATGTACATCTAGAAAAATATTATTATTGTAAATATAAAAATTTAATAATGTTAATATGGTTAATTACAATCTGGTGGATGATTATGAAGAAAATGACTTGGAAAAGATTAGTAAAAACACATACCTCTTCTTTTGAAAATATCATTGTGGATTACACCTTAAATCTTTTTAGTGAACTCATTTGGTGAGACCATAACCTTTAAGTCAAGAAAAAGAAATTTTGGTAAGGTATTTGGGTTGGCCTTGTTCATTATGTGTTCCTCAAGAAGGTTTATGGAATAAAGGATATGAGATTCCCTTTTACAATTGAGGAAAGTGGCATACTTGTAATTATTATAAGCATTATAATAATAGAAGATCAATTTTTTTGAAATGTGGAAAAAATTAGGAAAAATTTATAATTTCAGATGATATAATGTGTAAATTCATTATAATATTTGTATTTAGACATAATTTATAGGTTATTTGAACCCTTATCTCAATAATTTTACCCCTAGTTTACCCTTTTTAACTCAAACCATATTGACAAGTTAATTAGACTTTAAGGGTTAATAGTTTCATTGTAAATGAAAAGTGGTTCATATGTAGAAAATTTATGATATTGTAAACAAGTTACCATTAACTAGAAAAAATAATATTTTTCTGATTTCTAAAATAAACAATTAAATATTTTTTAACATAAAATTTCCCAAATGTAATTGTAGAGACTATTGATATAATTTTATCAGAAAAAAAATATTATTACCATGGAGTTAGATATTAAATATTTAAATCCTCAATAAAATTTTACATTCATCATTAAAAATTGTTCAAGATAATAAATTATTCAAAACACATAACTTTAAATATTTAATAACTAATTTATATGTTTTTAACCCACCTTCAAAAGTGTTACAACAACGATAAACAAAACTTTAAGGTAACTATACAATTACATATCATTATAAATAAATTAATATAACATAAATATTTTATTAATATTCGAAATTACCATTTATAACAATTATTAAAAACATCTTATTGTTATGAAAACAAATTAGTGATATTAAAAAAATAAGAGTGATATTTTTGGGTTATTAATTTCTTAATATAATATAAAGGTCATTATCATGGTAAAATGAGACAATATTTTAATAATTTCACATAATTGATGTGTTTTTTCTAAATAAAATCAAAAAAATAAATATTTTCACATGCTTGAATGATATTTTGTGGAAACCCAACCCAAGTAGCTTAAAGAAGGTGTATACTACCATTACATTGATTGATTTAATTGTATCAAATATCGAAGGACCGAAGAGTTTAATAGTCTTGGTAAACCAGATACATACATGTGTCTTTAATTACAATTCAATACCCTAATTTCAGGATAATTTGTTTCATTCATGGATAATAATTGTTATTCTATATAGTATATTATTGGATATCTTTCATAGTATTATTATTTGATTACAATGGAAATGAAACAAAATAAGGGTGAGATGAAATTACCCATAAGGGTAATGTGTAATGGAAGAATTAATTCATCGTTGAGAATAATAATTGTCTCTTGGTAAATAATATAACTTGATCAATTTGTTGGATATAATTTGTCGAATGTAGAGATAAATAATTGAGGAAAAGTGAAAATATTTATTGGGAGTGACTAAATTCATCAATCAAAAACATGTTAATGATCAATTGAATATTGAGGGCCTCAAATATCATAAATCTATGATAATTTCAAGGACCATTGGTTGAACAATAATGATGTATTAGGACACAAATTTTTTAATATCATTTTCATCATGTTTTGAAATTATTTTATAGCATATAAATAAAATGAAATATAAATTATTGATAGGTTTCAATTTCATATGAATAATTTATTCTTTTGGTTGTGCTTCCATAAATTCTAATCAATCCCTTACATCACACAATGGGTATCCAAATATTAACATTAATTCCTATAGCAAAAAAATAAATATTTAATTCTTTATAAGGCCCATAAGATATTGAAAATTCTAACCATTGGTATATATATACTCTCCAAATACAATATGGATAATAGATCAATCTATAAACCTAAAAAGTAACCCTAAAAATTATTATTAATATTTATTGTTAAAATTGTTTAACTAAAAACAATGAAATTTTAACTAGAGTATTGCATAGGTTAGTGACCATCATTAACACCATATCATCCTTGAGTCAGGGGATTATGTCCCTAGGACTTACCTGATTCGATTGGTTGTCCCCCAGAATAAATATTAACCTTTTTTAGAACCATACTAATATAATTTCCTCAATAAATTTTATGTACATCCTTGAAATATGGTTAATCACTAAATAGCCATTTAATAGAGGTTTTCAGTACAACTGATTTCTTACAAAGGCTTATAATATTTTATGACTATAACATGATGCAATAACTCATCATATGAACCCTAAATGATTTTAATACCTTTATCCATACATATATAAAATTTCATTTCATTATTCCTCAAATAAATATGTTGACTAAAACATATACATTACATAAGTCTCTCCAAATTTTTCCTAATATTAGTTGACTCCCATTATATTAAACTAAGAATTTTTTTATAAATGATCTTATTTTGAATCCAAATCACCTTTGGTTTATCCTAGGTTATTTGTTTTCATAATATAATTGAATCGTTCATAATTTTTTCTAATGGAAATGTGAATTATTTTAATAATATCCCCTCCAGAGTATTAGACTATGTGCACAATAAGGCTTGTTGTCCTATTCCTGGTTATGTTGAGTTAGGCCCGACACACCTTTTAAGAGTTTGTATCCCTAGATACCGCCATACAAAAACCATTTACACTTGTAGTATCTATAAAGGGATTCATTTCATAGAAGACCCACATAATCTCAAAATTTAAAAAATTATAGGGTATTCTTATATTATTATTCACAAATTATATCGTAGGATAATGTTATAAAATTTGTGTATTCCAAAATATAGTTCTCAAGCTTGCAATTCATCTTTATTTGACACCATATTTAGTGACTCGACCCGAGTATCCTGGATTTTATGTCTACTATAATTAAATTGTCCTGATTATAGGGAATCAAATCCTAAGGGACTAATGCATTTAATATTCTTTGTAAAGAAGATAAATGCATGAGTCTTCTATTACAATTAAATACACTAATTAGAGGATATTTTTTCCTTTCAAGGATAATAAAATTATTCCGTCTATTATATCCCTACATATCATTCATAGTGTATTCTTGGATTCCTCAGGAAATTAATAAAAATAAGGTGATCTCAAATTCTCAATAAGGGAAAATTATAGAGAAGGCATTAATAAATCAATGATAATAATAATTATGTCCCTTATGTAACTAAATAAACAAAACATAAAATAAAAAAATTGAGAAGAAAGTGTGTAAATATTATGGAAAGTTAATAATAGGATGCATATTCCATTCAAATAACTTGATAAAGGCAAATAATTATGGAAATGTAAGAAACTAAAACACATGCTATTTAATCAGTTAATTTAAAATAAAATTTATATATAGATATTTCAGAAAAAAAATATCATGGATGAATAATAACTAAAATAAATTGAGGTAAATACAAATTTTTTGGATTCCATGTTTCATAGGTATATAGATCCATTAACATCAAGTCCTATGACTTGAAATTTTGGCATATCGGGCAGAAACCCTTTTAATTTGAAAATTTAGTGTGTCTTCTAAGACTGTAATTACATAAAGAGGCATTCATTAACTGATCCCCATACCATAGGGCTTACCATAAATGATCCACAACTTATTTCATTCATTTCCCAAGTATTTTTTATATTAAATAATCAATATTCTATACCAAATATTCATCTTAAATAAAGGATACATATTTATCAATATTTCTCAAAATAATCAAATAACATTGAAAATAAACACCATATAAAAAATGTTATATTGTTAAGGAAATAATGATATTCATGAAAATTGATATGGATATTTAAGGGAAATTCAATACCAACATATCATGGGAAATTGATGATTTTAAGGGCACTAGAATGAATCTAGGATATGAATGTCAATACTATACTTTTACAAAAACAACAATATACCATACAAAGGGAGAATAATTATGGTAACAATACCATATACCCCAAATGGTGTGGAAATAAATTTTTATTTTTGTTGATTAATAGAAAAAACATTTAAAATGTTTTGAGTAAAATATAATTTTGTTATCCTTTTGAAAAAATTAATTTCATTAAAAATAACCTTTGAAGATATTTTATTTAAAAATAATCCCATTAAAAAGGGAATTTAATTTTAAAATATATAATGATAGGTAAATCTATACATGTCCTATGAGGTAAAAAGTACATTTATTTTGACCAATTAAAAGGATAGAAAATGCGTTGTTCTGAATGTGACAAGAAGAATCCTTAGAAATCCAATGAAAAAGTGGAAAATGTTAAAATATATTTAATAAATAATTTTGGAATGGTTAATTGTTTTTGATAACAATTTTGTAAAACATAGGTTTTATATGAAAATAAGTTCTCTGAATAAAGAGAGAAATGAACCTAGGTTTTATTAAAAGCATCTTCTAAAATGTTTTGAGTACCTAAAAGTGGATAAATGTTAATAATACTATAAAATGGTCAACAATAACCATAGTATATGATAATTAAATGGTTTATCAAAAAAATTATTAAATAATTCCCTCAGATGAAAAATCATGTGTAAATAACCCCAAACAAAATGTTACTGGGAAGTATACAATTGAAAAGAACATAATTTTGAAGTGAAACTCAAACAATAAATTTATTATGTGTATCAACTATAAATAAAAATAATGTAAGTGGAAATAAATCAATATCTAGTCAATGTTAATATAAACACAATCATATAATATTAATGACAATGAATAAGTAACATAACCCAATGGAAAAGGAATTGAGTTATTTAATTCCATAAGATTTCATAAATTTTAATTCAAGTCCCCATAGAAGAATTAAATCGAATTGAAACAAAAAAAAAACATGAATAATAAATAATTCATGGTATAATATATCAAAATGGTCATTATATATGCCATATAGAATATTTATGTGGTAAATATGACATTTATCTCATAAATGGAATACGTTATATGAAAATCCCTTACATTGAGTTTGACTGTTCTGGTTTGTTTTCATACTATGGAATAAAAAAAATATGTTAATTATTTAATTCAATAATATACCTTTTAATATTTATAATAACTATTATTTTATATATTTAAATTTTTTATACTATAATTGAAACAATTAAATTTATGTTAGGTGTTTTGAACAAATTTGGTTTATGTGTCAAAAACAACTTTGGTATGTCAACTATGGTCAAAGGGGTCATTATATAACATCTACACAGTAATAATAATGAAATAATTATAATATTTATACATGAACTATACTTTTAAAACCAATAATTAAATATTTTTATGATAAATGATACAATGTCAAAATCACTGAGGCAGTAGGCCAAAAATATTCATGAGTTGGATTTCGATTTTTCAATGATCATTATCGAAAGAAGGTAAGAAACATTTATCTCTACATAATGATCATTATATCAAAAATAAAATTTTATTCAATGATATATATATATATATATATCTTGTTCTTTTAAATGAATCACATCGTGTAGAGGAGGCCATAGTCCACATGTCCACAAACATCTTTATCATGTTTTAATTGTGTGAAAGGGAAATATAGAAAATGATATATATTATATTTATATAAATTTAATTATTTCATGAATATAATATCTACGTTGTTTATGTAACATTTTATTTATTAAAGTTTTCCTTTATTCATCCCATGTATCGTTCGAACAAATCACATCGCTTTTAGGAGGAGATTTTCCACACATAAAGATGTTATCAAATATACACAAATTGAAAATCATGATGGTATGTTATATTTAAAAACTAAAAAACCATAATGAATATATATATATCATATATATACAAATAAATCATATAAAAATAGCATGTCCATCATAATTCCCAACAATGAAATGTGGTAATAGAAACATGAATGACAACATTTCGTGAGCCGGTTGTTCACCAAACGCATAAATGGTATGTTCATTTATCATTATATAGAATTGTGGGTAAGTGTTGGCTGAAAAATTAATATAAAAAATCATAGTTTATTTATTATACTATTTTTATTATAAAAAAATGGAAAATTAATTGATATAGTGTAGAATGAAATAAATCTAAAATTCTCGAGGAAGGATGTTACCACTTATTCGGGTAACTCCTTTTGATTTGAACCAATCGAATTCCTCAGATTTATTTATTTTAATGTTGAGGATTATATTTTAATGGTAGATATTCCTATGATAAATTTCTGAGGATATTTGTTGATAGAAAGTTTCTTGATATGTTTGAGGAAGTGGGAGGGGTGAGTGTTTTCATTATAGTAGAGGAGTGGCATTCTTTTAAATTTTTGGAAAGGGGATATCAACCAAATTTTCCCAGGGCATGTGGCTCTAATATTGGTAAAACGTTTATATAAGTAAGGATAGGATCGAAATATTAGCATTCAAGGGATCTTGGAGAAGATTCCATGTCATTTGTGCCCTTAATATTTAGGTTTAGTTAAATATTAAGATTAATTTTACCTTAATTGCAGTAATTATTAAATTTTTTCACTAATAATTTTGGAAAAAATGTATTTTTAACATATTATAAATTTTAAATTTTTAAAAATACAACTTTGGAATCCATTTCTACAAATTACAATAACATAATTGGTATAAATTAATTTGAACAAAATACCGCAAACATGATGATAATGTGGTTTTTTAATGTAATAATGTTCAAAAGGGTGGTAAGTTTTTATATAAAATTTAAATGTGAGATTGGTTCAAATGTACTAAATTAGATTAATTAATAAAAATTGATCCAATAAAACATGAAAATAAATTTAAAATATAATTTAATCTTATAAATAAATTTGATGAAAAAGAAGTCTGAAATTATAATTCAATATTTTTTTACTATTAATTATAAATGAAACATCACAGGAAAATACCACAAATTCATTTTATCTTAATTTTTATGTTTATATTTTAAAAAATAAGTTTATTTTTATATATTAAATTTATAATAGTTCCAAAAATTGGATTTTAAATAGGCTCACCCTTAATAGTCATTAATAATACCTTTATTAAAATATAGGGTTTTATATATTCCTTTGAGTTAGTTTTCATCAAATTCTTATCAAATATATTGGAATAAACTAAAAAATATATTTTATTGAATTTGTAATATATATATATATATATTACATTAATGTCACTCAATAATTTTACTTAATTTAGTTTATTATTATAATATTTGTGAGGATAAAAATATTTCTCTATAAAAATAATCCATTTATATTTAGTTGGTTCAAATTTTTGTGTCTAATTAATTAGAAACCAATCAATTCATATTATATTTTAATAAATCATATATTTTCATAAGTTAGTTAATAATATTCATAACTACCAATTTAATGTCCATTTTATATCCTATTATATTAAATAATAATTATTTTAATAATATATTGTTTATCAATAAAACTTGTTCCAATTGGTAACACATGTTATAGTAGAAACTAGTTATTTCATGTTATGTATTCTAACTCAGTGTCGCATGCATTGAAATATATATCATACATTTAATTTAATTAAAATAGTATTTTTATTGTAATTTATTGGTATATTATATTCCCATACATGCTTGGTGTTATGAGACATTAATGATATCGAATAAAATGATCATACTTTTGATTTTCTAGGAATTACATTTTCAGACCCCATACCACATTTTCAACCCCAACTATCCCATTTTACCTATTATCGAGGTGATAAACATTTATAATTGTTACTAATAATTATAAAGAGACATGGAATGGAACTTATTGAATAATTTGAATATAATGATTCTATATATTAATTCCATTTTATAATATTCATTTTCTATATGTGGTAAAAATTAATTTTAATATAATTTATCAAAATACAACGAAACACAAATTTTATAAAAATACACTTTTTAACTATAAAAATAATTTTATAAAAAAATAATGTATAATGTTTATTAAAATAATTTTTTAATTTTTTAAATAAAATTAGTCTTATGTTACATTAAAAAAAGTTCCAAAAAATAAATTTACTTCAAAAATATGTTGTTTAACTAAACTAAATAAAAATTTAGAAAAACGAAGTTGATATTTGTCACTTTTCACCCAATTTGTTTTGGTTAAAATACCATGAAATCATAATAAGATAATTTGGATATGATTAAATGATAAAATAGAAATATTTTATATAATTTAATTTATAAAATTTGTTAATTTTTCTTCTAAATTAATATAAAAATATACTTCAAAACAACTTTTATAGAAAAAAATCTGTTTAAAATTTTAACACTTATTATCATTATATGATTTCATTCACATCATTATAAATTTCCAAATTATCTCTTAGTTACTAATAAATAATTTTTCATTATGAAAATATATCTTCTAATATTTTATAATGTGGTAACTCTCATTCATACCTGCAAATCCAACGACTAGGTTATAAACAACATGTTTTAATAATATTTTTACAGTATATAAAGGTTCATTTAAGATTTGTGATACATGTATCACAAGATATCATACATATTATTTATAAACTATAATATTAGTGCATTATTATAGAGACTAAGACTTAACATACAATTATATTGCATCATTTTTTACTAATATTCATCACATTGCATAAATAATTTTTTGAGGACCATAATATATTTTATTGTTTTTGGAAACATGGAATAGAAGATTCTATCTTGGTGAAATATATTCAATTTTTCCAAAAATATCACCCCCTTTATTAATTTTACTTAATAACTTTCTTCATAAAATGGGGAAAGGAAATATAGAAAATGGAGAGCTCAGATTCTCAATAAAGGTAAACAAGTAAGATACATAATCATAACTTCAACATAATCATATGTGAATATTAAAATAACATATGAATATCATAACTTGCATACCATAGGTCATACACATGAGTAATATTATATTTATTGGTAGAACACAATACACTAATCATAACATAATCAATAACATAGGTTATGAAAGGATAACAAGTAATTAGATGATGAATTTTTGGAATACTCATAAGCATATTAAATAAGTTCCTATAACCCAAGGATCATTACAAAAACCTACAAGGGAACTTAATGAATGATACACATACTTGGGAGGACACACCACCATCCCCAGTCATATCCCTTTCATGTAACGAAATGGGTTCACTCCCTAAACCATCAAAGTAGGAAAGGTTTACTCCCAAGGACATATTATGTGTTGAGGTTCCCTCTCAATATCATCTTAGGAGAGAAAGTCCTTTACTGAATGGCGCTCACTCCACAATCCTTCCTTTCATATATCCTGAGATATATATCTTTACCCAATTTATTATAGGGATATATTGGCCCCAAACATCTCACAATGAAATCATACATACATGTGCCACAAGATCTTAATGATTTTTTATCATGACCCATAAAATGAAATGAGTTTCATAAACATGTAATCTTATCATAAATTGGGGAAAATATAACATTTTTAATATCATTTCTTACGGTAATAATTTGTGAAATTATGCATGTTTCATAATCATATAACTCGTTAAAGAGTAATGGGTATAATAGAAATCATTACATAAAAAAACCACTAGAATATATAATATGAACAGTACCATCAGATCTTATCTCCATATAGACATGGATAAGAGAAATGTATGTAATGTTAATTGGGAAATAATTTTGAAAGATATTTTGAAAACATTTCTTGGGGAAAATAACCTTTTTTCATTGAAAACAACATGATAAAAATAATTTTTTATTAAAATATTTTTGTTTGACTATATTTTTGAAACATTATATAGTAATATTTGAAAATAAGTGAAATAATTTTATTTTAAAATCAACATAAAAGGTCGTTAAAAACATTTAAAAACATTTTTTGAAAAAAGAGGTTTGGGTATAGATTAAATTTCTGACTGAAGAGGGATATTATGATAGATTTTCCTGAAATTAATTTTCCTAATAAGATTATGTAGCCATGAGTGGATAAATGGTACCATTATATGAAGATATATTGAATAAACATAGGAGAATAAATTTCATGAATATTATTGGGTGATGGATAATAAGATTTCATCAATGGATAAATGATCATAAAAAATCCAGATAAATAATGAAATTTTAGAAATAAAATATTACAACTTTGGTAAATTGGAATCAAAATACTCATGAAATAACAAAATTACATGAATAGTAAAATATCATGAAAAGAAATAGATTCATCATATAACATATCAAATTGAATTTTATACAACTCAAAATAAAATATTTGTGCATCATAAGTGTCTTCCATGCATTGATTTTAGAGTGTTTTAGTTTGTTGAATTAATAATTAAATTGAATAATCTTTTAATATTGAAACAATTTTAATTTTGTTTCATTTTATTTCTTGAAATGATGATTTTTTTATAAAGGAATTAAAAAAGATATTTTTGGAGAAAAAATAAACATCATTCCATGAGTAGAGAGAGGAGTTGTGATACTGAATTTTTGAAGATTAGGATAGCTGAAAAAATAGAAAAAGACCAATTTCACATTTTTTAATGTAGTTACACATCATGATATTTTCAATATAATTTACCATACAAGACAAGTCGTGACTAGAATTTACAGGTAATGTAACTATATTACGTCATTTGATAATCTTCGAGATAAGTTTCAGGATAAATTATACTAAGATTCGCAATGAATGAGGATTAAAGGATTACACGATGCGGAACTCCAATACATGTGACACCCCAAACATATTTATTTTTGAAAGAATAATATTTTTTTTAATTATTAGTGTCATTATTTTTTTTGTTTAATAATGGTGATATCAAAAATAAATTCTTCAAAAAAAAGACATGTTTTATTCAATTGAAATTCTGAAAACATATATATGAAATAATGCCAAAAGACCCTCAGAAACCTAGAATACCATGAAAGAGACCTATCAAAATCACCATGATACCACCAAACACAACAAATATACCATGAGGAATAACAAAAGTCCATCAGTTCTGTCACAATGAAAAACATTATGGAAAGAACAATGGAAACCGTAATAAGCATCAAGGGGATTTAGAGCACGATCTTATTTTTCACTTTAACCCTATGAGGTTTTCTCCCCCAACTCCTCTCCAACCTCTGCTCAACTCCACTCTTCCTTTGAATTTAAGTAAGTTCATATCATATTTTTTCATTAATTAAACACTATATATATACTTCTATATATATATCTACATATTTTTATGAAAAAAACATACTCTATTATTTATGAATTTATAATGATGAACATTTGTTTTTAAATGATGTTCTTAATACATGTAATCATGTAGGGTTTTTATTTTTAGTTTTGTGTTTGATTAACCATTATGTAAATATATGTGTATAAAGATATAGATATATATAAAACCTATTATGCTTCATATTTTTCAGGTAGTGAATATTAGTATGACGTTATTTCCTCATGTAATACATGAAAGTGTAATTTTAGCTTCGTATTTGATATGTAAAACCCATAAACACGATTTGTGTATGTATGGTTATATGAATATATATATATATAGATTTTAATTATAAAATAATTCATGTTTTCAGAAAACTAACATTAGTGATTAAATAATGATTTGAAGTGTATAAAACTTATAAAGATTAATCAAATGTTGTTTTGGTTATTAAAATCCCATGTATACACTTTGAATATATATGATTTTACATAATCTTCATAACCTAATAAAATTTGGGTTTTTTTAAGTGATATTTATTAGTTATTAATTTTTTTTACTACTTGTAAAAGGGATAATAAGAGTGGATTTTGGTTTCTAAACTAATACATATATGTATAAGTATATGTAAATGTGTGTGTTTTTGTAATCCTAATCTGTCTATGAATCATTTCTACTTAAGATAAACTATTATTTTAAAAGGTTATTCGTATCCTTATAAATATTTTTTTAATTTTGATTTCAAAACTCACATTATTAAATAACTACCATAATTACATATATGCAATTCGGAATGACCACAAATGCAATTTGATATTTCCAAACAATAAAAAAACATTACTTTTTTATTTTCTGTGTAAAATTTTTAAAGAATTCATTATTTTGATATTTCAATTGATATTACAAGCATCACAATTTATTATTTTAGGATAAATAGTTAGAAGTATGTTTTGTTTAATACATATACACATGCATGCACAATGAAGTGTATTTAATTGTTTTCCCATAAATCCATCACATGAAATAAATTCTATACATTGTCAAATATTATGTTTTAATTAATGAGGAATCTAGAAAAATAAATACTATTTTTTATGATTTAACCTGTTTGAAACTTCCATTTATCTGTGTGTGGTCAAAATGAATCTTCAGTATACAAAATGATCATTTTCATGAAATAATGATTTTGAATTTTAGAGTTATTATTTTATGTTACAAACCCAAAGAAACTATTATTTTATGTGCACTAGTTATAATCACTTGTACAAATGTATGTCATTGTGTCCATGTAATCTTTAGATTAATGTATAAAGCTAATGAAAGATTTATTTTATTTTTGAATATGGAAATAATTGAAAAATGAAATCTATCTCTTATGATAATATATGGATTAAGAATTTAATTATTCGAAGTTGTATGGGACACTTCAAATAAAATACATAAAATAATTATTCAAAGTGGTATAGGAAACTAAGAATAAATGAAATAATTTAATAAATCGACGTGGTATGAAACACCTTTATTTAAAGGAATTTAGACATATGAGGAATGCATTGGAATGATTATGTGATGGTTGAGACCCGTTATAGCCTCTGGATGCATCTTCAGGTCTCATGAGACAAACAAGGGCATCACACGAGGCCCTTCCAGAATGATTATGTATGGTCTTGGTACGAGGCCTTGACCAAATGTTATGGTTGTCAGACATTATAAATTTCCTCATTATGTGATTAATATTTAACCAACCATGTGATTATTCGATAAGTAGAGTATCCTTGGTTAAAAATATATTACTTATGATAATGGTAATATATACACATAGCGTAATGATGTATGTACATGGAAATTGATTTATAAATAATGTGTAGCATCTATTTTCAAAACACTGTTACAAAAGTTAATAGTACATCTACCATTTCACTAATTTAATTTTATGTATTTGGTGAATCATGATTTTTATTCCTATGAAATACTACGAATGTATTATTTCATGTTCTAATTTTCATATACATTTTAACATATCACCATTAAATTAGTTGGATCAACACCTGACTTATATGCACCATTCCCAGACTTTTTGTACATGTATTCATACACTGATAAGTTTTTTATCTATTTCTTTTAAATAAATACATAAATTCAAATGTAAGAGATTTCTATAAAAATGTTTTCATTTAACCATTGAATTTTTTTGATAATGTGCTTTAATAAATTTGGTTTCCTTTTATGATATATTTTTGAAATTATTTAACAGGATGTTTAAAAAAAGGAATTTCAATAAATTTTTTTAAACACCCTTACATGTCAATCTTGTTCTCACACTAAATTTTATTTTATTTTTATAGCGTTAATAGATTTTTCATGATTTGAGTACTCCTATGTTTGGGAAAATATATGAATCTTATCTTATATAGTTATGATGAAATGTATTAGTTGTATCTAGTTTACCCAAACCTACACCTTAATGATTCTTTGCGATGTAATTTGATTTGTAAATTTTTTCAGCATGTTATTATAAATGAAATTACACACCATGTTTTAGGATTCGACTCTAGGCTTCTGTGGTCCGGTCTACAAAGTTGGTATCAATGGAACTACCTACACAATTCTGGAAAATTGGATCCGAAAAAATATATTTTACTATTTTTCACTAAGTGGAACTTTTTCTTATAATTTTCTGATGGAAGGAGATGGTTAAACAATAGAACTCTTTTCTCTCCCAACCAAATTACAAGAGAACATAATTGGAAAGTCATGTTCATAATCAATCCATCCATTCATGAACCATCATCTAACCTACAGACACCTCTATCATGTATCCATCATCCCATATATCCTTATTTACTATCAAGCAGATAGTTATGTCTATCGCTGTATGGAAATTGCACAATTGGAACTGTCTAGGAATACCGGAAAGTATCATGAATGTTTCTTTCTTTGTTTCACTATTTATGAAAATTTCCTAATATTAAGGAAATTTTGGGAAGGTGCATTGGAGGGTGACCTTCGATAATCTTATCTGTTGTAGGTTCTATGTTTTAGAATGTATGGGAGACTGTATGACATCAAAACTCTCAGGAACAACATAGTTTAGAAGGTCTATAAGGAACAATTCTATGCTGAAATCTGTGACTGTAATACCTACCATGCCTCTCTCTAGAAACCTGAGTGTTACATGTCTAGGGCTTAACTCTAACTACTCAAGGTGTATCTGGGCTAGGAAAATTGAAGAATTGAAAACTGCCCAAGAAATCCACCTGAGGTCATTGGCAGATTATCCATTGTGATAGACCTGGTAAAGGATTAAATTTATTTTTTTGTCAATCAAAATTTGTTAATCAAGAATAAATAAGACATATCTTGTAGGGTCATCAAGGTTAATGTTGGATGTTTGTGTTGTGGAAGTCTGGGAGTATGATGGGATTGTGAGGACACAAATATTTTGAGGGGGTTAATGTAATGCCCCGAACATATTTATTTTTGTAATAATAATATTTTGTTAATTATTAGTATTAATATTATTTATATTTCTTTAATAATGGTTCTATTAAAAATAAATGTTTTCCATAAAAATAAGTCATGTTTTATTCAATAGAAATACTGAAAGCCTACATTTTCAATAAGTCCCAAAGACATTCACTAAGATAGAAAACATACTTGGATACTTATTAGAATCACTAGGAGACCACCAAACACAACAAAGAGAACAAAAAAATAGTGAAAGACCTTCGGGTCTATCACAATGAAAAACATTATGGAATGAACAATGGAAACCATAAAAACCATCAATGGGATATAGATAACCATATTCAATGAATTTATTTTTATGGTTGGAACACTCTAAACAAGTATTTATAAGGCCTTGAAGTTAAATATGATCATTTTTGGCCGTTGATATCTTTAGATGATAGTTTTTGTAACACTCATAAAATATTACAACTGTTAGGAATTTTAAGTATTTTTATTATTTTATGTATACTATGTATATAAGTATATTAAGAATTTAAAATGTTATAAAATGTTTTAAATTTATTAAAGTGTTATATTAAGTTTAAAGGAAATATGTTTTCAAAATATAGATGTATATCATATTTGGATTTTAAAAATATGACACAAAAGACCATGGTGTTTCTTTTAAAATTAGTTATGATGAATAATTTTTTTTTAATTGAAGTTAAAATTTTGATTCTGAAATTTAATATTTTGAAATTAAAAATAAATAAAAACATAATAAAATAATGGAATTTGTGAAAAGAAAAGAATATATTTATATATATTCATTAATATATAAGTTCCCATTTATTAGAAAATCATTAAAATATGGGTTTTGTTATTATATGTTCCTATGTTTAACAAATTCTTAGATACCACTTTGGGTGAGTACCCACCCAATTGAGGGTAGCCTTGAAGGCCAATCCGTCAATGTCTAGTGGGCGTCTCACATAGAACCCCGAGGTTAGAGAACCCTCTGGTAAGATATGCATGGTGTATGCCGAGTCGCACACATGCTGTGCATGGTGAGGCATAAGTGCATGCTTCGACCCATGTACAGGGCCTGGCCAGGCATGGGCATGGGTTGAGGTAGGTCACGCACCGACGCGAGTGTGGGTGGGAAGACGCCAATAGGGGTGGGGGTCTCCTGTGTATGGACCCTGCGGTGTGTGTGGGTTTATTGGCATGTGGTTGAGGCATCGAGATATATAAAGTGATCTCGAAACCACCTCCGTTTCAATATAGGATGTACATTTTTATAGGGGATCTAATCTGAGTCGTCCAATATCACCATGTGAGATCTCGACCATTGGATTTGGTCTCACATTCGTACTCCACCAACTGCTCGATTTTATTATGTTTTTCTTTAGCCATCTGATCGGGATGCGGTTGATCTTAGTTGCTCATCTTTTAAAAAACTCATGGTTTCCACGAAATTGTCCAATCATAGCGTAACATAATCTCAATAGTCCGTCTATTTTTAAAACTACATAACTCTCTTCAGCCATCTGATCAACCATGGTCGATCTGAACCATTGATTCTTTTCTATATCTTCTCCCTTTCTTCTTCTTCATTGTGCTGTAATATTAGTGTTCACCTTCCTATAATGTTCTTTCCCCACCCGTGATTCCTCCTATCCCTATCCATGAACCAATTTTCCACTTTCTAGTATCCAAAAGTCTTCAAGGGTGTTTTATTTTAATGAAAACCCAACCTATTTCAATTAATGTTTTCCCACAATATTAGTATATTATCTACAACTGAAACACTTTAATATGTCGGTTGTCACAATTTTTGTTTTTTCTAAATAGTTGGATTAAAATTTATTTAGGTCTATTTTTTATATGTTTATGATTGATCCATTGAATATAAAAATTATACAAATATAGTTTATAAAAATTGATTATATAAACTTTTTTTTCCTTTTAACCCTACATGTTTTTCTCCTCCAACTCCTCTGCATCCTCTGCTCAACTCCACTCTACCTTTGAAGTCAAGTAAGGGATTATCTATTTTTTTTTAATTAAACCCAATATATTTACTTATATATGTATATATGATTATTTATGAAAAAAACGTATTCTATTTTTTATAAATTTTAAATGATGGACATTTGTCTCTAAATGATGTTCTTAATGAATGTAATCATGTAAGGGTTTTATTTTTAGATTGGAGTTTGATTAAACCTTATATACATATATGCATATATATGTTTATATATATGCCAACCCTAATTTGTTTTATATTTTTCTAATGGGGAATATTAGTATGATGTTCATTACTCAGGTAATACATGCAAGGGTTATTTTAGCTTTATATTTGATAAGTAAGACACATACACACACTTTGTTTATATACGATGATATGTATATATATAGATTTTAATTATAAAATTATTTATGTTTTTATAAAAATGTATTTAGTGATTAAATAATGTTTGAAGTGTATGAAACTTCTAAGGAATTTTCAAACATTTTTTTGTTTATGAAAATCCCATGTATACACATTCTATATATAAAATTTTACATAATATTCAAAACAAAATATAATTATAGATTTTTCAAGTGATATTTATCAATAATTAACTAATGTTTTTAATAAATTTAAAAGGGCTACTAAGAGTGTATTTGGTATTCTAAACTAATACATATATGTATAAGTGTATATACATATGTACAATTATTTTCATCCTAATCTCTCTATGATTAATTAATTCTTAATATAAACAATTATTATAAAAAGTGATACATATTCTTATACATATTATTTTAATTATGATTTCGAAACTCACATATATAAAGAAGTACCACAATTACATATATGTATATATAAATGATCACAAATTATATTTCACATTGGAAAACATTAACAAAAAGTTGTTTTTTTTATTATGTGCCTAAAAATTTTAAAAGAAGTAACCACTTTGTTATTTTAATTTATATTACATACATCTCAATGAATAAATTTAGGATAAAAAGTTAGAAGTATATTTTATTTAATACAAATATACATTCATGTATAGTGATGTGTGTTCAATTGTTTATGCATCAAACCCCTGCATGATGTAAATGTTATACATTTGTAGATATTATGTTTTAATTCATGACGAATCTAATAAAATAAATACTATTAGCTTATGATTTAACCTGTTTGACACTACCATTTATCAATGTATGGTTAACATGAATCTTATGTAATCAAAATTATAATTTTCATGAAACAAGGATTTTTAATTTAAATGTAATTATTTTATGAGACAAACCCAAAAAATAATAATTTTATGTGCACTAGTTATCATGACTTGTAAAAATGTATGTATGTGTGTCAATGAGGTCTTTAAATTAACATATATAGTTAATTCATGATTCTTTTTATTTATCAATATGGATATATATGAAAATTTAAATCTATCTCTTTTGATAACATATGGATTGAGAATTTAATTATTCTAAGTGATATAGGACACTTCAAATAAAATACATAATTTAATAAATCAATGTGGAATGGGAAACATTGATTTAAAAGCATTAATATATATATGATTATTGCATTGGACTAATTATGTGATGAGTTTGGCCCACTATATCGTATTAATGCATCGATATGTCTCATGAGTCAAACTATGTCATCACATGAAGCCATAATGGAATGATTATGTATAGTCTAGGAATGAGGCCTTGACAGAATGTTATAGTTGTCCAACATTATGCATTTCCTTAATTTTTGATTAATATTTAACCAACATGTGATTATTTGACTTGTATATTTCCCTTGGTTAACAATCTTTTACTTATGATAATGGTAATAAATGCACATTGAAAAATGGAGTTTGTACTTGGAATTTCAATTATAAAGAAAGTGTAGAATCTATTTTCAAAACATTGATACAAAATTTAATATTAAATATATCCTTTAATGAATTTCATTTTATATGTTAGGTGAATCATGATTTTTTTCTTATGGAATTCTATGAAAGTATTATTTCATGTTCAAATTAGTACCTGCATCTGTGTATATCACCCTTAAATTAGTTGGATCAACACCTGACTTATATGCATTATTGCAAGCATTTTTAACATGTATGCGTACTCTGATATCAGTTTTATCTATTTCTTTTAAATAAATATATAAATTCTCAAGTAAGAGATTTCTCTATTTCTTTTTAAATTTACCATTTAAAAATGTCGATGAAGTGATGTACAGAATGTTGTTTTCCTTTTAATAAAACTTTTTGATATTATTTAACAGGATGTTTCAAAATAATTATTTAATTAAATTTTTTTAAAACCCATTACTAAACATTCTTGTGCTAACCCTATGTTTTAATTTATTATTACATGGTTAGTATATTTTTCAGAATTTGTGTATCCTTAGTTGATTGAAAAAATATGAAGATTATATTATATAGTTTTAAATAAAACTATTAGTTTTATCTGGTTTTCCAAAACCCTGACCAGAATTATTCTCTGTAATGGAATGTGATGTGTAATTTTATTTGCATGTTGTCATAAAAAAATTATACACCATGTTTTTGGCATCGACTGTAACATCCTAGGTAATGAAAGAATATAATATTTTCAATTTATTAATATTTATGAATTAAATATTAATTTTACTTTTAAGGGGATTCTATGTTCAATGGATTACCCGATACACAATAATGAGTTTCCTTGAAATCTTACGTTGCACACTAATAATATAATATTGTTATTTTAAATGATAGTTAATGTCTAGCCATTGTATTGGAGAAAATGAATATAACTAACAAAAATATGATTATAAATTTTTTTAAATGTTTTTACATTAATATAAATAAAGTTAGAGGCTTAAAAAAAGAAAATAATTCGATTTTATGCATAAATACTTTAATAATCACTAAAAGGTTGATTTACCACCATTTGATGGAGAAAACTATTTAAATCTAGTTTTGGTAACTTTTATACGTTATATTTGACTAAATAAAATTCTTTCTTAGAATTAGGACACAAAAATTTACATTTGGTATTTTGTTGAATTTTTCTGTTAAAATTCCTTTTTTAATTAATAGTGAAAAATACTGTATTTTAATTAAAAACTATATTTTAATATAACTTATTTATATGTTTAAATTATCTTTTTAAATATTTGTAATGTATAATTGGATTAATTTTTTACCATTTCATCAAATTACGGTCATTGGAAGAAATTTCACTTTGAAATAGGACATAAACAAGTGTTAGTCTTTTGATAGATATTATTTCTTAAAAACACGCTTCTTGTTTTGACAACGGGAATTGATTTCAAATTAATTAATGCCACTAATATGATTCGAATTTTGTAAACTAGACCAAATTTTTGAGTTTGTAATTTCAAATATAGCATAGACTGAATTTTTGGTATATTTCTGGAAAACCTGAATTTTTGATGAATTGTGAAACCACTAATTAGTAGTTAAAAAAACTGTCTTTTTCATTTAAATGATATTTTACCAGTTCTGTGAATTGAATTTCTAAAATCCAACATACATGGTTGTGATTAGTAGGTAATTTTTTTTCAATAAGATGAAAATAATATCTTGGTGAATAGTAACTTTTGACTTTTATTTACCGCGGTTAAAGGAAAATAGGGTTATTCAAGGTAAAAAGAATATTATAATAATAAAATATTATATTAACACTTCTCTTAACCTTATTTGATGAGTCATTACTGACCATTTTAATCCTTGGGTTGATTTTGGGACCCAATGGAGCCACTTGGATGTGGTAATGACACTTTAGATTATTTAATTTAAAGTAAAGACCAAATTGATACAATTAAATATCTTTTAGTAAATTTATTTTTACATGGGGTTATATAAGTTATCATTATGACTATAAATATTAATTTAAAATAAAAATTATTTCCTACATCATGGTATTTGTTTTATAATTTTTAGACATCAAATAAATAAAATTATTTATGACACAAAAATGATGCATTATTTACCTCATTAATAAATGATTTAAATAAATATGATTATAAATATTAATATAAAATACAAAATCAGTCCAATTCTTACTGGATGACTTTATTTCAACAATGAGTCATCTTATCTTATACCTTAATGATTTTTGGACCTTTATAAACCGAAAGTCATTATATAATAAAATAATATTTTCACACATTCCTAAAGAACCCCTCCTCCCCCTTATAAAAAGCCCTCACATAAAAACCATTCCACATACCTCTCAAGCCCCTTGGCTCATCCAAAACTTACCCAAATAATCTCTCGAGTGACCTATCATCCTTCTAGAATCCTTATTTTAGGCAAAAAGAACCTCAAGAAGTCATTTTGGTTCAAACCAATGAGAGTTACCCAAATTAAAGGTAATAATTTCTCTTAATTTCATTTCTTTTATTTTACTTCTCCAACCTCTAAAATCGTTTCATTCCTTTCTTATATAACAACAACAGTATCCTAAATATAGTAGAATTTTTTTTATGATAAGGATTCTAACTACACTTACACTCACCTCTATTTAATGGGTAAAGACCATAATATTTTTGTGGGTGGAAAACTAACACCTCACAAAATGATGATTGTTCCATTATCTTCTACCACCTATTATGTTGGACATTATTATAGAACTGTATTTATATATGATATATATTATGTTTATGTTTTCTTTATACTTCAGTATTTTTTATTTTAATATTACCTTTTTGTTTTCCATTATGAGGAAACGCGATAATTTCATTTGAGGATGTGCAGACTACTGCCCCCTCAATGTGATATGAATCGTTCATACCATATGTGGGAGGTATAAAGGACTACGTTATTGTAATTATATATGATATTAAACTGGAATTATAATATAACTATGTATCATTAAGTTTTCATTCCATTAAAATAAGAAATTGAAGTGAATGTAGCGTTTGTGCGTATGTATGACTTACCGTCTCCATGTATGGTGCATTTAATTTTTTATCTCCAAATTTTATATACTATTATAAATAAAAATATATAATGGATATATATTATATATATGATATCTAAATCATGAATATAATTCTGGTGATAATTTACTCTTGACCCCATGAAAAACATGTAATTATAAGGTGTTCATTTTTTACTGAAGTACCAAATATTGACAAAATGACCATTATTAACATAAATGACTACATAATGTTTATAACATGGTAATAAGTGATAGTAAAGGAAAAATAAACTTGAAAATGGGTTATTAATAAAGTATAAATTAACATAAATTTGTTATTCATGAAGAACAAGGAATTAATACATCAAGTCCGACACGTGGTAAGGGGTTTCTTATATCACTATTAATTCTGTGATATTTCCATTTCCCACCACTAATTTTTTATATGTGGTGCATTTTTTACTTCCATGTTATATATATTATCATAAATGTCTTTATATATTAATGTTATTATGTGAATCATTTTTTTGGTTATTAACTTTTGGTCATACGACTCAATTGATTACAACGTGGTAAGGGATTTTCATCTCACTTTTTATTCCCATGAGATTCATGCCATATTTAACACTATTTCCTTTTATGTGGAGTATGTACATCCAATGACTGTATTAATTCTGTAATATACTTCAATTTTAGGTATTTACATCTTCATTTTATGATCCTTCATTCATGGTTTGTATGTTTTGTATGTTACAAAATTAGTAAGGGAACCTTTCACCATATTCTTTTTAAAAGACATCTTTTTTTGTTATGTCATTTAGTTTACATATTCTAGTGTTGGGATATGTTTTTATATATCTTTATTGATGTAAATTTCATGTCCATGCAATGATATAACCTTCTCTACCTCATAAAATAATTTTCTAAATTTTAAAGTGACACAGCTAGGCTGTCGAATTTCTGTAAGGGAACTTTTTCAGCCAATTTCAATTACATGGGTTAAGCATCTACTTCTTGATTATGCCATGATATGATTATGTGTGAAATCATTGGTTATTTATTTATGTTTTAAATTACACTCCCCTCTGTGTGGATATAATTTTGATACACACAATCACTCCATTGATAAATTCACTTGTCATCAATATGAACTTGAAAATAGTAATTTTAACTCAATTTCCATTCATTGAGTTAAACATCCAAGTCATTGGTTTTTTCATAAAATGAACATGTGTTAATGTCCTCTGATTTAATTACACTGAATATCCAATCATATTGAGTGTATTTATATTTCTTACACATTATTATGAAATTTACTTATCCTAAATCTATGGATACAGTTTTTAAGGGATTTCGTCTCAATTTACATTCCATTGAGAGCTCATTGTTGTTATGCACCAATTCACTCTGATATTCTATATATACTATCATTTGGCATATTATATCATGAATCCCTTTATTCTCATGATATTATAAATTTTTGATTCAATTTTATTCCTCAATTATTGGTATTGAAGAGTCTTGAATTATTATAAAAAATCTTTAACAAAAATATTGTTTTAAATGTATTTAAGATTTATTCTTTTAAATCATTATCATTAATTTACACATTTTAAGAATAGTTTTATGGATTTATTTATATTAATGTTAATGTTTTAATAAGATAATTTATTTAAATTTTTAAAAGTTTTATGGGGAACTTTGATTCAAAAATATCATTATTAAATGTTTTAAATGGTTTTTTAAATGGTTTGAAAAAACACTGTTTATTTCAGTATCTTGATTTGGTATATAGGAACACGAAAATGTTATATTTCCTTTATACTTGTGTTATGTTTTATGGTTATGTCATGGTTATTGGACATTGTTTACGTATACGGGTGGTTCTGTGATAAACCTAGGGCGGGTGAGCCCGAGATAGCTCTCTAATGCATTGGGTAATGTGACAGAGGTAAACGATAATGTTTCTCCTAAGAGATTTATGGAATATATTGTGATGGGTATTAAAAATGTGACTCCTTATGTGGCTGTGATAGCTACAATGTAATTATTTTATAAATACCATATGTTACCTTACAGATATATGATTTTTGTGTCTCATTCAAAAATCTTATGATTTCATAAGGTATGTAATGGTTAAAAAGTATGGTTTCATTGATTTTTATTTATTGATGGGCTAATATTTTCCATCTCTATTTTATAACCCTTATTGAGATTTTTATACTCATCACTTGTTTTTGAAATGTTTTCCACAACACATAAAGATGAATAGGGTCAAGGATGAGATCAAGGAAATGCCATGCTATCTAAGACATGGGACTAGACAAGTCTCTTTTTTAAGAGTTTTTATTTTGTGAAAATGGATAATGGGTTGTAGTGTTTACACGTAATATTCAAGTTTTTATGTAATAGTTATGGCCTAATTCTCTAAAACTCTAAACCAGAAAAGATGCTCTATGTGAATTCTTGACATAATTCTAGATTATGTAATGTTTAAGGTCAGGTCCTTACAGTTGGTATCAGAGGTCAGTTTAGATAACTTTAGTGGTTAGGGTGATCTTTAAGAATAATTGACATTAACATAATGGTTAGGATTTCATAAAGATTCATAGTAATTTTTGATAAAGTCAATGAGTTTAAGGTATCATTAATAAGTATATCTTAGTAATTACCCTCCACATAAGATATTATTTGATGGTTTTACTGATATACTCACACTTACCTTTTTGGTTTTAGTAAATGGATGGATCTTGTAGGAACCATAGTAACCGTGGATGTGAAGAAAACTGTGATGGTTTTCGGAATGAGGAACTGAATGAAATGGGAGCTAGAATGGGAACTCTTATGGTTACTCTCAACCAACTATCTGGAGTCATGATTGACCACCTAAACATTGGTGATTTTTATAAGGCATCATATATGAAAAAAAAAATCACAATGAAAATTTTAGTAATAATCATAAAAGTTATGTATATTCAAAAAACTATGTGTCAAGGATGTGGAAAGAGACACACAAGAAAATGTTTCAAAGGGATGGTAAGATTCTATAGATGTGGAAGTGAAGGTCATAATGCAAGAACCTACCATGGAAAAACAAAGCATCCAGTTGACTCTAGGAAAGAGAATGATGTTCATTATGAGGGATCAATTGAATGTTTTAAATGTGGAGTGCATGGTCATTATACAAAAAGATGTCCTACGATGATGTTTTGAGAATGGAATCACCAGGAGAATAAAAATATATGTTTACCATTACCTAATTCCATTTAATTGAGCATGGGGAAACTTACAATGATCAATAAATGTTATGGATTATTTCATAACTGATATTTAGAAATTATTGAATCTTAGAATATGATTCATGATTTTTTTGTAGGAAAGAAGTATTTCAGAATAAGATGGAAAGGAATTGTTAATAGATCATGAAGAATGTTGAATGAGTAAGAAGTCAACATATAATGGATTCAAGTGTTATGAGAGATTTTAGGACGGTGAAATGCATAATAGTCTTAAGGCTATTTTGGTGATGGGATTACATTAGAAGACATTTTATAGAATGTGTAACCCTGAAGTTTGATATATGAAAATTTTATTCAAGTAATAATTATCAATTCTTTTTTGGATATAGTTATAAAGAAAAATTTGGGTTTATATGATCCTAAATTTTGATCCAATTACGGGTTAATATATTTTTGGATGTAAAATGAATGTTATTAAATAACCTTTTTGGTTGAAGTGTACTTTGGTTTTTTATCAATTAATCTCTTTTTTGGGAATTTAATAAAATTATATATTATTTTAAAATGGAAAACACTCAGGCCTCTTTACAACCCATCGTGTCAAACAACGTTATGTGAATCAAACCCATAACCAAAGTGTGACTGGGATTTAATGCCTACCACTGGACTACGTAAAGTCCCTAGTTAGTATGACTAATTATTTTTAATTAGATGATTTTATGAATCAAGAAAATGATTAATTTGGGTTTTATATGTATATAAATAACCTATCATGGAGAATATGTGATTTGGTTAATTACTTTTCAATATGAGACTTTAAGTGTAACTGAAGTTATTTGGAGATAAATATTAAGATTTATCTTAGAAGACTATGTGATTAAATCCTTATGAGATTTGGGTTTCAATATTTTATTTGATTATGTTGATTAATTATATAGACAATTGTATATTGAATGGTATTTCTTGAACATTGGTTACTTTTGGTTGAATTTTAGAGATTAAGAGTACTACTTCTTTTTATAATGGATTATCCTTTTGGGGATTATCTGATCACGTACTAACCAATTTTGGTTTTGGTTAATTTATAAAGATACAGGAAATATGTGGTCTATATTTTTTGGATCATTTTATTCTCTATACGTTGATTATAGAATTTCGAATGTGAACAAGTCATCTTGAATACCTACCATTTGGAGGAAAGATGAGTTTGTAGTAGACTTTTATTAAAGGATGACACTCTACATGACAAGTAAGAATATTTCCTTACGATCCTAGTCTAGTTATTAACAAAATTATTCAACTATATAAAAAGTATCTTGTTTCCAAAATTTTATAAGCCTTCTTTTATCATCTGTCATTTACCCAACCACAAATTTTTGTATTGTGGTGGTTAACTTTCCGTGATCAAGTTCTCTATCACTCTAAATTAATCAATGAGAGTTAGTTTATATCAAAAATCCATGTTTTCATAGAATCCAAGAATTTTTTTGTCTCGGTTAACCTTTGTACTTCTCTTCATTTATTTTAATGTGACAGTTTTGTTGACTCTTTTTCCGATCTGGGACTATAAATGAACTTTCCAGTCCCAAATTTTAAAATGTGAGGACCCAATTTCCAAAAGGGGGACAGGGTGTATCATTCTATGTAAATAAAGAATATAATAATTTCATATTTATTAATATTTTTTAATTAAATATTAATTTTTATTTATAGGAGATGCTATGTTCTATGGATTACCCGATACGCAACAATGGGTTTCATTGAAATCATACATTGCACACTAATAATATAATATTATTATTTTAAATGGTAGTTAACACCTTGCCATTGTATTGGAGAAAATGAATAGAGCTGGATAAAATATGATTATACATGTTTGTTAAATGTTTTTACATTTATCCAATTAAATTTAGAGGCTTAAAATAAGAAAATAATTCAATATTAAGCATAAATACTCTAATATTCACTAAAAGGTCAATTTACCGCCTTTTAATTTTGAACCCTATTTAAATATGGTTTTGGTTACTTTTATATGTTCTATTTTACCAAATAAAATTCTTCTTTATAATCGGGCATCAAAATTTACTTTGGGTAAATTTTTTGAATTTTTCTGATAAAATTCATTTTTTAATGAATAGTGAAAATACTGTATTTTAATTCAAAAATATCTTTTAATCTTACTTCATTATATGTTTAAATTATATTTTTAAATAGTTTTAATTTTTAATTAGATTATTGTTTTACCATTTAATCCAATTCTGGTCATTGGAATAAATTTCACTTTGAAACTAGACATAAACATGTGTCAATCTTTTGATAGATATTATTTCTTAAAAACACGTTATTTGTTTTTACAACTAGAATTAATTTTAAATTAATTAATTCCACTTCTATGCTTGAATTCTGTAAAATAGACATAATTTTTGAATTTTTAATATAAAATATAGATTAGGATGACTTTTTTGTATTTTTCTGAAAAACAACAATTTTTTATGAATAGTGAAACCATTAAGTAGTAGTTAAAAAAACTAACTTTTTCATTTAACTAAAATTTTACCTCTTCAATGAATTGAATTTAGAAAATATGACATACATGGTTGTTATTAGTATGTAAAATGTGGTTCAATAAGATGAAAATAATTATTTGGTTGATAGTAACTTTTGACTTTTATTTACTACGGTTAAAGGCAAATAGGGTAACTCAAGGCAAAAAGCATATTATAATTATACAAAATTACATTAACACATGTACTAACATTATTGGATGAGTCATGGCCGACCATGGTCATCCTTGGGTTGATTTTGGTACCCCAAAGAGCCACTTAATAGTGATAATGGCACTAGATTAATTAATTTTAAGTAATAACCAAAACGACACAAAAAAAATATCGTTTAGTAAATTAATTTTTACATGGGGTTATGTAAGTTATCTTTTAGAATATAAATATTTATTGGAAAGATAAAAATATTTCCTATGTCATGGTATTTTGTTTATAATTTTTAGACATTAGATAAATAAAATTATTTATGACACAAAAATGATGCAGTATTAACCTCATTAATAAATGATTTAAATAAATAGAATTATAAATATTAAAATTTCATCCAAAACATCTCTAAATATTATTTTATGTATTTATTTAGACCACGAGTCATCTTTTATTTGACCATAAATAGTTTTGGAACTTTAGAAACCGAAAATCATTATATAATAAAAAAATATTTTCACACTTTCTTAAAGAACCCCTCACCCCCCTTATAAAATGACCTCACTTATAACCCATTCCTCACAGCTCTCAAGCCTTTTGTCCCATAAAATACCTACCCAAATAATATCTAAAAATACCTCTATTCATAATAGAAACCTTACCTTAGGATGAAGGCACCTCACGAAGTCCATTTGGGTCAATCCAAAGCGAGTTACCTGAATTAAAGGTAACCGTTTCTCCTAAATTCTTCTCTTTTATTTTACTTTTCCAACCGCAAAACACTTTTCATTACATTAATTTATAACAAAACCTGTATCCTAAAAAAACTAGGATGTTTTTATTATAATTATTCTAACTACACTTATACACACCTCAATCTAATGGGTAAACAACATACTATTTTTGTTGGTGGCAATCAAACATCTCACAAAACGATGATTGTTCAATTATTTTCTACCACCTCTTATGGTGGACATTATGATGGAACTGTATTTATATATGATATATATTTGGATTATGTTTTCTTTATGATTCTATATTTTTAATTTATATCATACCATTATGGTTTCCATTATGAGTAAATGCGATAATTTCATTTGAGGAAGTGCGGACTACTACTCCCTTAAAGTGATAAGAATCGTGCATACCATACGTGGGACATATAAAGGATAGAGTTATTGAAATTATATATGATATTATACAGGAATTATAATATAACTATTTATCATTTTGCTTTCATTCTGTTAAAATATGAAATAGAAATGAGTGTAGCGTTCATGCATAGGTACGACTTACCCTCTCCATGAACGGTTAATTTCAGTTATTATATACAAATGTTATGTACTATTTTATGTAAATATATATAATTAATATATATTCTATATATTATATATAAATCTTGAAAATAATTCTTGAGATAATGGATTCTTGACCACTTGAAAAACATGTAATTATAGGTGTTCATTATTGACTCAAGTACTAAATACTGACAAAACGACCATTATTAACTTAAATAATTACATAATGTTTATAACATGGTAATAAGTGAAATAAATGAAATAATAAACTTGAAAATGGATTATTAATAATGTATAAATTAACATAAGATTATTATTCAGGAAGAACAAGGAACAAAAAATTCTTGTCAGACAGGAGGTAAATGGTTTCTTATCTCACTTTTAATTCCGTGAGATTTCCATTATTCCCCACTTATTTACTGTATGTGTTGTATTTTGTACTGAAATTTTATATATATTATCATTATTCCCTTTATATATTCATGTTATTCTATGAATCATTTTGGTGGTTATTAACTTTTGGTCATACGAATCGATTGATTACGACGTGGTAAGCGATTTTCATCTCACTTTTTATTCCCATGAGATTCATGCTATATTTTCCACAATTTCATTTTTGTGGAGTATGTACTTCCAAAAATTTTATTAATTATGTAATATAATTCCATTTATTGTTATTTACATCTTCATTTTATGATCCCTTTTCATGGGTTGTATGTTTCGAATGTTTCCAAATCGGTAAGGGAACCTTTAACCCAATTCTTTTTAAAAGACATATTTTTCTGTTTTGTCTTTTAGTTTAAATATTCTAGTGTTGGGATATGTTCATATAAATCCATATTTTTGTAAATTTTATGTTCAAGTGATGATATAACCTTTTCAATCTCATCAACTCATTTCCTGTAGTTTAATGATACGCTGCTAGGCTGTCGAATTTCTGTAAGGGAACTTCTTCACCCAATTTCAATTCCTTGGGTTAAAATTCTACTTCTTGATTATGTCATGATATGATTATCTGTGGAATATTTATTTATTTATTTATATTATAAATTCCACACCCATTTGGGTGGATATAAATTTGTTACTCACAATCACTCCATTGATAAATTCTCATGTCATCGATATAAACTTGATATGAGTAATTTTAACTCAAATTCCATTCATCGAGTTTAACATCCATGCCATTAGTTTTGTCATAAAAATAACATGTGTGAATGTCCTCTGATTTATTTACACTTAATATCCAATAATATTGAGTTTATTTATATTTTTCACAAATTATTATATAATTTACTTATCCTTATTCTAAGGATATAGGTTTTATATGGGATTTCACCTCAATTTACATTCCATAGAGACCTCATTTTTGTAATGATACAATTCACTCTTACATAGTGTATATACTTTCTTCGACATATTATATCATGAATATCTTTATTATCATGATATTATAAATTTTTGATTAAATTTTATTCTTCAATTATTTGTATTCAAGAGTCTCTCATTTTGTTAAAAACTCTTTAACAAAATTATCATTTTAAAAGTTTTGAAGATTAAATATTCTAAATCCTTATAATTAATTTCAATGTTTTAAAAAAGGTTTTATGATTTTATTTATATGGACATTAATTATTTCAAAAGAATATTTATTTAAACGTTTCAAAGTGGTATGTGCCACTTTGATTCAAGAACCTCTTTATTAAATGTTTTAAATGGTTTTGGGAATGGATTGATAATGCATTGTTTATTTCAATATCTTGATTTGAAATATTGGAATATGGAAATGTTATATTTCCTTTATACATGTATTATGTGTTATGGGTATGTTATTTTTTTGGGCATTGTTTATGTATACGAGTGGTTCCATGATAAACCTAGGTCGGGTGATCCCGAGATAGCTCTCCAATGCATTGGGTAACATGATAGATGCAAGCATTAATGTTTCTCCTAAGAGATTTAGGGAATATATTGTGATGGGTATTACAAATGTGAATCCCTTTGTAGGTGTGATAGAAAAAATGTATTTATGTTATGAATACCATAATTGACCTTTATGATTTATGATTTTTTTGTGTCATTCATAAATCTTATGATTTCGTAGGGTATGTTATGATTGGAAATTATGGTTTCATTGATTTGTATTTATTTCTGGGATAATGTTTTACTTTCTTATTGTATAACCCTTACTGATCATTTTATGCTCATCCCATGTTTTTTGAAATGTTTTCCACTGGACCAAAAGATGAATAAGGTCATGAATGAGACCCAGGAAAATTCAT
The DNA here is from genome assembly GCA_963277665.1 of Viscum album. Taxonomy (NCBI): domain Eukaryota; kingdom Viridiplantae; phylum Streptophyta; class Magnoliopsida; order Santalales; family Viscaceae; genus Viscum; species Viscum album. The sequence goes on along the minus strand of OY728152.1, from coordinate 324,169,982 downwards.
GCCTTCTAAAACATGGGACTAGACATGCCTTTATTTTTTAAGAGTTTTTATTTTGTGAAAAATTGATACTGGGTGGTAGTGTCTACTTGTAATATTCAAGTTGTTATGTAATTGTTATGGCCTAATTTTCTAAAACTATAAACCTGAAAGGATCCCCAATGTGAATTCTTGACATAATTCAATATTATGTAATGTTTAAGGCCGAGTCCTTATACTGACTACGAGCTTCTGTGGTTGGGTCCTAAAATTACACGTCAAGAATTTTTCAGAGGATAGAAAAATAAATTCTAATTCGACTGAGGTTTGATGATGTTTCTTATAAATTAATACCTGAACCACACTTCCACTTATATTTTGGGACTAGAGGAGGCCAATGAGCACTATACAGAGGAGATGCATTCAAAGAGTGATGATCTAAAGCCCCGATTCATCGTTGTTCTTCACCTCAACACTACTTTGGGTAACCATGAAGTCTATTCTCATAATTTCTATCATGTGACAGTATTTTCTTTTGTGTTATGTTATGTTGTTTTAGGATGAATTGTTGTTAGGGATTATTTATTTTAATAATTCTTTTTTATAGGTGCTTCTCTTTCTATCCATTCCAAGTCATATTATCGATGTATTAAATGAACCAACAAGGTGATTTGTGGGTGTTTATGATATTTCATCAATTAAACTGTTTTGTTTTTGTATGGCCATTATGAAATCATGGTCAAATGTGTTTAAAAAATGTTTTGGGTAGCCTATTTCTATGATTAAAGCTTGCAGGGAGTCGTTAATTACTAAAAGGATACACAAATTTAAAAATTTATTAAAACACTTACAACCTAACTAAATATGTAATATTTAGAATATCTAAGTGAGGAAAACACATGGAAAATATGTATATTTAAATTCATTAATAAAAATAAATTTACAATTGACTGTATTTTTGACAAAAATAAAATAAGTTCAATAAAGAAAAGGTTTGATATCATGGGAGAGACAAGCCATGTTCAGGGATTTTCCTATTCATTTTCTTTTGATATAATTGATAATAAATTTATTCAGGTATGGTGTCAGAATTCGGTCTGCAAGGGTCCTTTTTCTGATTATCCTTTTCTAATCATAGGAATAAACCATTGGAATGTTCATCTACTAAACAAAATCACACAACTTGGAAAACCAAAATTATATTTAATCAGAACGATTCTAGATTGTATATTTTTCATAGAAAAAATAGATCAATGAATTAATGAAATCTACTAAACTACCTCAGAATGCATCAATTGAAATAAAAGATGGAAAAAATATGAATCAGAATTGGTAAAATGAGTTGCATAAATCCAAAACACAATTAATGAAATGAAATAGTTGCTGCCATCACTTCCCCCTATAATAACATCACTCGGCAAAAAAGAAACTACTCGCTCAGGAGAGGCATGATGAGAATGAGAAGAATGGGTACTCAAAAAAGAATAGTTGTGAATCAGGTCTCTAAATCATCACTACATGAATTAATGTGAACCGTGTGGTTTTTCATGGCCTCACCCAATCCCGAACTCCTAGGGAAGGTGTGGCCAATGGGTTAATTTATAGTAAAAATCATGAAAACTCAGTCGCGATTGCATTTATTTTTCAATATATCGAAAATGTCAAGACGTATAATGAGGTTTCATGTAATTTATCGATTCGATCCTCATGAATCATGAATCTCAACAAAATTTCAAAAAAAAATTCTTGATAATTATCAAGTTCTGTTATGGAGTTACACAGAATGTAACTTCTTTTCACAACTTGTAATGGAGTCACGGCTTTCCCTATGTGGAAAATTATTTTGAGAACTCATGATTTGTAATTTATTTAAAAAATTTGGAAATGGATTTTTTCCAAATTTTCGGTTTTATCCATCTTCAAATATCTAATTTCATTATACTTTTCATCTCCAATGGCATGAAGTGTCTTTTAGATCCAAAAATTTCATCTTTTCATTCATTCTTAAGCAGTCATCATTTTCTTCCATAAAACATAAAAAATCAAAATTTTCCATTATTCAAAATTTTATTCAATTAAATACCTAAATAAAATCATTATAACACACTAAAAGGTATTCCTAAAATTCACTTATCGGTGAATAATAAAACATGTTTCTTGAAGAATGAAAATTAAGACAAAATTGCCTTTCTAATTTTCTATCATGGAACCATAAAACTACATGAAATAGATATCATTAATTGGATATGTAAATACCACAAAATTTAATTACAATAATCATTTAATACATTAATTTTCATTATATACACCACACAAAAGAAATGAGTGGTGAATGTTAAATGTATCTCATACATATAAAAGGTGAGATGAAATTCCCTTACCTTAAGTCTTGCATTTCATCATACTTAATGAATCCTCAGGTATAATCAACATAATTGTATTTTTCATTTATAAAATAACCATTTTCATTTATTTAATACCATATATGGTTTAAATATGATATTATATTGTTTTTTATCAATTTCTTTCTAAAGTAAAATTTCATGTAACAACAGCTTTATTTTTCATACATGTTTTGACTTTTTATTCTAGATAATCATACTTATGTCATAATAAAATAATTTTAAGAATTAATAACATGGAATTAATATCATATATATTCATATATATTTATTTGTAATTATTTATAAAATATAAAAATAATAAATTAAATACAACTTTCATTGAAATGGTAGGCCATACGTACGCATAAACACTATTTCCATTTTTTTTAATTTTTTAATGAAAGGGAAGTAAATGATATTTATATATAATATTTATAGAGGAATTATTATGTCATATATATCACATATTTTCATTAAACCTATCTTTAATACAATGTATTTAAATTTTGAATGAATCACATCACTTTGATTAGATGGTAGTCCACACGTTCACAAACGATGTTATTGTATAACCAAAAAATATCAAGCATGATGTTATGTGTTATATAATAATACCAAAATCATAATGTAATTGATAATATCATATATATAATAGGAAAATATTAATTTCATCATTACTACCAACTATGAGATGTGGTAAGGGAAGAACCAACAAAATTAGTTTGTGGGGTGATTGCCCTCCAAGCACAAAAACATTGATTGAGTAACCCATTTGATGGAAGTGGGTGAATGTGTACATCATAAAAATGACTTAAAAACATCTTAGTATATTGAGGATACTATGGTAATTTTATAATTTTTTAATAAGAAAAATTTATGTAGAGGATATTGAAATGAAACAAAATTTTTTATTGAAGGATGTCACATATTCTTTGGGTAACTCATTTTGGATTACACCAAAGGGATTTTTGTTCACTCTAGGCATAAAGAGAGGATTCTAGGACGATGATAGGGATATTGGGAAGATATTTTTATATTTTAGGATTTATAAAAATGCGTTTATAGGTTTTAAGATAGGGGAATAGATGCTGGCCTTTTATAAGCGCAGAAAGGGACACAATTGGTATTTTTGTAAAAATTGTGTTCTCTAAACGTTTTAATTGTCTCTCAGGGGTCAAAAATGGACCATTAAATCCCCTTATTAATTTAATGGTCTAAAAATGGACATATAATATTTTTCATGAATGTTTAGGTTCATATTTAAATGTTATATTCTATTTTTTTCATAATTAAACTCATATTTTAACTTTTTCATTGTAAATGATTTTAAATTAAATTCTATAATATTTAATGTAAAAAACAATGTTCACCTTATTGTAAATTAAAAAATATGATGATCCAAAATATGGAATGCATTTTTCAAAATGATAATCATTTAATCAGATGAAAATAATTTAAAATTAATCCTATAGATGGGATGAAACAACAAGTTTTCAATGTAAAATTTTCAAAAGTTAGAATAGAATGTATTTATAGTTTTAATGAAAAATTGGATCCAGTGACCTAAATTGGACTAATTGATGTAAAATTTTAATATTTATACATTAAAATGACATTAAAATATAATATAATATAATATAATATATATATATATATATATAGGAATTATATGAAAAATATGTTTCAATAAAATATTTGTGTTTTCCTCTATTAATTATAAAATGAAATATTACATAAAAATTACAAAAATTTTCTCTATTATCATTTGGAGATTAAAATTTCAAAAAAACTTTTATTTTTTAAAATAAATCATATGAGTCAAAATTTATTTTTAAAATTGTTTCTCCATTAAATGTATGTTAAATTACCATATAGAAATATAATTTTGTTTCCAAAATTCTGACTTAGTCTGATAAATTGTATAATAAAACACATAAGATGAAAGCTAAATAGTTGATTGATTATAACATATATATATATATATATATATCATTAAAATCACATGTAAATGATATTTTAATTAAATTACTATGGTAAAACCTGTTTGATTAAATTAATTTTTTTCCAAAAAAATATTTTTAATATTTCCATAAGGGTTTTATTTTGATTTCGAGCTATTTGGTAAAAAAATAATTCATTTTATATAAATTTTAAAACAATATTTTCGTAATTTAATTAATTATATTTATAAATTTTATTCAAAAATCTATGTGGTAACTATAATAGTATACTATAATATGGTATAACTCGGCCATGCATATAAAAATAGTTATCAAAGTAACTCGACATCTAGTGTAATAGAATACAAAAATATTGTTTCATTTACAAAAAGATAATATTTGTTTCCCATATAGTGAAATCTTAACATGGTTTCTTGAATAATGAATGTAGAACTTGGTGTTTTGTGTAATGAAATCTATCTATTAAATTTAATTTATTCGAAACAATTAATTCATAAAAACTCAGGGTGTTACATTCTACCCCATTATAATGAATTTCCCCCTTGAAATTCGATTGGGTTATCAAAGGATCAATAAATGAATATTTATTTTATAGAATCACAAATAATAAAAATGAATAATAAAATTAGTTTAATAATGAAAATAGAGAACCATAACGACATCCCAAATTTACTCATAACAATGCATCATCATAGAAGAACATAGGTTTGTAGTGAAAATTGGACATGGAATAAAGGAGTAAATAATTATTTTAATTTATAAAGATCATTGATTTTATGTAAGTGAATGATAAATGAAACATTAAAGACCTAAAAACCATAAACATTGGATGATTTATAAGAACATTAGTGTAACAAAAAGGAAGGATTGAGAGAAAAAATTTTCCAATATCATTTTCTTAGAGTTGAGGAATTATTTTACATTATAATAATATATTTAAATATAATTAGTTGAATATATTTATTTTTATATTAGGAATTGCATACTTCGGTTATTATATTTAATATTTACACTTTTTCTCTTACTCTATAAAGTGAATGTGTATTTTTCATTCCTGAGGTACTGACAGATCATGTGGTATAATGATATGTTATTCCAGTAATATTTATTTAACAGCATTAAAAAATTCTAAGCATAAGTTATCTAACATGAAGAAATCATCATACGGTGAGATAATACCTTAATCTCAAAAAAATCATCTAAATCAAAACAGAAACATTCCATAAATGATTAACATTATAAACCATTAAAAAGATGAAAATTCACAACATTAGTACAAATTCACTAAATTTCTAAAAACTTTCTTCTCATTGATCCCCCATATATCATAACGTAGCTCTTTGTTGTGACCTAACAAACATGTGAATACCATTATAATGTATTTTCATGATAATAACCCGAAATAACATAAATCATTATTAGAAACACAAATGATTCCTAATTCATTACATAAAAAACTGTCTACTTGAAAAATTCCATAAATACAAAATTATTGTAAACTCCATCAATGATAGTATAAATGAGTTTGTGAAAAAAATACTTAATTAGTTGCAATGTAATTGGTACCATCCAATTTACTTATTCATATACCATATATATATATATATATATTAAAACATAATAATCATAGCATAGGTAACACATTAAGTGATATATTTCCATTAATCATGTGTTTTCCATGAGTATCACCATGCCATGAAATATATTTTATTATCAATCAAAACCATTAAATATATTAATATAAATTATTAGCAGAATAGATCAGTTGAAAAAATAAATTTTCCATTATACATTCATAATTTTTCAATCCAAATTAACAAATACATCAATCCTTCCATGTAATGTCCTGGTTCCATAAGCCACCCAGAGGTGCCCCGTACTCGGTTGGTCACATGGCCTCAAGAAAATTTCCCCTAATTCCAGAGGCTGCCGATTAGTAGTGATGGACTTGGGCGTGACAGTGGAGAAACTATGCCCTCATTGGTAGAGTAATATAGTGGATGGGAAACAATACCCAATAGCGGAAGCAGTAAATATACCAACAACAGTAATAGCGGAAGACTGGAATGGAACCTCAATAACATTAACTATAAAACAACGAAAGGGAAAATATGACCTCATTGGCATAGTAACACAGCAGAAGAGAAAAAATAAACAGTAACAGAAGCAGTAAATATACCAACAATAGTAATAGTGGAAGACAATAATAACAAACAACTGATGCACATATATAAATGATGCATGGTAACATGTGTCTAGGAAATCAGCCAAACAGATCATAGTGCTGGAATACAAGGTGCACTATACCAAAGTACAATAGAAACATATGAATAGCTCCTCAGCATCACAAGACTACGTTTGGTCCCATGCTCTCCAGCTCCACAACAAGTCAAGAAACAAAATTCCTCTAATAGCACTTTGTAACGTCCCAGTTCCAGAAGCCACCCCAGAGGTGCCCCATACCCAGTTAGTCACATGGAATCAAGTGAATTTACCCAAACGGTAATGGCTTTTGACTAGCACCCAGGGCCTTGGGTGTGATAGTAGGGAAACTATGCCCTTATTGGCAGAATAACACACCAGAAGGGAAACAATAGAAAATATCAGATGCAGTAAATATACCAATAGTAGTAATAGCAGAAGACTGGAATAATAAACAACTGAACACATATATAAATGATGCATGGTAACATGTGTCTTAGAAAGTAGCCAAACAGATCACAATTATCAAATACAAGTAGCACTAAACAAAAGTACAAAAGAAACTGATGAATAACTCCTCAGCATCGCAAGGATAAGCTTGGTCTCATGCTCTTTAGCTCCACAGCAAGTCATGTACCTGAAGTATAAGGGTGCATTCCCTACTCTATACCTATAGTAATATAATCTATTTAGGCCCAAAAGAATGGCCCAAACAGGGTGTAAGACTAAATCCATGTAGGCAACCACCAAAATATCTGTGCCTAATAGTCAGTGAATATATGGCATGTAAAAGTATAGAAGCAGTAAGCAAGAAATTACTCAGCAGAAAACAATTGCACATATCAAAAGAACTAATTCAAGTAGGGTAACCCCATAAGATGTCCATACAGCCTATCTCCTCTGGTTCAGTTATATGAATATATAAGGACTCTCTGAGGAAGAGCTCATAGTAAATTCTAGTTACAGTCAAAAGTAATTCATGACTATATGAGGAAGCTCACACGTTCAATTACCCTTATTGTCTAAGTTAAGTCAAGGACTCTCTATGGAAGCACATATGGTCAATTTCCCTCATATCCTAAAGGTCAAGGACTCTCTGAGGAAGCTCACTCATTCAATTCCTCTTATAGCCCCTAGTGGTTCAAAGACGCTCTAAGGAAGATCACACTTAAATTCCTCTTATTGTATATGAACGTCATATAATCTTTGAGGAAGCACACATGGTCAATCCCTTTATAGTCTAAAGTGCTCAAAGGAACTCTAAGGAAGCTCACTCGGTCAATTCCCCTTATAGTCTCCTTCACCATATTCTCACGACACTATGTAAGTCAACGAGCATAGAAATGAAATATGGGAAAAGTAAACCTCAAGTTCATCTTGGATAAATGGTCTACACCATCTCATGAAAGTCAGATAATATAATCACACCATCAAATATTACTAGGCATAGAAATATCAAGGAAGCCTAACGGCTATACAGGACCAAATGACCATAAACAGAACATGCCTGGGAAAACACATTCGAGGCATAGAAAACTACCCTATTCATATCCAATTAGCCTTAATTTACACATACCAGCATAGAAGAAAATTAACTGGGGTAGAATGGTAAACACACAATAACCCCTTCAAGGGTATTGGTCAAAATTGCACATAAAACTCAAATAATTTCAACGAAAATCCCCAAACCACTAGCCTCGGCATTAGAAAATCTGTATATTTGTTCCTTGAGGCATGAATCACCATATAAAACCAAAGATATACAAAAAAATCTATAACATTCAACCAAAAATATCTCATGAGAGAGTAGAAATAATAATATGAGGCTCTAGGAGAAAAGAGAAACCAATTATGTGATTCCAACGCAACAGACGATGTTGGATTTGGAGGATGGATGCTCTCTTGGGGGTTCGTTGAAGATCTACGGCCGTACGGTGCTCTCTGTCGAACGAGACATAGAAGAAGAGCATTCTAGTTATTATACATTACCTTGGTTCATTTAATGAAAAAAATAAAGTACACAACGTGTACTTTTGAAGTGCATGGCATGTACTTTTGAAATACACATCACGTACTCTCCATTTCTTTACTCCTCTTTAGCCGGCCTCTAGGTCACCCCACACAGCTGTGTGTGTGGCTGCTACATGGACAGTCACCGGCTACCTATGGTAATGGAGTACATAGCTTATACTCATAATGTACATGATGTGTACTTTGATAATTTGTAGAGTTTTTTCTTTTTTTCAAAAAACTACCAGAAAAGAAAAAACATACCTGAAAAGAAGATCCGGGTTCTTACATTCCACATCAATTATTGGAAATGAATAAGTCATTCCCCTTCCTAAATGTAAATTCCTAGGTCCGGGAATTGATTTGGGTAATCCACATGTTCTCTAAAGATAATATATTTATCACTTCGACAATGTGTCACTCAATGATCCCTTTTTCCACATAGATAACATCTTCATATCCATTTGAGATATTACACCTGGTTTTACTTCCCTCCTTCTTAACATGTTGGGGTATGTTTCTTCTATCATCTACATTATTTATCACATGAAATTTCATAAAATCTCATATATAACTTACTCCATCTATCAATAATGAACAGAATTTCATATTTTCAATCATATAACTCAATACCTAATTTGGAATAATCCAAACAACAATTAATCATTTTATAATAAAATTTTGATACTCATTATAAAAAAAATATTTCACATTTAATGTTAACCTAGTTCCATTCCATTCCCTCCATAGAATAAAACTAGGAAGCATAGAGTGAGAAATAATTATCATTGAAAATAACATAATTATTCTGAAAAATCACTTATAAGATGTCTTAGTAATGAAATGTTCTTCTTTAATCTATGAAACTTCCTTTTATCCTTGGTTATTCACAGTAATATTCTATTTAAATGTGTAGTTATGGTTCATAAATATTTTGTTAATTCCTATAGCATATCCCTTAGTAGTGTCTTACCAGTTTAATAGTATGTTCAATTTTCTTTCACCTGTTCTCGATCAAGTCTAGGTCAATATAGTGTTTTGGGGTTGTTACCCCTATGAACATCTATGATAGATCCATATCCACTTATAGTATCTAGATTGTGATGTATTTTTAGGAAACTACTTGATCTATCATATTCCAATATTCTAGGATGATTTAAAATAATTTATCTCATCGATATACTAATCCTTAGAGACATCCTAGGACATAACCATATAAATATTCGTTTGGATATCACTAACGTTTTCTCATCCTTATTTCAAATGGATGACTGAACGTTTCATTTGATACGAACTATAGATACCCCAAATTAACATACATAGATATTAAATCATTTAACATGAATATTCATCACATTAGAAATGTAAATTCATAAGGAAAATGATAGTTTAGTGGATTTGGTTACCTGGAACACAAACTTCTAACTTGGTGAGTGATGTTTAATGTTTCCCAAAAACATTTTCCCCTTAAGAAATTATACATAAGACATTTCTTCATAACATTTGGAAACTAAATATATGAAATGTTTAGATTATATGCTCAATAAGGGTAAAGAAGTATAATATGTAAGAATAATATGAAAATAAGGGTTTGAGAAGATGAGAACAACATTTAAAAATAATACCCTTAGTATCAAAGATCATACACTTGAGTCATCGCATAAATATTGGTAGAAAATAAGACAAAAATCATATAGGAATCATGATAATATTCTATGAGAAATTATCATATGAATAATACATAGAATTTTTGGCATACACATAATAATATGTAATCATTCCATATAAGATCAAGGACCATGACCAAAACCTAACTGGGTACTTATAGGGAATACAAATAATGGGTGGGATAAACTTCCATCCTCAGTTGCAACCCTTCCCTTTTACGAGAATGAGTCCACTCCCCATACTATCTTAGTAGTAGAGGTTCACTCAAATGATCATATTAGTTGTCAAGGATCACTCCCAAGAAAGTCTTAAAGGGTATACATTGTTACTAAACCAACTTTAATCCAAATTCTATCCTTTCCTATATCAAGAGATATAAATCATTACCTATTGAATTTGAAGGAGAAATAGATCCCACACATCCATTAATGAAATTATACATACTTATTTCCCAATATCATGAACAATATGATCACAACCCATAAAAATGAAATGGGTATCACAAAACATTTTATCAAATCATAACCCTAATTATAAAGATAGTTTAAAATTTATGTTATCAAAGAAAACCCCATGGAAGAAGAGGGTTTCTTAAGTATAAAACCCATGAATGTAAAATTGGTTTCATATAGATCTAGTAATAAAAAATAAAACCTTTATATAATGAATATAAAGGGTACCTTTGGATTATATTCCCATAAATTCATGTGTAAGAACAACATACTTCCTCTAATATGGAAAATAATTTTGAAATATATTTTAAAATCATTTCTTGAGGAGAATATCCTTTCTTCTTTGAAAAATTATTTTTAAGACATAATAAAATTCTAAAACCATATTTATGAAAATAACTTTTAAAATTTATAAAACAATAATTATTTTGTTTTTATTTTTATCCTTCAACACATATAAAGGAATCATGAAAACATTTTGAAATATTTTTTCCGTGAAATCCTCCAATAGAAACTTGAAATCTTTTTGGGGAAATATTTATATAAAAAATAAAAAGGATTATTCAAAACATTAAAAAATTATTTTACATCTAAAAAATTTTAAATAAGATTGAAAATAATATTCACTCATTTTAAAAATAAAACTTCTTTTTAAAATCATTTTTCTTTAAAAATATTTAAAAAAACATGAAAATAATTTAATCACATTTTAAAAATAATTATTATTTTTAAAATGTTCCACTAAATATAACTATAAGAAAAATAATTTACTAAAAAATAGGGATGAATTTATAAAAACAGTAATATTTTAAATATGATATAGAGGCTTCAATTAAATGATGATCCTCAAGGAAGAAAAATTCATTCATGCAGAATATTCTTTTTTCTCCGTAAATAGTCTAAAAAAGATCCTCAAATCGAAAATTATAAATTAGTTATATTTTTGAAACCCATGTTTTTAAAATATAAAACATGGGTTAAAAATTCATTTTAAAGTTAGAAGTTAATTTTTTTTTAAAAATGAGATTATATTTAGAATACATGTTTTGGAAGAACACATATTTCTGACCAAAAAATAAATGGAGTCCTGTTTTTCCTAAATAAACTTTTCTTAACAATTTTTTGATTAAAAAAGTGAAAATGGTTATATTATATAATGATACCATGAATAAATATTTAATAATAATATTGATGAGAATTATGGATATATAGATTGTATTAATTCATTAATGGGAGCATAATCTTTAATAATCATGATAAACAAATAGATTATATCAATAAACTCTTACCACTTTAGTAACTGTGAATCAAAATACCCATGAATGAAAAAAATTATATAAAGCATAAAATATCATGAAAATCAGAATATTAATTATATTACATGTAAAATGGATGTATAATCACATCATAAAATAATATAGGTTTATAAAAAAACATTTTCTTCCAAGAAAGAAAATTGAAAAAAAACCACCTTTCGAATTTAGTAACATTAGGACTGTAAAACCACATGAAATTAGGATCATAAAATTGATTTGTAAATGAAAATAAATTTTAGGATAATAATAATAGATTATATTAATTGGTATTATATTCACCATAAAAAATAAACGAGTGTTGGTTATGGCATGTATCTTATTGAAATAAAGAGTGAGATGAAATCCCCTTATATTAAGTCTTAACTCTCATAATACTTGTTAAAAACTCTTATGTAATAAATATAATTATGATAAAAATATATAATTGAACCATATTAATTTATATAATGACATATTCTATTTACTTAAGAATTTTTATTACCAGTTAATTGTTATATTGATGATAATGTAATGTTTTGGGTAATAACCGCTTAGTTTTTGGTACATGATTTGAGTTATTATTCGTGATCCTATTATATATTTCATGATTTATTTATTTACATAATTTAAACTATTTTTTAATATCGTATATATTCATTAAATAATTATTTATAATAATATATAAATGATATAAATATGAAATTAAATTCACAATTCTTAGAGACGAAAGGATGTACATACACATGGATATTGTTTAAATTTTCTTATCATTAATTGATGAATGAAAACAAAATGATATATATTTTGAATATTAACATTAGTTAATAATTATTATGTCTTATATATATCCTTTTTCAAATTAAACCATCCTTAATGTTTAAAATTTAAATCCAAAACAAATCACATATTTTTGGAGGAGGTGGTAGTCCACACATCCCGAAACGTAGTTATCACTTTCCCAAAAAATCAGAATTATAAAGGTATATGATATATAAAATTAAAAAAGAATAAATAAATAATATATATAATACTTATTTTTATATAACATTAATTCCATAATTAGTCAAAACCATGAGAGGTGGCAATAGAAGAATGAATGACATCAGTTCGCGAAGTAGTAGTCCACCATACACAAGATAGCTGATTGTGTATCACATTTGATGGAAGTGACTGAATGTTTAGGTAATAAACCTAACCTAAAATAATATTATTATAATTATGATACTTATGTTATTATATAATCATGGAATAATAAAAATTTATTGGATGGAGAAATAAATGAAACAAATGTACTTGTTGAAGGATGTTACCTCTTATTTGGGTAACTTCTATTGGTTTTCACCGAAGGGATTCCTTGGTTGGATATCCACAAAAAGGGAGTAATATAGGATGAATTGAGAAAATTTGGGAGGAGATTTGGTTTTGGTTTCTAGACGAAAAAGTCTTGGAGACGTTTGACATGAGGGGAAGAGGTGGTGTCCTTTTATATGTGGGTAAAAGGACACACATGATATTCTTGAAAAGAACATTGTGATGCCCATATGTTAATTTTCTGCCAGGGTCCAAAATAGAAAATTATTTATCATTATTGGTGTAATTATAGAAATATTTCCATCTAATAATTTTAATACAAGTTTAGTATCAATTTTTCACTTTATATTATATGTTTAGTTCTTAATTATGCTCATTTGGACCTTAATAACATAAATTAATTTTAATATCCTTCACTAATAATTTTGGTCAAAAAATAAGATTACATTATTAGAAAATATAATAAATTATGATTAAAAATCATAAATCTATTTTTATATATTATAATCACTTATATGGTAAAAATTTATTTGAAATTAATCATGGGGATGGGAAGAAACAGTGGTATTTTAAAGTAAAATATTCAAATGTTTAAAATGTTTTTATATCGAATTTCAATGTTAAATTGGATCTGTTTGAATAAATTGGATTAATTTATGTAATATTGAAATAATCATACATTAAAAATATATTAAAATAAAAATTATCTATATATAATAATTATATGTAAATATAGTTTTCAATTAAAATTCATTGGTTTTTACTATTCATCAAAAATAAAATATTTCATAAAAATATCAAAAATTTACCATAATATAGTTTTAACTTATAGATTTTAAAAATTTATTATATTTTTTAAAATTGAATTTATAAATGTTTCTAATGTTATATTTGAAAATATGTTCACCACTAAATGGTGGTAAAATTACTGTTTTGAAAAATATTTCCTTTTAAGACAAATGTTGGATTTATCCTTATCTCTTATCCTATGAAACAATTAAAATGATCAATAAATAGTTAATTTAGTATAATATATATATTAAAATAAAATCACTTAGAAAATGTTATTTAATTAATTTATTGAGGTGAAACATTATTTATTTCATAAATATAGTTTTTTATAAAAATATTTCATGTATCATAAAATGGGGTTTTTCCAATTTTATTTAATTAGTCTCAAAATAAATAATCTTATATAAATTTGTAAAAAATATTTTTATAATTTAATAAATCCTATTAATAATACCCATTCTAACGGATTTGTAGAATATATGATAATTATTTAAAAAAATTTAGTAGTATATTGTAGTTCTGTAAATTTCATTCATTCATGTCACACAATTTATCAAAGGAAATCAAATTTGTGATTAAAACAATCCAAACATAGTGTTTCATAAACAAAAATCTAATATAAGTGTTTTATGTTGTGAAATAACAACATGAAGTAACATATTGAGTAAGAATAACATGGTGTAGTGTGTTATGAAATAAATTAATGAAATTCAATTTATTTGAAATAATAATAATTCATATAAATTCTGGTGTTACAATTATAGGGGATATTTTCCAAATCATCTGTATCATATCAATATTATCATTAATGATGCTCAGTCTATTCTATGAATTATCACCCACTTTCAACCATCACATAGGTGATATACATGATCATCTAGAATGATCCATAGAAGAATAAATATTTATTGAGGCTTAATAGTTTACATAATAATAATATCCATATAAAGATAGATTCTTCTCCCAAGATACAACGATGTCAAGCACATATGATCATAGAAGATATTCATCAATTTTAATATCCTAGTCCATTTAACCAACCACCTGTATATAATATTTTGTGCTAATTTTCGATAGAAAACCCATCATTTCTTATAGAATCTTCTAGAAATCAAAGGTAAAACATTGTACTTGATCAGAATCAGTACTTGGTGGAATTCCATAAATCATTATAATATCATAAACATATTATAATCTATGTTATTCTACTATAATTTACTCCTAAATCTAATTAAAATGATATTTTGTTTTTCAATAGGTTGATAATAACATTTATAATACTCCTAAATCAAGAGGAACAAGGTGAGATAATAATAAAATACATGAAAATATTGCATCTATTCTGTAATGGAATATGTATTGGTTTTAATAAACCTTCTTGATTTTGAGTATAGACTATGATTTACATATAATTATAGCAACATGACACAAAATTGTAAACTTGTGGTTTATCTCATGCCATATATACAATCATTTTATATCATTCAATATCTTCTTAGTCTTATTTTTTACAACCCACCTGGAGTGATATGTGTTATGTCAGAAATGAACATGACAAAGTTACAAGATGGGGGATTAATTTTGATCCTTTATAAACATTTATGAATCCAATGCATTCCTCTTCTCATGTATTTATTTTTATTTCATTATTATATTCATGTGAGAATTAGGCATAAATAAAGAGAATAACATAATGACGTATAGTGGTTCATGACACTTAGGTATCTTAGTGCACTCAACCAATGCTCACTTAGCATGCTTAGTCATTTTCACTAGTATGTCATTTTTCCAAGATATTCTAAACTAGAGTATATGATGTTTATACCTTTACAATAATTCTATTAAATGGATTTATGGGGATGTTATAGTGAACCATAAATCTATATCTTAGTCCAATAATTTGATAATTTATCACAACTATGACTGAGTCTTGGGAATCCTTAGTCCAATAAATAAATGGATGTTGATTTAATTGGGAACACATTTTAAACTATTACTTGTAGAAATAACTGAAATATTTATTTGATCATTAATAATCCATGATAGTAACAAATAGATTTTCAACATCATATATGAATTTTGAAATGAATGATAGATAAAACACAAAAAAGATAAAAAAATTATGCTTCCAATGTGTAACTCTAAAAAAAATCATTTTTAGACATGCAGAAGAAGATTTAATAATAAGATTCCACAACGACAACATCAATAGAGTTATTAAATCATATAGATCCAAACCTGTAAGTCTCTAAAGTATAGCTATTATGGAAATTTCAAAATATTATTCACAACCACACAAATCTTTCTTTTCTTTTTAAATGTCTACTACATCTAATATTCAAAAGATGACAGTATCAATATTTATGATGATGGTTGAATATATCTTTGACCAACCATATGCAGAGATTCAGCATAATAAATCATGAATATTTTAATTCAAATCATTCAAGGAGATTTATAACTTTCATTAGTAATAGGAACTATTTCATCTATTATGTATGAACCTTTCAATCAGTCACAACACATCCATAATGAGATATCTAATTATGTAGAGAGCATTACAGAAAAAAGGATAGTGCCTATAATTTAAGGCTCCATCATTAACTAGTCAAACATAGGGTTCCTTTGAATAGATGAAAACTACAAAAGTATAGTGGACAATGTAGTTATTTGTTATACAAACGTAGAGTTGATGAACTATATGTTTATTCCTTAAATGTAGGGTTTCTACCAATTGCAGGGTTCAAGATCCATACATTTCGGTCTATATATGGTTAATGATACATACAATTTCTTCCAAACATAGGGTTCCAAAATTATATGTAATGCTTACAAATGTACATTATTAATAGTATTGACAGAACACATCCATATTACATAAAAAAATATTTCACACAAAACAATGACTTGAGTATGCTTCACAAATAAAAATAAATATTTCAGTGAATATCATTTTCCTAAAACTCACATAAAAAATATGAATTATCAACATTAATGTGGGTATTTTTGAGTATCAAAAAATACGTTGAATCAACATATTCTCCACAATCACACCCTTTTTGATGATCACAAAACCCATAAAAATTCAATAATTTTTAAAAAATTTTAAAATAGATATGAAATTTCCAAAAATATAAATAAATAAATTATAAGAACATTTTCCTTTTTCACTATTTTAATATTTTTATAAAATTTATCATTAATTTTACCCTTTTGTGAGATTAAAAATATAGGAATAAAATACATTAATATAAACTCCCCATGAATTTATATAAAATATTTTTCAAAAAATAATTATATTTTTTTAATTGATGTATTAAAAAACATTATTTATTAATAAAGTATTTCAATAGTTTCCAATAAACCTTCTTAAGAAACAAAATATTCAGAAAAGATACCCCTGGAATTCATGAATTTTAATGAAATAACTAATTTTTTCACATTTCATATTTGAAATTTTTTTAATTTATTAATATAATTATTTTTTATCAACATTAAAAACTAATATACCATATGTAATGAAATAATAAAACATTAATCATATATTTATACAGAAATTTATAAAATATATCTTTTAAAAACAAATTATTAAAAAATCTATAACACGTATTTATCAAAAAAATGAAAATTAAAGAAAAACTGTTGGCATTTAAACTAAAAAATGAAGAAAATTGTATTTTCTTAGAAAAGATTTAGATGGTTCATAGGAAACATAAAAAAATTGAACTTTTCACTAAAATATACTAAAATGTTTCATATATGTTTTATAATCCTTTCAACATATACAAAATATTATACTATGAAGATAATGAAAATTGTTTGATAAAAAACTCTTTAAAATTATCATGATTCATATTAGTAACCAATTTGATCCTAAGTAACTCCAGTTATCTTAATATTTCCATACATAATGTATAAATTAATTATTTGAAATAGAATTTTCTTTTACATTCTGATACTTCCTTTGAATTTATTCAACCACCATTTTTGAAACACCTGTTTCTTATAGATTGTTTTAAGACATCATAAATGCATCTCAATCACCCTAAGGATATATTTTTTCTTCATAAAATGTTCTAAATTTAAAAATAATTTATGCATAGATAATTTTATATTTTAAATATTTTTAAGAGGAAACAACTTAGTCTTCAATAAAAATATATTCGTTATATTTAAATAAATATATCAAATTGGTATACGAAAAAGGAAACTGATTTTTCGCTTAATATATTATATGAAAGATTTCCTTTTTTCATGTATCAAGAAATTTGTTTTTTTTAATTTGAAGTTAATTATTGTACAATCTCACTCAAATTGGTTTTCCAAAGTCATTGGATAATATATTTCAAATAAGAAGAGGAATCTAAATAAGTGGGTTTGAAATGAAGATTCTTGGGTTTTAAGAGAAAATAATATATTTATTCTATTAATTCTCATATTAAGCTTCACATTCTCCATTAAAAAATATAGAACATTCATTACAAATTTTTTCTTTTCTGAAAGATATTTTATATAAGAAACATTTTCCCGTATAAAATATAACATAAAAATATATGAAATTTAAATATAAAATTGAGTTAAAAAAATGAAAAAATGAATATATTTTTCCAAAAATATTTTATAATATAAAAATTAATATATTTTCAAAAGATTATTTTATAAAAATAAAGTTTATTGAAATTTGAAGAACAGTAATTATATATACTACATTTGAAAAATTGTTTCAATGAGAAATAATGTATTTATCAATTAAACATAAAATAACTCCCTCCCCTATATAAAATAGTTAATGAAATAAAACACTTATATAAGAAAGTTTTAGAACATTGTTATGATTGATATTTACATAAACTATTCAGACGACAACATTAAGAATTTAACTATGTAGTTCAGTGGTGTATTTCTACATAAAATGTAATATTAGTGAATTTTGGTACACATATTATTTTAGGTCCAAAAGTGTTTTAAATTAAATATTTGTAACCATATATTTTGGGTATAGATTCGAATATTAAAATTCGATAACAATTTTTGACAATAAAATTTTGTGACACCAAAAAATTAGGTTTTCTAATGAAATAATCATCTGTAAAATGTTTATTAACACAAAAATAAAAACATTTAACATTAAAAATACTTTTACTATTTAAAAAAGTAACAAAATAATTCTTATATAATTTTTTCATTCACCATTATTATAAATTCAATTTTATCCTATATGAACATTATTTTTTCTAATAATTTGATTTGAATAATTTTATCATTTGATAAGAATACATAAATATTGTTTTAAATTATCTACTATACATAATAATTTGTTATATTTTACTTCATGTAGATCATAATATATGTTATAAGATTTAGATTATATATTCAAAATTTTATTTAAAAAATTATATTTATCTATTGAAATTGTATTATAACATTTTCTATGCTCTTTATAATATGTTTTGGAGTACATATATTTATCTTGAAGAATGAAACAATATCTATTATTATTTATTTAATTTTGTTTTTCTTAATATTATTTTTGATAAAGATCATATTTTACTTCATAATTATGATCCATAAGACATAGATTCCCCATTTTATTTTTATACTCAGCCTTCGAGTCTATAGTAGATTCATTATTCAAACCAGAAGTAGCACACTATTTTTTTGTCATAACATTCATTCCATTCCTTTTATAATTATCAATCCTTTGATTATTGAAATTGTGTCTTATTTATACATTGTGTTTCCTTTTTTCATTTCATTCACAACATCTAATTTTCTATCCATCAATTAACTCATTCATCAAATTAAAAATTACTACTTACCTCTTCTAAAAAAAGATGAAACATTAGGGTACCTGGGAATAATCATGTAAATCATAAAAAATATTTAAAATTTTACTATCATGATGGAAATATTGATCTAATTCGAGATCGTGGTAAATTTCTTCATCAATGTAGTGTAGGATTTGTACATTAGTATAGAATATATACTCATCCTCCCCTTTCACATCTAGATGCATGCCAACAAAAACTTCATAAAAATCCTATCCTCAAATAATTGTATCATCAAATTAGTTTCAAACTTCCTTCTTATAGGATTATCTATCTTATTTATTATTTACTGGGTTTTGGATAAATCAAAATTAAATACTCAAGATACTGCATCTAATGCCACTATGTTCAAATCTATCCTGGATAATATTTAATTCGAAATTATATGATCATAAATCTTCGTAAACCTATATGAGAAGAGATAAGGGAATGAAGTCCTGAATGCATGAATAATTTCCACCAATCCACGGTTATGGCTGGGTTAATTCTTATCTTTAGGGGTTAATTATCAAGAGTCTTATCGCATTATATGGCCACCATAAATCATTAAAACCCCCAATTTTTTATCATAACAATAACAAAACATTGATCCCATAACCTAAATAAAAAAGAATAAAAATGGAAGCTGATTTCAAGTTATCTTTCAAAACCAACAATGATCTATGGAATTTCCCATAAAATTCAAATCTCGGTCCATTTCAGGTCAAATCCATCAACTGAAAATCCAATAATGTGAATTTTTCAACAAAACACAAATAATATATAGCTACACTCAATAATTTCCTAACCCTGAAGACATTACTGGGAATTTCAGATGATTTTACATCGATATTCTTATGGTTTATAGTGTTGGAATATTTGGATACCATATAATCAATAATTTCAATTTTTGGATCGGTAATTGGTACTTAAAAACCATTTCATTTTTCAAATTTTCCTTTAATGTTCACAACACCATGTATAAGTGGTTCTCATAGAACTCCATTGTCATAGAATAAACAATGATATCATTAACGAACTACAAAATTAAGGCATTGAGATACTAGTTGAAGATCTGATCCATAATGATAATGAAAATATTAGGGGAACTAATATATAAAAATGGAATAAAAAGGTTATTAAAAATATTCATACCTTATCCTAAAACTGGATTTAGGAATATCTTCTTATTTTACACTTAGGTTGTGGTATTCCAATCTAAGGTCGTTCATTAAGAACCATCCTTCCCCTTTAAGATTTTCAAAAAGATAATTATTCTGAGTAAATGGGTACTTATTATTAATGGTCACCTAATTGTGCTTCTGATAATAATTATTAGTCATATAAAAAATAGTCTTCATTGTAAATAGAACTAGTGATTACCATATTGTTATAATAGAAAAAATAAAACCATTTATCTTCATATATTTTTATTGAATGTTAATTCTTCCATCATGATGGGATACGTTGGATAATATGAGATGTGATGTGGCACATTCCAAAAATATAATTTTACAGAACTCTAAGGCTTATTTGGGAGTTAAATTTGATAAATCAATAGAAAAAATATTATGACTCATATCTACCCCCATCGTAAACTTATTATATGACATTTTATCAACAACATCTCAAAGAAAAATTGATACCTAGAATGAAATTGATCAAATATCTAGAAGAAAATGCCATAGCCTACCTTTTCCAAGATTCCATCCACCATTTAATATGTAATTATATCAATTATGAAAAAATAAAAAATAATTCAATATTACCAGTAAATTTAAAATTTTATTCCAAGAATATAATATATTCAAAAATATGGTTAATGAAATTTTAGAGTCTGACATGATCTCAATATTATTTACCATAACATTAAACTCAAGGTACATAAATCCCTAATCCATGTACCTTAATAAAGGTGTATATGGATCCATTACATATGATATCAACTAGGTCATTACCTCAAAGAATAAAAAAAATAAATTTAGTAAATTAATTAGGCATACCTCTGTTAAAAAAATCATGTTCATAAATTAAATAATAAAAATCATACCTATGATGTTAATTGTCTCAACATTAAATCCATGTGGAACATGAATTTATTCCTATAAATTCATTGATTTAGGCATACTCTATGTATTCCTAGGTGGATTAAAATATCCCTTCATGTAAGGATGAGATACTTCTCACTAGGTACATTTTACTCCACCCGAGAGACTGTATTACGAGAAGTTCCAACCTTACTTCTCTTGAGAGGATTCCTACAAAATCAATATAGGTGAAATAAATATGAACATTGATGGGAAACCCTAGTAATTACATTGAAATTTGGGTTGATTTTTTGAGATTTTATTAATTGTAAGAATACTATTTACATATTCACTCATGGTATAATGGGAATAGATCATAAGGATTCTACATACTCCATTATTTACCACATCAAGACTCACCGCAAATTCTCTTTTTATGACAACACTGATATTTTATTACACAATTAATCATAATTTATTACATAAACATCATTTGATACAATATAGAAGAATAGTAGGTCTAGTGTATTTGGGTACTGGGATCATTACATAACAACATAAAACATGAAAAACAACATCTTTATTGAAAACCTCCTTTACATGACCACTACATTCCATCGTACTTAGCATTGCATGGGATAACTTGAGGACATGCATAAAAAAGGGTGAGCTATAAATACCAATAAATGATTAATCATGGAATTACATGACGAATACAATACATGTTAGACAATACGAATATAAATAGATCACAAGAGAATCATAAACCTAAATACATGATAAAGCATGATAATCATAACCTGGAAATGTGTTAACAACACTTAACATGGAATTACCATGAGGCAAGGCTCATTGCACATGGAGGATGAGTAAACCCTCATTGAAAATGAAGCACAAGTAAACCCTCATTGAACTTGAATTATCATGAGTAAACAACCACTTCACATGATTTATCATGATACTATACTTTACCCAATTCATTGGAGCGCTATAAGGGAGAACCCTTCTTAAATATTTTATTTCATGCATAAGTGTGTCACATGGAATATCTAACATGGATTCAAAAAACATCATCATTTATTACAAGATAAAGGAATGTGGAATTCAAACATGAAACTTTATAATAAATCAGTAAATGTTCATAAAGTTGAATACCCTTGATAGAGAAATGGGAATGGTCTTCACTACACAATGACATTGGCTTGGAAAATCAGTGCAATTTCGGCTGCGTAACGACCTGATGTAAGAATTCATAAAAATGGTTGATGAGAGAAAAGGGGTGTCTTGTCACATGTACATGAAATGAATAGTAAATGGTTCATATTGATACATTTCCCATCAGTTGTAATGGAATTTATATTCATGATACAAAATAATTTCTTGAATGTAAGTTAGGAGAGATAAATTCCTTTTGGTATTTCGGTATAGAAATGAGTGTACATGGGAGGCAATTATTGAGAGAGAAAGGAGTCAGTAATAATTCAAACATAAAGAGGGTAGTATGGGGGAGGTTCGAAACCATACCCCAATATTTATAATTGAAATTAAAAGGGCATAACAACATTATAAAAATTGAAAAACATTAAAAAGGAATAAACCCTTAGTTGGAAGTGTGCTTTAAATGACTTATGAGAGGCTTGAGAGAGGCTTCTAGAATTATTTGGGTACCATGGGAGGATTATAGAGAGAGTAGGGAAGAGGTTTTGCTAACTCCAAAGGCATTTAGTGAGGGGGAAGTCAGAGCCTGGGTGGGTTTATATAGGAAAGGTGAGGGAATTCGTTATTATTTAGGTTTGGGACACCTCACATTAATCTAATCCAAACCACAAACCAGACCCTGGTTTTTGCACATTGTTTTTGGAATAGAGAAGTGTCAAAAAATATTTTATAAGGCCAATGTCTGAACTTCTTAATATAACGGGGTTGCTTATGTGTAGGTGAGTCACACTCCTAAGGAAAACAATTTAAAAAGACATAATGTTTAATAAGTCTTGAAGGGTCCACTAATGCTTCGTAAAATAAGTCAAACAAAAAAAAGGAAAATTATTTTAATGAAAAAACATATTTTGGCCAACATTAATTTTATATTATTTTATTACATCACTATTGGGTCATTATGATGTCATTAAACACATTATATAATTAAACAGTATTTAATTTTTTCCTAAAAAATTGAATGTCTCAGAATATTACGAGAAATTCACCGTTTCATAATTTTGACGTCTGGATTCTAGATATAATTTTAATTTTATGTAAATAATTGTTTAAATATTTTAATTTTAATTTTTAAAATAAAAAGAGACATTTATCGAAAATTAATGGGTTTTGATAAAAATGGCTTTCAAACATTAATAAAAATTAAAATTTCATTAATATAATTATACGATTATTTATATTTAATAAAAATTAATTTAATAAAAATACTAATATTTTATTAAAATATTATTTTATTCAAAAATCCATTAATTCCTCAAAATGATTTTCTTTGTTGAACATTATCTAAAAATACTATTTGTGCATTAAAAACTATTTACAAGGTAACAATAATAAAATGAAATTATATTCATTATTATATAAAAAAATTATGTACATAACCATAGTGCTAAGGTCTTGTTAAATAACCCCTTATAACACCCGCATAAGAACAAAGAGTAAGGTGTGCAATGGCGACATACTCTTGGGGCAGATTAGATAACATTGCTTAGGTGGTAATATCTTTGAACTTCCACTACACTCGCCGGCGATCTCGCTCGATCATAACATATTCAAGCATGGATTGGGCTTGGACAAGATGGAATCCCAAAGATGCACCCTCATTTTTGAGATCTGGAAAATGAGCTTCATATGAGGCACATCTACTGGATGAGGCCATCACTTCCTTTGTCTGAGTAAATTGGATTTATTAAAGCCCCATATTTATACTAATCATGTGATCACGGTACAACAACTATATTGGAAACAACCACAATTCATAATAGTATATTATAATCCAAAAACATAAAACCAATGAAGTTGACATTTTATATGAAAATTTTACATAAAGAGGCATTTAATTAGATCAAGAGGGATTTCCATTAACGAATGTTTGGGTCATTACAATCTTCCCCTCTTAAGAAATTTCTCCCTCGAAATTTCCTTTTCCCACACTAAAATAGATTTGGGTAAATCTGATTCATCATTTCCTTGGATTCCCACCCCGCTTCTTCAAACTTTTGGTATCACTACAACACCTGGACGTGGGGCATTATCTTATTTTATAGAACATTTTCTATATGATATAAGATCTTCAATGGTTTCTCCACATAAGAAATATCATCCTCTAACTATACAACCTCTGAAGAGAGTACATGTGAAGGCTCTGGTATGTACTTCCTTACGTGGTATACAGGAAAGACATCTTGTACCTTGGCCATGGTTGGTGGAAGATCTAGTCAATAGGCCACATCCCTGACACGATCAAGAATCTCGAAGGGGCCAATGTACCATGGACTTAATATCGCTTTATTTCCAAACCTCATGACCTACTTCCACGAAGATATGTGTATAAATACCATGTCTCTAACTATAAACTTAATGTCTCATCCATGGTTATCTACATAACCCTTTTGTAGACTCTGGGCTTCCTTGATATGCTACTGAATGATTTTCAAATTCTCCACCATTTCTTTGACCATTTTTGGTCCAAGCAGCTTACGGTCACTGACCTCATCCCCACACATTGGTGTTCTGCACCTTTTCCCATAAAGCGATTCATATGGTTCCATTTGGATTCTCGAGTGGAAACTATTATTATAAGGGAACTCAACCAGAGGAAGATGTTGATCCCATCCTACTTTGAAGTCCATTGAGAATGCTCTCAACATTTCCTCAAGTGTTGGGATAGTCCGCTAGGATTGGCCATCAATTTTAGGATGATATGTGGTACTGAAGTTATTTCAATATTTAGATCATGTTGAAGAATCTTCCAAAACATAGAGTTGAATCATGGATTTCGATCAGACACAATAGATAGTGGTACTCCATGAAGCCTTACCACTTCCGTGATATATATCTATTCCAGTTGATCCATTGAGAAATCCTCCTGAATAGCAAGAAAGTGTGTTCCCTTTGTAAGACGATCAACAACAACCCATATTTCATTATTTCCATTGGATGTCTTCAGAAGTATGGTGAAAAAGTCCATGGTGATGTTCTCCCACTTCCACTCTCGTATGGGAAACGTTTGCATCATCCACTTAGACTTGTACCTCTCTTCCATCACTTGCTGACACACCAGGAACTTTGATGTATATTCAATGATCTCCTTCTTCATATTATCCCACCAATAATGCTCTCAGAGATCTTGATACAACTTTTTGTTTCTTGGGTGAATAGATAAATTTGAACTATGTGTATCTTCCAAAAGCTCCATATTTAGCTCCAGACATGATGGAACACAGATTATTTTCACAAATCTCACAATTCCTTCTTCATTAACATTAATCTACGAGTATTTCCTTTTTATGATAGCTTCCAATTTTTCCTAAATTCCCACATCATCTATTTTAGCATCCTTTAACCATTCCCAAAGTGACGGTTCAACAATAATTTGTTAAAGGATTGGAGATGTTCCCTTCTTTAGTATTCCCATGTCTATCTTCATCAAATCTAAGAATATTGGATCCCTTTCAATTCTCATCGATGATAGAGTCACTGGGTCCTTTCTACATACGGCTTCTACCACCTTCTTCACTTTCCCATGGTGGTAATGGATTGAGCAGTCATACTCTTTGACCAGCTTTAACCATATTCATTGGTGCATGTTCAACTCTTTCAATGTGAATATATTCTGGAGGATTTGTGGTCCATATATATTTCACACTTCTCCCCAAATAGATAATGCCGCAAAATTTTCAATGCGAAGATCACGACACCCAACTCGAGGCCATTTGTTTGATAGTTCAGTTCATGAACTTTAAATTTCCATGACTCATAGAGAATGAATTTTTCATTTTTCATCAACACATATCGCAAACCCTTCTTCGAAGCATCACTGAATTCCACAATAAGTTCTCCACTTGTGGGTAATGTGAGAACAGACACACTGATAAGCCACCTTTTCAACTCCATGAATTTTTCTTCACATTCATCACTCCATGAAGACATTACTCCCTTCCAATTTAGCTTGGTAAGAGGGTTGGACAATCATGGGAAATTTCTCACAAATCTCCGATAATATATTGCTAACCCCAAGAAGATATGGATATAAGTTATAGATATTGGCCTCAAACATCCATCAATTGAATCTGTTTTGGAGGGATCCACAGATATCCCATTTCTTGTGATGATATGGCCCTATAATGAGACCTCATTCAACCAGAACTCACTGTTCCTATACTTTGCATAGAGATTCTCCTTTCGTAAGGTCTCTAGTATAGTTCTTAGATGCTCTTCATGATCCTCCTTGGTTTTGGAGTATATTTGAATATCATCAATAAATACTACCACAAATTTGTCGAGATAATATCTAAAGACTATATTCATCAAGTCCATGAACATTGTTGGAGCATTAGTGAGTCCAAGAGGCATTACTATGAATTCATAGTGCCCGTATTTTTTTATGAAAATCAGTGTTGGGATTTCTTCCTTCTTCACCCTTACATGATAATACCCCGACCACAAATCCACTTTATAGAAGTATTGTGCTCCCCACAGCTGATTGAATAAGTCATCAATTTGTGGGAGAGGGTACTTGTTCCTTATCGTGATTTTGTTAAGCTCACGATAATTGATGTAATGGCCCATTGACCGATTCTTCTTCTTGACAAAGAGGACTGGTGCACCCCATGGTGAAGCACTTGCACATATAAACCCTTTATCCAGATTCTCTTTTAGTTTTTTATTAAACTCCTCAAGATCCACAAAAACTATTCAATATAGAGTCGTGGAAATTGGAAACACCCTAGGTATATGATCAATTGAGAATTCAACATCTATTCTAGGAGGAAGACCGGGAAATTCCTCAGGAAACACTTCAGTGAATTCCCTCACAATAGGCATGTCTTCAAGGATGGTTGCCTCCTTAGACTCAATCATATGAGCTAGATATGCGTGCTCACAGGGAAGTAATATCCATGCTTGAGATGATGGAGCTAAAGAAGATTCATCTTCCTCCTTGCACTTGTAAATAATCGGGGGATGATTCTCCAAATATAGAGTGATTTCCTTATCATGACAATTTATATTGGCTCTATATAAGAAAAGATAATCCATGCCTTGAATCAGATCAAATTCCTCTAGAGGGAGTACGACGAGGTTCATCGGGAAGTTCAATCCCCAGATTATGACAGGGGTGGAGTTATATTCATGGGATGCAATGATTGCCCCATTTTCCATACTAACCAACATATTTACTTCCATGATTTGTTGTGGTGATGGAATTGTTCTACTAATCCTTAGAGATATAAAAGAATTCATATAACTAGAATTAAAGAGTAAGTTCACTATTCATGAATGAATAACTAGCATACCTGTCACCACATTATTGCTAGGGTTCACTTCGGCATTAGTGATGGAAAAATCTCTCCCTTGATACCTTGGTGGTTTTTGGTTACCTCCGAAAACCCTTGTCTTATGGAACTGATTTTCAATATGCCCTAGTTCATTGCATCTGTAGCAATGAACAATGAATTTATGTTCAAATGGAGCATTCCTCTCCTCTATTTCAGCTTCATGTTTTTCTTTACAATAGTTAATATATTGGTTCCCTTCTTTCCACAGCTAAAGCATTTCCTCGTACCCTTCAGGCAGTTTATAGGGTGCTTCTTTAAACTCCTTTGGCAAGTGGGGTGCTGGATCATCTTAGCACCATTGGATTTATCCTCCAGACTACCAACATTGAAGACCACCATACGCTTCGTATCCCCATGATACACCTGAGATTATCCTATCTCTATTTCATCCTTGAGGGCTCATCAGACTATTTCCTCATAGCTGTCGAAGTCACTGATCACCAGCGCTTTCCGATGGCTGGGTTTCTTCCAACCAAGGGAGTGATTAACCTTGTATATAGGGGAAATGACAAAGACAGAAGCATATCATGAAATCCTTGTAAATTTTCCTCATAATCTCCAACAGATTATTCGTCATTTTTTGAGGTAAAGGAAGTCCATGTCCATCTTAAGCTGGAGTGTGCGCGGAAAATATTTAACGAAAAACATCTTCCGGAATCCTTCCATTACAATGCCTCTATATCCTTCTCAAGCTTCGTATTTTTGATCAACATATACTATTGATTATCATCAACCTATATATGATAAGCATCCAGGAGAACCTTTTCTACATTAGAACATTTAAGGATGGAGAAGATCTTTTCAATGGAGTTGATCCGTTTTTCAGCGATTCAGGGATCATATGATCCCATAAAAGTAGGAGGCCTTTGTCTAATCAATCCCTTGATTGTGACTTGTTCATTATTAGGGGGGGGGGAACATTACTCTTGACCCATGTTTCAATTAAAATATTTAGTTAGATGAGAATGAAGCATGACAAAGTTCCTGATTCCTGCTCCCATTGGATTGAGAATCTCATTACTACATTCATCACATTGATCTCCACATCAGTTGTTAGCCCGAGTCCTCATATTACCGACCATTGGATGGAATAAAAGGAATGTTAGGGGTTACACATAAAGGGTAATCCAAGGAAAAAATTATGACTTATAAATATCATTTATTTCCTTAACATTTTAATTTATTGGCTTCAGTTTGTGTTATCCATGAACTACTTTCTAACATATATTCTTAGGGAATTGTTTTGTCCATTAATAATGGTTTATACTAAGCTTGTGAATTTAACATAGTGTATCCCCCTGGAGTATCATAACCGAGAGTGTATAAAGGCCTGTTTTCATGCACCGGTTCCCATTTGAGACTCGCTAAAATCGGGGATTTTGGATTTTCCCCCTAGGATACATCTGTACCAAAGCCTCCTCTACCTTCTCGTATATAGACAGGGTTGTATTTTTGCTTGATAATCCACTTAATAAATACTCACAAATACATAATGATGTTTTTAATATACTTATTCTTATCTCTATGTATTCATTAGTGTTTTCTAATCCTAATCCCAAAAATAACTAAACATATCCTCTGATACCATATATGACAACCCTGATCTTTTATTACACAATTAGACACAATTTATTACATAAACATCATTTGATAAAACATAGAATATAGATGGGTACAATGTATGTGGAGTTTAGTATCATTACATAAAAAATTAAAACATGAAAAAAAACATATTTATTGAAAACTTATTTTACATGACCACTACATTCCATCGTACATAGCATTGCATCGGATAACCTGAGGACATGCATAAAAAAGGGTGAGCTATAAATCACATTAAGGGATTAATCATGGAATGACATGAAGAATAAAAAACATGTTAGACAATAGGAATATCAATAGATCACAATAGAAGAATAGACAAAAAGGCATGATAAATCATGATAATCATAACATGGAAATGTGGCAATGACACTTAACACAGAATTAGCATAAGCCAAGGCTCATTGCACATGGAGCATGAGAAAACCCTCATTTCACATGAATCACGAGTAAAGACTCATTTAACATGAATTAGAATGAGTAAACACCCATTTCATATGACGTATCATGATACAATACTTTACCCAATGCATTGGAGCGCTATAAGGGTGCACCCTTCTTAAACATTTCATTTCATGCATAAGTGTGCCACATATATCATATAAAATGTATTCATAAAGCATCATCATTTATTCCATGAGAAAGGAATGTGGGATTAATACATGAAACATTATAATCAATAAGTAAATGCTCAAAAAGGTGAATCACTTTTATAGAGAAATGGGCACGGTATTCAGTACACAATGACATTGACTTGGAAAATCGGTGCAATTTCGGCACTGTAACGACGTGACGTAAGAATATATCAAAATTATTTATGAGAGATAAAGGGATGTCTCATCATATTTACATGAAATGGACAGTAAGTGGGTCATAGAGATTCATGTACGAACATTTTTAATGGAATTTAGATTCATGATACACAAGAATTTCTTGAATTTATGTGAGGAGAGATAAATTCGTTTTGGAATTTCAGCATTATAAAGGGTGTAGATGGGAGTAATTTATTGAGAGAAAAAGGGGTATCTCATAATTCAAACATAAAGAGGGAAGTATGGGGGAGATTAAAAACCATACCTCAATATTTATATTTTAAATTAAAAGGGAATAACAACAATAATAAATTTGGGAAAAAATAAGAATGGTACAAAAACCCTTACTTGGATGTGTGCTTCCAAAGGCATGAGAGAGGCTTGAGATAGACTTCTTAAGAGATTGGGGCACCTTGGGAGGATTATAGGGAGGGGAGGGCAGATTTTGGAAAAACTCCAAAGGCTCTGAGTGAGGAGGAAGTGGGAGCTTGGGTGGGTTTGAATAGGAAAGGCGAGGGAATTCATTATTATTTAGGTTTGGGACACCACACATTAAACTCATCCAAATCACATACCAGACCATGGCTTTTGCCAATGTTTTTTGGAAAAGGGAATTGGAAAACAATATTTTATAATTAAATAGTCCGAAATTCTTAAAATAACTGGGTTGCTTATGTGGTGATGTGTCACACTCTCAAGGAAAACAATTTAAAAAGACAATATGTTTAATAAGTATTGAAGTGTCCACTAATGCTTTGTAAAATAAGGTAAAAAAACCAAATATCATATTATTTTAATGGAAAAACATATATTGTCCGAACATAATGTTTTTAGTTTTTTTATTACATCAATATTGTTTCATTATGATGTCATAAAACACATTATATAATTAAACCGTATTTAATTTTTACCCAATAAATTGACTGTCTGAAAAAATTAAGAAAAATTCACCGTTGGATAATTTCAATGTACTGATTCCAGAAATAATATTAATTTTATATAAATAATTTTATAAATATGTTAATTTTCACTTTTGAAATAATAACCGACATTTATCAACAATTCATGGTATTTGTCAAAATGTCTTTCAAACATTAATAAAAATTACAATTTCATTCATAAAATTATACGATCATTTATATTTAACAAAAATTAATTTTTAAGAAAAATAATATTTTATTAAAATAATATTTAATTAAAAAATCCATTAATTCATCAAAATATATTTCTTAGTTGAAATTAACTAAAAATATTATTATTTCTTTAAAAACAATTTACAAGGTAACAATAATAAAATGAAAGTGTATTCATTATTATATACAAAAATAATTTACATAACGATAGTGCTAAGGTCTTGTTACATAACCCCTTATAACGCCCGCATATGACCGAAGAGTAATGTTTGTGATGGTGAAAGACTCTTAGGGTGGATCAGATAACATTTCCAAGGTGGAAATATCAATTAGAATCCACTTCTCTCATAGGCGGTCCCACTCGAGCTTAGAATATTCAAGCTTGACATTGGCTTGGTCAAGAGAGAAGCCCAAAGACGCAACCTCCTTTCTAAGCTCTGAAAAATGATCTTCATATGGAGAACGTCTACTGGATGAGACCATCATTTCCTTTGTCTGAGTAACTTGGATTTTTTAAAGCCCTATATTTATATTAATCATGTGATCACTGTTCATCAGCTATATTAGTAATGGTCACAATCCTTAACAGTATTTTAAAATTCAAAAGCATAAAACCAATGAAGATGAAATTTTATATAAACATTTTACATAAAGTGACTTTTAATTTGATCAAGATGGATTTCCATTAATGAAAGTTTGGGTCGTTACACTTTTGACCAGATGATGAGCATTGACTCCATCCGATAACTGAAGATTTGCAATTGAAACTAGGTAGTCCAAATATATATGCCTCACCCATTACAACATTATAGACCACGTCAGGATAGTCGATGGATAGAAAAAAAAATCCTTAATAAGACTTCCACTCTTAGACCCATTTAAAATCGTCAAGGGTTTAGATAATCATTAATGAAGAGAAAATAGGTAAGTATGACCATTTTGAAATCATGTAGCATAACCCATCATATGGTGACTCCGCTTCAATAGTGTCATGAGACACTGGAATTATCCACCCTCACTTTCTCTAGGTAATAATACTTGTTGAACATTTACATAAACATAACCAAATGATATCTACATGTAGCTTGGCCATCATGATCAAATCCAACCATTATAGATAATTCCATACAATAAATATGTATAGAATATGATCATACATGTCTCAATCTTAGTTACGAAGAAATATGATCAATACATTCAATTTATTTACCTTATTATTTAGACTCTCATTCTCCATATAATACATGTGAATTATAGTTAATAAATTCATGGATAATATCGACCACTTTATTTGGTTTCTTCTCACCCTCCCAACCAATTTATTAAATTCTTTTGATATCCAAAATAATAAGAATTTGTTTTAAAAGATGGTTTTCTTATGGTGTATTCTATGAATATTTCACTATATGGTAAACAGAATTATGTATGTGGGGAATTCAATAGATGAAATAAAACAAGTGACTCATTCAAAACAGAATAAAATTTATACTAAAAAATATATAACATAAATAATCATATAATAAATTATATATAATTCATATTGATAATAATAATAGTATCAAATACAAAATATTTTAACATATAATTTTTTTTGAATTTTTTTCACACATAGTTTGGGCACACAGTTTAGATAACTATGCACAAATCAGGTTAGAGACATTATGAAGGTGTCCATGAATAGTCATTTGGTCAACATATAGTTTTCTATACAACGTTTCTAACATTTATTCTCGTTATTTACATCCCACTCCCACCCAAAAACTTTAAATTTTCATAAATAACTCACTGGATTCCCCCAAAACTCATAATAGTAGCTTGTCACAACAAATTTCATCAAAATACACATGAAAAATTGTAAAATCTTGGAAATAATTCTTAAAAACCACACAAAATCATTTTACATTCAGTAAATGAAGTGATAATTCAACTAATCATGACCTAAATATTGTGTCATTATAAACCTATCATTATACTAGCATTACCTACTCGAAATAATAAGAGGTTTCTCAAACTATTTTGAAATATACTTGACTGGGTTGACATGAATCATCAACCAATATGTTCTACCCCAATGTATGAAGTTCATTCTTTATTACCGTAGGATAGTGAATATTATCTAGGGAATCAAACACAACTAAATGGAACAATTTCACATTAAAAATAATGTATTCCACAATATAAACTACCACTAAATCTAGTATAAGTTTTCCATAACATAAGTATCCAAGAACATTGATTATAAATTTAAATATTAAAAAAACAATATTGTATAAAAAATATAAGTAACCAAAATAACAAATGAAAAAAATATATTTAAAAATTGAAATTAATGTGGTATTCCATTATCAAAAACATAAACAAAAATTCAAAAAAATATATTTATATACGGGGTCACTTTCGTAATCCCAAAACACTACGAGAGGATTCCAAAAATACTCTACTCTGGCCATATCCGGATGGACAATGGTTACCGCGGACGATGTTTTTAATATCCTAGTAAAGTAAGCAATGAATAATTTTTATAATATTTATAAAATTAAATTTTTTATAAAAATATCAAGTATTTTTTAATCAAAAAATGAAATTATTTTAATTAAAAACATTCTTATAAGGGCTTATTTAAAAATGTAATTTTTAAATTTTGGATTTTTAAATTTATAATATGAATATAATTTTTTAAATAAACATAGGAAAATTTACATTGGGTGAAATTTTCATATTTCGATAAAAGCATGATTTTTTTGTGAATAAAAGAAAAATACAATTTTTTTATAAAAAAAGTATTTTGTTTTTAATTTATTAGTTAATTTATGAGTCCCAATAATTTTTTAATACGTTTTAAAGTAAAATATATATTATTTATCTATATTTAAACCTCAAAATTTCTTTTTAATCAACATTATATTATTTTTAATATATAATTTCTTTTCTTTTTAATGATAAGATTTTTTTAAACACTTTTGAAATGATTAATATATGACATTTTAAATTAATTAGTATATCCCATAAAGGTGAATGTTTTATATGAAATTTATGGAATATATATAATTAAATAATAATCTATAATCATACAGTTATTTTTTATAGAGTTAATATCAATTCATCTTTTTTTTTGAAAAAAATACTCTTATCAAACACATTTTGTCTCGCTACGTATATATTATTAATATTTAATTAAATTTGGATACATATTTGAGTAGAATTTTGTAAAATTGGATTCAATGTTTATAATTTGGCGAATTTATAAATTCTAATATGGAAAACTTATGATTTGACCAAATGAAAAAGGGAAATAAATTAAAATTAATTATAGTGAATACGTTAAAAAATGGGTTTACATAGTGGTTGAAATGTTAAATGAAGGGTAAAAAGACCTAGAAACATGTAAATAATATATTTTACATCTATATATAGACCATATACCTTCCCAAATGTAGTTTTCTTTCATTATTCAATCAATATAACATAGAGAAATCATGATTGGATTTCACTGTTTGAAAAATCTACAAGTTTTCAACTCACCCCACTTATTTATGGTCGCTCCTTCTCCTCCTCTCTTCACGAATCTAATGATTTTTTTTCTTGGAACATCTCTTCAAAAATCTCTTATAAATTCCATTCATATCATCCTTGAAGTATAATTATGGGAATAAATCCATACATGGAAGGCCTTTACTGAAAACCAAAAGGAGTTTCTCGATGAAGAGGTAATGTTTATCATCATGCATTGTTATCTTAATTAATTCTCCACACCCTTAAATTATTATTATAAAAAAACAAATATAATAACATAAATTTTTTCAATACATTGAGATGTTTTTATAATAAGTTTATGAGCTACAAAAACACAAACATCTATACAATGAGGTACAAAATTAATTTTCAAGGTTTTGGGAAACTACCGCCTCGCAAAACAATATCAATGATTTTATTATTACCACATATCATGGATGAGAATAATTGTGTATAATGTTTTTATATATTATACATATTATATTTATAAAATAATTATACCTCCTCATTAATTATATAATTTACACCCTTTTTATATTTCATACCATAGTGGATACGATAACGTCACTCGTGCGTTTGGTGGAATATCATCTCACGAAGAAAAGGGAAAAAAATTTCACATACATGTTACGTGGAAGGTAATTGGGGTAAATATAGTGAATATATATTATATAAATGATATTAATATCTTATTATTGAAATAATTATATTTCTGGAAATATAATGATAAGTCCCTATCCTTAAACCTTACATAATAATGAATTAAATGAGTAATTAACATTGAGGATCTTTTCAGGTTTAGAGTTTTAGATAATTAGGACATAACTATTACATCTCAGAAGATTAAAAATTAGTTGCTTCTACTAAAATATCCATAAAATAAAAACTCATAAAAAGAAACATGTCTAGTTCCATGTTTTAGGTAGCATGACATTCCCTTGAACCCATCCTTGAACCTATTCCATGCTAAGTCGTGTGAAAAATATTTCAAAAACATGGGATGAGCATAAAAAGCTCAGTAAGGAAAACAAAAAGAATGAAAACTGTTAGTTTTTCAAAACAACAAGTAATCCATGTATACTTTATCAATGTAATATTTTTCTCCCTTTCGATTTAGTAAAAAATCTTTGCTGAAAAAAGTTCATTACTTACCCTTCTGTAACCAAAAGATTACCATAAAACCCATATAAAGATCACATAACATATAAAGGTAACTTGGCACATAAACATACTTAAGTGGAATAACCATAAGGTAGACTTCCACACATATCACTTAATGGAACAGCCATTCGGCCAACTTCCATACATACTTAATGGAATAGCCATATGGCCGACTTCCATACCCAATGCATTATAGGTTATAACGTAACCACCCGTCCTGGTATTCACGGCACCACCCGTCATATGGTTTATCATGTAACCACCCGTAAAATGTCCAAGTACCATCATTACACATAAAATATTGAAAATATAAACATTTCAATAACAAAATTTCATTTTCAATCAAAATAAGCAATTCCAAGATAATCAATTAATCAATCCATTTTCGAAAATCATTTAAAATATATTTTTGAATCAAGGTGTCCCATACCACATTGAAGCTTTTATTGGATTTATAATTTTAAAACATTAATGTCCATATAAATAAATACTAAAAACCATTTTGAAAACATGGACATTAAAGATAAAGATTTATAATAATAAATCATTAAAACATTTAAAAAGATATTTTTGTTAAAGAGTTTTTA
Organism: Viscum album; assembly: GCA_963277665.1. NCBI lineage: Eukaryota > Viridiplantae > Streptophyta > Magnoliopsida > Santalales > Viscaceae > Viscum > Viscum album. The sequence goes on along the minus strand of OY728152.1, from coordinate 324,132,738 downwards.
ACAAAATAAGAGACTCTTGAATACAAATAATTACAGAATAACATTTAATCCGAACTTTATAATATCATGATAATAAAGGGATTCATGATATAATATGTCAAAGGACAGTATTCACACCATATAAGAGTGAATTGGTGCATAACAACAATGAAGTCTCAACAGAAATGTAAAATGAGATGAAATCCATTATAAAGAAGGTATCCTTAAATTAAGGATAAATCAATCTCATAATTATGTGTGACAAATATAAATACACCCAATATAGGTGGATATTAAGTTTAAAACAATCAAAGGTCATTCACACATATTCAAAGGATTACATCTTCAATAACTACACGGTGAACCCAAAGAAATCAAAATTGGGTTAAGAAGTTCCCTTGGTAAAATTTGACAGCCTAACGGCGTCACATAAAATTTTTCAAAAAGTGTTCATGAGAGAGATAAAGGGTATCTCATCACCGGGACATAAAATTTACATCAATAAGGATATAGAAGAACATATCCCAACATAATAGTATGTGAATTAAAAGTCATAACAAACGAAGTCTTTTAAAAAGAGGAGGGTGAAAGGTTCCCTTACTGACTTGGGTAACTTTCGAAACGTACACCCCAAGGAAGAAGGGTCATTCAATGAAGATGTAAATACCCATAAACAAAATTAAATTACACAAAGTGTATAATAATGTTCAGTACATACACCACTCAAAGGAAATAGTGGCAAAAGTAGAATAAATCTTACGAGAGTAAAATTGAGATGAAACATCCCTTACGAAAACTCGGCAGCCTAACGACGCCACTTAAAGCTTCCAAAAAATGGATTGATGAGATCAAATAGAGTATCTCATAATATTACAATAAAATGAACAACAAGAGGAATATAGAATAACATCCCCCATCATAACAAAGAGGAGCTTAAAATAAGTGACATAAATGAGAGTACATAAAAAGGAGAGAGGTTAGATCTCTTACGAAAATTCGGCAGCCTAACGGCGCCACTCAAAACTTCCAAAAAGGATTGATGAGAGAAAATAGGGTCACTAACCATATGAAAATAATAATTACAGTAGGAGTAATATAAAATAACATCCCAATCATAATAAAGATGATCTTAAAAGAAATGACATAAAAGAGTGTACTTAAAAAGAAAGAGAGGAGTAGGATCCCTTACCTTGGGTCCGACTTGACTCAATCGTTCTTTAACGACCTGAATAATAAAATTGAGTTAATTTATATTTGCTTAAGAACATTTTAAAGATAATTATTCCTTTTATATCACTTTTTTACATTTTTTAAACATTATGTAATCATTTATGTAAATAATGTTTGTTTTGTCGATATTTGGTTCTTAAGTCGAAAGTGAACTTCTTACAATTACATGTTGTTCGTGTGGTCAAAGGTTCATTATATCCAGAATGATATTCATGATTTGGATATAATATATATCTTATATATCCAGCATATACATGTATTTATAATATTACATAATCATTTTGATGTATGAAATGAAATGCACCGTTCATGGAGACGGTAAGCCGTACGTACGCATGAACGCTACTTTCATTTCTTTGTCATATTAATGGAATTAAAACTAATTGAGAGGTATGTATATTTTAATTACAGAATTATATTCATCAGTTATATGTAATATACATTATATATATCCATTATAAATATGTACTTATAATAGTAAATTACATTTGGGGATAAGAAATGAAATGCACCGTTCATGGAGACGGTAAGCCGTGTGTACGCATGAACCCTACTTTAATTTATGTCTCATATATTAATGTAATGAAATAATAATGATACAGAGGTATATTATAAATCCATTATAACATCATATATAGTAAATTTAAATCCATCCTTTATACGTCCCACATATGGCATTAACGAATCACATCACTTTGAGGGGGCGGTAGTCCGCACTTCCTAAAATGAAATTATCGTGTTTACCCACAATGGAGACCATAAAGATATGCCACAAAAGAAAAATAAATAATCTTAAGTAAAAATTAAACATATTATATATCATATATAAATATAGTGACATCTTAATGGCCACATTTGAAGGAGTTATATGAGTGTTGAACAATCATCGTTTCGTGAGGCAGAAAATTTCCCATCCACGAAAATAGTATGTTCTTTAACCATTAGATGTAGGTGGGTGTAAATGTAGCTAGAATACTTCTTATAACAACATCCTAGTATATTGAATATACAGTATATTTTACAAAAGAAATGAATAAAAAGATTTTATGGGGTTGTAGAGGCAAAATAAAACAAAAGGACTCAAGTGAAGACATTAACTTAAAATCGGGTAAATCCCTTCGGTTTGAGCTAAAAGGCTTCCTTGGGAAGACTTGTGCCAAAGGTGATGCTTCAAGGAGTTATATAGGGATGTGGAGATACAAAATAGGCAGGGTTTGGCTGAGCCAAAGTCTTTGGTAGTGTGGGTAAGGAGGTAGAGGTGGGGGCCTTTTATAAGAGGAGAGGAGGGTCACTCTTGTAAAGTTACAAAAGGTTACTTTATTTTCAAAAGAGTTTCGGATTTTAAAGGTCCCACATTAATTTATTTCGAGGATAAGGTGATAAGGGTTCGAAATCCACTCATACAATAGGTTTTGGACATTTTTAGGTCTTAGATATTACATTATCTTTCCATTTTATTTAAATCTTTAAATAATGAGGTCATCACTACATCATCATGATGTCATAAATAATTTAATTTATATAATGTCTAAAAATTATAAAACAAATACTATGATGTAGGATATCTTTTTATATTTCCAATGACTATTTATAATCAAAATTATGACTTGTATTACCCCATGTGAAAATTGTTTTAGTAAAACATTTCATGTTTGTGTCATTTTTACTTTAACATTAAATAAAAAGGTATTTATGTCATTTTCCAACCTAAGTGGCTCCATGGGGTCCCCAAGTTGACCCATGGATTGTCTTGGTCGGCCATGACACATCCAATGAGGGTAGGACATGTGTCTAGGTCATTCCATTTTATTAAAAAATTATTCTTACCTTAAACTACACTAATTACCTCTAATCGCGATTAAAAACATAATAAGTTAATATTCACCAAAAAAGTATTTTTATCCCATTGAACCACATTTTACTTCTTAATGACAACCATGTATGTCATATTTTTGAAATTCAAAACAAAAAGATGGAAAAATTTTATTTAGACGGAAAAATCAGTTTTTATAAGTACCACTTAGTGGTTTCACTATTCATCAAAATTGAGGGTTTTCAGAAAATTACCAAAAATTCACCCTAAGATATATTTGATATTCTGAATTCAAAAATGATGTCTATTTTAAAAAATTCAAAACAAATAAGTTGCATTAATTAATTTAATAATTAATTCCCACTGTCAAAACAAATAGCGTGTTTTTATGAAACAAAAAGTATCAAAAGATTGACACTAGTTTATGTCCGATTTCAAAGTGAAATTAATTCCAAAGACCAAAATTGGATTAGATGGTAAAAATATATTTTAATATAAATTTAAAACCAATTCAAAAGATAATCTAATCATATAAATAAATTAGATTAAAAAGAGGTTTTGAATTAAAATACAACATTTTTCACTATTCATTAAAAATTGAACTTTTTTGGAAATATACCTAAAATGTACAAAAATTAAATTTTGATGTCTCAATTATAAAGAAGAGTTTTATTTTGTCAAATATAACACAAAACATTGTCAAAATGTTGATTTAAAAGAGGTTCTCCATCAAAAGGCGGTTAATCGACCTTTTAAAGAATATTAGAATGTTTACGCTTAAAATTCGATTCATTCGCATTTTTAATCCTCTTACATTTATTGTAAAAAGTAAAAATATTTGACAAACATATATAACCATTTTGTAGTTAGTTCTATTTATTCCCGCCATCACAACATCTAGGTGTTAACTACCATTTAAAATAATATTATTTTATTATTAGAGTGCAACGTAAGATTCCCAAGAAACTAGTTGTTGCATGTTGGGTAGGCGATCAAGCATAGAATCCCCTTTAAAGTAATATTAATATTTTATTCACAAATATGGATAAATATGAAATTTTCATATTCTTTATTTACCTAGGGTGTTACATCCTTCCCCCCTTTTGGGAATTACGTCCTCACAATTTTAAAATTGAGCTTGGAAACATCCTTGAAAGTCCCACATCAGAAAAAGAGTTAGTAAAAAAATCACTTTAAAATAAAGAAAGATAAGTACAGAGGTCACCCTAGTTAACCCATAATATGATTCTATGTAGGAAAACATGGACATGGAAGAAAAAGAAAAGGGTCATGTTCTTGAGGGAGAGTGATAGTAAACATGTCTAGGAGAAAGTTAACCATAAGAAAATCACAAACTTGTGATGGGTTAAACAATATTCGATTCCCCTGTAAGAAAAGTTAATAGACAACATTTTTTTAAGTTACTTATTGTTGAGGAATTTATTCATAAGGAAACATAATCACTTATCATGTTGACTTCAAACTTTTATTAGATTCCTTACACAAACTCATATTTTCTCCAAAAGATGAGTATTTGGGAAGATTTGTTCATATTAAGAGTTCTATAATAAACTTCTAGAAAATCACCTAATACACCAAAGAGAACTATATACTTCCCGTGTCTTTAGTCTTTAACCAAAACCAAAACCAAAAAGGTTAGTACAAGATCAGATAATCCAGAAACGGATAACCCTTTAAAAAGAAAATATATGCTTAATCTCCAAATTTTTTCCAACAAAACCCAAAGTTCAACGAGGACCATCCGATAAACAATTTGTCCATAAAATTATTCAATGTAAACAAATCTAAGATTTAAACCCAAATATTTTAAGGATTTAGTCACATTGTCTTCCAAGTTAAATCGTAACTTTTATCTCCAAACAACATCATTTGCTCCTAAAGTCTCGTATTTAAAAGTAATTAACCTAATCACATATCCTCTATGATAGGTTAATCATTTTCATAAATAACCCAAAATAAACTTACTCTTAATTCATAAAATCATATAACTAAAAAGAATCAATCAAACTAACCCGGGAATTCACGTAGTCCAGTGGTAGGTGATAAATACCAGTCGCACTTTGCTTGTGGGTTCGATTCCCGCAGCTTTGTCTGACGCGACGGGTTGTCACACGGTCTCCGTGTTTTCCTTTTTCCAAATCTATATAATTCTCAAATCATTCCACAAAAAGAGATAAAATCATCAAAAATAACCATAACATAATTTAACCTCAATTTTTTCTCTTGCCTTTCACTTCCATCATATAGTAAACCATAATTACCTCAAAAGTAAGGATCATATAAACCCAAATGGTTCTTTATAACTATGTCCACAAAAGAAAAGATAACTATTCCTTGAATAAAACTTTCATATATTAAACATCAGGGTTACACATAATATAAAAAGTCTTCTAATGTAACCCCATCATCAAAAGAGACTTAATACTCTTAAGAATTTCACCATAACTTTTGAAGCCCTTATATGTTGACGTCATACTCATTCAACATTCTTCAGGATCCATTAACCATTCCTTTCCAAATTATTCTGAAATACTTCTTTCCTACAAAAAAAATCATGAATCATATCCTAATATTCCAAAATAGGAAAACAATAGTCATGAAATAATACATACCATTGATTGGTCATTGTCAGTTTCTTCATCCTCAATCGGAATGGAATTAGGTATTGGTAAATGAATATTTGTACGATCTTGGTGATCCCATTCCCGAAACTTCTTCATAGGACATGTGTTTGCATAATGACCATGCACACCACATTTAAAACATTCAATTAATCCCTCAGAAATAACTTATTTCCCTTTCCTCGAGTCAACTAGATGCTTCCTTTTTCCATGGAAGGTTCTTGCTTTATGACCTTCATTTCCACATCTATAGCATATTTCTGTCCCTTTGAAACATTTTCCTAGGTGTTTCTTTCCACATCTTTGACACAAAGGTTTTTGTACACACTTACCTTTATGATTATTACCTGTAGTTCCGAAGGGATTTGTTTCTCTCATATATGATGCCTTATAGAAATCACCAATGTTTAGGTGATCAATCATGACTCCAGATAGTTGGTTGAGGATAAACACAAGAGTTCTCATTGCAGCTCCTATATCATTTAGCTACTCACTCAGAAAACTGTCACAGTTTCCTTCACATCCACTATTTCTTTGGTTCCTGATAGATCCAGCCATTTACTATAACCAAGAAGGGTCAGTGTGAGTATATCAACAAAACCATCATGTACTAATGAGGAAGATATACTTACTCATTCACTTTATCTAAAAAATATGACTCATTCTGAAATCCTAACCATTATGGTAATGTCACTTATGCTTAATGAATACCCTAACATGTAAAGTTATCTAAACTGACCTTTGATACCAACTATAAGGCCTCAGCCTTAAACATTACTTAATATTGAATTAAATGAGTAATTCACATTGAGGATCTTTTCAGGTTTAGAGTTTTAGAGAATTAGGACATAACTATTACATCTCAAAAGATTACAAAGTAGTCACTTCTACTAAAATTCCCATAAAATAAAAACTCTTAAAAAGAAACACGTCTAGTTCCATGTCTTAGGTAGCATGACTTTCCCTTGAACCCATGCTTGACCCTATTCCACGCTAAGTCCTGTGAAAAATATTTCAAAAACTTGGGATGAGCATAAAAAGCTCAGTAAGGAATACACAAAGAATGAAAACTGTTAGTATTTCAAAACAACATGTAATCCATGTATACTTTATCAAAGTAATACTTTTCACCTTTTCGAATTAGTAAAAACTCTTCGCTGAAAAAAGTTCATTACATACCCTTCTGTAACCAAAAGATTACCATAAAACCCATATAAAGATCACATAACATATAATGGCAACTTGGGACATAAACATACTTAAGTGGAATAACCATAAGGTCGAATTACACACATATCACTTAATGGAATAGCCATTCGGCCAACATCCATACATACTTAATGGAATATCCATACGACCGTCTTCCATACCCAATGCATTGGAGGTTATAACGTAACCACCCGTCCTGGTATTCCCGGCACCACCCGTCATATGGTTTATCATGTAACCACCCGTAAAATATCCAAGTACCATCATTACACATAAAATATTGAAAATATAAACATTTCAATAACCACATTTCATTTTCAATCAAAATAAGTAATTCCAAGATATTTAATTAATCAATCCATTTTCAAAAATCATTTAAAAGAGATTTTTGAATCAAAGTGTCCCACACGACTTTGAAGCTTTTATTGGAATTATAATTTTAAAACATTAATATCCATATAAATAATTACTGAAAAACATTTTTAAAACGTGGACATTAAAGATAATGATTTAGAATAATATATCATTAAAACATTTAAAACGATATTTTTGTTAAAGAGTTTTCAACAAAATGAGAGACTCTTGAATAAAAATAATTACGGAATAACATTTAATCCGAACATTATAATATCATGAGAATAAAGGGATTCATGATATAATATGTCAAATGACAGTATACACACTATATAAGTGTGAATTGGTTCATAACAACAATGAAGTCTCAAAAGAAATGTAAAATGAGATGAAATCCATTATAAAGAAGGTATCCTTAAATTAAGGATAAATCAATCTCATAATTATGTGTGAAAAATATAAATACACCCAATATAGTTGGATATTAAGTGTAAAACATTCAAAGGTCATTCACACATATTCAAAGGATGACATCTTCAATAACTACATGGTGAACCCAAAGAAATCGAAATTGGGTTAAGAAGTTCCCTTGGTAAAATTCGACAGCCTAACAACGTCACATAAAATTTTACAAAAAGGGTTGATGAGAGAGATAAAGGGTATCTCATCACTGGGACATAAAATTTAAATCAATAAGTATATAGAAGAACATATCCCAACATAATATTTTGTGAATTAAAAGACATAACAAAGGATTTCTTTTAAAAAGAGGAGGGTGAAAGGTTCCCTTACCGACTTGGGTAACTTTCAAAACGTACACCCCATAGAAGAAGGGTCATTCAATGAAGATGTAAATACCCATAAACGAAATTATATTAAACAAAGTGTATAATAATGGGAAGTACATACACCACTCAAAGGAAATAGTGGCAAACATAGCATAAATCTTACGAGACTAAAAGTGAGATGAAAAATCCCTTACAAAAACTCGGCATCCTAACGACGCCACTTAAAGCTTCCAAAAAATTGATTGATGAGATCAAATAGAGTATCTCATAATATTACAAAAAAATGTACAGCAAGAGGAATATAAAAGAACATCCCCCATCATAACAAAGAGGATATTAAAAGAAGTGAAATAAATGAGTGTACTTAAAAAAGAGAGAGGTTAGATCTCTTACGAAAATTCGGCAGCCTAACGGCGCCACTCAAAACTTCCAAAATGGATTGATGAGAGAAAATAGGGTCTCTCACCGTATGTACATAAAACTTATAGTAGGAGTAATATAAAAGAACATCCCAATCATAATAAATATGATCTTAAAAGCAATGACATAAAAGAGTGTACTTAAAAAGAAAGAGAGGAGTATGATCCCTTACCTCGGGTCCGACTTGGCTCGATCCTTCTTTAACATCCTGAATAATAAACTTGAGTTAATTTATATTTGATTAAGAACCTTTTCAAGTTAATTATTCCTTTTATATCACTTATTTACATTTTATAAAAATTATGTAATCATTTAAATAAATAATGTTTGTTTTGTCAATATTTGGTTCTTAAGTTGAAAGTGAACTTCTTACAATTACATGTTGTTCGTGTGGTCAATGGTTCATTATATACAGAATGATATTAATGATTTGGATATCATATATATCATATATATCCAGAATATACATGTATTTATAATATTACATAATCATTTAGAGGTAAGAAATGAAATTCACCGTTCATGGAGACGGTAAGCCGTACATACGCATGAACGCTACTTTCATTTCTTTGTCATATTAATGGAATTAAAACTAAATGATAGGTATGTATATTGTAATTCCAGAATTATATTAATAATTTATATGTAACATAAATTATATATATCCATTATAAATATGTACTTATAATAGTACATTACATTTGGGGATAAGAAATGAAATGCACCGTTCATGGAGACGGTAAGCCGTGCGTACGCATGAACGCTACTTTCATTTCAGTCTCATATATTAATGGAATGAAATAATAATTATACAGAGGTATATTATAATTCCAGTTTAACATCATATATAATAACATTAAATCCATCCTTTATACGTCCCACATATGGCATTATCGAATCACATCACTTTTAGGGGGCGGTAGTCCGCACTTCCTAAAATGAAATTATCGTGTTTACCCACAATGAAGACCTTAAAGGTATGCCAAAAAAGAATAATACAGAATTTTAAGTAAAACATATACATATTATTTATCATATATAAATAGAGTGACATCTTAATGGCCACCTTTGATAGTGTTATATGAGTGTTGAACAATCATCGTTTCGTGAGGCAGAAAATTCACCATCCACGGAAACAGTATGTTCTTTAACCATTAGATGTAGGTGTGTGTAAATGTAGCTCGAATACATCTTATAACAACATCATATTATATTTAAGATACTTGAGTTGTTACAAAAGAAATTAATAAAAAGAGTTTAGGGGGTTAGAGTGGCAAAATAAAACAAAAGGACTCAAGTGAAGACATTACCTTAAAATCGGGTAACTCCCTTTGGTTTGAGCTAAAAGGCTTCCATGGAAAGACTTGTGCCCAAAGTGAGGCTTCAAGGAGTTAGATAGGGATGTGGAGATACAAAATGGGTAGGTTTGGGCCAAGACAAAGGCTTTGGGAGTGTGGGTAAGGAGGTATAGGTAGGGGCCTTTTATAAGAGGAGAGGAGGGGCACTCTTTTAACTTTACAAATTGTTACTTTATTTTCAAAAGAGTTTCGGATTTTAAAGGTCCCAAATTGATGTATTTCAAGGATAATCTTATAAGTGTTCTAAATACACTCATCCAATAGGTTTTGGACATGTTTAGGTATTAGATATTACATTATCATTCCATTTTATTTAAATCGTTAAATAATGAGGTCATCACTGCATCATCATGATGTCATAAATAATTTAATTTATATAATATCTAAAAATTATAAAAAAAATAATATGATTTAGGAAATATTTTTAGATTTCCAATTATTATTTATAGTAAAAAATATGACTTATATAAGCCCATGTAAAAATTGTTTTAGTAAAACATATCATGTTTGTGTCATTTTTACTTTAACATTAAATAAAAAGGTATTTATGTCATTTTCCAACCGAAGTGGCTCCATGGGGTCCCCAAGTTGACCAATGGATTGTATTGGTCGGCCATGACACATCCAATTAGGGTAGGACAAGTTTATTGGTCATTTAATTTTATTAAAACATTATTCTTACCTTAAACTACACTAATTACCTCTAATCGCCATTAAAAACTTAATAAGTTACTATTCACCAAAAAATTATTTTTGTCCCATTGAACCACATTTTACATCTTAATGACAACCATGTATGTAGGATTTTTGAAATTCAAAACACAAATATGGAAAAATTTAATTTAAATGGAAAAATCAGTTTTTATAAGTACCACTTAGTGGTTTCACTATTCATCAAAATTGAGGTTTTTTAGAAAATTACCAAAAATTCACCCTAATCTATATTTGATATTCCAAATTCAAAAATGATGTATATTTTAAAAAATTCAAAACACATAAGTTTCATTAATTAATTTAATAATTAATTCCCGCTGTCAAAACAAATAGCGGGTTTTTATGAAACAAAATGTATCAAAAGATTGAAACTAGTTTATGTCCGATTTCAACGTGAAATTAATTCCAAATACCACAATTGGATTAGATGGTAAAAATATATTCTAATTTAACTTTAAAACCAATTAAAAATATAATCTAATAATATAAATAAATTAGATTAAAATGGGGTTTTGAATTAAAATACAACATTTTTCACTATTCATTAAAAATTGATTTTTTTTGGAAAATTACCAAAAATTTACACAAAGTAAATTTTGATGTCCCGATTCTAAAAATGAATTTTATTTTGTCAAATATAACACATACCATTGTCAAAATTTTGATTTAAAAGTGGTTACCCATCAAAAGGTAGTTAATCGACCTTTTAAAGAATATTAGAATGTTTACGCTTAAAATTGGATTCATTCGCATTTTTAATCCTATAACATTTATTGTAAAAAGTAAAAATATTTGACAAAAATATATAATCATTTTGTAGTTAGTTATATTCATTACTTCCATCACAACATCTAGGCGTTAACTACAATTTAAAATAACATTTTATTATTATTAGAGTGTAACGTAAGATTCCCAAGAAACTCGTTGTTGCGTGTTGGGTACGCCATCGAGCATAGCTTCCCCTTTAAAGTCATATTAATATTTTATTAACAAATATGGATAAATATGAAATTGTCATATTATTTATTTACCTGGGGTGTTACAATAATACATCATTTTCTTCTTACCATTTCACACACTGAAAAAGTGATAATGTCTTTCATGGACATGTATACTATAGCTCCTTGAAGAGATTTCAATCATATGTTTTTATCACAACATAAAAATAATGATATATATATATATAATAATATATAATTCATTAATATCGTATTTATTAATTAATTATCATTTTTTGAAGTTAAAAAAATATATACCTTCATTCGATAATGAGGATTGAAAAATGGAAATGTCACTCACTCGAACTGCGACCCATCATCTCTATGATTGTAACATCAGTTAATTTGTAATAAACATATTCCGTTGTTGGTTTTGAAAGAATAATTGATTTATAAATAATATAATTAATTCATGATTATTATTTTGGATAATTTTTAATGATAACACTTTTCACCATTGTTAATTTACCAATTTTGTTTTTGACACATAAACCGAATATGGTCAAAACATTCAACATAAACAACCTTGGTTAAGTAATTATATATATCATGTTAATAAGGGAATTAAAATTAATTATAAACATATAAATGGTAATCAATAATATAAATAATTAAATTAATATTATTATTCATGATGATAAAGAAAAATTTGACGAATCAGACTCAAGGTAGGGGACTTCATTTCATTATCCTTTCATTAAGGTACATTTTGATGATATACACATATAATCTTCCACACAGTGTATGTAAAACTCCATTAATATTTATATCATGAATTTTTATTTTCATTGTATATAATGTCCTATCTATGGATATTATTTAATGGGTTTTATGATTCATGTTTTTTCTCAAGCGGTAAGGGACATTTTTTTAAAAGGAAAAAATATTTAAAATATTCCTACCAACACTTTCTATTCCATTTCCACGGTTTTAAATTATTTTATTAAATTTTAATGTGGACATAAAATATTTATATATTAAATTTTATTTACCTTTTGTCATTATTTCATGTTTTTTCATATGAAATATGTTTATTTTTTTTATACAGATCATTTTGAAAAATTGAAAAATGAATGTTTTATTCTTAATGTGCATAGTGACTATGTATTTTCCACCAACGTGGATATTATTTTCTTTCTTCATTACATTATTAGAATTCATGTCTTCAAAAATTTAAAACCCTCGTTCTCTTTTATTGTGTATTTCAGTATTGAAATAATTTTTTAAAAGGAAATGGTATCTTTATCTAATTTTTTTATGTATATGTTTAAAATAGATTGCCAAAGGGTTTTTATGATATATAGGTTTTTTTCATTATATGTCACATGAGTAGTATATGAAATTGGTGAACATAAGTAAAATTTTATTATATTTTTATCTCGATTATATCTCACGGTTCATCTATATCTTGCTAATAATATAGTTTGATCCCCATCATAGCTCTTAGAAAATTAGCGACATGAATATATATTATAAAAAGAGTTTTTCCCCATTATTACTCACATGTGAGCCTATAATATCTAATATGAAGGGATAATACTGTTATAAACATACAATTAATTGGGTGGTGATAATATTGTAAGATGAATATATAATTATTATAATTGAATGTATTTTAAATGGTTTTATTTATGTGATGACCTAATTCAAAAAAAGTGGTTTTAATTTATAATTATGTGTTTTAATGATTTTATTTGAGAAAAAAGGTGTTTTTTTCATGTGTTTTTTTATTTTATATTATGAAATGAATTTGATGATAAATGTAAATGTTTTATTAGTTTTTACGGGTTCACTAGACTAATAGTTTTCATTCTTCTAGTATCCCTTACTGATATTTCTGTACTCATACAATATTTTTAATAGATTTTCACAATATTTTCGGATGGGTAACAGAAATAACGATTCTATGTTTATATTCATGATTATTTTAAAAGAAAAAAAGCATAACTTATTTTTATATGTGTTGTATTATGGGAAATATGGATACAGATTGGATATGTCAACTTTTTATTATATGGTTTTGTAATTTATATGTTATGACCCATTTCTCTAAAACTATAAACACAAAAAGATTCTCAAATTGAAACAATTTTAATTCTTGACTAAAAAATAGAAATTTTAAATGTTTACTGATGGGGATTTAAAATATAAAAAGAGTAATGAGAGGGGTCATAATGAACCTCCATAAGATACATCTTCCTTATCTTTACCTACATCAAACAAAACAATGTCATAAAGAACCCAATGTATATATGAAGGGTGCTGTGAAATAATTGTTGGTTAACACTAGGAATATATATAATATATTTAGATATGAAAACTGTATGTAATAGTTTGAAAACATTTTTTATAAATAAATCTTTTAGGAAGGTGACAATAATTATTTTCAAAACTAACCTTATGTAAATCCATATCAAATAACCTTGGTTTTAGATGAATAGACAAAAATTTAAAATGGGAAAGAACAAGGGAGATAATGAATATAACTAAATTACATTCCATGTAAACCTAAAATACCCACATGATTAACCCCCCCGCATATATAAATAATTAAACACATCTCGTGGTATCTAACATCTATGTATAGTAAATAACAGAAAAAGGATTTATTATCACCTCATTATTATAATACTCCTCACCTTTCTAACTATAAAGGAATAAACCATGACTAACCATCTCCCCCCAATAAGGTACCAAATCTGAGCTAATGACCAATCTGAACTATGAACTAGTTAGAGAATAATATAATCAAGTTTAATACTCATCTAATTTACCCAAGACATACAAGAGATTATCCATGGGAATATTATACAATAAAAATCACATAATATGGTCAATATATTATAAACAACTCAAATAGAACATAATAATAATTAATTAATGTTTCTTATAAATAAATAATGAAAACATAAAAAATATTATAATCAAACATGACTTTTCATGAAGCTAAGGATCAAATAAAAGGAAACATAATTTAAAAAATTACAATTCAAAACCCCATTTGAAAATCCATTTTGAATTAAAATACAATTGAATAAATTTTAGAAGACATTTCATGTGGATAAAACTAATTTTATATAAAAAACATGTTAAATCCATATAAGGACCACACTCCAACTAACATAATGCTATGAAATTGAATTAACTAATATAAATAAGTCGTTAATAACTCATTTACATAATATGGTAGGAAAGTCAATAGACACTCATGATCCAAAGTAATATCAATGTTTTGATCCATTATGTAGTGGCACAAACATTAAATTATTTTCAAAAACTAAAAAATACATAAAAACCATAAGATAAGTAAAATAGAGAACCACATGAGAGAAAAAACCAAATTTATTAACATTAAAACCCATTCTTATTCATGTACTAGGCTCTCCAAATTCAAAAAAGTAAAATGATAATTATGGAAAGAGGAAGAAAATAAAATAAAATAATATTGGAGAGTAAATATAATAGGAATCACGAATTTAATGGGAATAATCCCACTAAAATTGATGAAGAACCACCAAAGTCACATTTAAGAGGAGAGATGTAGTTACCCTGACACTAGTATGTTGAAGCTGATGCCTGATTTTTTCAATTTGAAAATGATACAAGGAGTCGTATCCTGAAAAACACAATAGTTTATTAGTCTGCGTAAAAATTATGCATACAAAATTACAATATTAATCTTGGAAACAAAATCACAACATAATATTTTTATTGATAATAAAATTATTCCCTCTTGAACATCCTTTCATAAAAATCATAGAACATTTCAATTATTCATGAAAATGGAAGAACAATAATGGTGATATCAAACGAAATGTATAGATTATGTATAGAAGATGATATCATGAATCAATCCAAATAATAAACCTAGAATGGTAAATAAATGAACACACATTCCATTTAAATAACATGGAATGGAATAATCAATATGGCATGGTAACAAATTTAACTCACATTAAATTCAAATTTCTAGAAAAGAAAAAATCAATTTGGAAAGGTATATGAAGGAAAAACCATGATATTAAATCAAAATGATAAGTCATAATAAATATGTAAAATTAATTAATTTACCAACTCATAATCAAAATAGAGAATCCATGTGGTGAGGTGATGAAATACATATCACATCACTTCCTAAAAGCGGTAGTCCATATATAGACGAACGATGTTTACATATACATGGGAGTGAAAATGAATAAAAATGATATATATTCTCTCTAAATAATTATAAATATTTCATAAATATAATAACTGATTTAGGTATATTTCATATAGTCATTAAAATTCTATTTATCACCTTCCATGTGAAGCGTTAGTTAAATATGAGTCACATTGCCACGTGAGGCGGTTCTCCGCCATACACACTTGTGACATTATTAAAATTAATATCATATAGAAGGTATATATATATGTGTCTATTATATAATCACTCCATAAGAATAAATATGTAATAAATATATTATATATACTATATATCAATCATAAATCCCATCCTTTAGTGGTGTAAATGGAAAGACAAACAACAATGGTCTGTGAGGTGGTAGTCCACCGTAAACACGAATGATGATTTACAAACCCATTTGATTGAGGTAAATATTGTAATAGGAAATGAAAATATAAAAAAATTTATATGGTTGTTTTTGATTTATCATATCAGCCAATTTTAATATAAAATTATTTAGTTGTAGAAAGATGTAAAATGAAGATGCTCATAGAAGAACATTACCTATTTTAGGTATCCAAAATAAATATATAGTAATGATTTATATGTATATATTTATTGACTAAAAATAATTTTAAGATAAATACTATTAATTTGGGATTTTATTTAGGTATATATTGGATGAAAATGATTGTTTATAAGGTCTGAGTAGGAGATTTTAGTAAGAACCATTTATAAGTAGGGGAGAGGAAACAATTGGTATTTTGGAAAATAAATGAGTTCCAAAATGTATTTCAAATGTAAAATGGTAAAAATGGACAATTATTGAACCATAGTGTTTTAATGGTCTAAATATAAACATAAACTAATTTTCAAACATGTTTATAGGTCATTTTTATACTCATCATTTTTGTTTAACCCCATAGCAATCCCATTTTATATTAATCATGGTAACTACTTTTTATTTCATTAACTATTAATTTGGGTAAATGATTAATTTAAAAATATTTGAAATTATAATTTATGATGATTCCAAATATTTAATCAATATTTAGTAATTAAATTCAAATATGGGGAAATTTTTTATTTAAACTTATTACTACTAACATGAAAATAAAGGAGGTTTTCAAAGGAAAAATATTCAATTGTATTAAAATTTTTTATATAATTATTCAATAGAAAAAAAATTAAAATAAAATAAATTGTATTAATAGATATATAATTAAACATTTTTTAAGTTAAATCAAATTCAATATTCAATTTTACATTATAAAATAAATAAACAAAAATGACAGTTTCAAATAAAATTCAGTATTTTTCAGTACTCATCAAAAAAAGAAACTTCTCAAAATAATAAAAGAAAATTACACTAAGATGATTTTGGTTTTCCAATTTCAAAAAAAATAATAATTTTAGGACATAAATTTCTAAAATTTTAGATAATATATTTTCAATTATGTGAACATGATGCGACTAAACGTCTTCAAATATGAATGTTGTTTTTTCAGAACATTACATTTTCATTTGAAGGTTTTTTATTTTCATCATAATCAATAGATATATATTAAAAATCTATAAACATTATATTTTTATTGGTTATATGATCATATTAATACCTTCTATTCTAATAGTTAGACAATAACTGTCATATTAAATAATATTATATATTGTATATTATTATTTTGTAAAACTCTATCTTGCATGTAATAAAAGAAAATGAATAAACTCTTATTTCTATTATCACAATATGTCTTAGAAATTAAATTTATTCTATAAGAAATATATTATAATGTATTGGTTTGTTAATTTTTCTTATAATCATGGTGTTTCATGTCATATATTCTACTAAAACATTTTATTCTTTTAGAATTTATAGGTGTTACATTCTCCCGACCTTTAATAAATAGTTTCCTCACAATATAAACATGATATCAGTATTAAAGGAGTTCATATATGAAAATAACAATATTGAAAAAACCAAATCATAAAATTGTTAATAAAACACCCTCTAAATATGTGATAAAATGTAAGATTAAGGGTCGTATAGAATAAAAAATATCATTGTTTTTAGATAAGAGTATATTTGTTGATACTAAAGATCTGAAAATTGAAGTAAAAAATAATTAATTATAGATAATGATATTGTTCATTGATCAATTGAATGTGAATGATCGATTGAATGTTAAGGGACTAATAATATTAATTATTTGATGATTTATAAGACCGTATGATTTATTAGATATGAATGTAATAGGGTAAAAGTTTTTTTTCAAGATCCTTCTTCTAATGATGAGGAAATACTTTACTATCTATGAATATAATGAAATATATGAACTTCATACATTTATATCTTTCAGGAATAATTCCATCCTTTTTATACTTTTTTTTCAATTAAATTTAATTCCTTACTCCATGAAATGAATATCATTAAATAGTTTTTATGAATGATTCACTAAAATACTCTTTTAACAGATCATTGGAGCCATAAAAGATTCAAATGTCATCCCATATATCTCTAAATATATTCAACAACCAATATGGTTAGAATCTGTTATTTAATATAGTAAATTAATATCTAAACCTAAAAAGTAATTACACAGGTTCATTACTAATATTTTGATTTTTTAAATTGTTTAACTATTGACAAAATAACTTGGACCTCTCATATGCCAATGGTAGGACCTAAACCCTTATCATTCTTTGACCATGGGTTCAATCCCAATAACCTTGTTGGACATGTCGTGTTTTCAACCGATATATTGGTCGCCATTTTTATAAAATATAATTGTATAATTCTATTATCATTCCCCAAAAATTTGATAGACATCATTGAAATAAAATTAATCATTAATAAACATTTTAATGAAGGATTTTTACAAAACATTTATTTTTACAATATGTAATAATATTATTATTTAAATTTTATTAGTGATGAAACTAACCCTAATGGATATTAATACTATTAAATTTTTTATATAAAATGTAACGTAATTCATGCTAAATTATTTTTTCCACTAAAACAAATACTTTCCAAAAATATCGCAAATAATGTTTTTAATCTTGGTAGATTATTTCCACTGAAAACATATTATGCTGTGTTTAAGAATTTAACCATATGGTCAATATTAAAATCATTAAACCATGATGGTATCCATAAATATTATGTTAATGTATACATATATGATTCCAATATAACTCCATGATATTTCATGATTCTTGTAACCAAAACATCATTGGTAAAAATATTTCTAAAATTTTATTCTTTTAATCCAAGTTCATAAATACTTCTTCCTTTTTTTAAACATAGGCCCTTCCATGGTTGAGGGATTAACTTAGTTCATAAATTTTCAATATATATTTATAGAAATCCTTCATAATGGTTTATAAATAAATTGTGAATTATGTAAAGTATGTCCCTCATGAGCATCAATATAGCTGCTCAATAAGTCATATTAATGTGCACCATGTGATGATCAGGTCAGTACCTATATTCAATTTTCATAGTGATTACTTTTATGTACATATATTCAAGAACCATGCCCCCATTTAGTATCAATATGGGGACATATTTCAAGGAAAAAACACATAATCTATACCATTAAAAAATTAAGATGTTATTTTATACTCATACTCAAATTCTATGATATGGTTATGATCACTAATCTATGTTTTCTAAAAAATAGTTCAAATGGGTTATACTAACATTTCTATAATACCAATATTAGAAATCCAAAAAATTTATCCTATGTTTTTCCTCTCTATTTTTACATTGGTATACAATACAATGAAGCACATCTTGAAGATCTAAATAGTATATTAGTCATAGTAAAATATATACATTCATGATTCCAATAGTATACATGAAAAAAATTAAAACACTTTTTTTTCATGAGAACAACATTATTCTCACTAGCATATCCTTGCATTAAATTCATAGAACATTTCAGGGTTTCTAGAAATAGGAAGTAGAATAAGGATGAGATAAAATCCTATGCAATATTTAACTATAAATAAATCTATCATGAATCTAAAATCCTAATCAACATAATAAGATAAATAATTAAAAAGAAAAACCATTTAAATAACATGACGGAAATTATCAACATAGAATTGTAAATAAATTAGCAAACGTTCCATTAAAAGAACCTAATAAGGAATAACCAATAGGTAAAGGTAAATAATTGAGAACACATTCCATTTAAATTATTGTATAAGGAATAATAAATATAGTAAGGTAAATAACCAGAAACAGATTAAATTTAACAAATAAAATAAAAATAAAATCCATCCAAATATAATATAATATTGATAATATCATGGATAAGAATAAATTTAATATTATTTAATGAAATGATTAATTGTTTGATGTCAAGTATTAGTAAAATGATACATCTCCCACTAAGACTATTCACATGGTAATTTAAACTAATGTTCAAAAACTATTTAATGTTCGCTCGCAAATTTTTCTCACGAGACCTAATGACGCATCTAGGGTACATATATGGCCGAGACCTATCCATAAATGCATTATGAAATTATTACTAATAAATTGAATAATAAATTTAATTCATGAGTCAATATATCTTAAAAATAAATATATATATAGAGTAAATAATTTGGATTTATCAACATTTCCCCAATCAAACAAATAATATTCAAATTAAAACACCATATGTAGAAATGATATGTGGTTTGAGAAATAATCATATTCTTGAAAATTAAAATGTATATTTATTGAAATTTAAAATCTAATAGCCATAATAAACTGAAAATTCCAAGGAACAATTAATGAATAAGAAACGAATCATGGAAGTGAACTTCAATACTATCCATGGTCAAATGATCCTAAACCATCTAGGATATGAATAAGGATTCTATGGACATAAATAATTGGAGTAAGAACAATGTCTTTTTGTCATTGGTTAATATAATATCCATGAAAATATATTTAAAATAAATCTTGTGGAAAGTGTCTAAATCATTTTTAATTTTTGTAAAATTATTTTCATTGAAAATAGAATTAAAAAAATTATTTTATTTAAAATGAGATTAATAATATTTAAATGGAAGAATAAAAGAAATGACGGTCATAATAGTGGGTAATTCGATAAATTTTGAAAATTTTAATAGTACCATTCATCTATGATTGTGAAAATAGGTAATTAAGATTTCTTATACAAAAAACAATAAGAATATTCATTTCACTTATTATGAAAATTCCAAACCAAAATTATTTAGAGAATGGAATAAGGTTCCATTTTTTTTGAAAGAGTAAAAAAATGAAAAAAAATCTTGGACAAAACATTTTGAAAATTAAAAAATTGGAATCATTTTTTTAAAAAATTATTTTGAAAAAATACCCTTAACAAAATGGATAAATGATGCAGGAATATATTAAAAATATTTTTGGATATACATAAAGTATTAAAGAGAGAGAAAATGATACTATTAAATTAAAATTACAATAATATGAAGACTAGAAGAAAATTAAATGGTTTTCTAAGACAATGATAAAATTATTTTATTCTACCTAAATTCAATAACAAACAGTCTCATTTAGAATGAAATTGTAAAATATACACTTAACATGATCATCAAGTTAAAGTGTGAATTAATCAATGAATTTATTATGTGTATCCACTGTAAATCCAAATAAAAAACTATGAATAAAACATTGGATAGAATAAAATTATTTTACCCACAATCATATAATTTAGAAGACAGTTAAAGAGTAATATATCCCAATGAAAATAAACTCTGTTATAAAATTCATTTCGACTTGGAAAAATTTAATTCAAGTACCAATTTGTGAAATCATTAATGTTTAAAAATAAAATATAATGAAAAATTCATTATTAATGATATTACATGTCAAAGGGGAAGCATATAAACCATATAAAATAAATTAGGCTTATAATATTACAATATGCGTCAATTAAATGAAATTGTGATGAAATATTCTAACTCATGCTTTATTTTGATTTAATGTTATTTAAACTCATGAATATTGTTATTAAACATTTTATTAAATTATTTAAGAGAAATATTAATATTTTTAATATTATATATTATCGTTTTAAAAAATCTTATTAACGTTTAATTAATAAAAATTCATTGTTTTCATTATTTAAGTTGTTAATTTATGTGTCTTCTCATGCATGTTTCATCCCAAATGATTCATTTTTTGAATATATTATATTCTTATATATTTTCATGAATAATAATACATAAATATTTATCATATTTTTACATTAATTTTACAATTAAAAATAATCATGAATTGTGGTTATTAAAAATGAAGTACGTTATTATCATGGACATGGAAGACCATATATACTCATTAGTGACATTTCCAGTATTCGATAAAAATTATGGAATATGATTAAATTAATATATTTCATTTATATAAATATAATTATATAATATATACCATATTATATACTTATAGATATCATCCATGTGGTTTGGTGATGAAAAGAGAGTTACATCACTTCGTGATGGCAATAATCCACATGTGCATACATAATGTTATCATCTTTACATGATTGAAAAGGGAAGAATTAAAATGACATATATTTTTTTCTCATAATGATATTTATTTCCTCAGTGTCATAAATTTATCAATTATATCACATATAATCATTAAAATTATATTTATCATCTTCTATGTGAAGTGTTTGTGAAAGGAGAATCACATCACCTCACATGGTGGTAGTATGCCATACACAAGAATGACATTGTCATATATCCAATGGAATGTATAGTAAAAAGATAAATATTATATATTTAAACCATTGGTATAAATATTACATTAACATCATCATATATACTTTAGATACATTATCGTATCAAACCCTATTATTTGGAAATTAAATAATGAACAACATTTGTTCATGAGGTTGTAGTCCGCCGTACACACAATTGATATTTTTTTGTAGCAAATTTCATAAAAGTGGATATAGTTTTAGGTAATTACCCTATAATATAAAAACAAAAATTAAACACCCCAACCCTTATAATCGAGAGTCAGTGCATTATTACATAACATTGGCATGTTCACAAGGGTTAAAATCATGAAATACCTATCATTTTAATAGACATGGAAGTACTAGATACGTACATATGTTTTATATTATATTATTAAAAAACAACAAAGTTCCACCTTTTAAAACACTCATATCCTTTATTCGATTCCTACAGGTTAATCATAATATACTTCTTCACATCTTGGGAAAAAGAAATCATAATAAATGGGTTAGCTCAGATTCTCATTAAGGGTAACAATAGAGCAGAAACTATCATAAATAAGCATAAACATTTAAGGAAATATATAAGTCTAAAAAAACATATTAAACTTAAACTTCAGAATAATATGGAAAAGATAAATCAAATAATTCTGTTTACTTATTCACATGGATATTCTACTATTTGAATAATCACTTTTAATATCAATAAGTAATTTCATGATGATAGAATGCATAATTATAGACCTCATAACCACATAGTCAATGCCTCGTGCCATAGTTAAAAATAAGATTTTTTCAAGGCATTGTGCAATGAAACTGGTTTGTCTCATGAGTCCTACCAATGCATCATGTAGATATAGCAGGATCCACCCATCACTTACTAAGTCCAATGCATTCCTCATATGAAACGGTTGAAACATAACCTAAACATTCGTATTAAAAATTGCATACAAAATGTTAATAATTTATCCACAAAACATCAATCTTATACAAATAACACAACCACTATCAAACATATCAATAAATTTTTAATAAAATATGGAAGATTGTATCCTAATAAATCAACTTCAAACAAATGTAAAATCCATCAAGGGATGTTGACATAGATGAAATAAAAATATTTGTGAGAAATATATATTTCTATTTTGAAACTATTTAAAAGTAAATTATTTATAAAAGAAATCATTTAATTTTAAATTATTCTAAAAATATTGTAAGGTATTCTTCAAAGGTGTTATAATGATGAAAAATAGCCACACCCACTATATAAGTTTAAAAAAACATTCTTACCATAATTTGAATAAAAGGTTATAAATTACCTTATATAGAAAATGACAAAAGATTTATTTCAAAAAAATTTATAAAAATTCATAAAAGGGTATAAATGAATTTAACCAATATTATAGGAAATATTAATAATGTTTTGAAATACAGTTTTAAGAAACCCAGATGTGGATGATAAAAAAGTCCCAGTAGATGATTACAAATAGGCAACCTCAGATAAATAAAGATATTGTAAAATTAAACCTTACCTTGAACATTTAATTAGTCGAGGGTACTTTAACCACCTGTATAATAA
This sequence comes from Viscum album, assembly GCA_963277665.1. Lineage (NCBI taxonomy): Eukaryota > Viridiplantae > Streptophyta > Magnoliopsida > Santalales > Viscaceae > Viscum > Viscum album. Next base: position 324,108,746 of record OY728152.1, on the reverse strand, counting down.
TTAAATATTTTTTATTAAATTATAAAATCAAAAAATACAATAATAATATATAGTATATTATATTCTAATATTCATTTGTTAATAATATTCTAGTAGTATCATTGTTTCGGTTGGTAACTGATTTGTTTTCCTTTATACATTTTGATAAATAAGTCATGTTTTTTATGGATAGGTTGTATTTTATTCATATCCTGAATTATATTATGTTATTTAACATTATTTTTAATAATAAAATGAATATTATTCTTGAATCGTTAAGATGGGGATTGAATCTCATCGCGTTTGTGGAGTTGGTAACCTATACGTACGCACGAGCGACAATATCATTCTATTGATGGTGAAATCATATGTAATTTTATGGTATATTATATATATATAATCATTACAATTTTATATTTATTATTTATTTCAAACATAATAATTATTATACCCATCCGAATAATCTTGTGTTGACTAACAAACATCACCACGACTTGGATACGGTAAGCCGTACGTACATACGTATGGTGACTTCGTCATTAATAGGATGGATAGAATAATGAATATGATTTTAATATATTTATAATAACATCATAGTATTTAAAAGGAACTTGAGTTATAATTTTGGCATGGAAACAACAAAGAAAGAGGAAGTGTAAGAAGAAATGAACTTTGAAAGAGGTGCTGAATTAATTACCTCTTCTGCGGGTGCTTCCATTGGATTTGATCAAAAGGATGCCATAGATTGGATTTCCAATCAAATTATGGACTTTAGGTTGAATTTAGGGAAGTTTGAAGGATATTGTAGGAGGTTTTGGCCTAGCCAAATGACATTGGAGGTGTAATTTAGAGAGAAGGGGAAATACCCTTTTATAAGAGAGGTGAGGGTCACTTTAGGAAAACCATGAAATATGAATTTTTTATACAATCATATTCAGTTTATAATTTCTCAAAAAGAATTTATTTCAAGTATAAGGTCGGGATTAGTTGAAATATTCTCAACCAATCGGGTTTAGACATGTTTAGGTCACCATATTAGGCTTATCGTTTAGATTTAATTCTTAAATAAATAGTTTAACATTTATCATGTCTTCTTGTATTTTTATATTACACGGTTATTAAACATACTATAAAATTCCAAGAAAACCTCTAGTAGTTAATTAATGAAATATATATCATTATATTAGTCCATTGGCAGATCATAATATTTTTAAGAATATAATATCATTTAATAATAATGTATTTGTTTTAAATTCTCTTTTTTGTCAAATTTGACACTATTTAGAATTGTTTTTTTTTGAAATTCAATAAAAGATTATTATATCAAAAAAAGTACATTAAATTATCCCTAACATATCTTAATAATCTAGAAAATTATTTTAATTCATCAAAATTAGGAATTTAAATTTATTTTGATATTTATAATATCAATTATTTTAATATTTCATTAATAATGTAATTACTGCATCATCAATGGGTCAAAAATAAATTTAATTATTTAATTTATAAAAATTATAAATAAAAAACCATGATGTAGAAATATTTTTATCTTTATAATGAATATTTATTGTCGAATTTATCTTATGTATTACCCTATATTAAAAAAGGATTAGTTATTAAACTATGAATTTTATAATTTTAAGTCTTCTTTAAATAAAAGAATAATAAATGTCCTAATGTAATACAAGTGGATCAAAAGGATCCTATTTTATTCCTAAGGTTTATTTTTGTTGAAATACACTTATCCAATATAATTAGGACATGTGTTTGGGTAAATATAATATCATTTTACCTTTAATTTCTATATTTACTTTTAACATTGGTAAATAAAATCGAAAAGATTCTATTCAACAAATATTATTTTTATCTTATTGACGAAAATTTTACTTTTTGATTTCAACTGTGTCTCTCGTATTTTTTAAGGTCAATTCATAGAAGTGGTAATATTACGTTTTATGCAAATTTGAAAATGTTCTTATAAGGTGGGTAAATGATGTTAAAAAGTTCAATAAAATTTTATATATCTAATATTGTTATAAAATAACTCTAATGAATTAAATTTTACTAATATATGTATTATGTGTCTATTTTTACATTAAAATAAATTTAAATAAAAATAATAATTATTTAAATAAAAGTCAACTATGAACAATAACGTAGTAGTTTTAACTATTCAAAAAAATTTTGTTTTCAGAAAAATACCAAAAATTCACCCTAAGATAAAAATGATATTATAAATCCAAAAATGAAGTCCTTTTTGAAAAATAATATTTATATAATTTCAAAAAGTTGGTATTACTATTCATATCGCCTCTTTAAATGGCTAGTTTGATTGGTCGTGGTGTGATAGAACTTAACGATACGTATAACGCAAGCTATTGTATTATTCCAAAAGTAACGTACCACCGAAGCTTGGGGTGTTACACTATCCCCTCCTTTAAATAATTTAATTCTCAAAATTTCTAGAATATTACTACATAAAAATATTCGGGTGGTTCTTCATCATATTTTCCCTAGGTTTCGATGTTGCCTCTTTTATTTTATGGTTTCTCCAAAGAACTTTTACCGGACAAACCCTACTATTTTTCAACCCTTGTTCTCTGGTATCAAAAGTCTTGATATTCTCTTAACAATAGGACAAATTGATTTCTAGTTATATTTCATTATAAGTGATTACATGCATTGGGCCAGGCATGTATTTTCTCAATAGTGACACGTGGAACACATCATAAACTTTATAGGGACTTAGCGACATTTCAAAATGGTAAGCAAAAAATCCAATTAATTCTATAATTTTTAAAGGTCTGATGTACGTGAGATATAATTTACACTTTTTACCAAATCATATAACACCCTTCTATGGAGATATATTCAAGAAAACATGATCTTCTACTTGAAATTCCATATCCATAATTTAGTTATAGGCTTAGCTTTTTTGCCTACTTTGAGATAATTGGAAGTGGGTTTGGATAATCTTCACATTTTCCATTGTTTCCTCAACAATTCCAGGGGCTACGAGTTTTCTTTCACCAATATCATTCCAACAAGTTGGTGTGCATCCTCTCTTACCAAATAACGCTACAATGGAGCCATATGAATACTTGAATAAAAGATATTTTTATAGGAAAATTCTACCAGAGATAAATATTAATCCCACATACCTTTAAAGTAAAGTGAGCATGATCTCAACATGTCTTCTACGGTTTGAATAGTCCATTCTGATTGTCCATCAGTTTGTGGGTGATATGCAGTGTTCAAATGATGTTCAATATCTAGGGATTTCTGAAGTCTTTTCTAGAATCTTGATGTAAAATAGGGACCATGGAAAGAAATAATCTATAGGGGTAAACCATTAATTCTAACATCTTCATTAATATATAGTCATGCTAATTGTTCAAGTGGTAAATCTTGTCTTATATAAAGAAAATGTGTTGACATGGAAAAACAATCATCAATGACCCATATTGCCTTATTTTTTCGAGGAGTCTTTGGTAAACCCATGATAAGTCCATAGTAATATCATTTCATTTCCACTCAAGTATGTAAGTGGTTGCATGAATCCTCTAGGATGTTTCCTTCTAGCCTTCACCTATTAACTGACCATACATCTTGACACATAATCTGCAACCTCCCTCTTCATGTAGTCCCACCAAAAATGTTCTTTCAAATATCTATACATCATTTCTATACCAAGGTGTGTAGAGAAATTAGAGCTATGAAAATCATCCAACAATACCGTTTTAGATTAGGTATATAAGGAACACAATTTTTTCCCCAAATTTCAAAATTCCATCATCATATATGAAGTTCGCCAATATGCCATAGTTCATAGCTTTAATTTTCTTTTGAAACTCCTCATCATTAGTCTCTGAACTTTTTATCCATTCTAGTAAAGGTGGTTTTAAAACCATTTGAAAAATAATTTATGTTTCACATTCCATGGTTATTCACATATCCATCTTTACTAAATCCATGTATATAGGATCCTTTTCCAATATCATCATTTTCAGAACTCCATGATCTATTATACTGAAAGCATCTTCCACCTTATTTGTCTTCCTAGGGTGGTAGTGTATAGTGTAATCATAATCCTTCAGTAGTTTGAGCCATATCCTTTTCCTCATGTTGAGTTCTTTCTGTGAGAAAATATAATTCAAACTGTTGTGTTTGGTATATATCTCACATTTTTCTCCATAGATATAGTGTCTCCATATCTTCAAATAAATATTACAGCTTCTTACTCAATATCATGAGTAGGATAACTTTCTTCATGAATTTTTAAACGTTGTGAAGCATATGAAATAACTCTATCATTCTGCATAAAGACATGACCAAAACCTTTCATTGAGGAACCACAATAATTAACAAACCAATCATTTCCCAATATTAGAGTCATGATATAAGCATTTACTAGTGTTCTCTTATGTTCTTAAAAACATTCTTCACACTCTTTTTTCAAAAAAAAATAACCCCATTACATGTCATCTTGGTTATTGGGTTAGCCTATCGGGAAAAATTCTTATTGAATTGCAGAAAATAACCTAATAAACCAATAACATCGCATACCTCAATTATACTCATTAGTTCTAGACATTCATGTATTTATTTTATCTTAGAATAATCAATAGATATTACATACTTTGATACAATATTTCGAAGAAGCGAAATCTCTTGCTGTCAGAATGCAAACATTCGAAACATCCCAAATATCTCAGTTCTTCACTAAATATTTAGAATAGTGCACAACTGATTTTCATGATCATCATAGCTTTTGGAGTATACCAATATATCATCAATAAATACCACTACAAATTCATCATGATATTCCTTGAAAACACTATTCATTAGATTCATCAAAATAGACGGTGCATTAGTAAGTCCAAATGGCATTATGGTAAACTCATAATGCCCATACCTGGTACGAAATGATGAATTTGGAATGTCCTCCTTCTTCATTCACAATTCATGACATCTAGATTGAAGGTCAATCTTTGAAAAATATTGAGCTACATGAAGTTGATCAAATAAATCATCAATGTGAGGTCGGGGATAACTGTTCTTTATTGTTATAGAGTTGATCTCTCTGTAGTCAATGCACAACCTCATAGATCCATCTTTCATTTGAACAAAAAGAACATGGGCTCCCCATGGAGAAACACTAGGGATAATAAATACGTTATTACTATATTACTCATGTTTTTTCATTAGTTCCAATAGTTATATAGTGATGATTCTATAAGGGGTCCTCGATATGGGCCTTGAACCTGGAATTAAATCAATAGAAAACTAAATTTCTCATTTTATAGGATGTCTAAGTAAATCCTCTATAAAACCATCAACATATTCTGGCATAATACATATATACTATATTTTAACATTCCTTTCCTCACCCATAGTTATTTCAATCTCTTCATCCCCAATAATTGAAATTAGTAGAGCTACTGGGGTTGGATCTTGATTAGAATCAGATGGAGATGTTTCTGCGCAATAGATAAGGGTTCCTAATCATCATAAAAAAATTTAACTTCATTATTCTTACAAATAATTTTGCATCATTTTCCAAAATCCAATAAATACGGAGGATTATATAAAATTAAATCATGGGTATGACAATAATATCACTAGATAATGCACATTTATATTCCATAATGGTAACTGATGGACAAAAATTTGTGTCAAGGATACATTCCTTACGATTTATGATGGAATACTCCCATGTTAATTCAAATTATAAATATTTTTTTTTCTTGGAAAACTAGGAAGATTCGAAAGAATTTAATGATCTAGAATCAAATTACGCATTGCCTAATTTCAAAGAAACGATTAAAGTGCCTGCCACCACATCATTAAGAGTTTTAACCGCAGTAGCATTGATCATATAAGCTTGGCCTTGCTCCATTGTCCTTTTTTGAGGTAAGTTTACTTGGAACTTTGGAAATTCATTTGCATAATTCCCCATTTCTATATAGTTGTAGCATTTGACATTGAAAACCCCTTTATTTCCCTTGAAATAACGTGATTGGTGGCCTTTTTTACCAAACTTCTAAAGGACTCAGATTCCCTTTAGGGAAGTGACATGGTGTTTCTTTCCACATCTAATGCAGGCTGGGAATTAAACTATTCCCTTCTTACACTTATTTTCATTTCCACAGTGTTCAATAGATCTCTTCTTATCCTACGTTGCTTTAAAGTCGAATGACTTAGAGAATTCATTTCTATCTTAATTGCACTTGAGAAAATATCTTCGTATGATTAGAAGGATTGTGAGACTAATGATCGATGGAGAAAAGGTTTTAATAAATAAAAAATCGTTCTATAATACTTCTTAGGTTATGTATATAATCTACATCATGCCTTGAAAACCTTGTAAATTTCACCACATACATTGTGACATTCTCATCCTCCTTTTCCCTAGACTCAGAAATTGCTTTTCCATATATGCTCAATATTCACGAGGAATGTATTTTTCTATGAAAAGATCTTTAAACTCCCTGCATAACTTATTTGATACTTCTTCATTATCCTTTATGTTTTTAATTAATGACCCCCTTGATCTGTATCTTTTATGAGGCCATAAACTACGATGAAAACGTTTTCCCTTTCACTACTCCCCAAAGCAAGAACTATTTTAACTAAGTAACATATCCATTTCTTAGCTACAAATATATTATTATTCCTATTGAATTTTGGTGGGTGATTGCTCATGAAGTGTTCTAACATTGATCATCTGCGTTGTAGATCAGGGTGCTCCATATACATTAGGTTATTATTCCTAACCTGAGTGAGTTATCCCAGTATGATTATCAGTTGTTCAACACCAATGGCATCACCAAATCCTCTATAATTATCTGGATTTGGAGGGAAATACCTACCTGGATTATGTGTGTTGATACATTTTCCCTTCCTTACCCTAGGATTCATTTCCAAAAAATCTCATACACTATAATTGTTTATAAATAGAAAAACATTATTCTAAACTAGTAAAATACCTTACTTAAATTGAACAGTTTTGGCATATAATACATAATCATAAAAACAAATTTTTGTTGAGGAAGTATTTAATAATAATTAATTCACAATGGCTTGTAAATAAAATGTGAATTATCATAATAATATCCCCCTATAGTGTCATAAAACAGAGTACAACAAGGCTCGTTGTTGTGCACTAGTTCCCGTTCGAGTCTTGCTCAAAGTGGTGTTTCGAGGTTTTAAACCCAGATGCATATGTTTCAGAGCCACCTCTATATGCTCATATCTAGATAGGGATGTAGTTCTTGGAAAATAAAAAAAATCTCTACATTTCCAAAATTTTAGAAATATATTCTATAAAAATCCTCAATGTCCATCATAGGGTAATGTTCTCTAATCAGAGTTTTTTTAAATCTAGTTTCCATGGATTGTACTAAACTTCTCAGATACAAACTGTAATGCCCCGACCCTAGTTACCCAGTGTCGGTGCATTATTACATAACATTGGAATGATCACAAGGGATTAAATCTATAAATATTGATCAGTTTAGTAGCTTTTGAAGTACTATATAAATACATAAGTTTTACATTAAATTATGTAATAAAAAACCAATGTGTACACTTTGAACACGCTCAAATCCTTTGTCATATCCCTACATGTCAATAATAACATACTTCTTCACATCCAGGGAAAAAGAAAACATAAGAAATGGGTGAGCTTAGATGCTCATAAAGGATAACAATATTGTGGAAACTATCATAAATAAACATAAAAATTTAAGGAAATGTATAAGACTTAAACACTCTCCTTTTATACATAAAATTACGAATAATATATAGAAGATAAACCAAATAATTTCATTTACTTGTTCACATGGACAATATACAAATTTAATAATCACATGTAATATCAATAGCTAATTTCATAATGATATAATGCATAATTCCGTACATCACAGTCACATATTTAAGGCTTTGTGCCAAGAATACATATAATACTTTGTCAAAGCCTTGTTCCAAGACTCTTGTTTGCCTTATGAGACCTACCGATGCATTGATGAGCTATAGCAGGCTCCACCCATCACTTACTAAGTCCAATACATTCCTCATATGGAAAGGATGAAACATAACATATACATTCGCATTAATACTAACATATGAAATGTTAATAATTTATCCATAAACCATGAATGATATAAAAATAACACATCCACAGTCAAACATATCACAAAACCTTCAATAAAAAATGGAATATTGTATCATAATAAATCAAATTCAAAAAAATGTAAAATTCATCAAATGATGTAGACATAGATGAAATCCAAACTGTTTGAGAGAAATAACTCTTTTTATTTTGAAATCATTTAATATTATTATAGTTATAAAAATAATACATTTATTTTGAAAATATTATAATAATATTGTAAGTGTTGCTTCGATGGTGTTATAATGGCAGAAAATAGACACACCCACTATATAAGTTTTATAAAAATATTCTTACCTTAGTTTGTCTAAGAGGTCACAAACTACCTAGTTTGAAAAAAGATAGAAAGATTCCATCAAAATTATTTATAATAATTTTAAAAAGGGTATAAATGAATTTAACCCATAATATAGTAAATATTAATTTTTTTGAAATATATTTGTAAGAATCACAGTTGTGGATGATAAATAATTCCTAGTAGATTCTTACATATAAACAAACTCAGATAAATAAATAGATTACAAAATTAACCCATACCTTGAATATTCACTTAGTCGAGGGTACATTAACCTCATATAGAACAGTTAAATCAGTTTTATCATATTATAAAAGAACCAAATAAAACAATATGATATCATATATGATATTTTAATATTACTTTGTTAATAATTTTTTGATCTATCATTGTTTCAGGAGTTAAATGATTGAATTTCGATTATACATTCTGTTACATAAAACATTTTTGTTTTGGATAGGATAAATTCAATTCATATCCAGAAGTATATTAAGATCTTAGAAAATATTTTTAATCATTAATATAAAATTATTCCTTAATCGTTACGATGGGGAATGTATCTCATCGCGTTCGGGGAGTTGGCAATCCGTACGTACGCACGAGTGACAATATCATTATATTGATGGTGAAATCATATATAATTGGATTATTTATTATATATACATAATCATTTACTTGTTATATTAATTATTTACAATAATTGTACCCATTATTATTCAAATCCAAATAATGCAGTGCCGAATAACCAACTTCACCATGATGTGGAGATGGTAAGTTGTACGTATGTATGTGTGGTGAATTTGTCATTCATATGATGGATTGAATTATTAATATGGTTGTACCATATTAATGATAACATAACAGTATGTAGAAGGTACCAGAGTTATTATTTATGTATGGAAACAACAAATGAAGAGAAATTGGAAGAAGAAAAAACTTTGAAAGAGGTGATGAAATAATTACCTCTTCTTTAAGTGATTCCTTTTGATTTGATCAAAAGGAATACATAGTTTTGATTTAAGATAAAATAAAGGCCTATAGGTTTATTTTAAGGTGGTTTGAAGGATATTGGAGTAGGTTCTGGCTGAGCCAAATGGATTTGGATGTGTGATTTTTAGAGAATGGGAAGTACTCTTTAAGAGAGGTGAGGGTCACTTTAGGAAAACCATGAAATATTAATTTATTATATAATAAAATTTGGCTTATAATGGATCAAAAAAGATTTATTTCGAAGAAAATGTGGGGATGGATCGAAATATTATCAACCAATAGGATTTATACAAGTTTAGGTTGCTATATTTTCCTTATCTTTAAGATTTAATTCTTAGTTAAATAGTTTAACTTTAAACATGTCTTTTTGTATTTTTATATTACATGTTTAACTAAAATACTATAAAATGACAAGAGAACCTCAAGTGGTTAATTAATGACATATATATCATTATATAGGTATTTTGGCTGAACAATATATTTTTAGAAATATTATATCATTTAATAATACAATATTTGTTTTAAATACTCATTTAGGTCAATTTTGAAAATATTAATTATTTAGTTTTTTTAGAAGTCAAAAAAACATGGTTAAATAGAAAAAATACATTAAATCAACCCAAAAATTTCATATTTACCATGAAAATTAGTGTAATTCATCAAAAGTCTCAATTTAATTTTATTTTTATATTAATATTATCAATTATTTTAATATTTCATTAATAAGGTAATTACTACATCATCATTGTGTCCAACCTAAATTTAATTATTTAATGACAAAAAATATTAAATAAAATACCCCCATGTAGGAGACGTTTTAGCTTTATATTTAATATTTATAATTGAATTTATATTATCTATATCCCTATATTATAAATGGTATAGTTAATAAACATTGAATTTTACACTATTAACTCTTCTTTAAATAAAATAATAATAAACATCCTAATCTAATCCAACTGGATCAAAAGGATTATATTTTATTCAGAAGTTTGATTTTGGTCTAAATACACTTATTCAGTAGAATTAGTACATGTGTTTGGGTAATTATAAATACATTTTTACTTTTAATTACCCTATTTACTATTCATCATGATAAATAATATTCAAAAATTTCTATTCACCAAAAATTATTTTCATCATATTGAACAACATTTTACTTACTAATGTCAATTGTATCTCTCGAATTTTTTAAATTCAATTCACAAAAGCAGTAAAATTATGTTTTATGCAAATTTGAAAATGTGCCTAGAAGTTGGGTAAAAGATGTTAAAAAGATCAATAAAATTTTATATATCCAATATTTTTATAAAATGATTCCAATGAATTAAATTGGACTTATATATGTGTTATGTATATATTTTTACATTATAATAAATTTATATAAATATAATAATTATTGAAATAAATGTCCGTTTTAAATAATAATGCAATGTTGTTCATTATTCATCCAAAATTGAATGTTTTCAGAAAAATAAAAAAAATTCACCGTAAGATAAATTTGATATTCCAAATAAAAAAATGAAGTCATTTTGAAAAATAAAATTTATAAAATTTTAAAAAGTTGGTATTACTCTTCATAACATCTTTTTAAAGGGCTAGGTTGATTGGTCGTGGTGTGCTAGAACTCTAAGTTTTATACATCACAAGCTATTGTATTATTCAATGTGAAATGTACCATGGATGCTTGGGGTGTTACACTAAACATATGGATGATATGAAGGTAATTGTATCATCATCATGAAATAATAATTTATGAAGGTTGAGAAATAAGTAATATAATGATGCTTGTTGAACAACACTGCCTCTTCTTCAGGTTCCCTCTTTTGGTTATCACTAAAGCCTTCATATGTTTAATTTATTCCCAAAATAAGGCATCTATGATAATGAGGGATGAAATGGGAATTTATTGGGTAAGGTATTGTCCATGAAAAAATGGTTTGAATGTGGGAAAAGGATAGGAGAGGGGTGACCTTTTATATGCGGGGGAGAGGACAGTCATGGTATTTTATTTTGAAAAGAATTGAGTTCTCCCATGATTTTGTATGTCACAAGTGTCAAAAATGGGACATTATCAAAATTAACTGGTGTAATGATATTAAAGTTTCCAAAAAACAGTTTTTATACATTTATATATTTGATTATTACTTATATCTTTTTAGTTTAAAACATTAGTAAACCCATTATTACCCTAATCACAATAATTAATTTTTACTACATTCACAATTCATTTTGGTGAAAAATTATGTTGACTCTATTAAAAATAAAAAATTATTATTATTTAATAACTGGATTACATTTTACCAAATTCAATTCAGAGATGTGAAAAAATATAATGTAAAATTAATCGCACAGATGTGACGAGAACAGAAGTTTTCAAACAGAAAATGTTCGAAAGTATACAAAATTTATATAAAAATTCCATATAAAGATGGTTTGATGAACTAAATTGGATCAATATATATATATATATTAGTACTAATTTGAATTAAAAAATTAATATAAAATATAAAATTTAAAAATGTAAATTTTTTAAATGAAATAAAAGTTTTCAATTTGAGTCCAATATTTTTCACCGGTCATCAAAATATGAAACATCTCATAAAAATCCCAAAAATTCACGTAATGATAATTTAATTATTATTATTTAAAAAAAATGTTATTTTATAAAAGAAATTTTCTAAATGTGGAAGAAATTAATTTTAAATTATGTGTCCAAAGCACAATTATACTGTCTTTTAGAAAAAAATTATTATTTGAACACATTTATTTTCCCTGTAATTGAATATCTCTATAATAAATATACTGAAATTTATCATGTATAAAATTTATATTTTTATATGTTAGTTAATCATATTTAAACACTTAATTCTAATGTCTATTTTATAACAGTAATATTTAATAATATTGTTAATAGTATTGAAGTGCATTGTGTTGCATTTGTTGTCAATGAGGCATGAAGTTGTCTTGGAATGAATGGAAGTCAAGGAAGGTCAAGATGTGAATGCCAAAGGTTGTGATGGTGTTGGTGGTGAAGGAGAATGGCCATAGTACTAAGATGAATGTCACTTAGGAGATTCACTAAGTGACATAGGAGATGATGGTTTGAAACATTCTCTAAAAATATCAGACGATTGTAGAACTGATCTTAATGTTTCAATACTTGTATCAATATGATACTAAGTTACACCACTTGAAGAATGAATGATGATGGAGCATCAAAAAATCTGACGATTGTTGAGCTGCTCTATAAGTTCATAGAACTTGTATCCTGATGATACAAAGTCACAACATGATTAGAAGACCATGCATTGTAGTGACAATGCATGAGGAGTTGAAAGGAGTTCCATCCACAACTACTAAGTGGATGATGTGCATTAATGAAGTCCATGCACTATCACTTAGTGCATGTGAATTTGAAGTTGATCCAATTGATCTCTGATTAGATCAATGAGGCACATTGAAGAATTTATGTGATTCAGGAGCTCAGTTGAAGATGAAGACCCTTCGTGAATTCCATTACAAAGTGATGAATAAATGTTGAAGAAGAATGAAGGAATTCTAATGAAGAAGAAATAATTGATCAAGTGATTCGGCTGATGAAGAACCTTCTACAAATGTCTCATAAGTCTAGAATACATGATTGAAAGGAGTTGAGGATGTTTGTGGAAGAAGGATGAAGAACAAATGGAAATAATGGCTTAGAAGAAGAGGAGGAGGCATTTGGCATTTAGAATTGGTATTTTTCATGGAGGACTTTGTTTTTGATAAAGTCCTATTTTTTACTTTGCCAAAAAATATGGCCAGCCCGTGAGCACCTTGTGGGTTCAACCCCAAGGCTCAAGTGGGCCTAAGGCGCCACGCCCAAGGGGGAACCCGTGGGGCGAGCTCAGGGCGGCAGGGGCGCACCCGCAGACACGCATGGGCGCCTAGGGCACGCCCGGAGGAGCGCAGGGGGGCGTGTATAAGCCCCCGAGGGCACGCGGTGGTGAAACCCGCGCGCCGGAGGAGCATAGTGGGCGCTAGGAGCGCGCCCGCAGGGAGAACACGGTGCGGGGCGGCACCGTGGAGGGAGGAGTTTCAACTGGCCGTTCAAGGGAGCGGCTGGGTAATAAGCCGCGAGAAAACTGGGCGGCGTTTCGATGTGGGACGCGGGATTTTCCCGCGGAAGAGATCCTGGCCGTCCGTCTCATCGCGCGCTTGATCTGCGCCGCACGATCCATCCGCGGCGCCGCGATCTAATCCAGGCCGTCAGATGTATTTTGATCGCCCGATCCAACGGCTCCCGGATCATCTCCTTCCTCGAGCTCGAGCCGAAGCCACCCGCGACGCCGCTGAACCAGAGGCCATCCGACCACCCGTTCTCGAGCTCCCGGCCACCGCTGATCGAAGTGAAGCCACCCTCGCGCTCGTCCGGCCATAACGAACAGGATCATGCCCAAGAATACACGTGCATGCAACAAATGAGGGAATTCGATGTTGGCCGAGGCAAACGAAGTTGCCGAGGCACCGGGTTGATGTTTTGCATGAGATAAGCCTAAACGAAGGCCGTGCATGCATTCTAAGTCGCATGCACGTGGAGGAAACCGAAGGAAAAGAAAAGGAAACCCGCGTTGAAACAGAGTATAAAAATCAAGATTTGAAGATTTTAAAGATCCGAAGATTTCGGGTGTTTGAAGTTATTATCACGCGGACGATGCGAGGCAGTCTCTGCCTTAAAAATGAGGCCGAGCCCTCTGTGCCGCTTGCTGATGCGCTGAAGTTTTGAAGACCCGTGAGAAGCCTTTGTGCCTCACGAAGAAAGAAGCCCCGCGCAAGGTATTTGTGCGGCTGAAGTCCCCTGTGCGCTAAACCTTTGTGCGACAGGAAGAGCTCGTGGCCGCAACACTTTGCGCGCCCGAGGCTTGTTCCCTCACTGCCCGCACCCTTGCGCGGCAGGAGGAAGACCCCGCGGGTGTTGCACTTGCGCGCCCCGCGGATAGGAGGTCTTGCGCGCCCCTCAGCCAGTGCACCTTGCGCACCACCAGAGGCAGTATCACCCAAGCTCTTGCGCGGCCAGTGGCACCCAAGTGTAGCTTGCGTGGATATTGAAGAAGAGATTGGCAGGGAGTTCGGGTTGAGTTCTACACACATTGTGTGTGTGCCAAAGAAGGCCGAGGCCTTGCCTCGTGTGTGTGCAAACAAAGGTGAAAGGCTGTTGGCAGTAGGTGTGCAGAGGAGGAAGAACCGAGCCCTTAGTGCTTTGGGTGTATGTGCAAACAAGAACAAATGGGCAGTGGGCAGTGTGTGTGCAAAAAGGAGAGAAAGGCCGTAGCCTTGTGCAAACAAAGGAGACCACACCATTGTGTGTGTGTGCTAAAGTGAAGGAAGACCCGAGGCCATGTGTGTGCACAAAGAACAACACCAAGTGGTGTGTGCCAAGTGAAGTGGAAGACCACACTTTGTGTGTGTGTAAGAATTGAATAATCCGTAGTCTTGGTTGTGCATTTGAACAAAGAAGAACACACTTTAAGTGTGTGAATTTGAAGAGGCCGAGGGTTGTGACCTTGTGTGTGCACCAAGTGAAGACACATTTTGTGTGTGCACACTATTGAAGAACAACTAAAAGACACATTTTGTGTGTGCAAAATTGAAGAACAACCTACGGGTTAAGGGTGTGCAACAAGAAGAGGGAAGATGCCAAAGTCAAGTGTGTGCAAAACAAAGAACAATTTATGTGTACATGAACAAGTAACAAAGAAGGCCGAACCTATGTGTGTGCACTAAGTGAAGTGTGTACAGACTTAGAAGAAGGAGAAGAGGACACTCACACTATTGTATAACACACATTCAAGTGTGTAAGCAAATTGAATTATGTGTGTGAAGTTCAGTGAAGGTGTGTGCTTAAAGATACTACACCCTTTGTGGGTCTACTGCACCAAGAAGAGGAAAGGAGGAGTGCATGCATGCATGCATGCACGTGCACACGTGAACAGTGCTAAATCAGTGGTGTGCAACTGAGACTAGACCAGACCGAAGATAAAGATATTATTCGTCTGAGCATTCAGTAATTGGAGAGAAGCCGGGGCATCCTTAGAAGAAGGTGATAAAGCCCGAGCAAGTTGAGAAGACATGTTCACCACAAGTGATCAGAGGAACAGAGCAAGGCCAGCAGTCTTTATCCCAGACTGCTGAAGATACTTGAAGAGCTGAACAAGAAGAAGAGCTACTCGTGTGACTCGAGCAGCCAGGAGAAGACCCTGTGGGACTCAGGGAGAAGAAGTCTTCAGTGGGATTCTGGAGCAGGCCAGTGGGACTCTGGTAACACTGTGTGACGCAGTATAAAGACCCTCCTGTGGGACTCAGGAGAGATACAGTGGGACTCTGTATCAACCATTGTAATACTAACAGATTATAATGGGAGAATCCATGCTTGGAGAGCATGGCAAGGATGTAGGCCTTTAGTGCCGAACCTTGTAAATCCTTGTGTCCTGTGCCTTTTCATTACTGCATCATTCGGGAAAGGTTGAGAGATACAAGAAGAGTGGATCGAGGCTTTAACCAGCCATAGAGGTTTAATTGATAAAGAATCAATTAGTAAAATGTTTTAAGAGATCACTGATTCACCCCCTCCCCCTCTCAGTGATTCACACTGATCTGGGCACTTCAATTGGTATCAGAGGGAGGTTACCTCTAAAAGATCCAAGGGAGTCTATATGGAGTGCAGATTTGAGGAAATGAAAGAACAGCCTCAAATGGAGATATCTGCCAAGACTCTGAAAAACAGAATGAAGAAACAGGCAAAGAAGATGAGGAAGAAGGTTGTTGCAATCAGAGAAACTCCTTCTATGGAAAGAAATGTGAAAGTCACATCAGATGACAATTCCTTTTATCATTCTTCTGATGAAGCCTGCTCTAGCTGTGATGAAGATGGAAGAAACAATGATCTTCTAAATGCAATCAAATATCTTCAGAAGAGAGTCCCCAAGGAAGTTGCAATGTGTATAGCTGCAGGCCTCCTTGATCTTCAAGAAGAAAAATTACAGCTAGAAGATGAAGCCAATTCTCTGGAAGTCCAATTGGCTAAAAGGGTTGGCATAACCAACACTCTCAGAAAGCTGGTAAATGCCAAAGATGAAACAGTATCTCTTTGCAATGAAAGATATGAAGACACTGCTGAATAATTGCAGAGAATCCTTTCTGAGAAAGAATTATTTAAAGTAATAATCAAAGATGTTTTCCATGCACTGGAAAAGAGGCACAAAGTGTCAATGAATGTCAGAGATGCTCAACTCGAAGACAAAGTCATGATAGTGAAGGAGCTTGACAATTCATTGCTAGAATTGAAGAAGGTGCATGAAGACCAGATAAAACAGCTGGAAGAGAAATGGGAAGGAAGGCTAAGAACTGTTGAGGATGAGAAGAACTCCCTCAATATGAAATGCTTAGAACTAGAGGTGATATTGAAAAATCTGCAATCACCCAAAGCTGAAGCCTCCCAGTCAGCTGAAAGAAGACATGTTGCTACTCAAGTATGCTTTGAGTAGGATGATTCTAAGAGAAAGACATCCTCTAATAAAAGTGCAACATCTTCTAGAAAGAAGGTACCATCCATACCATCTTGTACTGATGCTTCTAATTGTGTTTCCACAAAAAGTGCAGGATGGAAGAATAATTCCAAACAAATATGGATGAAGATAGTAAAGAAGCAGAGCTCTCCTGAAACAGCACAACAGGTCAAGAAAAGTACCCAACAATCAGAAGGACTGAAGAGGTCAGGATTTGTGGGTCAGTGTTGGTGTTGTAATAAGTATGGGCACTATGCAAAGGATTGTTGGTACAATCCACTAAATGTTAAAGCACAAAGGAAGCCCATGCCTAGGGGGAGCAATCCAGAAGGAAGGAAGCAACATCCACAGGTCCAGAGACATCTGTTTATTGCAAATAGATTTGGATTACTTGACAACATCTGGGATGTTTGCAAAAGTGGTCAAAATGATACATGTCAATCTCCAACTGTATCCAGAGCTCAAAAGATGAAAAGATCACAGAACCTGGCTCAAAAAGATTCCTTGGGAAGCAAGAAGAAAGTAGAGAATGCTCCCAAGAAGTGTTTGAGAAATGAAGAGAAGTCCTTGGAGTCTGAGTCCAAGAAGGGTGATGCATCCAGAAGGACCACCAAGAAATGCTTCTACTGTGGAAAGAAAGGACACATCATGGACCTTTGTAAAGAAGCCATGAAACTAAATAGAAGCAGACTGAACTCCAAAAGACAATCAATCCAGAAGAAGAAGGGATTGATTGAAAATAAGTTTCCTAAGAGAGGTAGCTTAGCAGCATCCAAAGAACCATGTGGAATTTCCAAAACTGAGGCCTCACTTCCAAATGACATGTTTGTCATATGGCCAAATCAGTTGCAACTTGCCAAAGATCTACAGAGAGCTGAAGATGAAGTTCTGGCAATTGCTAAGGCAAAAGGGAAGAAGAAAATTTCACACGAAGATGTATTGAGATCCACACCAGCACAATCCTCAATGAAGATCAAATGTGCAAGTGTGAAGACTGGTGAAAATGGGACATCTCGGTTGAGAGAATCTTCTCAACCTTGTTGTTCACATTGATGAACCAAGGAGGTTCCATCTTATTCCCTAATCACTTGTATTTACATGTGCTGACATTGCAGGGAATTGAAGATGATGATCATTCTCAATTGGAGGATGGTTTGGAAAGAATGGAGTGCACCCCTTGAGGGGGAGCCAATCTGAAGAAGATGGCATTCTTAGATTAATACCATCTTGAGAAAAGTGAAGGTATTCCAATCATACTTTAATCCCATGTTTCTTAATTGAGTTTATCTTGTCAATTAAGGGGGAGTATGGATTGAAGACAAATGGATGAAAGGGGGAGCTTTATCTTTGCACCTGAACTTTCTAATGAGTTTTGTGAAGCATGTGCAGGATTTAGCAAATTCATTGTTA
The DNA here is from genome assembly GCA_963277665.1 of Viscum album. Classification (NCBI taxonomy): domain Eukaryota; kingdom Viridiplantae; phylum Streptophyta; class Magnoliopsida; order Santalales; family Viscaceae; genus Viscum; species Viscum album. The sequence goes on along the minus strand of OY728152.1, from coordinate 324,090,352 downwards.
TATCTGAAAAAATTCAAGCCCCTAAGCATGATCTCACATGTGTAGAGAATTGTGGACAACATTGAGTTCCTTGGTTACATCACTCTTGTTTTCTACACCGGGTTAGCCCAAGTAGACTTAGAGTTGATTTACTAAAGGTTCTTTTCTAAAGAAGAACATGTGGCATCATCCCTCTCTTAGTGATTTTCAAGAAGATGCTATTCAAAGGGAGGAAGATATTTTTGAAAGAGAACCACACCACACCTTTGCATTTGATTTCCAATAAGGGGGAGAAAATATTGGCACACATATTGACCCATTCATATGTGCTGAAGTGGTGTATTGACAACAAATACAAAGGGGGAGATTGAAGTGCATTGTGTTGCATTTGTTGTCAATGAGGCATGAAGTTGTCTTGGAATGAATGGAAGTCAAGGAAGGTCAAGATGTGAATGCCAAAGGTTGTGATGGTGTTGGTGGTGAAGGAGAATGGCCATAGTACTAAGATGAATGTCACTTAGGAGATTCACTAAGTGACATAGGAGATGATGGTTTGAAACATTCTCTAAAAATATCAGACGATTGTAGAACTGATCTTAATGTTTCAATACTTGTATCAATATGATACTAAGTTACACCACTTGAAGAATGAATGATGATGGAGCATCAAAAAATCTGACGATTGTTGAGCTGCTCTATAAGTTCATAGAACTTGTATCCTGATGATAGAAAGTCACAACATGATTAGAAGACCATGCATTGTAGTGACAATGCATGAGGAGTTGAAAGGAGTTCCATCCACAACTACTAAGTGGATGATGTGCATTAATGAAGTCCATGCACTATCACTTAGTGCATGTGAATTTGAAGTTGATCCAATTGATCTCTGATTAGATCAATGAGGCACATTGAAGAATTTAAGTGATTCAGGAGCTCAGTTGAAGATGAAGACCCTTCGTGAATTCCATTACAAAGTGATGAATAAATGTTGAAGAAGAATGAAGGAATTATAATGAAGAAGAAATAATTGATCAAGTGATTCGGCTGATGAAGAACCTTCTACAAATGTCTCATAAGTCTAGAATACATGATTGAAAGGAGTTGAGGATGTTTGTGGAAGAAGGATGAAGAAGAAATGGAAAGAATGGCTTAGAAGAAGAGGAGGAGGCATTTGGCATTTAGAATTGGTATTTTTCATGGAGGACTTTGTTTTTGACAAAGTCCTATTTGTTACTTTGCCAAAAAATATGGCCAGCCCGTGAGCACCTTGTGGGTTCAACCCCAAGGCTCATGTGGGCCTAAGGCGCCACGCCCAAGGGGGAACCCGTGGGGCGAGCTCAGGGCGGCAGGGGCGCACCCGCAGACACGCATGGGCGCCTAGGGCACGCCCGGAGGAGCGCAGGGGGCCGTGTATAAGCCCCCGAGGGCACGCGGTGGTGAAACCCGCGCGCCGGAGGAGCATAGTGGGCGCTAGGAGCGCGCCCGCAGGGAGAACACGGTGCGGGGCGGCACCGTGGAGGGAGGAGTTTCAACTGGCCGTTCAAGGGAGCGACTGGGTAATAAGCCGCGAGAAAACTGGGCGGCGTTTCGATGTGGGACGCGGGATTTTCCTGCGGAAGAGATCCTGGCCGTCCGTCTCATCGCGCGCTTGATCTGCGTCGCACGATCCATCCGCGGCGCCGCGATCTAATCCAGGCCGTCAGATGTATTTTGATCGCCCGATCCAACGGCTCCCGGATCATCTCCTTCCTCGAGCTCGAGCCGAAGCCACCCGCGACGCCGCTGAACCAGAGGCCATCCGACCACCCGTTCTCGAGCTCCTGGCCACCGCTGATCGAAGTGAAGCCACCCTCACGCTCGTCTGGCCATAACGAACATGATCATGCCCAAGAATACATGTGCATGCAACAAATGAGGGAATTCGATGTTGGCCGAGGCAAACGAAGTTGCCGAGGCACCGGGTTGATGTTTTGCATGAGATAAGCCTAAACGAAGGCCGTGCATGCGTTCTAAGTCGCATGCACGTGGAGGAAACCGAAGGAAAAGAAAAGGAAACCCGCGTTGAAACAGAGTATAAAAATCAAGATTTGAAGATTTTAAAGATCCGAAGATTTCGGGTGTTTGAAGTTATTATCACGCGGACGATGCGAGGCAGTCTCTGCCTATAAAAATGAGGCTGAGCCCTCTGTGCCGCTTGCTGATGCGCTGAAGTTTTGAAGACCCGTGAGAAGCCTTTGTGCCTCGCGAAGAAAGAAGCCCCGCGCAAGGTATTTGTGCGGCTGAAGTCCCCTGTGCGCTAAACCTTTGCGCGGCAGGAAGAGCTCGTGGCCGCAACACTTTGCGCGCCCAAGGCTTGTTCCCTCACTGCCCGCACCCTTGCGCGGCAGGAGGAAGACCCCGCGGGTGTTGCACTTGCGCGCCCCGCGGATAGGAGGTCTTGCGCGCCCCTCAGCCAGTGCACCTTGCGCACCACCAGAGGCAGTATCACCCAAGCTCTTGCGCGGCCAGTGGCACCCAAGTGTAGCTTGCGCGGATATTGAAGAAGAGATTGGCAGGGAGTTCGGGTTGAGTTCTACACACATTGTGTGTGTGCCAAAGAAGGCCGAGGCCTTGCCTTGTGTGTGTGCAAACAAAGGTGAAAGGCTGTTGGCAGTAGGTGTGCAGAGGAGGAAGAACCGAGCCCTTAGTGCTTTGGGTGTATGTGCAAACAAGAACAAAGAACGGGCAGTGGGCAGTGTGTGTGCAAAAAGGAGAGAAAGGCCGTAGCCTTGTGCAAACAAAGGAGACCACACCATTGTGTGTGTGTGCTAAAGTGAAGGAAGACCCGAGGCCATGTGTGTGCACAAAGAACAACACCAAGTGGTGTGTGCCAAGTGAAGTGGAAGACCACACTTTGTGTGTGTGTAAGAATTGAATAATCCGTAGTCTTGGTTGTGCATTTGAACAAAGAAGAACACACTTTAAGTGTCTGCATTTGAAGAGGCCGAGGGTTGTGACCTTGTGTGTGCACCATGTGAAGACACATTTTGTGTGTGCACACTATTGAAGAACAACTAAAAGACACATTTTGTGTGTGCAAAATTGAAGAACAACCTACGGGTTAAGGGTGTTCAACAAGAAGAGGGAAGAGGCCAAAGTCAAGTGTGTGCAAAACAAAGAACAATTTATGTGTACATGAACAAGTAACAAAGAAGGCCGAACCTATGTGTGTGCACTAAGTGAAGTGTGTACAGACTTAGAAGAAGGAGAATAGGACACTCACACTATTGTATAACACACATTCAAGTGTGTAAGCAAATTGAATTAAGTGTGTGAAGTTCAGTGAAGGTGTGTGCTTAAAGATACTACACCCTTTGTTGGTCTACTGCACCAAGAAGAGGAAAGGAGGAGTGCATGCATGCATGCATGCACGTGCACACGTGAACAGTGCTAAATCAGTGGTGTGCAACTGAGACTGGACCAGACCGAAGATAAAGATATTATTTGTCTGAGCATTCAGTAATTGGAGAGAAGCCGGGGCATCCTTAGAAGAAGGTGATAAAGCCCGAGCAAGATGAGAAGACCTGTTCACCACAAGTGATCAGAGGAACAGAGCAAGGCCAGCAGTCTTTATCCCAGACTGCTGAAGATACTTGAAGAGCTGAACAAGAAGAAGATCTACTCGTGTGACTCGAGCAGCCAGGAGAAGACCCTGTGGGACTCAGGGAGAAGAAGTCTTCAGTGGGATTCTGGAGCAGGCCAGTGGGACTCTGGTAACACTGTGTGACGCAGTATAAAGACCATCCTGTGGGACTCAGGAGAGATACAGTGGGACTCTGTATCAACCATTGTAATACTAACAGATTATAATTGGAGAATCCATGCTTGGAGAGCATGGCAAGGATGTAGGCCTTTAGTGCCGAACCTTGTAAATCCTTGTGTCCTGTGCCTTTTCATTACTGCATCATTCGGGAAAGGTTGAGAGATACAAGAAGAGTGGATCGAGGCTTTAACCAGCCATAGAGGTTTAATTGATAAAGAATCAATTAGTAAAAAGTTTTAAGAGATCACTGATTCACCCCCTCCCCCTCTCAGTGATTCACACTGATCTGGGCACTTCAAGTATATTATTGCTCAGTACTACTCGTTGTTTCATGTAATGCATGATATTGGAGAAACTCTTTGTTGAGTGTATCCTAAGCTACAAAAAATTAAATTTATTTTAAATAAATATATTTTAATTTCTTGGGTGTGTATATTCTCATTTATGCTTTGTGTTTCATGTAACATTTGCTATTTTAAAACAATATTGTACTTTTATAATTTATAGATGTTACAAGAGACATTATTGTAAATGGATCCTAGGACACATGAATGTGGAGGAATAATGGAAACAATTTTAATAATTGAAAGGGTATTAAGATATGTTTCTAATTGTAAAAACACATTATTAGTTTCAGGGTTTGTCTACATAGTTTGGGAAATAATGAAGCAATTAAGATGTCTTCAATAGATCAAACCACAACACATAATGGTACCTCACAGGGTTTGTACATATGGGGTTCCCTATCAATTAGATAACCTTCAATTATCAAATCATTAAAAGGGTCTACCACATTTTTTTCTAGGAATTTTTATGATTTGGATAACTATGAGCTAAGTGTGAAAACTGTACTAGAAAACACCTCCCCCAAACAAAGGGTTTGGGTGAATATATAGAACTAACCATGTTCTAGTAATTTTCCCAAACAATTTTTCCAAAGTTTCCCATTTTTCACCATTAATTCCAAAAAAGGGAAAATATAAATTAATTAAATGAAATAATAAAATTACGTAAATACTGGTGACCCAAGGGTCTCAAAAAATTTGAACATGCCCATGAATAATATACATACATATTTCAAAACTCAACTTAATGTGAGATTTATTTATCTCATTTAGGAAATGAGATATTTTAGCATATCATTAATTATACTATGTGGTTTATCTTAGAAATATTATCATATTCTGAATTATATAGATTTTAAAAAATAATGTCTAGGTAGGTAGATTTGATTATTTTATTTTATATTAGATTATATATTTATTTTCTATTCAATTATTATCATATAAGATAAATAAATTATTTTATGGTGTATATAGGAAACTTTTATTTGACTAAAAAATTAATTTTATAAAAAATTATTATTTTTGGAAATTATCTATGGAATTTTTGGATTTTGATAAATTATTGATCAGATTTATTAATAATATTTTTCATGGTGTGTGTTTCCATGAATAATATATTTCTAAATATAATCATCCATATCTTATAAGGATTACCCTTGGCAATGTACATGCATAGAGTGCATGTTTTAATAGATGAAATGGTTGGGATAACTAGGTTTGTATGGGCACCCCCACTTTATGTCATTATAAAGTGAATAGTTTGGGATTTATCTGTGAATGGGTGATGAATTGGTAAAAAAACAAGGAATGAGAAAATTATGATTTGATTTAGGATGGGTGAGTGATATATCATGCAATACAAGTATCCAACACTCGAATACTGTGATATAATATATATTTTCCAAGGAATTTTTAAATTTTTAGTGAACATAGAGTATTTATTTATGGATTGAGGGAATAATAGTATCAATTTATGATATTAGGAGAATATGTATTTCAATAAAGGCTTGAGAAAAATAAAGGGTTATTTTTTAAAAATATTTTTTAGAGAGAAACCATGGACTCTGAATTGGTTTAAAATAAAGGTTTTTTTTTGTTTTCTAGTAAATTTGGTTTTTGAAAGGATTAAATTAAGTCTAATTTTAAATCATGGTTTTTGAAACATCTTCGATAAATAATTTGTTTTGGTAAAAATGAAAATAATTTATCATTATTGATTGAATTTTAATATTTGGTTTTTTCATGCATTAACATTCATTTAATTCTGTTGGGGAAATATTTTAATGTTGGCAGACTACCTACAAGTCCACTTTTGTAATCATATTGCAATTATAAATCATTATGCATAGAAAATAAAGATTTTTTTGGATACTTCATAGTCATAGGTCCATGTTGACTATTTAGTGGAGGATTTAGTGGCTTATGGATTGAGTAACATTATTTTATTCAGACTATACAAAATTCTAATCTTTTTACAATGACTTAATATTGACATACTATAATTATATCAGAAATGGTTTTCATGAATTGTTATTTTGTGGTCAAATTATTATTCCATCACAAAGAATATTATTATTGATGTATATTTTCATTAGACTAGTAGTTCATTGAAAATACTATTAGTGGAAATGATGATAAATTGGAGAGAATGACTTTTTTTGATAGAATTAATTTTAGATGGTAAATATTGTATTTGTGAAATATTTATTTGTAGATTAATTTTATTTCCACATTAATAATTTTCTATTCTAGATGGACTAACTAGTTCTTTAAAAATATCCTACCACCAGATAGTTTTGAGGGCTATTTTATATCCTGATATTTTTTGGATTGGTGAGAAAATTTTTTATGATGAGTACCAATTGTGATGGATTTCCCCTATGTTGCAAATATCAATACAAAATAACTAAATTTATTACAAATTTCTATGTTAAAAAGTATGACAATATAATTTTCACTATATATTAATTTTTAATAAAAATTCTATCAAAAAACTAAATATAAGCAGAATGTGAAACCTCCATTCCATCTCATTCTTAATAACCCTGACTTTCCCTTCCTCTATAAATTTCTGTCATTTCTTCATGCATTATATTTCTAGATTATTGAACTTATTTTTGTGAACAAAATATCATTTTAATGGTATTCTTATAAAAATTTATACATAGTTTTTTCAATTTTTAAATCCTGTATTTCATAAAAAATGATAGCTAATTTAATTTATTTGGGGTTAATTATTTTTATATGTTGAGGTAGAAATTGTTACTCTTTATTTAGTATGTACATAATCATTTATTTTAATAAGATTAATAATTTTAAATAATAATGTTTAACTTATATTATCTGTTAATGTTATTTATTAAATTAAATTTTTTATATAATGATAGATTATTATAAATTACAATGAAAAAAATAAATATAATAAAAAATAAAGGTAAAATTAATAAAAAATAGTCAAAACCCTAGAGACTCTAGAAAATGATTTTCTAATAAATAATAAATAATAAATGTAAAATAGTAATATATTTTTTATAGTTCAGAAAAAATAATTAAAATATAAAATACATAATTTATGTAATAAAAATTAAAAAGTTATTTATTGTTATAAAATGTATAAATTGATAAAATTAATCTAAACTGATATATTTTAGTTATAATTATATAAAATTCAGAAAAAAATAATAAAAGACTAAATCATAATAAATAATAAAGGAACATTCATACATTATTATAAATTAGTAGAAAATAGTAATATTATTCTACAATAATAAATGTTATAAACAATTTGGAAAAAATAGAAAAAATAGAAAAATAAAAAATAATAATAAATTAACGAATAGTATTCAATTATTATAAATTATTATCAAATATTAAATTTAATATAATGGAAACAATTAATGAAATATAAATATATAATTTTTATTTATTTGTTAATTTATTTTATTAATAATTACTCATATATTACTTTATATATACTAAAATAATAATTAAATAATTAACATAAAAAAATAAATTTATGAAATATGCAATGTAATTAAATATTATAAAAAAATTATAAACCAATTAAAATTTATAAAATAATAATAATAGAATATATTTTAGTAAATTTCTATAAAAATATGAGTAAAACAAACTGGGAAAATATTTTTAAATTATTAGGTGATGTAATTTGAATATATGTAATATAATTATAATATCATATAAAATTTTAAATTATTATAATATATCGCAATTATTGTTCCAAACATGTATGCAATCCTAAATAGCTTTGCATAGGCATGAATCAATTATAAAGAAAAAAATTGTTGATGATCGTAATGATTATTATCTGCAATGGTTTTATGAATATGTCAAAATTTCTTATTATGGTTTAGTCAATAAAAAATAGTTTAGTGTGGGAACAACCCATTTATGCTTAAATAACTAGGAAAAAAATAATTAATAAACAATAATATTTTCATTAAGAAAATAATATCAATGAAATCTATGTATTTTAATGAATAATAAAAACCACTATATGGAAAAAAGTATTTTTAAATTATAATAATATTAAGAATTTTCATTTTATTAAATAATTTTATGTTTATAATAAATGATTAAAAATAAAAATAAATTGCCAATAAAAAATTGAAAAATATACTTGAAGAAAAATAAATTACTTTTCTATTTTTTTAAATTAAGTTATAGGGTAGTTTTTTTAATTATTATATGATAACCTAAATACTGTTATTTTTTTAAAAACTACAGTTTCAAAAAATGTTATCATGTTTTTATTATGAGTTCATGATTGGATAAATCATCATAAAATTCCACATGATAATGGCATAAATCCATTCTACATTTTGGGTGTCAAAACATCTATTTCATTTGCATTATCAAATTTTGAATTTGATTCAAAATGGAAATCTATGTTTCAATGTATTGAATGCGATCCTAAGAGATTTTATAATTTTGATAATGCTGTTTGTCATCAATTTTGTCTTGTTCATTTAATGATTATATCATTTGGTATCGACATATTCAATGTAATTCAACGGAAAATACAAATATTTTGGTTACAGATCCATCAATGTCAAAACATTCATCAGATGATTATATCAGCCACTCTTTTCCATAAATTAGAACTCTCATTGATAAATAAATTTTCTTATTGGAAAATTTTCAATTTTTATTATTTCATAAAGTATGCTATGGTAGCCTTATATCAGTTATGAAAAATATGTCAATTAAAAATTAAAAAAATTTAATGTTATTAAATAAAATATTTGTACACATAATAATTATTTTAGCCAAATATTTTCTTTGGTTAAATATATGTTTTTATATGAAATAAAAAACCTATTAATATTTATAAATGAATTAAATTGATTCATAATTGGGGTATTAGTTATTAGATAATCCATTCATGTTTAAATGATTGCATATTATAGTTTGGTGAAAATAAGTCACTAGTTAATTATCTAATATATGGAAAATCAATGTATAATGATGAAAAAAACGAATATTGAAATTAATTATTTTTAAATATTTATGGTTTTTTATCATTAACCCCAGTATTCTATGACTATTTATGTCTCATTATACAAATATATTGATGACATGACATTTTTTCTTTTATACTATATGAAAATTGTTAAATCATCTTATGGCGGTGATTTTTGGAATCATATTGATTAGGTACGTTAATCACTTACATAGAAACCTCTCAATGTACGGTTAGGTATTTCTAAAGATGGATTTTATCTATTTGGTTCTTATAGCTGTCAATATTCTTTTTTACATATTTCTGTGACTCTATATTACATACCTGCATGGACATTGAACAAGGAAGCATATATCAATTCAATATTAATAATTAAATAACATAAAATTATGAATAATAATTTTTATTTAAATCTACTAGCTGTTGAGTTATATTAATTATAGGGTGATAGATTAACATTTTTAGATGTAGTTTTAAAACATAATTTTATAGTGAAAATGTAAGACCCTGTTGATTTTTATGCAATTTTATCTTTAAATATTGTTTATTTTTCATGTAGTATTGTTGCATGAAATTGTGAGTTTAAACAAACAATGAGACACCATAAATCTAATATTAATGTTATAGCCTAGTCGTTAGGTTATCGGGAATAATTATAACTAACTTTTGAAAATTCATTGTGAATTCTCTAGCTATCAATTTTTTACGAAAAATATAAATTAGATACTTGTAGTTTTTAGTGAATTACTTATGTGATCGAAATAAATAAGATATAAATTTTTTATACCTAATAAAATAATTGTTATTCATCCAATGGATATTTTAATCATACGGTTTGAATAAAATAAATTTTTTGTATAAAAATATTATTTTTTTAAAAAAGGGTAATCTTACACCTTTGAATGGAAAACCCATTTCAAATTATGATTTTGACACATTAATAATTTTTATATGATAACATAAACATGTTAATTTTATGAAATACATCAAAATTTTATTTGGATTAATTTTCTATATTTTCCTCATAACGTTCATGTTTTGATGAATAGTAAAAATGCCCTAAATTTAATTTTAAATAAATTTTTTTGAAATAATTTATATGGATAAATAATATAACTGAATGGTTTAAAAGTGTAAATTGAATATAATATTAATATTTAATATAATTTATGTCATTGTAAAAAATTCGACATTATATTCATATGTAAATGACATTTCAATCTTTTGCTACATTTTTACATTTAAAAATCGCTTTACGATTTCAACAATGGGATTGAATTTAATGAAATTACTGAAACTTCTATGTTTATAATTTTAAAAAACATATTCCATATTATGAATCAGTAGGTCTATAATTTTTAATTAGAATTAACTTATTTTGGGGAAATATGAATATTTATTTTGGTATATTTAACAACACTATAAATCAGTAAATCGAGTAATTAACGGTAAAACTAAAATTATAAAACTATCCTAACAATTATATTAATATATTTCTATGAATATAATTATCCATAAAACATAATTGGGTCGATGTGGAATCCATTGGAACCCACTTTGAAGAGATTAAGGAATTTAATTTATTTTAGTTAATGAAAAGTGAAATATGTCTCACTCAAAAATTACTAATTAAATTATTTTTAATATAAAGTTATAAAGAAGATAAATTAGTTTATAAAAACATAATGGAAAGATAAATTTTATTTATTTTTCAGTACTATTTATTTATATTTTTTAATAAATAAATAATTACCTAAAAAACCTATACCTGGATGATAAAAAAATTTATTAATTGACGAGAAATCAATAATAAAATTTTTATTAAAATATTAATAACAATAAAATGTCCAAACAGTAGACCAAAAATTATTGGTCAAATATAGATTGACCATAAACCTCCAAGTTCTGACTTATTTATCATTTGGAGTCATATATAAGATATTATGACAGTAATATTATTTTATTTAATGTGAAGATTAATTTGTCACATTAATGTTTCAAAATAGTATAGCATATTTTATATAGTGTTTTTATGAAACATAATTCGACCAAAAGTATTCTTTTAAAAGGGTTTGGGTTTATCTATATCATATTATTTTAATTTTAATTTACATTTAATATATAATTATATTAAATAAGTACACAAAATTGATGGGGTAATTATTTTAATAATGAAGAGATCAAATAAATGCAATTTAAAATAGATTAAAAAATATAATTTGGGATAATTATTACTTAAAATTAATTTTATAGATTACCTTGACCCCTTAAGGATATAATAAATCATTTTTTCCACGAATAAATTCTTGTTTTTATATATTAAAAAATCTCTGAAATAAATAGTTTTAAAATTAAAACTATTTTTTTTGTGAAAATAAGTATTTATTAAATTATATTAAAAACATAATTTTTTTTGAACAAAAATAAAAATTATTATATTGTTTAAAATGTTCCAAATTATTCATTAAATGTATATTTTATTTCAAATAAGTATATATTTCACCCTTTTAATATTGAAATATTTGTTTCTCTAGTTAAAAATTAAGTAGAATAACTAAGTGTTAATTAAAATGATAATTCATAAAATTTACATTAAAACTTGTATAAAAGATATTTTTTGATGAAATTACAACCCTATAGAATCTTATCTTAGATATTTGGTCATTTTGAGGGTTTTATAATTGGGTTTTTAATATATTATAAATTAAGATTTTTGATGTTTCTAAAAGTGCCCCTCACCACAATTATAAAAGTGCACTTCCTCCCTCCCAACTACACTTCAATTTTTTCCTTAAAGCTAGTCCATTCACTTTTAGTTTTCCAAATAATTTCCCTATTTTCATTATAGAGTTTTTATTTATCTTAAATACCATCCCTAGTTCTATAATAATAGATTTGATGGAAGCACATCAAGGAAGAGGTAATATCTTCTATAGATTACTTCAAACATCATTATTCTTCTACATCCTATTCATTATTGTTTCCTTATAAATTAATCACATCAGTGTCACTAATATACTAATATTTTTATCATAAATATGAAACAACCATATTCCACCTTCTACCCATTCTATGTAAAATGAAATCACCATGCGTGCGTACATATGGCTTACTATCTCCACACCGTCGTGTAATATGTTTTTCAACACCACCTTACATGGATTGGTATAATTATGGAATTAATAAATATATATATATGATTTGTATAGAATGATTTTTATTCTTAGATAATATACACCATCCACTTCAATATTATTCAATAAATTAAGGGATTGATATAATCACTCGTGCGTACGTACGGCTCACCGTCTCCATAGCATGATGTGATTCATTCAATATAATCTTTATTAGAGCATAATTAAATATATTAATTTAAAGAATAAAATGATATATGTTATACTAATATCATTTTGTAAATTTTATAACTATATCCTAAAAAGTATAAGAAAAAATTATCCAACAAAACGTGCATAATAACATAAAGAAGTTAATACCTGTAAAATGAGTAATAATGAAATGTTACTAACAAATAGATGAAAATATGATCATAAATGTTATTAAAAAAATGGTTATTTTCTAAGAATAAATAGGTTACTTTATTTTAATCAGTAGACAGGTAGTTCAGATACATACGAAGAATATTAAGACCTAAGTTAAGGGATAACTTTGCAAATCTCGTTTTATCAGAGATTATTTATTCATAAGTATTTACTATGGGTTTATTTAACATCCACAACCATGTTTCCTTAATACATATATCAAAATATTCTTTATATACCTCTATAATTTTACCCATTAGTGAATTCATTATAATATTAATGAATGGAATATTTTTTTGTTTTCGGTACTATGAATTTTTGAATTTTCCAGCAAAAGTACAAGAAATATGTTTTTTAACTTGTATTACATGAAAGGATTTTTGCACATTCATAATATCATATTTCCATGTAGTCTCCCCTAAAATATTACATGGTAATTTTTACATAATAGTTTTTCTTCTAAAATGTTGGGGAATTTTGAGGAAGGAAAATGTTTTACAAGATGAAAGGATATTTTCCTCAGGAAATAATTTCATGTGTTTTCCCAAAATTATTTTCCATCTACGATGACTCTCTTTAAATAGGGTAACATTTCTAACCCTATTATTACTATGATTTCATATTGTTTATGATCTAATTTTATTTTGGAAATAAATATGTATTATATCAATTATGATGGAATTATGTCTTTGAAACCCATTTTATTTCATGGGTTATTCTATGGGGAATGTATTTTTTGGCACACGTAAGATTGGTTTGATTATGATATGGGTGGGACCTATATCTCATTCCAATAAATTGGGAGAATATTTATATCTCATGAGATAGAAATGATTGGAATGAAATGAAAATAAGGTTCAGTAATATAGGGTTGGAACGAGGAGTGAACTCGGTTCATTAATATACTTTATCCGCAATGATGGTCTCCGCAATGAGCCTTGACTTATATGAAATTAATTTTTATGCTTATGTATGAATTCCAAGAACCTTATTGTTATATTCATTGAAAATTGGGATTATATTTCACTTTTATGATTTATCCAATTAAATAATATTATGATCTTTTATATGTAGGATATTATTTTCAAATGATATGTTCTTATGATTTTGATATGGTTGATATTTTCCTTGTTTACACTTTCTTATCATTTGAGCTCACCCTTTCATATGTTTTTTCCATATGTTATGAAGAAAGGTATTGTGTATGATATGTCAAAAAGGAGTTTAGTTATGAATAGAAAATCAGGAGACAATGTGGATGTTTTATTAACAAGTTCTTTATGATTCCCATTTTGTAAAGACACTAAACCAATACTGTCATGGCATGGTTTTTTATGTTATGTAATAAATAATAATCAATGTTTATGTAATATCTATATGTAATTTATGGACCATTATAGTTGGAATTAGATAAAATGTATTGTTAAACTTTTTGAAACATGGACAAGAGAACCTTGGTAAGAACCCTACAGATATTTCTAAGTATAAGTTATAATAATGTCCAAGTGTCTTAGAGATGTTCATGAATAACATAGAATAAAAACTAATGTTTCATAAATTGAAATTTTGTTATTGGATTATGTGGTTCTCCCATTAGGTTTAATATATCTCACACTATTCCTCTTTGTTTTAGTCAATGGATGGACCTAACAGAACTTTGTTAATGCTGAATGTAATATGCAATGAAATGATTGACCCTCTGAGAAACCAACTGTTATGGGATATGGAATGCCAAATATTGTATCCAAGCTCACACTACCTTCTCAAGCAATGAATCATTTCAGTCTTCCAAACGTTCTATGGTGGGAGCCACATTCTATTGAATCCATCTTAAGCCATCTACCACCTTCATTCATCAGGACTTCTATCACATTAGTTGTAGAAAAAAGGATCAATACCACTGAATATTTTTTTTTCTACAATGTTCTAAAAATGATAAAGTCATCTTTGCAGTATATCGTCTGGATGGTTAATATGATCAATTGTGGAATTTGATCAATAATATGATGAAAAGGAATGAATTTTAGTTCATGGAATGGGATGAGTTCAAGAACACATTTTTCTATAAGTAATTTCCTCATATTCTTCAAACACGGGTGGATAAGGAGTTCCATGATCTTAAGAAAAAGGATGGTGAATCTGTTGGTACTTATGAAACAAATTTTAGAAGACATACAAGGTATGATTTTGTAATTATTATCAAACCTAAGAGTAAAATTGATCAATTATTTAGTGGAATAAAACCATGTCTTTGAAGGGAATTATCCATAAGGGACATCAATATCTAAGATGAAATTGTTCAATGTGCTCTAAAAGATCAGATGGTGATTTGAGTAACCCATGAATCATTTGGGTTTAATAATTAGAGAAAAATATAATTCAAAGAAAAATATAAAGACCACATTGAAAAGAAGATTTTTTTACCATATGATCATAATGTGTAATGAAACAATGAGGGAATTGTCTTAAATGGAATAGTAAATGTTTTAAGTGTGGAAATGAAGTTCATCGGGAAGATGAATTCAAAAGTGATTTGAAAAATATTTAAAATGATGAGAACAATGAAAAGGCTGCAGTAAATGAACCTCCTATAATTAAATGATACATGTTGAAGGAAATAGGATATTCTTCCAATAAATTCCATAATCCAAGGTTTATTGATGATGATCTATGTCCACAAACACTTAAGGCCAATGAAAATGTAATGTCACATGAAATCACTTTTAGTGATGTGGAGTATGAAAATGAAGTGGTGAATGGTACACATAACATCTTATATAATGTAGGAACTGTTTTATTTGATTCTAGATCCACCCACTAATTTATTTCTGAATAATTTTCTAAGGGTTACATCATATTACCTCAACAATTAGATGTTTAATAAGCTATGAATACTCCTAATGGCACAACAGTCACATCAAATGTATATAATTATCCTCTAATATGAGTTTATGGGAATGTTATTAATACATATATTGTGATCCTTCTTATAGTCGAATTTGATGTGATTCTTATCATGGATTTTCATTCTCTATATGGAGATCATATAAATTTCCAAGGAAGGGAAGTCACATTCCTTATTTTAGATCAATCTAATATCAAATATTGATGTAAGGATAAATATAACCTTCTAGTACAAATTTAATCCATCTTATTGGTCTTGATTCCTAAAAATGATGGTTATTTATCTAAAATGGTTGTGGAGAAACTTGAGATTATGACTACACCCATTGTACATGAGTTCAATGATATGTTTCTAGTGGAATTTCAAAGTCTTCGACAAAATATTGATGTTGATTTTTAAATATAATTCACAATGGGTGATACTTCTATTTCAAAGACCCCATATAGAATGGCCCCAATCGAGTTGCAGGAATAGAACTAGAAAATCCAAGAGAATCATGATAAGGGATTCATATGCCCTAGTGTGTCACCTTAGGAAGCACCTATTTTGTTTGATAATAAGATATATGGAACAATGAGAGTCTTCATTGATTATATTGAACATAAACGGATCAATATCAAGAAAAAATAACTTCTTCACCAAATTGATGTCTTTTTTGATCAACTATGCAGAGCTTAGTACATTTCCATGTTTTATCTTTGTTGAGAATATTGTAAATTATGGGTAAAAATGAGGATATACCAAAGACAACATTCTGTAAAATTTGTGTACACTATGAATTTATATTGATTGTTTTTTTCTTACAGATTCCACTTCTATATTCCTAGATCAAATGAATTGTGTCTTTAGAGACTCTCTTGATCAATTTGGGGTATTCATTATAGACAATATTATTATCAATTCAAAGAGAAAGGAAGAACATGAAGATCACATGATAATTTTACTAAAGATCCTGATAAAAGAGAATATTTATGAAAAAATTAACAAATATGAATTTTGGCTTAAGAAAATATCATTTTTTGGTCACATAATCTCAATATTGGGGGTATTTGGGGATGCAGAAAAAATAATAGTTGTTGAATGATGGTCAAGACCAACAATGGTAACTGAGATCCAATGTTTTCTTGGATTGACTAGATATTATCAAGGTTTTGTGATTGATTTTTTACAATTATCTAACTTACTCACCAAGTTTACTTTGAAAAGAGTTATGTTCTACTAAAAATATGAATGTAAAGAGGAATTCAATGAACTAAAAAAAGGTTAGTCATTTAAATTATGCTCACTATTGCTTGTATTTGAGAAAGGTTTGTGATCTATAATGATTCATCCAAGAAGGTGATGGGATGTGTTTTCATACAAAATGATATAGTGATAGCTTATTCACCATGAAAGATGAAAATTATTGAGAAAAATTACCTAACTCATGATTTTGAGTTATCTATGGAAATCTTTTCATTAAATACATGGAGGCTTATCTTTATGGTCAAAGGTGTTATATTTATACTAATCATAAATGTTTAAAGAATATTTTAACCTAGATGGTGTTGAAAATGCTCAAAAGAGTTGGAGTTGATTATAGATTACAACTACTCAATCCATTACCACCCTAGGAAAGAGAATAATTGGGAAAATACATTGAGTCGAAAAGACCATGATATATTATCCACGACGAGGATTACAAATGAGCTAATATTTATGGATTTTCAAATTGGGGATCTAGAAATTAATTTTAATGGGAGAAATATTATATTTCTCAATTGAATGACCAATAATAAATACAAGTGAAAATTAATCTGTGGTAGAAGGAATATATAGAGTTATAAAAGAAGGTGAGAAATATTCTTGAATTTGGATTTGATTGTGATGAACTAATAATGTTTTAAAATCGGTTTTGTTTTCCTCCCACATCCAAATTAAAAAAGATTCTATTGGATGAGGCTCATAGTTCATCATTATCTATTGACCATGGATGTACAAATAAGTACATGGACCAAGAAGATTACTTTTGGTTAAATGGTATGAAAAGAGATGTCACTGAATATGTCCCTCGATGATTGGTTTGTCATCAAGTTAAGGTTGAGGGATGGAGGTCTAAGTGGATGTTAAAACCATTACCCATACCAGAATGGAAATGGGAAAACATCATTATGGACTTAATTATAAGTCTTCTCAAAACATATAAAGGCCATAATTCTATATAGTTTATAGTGGATATCTTTACAAAGATGACACACTACATTTCTATTTGAGAGGATTTCTCTCTTGATTAGCTCACCAGGATAGATGTAGTGGAAGTTGTAAGATTTAATTGAGTACCAATTTCGATTATATCTTTTTAGGATACATGTATTACCTCATTGTTCTATAGAAGTCTTATGCATGATCTAGATACAATGTTATGTTTTAGCACCTCTTATCATCCTCTGATAGATGGTCAGTCTGAGAGGATAATTCATACTCTAGAAGACATGTTGAGAGCTTTCACAATGGATTTCAAAGGTGGATGGGATCAATACCTACCATTAGTGGAATTTTCTTAAAGTAATATCTTTTACTCGAGTATTCAGATGGATCCTTATAAAACCATTTATTGAAGGAAGATAAAAACTCCATATTTCTGGGATAATGTTTGGGAATGAAATCTATTAGGACCTGATCCGGTTGATTAAATGGTAGAAAATGTCAGAACTATTCAACAACACATATGAGTAGCTTAGGGTCGACAAAAAAGTTATATGGACAACTAAAGAAAATATCTAGTGTTTTAAGGGGTTGATAAAGTGATTCTAAAAATATCTCTTTTGGGGAGAGTAATGATATTTTCAAAGAAGGGAAAGATAAGCCCTTGGTATGTCAATATTTTTTAAATTCTGGACCGTATAGGGAAGGTATCTTACCAATTGGTTCTTGCACCAAATTTCAATCGATTTCCTGATTTATTATATGAATCTCTACTGATAAATTACATACTTAATCCTTCACTTGTACTAATCATATAAGTCATACCACTAGAGAAATATCTTTCTTTTTATGAACAACCGATATAGATTTTGGATCTTAGAAAAAAACCAATATGAAACAGGACCACTTGCTTGGTTAATGTTTTATAGAGGAACCACCAATTTGAATAAGCTTCATGGGAACATGATTATATGATGAGGTAAAGGTTTCCTCATCTATTTCATTCCATGTGATGATTTTTGAGGGAGAAATTTAGTTTTTGGGGTGTATAATGTAACACTTGTATGTTATTTCGGAATTTTTTCTCCATTAAATAATTTATATTATTCAAATAGCATGTGTTGCATGAAGTTGGGAGTTTAAAAAATTGTGAGATGAACTTAGAATAAAATTACCATTATATCATATCTGTTTTCTTAGCCTTAATAATTATAATTAATGATAATGCATTGTGAATTATTTGGCAATCAATTAGTTATGAAAATAAAAATTAGATATTTTTATTTTTGTGTGAATCATTATTTGTAATGAAATTGATGATATATATATGTTATATACTTAATAAAATAGTTTTTATTCATCCAATGTATATTTTTATCATCATGTGTGAATAAACACAATTTGTTGTATAGAAACCTACTTGTAAAAAAAGTGAAATCTTACACCATTGAATGGAGAACCACTTTAAATTAAAAATTTTACACATTAATAATTATTAGATGACTATATAAACATGTGACATTGATTTGGGATATAAAAAATTTACTTTGGTTGAATTTCCTATATTTTTCTTATAACTTTCATGTTTTGATGATTAGTAAAATTACGTTATATTTTAATTGAAAATATGTTTTTTCAATGAAATAATTTACCTTGTAAAATTATATTATTGAACGGTTTCAAAGTATAAATATAATATATTTTTACCATTTAATATAATGTAGGTCATTGGAATTAACATGACATTATATTCAGATATAAAGTTATTTCAATATTTTGCAATATTTTACCATTTAAAACTTGTTTTCGGATTTTAATAATGGGATAAATTTTAAATTAATTACTACAACTTCTATATATTGAATTTTTAAAAAAATATTCAATATTTCCAATCATTTTATCCAAATTTTTTAAATTGATTTATTTTATTTTTGCGTAATATGAATAGTAACTTTGGCAAATTTTATTAACACTCTAAAAGGGTAAATCAAGTAATTAAGGGTATAAATAATATTATAAAGTTACATAACACTTGTCTTAATATAATTGGTTGATTATATGTTTCCCTAAAACATAATTGGGTCGAAATGGTATCCATTGGAATGAACTTGGATGAGATTAGGACATATATTTTATTAAAATATTAACTACCGTTTTGACTTATACTTGGATGATGAAAAAAATTATTAATAGATGAGATATCAATAATTTTTTTATTAAAATATTAATAACCATAGAAAGGCCTAAATACTTGACTAAAAATTATTATTCGAGTATATATTGACCATAATATTCCAAGGGTCTACTTATTGATCAATTTTAGGCTTGTAGAAGATATTATGACACTTATTTTATTTTAGTAATAGTGAAGATAAATTTGTCACATTCATGGTTTAAAATAGTAGAGAATTTTTAGTGTTGGATTTTGATGAAGATAAAATAGAATAAAAGTATTATTATAAAATCTAATTGATTTATCTTCATTATATTATTTTATTTTTAATTTTTATTCATATATATTTATATTAAATAGTTACACAAAAATTGGGGAAGTAATTATTTTATAAATTAAGAGTTCAAATAAATGTAATTAAAAATATTATAATAAAAATATTATTATAATTATTACGTAAAATGATTTTTCCAAATTACCTTGAAACCATAGATATATAATAAAATATTTGGATCAAGGTTCAATTATTATTTTTATATTTAAAAAAATACATGAAATAAATAGTGTCAAAATTTACACAATTTTTATTTTGTCAAAATAAGGTGTTCATAAATTATATAAAAAATATATAACATTTTAAAAAAAATATTATAATTATGATATGGTTTAAAATGTTTTAATGTATTCATTTTTTGGGTAATTGACTTCAAATAGGTAAATATTTCACAATTTATATATTGAAATATTTGTTACCCCTGTTAAAAATTAAAGAGAATAACTAAGTGTTAATTAGAATGATAATTCTTAAATTTACATAAAAACCAGTCTAAAATTTATGGTTGGAAAGTATTATAACCATATATCATCAGATATTCTAAATTGGGACATTTTGGAGGTTTTAAGTTGGATTTTATTTTATTATAAATTAATATTTTCGTGGATTCTAAAAGTGCCTCTCACCACAAGTATAAAAGGGAACTTCCACCCTCGCATTTTAACTTTATTTTGAGCCTTAATACTCTTCAATAACTTGCTATTTTTCCTTTTAAACTTCAATATATTTATTATAGTGCTTCTGGTCATCTTTAAAGACCAACCCTAGTTCTCTAAGAAGTGATTTAGTGGAAACATGTAGAGGAAGATGTAATCTCTTCTACCGATTATTTCAAACATATTTCATCTAATTATTCCTATTAATTAGTTGAATAATTATAAAGTTATAAAATCCATATCACTCATATACGGATATGTAATTGTAAATATGAAAAATCTATGTACACCTTCTAACCATCCTATGAAAAATGATATCACCTAGAATGCATACATACAGTTTACGGTCTCTACGTCATGATGCAATCTTTTTTTCACCACCACATTACATAGATGGATATAATGATAGAATATATATATATATATGAAAAATGAAGAATATTTTTTTATTTTGGTATTCCATTCACCATCCACTTCAATGTTATTCAACAAATTAGGGGAATGATATTGTCGCTCATTCGTATGTACGACATACCATCCCCACAATGCGATGTGATTCGTTATATGTAATCTTCATTTGACTATGATTTTATAAATTAAATGAATCAATAAATACGATATTTATTATACTAATTATGTGATATAAATGATATAACTATAACCTAAAAATATGAATAATATCTTATCTAACAAAACATGCATAAGAGAATAAAGCAGTTACCCAAATAATGAGTGACAATGAAATGTTACTAAACAATATATGAAAATATGCTCATAAATGTGATCATAAATTTTTTATTATTCTTGAATAAACCAATAACATTATTCTAATCATTATATAGGAGTTTAGGATACATATGAGTCATATCATACTTATGGTAATGGATAACTTTTCAATTCTTATTTTATCCGTTGTTGTTTATTCGTATGTATTTTTGGAGGGTATGTTTATCATCCATGCCCATGTATCCTAAATATATATTTCAGAATATTCTTTATATCCCTCTATAAGTTTACCCATTGGTGAATTTTTACTAAATGTTATGAATGAAATCTTTTTTTCAGTGGTAGGGTACATTTGACTTTTCTAGACAAAGTACGAGAAGAATGTTTTTTAATCTTGTACGACATGATCAGATTTTTAGGATTTCATAATTACTTATTTCCTTGAATCATCCCATAAAATATTACAAGGTTACATTCACATTAAATTAATTATTCTAAAATTGTGTGTAATATTGATGACGGGAAACGTTTTTGAAGAAGAAATGATATTTTCCTAAGGAATTAATTTTATGTTCTTTCTCAAAATTATTTTCCATTTATGATTACATTCATTAAATAGGTTTATATTTATATCCATGTTATTATTATGATTTTATTATGATTAATATGGAATTTTATTTTGGAAATCCATCTGTTTTATATCAATTAGGATGGAAAGGTATTAAATAAACACATTTTATTTCATTGGTTATGTTATGGTGAATGTTTTTATGTTTTTGTGCACACATAAGAATGGTTTCATTATGAGATGGGTGAGACCTATATCTTCCCCCAATGCATTGGATAATGATTTATATCTCATTAGATAGACATGAATGGAATGACAAGTAAATCATGTTCAGTAATACAAGGCTGGAATGGGGAGTGAACTCGGTTCTGTAATGGACTTTGTCTGCTATGATGGTCTCGACAATGAGCCTTGACTAATATGAAAATATTTTTTATTTGTATGTGTGTATTCAAAGAAACCTAATTTCATAATATATAACTACTGGTATTACATTTCATTGTTATCATTTATCCCGAGAAATTATTTTAAGATAATTTATATATAGAATAATATTTTCAAATGTTGTGTTCTTATGATTATGAAGTGATTGATATTTACCTTGTTTACCCTTACACATAATATGATACCACCCTTTAATATGTTTTTCCCTAGGTTATAAAAAAGGGTATAATGTATGTTATGCCAAAAATGAGTCTAGTTAAGAAGAAATATGCGAGATTAAATTTATATGTTTTATGAATTAGTTTTATTTTTCTCAGTTTTTAATGTCACTAATTCTATACGGTTCTGGTGTGGTTTTTGTTATGTAATATAATTAGTATTATTCAATTTTGAAGTAATATCTATTTGGAATGTATGAGATATTACAAAAAATATATTAACTAAGTAGAATTATTGATTTTTCTACATATGATATGTTATCTGGATGGAGTTTGCAAGGTAAAAAATCTATTCTATAACACATTGGTGACTGCAAATGATTTATTTTATTTCAATGGATGAAAAAATTATTTTTTTCTTTTATCAAATATATATTCTTAAAAATAATCATTTTTGAACGAAAATAATTAGATTTACAAAGTTTTAATTAAAATATATCGATATACCAAAGTAAAAATAGGTATTTACATAAAATATATCATTTTTCATTAACTCATTTTCATTTTATCCCAACTATAAATCAACAAAATATAGGTGGAATTGAGTGAGATAATAGTTGGATAAGGGGAAATATATTTTTTATCCAACCATAATGGTCTATCATATAATGGATATAATGTATATTGAGAATAATTATTTTGATAAATAATTCAGTATTGTGTTTATTGTACCTAAAAATACTGAAGATAAATAATGTCACCAATATATCACTTCCAAATTCACATGCAACCAAAAAATTGGTTATTTAAATTTTATATATATCAAAAATTAATGAATACATAAGAAACAAATGTAAAATTGAAAGAAATTAATTTATTATTTTAACATTTCATTACAAATTTATAGTTAGTAGGTGGATATGCTTTAAATTTTTATCACTATGTTAGAAGTGGTCATGTTACTGAATTAAAATGTCTTGTTTTTCATGTTATAATATAATGATTACTATTTATTTGTATTATATGGTTGTATAATTCCATGATTCCGGAATTTTTGATTAATTATCAAAAATTTTATAATGATTTTGTGTTATACCATCATACTATGATATCTTGAGTATGTTATAAGAAAATATTGATCAAATTTTATGAAAATTGAAAAAATATTTCAACCGAACTTCTTTGATTCAATGGAAAATTTAATATTATATAATCTATATGAATAATAATTTTTAGGGATGATAAAGTTCAAATAGATGTACCCATATGATATATTTTATTCATAAATTAAATAATAATATATGTAACAAAGAATGATTTGATGTTTCAACTGCAAAATCTTATTTATATTAGTAAATTTAATTTTTTTTCTAATATTATTTTCAATCTAAATATCCTTCAAAACATAATAAAATGATTAATACTGAGGTAAATTATAGTGAGTTCATAGAAAATTTATTATTTGTATTTAATCAGTTTGATCAAGGTTCTATTGGTGATCATTAATGATGGATTTTAGAAGATAAACAACCTAGAGATCAAATATATATTTTATTAATTGTGGATAAATGACATGCTTCATGAAGTAAGTGAAAAATTGATATATATATATTTGAATATTTTTAATGAGTAGTTTTTATTAATTTTTTTAGATATTATACAATGATCATATTGATAACTTTCCATATAAACTGACCCTAATTCTCAAAAAGAATAAAAAAAATGAAATTTTGGATAATGGTTACAATGAAAGGTAAGATAAGTTGTTTTTGATGAATCATATAAAATAAATTTTATATTTTATCTATTATATTTGTTTATTTTCATCAGGTATCACAAAATGAATGTAAAATTGATAGTTAAATGTGTCCATTAAGTAATGTACCATAAATATGTATAAAATCATACAATGAAAATGTTGTTAATGGATTTATAATTCATATATTCACTTATAGTGTATCAAAATAATAAATTAATAGGGGTGTTTTTATAAGGAAGTCATCATAATGAATGTGGACTATAATTTTATTGTAAGATGCATGAAACAAATGATTTTTGTTTAGTGGTCTAGAATAACATAATAATGTTTCAATATAATCAGTTTGACATTGATCAAGGGAAACATTTTCATAATGAACATAGATTCATTGACATTAAATATAACATTATTCTTACAGAAAATTATCCATTTATGATAGATAATCTGACACATCATGGTCATTATCTAGGATACTATGTGTATTTCAGAGTTTTAAATATATAGAGAAGTGTAATGAAAAAAATAAATCCAATGAAAATCAGATTATAAATGGTGAATATTTTTATTTTGAAGTATAATATTTTGGATTATTACAAGAAATATTACTAAATATGTATCATACTCAAATAAATAAATATATAGATGATGGGACCCCACAGTTTAGGTATGATGGTGTTAATATTGTGGATATTGGAACCAATGAATTTAATATAATGAGAGATAATTAAATAGAAGATCACCTGAAAACTGATGGTGGATAGAATGAGGGTGAAGAAATTAAAATTACTGAATTTGAGAGTGAAGAATAAAAATGATGGATTTCATTATATATATAGTCATAATATATATATTTTTAGTTTATAAATAAATATTTATTAGTTTTTTATATACGATACTTGTAATCTAAATTAGTAATTGTTAACATTATTTTTCTTCATTGAATTATTGTAGATGACTATAATTTGATGTATCATTAACTCATTGATGATGTGATACTATAGATGTGCCTCATGACATGTCATTTAAACAACATGATCCTTCCACTACATCATTTTCTAAAAGTGTTTATCTCTAAACTAGATTAAAGATTCTAAACAAAATTTATGATAGAAAAATTACTTATTTATTTTAATCGATGCATGAGAAGGTAAATTTTATATGGAACAAAATTCAATGAGAGGGGAGAGGGGAACAAATGTGTTAATATTTTATTTTAATAAAAATGATATTTTTATCAGATTCGTAGAAAATTGTTAATCATTTATGATGAATTCAAGAAGTAATTGAATATTAACATGTTAGGAAAAACAAAATACTTATATTTAGTTCACTACAAAGGGCTTATCAAAGGAGAATACATCTACATTGTGAAAATAACACCTAAATACATTAGGATTCATTAGTTTTTCTGGAATATAGAAGTTGATACATAAGAAATCTATGTTTGGAACACTACCTTTAAGAAATTTTAGGGAAAACATACTTCCTGCCTCCGAACACTTCCATCGATGCCCCTATCCCACTACTTGGGTAAAGTCTTAATTAGTTTAATTAATCAATGTATGATTAAATATTTTAGGCATTTATATATTTCTCCCAAAATAGAACAAGACTTGTCTTTAACCATAGAATATAGTTGATTCACATAATAAACTATTCACATAAATCAAATTTCACACACTGTTATTTAGGAATCTCATTTATAGAGATCACAACATTTGAAAACCTATCTACTTTTGTAGATCACTAGGTCATCATCTAAAACTCCTTATTTTCCAAATTCTATTTCAATGATACCTCATCTTCAGTAAATAATTAAAAATTATTTCATGATGCTCAATATCACTTCGAATTCCGGATTCATGAATCTATCAACCAACATGAAATAATAATGATTCATCATTTTATCCATTTATTTTCATGTGAAATGATGTGGGGGTAGAATCCTAGTTATTAAGTAAATATTTTATGAATACCCCACAGTCCCTATGTCCAATTCACAAACATCTTCATTCATATTTGGGAATCCCCTATATTCACAAAGATGTAGTGAAATTTAACAACTTCACAAATCATTTTATTTTCATGATTATTTACCATAATTCCATTATGCATTAACTTTATTGTTCTCAATGATACACATCATCCGTAAGCTTGACCTTCATGAATCCCTATCATGGAAATACTCTTACCATTTTGATATTTTAGAGGAGTCAACCCTATAAATCCTCTTTCCATGAATCTTTCTGCTTCCACCGGATTTTGAGCTCCAAAAATTTTCAAATCACTGGAAAACGTTCCACCATTACCACTAAATCCATATGACCATTAACATATATTTCCATGAAAAACTCCTTGATCATTCCATTTTTTATTTAAAAATATTAAAAAGATCATTTTGCAGTTGGGAAAGCCCTTGGTTCAAACAATATTCCAATTTGGGTTTTCTTGTCAATCTATAGAAAAATTCAATAAATCATCAGACTCAAGCAAGAACATGATTGAAATGAAATAACTTATCAATCACTCTAATTCTGTATAAGAATATATTAGCATGGAAAATAAGAGTGCGAAAATATTTTTTCATAATGCCAAAGTATACCAAATAATCCAGAAAACCATTACTCCAATATAAAGATATAACATTAAATTCCACTTTCCCATTATCTTTCTCTTTATCCATAATCCCAAAGAACAATTATTTTTTCTTGTAGTGATAACAATCCCTAGTATCATATATCCCCCATTATCCTTCTTCAAATTCAAAAATTTTTACAATATCAATATAAATTTAGAAGGAGGATGAAGCCAAACCTCCTAATGAAGTGTGAGGTGTCCAAACACCATGATTCAGATGATGTTTCTTGAAAATTTATGATTCCAATGACTTAGTAAAAATGTATGAAGCTTTTCTGTTACATCCAACATGTTCCATTTGAATCACACCATGTAAAATTTTTTATTAGAAGAATTGATATCAGATACGAATAATTTTGGTACAGGGGTGATGAACTAGATTTTTGGTAACATCCATCGAGCTTTTGTTTTCATAATCAATCACCATCAGATATTTAACCTCATCTATAATATAAGTAATTTTATACATTATCTATAAGAGATTATTTCATACATTGGTCACAATTAGATACTATTTTTCAACAATACTAAGAGAAGGGAATTATTTTATATTTCTAAACTAGCCCACTCATTTGTTTCCAATTAACAAATAACTACTATTAGTGGTCTTTCTATCCACTACATATCCTTCCCATTAAACAGTAAAAAATGATGCTAATACATTATCTCTTCCTATTGGAAATTATATTCAAAAATTTATAATAACTTAAATATACCTCCATATTCATTTAACTACATCTAAATGACCTTCCATTGGATTTCATTCAAAGAGTTCCTCTAATAATGTTTAAAATAAGATATCTAGATATTTACAGGTTATGTATAATATTTTTTTGATGACTCTCTTTTATTGGGTGGGAATAATCAATGTCCCATCATCATGATTTCCATATTTTTTCCCAATCCCAATTAGAGACAATATTAGTTTTGATTCATGCATGTTGAATTTCTTTATCACTCTTGTACATTTCTCAAAATAAATGATTGTATAATTCTTCATTTGAAACATAATAATCCCTAAAAAGTATATAATTTTTTAAATCAAAGAAATTTCAAATTATTATTTTATTTTATTAGAAAATTAATCCACTAATAACTACCAACTTCAAAAAAATATAATATCATCGGTATACACAATTATCATAGGTTGTTCTTTTTGAGAATTAATTACATGAATATTATGGTCGACACCCCTATTTTAAATTCAATCTTTGTCAAATAAGAATCCATTAAATAATACCATGCTCATGGGGCCTTTTTCAAAACCATATTACACCCTCTTTAGTATACAAGCCTTAAACTCATCATTTCTATTCGAAAATACCACTGGGTTTTCAATGTAGACATCTTCTTCACGAACTTCTTGTATGATAGTTGTTTTGATAACTATTTAAAAAAACATTCAGCCACTACGAATTTACAATGAATTCAAAATTATTATTGACATTAGTATATCTATATGAGATAACATTTATTCAACATTGATGACTTCAAAATGTGTATAGAAATTACACAGTAAGAGTTCTTTGTTTCCGATCAAATTTCATTACCCATCAATATTTTCTTCCCCAAAATCAACTTTTTTCCAATTAAATTATGATATTCAAGTCTATTGAAAAAATCTCATGTTCTGATCTTGTCAGTCTGATCTAGTTCTTTATTACCATCCTTAACTAATGATTCACCCTTCTTGATTTTTTCAAAAGTTTTTGGTTCCACAATAAATATGAAATTAGAATGTTCTTTATTATTCATTATATATTTTTAGGTTAGGTTTATTCACTAATGTTGTTAGATTGATCAATTTAGGCCCTTAAATTTCTCCTGTGTGGTTTGGATGTGTTTTCTTCTATAGCGGTATTCCCTTCTAATTCTTATTTAGAATCAACAACAATTTCTAATTAGAAAATTATTTTCACACATTCTACAATTTATTCATTTTAATCAATAATTTTCAACTTTATTCTTTATCATTAATCAGATAAAAATATGAGAACCTCAGGGTATTTATCATTTTATCCTCAATGTTATTGACGTCACATTTTTAAATTCATTTTCCAATCTGATTATAGAAACATTTGGTATGAATTAATTTTCATTTATTATACATGTAATATACCGTCATGGACAATATCAATATACTTTCCATGATTGACTTGTTTGTTTCAGTTTAAACATTTACTTCCTAAAATATGAAAATAATTTGATGATGGATTCTCTCCATACCATATCTCATATAGTGTCTTGGTTTCTCTTATAAAAATCATTTTTTGATTTTGAATGTACACTGCTACATAAACAAACTCTTTCTAAGAATGATGAGAAATACTACTCTCAATTACCATAGTTCTATCCCTATTATTCACCTACCTATTTTTTATTTAACAACTCACTTTTTCATAGTGGTTCTCACTACAAACACATTAAGATTTATATTATATTATTTTAGGTAATTTAAAAATTCAATGGATGTGTTTTTTCCTCCATTGTTAGATAATAGAATCTTGATTTTGTTTCATTTATAATTCTCAGCTATTCAATAATAACTTTTTATGAAATCAATCACGTGTATCTTAATCTATATAATATATGAAAAATCCATAGTAATATAATTATCAATAAAAAATGAAGTAATTATTTCATTTTTTCCATCACCATTTATTAGACCACATACATCTATGTAGATGAGATCAATCAGAAATGATTCAATGTAGTAATCCAACTGATATGAACTCCCAACAATATTTTCTCACATGCAAGAATCACATGTATTTTGTCATTCACAATTCTTAATGGGACTATTTATAAAGAAGTGACAAAAAATTTCCTGAGTCAATTCCATATTTTATTACATTAGAATATAAACTAGGAAGTTTTATCCTGAAGGAACAAATATTTTAGTTGATTTGGAAAACAAGACACATATATATGTTTAATATTACATGTTTTATAGAAATACAACATAACAACATATTTTTAGTCACACATAATGTCATAGATTTTCCATGTAATTCATTCATAATATACTTATTAACAACATGTGGAAATTAATACATGTAAAAGTGGTGATATTAGATGCTAAAAAATGTAAATAATTCAACATAAGAAAATAAAAACACTTTCTTTGATATATAACTAAATATCCATGCCTTAAAAAATATACTTTAGTATAATATGGAAGGAATAAAAACTTATAAAATATTCTATAAAACTTAACAAATGATATTCTATTACTCAAATAATCAAATGAACTATCAATGTATAGATTCATAACGAGGGAATGCATAATGATGGACATTATCAAAAATAAAATCAAGGCCCTGACCAAGCCATCTGAAAATGATATGACCTTAACCAAAACCATATCTTAAAATGGTGAAGGGCTCATGCAAGTCCATATCTGTTTTGACTCATGAAACCTACAGATGCAACAAGGGGTTATTGAGGTCCCCACTCTTCACTTACTAATTAGAATGGACTCCTCATATGAATGTTGTTAAACATAAAAAAAATATACATTCGTACTGAAATAAAATATGAAATGTAAAAAAATTTCCCTAAACATTAAACCTAAATACTAACCATTCAGAGTAATGTTATAAGTGGTTTCAAGATTAAAAATTCATACTAAAACAAATGGAAAACAATTAAATAAAATATTTTTGAAGATATCATTAAATATTTTTCAAAACTATTCATAATATTCATCATGTTTGTGGATGTAGTTAAAATTACTCTTCTAAAATCAATGAGTAATTATTGAGATAAATACACTTTTACTATAAAAAGAAGAGTTATTCTAGAGAAACCATTATTTAAAACCAAAAGTGAAATAATATTATATTTAACAATAAACTGTGATATTTCAGGAAAAACATATCACTAGAAGTATATTATAGAGTGCCCTTTAAAATAGGTAAAAATTCAAAAAAAATTCCCTTTGAAATAGGCTTGTATTTTTGGAAGCATTTTTGAAAGATCCTTTGAATGTATGTAACTCCTCATACAAAAAAGAAGGATTCTGGTGGGTAAACATGTATATAACATTCAAACATTATTTATAAAGATTAGGTAAGAATAAATAATAATTTCATTGATGTAAGTAGAGAATAATAGTTACCAAAATGAAAATGGAGGTTTGGGTAGATAATCCATACCTTATTCTGAATATGTTTTTATCTGAAAATTAATGTTCCAGAATATGAAATTAAACATATTAATAACTAAATTAAGAACCTATTAGATTGGGAATTTATTTATTATTAATTTATTAATTTTATTTAAGGTCTTCTGTATGGGTTAAAAGATTCAATATTAACATTTGTGAGTGCTCATTTCATTAGTTTTCATGATATGATTGTTTGTATAGAAGATGATGTAAAATGATAATTTAATTACAGAATTGATGTTTTATGTTATTAATGTTCACAAAAAAGGTTAAATTATAATATAATTCATTTTTAAAATTGGTTAAGGAAGAATCATTAGATAAATTTTTAATGATAAACCCTATGATTAATTTGGTTGTTTTTCGATCACCACCAAATCATTTGGTTTTATAAATTTATAACAAGAATAAAAATTGATTAAAAAACATTAAAAAGGATATATTACATATATAACATTCTGTTTATACATAAAAATGGAATCATGACCAGAATTGGAGATTTTAATAGAAGCTGAAAACCTATCATCCTCGAATGTGATAAATTAACACATCTCAGTTGGTGTTCTCATTTCTGGTACAAAAGGAGGGTAATGGAGAGATGATTATGAATTATTAAATTATCATAAAAAATTACCATACATTTATTGTATTGGAGTTATCATGACATTTTTTTAAAAGGAGGTGAGGAATGAAAAATAAAGAAATGTACATGGATGAAAAGAAAAGAAAAGAAAGGAGGAATTTACATTTAGAATTTATCTTCATTGAGAGCCTCATTAGAAGAGATTATTTGTAATTTTTATGTATGGATGTGGGGAGGAGATTTGGAGGCTATTTTAGTAGAATTTATATAAGGCAGATGGCTTCAGATGAGTGTAGGGAAGAGGGAGTGAGGGGTGGTTTTAAAAGTGGAGGAGAGGGGTGATTTTTGAATATATTAATCATTATATTGTTATTTACCTCAAGACAAACTATATTATTGATTGTTGTGGCCCAAAATCATTATAAGTTCATGTGTGTTCTAACAAAGTGTTCTATCATCATATATGATGCTTGGAATAGTGAATTATATTGATAATGTATATATATGGTAAATTATCGTATTTTACTAATATTAAAAAATTAGAGTATTCCAAAAAAACAAAAAAAAATAAACATAACCATTTCTCAACGTGTAGAATTCAAAAATGAACTCCATTTTTTAAAATTACTTTTCTAAATATTATTAAATTTGTTTATAAATAAAATAATAATTTTATCAAAAATTGCTATTTTAAAACTATAATTAATTTTATATAACATTGAAAAATTAATCAAGATGTCATTAACTTATAACCCTAAAACAAAAAAATATAAATACTATTTACTATTCATAAAGGTAATATTACTATTCATATAACTATTTATAAGGGTATGTTACTATTCAAAAAAAATTATGTTTGTCTTATCAAACTCTAAATATCTTACTAAATGCAACTGTGTATATTAGTTTTTCATAATTCAAATCCTAGATGTGGAAAAATCATGTTTACTGGATAGCTTATAAAAAAGTGGTGTTTTTTAAGACATGTTTTTTCATGGATTCAAAATTAAATTTCTTTATAAATCAACGTGGTGTTACATTCTACCCCTTTTAAAAATTCCATCCTCAAAATTACCAAAATACTACCTCACAAAATTATTTAGATAGTTCTTCATCATAAGCTCCTCGGGTTCCCATGTTGCTTCTTCAAATTTATGATTTTTCCAACGTACCATTAACAATAATTTCATCCAATTCCTCAACTCATGTTCCTTAGTTTCTAGTATCTGGATGGGCTCTTTACAGTAAGATCTAATTCTGTAATTTCAAAAGTGACTACATGTTTTTGGTTTGGCATGTAAATTCTCAATAATGATACATGGAACACATTTTTTACCACTAAAAGGCTACTAGGAATTTCCATATGAAAACCCAAAGCATGAAGTATCTCTTGAATTTTAAAAAATGATTATGTTCTTGGGGATTCATTTCCATTTTTTCCAAATCTTATAACACCCTTCCATGGAGATATTTTCAAGAAAAAGTGTTCTCCCTCTTGAAATTACAAATACATCCATTAATTATCAGAATGGATCATTTTACATATTTGAGACACTTTTATATGGGTTCAAATATTCATTACCTTTGTTTTTGTTTCCTCCACATTCTCTTAGCCCCCAAGCTTCCTTTCACCAACTTCATCCCAACATATTTTTGTACGAAATATCTTTTTGTATAATGCTTTATATGGTACCTTTTGAATATTGGAATAGAATATATTATTGTAGGAAAACTACTCCAAAGGTAAATATTGATTTTACATACCTTGAAAGTCGAGAAAACATGATCTAAACATGTCTTCTGATCTTTGGATTGTCCTTTCTGACTACCCATCAGTTTGGGGCTGACAAGAAGTACTCAAACGAAACTCAGTGTCAAAAAATATATGTGAATAATTTTTCATAATTTCAATATAAATTGTGTATAATGGTCAGACACAATTAATAGGATTACTTCATGATGTCTCAGAGCATCATTAATATAGAGTGATGTAGGGACCTCTAGTGGTAAATCCTCCCATTCAACATGGAAATGTGTAGATTTCATAATTCTATCAACAATTACCCAAATTCCATAATTAATTCTTTGATCTATGTTTAATCCTGTAACAAAATACATGGTTATGTCATCCCATTTCCATGTAGTAATAGGTAGATGTTTCATGAATCCTCTAGGATATTGTCTTTTATCCTTCACCTATTGACCAACTAAACATCTTGATATATAATCAGAAATTTCCTACTTCATGTTTTTCCACTAGATATGTTCTATTAATTATCTATACACTTTTGTTCTTATAGGACTTATCGATAAATTTAAACTAAAAGAATCATCCAATAAATCCATTTTTAACGCAGTTATAGATGGAACACAAAGCCTAATCCCAATTTTCATAATTCCATATTGATATATGAATTGGTGCCACTTCCAATCATGAATAGCATTAATTTTCTTTTGAATATTCTGATTATCAGGATGAGGAATTTTAAAACTTTCTAATAAAGATGGTGGGAAATGAATTGGAAAAGTAATGATGTTTCACCTTCTATGATAATTTTATGTCCATCTGTGCTATATTTATATACATAGGATCATTGTAAATTCTCATTTTTTGAACTAAACGATACTTCTTACTAAATGAATCAGCTACCTTATTTTCCCTTCATGGGTGGTATTGTATGGAACCATCGCAACACCTGAGCAGTTCGATCCATAGCCTTTGTCTCATGTTGAGTTATTTTTGTGAGAAGATGTATTTTATAATCATGTGATGAGTATATATCTCAAATCATTCACCATACAGATAATGTATCCATATCTTCAGAGAAAATATTACAACTGCTAACTCAAGATCATGAGTTGGGTAGTGCTATTCATAAATTTTAATCTACCTTTATGCATAGAAAATAAGTCAATCATTATGAAAAAGGACACATCCAGGTCCTTTATTTAATAAATCAATGTAGATCAAGAACCCATCATTTTAAGATGGTAGATTTTGGATCATAGAACTCATTAATGTACACGTTAATTATTAGAAAAACTTTTCACATTCTTTTTTCCATATGATCTTATACCCATTATGAGTAATCTTGGTTAATGAGTTGTCCAAACAGTTGAAGTTTTAAAGTAAATTCCAATAATAACCTGAAAAACCAATTAAACTATGCACCTCAATTTTTCCCATTGTTATAGGCCATTAATTAACAACCTTTGTCATTATAGGATCACAAAATATTACATCTTCATATTAAATATGGCCAAGGAATGAAACTAATTGATTCCAAAATTCACACTTAGTTAACTTCCCATATAATTCATTTCCTTGTAGAGGCCTGACATAGATGCAAAATTTATTTTCATGATATTCTATAGTATTGATTATACCATGATATCATAAATAAATACAACCAAAAATTCCTCATGATATAAATTGATAAAATTATTCATTAGATCCATGAAAATATAGGGTACATTAGTCAGTCTAAAAAATATTATTGTAAACTCATAATGCCCATACCTGGTTTGAAATGATCTATTAGGAATATCTTCTTTCATCACATGCAACTTGTGATTTCCAAATTTAAAGTTAATCTTTTAAAAATATTGGGCTCCATGAATCTAATAAAATAAATCATCAATGTGACATAGGGGGTACATGTTTTTATTGAAATAGAATTGAACTCCCTGTAGTCAACAGACAACCTCATAGATCTATATGCTTTTTTAATGAAACGAATAGGGGATGCCCATGTTGAAACCCTAGGGAGGATAAATCCTTTTGAACTCAATTCCGCTTGTTGATTCTTAAATTATAGTAATTAAACAATGGTAATTAGATAAAAAGTCTTTGATATAGGCCTTGAACAAGGAATTAAATCAATAGGTAACTCAACTTGTCACTCTAGTGGATGTCTAGGTAAATACTCTAGAATCACAAAAACATATTCTTTCACAACATGTTTGTACTCTATTTGGGCATTCCATTCCTTATCCATAAACATTGCATTCTATTCGCACTAATAATTGAATTTAGTAGTGCTTCTGGTGGTGTATCCAGATAAGAAACATATGGTGAGGTTTCAAATCTAATGATTTGAGATTCTACACCATTCCAAATAAATTAAATTCCTTCTTCTTGTAATATATTTTTGCATCATAATTTGAAATCTAATATATCCAGAGGATTATATCAAAATATATAATGGGTATGATGACATGATCTACATCTACGGTACATTTATAAGTGGGATTGATCGACACATATTTGTTGCAATGATAATCCCCTTATGATTTTTGACCGAAAACTCCATTATTAAAAGAAATTGGAAATATCTAATTTTCGTAGAAAACTGGCAAGACATAAAAGAATGTGATGATTTATAATCAAATTAAGAATTGTCTAAGTTTGTGGAAATGATTAATGTACCTAGTACTACATCATTAGGAACTTCAACCATAGTAGTTGTGACACCATATTATTATACTTTCTCCCTTATCCTTTTCTAAGGCCCAT
This sequence comes from Viscum album, assembly GCA_963277665.1. Classification (NCBI taxonomy): domain Eukaryota; kingdom Viridiplantae; phylum Streptophyta; class Magnoliopsida; order Santalales; family Viscaceae; genus Viscum; species Viscum album. The sequence continues at coordinate 324,053,893 of OY728152.1, read as the reverse complement.
TTTCATGACGCTTTGGAAAATCATTATCAAAGTGCCCCATATCCCTAAAATAATTGATTTTAACATTGATATCTGCTTTCTTTTCCTTGAAATCAACAACATGATGGCCTTTTTTCCAAACATATAACACATGCATTTTCTTTTTAAGATGGCACTTGGATGATTCCTCTCACAAGTATCTCATGTTTGAATATTCATATTTTCAATATTTCCTTTATCGATTCTATCCTCTACCAGCCTATTCTTTTATTGTTTCTCTCAATGTCCCAAGACATAGAGAATTCATCTCTGTCTTGATAGAAATTGAGATAATGTCTTTGTAGTATGAGAAACATTGGGAGAGTAGTTCATATTAGAGGAGTGGTTTTAAACAATCAATTAATCGATTAATCTTCTCCTTGGATTACATATATAGTATGTAGCATTCCATGTGAACTATGTAAATATAGCATCATACATCGCAAAATTTTTATACACTTTCTGTTTGAGACTCATGAATTGTATCTCCAAATCGGCTAATTGTTTACGGGGAAAATATTTTTCTTGGAAATTTTCCTTAAAATACCTCCATTCCATTTAATATGTTTATTTCTCCTACATTTTGTCTTGAATTAATGACCAACATTGATATGCATCTCCTGATAGTCAATAAAGATCCTAGACAACCGTATCTCTTTCATTACTTCCCAAAATGAGAAATATCTTCCGTAGAGAACTATACAACTTCTCAACTACAAATTGTTTTGTTGTCCCACTTAATTATAGAGGTTGTTATCATATAATGTTGTCTATCATTTATCCTCCACTTTATGGATTAGGTTACTCCATATAGGTATGGTTATTTTTCATAACCTGAGTCAGTTTTTCCAATATAGTGATAAGTTTCTCATCACCGGTCATAGATCTAGTACCAATATAATTATCTTACATAGGATGGAAATACATACATGGGATACTTGAATTGGTATGGTTTACATTATTTCCACTAGGTTCTATATCTGAATAATGGAACATGGTGGATTTGACTATGAATCAAAATCTATATTCTTACCTTCTAAAATACTTAAAAAATAATTAAATATTATTCATAGATAATCTCACTATCATAACCATCATTTCATTGAGGAAAAATTTACATTTACTTCCTTCATAATGGTTGGTAAAGAAAACATGAATTATCCTAATCATATCCCATGGGAGTGTCAAACTAGGTGCACAGTAATGCCCATTTTCATGTACCAGGTTACCCCAGGTGATGCCCTAAACTCACTTTCAGAGCGATTACTCATTGGTAAATCTGTATGAGAACCACGTCCACATCTAGTATCCAGATATGAATTTATTAACTATACAGATACACATAATCTATTCCATTCCAAAATCCTGAGATTTTATTTTATGTTTATCCTCAAATACAATATTTGGGTTTTGTTCCCTAATATACGTAATCTAAATCTAGTTTTCATCTTTTCTACTAAACATCCATTGATACCAAATCTAAGGACCTGACCCCAATTTCTAAGAGTTGTACCTTATTTTATTACATAAGAATATAAAAAACGAATTTTTATCCCGTTATATGAACTATTTTTTTATCTTTTGAAAAAAATATACATACATAATTTTAACATTACAACGTCTTTTGAATCACACATAATCTATGTGATTATCCTTGCAATTCATTCATAATATTCTTCTTTGAAACTTGGAGAAAAATAAATCATTTGAAAGTGGTGAGATCAGATGCTTAGTAATGGTAAATAACACACCAGAAGATAATAAATATTCTAGGCATGTTGAATAACTAAATACACCTGCCTTTAATGATATAGTTGAGAATAATATGGCATGAAAAAAACTGATTAAATTTTCCATAAAATATAACAACTGATATTCTATTAGTCACGTAATAACATGAATTATTAATCTCTAGATTCATAATGATGGAATAAAACTGCTAGAAATTCTAAAACATACTGTCAAGGCCTCATCTAGTACATCTAAATATTATTAAGGCCTCACCCAAGACCACATCTAAAAATGACAAAGGCCTCGACCAAGTCCATATCTATTTTTCCTCATGAGATCTAATGATCCATAGAGGTGCTATAGTGGGAACCACTTTTCACTTACTATGTATAATTCATCTCTCATATTAATGGGGATAATAATAAATATCATATATATTAATATTTTAACTAACATATGAAACATAAATAACATTTCCCGAAAATTAAACAGAAATACAAACTATTCAGAGTAATATGATGAATGGCTTCAAGATAGAACATCCATAGTCAAAGTAATCATAAACCGTTAAATAAATAATGATATATGATATCGTTAAATATTAATACAAATTATTAATAATATTCAACAATAATGTTGAAATAGATTAAGTTACTCTTATAAAATCATTGAGTAAATAATGAGATAAATACTCTTTTACTTTGAAAAGAAGAGTTGTGTTTGAAAAATAGTTGTATAAAAAAATAGAGATAATATATTTTTCTCATAATAAAATGTGTGATTATAAAAAAATAATGGTTGTTAAAAATAGAATATAGAGTGACCTTGAAAATAGGTAAGATTTCGAGAAATTCCCTTAAAACATGAATGTATTTCACGAAGAATTTTTGAATGATATTTTTAAATAATCTATCCTCCCATAAAATAAATATGGATTATTATTGGTAAACATGTATAGAACACTCCCACAATATTTAGGAGGATTAAATAAGAATAAATAATAAATTCATTGAGGTATGTAGAGAATAAAAGTAACGAAAATGAAAATGGATGTTTGGGTAGAAATTCCTTACAATATCATGAATATGTTCTACCTAGGAACATAAAGTCCTAGAATATGAAATTAGACATATTAATTTCTTAATTTATAATATACTAGACATGTATTTGATTTATTTTAATTTTATTAGGTTAATTAATGATTGTTTTTATATGTTACAATATTAAATATCAGCATTTTTGACTTCTTGCTTCATTAGTTTTCATGATCAGTTCGTTCGTATGAAATTTAATGTAAAATGATAATTTAATTATAGAATTGATTTTATATTTTATTAATGTTCATAATTAATATTAAATTATCATATATTTAATTTGGTAACTTTGGGTGACGATGAATCCTTAGATAAAATTTGAATGATAGACTATTGGATTAATTTGGTGGTTTTTCTATCACCACGAACTCATTATGTTTTATACATTAACCCCATTCATACTATATGAATCCACAACACTAAATGGGATATATAAAATATATTATGATTTGTTTAAATGATAAAAATGGTATAATGAATATAATTAATTTTGGAAATAGAAGTTAAAAACTTGTTATCCCCATACGTTATAAATTTTCACATCTCGGATGGTGTTTTCATTTTATTATAAATGGAGGGGCAAGGAGAGATGAAGATGAATTGACCCATTAGTATAAATAATTATAGTTGATTTAATTTAGTGTATTTTTCATAATATATAGAGGAAATGAGGTTAGTATCAAAAAACAATGATAGGATATTGAATGAAAATAAATTAAAATAAACGGGGAATTTACCTCTTGAATATATGTTCCTTCAGAGCATCTTTTGGTGAGATGATTTTGTCTTTAGAAGTGACCAAGGGCTCTAATACATAAGGAGGATATTGGGGGGAGATTTTAGTAGAATTTAGACATGCCACATAGCCTAAGATGAGTGGAGAGAAATGGGAGTGAGTGTTTTTTATAGTGGAGGAGACATGTCATTTGGAAATATCTTTTTTCATTATTTTATTATTTCCCTCAAGACGAGAAATAACGTTGACTCAAGTGACCCATAATCATAATAATTCCATGTGAGTTTGAATAACACATTCTTACATTAGAAATGATTCTAGTAATAGTGAATCTAATTGATAAAGTATATAAACGGTAAACCATTGTATTTTACTATTCCTAAAAAATTCTAGTATTTTTGAAAAATCCAAAAAATTAACCCTTATAGTTTATTGATTGGTAGAATATAAAAATGAAGTCAATTTTTTGAAGATAATTTTATAAATATGATTAATTCCATTTTTAAATCATATCATAATTTATTCTAAAAATAAAAATTTTAAAACAATAAATAATTTTCTATCATCTTACATAATTAACAAATATCTCATTATCATATAACCATAGGAAAATAAAATAACAATAATATTTACTATTCATAAGGGTGATATTACTATTCATGTTAATATTCATAAGGGTATGTTACTATTCAATAAAAATTATGTTTTTCTTATCAGATTCTACATATATTACCGAATGGAAATGTGTATGTAATTTTTTTTTGCAATTCAAATCACAGAGGTGGAAAATTATATTTACTGCATAGGTTTTAACAAATTGGTGTTTTTCGACTCATTTTTTGATTCATTCAATTTTAAATTTATTTATAAAACCATGGGGTGTTACAATGTCAAAGGAAATTTTCATATTATATATATGTTCCTTGAACTATTGATTTATGTGACCCAACCTTCAGTGCCACAAACTATTTTTTTCTTTAACTCCAAACAAAAAATTATTCTCCGTACTATCAACCTGCTATGAATTTTCAACTGTTTTTCATCCTTTTAGGAACTAATTTTCTAACATTATTTTGATAGTAAACCCCTATCGATTTAATGTCACCATCAATCCTGAGTCACATAGTTGACTCATACTTAGGAGACTGTGATAGAATCATTTAATGTAGATAAGTTTATTTTTCCTAATATTGTCCTTTTATAGTTCTATATTTCTATTTCCTTTGATTTTCCAAGCACTATCATTGTCAAATCACACTATTCCATCTACTATTTTTTTGAGATTATGTAACAGATCTTCATTTCCTATAATTTGGAATAAGAATCCACTATATAGAATCCATGTGTCAGTACTCTCTGTAGCTTTGAGAGTTATTTATTTAAGGCAGGATTTCATTATTTTCCTCTTTTCCATCCATGAAATGGTGTATTGGGTGTAAACTATGGATGAATTTTCTATTCTATTTTCAATATTCAAGGGTTTATTAAACTCATATTCTTATTCCAGATGAGATGACCTATTTTTAAAAGTAATACTACATTATTGGTGAGTATTAAATTGTCCTTAAGTACTATAGTTAATATTCACACCTTTATATTACATAAAATGAATAGATTTATGTTCATATTTAGAATAATGAAAAAAATATACATAGAAAATATTTCTTTTGTATGATGAAAGATATAGTCTCATTCTATTTTGAAGACTTAAATGAAAATACCCATTCAGATAGATCCTTTCCTCTTCACATTTAGACACTGTGTGGATTTGAAAACCACAAAGTTTACATTTCATAAGAGTAAATTTCTTATTACATGCATTCATCCTCATGTAACCTTATTTTGTAAATACATTTTATAGGGGAACCTATCTGGAAGCATGGGGATAATATTTAGATACATTTTCATTATTATTTTAAGCTTTCTACACAGCACATCAATTTACATTTTGATATGTCTAACTTTTTTGGTTCACTTTATTTTGGTTCATCTCATTTGCAATATATGATGTTTAAGCATCATGACCAATACATATTTTTACATAATTATGAATCTCTATGTATTTAAGGTCTGATCATCCACTTTCAGAACACTTTTTAGCTAATTATTGCAACTATAAATATGAGGCTTTTCCAAACCATAATTTCTTCTTATTTCCCATAAAAATTATATTTTTTCCGTTTTAATCCTTTGAGTAACTACTTATTCATCAAATCCCTCATCTATATTAACCTTTTCCTCTAGTATTGATGTATGTTCCTTGATGAATTATTCATTCTCTTCAATCTTGAGTTATAATTCCACATCCTCTTCCAATATTTCACTAGTTATTACATGATCTTTAGACTCTCCTTCTAGTCGACCAAGTAATACTTCAAGATGATAAAAATACATTGATGACTAAATCTGAACAACTCTAATCCATCTATTTCTATTTATTTAATTTCAAAGAATATTAAGTGAAACCTCAAGTTCACAATTGATATAAAAAACAAAGAAACTGATTATCTTTTTCTTTTTTGTGTTTTACCTTTTCAATTGTTGGTATCATGGATTCATTAGGTCAATATTTAAACTCTAGTTCTGTATCCTCTAAAAATTCTATATCACCTCATTCTGGTTTGAAAGATAAAATTTTTATCTAAAATTTCATTCTAGATTTAAGTATCCATTATTAGGGAACCTCTTCTAATACTTTATTAATATTTATGTTTCACATTATATGTCATCAAATTTCCTTGGGCATTGAGAGGAAATGTGTCACACCTCACCACATCAAAAACAATCCAAATGAATCATTACATAAAACATCCTTTTACCAACAATTATTTTTATAGAATAAAGAGGAAAATATTTTTCTTCTTAATCATAAATTACTCTGGAAACATTAGAGTTCCCCATGGATTTGAATCCAATTTCATTTCAATCTTGATTGGACACATCTTCTTGTTTGACTCTCATTTCATAATCCATTAGACTACTTATAAAATCATCAAGAGAGAGCATAAAAAATCTCCTTCGTCAAGAGTTGAATCTTATGGATTATATAGAGAGGGGATCCTTCTCAGGATATTATTTATGTGATAAATATCCTTAATTTCATCTCCATGTCCTTGAATAGATCTAGAAAATAAGTTATGTGATCTAAGAAGCTATCTGTGTTTTTATATAAATGCATTTTAAGATAATCAAAGTTGTTATTCATGAAAAGAAGTTTGTTCTCCATTATATTTTCTTTATGCTTTTAAATATTCTATATTTTTTCCCAGGTGGACATGGCAGTAGTGAATAAAAATCCTCAAATAGATTTGATCAGAAAATGATGAAGAGATAGAATTTTGAGAGTTTTCTTATGAAATAAAAACTTTCTGATATGTTTCAGTCATATAATTTCATGGTGCATTATCGACCTGAATCCCCTAGGAAGGGGAAAAGGTCATCAATCCCAAGTTATCTCATGCAAGATCTCATCTTTTAATTCACAATCTAGAAATTTCTTCCCTCAAATAGGGTTACTCCCGAATAATTGATCCCATTCTCCATGAAAACTATATAGGTCCAATTAAACAGCAAAATCTTGTATGCTCTAATACCACATTCAATACCCCAAAAACACCTTGAGAGCAGATATGGGATTTATGGTGTCATCTATTTATTTTAATATGATAGATTTCATTCCAAATTTTTTTAGAAAATTCAATTCATATCTTATTGAAACATACAGTAATGAATAATTCAAATCCAGAGAAATAATAGAATAGTTTTCCAGGGTTTACCACAAAGGGATAGTTTGAGGATCATACATCGATAGTGTGCCAATTAAACCAAAATCCAAAAAACATCACTATTGTTTGAATAAATAATTTTAGACATAGTCACCCATTGTTCGGAAGACTAAATATATGTGATTTTTTTGATTAGACGCATCCTCCTAAATGACAATTCTGTCAAATTCCCCAAGATAATAGGCATGGGTGATGTTTTACTAAGTTAAATGACATAATGATATCATTATTAGACTGAGATTTTTATTATGTTTCCCTAAATCAAATGATACCCTTCATGTACTATATAACTGAGATAATGTACATAAAAGTTTTTTTAACTTAAACTAGATGTCCAACACTACCATTCATGAAGCTCCTTCGTCAATCTCACATCATTCGTGAAGAAATCTTCCTTCACGGAGCACTATTCCATAACATAATACTTTTTCATTGAAAAATTAATTTTTATAATATACATAATAATTAGTCAATAATATAATAGTATTCTCATTATTCTCAATCACACGTTGAATTCTGGATTAATGAATATATTAACCTTAGATAATTTAAAATGATTTATCCATTTATCCAATTATTTTCATGTCAAATGAATTGGTGGAAGCTGCCTATTTATAGGACCAATCATTCATGATGATCTGACACTCCAAGAATCCTTTTTTCTATCCACTTAATTCTAAATCATAAATTTTATATATTTAAAAATCTCCAATGAAATATATCCCTTATGTGAATCATATTGTAGTTGTAATAATTTATTATCATTCCACCATGCATTCACAATTATTATTCGTGATGAACCACATATTCTAGAATCACAACCATTGAAAACCCATATCATTGAAAAACTCTTGAATTTACATATTTGAGATGATTAAGACATATAAATCCACCTTTCAGGATTCTATACACCTCCTCTAGATTTTGAGCTCAAAACATTTGGCATACACTTGAAAAAGATGCCACCTTCAACATTGGAGCCATCTGTATTATAAGATCATATTACTTGAAAATCCCTAATAAACCCATAAGGGATTGGAAATAAACACAATCAAGACTCTATTTTAAATTTTGAAGGGCCTTGGTTACAAAAAATTCAATTCTATATTTAATTAGTTTTCATTTATTATATACTAATTGTGTGATTATTATTTTACACACTTTTTTTATCTTGATGATGGGAATCCCTATTTGATTCTATTGAATTATTTTTTAATTCCATGTGTGTTAGAGTATTTTGTTCCCTTTGATGTTAAATAATAAATGTACAATCATAGGATGGTATTAGGATCAATACAATATTTTATTTGAAATTTATTTAATAATAACTTTTTATTATGAAATATATATAAGGATTGGGATCTTCGATCCAAGGTATCTTGGGATCCTCTATCTAGACACAAGGTTGATATCTATCTGTGATATTTTTCATTAGTTTTTATACAATCATAAAAGCAAAACCATGAAGAGATATCTTGTGAAATTTTTGGAACATTCATGCATGTCTTATCAGCCTAATTAAATCCCAACCCAGGATTTCGATGGATTTTTCTATTACCATATGTTTGTGACTTTCCAATGGTGGTCCTCAACTAGCCAAAAAATCAGGAGAGGAATGATTTAGCCAACAGATCCACAATTTTATTGTTTATTATATATTGAGTACATATGAAAATTAATATTGATTATTAATTTATATAAATATATTTCATAAAGAAAATTATGTTGTAAATATATAGGTTGTTTTTATTTAAATATTATGTATTTTAATCCCTATAATATGATATTAAATGAATATACAATAAGAGATGTTGTGGGTGAGACATAGTTTCATATATTGTCTTATCATATAAAAAACTAAGTCATTTTTTTAATTTTTTTATTTCAAACTACGCATGAAGAATATGTAAGGGGAAAGTACTTCCCATATACAAGAAATTCATGTATAGACTATGGGTAAGTGATATTTTGTGTTAGTTTTTAAGAGGTTTCATGGATTTGGGTGACCATGCATGGGATCAAGAAGGATTGAGTGGTATTTATTGGTTCAAAATCAACGATTACCAATTATTCTGGTATTATACTGATGTCATCGGCCATATCAAAGGGATATCATTATCATTGACATCTACTATAGAATACGTGGAGTTGAAAATAGATTTGTATGACATAATGAAATTTATATGCATAGAACAAGAAGAGTTTCATCTGTATTAGTTTAATCATCATGACCTAATGATGGAATAATTGTGATGACATGTGTATCGTTTTCGGAGTATGTTCCCTTTGCCTCCACATTCAGTTGTTCCCACTCCCCACCCATATAGTGGAAATTATGTTTTTTTGAACAAAAATTCAAGGTCTTATAATAATTATTATTTATATCAATTTTATATTTTTAATTAAAAATTTTAAATTGTACAATACATTTATAATATTTTTAACATATTTTCAAGATATCATTTTTTATCATAACGTTTTTCCCAATAGGTAGGAATTTATCATAAATAATATTTACTATAGAAATCATTACCAATGTTTCCAATATTTTCTTTATTTTATTTGAGTTAAATTGATGTCCCATATTAAATATTAGTTTCAAGACCACATATTTCTGACCCAAAATAGTAGAACTCATTATTTTAGCAACAAGAAATCTAAAATACTTGTAATAGTTAGACAATTTTATACTATAGGATAATTATTATATAATCCTATCATACATATTTATTTATAATGGGATTCTATAATAAATTAATAAATATTTTTTTGTTATGGTAATATAAAGACACGATTGTTTTCATTAAATATTTTTTTTGAAAAAATAAAAATACTTTCATTGTTTATTAATTTTCAATTTTCATTTTAATAAATTATTTTTTTATGTTGACATGAATTTATTATCCTTTTATGTTTTTTAGGAAGAATAATTCCCCATATGGGTTATATTGACCCTTGATACAGGCTTCGAGCCTATGAAGGTTTAACAGAGTTCTTGAGACCATGTGGTACTTTCCTTCAGGTCTATAGACTTGGATCATTAGGTTACGATCCATTAAAAGGGAACCATATCTGGATTTTTTAGTATAGTTTTTTTAATTCATGGAAGGAATAGTGAAATATTTTAAACTCTATATGTACTAAAAAATGGTTTACCAAAGCTCTATAAATAGATCTTCACATTACCAAGATTTATGGGTAAATTTATATATTCTTGGTATCCTTATAATATATTGTTATTTTCCACAGTTAACTAATAATGGTTTGAAAATTTTATGATTTGGTTCATCAGATTATTAATATGAAAATTTTAACCATATAATTTCTTAATGAAAATATTTTAATTCCTAAAATTGGACTTGAAATGACTTCATGAATTTGTGTTCTTCAAATGAAGTTTTTTTAGTGATGTTGTGAAAATAAGTTCAATTTATTATAACCAATTGAGAAAACTATTATTATTTATAAAGAAAAAAAATTTATTCCATGTAGGAATAATATTGATTATGTTCTTAGGATGAAGAAGGCTTAGATGAGTAGGAATTTTTTAATGATTTATTTTATTTGTTATATAGCTATGACACACAAAATGGTTCTTTTTAGTTTCGGAAAATAAGTGGTATAAATTTATTCAATAGGTCCTCAATTTGTGAATGTTATTATGTAGGATATTTATGAAATTTTTGGGAATCATGACTAGGATATATTTAGGGAGGTGGTTTAATAAATAGTAAAAAAAATTGAATCCAATAAAATTTAGAGGTGATGCTGGACTAAATAAAGAAAACCAGTTGTTAGCGAAAATATACAATATAATTCATTTTTTAATATTTATGATACATGGAAGGTTGATTTATCGTCTATATTTAGGGGACCATGTTGTATATGGTGGGATCCAATTTTAAAAGCATGAATACATATGGATCGTGAATGGATGTGTTTTCAAAATATCTTTAGTTACTAGTAATTTATAATGATAAGTCTAGTTATAGCCTAAGAAAATTTGGATGTTATGAATGTTAATAACTATACGATAGATTATTAATTTATGTGTTTAAAACTTTTATAGTATGTTATAGATATTAATATGTATAAGAACCTTACTAAATAGTGGTTTGAGATTTAGATACAAATAGAGTTACAAATGGAGATTATATTTTTGAAATGACCTAATGTCATGGATGTGATTATTAGGGTATATGTCAATATAATGATTTAATTATAAATAATACTATTCTTTAATTCATTTTACAAAACAAAATCAATATTTAATCTAAATAATATATACTACAAAAAATTTATTTTTTTAATGTGACTATTATAACATAATTCTTAAAAGGTGGTATGAATAGAAATATCAGGGAAATGAAATATATATAGATATAATTTACATAAAATAAATAATTGATTTAATCTGTAATTATAACATATATCTAATTGTTGTATCATGGGAAAAATAATATTTTATTTATCTTATGCTTTCATAATAAATTATCTTTAAAAATGGTTTTTATTGAAAATTTTGTATAGAAATTATAATTAGTTTATAATATTTCTGATATTTTATTTTAGAGAATTAAAATGATTTTTTTAATTATAGTTTAATAATATTAATTTGGATATTTTTTTTGGATTTTTCTAAAAATGTTTCTTTTTTAATGAATAACTAAATAGTAAAAAAATTTAAAATGTCATTTAATTTAATTAAATCTTTTAATTTAAAAGAAACATTTTATTTTATTTAATATTGATGTATCATAAATATATATTAAATAAAGACAATCTAAATAACCACATAGGAGTCCCCATTATACTTGATTTTGGTATATGTACATTATTTGGGGTAAACACATTTTTCTAAAAACTATTTTCCCTTACATTATATATATATAAATTAAATTTTTTTGATCAAAATCATAAAAAATTGTTACTGAAAAATCGACTCAATATTTGGAATCTAGAGGTTCATATTTCATAAATAGAACAATTTTATTTTTAATCAAAAAGAACTGTATCCATGGTAAGGATTTATCACCAGAGTAAAGTGTATGTGGGTTAACAAGAGATAAAACTAGTTTGAAATGGATTTACAATCCATATAACACATTAATCTAATCTTTTTTTTGTATTTAAACTATACTAATAAAATACTTTAAAATAGGGCATTTTTTGCCATTTTTCCTTGATAAAGACCATAATATTTGATTTTGATAGGAATAATAGAGAATTGTTCCATTATTGATTTCAATATCTCTAATATATTTTCACAAGGGAATTTTTTTTAAAAAAATGGTCACTAATGTATATTTTTAATATTTATAAATTATTTTTATTGTTATTTTTTTAATTTTTATATATAAAATAAGTACCTTATATACTTATGAAATGTGGACACAATTCCTGTGTGACCAACTTAAAAATAGAGTAACTGATTTTAAATACATTGAGAGTAGGATTTTTTTTGTTATTTTGTCTTTTATCTATATTTTTAGTTAAATATAATGTATTATTTATGTTTTAATTCTATTTATATTACCTCCATTTATTTATTTATATATTTTTTATAGTTGATTATAGGAATAGTTTTGAAAATGACTTTAGGGGTATTTTATGTTAAGTATTATTTTATTAAATTATTTAAAATTAATATAAACCTTTTTTTGTCCATGTGAATGGTATATTTTCTAGAATATCAACCATTTTACACTTATGGGTCACATTTCATTTTATTATAAATTTCATTACCCCAAAAGATTAAAATACATTATCATTGTGAAAATCATTAAAAGTGTTTATAGGAGGTTAAAACCTAGTGATATGGGTTAAATATTCACCTAAATTATAGAAAAAATTATTTCTTGAAATTATTTAGAATTCTATTTACCATATATTCTAATTATATCATTTTTTATCAACTTGAACATGAAAATTATTTAATATTAATTTAATAAATTAAGATATTATAAGGGTTCCCCTTTCCCCTTTTATAAAAGGAAAAACCCCTCGTCTCTTCATCACACATAGTTTGTCTTTTATCTCAACAAATATCTTCATAAAACACTTACTAAAATTTTAAAACACTTCCTAGTGTTCATGGTGTAACTAAAAATCTGACCAATATGCTTTATGGTGTAAGAGAAAGGGGGTTCTTTAATGAGGTGGTAATTGTCTTAGCTGAGAATTTTCAGTTTACTTATTCCTATTCCCCTATCAATTTTATCCAAACCATTTTGATAAATAAAAATTATTATATCAAATATATTTATATGTTATTATGTTAATATAATCACATTATTCGTATCTATTTCCAACAAACTGGAAATGAAACCATTTTTTTTGTGCGCTTAGGAGAACTACTACCATACAAACTGATATATTTCATTTCTCAACATGACCATACATGTAAGGATATTATGATGGATTTAATGAATATAGATGATATTAATGAATTAATTATTATTATTACTTATTGAAAAAATAATAATTACATTCTAAAATCCCCCATCAAAAAATGACAACGTCCCTCAAGTGTTTGTGGGGGCTACCTCTTCTATGAAATGATGTGATTTGAAGAAATGGTCATTATTATTTTATTAATATTTAGGGGATAATGACACCTTGAACTATTTGAAAATGGTAATTCTAGCAAAGTGGTTTGGTGATTTTGAACCGAATGCCCTCAAAATGGCAGATACACACATGACTAATTTAATAACCATACCTGGAATGGTAATTAATTAAATAATTGGTACAATAAAAATGAATTCAAATGAAAAATTATATTATTTAAGTATAATAATAATTTCTATTTTTTATAGCACATAAAATATGTATGTGGCAATTCAAACTTGAGGTTAGGTGTATCAAAACTCAACTTCTTTTAATTGGGTTATATTACTTATTTATTGTATAATCTAGGAAAATATTTTATTTTTAATGACATATAATTATATTATGTTGTATTTTTTCTTTTTATGTTGATTTATAGGTTTTTACAAATATTTTTTCATTTGATTAATTCACATTCCAATTTTTTATCTTTTTAAATATTTCTCATCTCACTTTTGTTTCAATGAGAGGTATGTCATATTTATCCATTGATTATATTTTGTTGTGTTTATACTAACCATATGATATTTTATATCATTAGTATATTTATATTCATGGTACTTAAAGATTCATTTTATGTTATTTTTCTCTAGGGGTTCTGATTAAAATGAGAAATTTTTTTAAAGGTTTATTTCACAATCTTATCATTATTTGGTATTATTTACGTTTATCTTTCCATTAGAGTAACTATATGGTTTTTTATATTAGAAACCATATATTTTATCTTCCTAATGATAATTATAAAAATTAATTGTTTCCATTCATTTTCATATATATATATATATGTACAAAAAATTAATGATGAATGTTTTAAAAAAATGTTTCGTTTATATTCTATCTTGAATCTTTTTATCCATGAAAATATTTTTTAAAAACAAATTCATACTATTTTTAATATTCACCAATGATATATTAATGTTATTTTTACCTATGTTTGAATTTATTTAAAAATGTATTAAAAGTAATCATCTTGTCATTTTTGGAATAAGGCAATTTTTAGTAAACATGTGAATATAATATTTATTTTAAAAATTACCACCAGAACAGATTTGACATCCATAATGAAAATTATATGATATAAAGAATAATTTATTATTTTAAATGGTTATTTTTTAAATAAAATGTATTTTCAAATATTTTTTGAGTTGATTAAATTTTTAATTAGTTATTTAATAATAAAATTATTATTTACTTAATAAAATATTCTAGTCATGATTTGAAAATATTTTCATTTATTTCTACAACATTTTATGAATATTATGATTCTATGAGGATGTACTATATTGATACCATCCACCATATCACCTTAAATTTCATATGATTATTTTTTAAAGGGTAATTATTGTCATTATGTATTCCTATTCTTTAAGTGTGAATAGTTACTAATTATTAAGGCATGTTGATTATGTTGTATTATTTATCCATTTGATGAATGCATTTGACTTATTAAGTGATATTTTTTTTCATGTAAGTATTCAAATTTTATAAATGGTTTAATATGTATAGATTAAAGTCATTGATTATTCTTTTAGGATTTTTATGGATTCAATGGAATAAAATTAGATATTATGTTGGTAAGTAAAAATGATGATTATGCTACTACCATGTCTATGGAAAAATAAATCTGAGGTTATAGTTTAATGGACTGATGATGCGTAGTTTAAGACAATGTGGAAATGTTAATTTCTTATGATAAATGATATTATATTTAAAATAAGTAAAGGAAAGTATTGGAGGATGGATAATAACATTGTACAAAATGTTATAGAATTTTTGATGTGGATGATATGTCTTAGAAGCTTTCTAAGGTGAGGTAAGATAGTTTGAGTAAAATTTAAAATTTCCCAGATTCACCTAATTGATTTGAGTGATAATAGAAATATTTTTAGTCAAATGGTTCATATAGAAAACATTACCATTTATCTAAATCTATGATGTACCATCTAAAAATCCTTGAATCCAAATCACAAAGGCAAATATTTTACGTAGAAATTTTTTACAAAAACATGTAGCTGAAGTGAGTGACTTAAAAAATTTTTATATTTACGATTGGATCCATCGATCCAATTGTGACTTATAACAAGTGACCCATATAACCAATTGTGTCATAGTTTATTGTTTTGATATATCTGATTGTATAATGACAGTAAAATCATTGATTTTCTTTAAAAATGATATTTAATAAATAGCCGAGATCATGAATATTTATATATTGTCTATAATAATGATTCCCTACTCTTTATCAAATTTATATGATTACATGAATAGGAATTTAAATGAGTTTAAATGGGACATAACCCATGAATCATTATCCCTATTTTAATGAGATGATCCTAATTCACAAAATTTAATTTTTTTTATTATAAAAATTTTGAATCCTTGACTATTAAATTTTTAGAATAATATTCATGATGATTTTAATGATATTAGTATTAGAAACAGATATTGGATTTCGAAAACATGGATAATTGATAGAAAACACATGGTTACTGTGAAAATTTTAAGAGAGTCTAATACATATAGTTTTAAGAGGATAATAAGGTGAGCCAAATCCAAGAGCTAAACAAAAGTTTTTAAAGAAGACAATGTGAATCCAGATCACATTACACAAAGAGAATATAATCAAGACATGAATTTCATATTCTCAAGAGGAAATATACTTAGTGATCTATATTCTTGTAGAGGTAGATTGTATTACCCCTTGGTATAAAAAAATCTACATATAATAAGAAGTTCCTTCTAATATGGGTCATCATTAAAGGAGAGAATTGTTATTTTCCCATCGGTGATAGAATTAATGAAACACAGTTAAAGTATTTGTTGTTAGGAAATACATTTTATTTTGTTATAATCAACATTCCAATCATGAAGAATATGTGTGTGGGGTGGGGGGGGGGTTCAAACCAACACAGAATGCATTAATATTCTATATAGAACATTGTCCATACTGTGTGATTCATTCGATTGTATTATTGTTCTATATAAGACGAGATTGAGATATCATACATTGTTCATCTATAACAATAACAAGTTCAGGTGGTTGAACATAAAATTAAGTAAATTTTAAGAGACCATTGATCCACCCCCGCCCCTCAGTGATCTCTCAAGGCTCGGGAACTTCATGATTGTTGGGCCCAAAATTAAAAAGCCTATTAATAAATTAGTAGGTCTCATTGGAAAAACTAAAATGGTTAATGTGTATATTCCAACCTAATAATTGATCATTTCTTTTTACAAATAAATAATCATATTTTTATGATGTCATAGAGTAAGGCCATGAAAATAAGTTTTGTTGGAAGAACGTATTTTAATAAACCAGATCTCATGAACTCATTTGTATTTTGCGTCACTAAAATTTTTACCTCAATTATTTAATTGTCATATCTATTATTAATAACTAATCTAATTTCATTGATTTTTTGTAAAAAAATACTAATTAGATTCTCTCACGTGTTATGAAATTCTTTTATGGACATACTCATCCATTGCACTTAAATTATGTTTGAGCTAAAGGATGTTATATTAAAAAATAACAGCTTAAATGAATTATGATATATCATACATGATGTTATAATATTGAATTAAATATTTATATGAAAGAAAAATAAAATTTATGTTTATTACATTGATCTCTATTTATCATGTGAAAAGGACCTTTGTAAATAATTTATCATATGCTCTGATCAAGTCAATTACATGTTAAGTGTTTTATTTTTTTGGATCCTTTTTTATCTTATGTTGGTGTAATTATCATATCTTAACATTACCACCAGACATTTATAGGTTTCATATCAATTTTTCTTATAAAGGACATACATTTTATTCTCAGGATTAATGTATCATTTAGATACACTCTTTATAACTGTTGTATGTTATGAAAAGTAAACATATGATATTATGTATATCATATAATAAATGATAAATATAAATGGGGATGAAATGGATCAAGTTATATTCATCCATTAATGGAATGATCCGATGAAGATGTAATCTACAACAAACTTCCGTCTTAGGTCATGTCATATTTTAGAAATAAGGAGACACAATAATTTATATGATATCATTAATGATTTAAAATATATAATTCCCAAAATCATTATGATTAAGAAGTGAGATATTTTAAAATTTGAAAGAGTGGATATAAAAATAATATTAAATATATTTATAGATATTCATTGTGAAAAAATATACAATATATACACTGATACATTATTGTTAAACTACAACATCATTATTTTATTAATAATATTAGTTAATATGAAAAATATTATATCATCCAATTCCATAACATATAGATATACACATTTAAGATGTTATTCTTCTCTAGAAATTTCATATTAATTAATATATTGTTGATTACAACTATGTGTGGAAGCTGTATCAATCAGTAGTTTTATATTTCTATCGTTATGTTCTCATTGTGTTAATGTTTACTATGAACCTGAAAGGTTCATATATGTGGATATCATGGTTATAATCAGAATGAAATTTTTTAACTATGTATATGAATTTTTAACTTACATGGATAGCCCTTAAAAAAAGTTTTGTTACAGTGAAAATAACCAAACTCATGGATCTAAGAGTTTTTGGAGTGGCTAGGGGATTGTTTTTCACTATACTACTAATTATTATGCATTTTATATGACTCTCTTGATATTATTCATTCTATTTTATTACTTTTTTAATTAAAATATCAAAAAATATTAGAATATTAAGAGGGGATGGTTTCTATGTGAACAAAATTTCATTAACTCAATTAACCCCCCATATCAAGTCATTCAACAATAATTAGCTACCAAAAAATTGCAATCAAAGGTATACAATCATAGGTTCTAAACTCAATAGGTTTATTACATAATGATCATAATAAAATTTATGTAATGGATGATAATAGTGAGGAAATAAATATGGACATAAAATTATATATTAAAAGGTAAAACTATGGATTCCCTAATTCTGAGATGATTATCTTCATTTAAATTCTTTTTATAAAAGTTTTTTTGGATGTTGTTTGTCCCTATGAAATCCACATGACTGATCCCAAGAAATTGGATTATAATAGTAATGAAAAATATGATATGAACTCTTAATCTATGAATGCCATCATATGACTACTTGTTCAATATAAGTTTAAAAATGTTTCTTAATGTTCTATAGATAATAAAATGTGGAAAATTTTATCAATATATAATGAGGGTATAGATAATGTGAGAAAGTTAAGGTACACCACTTCAATGATATAATTTGATACATTTAGATTTATTGATGTTGTGAGAATCACTCAGACAGATGGAATGATGACTAATATTGTAAACAACCCGGATGCTATTGGAACTCTTGTTCTTGAATGAGATCAAAATCATAAATTTCAGAGTGGTCTAGCATCCCAATAAAGATTTATTTATTCTACAATTAGGCTAGAATTTTTTTGAATGTTATAAAAATAATGGATCTTATTACAACCCATATAATGTATTATTATGATATTGAATATGAGTATATATTGTAAAATATGATAGGAAGATAAAATAATTATTTAAAGAATTCTAATGTAAGGGATGAGGAGAAGAACCGAGGGAAATCATTTTTATACTTATCAGATGAGGTGAATAAAGATATTCATAGTCAATTAATGTGTTAAGTTAATTTTCCATGATGTTTATATAGTTCATCAAATATATGAGATGATTCAAAATACCCATAAATAACTATAAAATATATGAAGAAAATGTTAAAGAAGTAAGATGCTATGATTGTAAGAATAATCGACACATCAAGAAAAAAATCTCTAATTACCAGATATTAATATTTCCAAGAAGAATTTATTTAAAAAATTTATCTATGAGATGAAATTCTTGAAATCTATGGATAACATAGAGTACCTCCTAGGGCCCTAGTAATGACTTCAACTATGATACCAATGCCAATTTAACTAATATTGTGGGTAATGTGTTCTTCAAGTAAAACATATTTGGGTACATTCTTCTAAATTCACATGATCTAAATCTGAAAAAAAACAACTGAAATTTTGACAAATTAAATAAACATTATTCTAAATGACAATACAACAAAAATTATATGATCGAAAAGAACCTGAATTTAACAAAATTGTATGATGTTGATTACAAAGAAAAATAATCTTTCAATACAAAGATTTTTCAATTCAATGTTAAAATATAAGTTTTTTACTTCTAGTTGTTCTATCCATGATATAATAATTAAATAATTATATGTTAATTTAAAAATATGATGGATTATTTAATTTTTTTACTAGTGGGGAGGAATATTTTAACAATATTATTTCTATTAATAATGCTAAAAATGAAAAAATATCATATCATGTAATACATAAAAACCAAAGCTATATAAATATTATATTAATCCCATTTCCAAATAATGAAATATGTTCAATATCACATTCATTAATTATGGAATAAATGGTCATTTTGAAAATCATTTATTCTAAATAAGCACTTAGTTATGTTGAATAATTATGGATTTTATTTCATAAATATTATGTTATTATAATCTTAAAAATCAAGAAAAATGTAATAATATAAGGATACCAAAATCTTTTATATCAAATAATGCTAGACACAACATCATTTTGGCATAGAAAAATGTTTTATATTAATTTGTTATGTAGGAAATAAGACACATCAACAAAAATAAAAAATGGTTTACCGATATTGTAAATTCAATAAATATTAGTGGATATTTTTCGAAATTTCAATCATTATCCATTAATGACAGAGGATATGTCACATTTGGTGAAAATGCTGAAGGGTTGGTAGATAGTGTTTGATATGTTGGGGATATTCACTCAATATTAATCAATAAATAACTTTATTTTAAATCCTTAAAGAAAAACCTACTAAGTACTTATGTATTATGTTATCATGTGTATTCTGTTGATTTTTTTATCAACAACTTTTTTAAATATAAATTAATTAAATTTAAGGCATGATGATCCTAAAAATTATGTACATTAAATATAGATTAATTATATAAACAATACATAAACTCTTTGAATAATGAAATAAAAGACTTGGGGATTTAGAATCAGAGGCTTGTAAATTATAATGTATTTTCATTAATGAATTTATAAATAATAAATTTGATTAATGGTTTTATTGATCATAAATTTTATAAAAAGAAACCACGTGTTGTATTTTCCAAGGGAATAAATCAAAAAACATATTTTAAAATGATAAAAGAGGGTGTCACTTGTAAAAACACAGAAATTATCCATATATATTGAATTATAATATCTATAATATAATTCCATAATGGTAAATTATTTTTTATATATTTGGGATTGTTTCACTAGATTTACCATGTTTTACATTGAATTAATTAATATTTCATCATTCTATATGTATTAATTCTTACCAAAATGTTTACAAATAAAAATGATTAATTTTTTTTTTGTTTTTATAGTTACAATTAGGGAGAGTTTTAGAATCAAAAATTAATTTCATTTTTCTCAAAACTTGTAATTAAAAATAAATTTTATGCACCTATAAAACCTAAATTTAATGATTTTGTTCAATGGAGGAATAGTACCTTCCAAAAAGTTACTATAACTTTGTTATGTGAACATATCTTTTCCACTAACTTCATTCCATAATTTGTTAAACAAAAATTTTATGTTACTAATGGAGTTCTAAACTGTCCTTTATTAAAGAAAAAAACCATGAGTTTTAAAATAATATGAAACAAAAGGATGAATAACATCATGTTTTTTTATTTGAAGTTTATACCTAGGTCACCATATTAAATATTGGAAAGCTACTTCCAAATTCTAATGATGGATTGTTCCTTGTATATTCTACTACATCAAAATATTAAAGAGAATTAAATAATAATTTAATGGTAATTTAGGAATATTTCATTGATAAATTTTTATGAAAGTGATCTTTTTGAGAACAAAATGTTCTTATTTATAAATTATGTGAGTCTATGGACAACCTTGATCATTAAAACCACTTTGATGAAAAAATTATGATGATTTTGAATATGATTAATAAAAATTTAGATTAAACAGGATTGATTCTATGAAAAAATTATGTGCACTAACTAGAAACCCTAAATCCTTAAGATATAGCCCTTGAAGATATTATAGGATACCCTGATGTTGGTGTTAACAGTAGAAATATTTAAGGGAACCTTGGTTTTTTTCATCATTTCGTTCCCAGTTTGAACCAAAAAATATATATGAATCCAGGGATGATAAAAATTGGATAGTTCCTATGAAAGGAGATATAAAATTTTTCAAAAAGAAAATTGAATGAGAATTAATCGACAAGGAAAATAAAATTAATATTATTATAACTAAATTGGTATTTTCAAAAAAAATTGGATGGAAAAGGTTCTGCCAACAGAAATAAGGATTTATTAATTTCAAATGTCTAGAACTAAGAACACGGAATAAATAATGATGAATATATTTCTATAATTTCTAGATTAGATTCCATTATAATCCTTTTATCATATTCATATATTATTAATTTTAAACTATATTATATGGATGTAAAATATTCTTTCGAAAATATTTTTTAATCGAGGATGTTTATCATGAAAATACAACTGGTTCTGATGAATCTCACATTCAAAATTATGTTTTTGGATAAACAAAATATTTATATATTCTTAAATAAACATCTACATTATGACATTAATTGTTATATTCATTTCATTATACAAATATTTTTAATGAGTGATTGTAGTTCCCCATAATTATCTAGAAATATTATACAAATAATACTTTTCCATCCTATATTTATTTTTATGAGATTATTTTATATTAAAAAACCAAAATATGTTTAAATATTTTTCATATAAAATTAAAAAATAGTTTGAAATTATAATTATGTGTGATTTTAGCTATTTCTTTTGATTTAAAATATACAAAAAATAGAAATGTTTTAATCAAATGAAAATTCATACCTGATTTAATTATTATATTTGGACATGAAAGTAGTATAACTTTTTCGACCCCTAGGATATGATAAACATTATCCTTATTTAACATTAATTCATCATTTATAATAAAATAATATACCTAATACAACACTAAATATCATGTATTCTAGTGTATTTTGGAAATTAGGTACATTACATTACAACTTCAAAATAAATGGTACCTTTGAATTAATGAAAAATTCTATATCATGCTATTAATATTCCATCGTTATTAAAAATTTATGGGATAACATTGGGATATAAAAAAGGAATGGGTAAAATATAATTCCTAAAATGGTTATTAAAAAAATATTAATGTGAAAAAGTCTTACATGTTTGACAACAGGCATTTCAATGGGACCTAAAAGAGGTGGAAATACTAAACATTAATAAATAAGCATGACATAGCATGATAACATAACGGTAACTTGGGGAAGAGGTAACAAAATTAAACATAATTTAACCCACAAATCCTAAAAAACATATGATAACCTCCCTTGCATGATAAATGTAATCTCAGGAGGATAAACTATTACCCAATGTATTGGAGAACTATCTTGGTGACCCCATTATAAAAATATCATGTACATTCATAATTGTTGCACAAATATCATAATACATAATAACATATTTAATAAAATTAAATCCCCGGATTAAGGGTAGAAGGTTAAATAAATTGATGTGACAAATAAATGAATTTTATCAATAAATAGGTTAATACCCTTAATTGAAATTGGTTATGAGATTAAACATCAAAAATGTCATACTCGTAAAATCATGGTGACATTACAACAACGTAACTAATAAATGTGAAGATTCATAAAATGGTTTAATGAGAGAGAAAGGAGTCTCAAATCAATTGAATGTAAAATGAAAATTATAGGGTATATTTTAGAACATAATCCACCATTGTTATTTTGGAATTCGTGTTCCCAATATAAGTAGGGTTCTCAGATAAAACCATTGAGTTGTAAAATCACATTATAATTTAAATAGAATAATGGGGGTACATAATGAATTATTATAGGGGTTAATGAAATTTAATGGGTTATTTCATCACATATAAATGATTTGTTAAGTAATATTTTAACACCCGAGACTTTTATAAGAAATATATTGTTTTTATTTTATATAAATCATCAAAGGAATATTTCACTACACACAACACTGGCTTGGCTTGCTTTACATGCAATTGTGACATTCCTTGATAGCTTACGTCATACACAATACTGAGTTTCACTAAACAACGATATGCTATTAAAATATTATTAAAACTAGCCGTTGTGAATAGTAATAACCACTTTTTGAAATTTTTTAAATTTTATTTTTCAAAATGGACTTCGTTTTTGGATTCGGAATATCGAAATTATCCGAGGGTGAAATTTTGGTATTTTTCTGGAAACATTCAATTTTTTATGAATAGTGAAAATACTAGGTTACTATTTAAAAACAAACTTTTTATTTAAATAATTATTTATTTTATTTAAATCTATTTTAGGTAAAAATTGACACATATTATATATATAAGTTCAATGTAATTCATTGGAGTAATTTTATCATAATTTTAGATATATAAAAATTTTATTGAACTTTTCACCGTCTTTTACCCACCTCCTAGGAGAATTTGAAAATTTACATAAAACATAATTTTACCACTTCTGTGAGTGGAATTTCAAAAATATGAGAGACACGGTTGATGTCAGTAAGTATAATGTGGTTCAATGAGATGAAAATAATTTTTTGTGAATAGTAACTTTTTACTTTTATTTACCACGGTTAAAAGTAAATACGGTAATTAAGGGTAAAAATAATTATATTATTACCCAAAAAAATGTCTTAATTCTATTGGATATGTGTAATTCGACCAAAAACAACCTTAGGAATAAAATATAACCATTTAGGCCCACTTGGATTAGATTAGGACATTTATTATTAATTTATTTAAAGAAGGGTGAAAATAGTTAAAATCAATGTTTAATAGGTAAATAATTTTTAATATAGGGTTATACATATGATAAATTCGACTATAAATATTCATTATAAAGCTAAAAATATTTCCTACATAATGATAGTTTATTTGAAATTTTTAGACATTAAATAATTTATTTTATTTATGACACAACAATGATGTAGTAATTATCTTATTAATGAAATATTGACATAATTGATGTTATAATTACCAAAATAAATGTAATTTGAGACTTTTTATGAATTACACTAATTTTCTAGGTTAATATGACATGTTATTATTGATGTAATTAACTTTTTTCGAACTAATAATTCTGTTATGATTTTCAAAAAAATCAATTACTAAATAGTTTCAAAATTGACATAAAATAGTTTTTAAAACAAATATTATATTATTAATTGATATTTTATTCCTAAAAATCTAAGGATCAAACAAATTAATTATATAAGGTTATATATATTAATAAGAAACAACATCGGGTTCGTTTGGCTTGTTATATTAAGTTTATTAACCTTACAGTGTAAGAAAACAAAAAGACTTGGTAAAATTAAAATTATCTAACTTAAAGTTAAATCTAAATGATAAGGTTAAAATATTAAACTAAACTTGTCCAAATTATATTTTATGAGAGGATTTTGACTCATACCCACCATAGATTCGAAATAAATCAATTTGGAGCTATATAAAATTGAATATGGCTTTATAATAAAATAATATTTTTTGTTATGCAAAAGATTCCCCTCTCCTCCCTTATAAAAAGGGCACCTCCTCCCTCTCCTTCTCACACAACATTGAGACTTGAAGCTCGGCCAAACCCTGCCAATTTCTCCTCTCCACTTTCCTAGAAACATCATAGAGGTCCTGGTCTTCTTCAAAGACCAATTTTAGTTCCCTAAAAGGAGGTCTCAAAGAAGCGCTTCAAAGAAGAGGTAATGTCCATTACCGATTATTTCAACATTATTTATTTTTACACTTATTCTTATTTACTTGTTTCATTATTAATTAATAACATAAGTATTAATTATATACTGATATGTTATTATAAGTATGAAACAACCCTATTTCACCATCTATCCATCCTACAGAAAACGAAATCACCGCGCGTGCGTACGTACGGAATACCGTCTTCACGCCGTGGTGTAATCTATTTTCAACCACTACCTTACTTGGATGGGTATAATGGTGTAAATAGTGAATATATATGATTATTGTAAAGTTATATTGATTCTGAAATAGTATACATACACTTCAATATAATTCCACGATCATGGGAATGATATCATCACTCATTCGTACGTACGGAATACCATCTCCAGGATGTGATGCGACTTGTTCTACACGATATTGAATGAATAATGATTACATAAATTAATTGAGTGAATAAATATGATATATATTACACTAATACCATTCTGGAAATGAGGTATCTATAAACTGAAAATAAGAATACGAATTTATTCGACAAAACACGCATAAGAACAAAAAGTATTAAACACCCGAATAACTAGTAGTAATGAAATATTACTAATAATAAGCTAGGAATATGACCATATATGATATCATAACAATGATTATGATTCTAGAAAAAGTAAATGACATTATTTAAATCATTATACTGGAGTTTTGGACACTTACGAAGCAAATCGTACCTAAGGTAAGGGAAATATCACAATCTCATTTTTATCCGAGATTGTTTATACTTTGGAATTTACTGGGGTGTATTTTATCATCCACATCCATGTTTTCTCAATATGTAATATTATTTCCATCCACCTATAATTATTTAAATCCAATTTTACACTTTTGTGAGTTTTTAGTGAATGATATTAAATGAAACTTTTGTCCTTTTTCATACGAGGTACTTTTTGAATTTTCCGACAAAAGTATGAGAAGAATGTTTTTGTTAACTTATATGGCATGAATGGATTTTTAAAACAGTATTTCCAAGAATCTTCCTTTACAAGTTTTCAAGTTTATTTTTTTAATCATCTTCTTTTAGATTAAAAATGTATGACATGTTAAGAAAGGAAAAATGTTTTTGAAGTAGAAAGGATATTTTCCTCATGAATGGAGTTCAAGAGTTTTATCAAAATTATTTTACATCTAAGATAATATAGGGTTCTATTTCTATCCCTATTATTACATTGATTTGACTATGTTGTGATGGAAATATTTTTATGAATTAATTTATCTTATATGAATTGTTTTATGATGTCACGATGTTTAAGATTCCCATTTTTATTACATGGGTTATGCTATGATGTATGGTTTATGATTTTCTGGCACACATAATAATGGTATCATTATAAGAATGGTGGGACCTATATCTCCCTCTAATGCATTGGGTAACGATTTTATATCTCATGAGATAGACATGGCTGGAACGGCAGGTTAAAGAGGTTCAGTGAAATAGGACTGAAATGAGGAATGAACTCGGTTCAAAAATGGACTTTGTCCACTAAGATATTCTTGGAAATGAGTCTTGACTAATAAGAAATGATTCTCTATGATTATGTGTTTATGCCACAAAGCTTCATGTTTTTTTATGATTATTGGGATTACATTTCACTCCTATGATTTATCCAATGTTATGAAATTATGATCTCTTTTGCAGGTTAAGATTTCCAAAATGTTATGTTCTTATGAATATTCAGTGATTGTTATTTCTTTTGTTTACCCTTACTGAGCATTTGAGCTCACCCTTTTATATTTTTTCTTTCCTCAGGTTAGGAAGAAGGTTATTAAGTAAGATATGCCAAAAGGGACTATAGATATGATGAAATAAATGGGAGACAATGTAGATGTTTTATGATCCAGTAGTTTATGTTTCCCAGTTTCTATAGAAACTATACCTATATGGTCCTTTCCTGGTTTTGTTATATGTTGTAATAATTGTGCTTCAATTTTGAAGTATTAACAATGTATGTAAAGTATGGGTCGTTATAGTTGGTATCAGAGGAGAGGTATAGTCATCCTTTGGAAACAAGGATGTGAAAGACTTAGTAAGAATCCTAAGAATAAGTCTAAGAATAGAATACAATCTTAGTGTTTTAGGAATGTCCATCAATAACCTATGATAAGACCTCATGTGTGAAATTTTATTCTTGATTATGTGGTTTTCCTATTATAATTAGTGTTGCTCACACTATTCTTCTTGGTTTTAGTCAATGGCTGGAACCCGAAGGAACCGTGTTAATGCGGAATGTGACGGGCAATGAAATGATTGCCCCCTCAGCAACTAAACGTTATGGGAGATGGAATGCAAAATCTTGTAGCCATGCTCACGCAACATTCTCAAGCTATGAATCATGTAGGACTTCCAAACGAGCAAAGGAAGGAGAAACATTCTGTTGAATCATTCATGAGACAGCGTCCACCTTCATCCAGTGGGTCTACTGATCCATTAATTGCTGAACAAAGGATCAGTATTACTGAAAAGATATTTTCAGTTCATCAATTTTTTGAACATGATAAAGTCATCATAGCATTGCATCGTTTGGAAGGTGATGCTGATCAATGGTGGAATATTATTAGGAATACGAGGCCAAGAGATGAAATTTCGTCGATGGAATGGGACGAGTTCAAGAACTTAATTTTCAATAAGTACTTCTCTCGTATTCTCCGAACAAAGATAAAGAAGGAGTTTCTTGAACTAAAGCAAAAAGATGATGAATCTGTTGGTACCTATGAAGCAAATTTTACAAGACATGGAAGGTACTCTTATGGTATTATTATCCAACCTGAGAGTAATATCGGTCGATTTTTTAGTGGCTTAAAACCAAGTCTTCGAAGGGCGTTAGCCATAAGGGACTTCAATAGCTACGATGAAATCATTCGATGTGCTCTCAAAGTTGAGATAGAGATTGGAGTAACCCATCAGTCATATGGGTTTGATAAGAAGAGGAAAATGGAATTAAAAGGAAAATATAAAGAGCACAATGGAAAGAAGATGAGTTTTCCATTATGCTCAAAATGTGGAAAGAAACATGGAGGGAGTTGTCTTAATGGGACAAGTAAATGTTTCAAATGTGGAAAGGAAGGTCATCGGGCATTTGAATGCCGCAATGATGGGAAAAATATGTCTAGTAATGAGATCAATGAAAAGGCTACACAGAGTGCACCTCCTAAACATAATTGTTACAAGTACAAGGAAATGGGGCATTATGCCCATCAATTCCCTAATACAAGGGTTGTTGATGTTGATCGATGTCAACAAACTCTTAAGGATAAAGACAAAGGAAAGTCGCATGCAATTTCTATCAGCGATGTGGGGTACAATAACGAAGTGGTGAAAGGTACACTTACCATCCACTCTAAAGTAGAAAATGTTTTATTTGATTCTAGATCCACCCACTTCTTTATTTCTGAAGGATTTTCTAAGGGTATCACCGTATTACCTCAACAATTAGATGTTGAGTTAGCTGTGACAACCCTTAATGGCACAACTGTCGCATCAAAAGTTTATAATTCTTCTCCGATTGAAGTTTGTGGGAAAGTGGTTCATGAAAATCTTGTGATCCTCCCTATAGTGTAATTTGATGTGATTCTTGGCATGTATTGGCTTTCTATATATGGAGTTCATATCAATTCCCAAAGAAGTGAGGTCACAATTCATATTCCAGATCAATCATTGATCGTCTATCGATGCAAGGATGAACACAACCATCCAGTAGAAATTTCTTCCATATTATGGGTCTTGATTCCACTAAATGAAGGTTATTTATCTCAAATGGTTGGAGATAAACTCACGATTAATAATATGCCCATTGTACGAGAGTTTGATGATGTCTTTCCAGAGGAATTTCCAGGTCTTCCACCAAATCGTTAAGTTGAGTTTTCAATATAACTCGTACCAGGTGCTTTACCTATTTCAAAGACACCTTATAGAATGGCCCCAATTGAGTTGCATGAATTGAAGAAGAAACTCCAAGAGAATATTGATAAGGGGTTCATACGACCTACTGCGTCACCTTTGGGAGAAGCTATTCTTTTTATTAAGAAGAAATATGGATCAATGAGACTCTTCATTGATTATCGAGATGTTAACAAGATCACTATCAAGAAAAAATATCCTCTCCCGCGCATTGATGACTTATTTGACCAACTACGCAGAGCTCAATACTTTTCCAGGAATGATCTTCGTTCAGGGTATCATCAATTAAGGGTCAAAAGGGAGGATATACCAAAGATGACATTTCGTACAAGGTATCGACACTATGAATTTATAGTGATTCCATTTGGTCTTACTAATTCCCCTGTTATCTTCATGGATATGATGAATAGAGTCTTTAGAGACTATCTTGATCAGTTTTTGGTAGTCTTTATTGATGATATTCTTGTATATTTAAAGAGCAAGCAAGAACATGAAGATCACATGAGTATTATATTGAAGACCCTGAGAAAGAAGAAGATTTATGCCAAATTTACCAAGTGTGAATTTTGGCTTCAAAATGTTTCATTTTTGGGTCACATAATCTCAAAAGAGGGGATATCTGTGGATCCATCAAAAACAGCGGTTATCGAAAGATGGTCAAGACCAACAACAGTAACTGAGATCCGATGTTTTCTTGGTTTGGCTGGATATTATCAACATTTTGTGAATGATTTGTCACGATTATCTAATCCACTCACCAGGTTGACTTGGAAAGGAGTTAAGTTTGTTTTGACGAAGGAATGTGAAGAGAATTTCAAGGAGATGAAAAGAAGGTTATCTAGTGCACCTGTTCTCACACTGCCTTGTAGTGGAGAAAGGTTTGTGATCTACAATAATGCATTGATGAAGGGATTGGGGTTTGATCTTATACAAAATGATATGGTGATAGCTTTTGATTCACGATAGTTGAAAATCCATTATCAAAATTACCCAACTCATGATTTGGAGTTATCTGATGTAATCTTTGCATTAAATATTTGGTGGCAATATCTTTAGAGAGAAAGGTGTGACATTTATCCTGATCATAAAAGTTTAAAGTATATTTTCACACAAAAGGAGCTGAATATGCGCCAAAGAAGATGGTTAGAGCTGATTAAGGATTATGACTGCTCAATTAATTACCACCCCCGGAAAGAAAACAAGGTGGAAGATGCATTAAGTCAACAAGACCATGCCAGTTTATCCATGATGAGGATCACAAAAGATCAAATATTTAGGGATTTTCAAAGGTTGGATCTTGTAATTATAATGGAAGGGCAAAATCTTATCTTTCTAAAATTAATGTTCAAACATCTATTCTTGTGAAGTTTAAAGAGGCACAAAAAGAAGACGTAGAGTTACAAAAGAAGGTGAGAAATGTTCCTGAATTCAACCTTGAGTGTGATGGGATAATAAGGTTTAGGAATCAGGTTAGTGTTCCTCCCATTCTCGAATTAATGAAAGAGCTGCTGGATGAGGCTCATAGTTATTCATTATCTATTCATCCTGGAAGCACGAAGATGTATAGTGACCTGAAAGAGTACTTCTGGTGGGATTGCATGAAAAGAGATGTTGCTGAATATGTCTCTCGGTGCTTGGTTTTTCAGCAAGTTAAAGCTGAGAGATAGAAGTCTAAGGGGATGTCACAACCATTACCCATACCCGAATGGAAATGGGAATACATCACTATGGACTTTGTCACATGACTTCCTAAAATATCCAAAGGCAATAATTCTATCTGGGTCATAGTTGATCGTCTTAGAATGTCTGCACACTTCATTGCTATTAGAGAGTATTTCTCTTTGGATCAGCTTTCCAGGATATATGTAAAGAAAGTGGTAAGATTGCATGGAGTATCACTTTCTATTATATCTGATCGGGATATGAGGTTTACCTCAATGTTCGAGTGAAGTCTTCAGCACACTCTTGATACAGAGTTGAGTTTCAGCACTGCTTATCATCCTCAGACAGTCGGTCAGTCTGAGAGGACAATTCAAACTCTAAAATATATGTTGAGATCTTGCTCTATGGATTTCAAAGGTGGTTGGGATCAACAAAAACCTTTGGTGGAATGTTATTATAATAATAGCTTTCACTCCAGTATTCAGATGGCTCCTTATGAATCTCTCTATGGAAAGAAATGCAGGACTCCAACTTGCTGGGATGAAGTTCAGGAAAGAAAGCTATTAGGACCTGATCTTGTTGACGAAATGGCAGAAAAGGTCCGATCTATTCAACAACACATAAGAGCAGCTCAGATTAAACAAAAAAGTTATGCCACCAACCGAAGAAAATACTTAGAGTTTGAAGTGGGTCATAATGTGTTCTTACGATTATCTCCTTGGAAGAGAGTAATGAGATTTGGAAAGAAGGGAAAGCTGAGCCCTAGGTATATTGGTCCTTTCGAAATACTGGATCGTGTTGGGAAGTTATCTTACTGATTAGAGCTTCCACCGAATTTCTCTCAAGTTCATGATGTGTTCCATGTATCTCTACTAAGAAAGTACATAACTGATCCTTCACATGTACTCAGCTCAGAAGTTGTACCGCTGGAGCTAGATATTTCTTATAAAGAATAGCCGATAGAGATTGTACATCGTAGCGAAAAATTCCTATGGAATAAGACCACTCGCTTGGTGAATGTTTTATGGAGTAACCACCAATTAGAAGAAGCTACATGGGAGGTTGAGGATATGATGAGGTAGTGGAATCCTCATCTGTTTGTTACAAGTGACAAATTTTGAGGGTGAAATTCATTTTACGGGGGGTAGAATGTAACACCAGAGACTTTTATAAGAAATATTTTTTTATTTAATATAAATCATCAAAGGAATCTTTTACTACACACAATACTATCATGGCTTGCTTTACACGCAATTGCGACCTTCTTTGATTGCTTGCGTCGTACACAATACTGAGTTTCACTAAACAACGATATGATTTTAAAATATTATTAAAACTAGCCGTTATGAATAGTAATAACCACTTTTTGAATTTTTTTTAAATTTTATTTTTCAAAATGGTAATCGTTTTTTGATTCAGATTATTGAAATTAGACTAGGGTGAAATTTTGGTATTTTTCTGGAAACATTCAATTTTTGATGAATAGTGAAAACACTGGGTTACTATTTAAAAACCGATTTTTTATTTAAATAATAATAATTATTATTTAAATTTATTTTAGGTAAAAATTGATCCATAATACCTATATAAGTTCAATGTAATTCATTGGAGTATTTTTATAATAATTTTAGATATATAAAAATTTTATTGAACTTTTCGCCGTCTTTTACCCACCTCCTAGGAGAATTTTCAAATTTAAATAAAACATAATTTTACCACTTCTGTGAGTGGAATTGTAAAAATCCTAGAGACACGGTTGATGTCAGTAAGTAAAATGTTGTTCAATGAGATGAAAATAATTTTTGGTGAATAGTAACTTTTTACTTTTATTTACCACGGTTAAAAGTAAATAAGGTAATTAAGGGTAAAAATGATATTATTATTACCCTAAAACATGTCCTAATTCTATTGGATAAGTGTAATTCGACCAAAAAAACATTATGAATAAAATATGACCATTTAGGCCTACTTGGATTAGATTAGGACATTTATTATTAATTTATTTAAAGAATGGTTAAAATAGTTAAAATCAAAGTTTAAGAAGTAAATAATTTTTAATATAGGGTTATACATAAGATAAATAAGACTATAAATATTCATTAGAAAGCTACACATATTTCCAACATAATGGTATTTTATTTTTAATTTTTAGACATTATATAATTTAATTTATTTATGACACAAAGATGAAGGAGTAATTATCTTATTAATGAAATATTGACATAATTGATGTTATAAATACCTAAATAAACATAATTTGAGACTTTTTATGAATTACACTAATTTTCTAGGTTAATATGACATGTTATTATTGATTTAAGTAACTTTTTTAGAACTAATAATTCTATTATGATTTTCAAAAAAAATTAATTAATAAACAGTGTCAAAATTGACATAAAATAGTTTTTTTAAAATATTATATTATTAATTGTTATTTTAATTCTAAAAATCTAAGGATTGACCAAATGACTTAGATAAGGTTATATATATTAATAATAAAAAACTCTGGGTTCTTTTGTCTTGTTATAGTAAGTTTATTAACCTTATAGTGTAAGAACACAAAAAGACACGGTGAAAGTAAAATTATCTAACTTAAAGTTAAATCTAAATGATAAGGTTAAAACTGTAAACAAAACTTGTCAAAATTTTATTGGATGAGATTATTTTGACCCATACCCACCTTATCTTAGAAATAAATCAATTTAATGCTATTTAAAACCGAATATGGATTTATAATAAAATAATATTTTTAGTTTTTCCAAAGGTGCCCCTCTCATGCCTTATAAAAAGGGAACCTCCTCCCTCTCTTCCTCAAACACCTTTGAGCCTTAAAGCTCGGACAACCCCTACCAATTCCTCCTCTCAACTTCCCTAGAAACATCTTAGAGGTCTTGGTATTTTTCAAAGACCAATTTTAGTTCCCTAAAAGGAGGTCTCAAAGAAGCGCTTCAAAGAAGAGGTAATGTCTGTTACCGATTCTTTCAACATTATTTCTTCTTCCACATATTATTATTTAGTTGTTTCATTATGAATTAATAACATCAGTATCACTCATATAATTATATGTTATTATATGTATTAAACAACCCTATTTCACCATCTATCCATCCTACGGAAAACGAAATCTCCGTGCGTGCGTACGTACGGAATACCGTTTCCACGCCAGGGTGTAATCTATTTTCCACCACCACCTTACATGGATGGGTATAATGGTGTAAATAATGAATATATATGATTATTGTAAAGTGATATTGATTCTTAAATAGTATACATACACTCTAATACAATTCCACAATCATGGGAATGATATCATCGCTTGTGCGCACGTACGGAATACCGTCTCCACGATGTGATGCGACTCGTTCTACATGATTTTCATTGCATAATGATTACATAAATTAATTGAGTGAATAAATATGGTATATATAACACAAATACCATTCTTTAAATGAGGTATCTATAACCTAAAAATAAGAATAAGAATTTATTCGACAAAACACGCATAAGAATAAAAAGTAATAAACACCCGAATAACAAGTAGCAATGAAATATTACTTATAATAAGCTAAGAATATGACCATATATGATATCATAACAATGAGTATGATTCTGGAATATGTCAATGACATTATTTAAGTCATTATACAGGACTTTTGGACACTTACGGAGAAAATCAGACTTAAGGTAAGGGAAATATCACAATCTCATTTCTATTTGAGATTGTTTATACTTTGGAATTTAATAGGGTGTATTTTATCACCCACATCCATTTTTCCTCAATATGTAATATTATTTCCATCCACCTACAATTCTTTAAATCCAATTTCACCCTTTAGTGAGTTTTTAGTAAAAGATATGAAAGGAATCTTTTTTCATTTTTCGTACGAGGTACTTTTTGACTTTTCCAACAAAAGTACGAGAAGAATGTTTTTTTAACTTATACGACATGAATGGATTTTTAAAACATTATTTCCAAGAATCTTTCTTTAAAAGTTTTCATGTTTATTTTTTTTAATAAACTACTTGTAGTTTAAAATTTTATGACATGTTAAGAAAGGAAAATTCTTTTTGAAGTAGAAAGGATATTTTCGTCAAGAATAGAGTTCAAGAGTTTTATCAAAATTATTTTCCATCTAAGATAATATAGGGTTCTGTTTCTATCCCTATTATTACATTAATTTGATTATGTTGTGATGGAAATATTTTTATGAATTACTTTATCTTATATGAATTGTTTTATGATGTCACGATGTTTAAGATTCCCATTTTTTTACAAGGGTTATGCTATGATGTATGGTTTATGATTTTGTGGCACACCTAAGAATGGTATCACTATGAGATGGTTGGGACCTATATCTCCCTCCATTTCATTGGGTAAAGATTTTATATCTCATGAGATTGACATGGCTGGAATGACAGGTTAAACCGGTTCAGTGAAATAGGACTGAAATGAGGAATGAACACGGTTCAGAAATGGACTTTGTCCACTAAGATAGTCTTGGAAATGAGTCTTGACTAATAAGAAATGATTCTCTTTGATTATGTGTGTATTACATAAAGCATCATGTTTTATGTTATGATTATTGGGATTACATTTCACTAATATGATTTATCCCAAGTTATGAAATTACGATCTCTTTTGCAGGTTAAGATTTCCAAAATGTTATGTTCTTATGAATATGTTGTGATTGGTATTTCTTTTGTTTACCCTTACTGAGCATTTGAGCTCACCCTTTTTTTGTATTCCTTCCCTAGGTCAGGAGGATGGTTATTAAGTAAGATATGCCAAAATGGACTATAGATATGATGAAATAAATGGGAGACAATGTAGATGGTTTATGAACCAGTTGTTTATGTTTCCCAGTTTCTAAAGACACTATACCTATACGGTCCTTTCCTGATTTGTTATATGTTGTAAAAAGTGTGCTTAAATTTTGAATTATTAACAATGTATGTAAAGTATGGGTCGTTATAAATATATATTTCTTAAATTGAATCCAATAAACAAGATTTTGAATGAAAAGTACATTACATAAATAAGGTACTTGAATAATGAAGATAAATAGAGGATCTCTTACCTTGAGTGGTCGGTTACAAAAGCATGGTAGGAGCGCCTTGATAGCGTATAGGAACTCTTTAAGGACTCTATATATGGTAGTTAAGAGTAAGGATGTTATCTAAGGGTTTTCTGTGATGATGAATATGAATAAAGATGGGTTTATATATGAAATGAGAAGATAGTTTTATATTATTTCCCAAACCTAGGTATTGGAATCTATATAATATTGTAATACAAAAAAAAATACTTATCATTGTTTTTTTAGGAAACCTATCATTTTTCATATATAATTACAACATTTTAATTATAAATAAACATCAAATTAAGAGATAATGATTGAAAACTCTATTTTATTTGGAATATTATGAATGTAATTAAACATATTTTATTTAATATCCATAATAGGCTTCAAAAATACACATATATATAATAAATAAATATGATTTCCTAGGTAATACATGAAAAATGGATGAGATAAAAAACCTAGTATGCATAGGAATAAAACATAGAACATTGGTAAGAAGGAAAACACAATTGTATAAATATATTTGAACTTGAATATACATATGGTATAATAACAAATAAGACATGGGAATATATAATAATGGAATCATTGGAATTTTGAAACAATATATAATGTGACATTAAAAAGAAGTCTTTCTTGGACTTCATGAATATATCACATGGTAGACAATGTCCTATACTGAAATCTGTTTCTATGCCTATCCAAAAATGATGTTTAATGAGACTAAACATTATCCAATTCAATGGAGAACTTTATTTTAAAACCACCAAAAGATGTTCATGAATATATGTTTCCCATGAAGAATAAATTATATGTAATCAAACAATACATAAGTGTTTCCCATGGAATGAAATGTCTATTAGAATCAATTTATATGGTGTTACAAAAGGGTCGATAATAAAAGAGTACATGAATGAATGGATTTAGATACTTTTATGGAATTTAAAATGTAAAATAGGTATAGATAAATAAAAAAGATTCCCAACTAAATTTAAGAGAATTTAAAATAGTATTTTTGAAAATTTAGTAATTCTCCACTTTTATGTGGTTTTAGGGAAACCATTTAATAGTTTTTAAAATATAAAAGGCATATTTACTTGAAAAAAACCTGAAATGAACCATGATTGATTAAAGTATAAAATTATTGATTTTAGGAAAATATGTTTTCATTAAAATAGAAAATTTATAGAACATGCGAATAGGTATGAAATTAAGAAATTCCCTTTAATCGGGCCTGCTTATCATGATGATCTGACAGGGGACCCTTTTTAAAACATGTATTTCCCCATCATATTGGGATGGAATGAATAGGATAAATGTTTCTGGAACATATAAAAATAATTTAAAAAATTAAGAAACATTACTGAATCCTTACTTCAGAGTAATGGGAGACAAATAGTAATAAAAATGAAAAATGGATGTTCGCATTGAATTCCTTACCTTATGTCCATTAGGATTTTGTTCTTGATATTAATTTCATGAATAATAATATAAAATTAATTAATTACCATTCAAATATAATTTTCTACATGTATATTTTCATTATAAATTTATTATGATCATTTATGGACATTTTGTTGAGTTATGGTGTTCAATTTCATAATTCGGGAGTGCTCATTTTCTTAATTTTGATTATGGTTTCCTTATAAAAGCGTATGAAAGTTCATTTAAATTTTAAATAGAAATACATAAATAAAATTATAAAATAGTAATAATTTTTTTTAAATGATCATTTAAATAATTTGGTTATTTTGGTATACGATGAATAATTAGATAATAAGTTAGTGATAATCATTTGGATTATTTAAGGCTATTTTCACTCACAACAAACTCGTTTTTATTTATTATTAAAAATAATTTGTATATATTATTAAAGAAAATGAAATAGGAATAAAAAAATATATATTATTTTATTTTAATCATTAAAATGATTTTTTGACTATCCTTGAAGGAGTTAATGGAAAATGAAATGTTTTCATTCTCCAATGTTATAAATTAACACCTCATAAATGACATTTCCATTTTTTTGAATTAGAGGACGAGGGGAGGGATTTATTGGTGGATTATTCCATTAGAATAATAAAAGTCCAATAGATGTGAGATAATAGAGTAATAATACAATTTTGATCAGGGGAGGTGAGAAGGGAATAAAAAAATAACATAAAAAACATTTAATAAAAAAGGAAAGGGGGATTTATTATTTATTTTCTCCTCCTTGGAAACCTCCATAAGGAAAAGGTTTTGGTGTTTCATTGATAAAAAGAGATCCTTGACATGGGGGGTGGGTGGATGGATGGGTAGTGTATTTGGAAGAGTCTGAACACTGAATTTTTTTAGAGGTGTGAGGAGAAGAGGTGGTGATATGTGGTATTTATAGTGGAGGGGAGGGTGTCTTCTTATTATTTTATTCATTATTTTAATATTTTGGATAAATAGTTTAAATATTATGAGAATTATCACCATGTATGTTAAAATAATAATTTTTTGGTTCTATATTTTTGGCTTAAATTTTCTACACATCATCTATGACTATATAAATAAAGTATTCAGCCAATATCGTAAATTACAGTATTTTACTATTCACCAAAATTTCAGGTATTTCAGAAAAATAAAAAACATTCACCCTAACCATTTATTGAAATGTAGAATAAAAAAATATACTCCATTTTATGAAAATAAATTTACCAATAAGTGAAATTTAAATTATACATAAAATAATCATTTAATTGTAATAGGAAAATTTTTAAATTATATGTAATTTTTTAAAACATTGAAAAATTAATTAAGGAATCATAAAAATATCATTTAATAATAATATAAAAAATATTAGTTCATGACTACATTTTATGAAAGTAAATTTTCTTTTAAAACATTATATTAATTATAAAATTGGAAATACTTACCTCTGTTTTACAAAAATATCAAAACATAATTAAGATTTTTTGAAATATTTATTTAATTATACTATGATATAATTATATCATATTTTCACTTATAATATGGATCAATTTTTATTAATAAATTCATTGGCGAAGTAACTATTCAATTTTTTTGGTTTACTATTCACATGGACCATGTATTATTCTAAAGTTCATGTTACTATTTAATTAGTATAGGTTTATTATATTCTAAAAATAATTTATAATTCATTAATTCTTTATTTTTCAATGTTTTTATTGTTTTCATTATGCTATATAATGTGATTTATACTTAATGACCGAATTATAAGAAGATAGTTTCCAATGAATAAATTTCTTATCATTATATTCTTCCCCACATATGAAATTCCTCCTGTGATATTTCATTTTACATTATATTATGAAATTAAGTGAGGGTAATTCTCCTTCATCTCCTCTTCTAGTTCCATTGTTTCCTATTCATACTTATAGTTACCCTATTTTACTTTGACCAAGTGAGTATCCTTTTGCATAGAAAATTATCTCTATAGTCTATGATCTTCACTGGCTACTCCTCATATGAGAGATCAATTTCCAACTGTACCACCTATGAATTCAGTGCTTGTGAAGGATATGGTATGTATTTATTCAAGAGGGATACATGGAATATATCATGTTCAAGAGATATGCTTGGTAGAAGTGAACGTTGATAGTCCATGGATCTAACATGATCAAGAATCTCGAAAAAGACTATGTACCTATGACATAGATTTCCTCTCTTCCTAAATATCATGTTTATATTCAATGGAGATATATAGAGGAATACCATGTCCCCAACCATAAAATGAAGGTATCATCGATGATATTATTCTTAACTCCATCTTTAACTTTGGGCCTTCTAGATATGATATTGAATTGTTTTCACCTTTTCCAACATTTCGTTGACCATTTCAGGTCCATGAAGCTTACATTCACAACAAAATTCCAACATGCCAGTGTTTTAAAAAATTTCTCATAAAGGGACTCATATGGATTAGTTTAGATTCTCGAGTGGAAATTTTTGTTGTTAAAGAACTCAACCAGGGGAATTTTTTGGTTCTATCACCCCTTTAAGTCTATAAATGATGCTCTCAAGATGACTTCGAGTGTTTAAATCATCCTATTAGATTGGTTGTCATCTTGAAGATGATAGGAAATACTAAAACTTAACTCAGTGCTTATAGAAGGTTAGGGATTTTTCCACAACACTGAGATGAATATAGTATCTAGATCAGATATATTTGATAAAGGTACTCCATTAATACTAACCACTTATTTGATATATATCGGTTCATGTTAATCTGGTGGAAAAATCTCCTGAATTTCAATAATGTGTGATGTATTTTTAAGATGATCCACAACCACCCATATAGTACTATTTCCATTTGATGTATTTAGAAGTCTAGTAAAAATGTCCATGGTAATTTTATCCCACTTCCATGTTGTAATTTGTAGTGGTTTTATTATCTAAAGGAATTTTTCTTTTTGGGATTCACTTTCTAACACACTAGGCACTTTGAAATATATTTTGTGCTCTCCTTTTTCAAAATTTTCACCAATAGTTCCCTTTGATATCTTGATACAACTTTGTAATACCTAGGGGAATAGAGATGGTTGAGCTATGTTGATCCTTCATAAGCTCTATCTTTATCTATGTATTAGATGGAACACATAGTCATGACTGAAATCTCATGACTGCTTCCCCATCCATTTTTAACCTTGAGGATTTTCTATTTTCTCATGGATTCCACCTTCTTCTAAATTTCAACATCATTTTATTGAACATTATTTATTTTCCCATTATGGGATGTTTGAGCAATAATTTTAAAAAGGATTGATGATGTAAATTCTATAGTGATTCCCATGTCCATCCTTTGATGGTATAAGAATATTTAATCCTCTTAATTCTAAACATTGATAAAGATGAATAATCATTTATACTTGGTGAAGCTACTACATTATTTTCCTTTCCATGATGGTAGTGGATTAACCAATTTAAATACTTGATGAGCTCTAAATATCATCAATAGAACATATTAAGCTCCGTCTATTTGAATATATATTCAAGACTCTTGGGATTTGTATATAGAACACACTTATCCACATTGAGACAATTCTACCATATTTTCAATTAAAAGATCATAGTTTCCTACTCTAGATCATACATGAGATAGTTTTTCTCATTTATTTCCCATGTTTTATTGAGTAGGATATCACATTATCATTTTTTATCAAAATGAATTAATATCTTCTTTAAGGAATCAGTGTACACAAAAAATCATTTCATAGTTATTGGAAGTGTGAGAATTGATGTATTGAAATGCTTCCTTTTCTACTCGTTAATGTAGTATTCACGTTAACTAGTCCATAAAAAATTTCTCCTTTATGAATCTTATAGGTTAGTGGGTCAGAAAATCATGATAGTTTCTTCAAAAAAATTCTATAATACCCACCTCGACCAAGGATACTACAGATCTTCATTACTGATATTAGATTGGGCCACTCATCAGTTTCCTTTATCTTGTAAGGATCTACAAATATGCATTTCTTGGTGATATCATACCCCAAGAATGATACTTTATCCATCTATAATTCACATTTTATGTTCTTTTTATATATTTTCTCCATTTTAAATGTATTTAAAATACAATAAAACTATTCATCATGATCCTCCTTTCTATTCGAGAATAAAAAAATATCATAAATAAAGGCTACCACATTTTTTTCTCAGTATTCTCGAAAGAATCCATTCATTAAGTCCAGAAAACTTTCTAGAGTGTTAGTGAGTCCGAAGGGAATAACTATTAACTCATAGTGTCTATAGCTCATTCAAAAGGTAGTTTTTGAAATATCTTCTTTCCTCATAATTAATTGGAGATATCCCAACTAAAGGTCCACATTATATTATCAAATAAACTCACATAGCTGATCAAAAAAAGTAATCTATCCATGTTAGGGTATTGTAGTTCATTGATTTTTTTTGAGTTTACAATAATCAATGCAGAGGCTCATTTATAGATCATTCCTCTTAGAAAAGAGGACTATATCACCCTATGGTGAATCACTTGGGAATATATACCCCTTATCTATATTATCCTATAACATCTTATTTATTTCTTCTAACTCAATGATGTCCATTCAATATGGTGTCTTTGGTATAGGCCAAGATCCATGAATAAGATAAATGTTGAACTCAAAATATCCATCAAGAGGAAGACCCTGAAGAGTGATGTTCATTTCAAATTTCCCTATATAGTAGTAAAAAATTGGTGGATGATTCGGGATGTGAAGAGTGATGTTCATTTCATGATAGTTGACGTTGGATTGATATAAGGATTTTTAATATAGCCCAATATAGCATCAAAATATACAATAGAGAGAATTAATGTATTTTCTATGAGGTTCAGTCATCAATCACTAACCTATGAGGGTTTATAGACTAGGGATGCAATATGCTCTTCATTTTCTATAAACATAGATATAAAAACCTCCAAATTTTGTTCTGGTGATTGAATTCCTCTAATAAACATGCATGATATGAAAAATTACATTGAACCAAAATAAAATATTTTGTCCTTATTGATTAGTGAATAACTAGCATACCTATCTTGACCTTATTTTCTAGCTCCCCCTTATTAGTATTGATTGTATATTCTGATCCTTAATTCGTGGGATATTTTTTCAGTTGAATTCAACCAAAATCCCTTAGATTAGGTCAATTGTTTTCACAATTCCCATTACCCTTAAATTTGAAACACCTCACTATAGGCTAAGTTTTGATCTGACCCTTCATTTCTGCATCAAAATTTCTGGTATTATTCAAATACCTTCACCATCCTATAGTCATATTATCTTCTCTTACACATTTTAAGAATCTCTAGGTTCCCATTAAGTAGTTTTTATAGTACTTCTCTCCACACTTTTAACATGTGGGATTTAGGATATTCTTTTGATCATGGGATTTTTCACCCATATTAAACTTCATTTAATATTTTTTTACCAGGACCATGGAATCATTGAGATTTTTGGTTCTCCGTTACCCCCTTGATGGAACAACATACAATCTATTTATAATTTTAGAAGTCTCAAATCACCTATAATTTTCATAGACTCAATATTATTCTATGGAATAAGATATACACCTAGTTATTTGTGTTCATTAAAATGTTAGTGGGGTATCTCTCCAGACTTGTAATGTTTTCTTTATACGGCTTGAAAGACATAACACCCATTCAATTTTTTCCAAGGAATTCATTTTCCATATTTAGAAGAAGGGTTTGGGGAAACTATTTTATTGGAATATTCCCATTCCATAGTATCAATCTCCTCCCTAGAAATTTTGTCCTAGATCAGGGTGCACCACTGATCACATTCCCCATCAAAATTATAGACATATTTCACAAAATTATATTCTTCTGTGCATAGGAGGATATAGAATGACTTCTCAATGGAGTTACTCATTTTTAATGGATTGATGGAATTACAATATCCACTAAAACATGAGTGCCCGTTGAATCATATAGGATTAAATGGAAGCATTATCTTTCATTATAGATTGAGGGAATTCTAAAGGATTAAATTTATTATTCATACCTAGAGATATATGAGAAAGTAAAATTGTAAATTATTGTGAACCCATCAATAATATTTATAATTTCATTAGGGAAATTGTTACATTACCTATAAGATGGATTATTGGCACAAGTTATTCTATTTACATTCATTCACTAAGAAAATTAATGTACAATTTTGGGGCATGAATACTTATCTAATAAGATTTTAAAATTATATCATTAAACATAAAATGATATAATTTCAAATAATAGTTATATCCTAACTTGTGATTCTATAGTTTTGAACCTATGTTATCCATGATCAATTTATTAACATAAATTGTTATGGTGAATATGAGCACTGGGATATAATGAAAGCGATCATGTATGTTTTCCACTTTGGTTGGAATGAATTATTGATAGAGTAGGACTTGTCTGTTGCCGTTCAAATTTTGAAAGAGTGCTTGAGGAATGTGCCATGGAGGATTCTCCCTGTCTGGATTGATTGTATTCAGCTTCTTGGATCACTATCCATTGAAGTCACACATTTTTATCATGAATCCAATCA
The DNA here is from genome assembly GCA_963277665.1 of Viscum album. Lineage (NCBI taxonomy): Eukaryota > Viridiplantae > Streptophyta > Magnoliopsida > Santalales > Viscaceae > Viscum > Viscum album. The sequence goes on along the minus strand of OY728152.1, from coordinate 324,009,311 downwards.
AGTGAAATATGCTCTTGCAAAAAGGGAAATTAATGAGGTCACCTCTTTTTGGTCTTTTGTGTCGCTTGATTACTATGATGGTCTTGTTCAGGGGAATTATTATGGTGAGGTTTATTCTCGTCTTTGTAGAGTGACTCCGTGATACCTTGTACTGTACTCTTATTTTATTTGATTTCTTCAAGTTATGTTTCTCCTATCTCCTAGATTTTGTGGTATATTCTTATGGTATCTTTTCTATTCCCTTAATATTGGTTCATAATGAGCATAGAAATTTACCATGCATATCCCTATGGAGTTTCAATCATGGTGTGCAATAAGTCCAATTTTCATGTACTAGGTAACCCTGAGTCAGGACCATGATACATTGTTAGTGTTGTTATACATAGGCACACCACTTTTAGAACAAAATACCCTTTTATTATCTGGAAATGGACATATTTTATAGATAAACCACTTACTCTGTACTAAACATTATTTTTTAATTTTTTCTTACACATATTCTTATCCAAAAAGTATTTCAATAGAGTTTACTAATAAAAATACAAAAAAAACTAGACCTTGATCAGATACTAACTATAGTGACAATAACCTTTTAACATTCCATTAAATTATTTTAACCATAAATCACATCAAATTACATGATAATGACAGTAACATCTAGTTTCATTGGAACATTATGTACACAATTAAACATCATGAAATAAATTTTTATTTAATCTCCATAATGTGATATTAAATTCAATTATGCTCTTATAAAAGCATAAGATAACCTAGGGAATACAGTAACAAAAGAGATGAGCTAAAAAAACCAATAAAAAAAATAATCAATGGAATAAAACATAGCACATGAGTTACAAGTAGAAACATGATGACATAAAAGGATAGGAACATGTATATACATAAAACAATAAAATATAATTATGGATTCAATGGAATTTGGAAAAAACATATAATAGGACATAAAAATGAAAAAAGGCTAACTGATAAGACTATATCACATAGAGGACAATGTCACATAACGGAATCAGGTTCACTCCATGTCCCTACGTGAGGTCTCTTAAGAAAAACATTAACCAACGAATTAGAGCACAATCTATGTTTAATCTTCATAACATGATCATGTGTATTATTTCCAAATGACTAATCATTTATAAATAATCTATTAAAACATAAGGGATACCCAGGGAAAGAAATGGGTATCATAATTATGTCATAAGGCATTAAAATTGGGGGTATAAAAAATGAGTCCACAAAAGAATGGATTTCAAAAAAAATGGAATTTTATAAGGTATGTATAAATAGATAATGATAAATTGTTTCCTTATAATGAGAAAATATTATAAAATATTATTTAGGAAACATTATAAATAATCCAATTTTGTGCGGTTTTAAGGGAAAACATTAACGAGTATTTTACAAGGAAAACTATAATTTTTTTTAAATTGAAATGAAACATTATAGATTATCATGATATAATGACTGATTATAGATAAATATTTTTTTCATAAAATAACTCATGTATAAAACATAATAATGGAAAATAAATCAAGAAATCCCCTTTTATCGAGCTCGCTTATCTGGAAGACATGATAGGGGAATTTTTTAAATCGTGTATTTACATATATAAGAATGATGACCTGATTTTGATACATGAGTTTAAAACATATAAATATTACTTATTATAATTTCAAAAAATAAAATAAGTATTAATTTTTAAGAAAGATAGAGAATGGGTAACCCAAAAGAAAAATAGAGTTTTAGGTATCACTTCATACCTTATGTTCAAAAAGGGTATGAAATTGATCTTAATGTCCTTAATAATAAAATTAAATTAGTAAATTTATAATTCCAAAATTTCTCTACATGTAAATGATTTATTATAATTTTATTACCTTGATTTATGGACTCTTTTATTTGTTAAAGTGTTCTATTTTATCACATAAGAGTTCTCATTTTCTTAATTATCACGATCAGTTAATTTATATAATATTATAGAAGTTCATTTATAATGGAAATAAAAATATGGAAATGACTTTATAAGTAATTAAGTAATCCAAATGGTTAAATGATTATATAAATCATTTTTTTATTTTAGGTTTGGATGAATAATTATATAACTTGTTATTGAGAATCATTTGGATTATTTTAGGAAATTTTCCCTCCCATTGAGCTTATATTGCCTTTTTTTAACATCATATGTATATAATGATTCCACAATATTACATTGGATGTAATATATATATATATATATATTATAATTTATTTTAATGATTAAGATAGTTTTATGACTTTCAATTAAGGAGTTATTGGAAAAAGAAATTTTTTCATCCTTAGAGGTGATAAATTAACACCTCATGAATAACGTTTTCATTTTTATAATTAAAGGGGGAGGTGATGGGTTTATTTATATATTATTAAATTATAATAACAAATTACTGTATATATAGGTTAATGGATTTACAATACAATTTGGATGAGTTTTGGTTTGCAGATTATATGAATATAACTTGAAAAGAAATTAAAAGAAAATGACAAAGGGATTTACCACTTGAATTTATCCTCCTGGAAAACCTCCATAGATATAAGGTTCTTTTGTGTTGATGAGTCAAAGAGATCCTAACCCTATGGGAGGGTAATGGGATGAATTTAAAAATGCCTCTAATCTTGGGAGGTGTGAGGATATGAGGTGGTGAGGGGTGGTATTTATATTGGGTGAGTGATGTGTTTTCTCATTATTTTATTCGTTTGTTTAATATTTTCGATCCAAACTATGAATAGTTTTATAATTATCACAAAATTTATTAAAAATAATAATTATAGTTACATTTTGGGCATAAATCACTCATACATCATCTATGATGCAATAAATCAAGTACATAGCTTATACCACAAATTATCGTATTTTACTAATCATTAAAAATTAATGTATTGTAGAAAAATACAAAAATTTCATATTAAACATTTTCTTGGAATATATAATTAAAAGAAACTCAATTTTATGAAAATAATTTTATAAATTCGAGAAATTTATTTTTAATAAAAAATCATCATTAACATGGAAAATACCAACTTTAAAATAAAAATTGACTTTGTAACACATTGAAAAATTAATTAAGGTATTATAAAATTATCCAACAATCAAATTATAACAAAATATTAATTTACGAGTTCATTTTAGTAAATTGAATTTTCTTTTAAAAATTATATAAATTATAAAATTGAATATAAATACATGTGTTTTATAAAAATATCAAGACAACAATAAAAAAAATTTAAAATTTTATTTACTTATACTATGATAAAATCATATCTTATTTTCACTTATAATAAATTTAAAAATAATTTATAATTTAATTGGTGAGGTTACTAGTTAATTATTTTGTTTTCTATTCATAATGGTCACATTATTATTACAAAGGTGATGTTACTATTTAATTGGTATAGGTTTCTTATCTTTTAGAATTGCTTACTATTTCGTTTATTCTTAATTTATAAAGTGTGTATTACTTTCATTATCTGATCTAATGTGATATATAATATATAAAAGATATATAACATTGGAGTTTCAAATGATAAAACATTGGGTCATTATAGTTTTTTACGACAATTTGTACCAATGTGGAGTGGTTTTCAGTATTTTTTAATTACAAGGGCATAAATAAAAAAAATATTACCCTTGGTGATGTAGAAATGAGTCATGGTTACAAATAATTTATTTAAAACCAAAAAACATAATATAGCTAGTTGAGGATCTATAAAAGTATTATAAAAATAAATATATAACTTGTAAATAATATTTTTCTTTTAGGGGAAACATAAATTCATTCTTGGATATCCATTATTTCATTTATTACATTACTTTTGGGTCATTACGTTATCCTAATACAAGACATTTATTTATATCAAAATTAATTTTTATCAAAAAATTCATTATTTGATAATTTCCACTTGCTGTTTCAAAAAAATATTTTTTATCAAAATAATTTTCTAAATATGTGCATATTAACATTCAAAATGAGAAATTACCTTTATTAAAAAATGGTTAGCATATTGACAAAAAAAATTCAAACACTTTTTAAAATTACATTAAACATCATAAAAATTAAATTATCATTTATATTTACTAAATGTTATTGAATTTTATGAGTTTACTTAAATATATTATATTTTTAAAATTCAATAATTCCTAAAAATAAATGTCTTAATTGAAATTTCTTATTACAAAAAATAAATTTTATGTTTTAAGATGTCAAAAATAAATTTCTAATGTAGAAATAATAATAAGTAAATAAAATAATTATTCAATTAAAATTAAAATATTCATATTTATATTATTATGGACTTGATATAGAACCATTTATTACAAAGATAAAAAACCTATTGTTAATGAGTTTGATTGTTAGATTTTCATGGGGTCGTTCGATATAATGGCTTAGGTTCTGATCTATATATCCTTGATCTTATACCATAAACATTTTTTAAAATGATTTAGTTATTGGATATCGACTTGAACATGGTCAATATTATATCCCAATTATTCAATCTACCATTGAAGACATGATGAGTGGGATTTAGAGGGCAGTATACTGCTAGTTCAGCCTATATCTTCTTCTTTATATGTTAATTATATTGATCATAAATGTATATTTATACTAATCATATTATGACTCTTTAGAGGATATTTTATCAATGGTTATGAGTATTGGTGTTATTTTAAATACATTAGGTTATAATAAAACCGAATAAGTGTATTTGTTTTCTATAACCATAATATGGAATATAATTCAACCATAGAGAGAATTTTATTTTCAAATGTCTAGGTCAGTACAATCTTCCCCCTTCATAAATTTATTCCTCAAAATGTTTATTTCCTAACATAAATTTATTAGGTAATTTTTTTTCATCCCCTTTTTTGATATCCACAATATTTCATAAATATTTTTCTCCATATCACTTTGACCAGCTGCATTGTCTTATTTCAAAGAACATTGTCTCTGCGATCTAAGATCATTACTGACTACTCATCATCTGAAATATCATTTTGAAACTATAGCACCATTGTATCCATCACATATATATAGTCTATTATGTAATTTATTAATAGGGATAAATGGATCCCATCATGCACTATAGATAGGTTAGGTGGTAATACTACTCGATAGGCCACCATACTAATTAGATCTAAAGTATTAAAGGGACTAATATATCGTGGAATATGATTTTCCATTCCAAATCACATGACTTTTTTCAGTAGATATATATATATATCTATATATTTTTCTTATATCTAACCTCGCACTAAAGGTATCATGGATGATTGTCCTCATAGCTCTTTTTTTGACTCAGAGAATCCATGATGTACTGCTTAATGGTCTCGAACTTTTCATACAACTACCTCGACCATTTTAGGACCCCTACGTTTTTATTCCAAAAATTCATCCTAGAATGTCATTGATCTGCATATTTTACCATAATGGTCATCATAGGGAGTAATTTAGATTATTTTGTGGAAATTATTATTTTTGATAACTAAACTATAGAATTATTTTGATCCCATCCCCATTTAAGCCTGTTATAAATGCTATCAAAAAGTCGTTGTGTATTTGGACATTCCACTTAGACTGGACATCAAAATGAGGATGATAAGACATGAGGAAGTTTAAATTAGTATTTAGATAAAGGTGGAGAAACATCTAAAAAATTGTTGTAAAAATTATGTATCGATCATATACAATCAATAGTGGTGCTCCAAGAATCCTCAAACATCATCGAAAGTATATCCATACAAGTAAATCAAGTAATAAGACATATTGAATTAAAATTAAGTTATTATTATTTGTAATAAGATATATAAAAACCCGTATATAATTATTTCCACTTAATTTCATTATAATTCCCATGGAAAATATCATGGTTATGTATTTTCCATTTCCATATAGGTATAGGTAGTGGTTTCATAATCCCCTTGGATTCTTTCCATTCATCCTTCACTACATGACATAAAAGGGACTATGATGTATATTCCATGATTTTATTATTTATACTTTCTAAGGAATATTTCTCTCAGAGATCTCGATCCATATTTTTTATCACTAATTGGATGGAGAAGGTTGAGCTAGGTTTATCATCATATAACACTTTTTTTAACTCAGTATTAAATGGTTCACATAGTCGTGACCAGAATCATACTACTCCTTATTTATTAATTTTGAAACCAAAGGATTTTCATTTTCTTATAGCTTCCACCATATTCTAAATTTCAAAATCAATTATTTGAGCATCCATTGACTTCTCTATGATAGATTTTTGAATTTTCATTTGTGAGTAAATTGATTATGTATATTCTTTTACAACTCCCATGTCCATACTTTTGAATCCTATCAGTATTGGATCCTTCTAAATTATAACCAATTATAAAATTGTCATATTATTTCTACTTATAGAATCTATAAAAAATCATTCCAAATATGGATGTGTATTGAGTATATATAGTCCTTACATAGATCTAACCATCTCCACTGGTGCGTATTCATTCCTTTTGTTTAATATATACATGATACTTTTATGATCAATATATATGTAACTCTTATCCCCAAAGAGATAATGAAAATATATTTTTAAAAATATTATTACTATATCCAACTATAGGTCATTAATTGGGTAGTTATATTAATGAAAATACAATTTCATTAAGGAATTAGCCATCAATTTTTCATTTTTTTTAAGTACAGAGCTGAATCTATTCATTGAATCATCATTTAATACCATGAAAAGTTCCCCACATAAGGGAATCATATGTATAGGTGCAGTGATAAGCATGTCTTTTTAACTCCTAGAATCCATCTTCACAATCATTATACCAAAAAAAGCATGACTCCCTTCTGATTTATCTTGTTAATAGGGTTTCAAAATCATAATAAATTTTCTAAAAAATTATCGATAATAGCCAGCAAGACCCTAGAATCTACACATAACTGTCACATATGTTGGCGTCATACATCCATAAATTTATTATATATTTTATGGGTCCACTTATTTCACATTTACTAGGATAATGTTCCCATATAATGAGACATTATTCTTACAAAACTCTCAATTTCTAATCTCGTCAAAAAATATTCTCCATTCATAACGACTTTAGAAGTGTTCTGAAATACTACACATAAACCTTAATGCTTTTAAATATATTATAATATAATCATTAAAAACTACAAAAAATTATCCCATTTCTTCTATAAAAAATATATTCATTGATTTTATGACTATAATTAGATAATTAGTCAGTATGTGAGGAATTACTATCAATCCATAGATTCCTTACCTTGTATGAAAAGCAGTCTGGGAGATATCCTTCTTCTTATTCATGCTTACTTGATAATACCCTAAGAAAAGAAATTACCTGAATAATTATTGGGCTCCATAAACATGGTCTAATAGTTCCTAAAACCATTGAAGAGCATGCATTTTCTTTATGATTATTTTTTGATATTGATATCCCCAATGCAAAGGTGAATTGACCCATCCTTATTTTTAAAGATGAGGATTAGTGGACCCCATGGTAATGTGCTTTTGTGCGTGAAAACAATATCATGATTTTCCTATATTTTCTTCTTCATATCCTTAATTTCAACAATATCCATTCCATATTGGATGTTGGATTTTTCTAAGGCCCCATGTATAAGATCAATTTAAAATTAAACCACTCAGTTAGGCAGAAGGTGAGGGAATTCCTTAGGAAAGGCATATTCATATACCTTTGAAATATGAATTTAATCAATGATTATCGTTTCACTAGACACAATAATTTGATCTATATATACATGATTTTTGTTCAATAATATCATATCTTTCAATATTGGTGACAAAATTGATCAATCCTCCTACTAAAATAAGTATCGAATAGGAGGACAATTCTTGATACGAAGAATGATTTCATTATCATGGAAATTTATTTTGTCTCTATGTAAGGAAAACCATTCCTTATCAATAACGGTATCAAATTATACCAAATGGAGTATCAAAAGGTTCATTGGGATGTTCAGACTATAAATATTCCTAGTGTATGAGTTATAATACTAGAATTCAATTATTTCTCCATTTTTTATTATTACCTATAAATATACATCCATCGAAGATGGGAGAGTTTGTATACTTATACTAAACCTGTGTTATATAATGGAATGAAAAAAATATTGATGATAAAACTACCATTCACAGCTTAACTAAGGTTTTAACAATTTACTTCATTAAAAGTATACTGGAGAGATGATAATTTTTATACTAATATGCACATAAATAGGAATCCAATAACATTAAAGGGAGAACTAAAAAATGAAATTTATTTCCATAAATTATTATTTTATAGGGCTTTATATATGTTATACATAATCTACTTCCTAGAATATACTATTATCGGAATTTTTATTCCATTAAAAATTGTTATCAATGAGCTTCATAATTTATTAATGAATATCCATAGAGTGTCAAACCAGGTGTGCAACAAAAAACATTGTTATACACCAAGTCATGATCAATTATAGCTTAATGTTCCCTTTTGCAGATTATTACCAATTACTACCTCTGTTATAGAGACACCTCCACATGTAGTATCCAATAAGTGATGAATTTTATTAGAAACTACATGATCTATACATTAACAAAATTTAAGGATGTCTTCTTTTCATTAGGGTTATCCCTAAGTATTTTACTATAGTTTCCAAATCATAATCCCAAATAAAAATAAACATCCCTTTGAAACAAACTATAAAAACACTTTTTTTATTAATCATTAATTCATTGTTTTTTACACTATAATACTTTTAATGAAACATAAAAGATAATAAAGTATTGTTTATTTGGGTAATTGGTTACATTAAATTACAACCTAAAAATTTTTGGCACGTCAACATTTTTGAAAACTTATACAACATGATGAAAATATTCTATCTTTCATAAAACTGTATTGGAAAACCAAGGGATTACATTATAAAGAGTTTAGATACAATGAAATTTAAGGGAATAAAAATAAAAATAAAATTGATAATGTATTACATGTAAGAAAATGAGAATTGACAAGGTATATAAAAGATGTCGTAATCATAAACATAAGTAAAATAGGCATGATGTAGCATGGTAAAATAATGGAAATATGTGGGGGGTGGGAACAATATTAAACATTACATCATAAGAATAATTCCAGGTTATCCACTGAGAAATAATTACATAACCTACTCAGGATAACCTACCAAGAACCATACATGGAATGTCATAATACTTTAACATTACTAAATTCATTGGATAAAAACCTTGACACATCCATCTTAATAATATCATATACATGCATGTGTACAAAATATTTCATATAACGTAAGAACATATTTAATCACATTTAATCCCAATATTAAGGATTTGTGGTTAAATTGATGGATTGAACCAATAAATTATGTATATGTATGACTTGTTTAATAACATTTAATGGATATTTTTATGGGTATAGAACCCACAAATTCAAAGCATGGAAAACCACACGGACATTTTTGGAAGCATAATGACAGTACATAAAAATTAAAAAAATAGATCAATGGGAGAAAATGGGTCTCTCCTGACATGGAAGTAAAAAAGAACAGTAATATTATATTTAATAACATAATAAAACAAGAAAATTTGTGAATTAATTAGAATATGAAGTGGAGGGTACATGAATAAATACATGGTATAGAAAATCATAGGATAATTTTGGTAGCATAACTAGGGTACGTAATGATTCATGAGAGTTATAAATTAGGTTGAAAAGGGTAAATAAGCACTTTAAAACAATTAAGTAAGTAATATGTATGTGTAAAATTATATCTTATCAATAGTAATTAGAATAAAACGTGCATTACATAAATAAGGTTCTTGAATAAAGAGAGTAGAGAGAGGATCCCTTTTCTGGAGATGGGGATTCCAAAAGCTTGGGATGAGCTTATACAGAGCATGGGGGAAATTTGGAGGACTCTACTAAGGTAAGGGTAGAGTATGTACGAGGAAAAAAATTATTGAAGAATAATGGGTTCCTGGGATGGTTTACCTGGGAAAAAAGTGGAGTTCTTTGTTATTTCCCAAATGATGGATTTGTAGTCTATATAATATTATAATAAAAACCACAAACAATACCATGTTTTTTTACAATGGATAATATAAAATAATATTTTTTCCATTATTTTATATGTCCATGGGATGAAATCAGTAAATCATTACCCTTTGTGATGTGTAAGTGAGAGATGTTTATAATGAATTGATTTCAAAACCATAAAATAAAATATAGCTTTTCGAAGATTCATAAGAAAATATAAAATTAATAAAAAAACCTCAATATCATATTGTTTTTAAGGGGAAAAATATATTTGGGTGTAGACACCACTTATATCATTTATTACATCACTTTTTAGCCATTATGATGTCATAATACAGACCATATATATATATATATTGTATTTATTCTATACCCTAAAATTTGTTTACATCCGAATATTATAGAAAAATAACTATTAGAAAATTTGTTCTTTTTGGTTAAAAAATAATGTTTATTTTATCTAAATAAATTTCAGAAATTTTTATTTTTTTTACTTTTAAAAGAAGAATCATAATTTATGGAGAAATTTTGGGTATTTTGACAATATCATTTCTGAACCCTAATAAAAATTAAAATATGAATTATAAAAATTTATATTATCATTTATATAAAATAAAATTTATTGAATATTATTATTTTCTTAAAATATTTGTAAATTTTAATATTCATGAAATCATTATAAATTAATATCTTAATTTAAAATACTTATTACAAAAACTTACACATTTGGCTTTCTCCTATCAAAATTAAATATATTTATAAAGTATCAATAATAATACGTAAATATAATAATTATTATATTCACAATTATATAAAAAAATATATATTAGTAAGGCCTTGAAACATATACCATTATTAAACTAGAAAATTCCCTACAGGTATGTTGCAAGGTGAGATTTTAATTAGACGGTTCAATGTAAGTTGTTTATGACAGGACCTAGATGAGATTGAACTTTTTTCATAAAATGGTTTGCTCATGAATTAGTTGTTTTACATAAATATGGTAATGGTAAATTAATTTTAGGAGTGATTCTACTCCCTTGTATGCTCAATTGTATCAGATTCATCAAGTATTATCCTTTAGGATGATTCCATCGATTTTTTTATATTAAATAGTTGGATCATAACCCTATATTTATACAAATCAAATGATCTCCATTCAATGACTATTTTATAAATTGTTATGATGGGTAATGGAATTTTAATTTTTATAGGATATAATAAAACTAAGTATGTGAATGTTTTTTCTATAAACATAATAGGTAATTTAATTTAATGATCGTCATAATTTTATTTACAAAAGTTCATTTAGTTACATGTGTGTTAAATAATTATAAATAGATTAGATGAAGATATAAAACTAGGTGAAAATATAAATATAGATGAAAAACTATGGGATTAAATTATCTCATACTATTTAGAGAAAATATTTTTTACTATGTATTTTTACATGATTTAAGTCAAATATAAAAGAACCCCATTTTAATATTCACCAAATAATTTTAGCCTATCTGAAACGAACAATTTATTAATCTTTTATATTTATAAATACATCCAAAATTAAATTTAATTTATATTTAGATACTAGTTTTGGTTGGTGTAGAATTTAAAAAAGTGTATCTCATGAAAAAATCTTTTTAAATGAAAATATTTACCATTATAGTCATGTAGAAAACATCACTCTATCAAATTGTAAACATTAGAAGATAAATATATTACATTTTGTAGTTATAGAGGATAATTAATGTGGATGAAAAACACCATAATGTATTTTGTAATTAATTATTACCACATAAGAATCATATTTTATATTAAAAGTTTTTTCAAAATTTCAAAAAATAAAATAAACCACCAAGTATATATCACATAGATTTAATGCATAAATGTTTATGAGATCATTAAAAAAATTGATATGTTATGAAAATTAATTTTTATTGAGAATCAATTAGTGGAAATTTTTTCTAATCCATAGTATAATGATTAATTACAGATTATAAAATCTATATTATGATTTCTTTTCCAATTTATTTCAGGAAAACTATATGTTTTATAATTTTTTGAAAAAAAAATTATTTTTTAGATATGATTTTTTAATTTTTCTCCATTTATATATTTAGAGTCCCAATTTTGTTATTAACATGTCATAAAGAAAACCTTTTTCTATGTTTTGATTATTTTTCATGTCACTATATGTGAGAATTTATATATCTTTAAGGATAGTCACACAAGTATTATTTCATGTGAAAACATTGAACTATTTGGAACATCAGAGCATTGTTCCTTAATTCTTGTAGTCCTTTAGACCCCAAAAATTTAACGTAGTTTCTTTATCATTCATTTATAATTAGAAAGAAGATTCACCCTTATAGGGTTACTTCTAGTAGCAAAATTTGAGCGAGGACATTGAGAAATGTTCTCAGTTTAATGCTATGTATTTTTGGTGGCCAAAAAGAACATAAATGATGTTGATGAAATGTATAAATCATCATAGTTTAGAGTATTTTTATGATGAAATGATAATATAGTTCTTCATTGACAAATAATTATTAAAATTATATGTGGATGAATTCATTCGTTTTTTATATAATAAAGAACACATCACTATGTTAGAAAATTAGAGAGTTCTATTAATGTAATATAGGGAAATGGATGGAGTTTTATGGTATCATCATGAGGGATGTCACCACTTAAATTCATCACTAGATATTGTTGATGTAATAACCCATATATAAATTATTAAATCTCTTGTTAGAGTTCTGCATATGAAGAAATTGGATGTGAAGGATCCATATCCAGAAATAAATGTTCTTGTTAGGTTCATGAAATTTAAAATATATCAAAAATAATTTGGATTGAGAAGATTCTATTTCCAGATATTATTTTCTTGTATTTATTTTTTATATATATGTTTATTAATCTAGAGATATATATCATGTGATAAATATTTCATGTTCATAAAAGGATATTAATTTATGTCATTTTTAATGGATTTTAAATATCATTTTTGTAAAATATTTAATTTTTTTTAATAATGTTATGAATACTCGTTTTCAAGAGATGAAAAATCATTGTGCTTCTTTTTTGAAGAGAGGTGGATAGCATTATAGTATAGCAACTATTATGCTTTTACAAATTGGAGATATTGAATATGTAAAAGTGGGACTATATTATTTTAAGGTGAAGATATCCAAAAATGTTTGATTTTTTGAAGACATGAAGATGTAGCTGCAAATGTGGTATTAAAGGCTCCCTTAGTTAATTTAACACTTATGAATAGATTAAAATATTTAAAATCACGTAATTGAATCAGCCTCACCTTGAGTCTATGATGATCATCTAGAAAATCATATTCTATGGTTGATTTCTAAATTTTATACATCCAGATAAGGTTTAGATATTAATATCACATGTATTTGCATTATTTTATATGAATGTTACATGTCTAAAATTTCTGGTGGATTTCCACTATTTGAAACATCCAGACTGGTTGAAGTTTATAGGGGAATCAAATTTTAGAAAAATCAGTTTTTTTCTACGATTTTCTACCTACCCACTAAAAAGTTGAATAAGTCATTACATAATAATATATTATTTTGTGGAAGGTAAAGAGACATTCAAATGGACACAACAAAATATATTAAGAAAATAAAGGTAATGAAAATAATGACGTGGAAGATAATTAAAAATATACTTCTCAAGATCATGTAAATGATGATTGTAGTAGCATTGTGGTGCACAATATTGATGTTGTAAATTTTTGTGATCAAATTTTGTCTTAGTTCAATGTTTTTTTCCATATTATATTATTCAATTCTACTTTAGAAACATCCATTGAAGATGTTCAATTTTATAAACAATGACCATTGAATAATCATTGGTTATATTATATAATGAATGTGTTGGAATATCAATTTGAGTTTATAAATAAAATTATAACCTTTCAATAAATTCTGGTCACTAAGATAGATTTTGATAGTCTAAAAACTTTCCTAATAACTATTGGATGAATCATAGAGAGTTCCAATTGTTGTATCATCATAGAATGTTTTATTGGCTCCAGATTCCATCCTAGAGAAGTGGGTTTATATGTCTCTATAACATGACTCTATCAGTAAACCAATTATGTCAATGTAATGATACAATTCATTTATATAGAACCTAAGAGTGGTAATAATATATCTCTTTTGCAGACATGTGTAGAGTTCAATGTTTTCTAAGAACTACCTTCTATAGTATTGGAATGTATATGAATGGTTTGAGTTTTTTAGTTTTGTACAATTTCTCCTCAGTTAAGAACATCTCATTGAAGGCCCTTATGGATACAAGAATTGGTGTAACATGAATTAGGATGAAAATGCATAAAATTTATTTTATGTTTTTTGAATAAAATATTCTTGAAATTAATTATTTAGTTTCTTTGTCTTATAAATTATTTTCTTCATTGACTGAAAAAGGAAATTTTGTGGGAAATTTATAGAATCCTACTCTTAAAAAAATAATGTAATTTATTTTTTCCAATGGTTTTATTATTGTCACTTCCATCAAATAATGTGACACATATATGTTTTAAAATCATATGGATGTGATGAAATGGATTATTAATAGTTACACATTGATGTCAAACATTCAATGTATGATCGGTATCATTAGCCAAAACTCATGGAATGGTTTTACTATTTTTATAAACTTATATTTGAATGTAATTATGAAGATTATTGACATAAACACAGATCCACTATTTTAGGTATATGTTTGAAAATATGTTGTTCCAACCATTTATGCTTTCCAGCATATAACCTCAAAACACTTGTAAACGAATTTTAATCCTAGTACCATCTATACTAGGGAGAATCAAATGTTCATTCCAAATTACCTTTCCAGTGCTTCCACGACATCAATAATTTAGTTATCTATTGTGGATTGATATGATTTTTCCAAATCTTGGGAACTGTTTATTAGATTTATCATAGTACCATCAAGGTAGTTCTCTATTAAAGAACATGCCTCAAGGGATAATATGGATCAGAATCCATGTTAGGTGATCAGTGGGAAAAAATTTATATTAATACATCTCCTACCTCCACTTTTTCAAATAGAGAACCAAAATCTTTTAAGAACCCACCTCCTAAAATTGTAACCTATGTTGTTCTTCCAAGTTATTCATTATTCCTTATATTTTATTTGAAAATTTCTTTTCCATAACATATGAATATATGAATGGTTATTTATTAACTGATTTTAACAAATTTAAATTTATGTGTAACCTTTTAATCATTAGTGTTTTAGTTCTTATATCCATTTAAAATAAATCTCATTTTAGTGTTATTCTAAAAAAGTTTATAACTTTTATTATGAAATATTAACTGTTTTTTACCAATAATTACATCATAAAATTGATATCATAAAAGGTAGTGTATTTATGGAATAATATATATGGGTATAAATTGTCATATTTATGGAAAGGGTATATAAGAAAATACAACTCTTTCATCATTTTACATAATGGAGGATTAATTTTATGATCATTCATATTTTTTGGTTTTCTATCAAAAAATGTTGGATATTATTAGATAGTATTATGTTGACCTCATAAACTCATCTAAATTATAACATTCAAAAAATATTCAATTGTTTTACTATTGAGTTTATCTTAAATGTTTCAGAATCGCATCAATAATTTTTAATTCATTTAATTAATTTGATTTGTTTTTATTAAATTTACTAATGAATTTATCTTAATCACTAATGAATTATCTTATATAGAATCACATACCTTGTACCAATATTTCATATTTCAATAATGTATTTTATCATATATAAAACTACCCCAAATGAATTATGATACAACATTAAATAATTTATCATATAGAATAAAATATATCTCAGAATGAAAAATAAAATAAATATTTAGAATTATTTATTATTTATGGGAATCTTGATTTGTCTTACAAAAAGAAATTTAATATGTCATTTATCTTAGTCACTAAAAAAATTAAATTATCAAATAATTATTTTATATTAAAGAATCAGTTTTTCTTCCATCGGTGGAGGTTTCTTATGGGAACATTAAATACAGACATTTATCTTATATAGATCAATTTCTCCTATAGATGATCAAATTTTATTCTCAACATTATAGTATCCATTCTATTCACTCTATAGAAGTAACTTATATTTTCATAAGTAAACATATTCTTTTATGTTCATAGAAATATATTATTTTATAACTAAGGAAAAATATTTTTATGGAGTGACTTTTATCCTTGAATGAAATGATCAATGAAAGAACAATCTACTATGACCATTCATATTTGTTTATCCATTATTTGAAAAAGAATGAAACATGAAAAATAAACATTCTAAAACATAATATTTCAAATGGATTTTTCGTTTGATTTTTTGGATTGACAAGAGAACTGAATTGAAATTAAAAACCGGAGATATTAAAATGGGAGAATATGAATTCTTGAAGCTACAAATAGAAAAAATATTTGAAAGATACAAAAGAACTAAATCCTTCTTCAAATTTATAAAAATATTATTGATCATTTAAGTTGATGTGTTTGAAATATTATATTTTTCAATTGAATAAACTCTTAATATTTTCCATGAAGAAATTTTTATTCTAGGGATGATTCTTCTTCATATCTCAGTTTCTCATTAAAATTGTTTCTAGAATATATGTTAGTTTTTAATTTCATATTATTAATCATTATTCACTATTTAATTTTTTGTTTAATAAGTATGTTGATAGATATTATGTATATAGATCCCAATTTTTAATGCATTAATAACCTTTAATAAGTAACAATATCTTACACTTATTTGGGAAGCACCCTTAAAAAGGGATTGTATACGTAAATTACCAAATCTCGTAGACTATAGTATTGGAGAAATAAATATGGGGAATTTTTCCCCAAACCATTATAATATCTATATGTTGTATATTTACCTTATTATTTTTCAATCTATTCTTTGTGATAATAGAATATCAGAACATTCAATCCTTAAGACATGGTGTTTTGAATGTGAGGAACGTTTTAAGAAATAAATTTACCCCTATCTATTAATTATGGATCACTTATCTGACAAATATGATTATGAGGTTTGAAATTCTACAATCCATTATTACAAAAAATTATTTTATTATCCATGAGGTTATTTATGTTCTTATGTTATCAATAATTATATTACCCTTTTATACTATTTTTATGGAATATTTTAATTTTTTTATCTCTTCCATTATATTAGTGTTTTTTTTCTATGGGATCTTCTACTATAAAAATCACCTTACTAAGAATCCTATTGAACTAACTATTGTGTTTTCCATTCCCCAAAGTACATAGGAGGAATCTATAAATGATATAATTATAAAATATATGAAATAATAATGTTGTGACAATAATTTTAATGTTTTATTCCATGTTTTAAAATTTAATTTGAGAATCATATATGAATATATTATCCCAAGACCGCAAAATTATTTTTTCCTTTGGTACGTGATCCAGTATATATATTTTTTTAATGTAGTAAAATATATAATTGTTGTGGGTTATAGTAGTCAATGTGTCAAATTTTTTATTTTAAATGATTTAGAAGGACCCTTTGTAATCGATTTAAAAAAACAATGATTAAAAAAACCATATGATAGATTTTTTTGGATAATTCTATGTATTGATTAATATAATAATGCTTTGGTTATCTACATATTAGTTGGTTTTATATTAATATATTTCCTTTTAAGGATATTGGATTGTGGGTACAGATGTAGAACAAACAAACATAGGGTTAACAACTCTGAAAGGGGAATATTGGGTTTTAACTCGATCATCAGTAATGCTTGATTAGTGCGCCTAAGACTGCACAACTATTAATACAATCCTAAGGGATATTCTTAAGTAAATTAAAATTTTCAATATTGACCATTATAATGAATGATTGGATTGAACATATGGATACTTATAATATTCCATAGTAGTGCGGGGAAAACCTAAAGGGACATGGGTTGATTAGTCTATAGTTGATCATATGTTTATAGTCATAGATTTACCATTCAAGATTTTATGGTATTGCAGTTAAAATTAATTATGAAAAATATTAATTAAATTTATTCAAATAAAATCCTTGGGTGTTTTATGAATTTTAGTGAACATTTTATTTATGTAATAACGAATTTAAATTTTATGGACAAATTTATAAAGGCAAAAATTACCTTTTTGGTTAATATGATCTCTGATGCTAAGTCAATTATGGTTTATTACAATTTGGGGACATATGTTTTATCATATATATAACCATGAGATTGAAATTTGATTTGGCGACAATGATATTAAATCCATTTTAAAAGAGTTTAATAATATTTTGGGGGAACATTATATGATTTAAGTAAACAAAAAATTATATCATAGGATAGGATTTTATTTGTTGAATAATGGTTCAGTTATATTGTGGAAGAATATATATTATCCTAGTGGTTTACAGGGATTATTCTTATTTTTTGAAATTATTTGTACATTATAATTAATATAATATTCGGGTTTATACATTTTGGGGTATTACATTATGAGTGATAAAAGTTTTTTAGAGATAAATATGACGTTTGATTTGGAATAATATTGATTAAAATCAATATTAAATTTGGATTTTCATTTGGTTTAGCATATTTTGAAGATTTTTATTATTATTTAAAAATTTCGTGTTTTTTAAGCATGGGAAATTGAAAATGTATTTTTACCCATGAATGTTCATTAATATTGCATATTCTCTTATCTTGTGCTAAATATATTGATTTTTGGTAATGGAGTGGAAATGATGAATAATTTTTCACAATTTTCTTTTCATTATAATCCATTAAGAAATAATTTAACTTCTTCAGGAATAATTATTTCATCGTGAATATTCATTGGATACTATTTTTAATGATAGAGAAGTGAAAATTGATCAAAGCACAAAGAATGATTAAATAATTCTTTTAAATGGAAATAAACCAGTTAAAACTAATTTCCCATATTCTCTTTCCTGATAGTAAATGAATACCTCAATTATTGATAAAGGATCATGAAAAATATTTATAGCTTATTTTATGATTAAATAATGGTCCACTTTATCCATTACCAGTTTATGGGTTTTCTATCATTATATTTCCAATAACCATATTCTCTCATACTCATTATTATTCATAGAGCATCGTTTTTTCCTTTCCATGACCATTTTTTTGCTCCACTATAATGATATCCTTTTCAAATAACTTGGTCATATATTATTTCATGTAAAATGTATGTTTCCCATATCCACTTTTCAATTTTATTTTAACTACCTTATTGTATGATATGGGTTTTCAAGAAATTTATTTTAAAATATTGACCATTTGAATTAATATATATAAATTCCATGGAATAAATTTATTTCTGAGGGAAGGGAAAAATTATATTCCTAATCATTTAGTTAAAAAATATTCTATTCTTGATATATTTCTTAACACAATACGTCGAGCTTTATTTGAAATATGATATACTATAATAAAACTATTAATAAATGTGAATTTTTTTACCAATCCATTAAATTAGTTATATGTATAGGAATAACCAATTCCTAAAATATATTTTGAATCAATTTCATTAATAAAAATATTAAACTAAATTAATCAATATAACAATCATATATTTTTTGTTACAAAGAAAATATTAAAATATATATTATATGATTGAAAAATAAATTGTCTTCAAAAAATGGGATTAATTAATTTTATATATAATACTACCATAGAGTAGAGTACAACGATTTCTAATATGTTTCCCCCTCTCTCTCCCTGTACCATCGTAAATAGGCTCTTGGAGGACAAAATGATTCATCAACTACTAGATATCTAGTTTATGATAGGTACATTATTTATAGAGTGATTGAATAAACCATTCCTCAAAATTGGATGATAGTTGACTGAGAAAGAATCCCCATAGGGGGTTGCTATTTCTGATTGTTATTCATCCAAAGCTGACGTGTCAACAATACTCCACTCCTGCATAAATATTAAAATTAAATTATATAAGTTTTGAAATTTTATTTTTTTGAATTTGTATAATTTGTAATATTATCAGATCAATATAGTCTAAGTTTTAATTTTTATGATTTTACTAAAATTGTTGATTTTTTAGTGAATAAGGAAAATATATATTTCTAAAATATTGTCATTTCAATTCATTAAATAATGCATGTTAAAAGTGACATTATAATTTTAATATGATATTCAATTAAAAAAATCCTCATTTAAATATATATAATCTGAATAATTACATTTTAATTATCAGTATTCTTGATTTTGGTATAAGTTTAGGTTTAGGCTTAAAAACACATTGAAGTAAAAATTATTTTTCATTGACATTTAAAAATTTATATTAAAATTTATTTCTTCCAATTATTGAAATTTATTATTGAAAAATGTATTTCTTAATTTCAATTAGAATGTCCAAAATTTTTAAATAGTTCCCTTTTAATTTTATTCATTAATAACAATAACCGTGGTAAAGAATTATCTCCATAGTAATATGTAAATCTAGTTAACATGGGATAAAAACAATGTGAACGGGCTCAAAAATACCTAAAAAAATTCATGTAATATATTTTAATTGTGTATTTCTTCCGTACCCAACCAATAATTGTAAATATTTCAATTTTGATAACTGTTGCATGATATAAACCTTTTAATTGACTATGTTAAGAATAATTCCAAATTGCTTCTGGATTATAATAACTCTAATATCATTTCATAAGGACAAAAAATAATGAATAGTTATAATTATTTATTTTTAATATTAATTACTTTTTAATTATGGTAATTATTTTTGAATTTTTTTTGATAATATAATTACCATAAATTATTATGAAACGCTGAAATAGTGCTTCAGAAAAGTGTAGAAAAATAATGTAAATTATTTTAAAATCAAATAAATATTAAATTTTTTGGTGTGTTTCGGACTTATAATAGTTCAATTAAAAAATATATTTCATTAATGATGTGTTAAAAGTTTATATTTTAACTAAATATATATTTTTATTTATTTTCTATGGAATATGTGAATTGCCCCAAAATGTTAGTAATTGTATTTTATATGAAATAATATTTAATTAAATTATTTGAAATTAATATGAATCTTATTATTGTCCAGGTAAAAGAGATATGTTTATTAAAATCAATCATTCACCACTTATGAGTAAGTAGTCATCCTTTAGTAACTTTATGGGCCAAAAAATTATAAAAAACATTGTTATCATTTTAATCATTAAAAGTGGTAAAAATAGGTTAAAACCTCCAAAACTATTCTAAATATCAACTTATGATACTAATTTGACTTATATTCACCATATAATCAACATATATGAATTTGGTTCCACTTTATAAAAACCATTATTTGATATTAATTTAATTCGCCAAGTGATTCAACGGGTGTGACTCTCCTCTATTATATAAGGACCCAGCCCTCCACTCTTGATCACACATAATATGAAATTAATATTTATCATTAATTACCCATATCACTTCATAGCATTCCTCTCCTCTTCATAGAGGTTCATTTCTGACAAAAAATAATGCTTAGATGTTTTAAAATGTAAGCCAAAGAAGGTTATTAATAGATAATGAAATCATCTTATCAACGATTTTTCATTTTAATATTCATATACCTCATTAAATTCTGTCTTAAATATTATATTTTAAAAAATCAAATTTCGAACATATATTTATATTTTATTATTTTAATATCCTCAACTTATTCATCAACTTTTTCATCAAATGGTAATGAAAACCATCCTTTGTTCAAACATGTGGACTTTCACCTCACGAAGCGATGTACATCATTTATCATCACCTCCATTAAATTATTTTTATTTATATTTACTTAATTTATATATATATATATAATATAATTATTACATAGTATTGGTTATGGATATATAATTTATTATTTACATTGTTAACCTACCACCCATTATGAAACAACAACATCATTCATGCCTACATGTGGACTATAGTCACCATGAAGCGATGTCATTCATTTTTCATGTCTTCTATTTTTGGATGATTAAAAAAATTAATGTATAGAAATATTATTTATTTAATGATTAATATTTTAGATATTATAGAACCATGAATCCATTATCTATGTTCATCATACCAATGTTTTTTGGAAATTATGAATCAAAATACCTCAAAACAACTATCACGAATGTAACTGATTTAAACACTGTATAAAAATTTTAATAACGGAAATAAACAGGATAATTATAAAGTAATACTCATTAAAAAGGATATTAGAAAATTTTAAAATTAATATAAATTTATTATATATGATAAGAATTAAATACTTGGAGAGTCGAACCCGAGTTATGGGGGTTTTTAACTCAAATTTAAATTTATTGTGTTATATTAATTATTCAATTTCAATTAAATGAAAATATTATATGCATAATAAAAATCTTATTATTTTATGTTTTTTTATCAATAATGTTATTTGGATTTAAATTTTTTTCCTATAATCACTTCATTTATTAATTCTCATATGAATTTGATGGTCTTCGTAAAGGTTTATCTACTCACATTTTTTGGGTGGGACTAATTAAATATTCTCCCTTTATTATTTTTGTGTGACATTTATACATACAATTTTTTATTTTATATAATTAATCTATTGGAGTTTATGTTATTTAAATCATCAATAGAATTTATTTTCTTAAAGTTTTCTATGATTACAAATATTCCCAAGTAATAATGGTTTATTTTTTAGTCTCATTCTCATTTTAAATTGTTTATATTTAGGTTTATATAGGGAGAATTATTATAATATTTAAATTAAACACAATTAATTTTAACATCATTTGTATATTTCAAGAAATTATGATTTTTTATAGTCATTTTCCTTTCTATATGTATTTGAATTCCAACAATAATGATTTCATGGAAAACATATTTTTTTCATATTTGGTTTGGAATATTTTCATTAATGTCCTTATTTTCTATAAAATGTTTATTTAGAAGGTTTTTTTCCAATATTTATTGACTTATTAATGTTAATTTTTACTGTAGTCTTATTTATTATATATTTTATTAAAATTAATATTGATATCCCTATTCGAACATGTAATTTTTTTAACTATGGTTAAAAATATTTTTATTCAATTATTATTATCAAAATGATATTTCCCACCATCATATGAAATATTTCCATTTAAGATTCAATAAAAAAATTTCATGCTTATTTTCAATGAATTTTTATCCTAATATTTCAAAAAAATTTAAATTTTAAATAAGTTTTTTTAAAATGAAAATTTTATTTTCAACAATAATTGTTTTCATTGTCCTTTAAAAGTATTTTCATATATTAAAAAAAACGAATGATGAATAATATTATTTAAACATGTTACACTTTAATGATACCATATGCTATATTTCTGTGTGTTGATTATGATAATTTTTAATGGGGAAATTATTCACATTCAATTTCACATACATCTAGTATGAACAGTTATTGAACACTAAGTCTTATTGATTAATTTATATTGATTATTTATAAGACGAATACATTGGAACTAATAAGTGACTGGTGGGGAATGGAATTAAATTACTCCTAATACGTATATATTTAAATTAAAACAAACTATACTGGGTAAATGATGTATTTTTACCAATTACATATGTCATTGTTAATGTAAAATGTCATGTCCCAAGGGAGAGGTTGATCAAAGAATGCTTGGTTCAAAGCAAACTTGGGAAAATACTGTAGAAGAATAAATCAAAGGTACTATTTGTCAATGTTAATCACATTTGGGAATGTTTCTTTTTCTAAATATTCCTAGAAATAGGGACCATTGACTATGACCTTTGAACAACATCAATTTTGTGTCGTGGAGGTCTTCTTGCTACATGTACGGTTGACAGTAAACATTGGGATGCAACATTCGTATATGTAGAGCCCATGCATTTTTGAATCGCATAATTATTTGTAAATCCCTCTATTCATCACCAAACCAACACTCCAATAAATAAACACTTATTTTTTGAAATTTATTGGGGACACATGACCTTTCAACATAGAATGATTTCTCCCTTTTAGAAAACCTCTTATATATCACGAGTGAGAGAGAAATAGATCCCCAATGTATCAAATATTCATGAAACAAACTCCCTTAATATCTTAAGTGACTACAACTATAGTGCATAATGCATTCATGAATGCCCACAACATTTGTGGAAGAAGAATTCCCTCTAAGGCGCATGAGTCTCTTCAAATCATCCAGCCATTGTGATTCCCCTAACATGTGACATCACTATGAGGCATGGGAAGCCTTTTTTTGAATGTCCACCACATCATGAACCATTAGTCCTCTATAATAACCCCAATCCTCATAATTGAACCTCTCTATGAGTCCCTAATCTTAGATTTTTCCTCTTTTGTGAGTCTCCATGTTGTGTCCCATATACTGAGACCCTATCGAGAAGGTTGAGTATGTATGGCCTCGATAATAATCTAGGATCAGTTCTGCTACACCTTCAGTCCCAAGATGACCAGTTCTACGAACATATGTGTCTGCCCACATCTCTCCATGATCATCATAGAAATACATTCTACATGCTTCATTTAATATCACATACCCTAATTTGTTTTTATAAGAAGAATTGGGATCCAATCATCTTCATCCTTATAGAATAATCCTCTACATTAGTGACAATGCCATGTTTGACCCAAATGGGTATGAGAGGAGGTAATGAAATCCCTAGAAGAGGAATATTCAAGGGAAACTATAATCCTATCATTACGGTGGTGCCTAAAGGAATATCATACCCTCAGCATAACATTCCCTCCACAGGAAGAGTGACCCCTTCCACATCCAATCTACATGAAGTAATACTATATAACTCCATATCCAATCTGAATGATGTAATTCATCCTAACTCCACTTCTGAGTTTCATGAAAAAATATACCTATCTCAACATATAATCTTACTAATGTAGAACTACCTATCCCCTAATACTAATCATACATTGTTAAATTACAAGACAATATCATCAACACATCAAATAAAACTATAGACTTACCATGTGGGATAACCACAAGATTCCCTATATATGATCATTATGGGATTCCACCCTCTCCCACCATGACGTAGAAGCCACCCATATAGGGTAGCATCAATGCGTAAGCCCCACACCATCCCTAGATGATGTTTCTACCACGAAATGAGAGTCCTTAATAAAGGATGATAAACTAAATGGATCAATCATATCACACAACCTTAAACTATTGCATCTAAATATGTGGATTTTGATCCATACATCATAAAAAGTTTATATTTGACACCAATGTATGGTTTCACCCCCACAGTGGTAAACTATTTAGGTGGTTTGTCGAGGGTTTGAACCTCTCAGATCTACCTCCATGGGGAAATTTGATCCTTTTGTAAACAATATTGGTGATCCCTCTAAGGAACAAACCTCCCGGATCATCCTGTATGGGGTGTTCTAATCCATTGGTAAACTATCATGGTGTTCCATCTAATGGATCCACCACCTTGATCCCCCTATATAAGGAATTGTAAAGTATCTAATCTAAACCCCCCTCTATGTGCTTCTCTGATCCATTGGAAAACCATTTAGTTGTTCTATCATAGAAACACAACTCCTGTATCCTCCTCCATAGGGAGTTATAATCCATTGGTAAACTGATCATGTGTTCCCTCTTAGATAAAGACCTCCCAAATACACCTCAATGGACCATCCTGATCTATTGGTAAAATATTCCAGTGTCCCATCCAAGGGTTTCACCTCCCAGATCATCCCTCACTAGGAGTTATAATCCATTGATAAACTATTTAGGTCATCCCTTTCAGGGATACACCTCCTCGATACACCATAACAAGGAGTAACGATCCATTGAAAAACAATTCATGTGTCTATCCCTAAGAACATACCTCCTTGATCTACCTCCACATGTAATTTTGATCTATTGATAATGTATTCATGTGTTCCCTACTCAGAAATGACCTCCCAAATCTGCCTTTATAGTACTTTATAATCCATTGGTAAACTATCTTAGTGTTCTCTCCTTGGGATAGAGCTCTTAGATCCTCATCCATGGGTTATTTTTATTAATCCATAATAGATACACCTCCTTGATGCATTCTAATCCATTCGTAATCTCATGTGTGATATCTTAACTCATAGGGATACACAAACTTAATATACCTTCATAGGGAATTTTTATCTATTATCATATCCCCTCAAGAATTAACCATATTCTCATATCCATAGTACTTTAAAATCATACCTTGATCCATCTTAACAATATGTCCCAACACATCCCCATAAGACATAGTACTTGTTACCTATCATATAAGACCTACCCAGTGTAAAAAAATGGGATTCCTGAGGTAAAAGATCAATGAATGTATTACACCCCTGGTGTTAAATAGACATATGATCGACATGGGATACCAGGTGTTCCAGGGAAAAGATTACTTGTATCATATTACATTTAAAGAGATATATTCTCAATTTTCCAATGTACCCAATATCGACACATTCCTAGAGTTTCTTTCCATATCCATATAGAAGTATTGTAATTAACTAGAATCCACATAGAGATGGAACTAGGAATGAGTTCCACAAACATGAATCAAATCATTAAGGGAGATCCAGACTAGGAAACATCCTTCAAGGAGGAATAAATTGAAGAAGAAACAATATCATGTCATCCTATTTTTATCAAGGAGTATATTTAAGTGATGAAATACACCCTCTATAGAAAGGTGAAATGTTGTGAAATAGAATCCCACATGAAAATGATCCATAAACACCTTGGTGAAATCATCAAAAATATAAATTGTAAACTCGATGTGAATGTATTATCCTCAACCATAAGGACTAGTAGAATTGCATAATCATAAGATTTCAATATTCCCAATTTTATACATTCATTTCATGGTACCACCAAGAAAATGTTGGAACCAACATGAATCTCACGTAAACATTGGTCATTATATTTTGGGAATCCTCAGTCTATGACATAGTTAGTGTGGATCCATATCTATTTAAATAGAGGATACCATTGGGAAATTGGGAATATCTTTTCATGTATATGTACTGAAATTTTTATCAACATGCATTACATGATTCACAACAAGGGAAATCAGAAACCTGTCCCTCATAGATTTAGAGGAAGGAGAAACATTGATGAGAAAATCCCACATAAACAAACCAACACCATAACTTCTCCCTTATCATTAGCTACATGGAACCCAATCCACATCTAATCCTCTAAAATCATCTAAAAGAGGAATATAGACACCATAATTTTCCAGTATGTGTTATGTGGGGTCATTCCCAGAAGGTTCATAACCCTATAGGACCTAGAGGAACTAGAATATTATCGACACAACTTCCCCTGAGAGTAGCGTAGGGGGAAGCTAACCCCCATTTTGATGACAGAATAGTTCATGTGTATCTCCTCAGAGAGATCTAATGAATCACACCTCTACACAAAGGATATATGGGTGTTGAAGTCACACTATATATTGCTAATTCTTGGTAATGACCTATAATGGTTCCCATCGGGCCTCATCAACACCATCATCCACTAGACCCACAGGTCAAAGAGTAGGTAGACTACACGCCCACTCTACTGATCCCGGTCCAGAGATTCCCACCATAACCATGCATCATGTGAATAGGGATTCCACATTTCAAGATTGGGAGCAATATCCCATCAACCTTACATGTAGGTGAGGTTGAATTTTTATATAATTAGCACGACGAATTTCTATTACATTACATCCTATAATGGTTAGAATTAGGGTGGAGGTACTCCTAGAACCATTGTCAACTAGAGTGCAGGTCCCACCTACTCATTCACTAATGAAAATGGATGTACCACCCAATTAAATTAACAGTCAATATGTATTTTCTCCCCACTCATTCAAAAATCCATATTGAGGACCTCCCCATACTCCCTCTTCTCATTATTATGTTCATACCAATGTCAGTACTAATCAGCACTAGGGTTCTCCCAATGGCACTTATAACATGGCTGAAGGTACTCCCTATTCCATCACCAGTCAAAGAGGAGGTCCTATATACATTACTACCAAATAGTACAGAGTTATTCCTTATTCTAAAGATATACACTACCTTGAAGGTCCATCCTCCCATAGGATGGATAATACTAACCATCATAGGAAGAACCCTAGAATGACTCATTTAATTTTTAACCTCATTGAACTCTCCAATTTTGAGGAAATAGATGAATTAAAGATGGAACTTCCACCCAAAAACAAGATTCTAGGGTAGGGGCATCAATGTTGAGGATCGTAGTCCTAGATATAAGATCCACATAATCCCAAGATCCCAACGTAGGTACATTTAGGTGGATTATGTTATGGCTCCCCTCTAGTGTATCATATTATAATCATCCCCATCAATGCTTGTTTACCCAAATTTACCACTGAATAATATGTTGGGGAGGTGTTTGTGTCTAGGATATCACCTTCAGATTATGAGAATTCTTCCATGAAATAGATGCATACAACATCCCTCACACATGAGGTAGTGGGAAATACTCAACCTTATAGACATGTGATAATGAGGTTAGAACCACTCCCAAGTGATTTCCTAGCATGTATTGGTTATTTAACTCATGTTGTGAACCCTCTCTTAGTAGCCTAGCAAAAAATCCTTTCTATGTAAGCCTGACCACATAAATCTTGTCCCAACCCAATCAGGGTTTATGTTGAACAAGAGAATGACCCGTCCTCTGAGAAAGAGGGTTTGTGGAAGGATTTACACACCAATGAGATTTTTTTGTCATTATTTCAACCCACTACATCATAATATTCCATTATATATTCCCTTATAGAGGAAATGATAGTGTATATCCACTAGATTATCTAGACGACATTCCACTACCTCTGTGATTTTCAACTGACCTATCTAGTGAGTCAATATTACCTTAATTCCACCGAGAAGCAATGTAAAATGGTCTAGATTTTTATTGTTATAGACTCTTATCACCCCCACATAATTTTTCTAAAATTATATTCTTTAATAAACCTATGTTAATATACTGATAGTGCACTTTCATATTATGTAAGAATCGTCTCTAAAGTCATTGATCAGAGGATTGGTACATTATTTTACTTTCCATTTCAGCCCAATCTTGCCGAAGATCGACCTATCATCCAATGATGAATTTTCCCCTTATGCTATCATCATAGTGTTCATGATTTCCCACAAGTTTCCAAAATATCAGGAGAATAGGTGAATCAATGCAGGGTTTGACCAGGAAGATCCACCTCAATGAAAGACATAGTTCCATGAAAATTTCCATATAGGTGTCATCACACTTCAACAGAGGTAGGAATGGGTCTTCTAATATCCCTGTAATGAGGAATTGTTGTCTACCCTCCCACATCATGATTAGGGAGAGAGTAATTACAGTCCATTTAATCTATTTGAAGCTGCACAAAAACTATAGATAGTACCCATGGTTTCTTCCATTATCTTATAGTATAAAGAGAATAAAATTATCATTCATAACCTCATTGATGATCAGAACTAGAATATTTATTTTTTTCAAGTAAACTCATCACTATACTGTAAGGCCATCCATTACTCCTTTTCTGGGATCACATTCTCATGAATGGTCATCTAGTGATTCCATCTAGAACCAAATATGGGTGTACCAAAAAGTGATCATGTTTTGAGTAACTGACGAAACCCATGTAACACAATTACAAAACTTAGTGTCCTATCCATGCATCCCTTCATGTTGATGAGTCTTATCCACAAATTGATAATCCTTTCAAAGAATTCAAGTCTATATATCCTCACCATGATGACATGATATTCACTCAAATCTATTTTTTTTAATCCATGGAAACCTAAAATGTGGAAATCCCTCATGATGGAATGTACTACACATCGTGAGTGGAAAATATTCTGAGCGAAAATAGGGTTTGGAAATTTGTGTATATCCCAATTAAATTATATGAGTTAAAAATATCAGCACATGATCCACACTATTTAACTAAGTGAACATATGTTGGGAACCCCATTATAGAGGGAGGCCACCAAGCATTTGTGTTTTTTGTAGACACTGGAGGGGGCCGTATTTGTCCGGTCCATCCAACTTCCCATATGGTACATTGATAACTGGGAATATTATCATAGATATTTCCTATTCCATTTCATCTCCACTATGTAAAATAATAGTTTTTTCGACCTATTAAATTTCTAAAAATGCATTATGAGTGAACCAAAGACATTGTCTCCAAGTGGAAAGGCCTCTTGTATTCACTCGATAAGATATTTTCCAAAGAGCATATACTGATGATGTTCCCATGTAATATTAATGGTTATATATGTCCTACGCTAATCACTCCAAACTACATAGGTAGATTATAGAAGTTCTCTAAAAAGGGTCAATATTTGAAGGATTTTTTTCAATAGTATAGACTATAGTCACGCCTATATACTCTTCAACTATGAGAGAGATGACCTACAAAATAAGACAAATATTCTTCCCTGAATGAAGAGTTATCTGAGTTGTTACATTTATTAGACACTTCACCAATAGAGGCTTGTTGAATTATGCATTTTTACCAAGAACAGAATCAACCAACATGGATCCTTTTAGAACCACTTTACCATGAACAACCGCCTCGACCAGAGTATGTGGCTCTTGCCCCCATCAATACTAATCTCCAAGATTTCCTTTCCTAGGTAGAAGAACCTAGAAATATTCCTTAATGTATTAAAAAGTCATGGGATATTTCATTTATTTCCTAGAAAAGGGAATCCTAATGTTCTTATATTGAAGGAAGCCCTAGGATTCTGGGATCCCCATCCACCCCGATCATTGCCCATACCATAGGATATTCAATCATTCCATCACGGAATTATATCTATTCAAAGAATACCTCCATGACTATGTGGATAATGATTTTTGTAGGTTGGGTGATGTATTGGGATATGTGACCCATGTCCCTACCAACCCTTACACTTACAACGAAGGACCTCATGTATTGAAGTTAGCCTCTATCCATGAGATTTATAAATACGATGATTGGTTAGCTCGTAGGGTAGATTCTTGTAACTGTGGAATTATATTTGTTTTATTATACATTCCATGGGGATGTTACGCACTCTCTAACCAAGAATTCGACATCTACATCATAACTCATGAGGTATCAGAAAATTTAGTGGTGATGAAAAAGGGAAAACCAATGTACCCCATTATTTCTGAATCCATTTCACACTCTTATATACATCTTTCCCCTTAGAGTTATGAAATGAGAACATTTTCT
The DNA here is from genome assembly GCA_963277665.1 of Viscum album. Classification (NCBI taxonomy): domain Eukaryota; kingdom Viridiplantae; phylum Streptophyta; class Magnoliopsida; order Santalales; family Viscaceae; genus Viscum; species Viscum album. The sequence goes on along the minus strand of OY728152.1, from coordinate 323,977,851 downwards.
GCCATGAAGTGGATGATATCTCTGATGGTTAGTATGAGTACGACTCTATTAATTCCATAATGCTGGTAGATTTCATTGTGACTCCCAATGGAAAGGAATTCCTTTCAAACTCATCTGTTTTATTTGGATGAATCCATTAATCAAAAGGAAGAGGACAAATTTTGGACCATGATGCTTAGTCCAATACATAAAATAGGGTTCTACTTTCCAATGATACTTGGTAGCATGTTTTTCATAGAGATTAGTAGGAACATTCTTCCATGAATGCTCTATTAAGAATGACTCTACAGCAGACTATTCTAGTTGTCCAATCAGTTCATCTATGACTGTGTCTTTATGAGAGGCGTCCATCCAAAGATAGACCCCATCCAATAGAGAGTCAGCTAATATTATTCATTGTAGGTTAGATAGATCCAATCAATCATGAAGAAAACATATGTTATGCCCATACTAAAGAAAGAACCTTTGTAGGGAAAAAATGGGTCATTTGTCAAGAACAATGAGGTGTTGAAGCACCTCACAAGATATCCATGAGGATTTTTATCCTTGAGGTCGTCTGTTTATCATTGGAGGTTCTTGAGGCCCATGATGAATTATTTAATATTCCCTTCTATTTAGAAGATGAAATAGATACTATAGAGGTCTACTATGAAGAAGAGTTTGAGTGTGTGGAATTCAGATCCACCACATCATTATCAGAGTAATTAGAGGAAATCCTATTACATGGTAACAAATTCATATTATACAACATATGCCAATTAGTTTGGATAGAGTTCCATTGTTACTTGTTGGAAACTGGTTCTTAGATCAACCTCATACCGAACTAGATTCCCCAAAAGAAAGTAATGTAAGAGGTAGACCTCACTCCCTCCAATATAATGATCTAGGGTTACGATAAATAGTGAGTAGAAACCTCGTTGAATGGTCCAGCTAAAGAACTAGTTTGGTGGATTAATATCAACAATCTAATTCATAATAGTCTCATGGAAAAACTCCTAAAACATGTTTTTGGGTACACCTCAGATTCATTTTCATATATTGGTCTCCGCTTCAAATCATTAGTTCCTAAAATACTCCTTGAATAGTTGAGTTTGTGAAATCAAAGGCCGTTCATCCCATTTTACTCCGATGACGCCCGTTATCTTGATGCCGACATATTTATGAGAGAATGATAGTGGGTTTAGATAAACGTGATTAATTACTTCAATTCTCTCAATGATCTGAAATAATCCACAATTAATACATTGGAAAACATTGATGACTCATCCATCATCCTAATGCATCATTTATATTCCACAATGAAAGACCTCAAAGGATGATTCATTATCTCTATGAAAAAATATTTGTGAATTACTATGAAATAGTATCACCTAATGATTACCTCGTACTCATACATTGGATATGATTGAGTGGTAAAAAACCCCTAAACTAGTGAGGTACCTTGAATTTCTCACAATGAAAAAAAAATTCGGCATTGTCACAAGTTCCATAGGGTAGGGTGGAATTTATGGAATCCAAACCACCAAATTTGATTCAACATAAAACATGGACCCTCTATTAGAGGCCAAATAGAATTGAGTCTTAAAACTACTATATAAATAGTTTGATCTTAAAAAAAATTAGTGAAAAGTTTTTATCCTCCCATGTTTTTTATAGTGTATCCCATGATTTTCATATCTTGGAAGATCTACCTCTTCCCACTAGTTATCCTTCATCAGACAATGATACATATTTTGGGGATTCCTATCCTATATTCAGATAAGGTGTCTCTGCCACTAATTATTGGGTAATCTAGGTGAACCATGTTACTAAGGGAGACTTGGGGACAATGTTGATTACTGAATCCATGCCTCTAAAAGAACAACATAAGTACTTGGAATTCCCAAAAAAAATCATTATGTATTTTCTTAGAGTTATGATGAGTTCATAGGTGTGCCCTCTCAGGTAGATGTTCACCATCATAGCCACTCATTGATTAATTTTGTTTTCAAGGAACAACCTAAAAGTTAGATATCACTCATGATTCTATAGTCAAGTCCAATGATGATAATATTATCGAATTAACCTCTATTAGGGATATCTATGATCACAAGTGACTAGACAAAAATATCCCAGTCTAGAATAAGAATGAGGAGATTAGAGATTGTATTTACTTCTAGGACCTAAACCACCACATCCAAAATAATGATTTCCCCCTGCTATTGATGATCTATTCATAGATTCTACATCAATGTTATATGTACTCTATTTCATGGATGGATAATATAGGAACAATAAGATCAATATAGACATTGAGGATGAGGATTCCACCACCATTAGTGAACCACACTTAACCTTCTCCTACTATGTGATTACTTTTGGCTTGAATAATGATGTATCCACTTATCAATGGTACATGAACCACAACATGAAACCAATTACGTATACATTCGTTAAATTCTATGTGGAAGACATGTTGGTAAAATATCACTAGGGTTAGGAACATATCATGAAACTTGGGAAAGTTTTATTCTTTATCCACACATAACATTCGAAAATGAATCACATTAAGTGGGAATTCAAGGTGACCTCTATGAAATTTATCAACATCTTAGTCAGATAAAAAGTCATTGAGATTGACCCATAGAATATCATGGCCATTAAAAAATTCATCCCCCCAAGAAGCCTATATGAGTTCTGAGGCCTCCAAGAAAGATTATCCTACATACCCTAGTTAATTCCAAATCATGATATAAGGAGAAAGACCTTATCATGTCTCATGAAGAATATTACCATTATCCAATGGGATGAATGTTTTTAACCCAAATTTTAGGACATCAAGATGTTCTTGCTACATCCTCCAGTGATAATACCACTTGTCTCTTGGAAACCATTAGACCTATACATGTATACCATGGAGAACTCATTCAATTCCCTTTTTTTCATTGAAAAAATGATTGTACAAAATAAATATTTTATACTATCTATGTCATATGATCCTCGATATGAAGAACTTATGCTCCCCTATCAAGAAGAGACTCTTCATGTTGGGTTTTCCTGTCAATAATATGAATCATTATCTTTAAAATCATTGATATAGCCAGTTTCCCATGTGGATCCATTGAAGTATATTCTTCACTTCCTCATGCTGATAGGATTGTTGGCATGCTGGGTAGTGATCCGACAATAGTAATACATTATGTTCGTTCTATAAAAAATAGTCATATGGAAGACCCTAGAAGATTTCTTGGCTGCCAGTCTGGCCCTTGAAAAGTTTCCTTGGGATTTTGTTTTCCCATATGATGTTACCATCCCAATGGACTAGAACATAATATTTTTTCAAATTCATTTAATTGGTTCCTCCTAGAGCCCAACCAATCAAATGATCAACAATCAAAACATAAATTGAGTAGATTTGGCGATCATTTTCAACACCTCAACACAAGATATCACGAGATACTCATTTTTAATAATTGAGGGCTTCAATAACAATGGGGAAAATTATTGGGATACTATCACTAGGCTGGAGTTGGAATTCGATATTGATTTTCACCACATTCATGTGAAGGGTGACACTAGTAGAGTCATAATATATGTAAATGGAGAATACATTATAAAAACAAAGATCTTATTCCCCTAATAGATCTTACTCATCAATTTATGGACTAGTTCCATTATCCTACAGAGGATACTTACGTTCCTCAAACCTAGAATAGTCCAAATAATGGATTGGATAGTTTAGCCGCATTGCATATAGAGCCTGGCCAAGATGGCCTCATCATCCTTGTAGTGGATCAAAGGTTAATCACCCCCACCATTTCAGATGATGTTGATAGGAAATATGTATAAAAAATAGTTCCTGATAATTTTTTTCCAATAACCTCAAGTCCCCATGTAGAAGATGACACTTCTACTTATAATAATCCCAACACTGAGTATCTCCAGTGTGTAATTATCCCTCTAGTGTGACCATAGAATGAACACATCCTTTGGTTTTTAACATAGTTTACCATCTATAATGGTCCTAACCAAGAGAAGAATCTCTGTGGACATGGGATTGATGAAAGTTTCACCCATTTAATCCATGTCAATGAGATAACTCTTATCATGAAAGAATTTCATTTTGGGACTTATTGTCAGCAAGAGGAATGATTTAATCCCTTCCACTATATTTTAAGTTTGTGGTACTTATGGCTCATTGTGGTCCATAATTGAATATAGTTCTCGATGTGGATTCATCCATGTTCAATCAAATCTAGAGTTGTGTATTGACCACCATTAATTATCCACAAAACCCTATTTTTTTAACCCATTGAGGTATGTGTAATCGATTTCATGGGGATATATATTCCAGTATTACCTACCTAGTGTCTTTTTATTCTTACCGTAGAGAACTTGTTCTCCATGTGGAACAAAATGATTCCCCTATGGGATGTAAAATCCCAGTCTTTGATCGAGTTAACAAGATCCCATATCATCCACCTATTTTTGGTTTCTGGTGATATTCTCAAGGAAAACAACACTGAATTTTAAATGGATGAGATAATGAAATTGTATGTATTGTACGACATTTAATCCAACTGTACTTCTCAATACCTTGTGTCGGTTGATGGAAATATTGAGGTGTTCAACAAGAACCTTTAAAACATTAAATACAATATAGTGTTCCAAAATAATAATATTGGGATGAACTATATCCCAAATTCCATTTGGAATATTAGATGATGACTTATAATTATCGCAATATGACAACACATACCTTGGATTATAGTGATGTGGAAATCCTTTCCAATGGTGCATTGTTTTCATTACTCAGAATAGTTTTCTATGACCATCAGATGTTAATGAGAATGGAAATTGTTTTTATGAATGAGTTGGAACTAGTTAAAGAGAATATTCTCCTTGACATGAAAAAACTAGAGAAGACCCTTAATATGATGGGGAGATAATTCAACAAAAAAATCACCTCATATCCTTCATGTAGGGTGATATGAGCATGGATCTTAGAATGACTATTTACATGGAATAAATCCACCAAATTTGGGGCCCAAATGGTAAGAGGCTCACATCATTCATAATGTCTATAATAATGGAATATAATTATTAATGACCATGGATGTGAGCGTATCACACCTTCCACCAACACCATTTTTCTCAAGGATTACACCAAATAATGTAATTATTTCATACTACCAACCTAAAATTAATATACATAGAATCAGTTTCCAGGTAGTAAAACCATAAACTATTTGAAAATGGTAAAACCTTTAAAAACATAAACTGATATTTTACCCATGGTCCAAGCTCTATTACACTAAACTAGCATCACCCGCTCATGAAAGAATCATGAACATAATATGTGTCCAATTGGTCTGAAAATTTAAAAATTAGACAAATAAAAACATGGTCAATGTAACATAATTTTAAAACATTTGAAATTAGTCCAAACTTTATTACCTTAAACTATTAAAATCCCTTATAGATAGAGTTCTATGACATTAAACTAAAAAGTAAACATCCTCAGTGCATGATATTAACCCATGATGTTACTGTATTAAGCTAGTGTGATACCTAATAAGTGATGATATTAACTCATGTAAAACTATTATTCCTTATATTATATGTATGAGATCATCAAAAAAAGTTACTCCATTATCTGAATATGGGTTTCCTAATGCGGAATTTGGTATTTCTTAATTCCGTCAACACAGAGTATTTCCCCAACCAATGTTCGTCAGAAAATGTTCCATGTTCATAGAACTATGTGGGGCTTGACTCCCATCATTATTGGATTTTTTGAGATACCAGAACACCATATCTTTTGAACCACCTTCAAAATTACTATCCAATTGTCCTATTGTCCCCAATTATGATCCCATCATAAAGACCATAAACTATGTGAAATTCATCACATGGTGTGCATGAAGTGTATGTGCCTCCATGTCTTTTTTCACTTCATGTACCTATTCTAGGTCACATTGATACACCAGAGTCTAATGTATCAGTATGTATTGACACCCAAATATTTCATTCTAAGCCAATACTCCATTGTAGAAATACATTGGGGGTTTTCATTCCCCAATATTCAAGTATCGAACTATGGTATGGTTAGTTGATTTTTTGCATCAAATGTTCTCTTTGACCATCCATTCATAATGTGTTATGTATCTTTTTTGCCACAAAAACCTAATTTTGGACACTCATTACCCCCTTTTTGGTAAAATATTTGTGAACTAAAACAAGTGTTTTTAACTAGTTCGAACACTATGAATTGAAACTCATAGTTTCCTTCATTAGAGAATTAATAATTGATACTATTAGCCTCCCTAATATGAGTTTTAAGACCATAAACAACATTTACCAGAAAAATTCATTCCATCACAGAAATTTTTAATTTTATCATATATAAAACTAGGATTCCTCTTAATGAGTGACTATTTAACCTATTATGAAATATTGAGGCATGATGCGATAAATATGGGATGATAATAGAAGTAATACCACACATAAAATTGGTATTCCTCATTCAAAAATTATTATATGACCAGATATTTTATCTCATATAGATTCAAGATGCCCCTTAAAATGAGATGCATTGATATCCTTATTAGAGAGGTTTTCCCCCACTAGTTTTGTCATTATATCCCTCCATATTTGAAAATTACATGTGGATTTATTCCCTTACTCATCGGATACATAGTGAAGTTTTGGTATTTCATCTCAGTCCCTATCTTTCCTTAAAATCACCTCCAGATCATTTGCCTTTGGGCCTGCATGATTCTCAACTCCCCTCATGTTCATCTAATGCATTATAATGCATGGAATAATACTTCCCAAACCTCTTAATTGTCCTCTCAGAACATTCCCAACATCCACATTATCCCCATTTACTTTATACTATTTTGGATCTTTATTATCCCTGAACAAATCTGGCTCCCTAATGGAATGGTACCTAGAAAATATTTCGCACCAACATTCCTAAGATTGTGCCCCAAAATATATTAGGTAGAAAAAAATAGATACTATGTTTAAAAAAATTTCAATGTTTGATCCAAAATTATTTCACCCATCACTAGCCGACACAAGTATTTAACGTATTTTTTGAACATGTTAAACATATATTCTATGCTTTTTGTTTAGTCCCCTATGTCAATATCTAGATCTGAAAATTTTAAACACCCTCTTGGGATATCCTAGCCAATACTTCCCCACATTTTGATCTACCCTACATATGAGTGGAACTCCATACCACTACCCATTTCTTGAAATCCTCATGGAATATGTGAGCATAGGAGTTGAGAAGATGTTCTCCTCAAGAAAGGATAATACACGTGATCCCATGATATGAACTCTTTGACATTAAAATGGGAGGCCAAGTCCAATATTTATGACTTTATAATATGATTTGCTATTTCTAGGAATGTGTGGTGTTGCATTGGGTCCCTTGTCCCTCAATTAACATATGGTTATCATCACTCAAGTGAACATTTATATTAGTAATTCTCACTATACATTTCATGGAAGACAATAGTAAATGGTGTGAAATGTTTTCAGAGAGACATTATGTGCAGTGTAAGGGCCCCTTAGGCCCATTATTCACATCATGTTACCGTCCTTTGATGTTTCTAATTTTTATAAAAGATAACACCACGGTTCAAGAAGTATAAATATAAATTACTTTACATGGTCAAAACTCTATGAACATAAAATAAGAGATCGCATCGCTACATCATGAATTTAAATAGTTTTAATCCTGAACCATATGTTTTTTGTGTCAGATGTCTTCCAATGGTCCACCATTGACATTGGGTTATCACTCATTAATGTTGTTACAATCATTTAAGTGTGATCATTGGTCGGATCTATAAGACCGTATATTAAGAACCAAAAGCCCATGGTCTAATCTCTATGACCATATATTAATTGTATAATTCCAAGAAAAATGACTTAAAACTATGTTCCAACATCCTTGGGAATGGGTTGTCTAGTGTGAGGGGTTCTTATTCACCTTATTCATGTTAGTTATTCACTTTTACACACAACACATATCCTTTTGGGGTTCCCAAAATATGGTTGAAACACTATGGTCATAAACTAAGAGACAGGATCCCATGGTTCATACTCAACGACCTTAATCATAGATTACATGTCTAAAAATAATGACTTGAAACTGTCTTAATGCCGCATGGATAATGTTTTTTAGGGTTTTATGGATTTTTATTCCCCGTATTCTTGATAGGTTATCACTTTTCTGTTCTACAAATATCCTTTTTGGGACACATACCATACGGTCTAAACTGTACAACCATAAAACTATTAGTCATGGTCCAATCACCCAAACCATAAATGAAGTTCCTAGAATTTTTTTCTATGATATGATATTTGTGAAAGTATCTACATATAAATATTTATATGGAAGTATCTCTCATCTATGTAAAACATATCCCCTTTGGACAATAGCCATTTTTAGAGAAATAAAACTAAAAGTCATCTTAGGCCCTTTTTTGTGAATCCCTCTTCTCTAGTGTCAGTAACTGAATGAGTCATACAATTTCCTTGAACTTAGATCATTAATTTAGATTATTCTCTCCATAAAAGATGATTTTGGCCTTTCTTCATAATGATACACCTCCCAATGAGCACTATGATATGGTGACCATTTTATTAGCGGGATGGAATCCATTAAAATATACCACTTATTCGTCTACATGAATCTCTTACCACATTATTTGGATAAATATCCTCATCCACATAAGAATGGTCCCTATAATGGATCCAATTCCAAGCCACAATGGATCAACATATATCATGAGTACACTTCCAAAAATACATTTGATGGGAATTCGATATTGGTCATATGATTAAAACATGTCCAGGTGTAAGAAACCATATGTTTGTCCCCATTCCAAGATAAATGTTATGGATTATATGTTAATATCATGATCCTCATTTATTTTCCATCATCACAACACACCCATTATGGTCAGGATGTCAGGAATTGAGATTCATGTTCTTCATTTACCTTTATTTTGGTTTTATTCAAGTCACCTAGAGTTACCCCATTCGTCAACTAGTGGACATTGGAAAATAAATTCAACTATTTAGAGAGCCTCATTATGTATCCATATATCCTCTCAGCCTAAACTCCCAAGGTGGTTAGCCAACAAAAAGAGTCCCTGAATGATTAGTGAATTTATTACACTCTCATAAAAAGGGGAAATCACATTATCATCCCTTATTTATCACACCAAGACTGTATCACATGATCCTAGGGTATTTTCATTGTTTATATCCCAAATATGATAGAGGTATGATAATAAAATGTCACAAAAGTAACATGATCAAGAATGTGTGAGTTTAAAGAAATAAAACTATTTTTTTGGGGTTATCCACACACTGGTGATTCTATTTTAAATAATTCCTCGAATAGAATGACCTCGTTGATTGAACATTTGATGTTATCCAACCTTTACTGAGTGACCTCTACGTTGAGCTACCAATCTACTTGATATGTAGCCTCTTCATTGTATTTTGTTTAAATTATTCATCGTTATCCACATCATTTTATTTTCTTCCTGACACATACATATAAATGATGACTCCTCAACCACCTTTTCCACAGCCACTGCTAACAGGGTATTCATATTTTTGATGATTTCAACTTAGGAGGAGGTGATTGACTCATTTACCTGTGAAAACCCTTCCAGGTGGTAGATCTCATGTTCATCTATATCAAGTTAGATAGATCTCTCATCCTTTGGATGCTTCTTCAAAATTTCATGTACCTTCCATTTGGCATGTTCTTACTTGATGTGGATGTCTCAATCTAACCCATAAAGGTTGGTGGAGTCCACCCCACCAATCCCAAATCTAACTAACAATTGAAAGACGGATCTCACATTGTGTGGAATGTCCCCTATTTTAGTTTGGGTGACAAAGTTATACACATATACTTATAAATATTGTTGAATGATATAGTTATCCTCAACATCATCCAAGGAAAAGTCCTAGAACAATTCTTGGGACATAAGCTCATTTGGTGGGAAGACCATTAGAAAATAATTGGTTAAATCATCCACATGAATTATCCTTGGGTATGAGAGGATGTAATTATATTCCGTGATGAAATCCTTCTAGCCCTGTGAACTATAGTAGAAGCCTCCACTATCCCTATGGCACCTCTAAGGTATTTGGGCCAGTCTTGGACTCCATAGCTACCCCTATTGGTAGCGAAATTTCACTAGTTGTTTCCAAATCCTCCACCAATAGAAATTAAATGATAGTTAAATATAACAAAAAATCTAGGACCACCCTAGATACTTTCACAATTTCTACATTAATTGCAGCTTAGGATCAAACAACCGATTCTGGTTATTCCACAATGAAAGGATCCTCCATTGTAGTTCCTTCTACAATCCCTTTCCTGAGCACCATCTTGACCCCTCCATTGAATTAATGGTCTTAGTGGTCCCTTATTGTGTTACCTAAAAAAGTTTCTAATTTCCACAGTCTCTCTAACAATTTCCATTAGGATAATGGATCCTGCCACCATAGCCTCAATATATAGAACTACCTTCTCCAATGATGATGTTGGAAGATAAACCATATGTATTTTTTGAACTATTATATTAATATGTGTCATAAAAATTCATTAAGTAAAATTAGAAAATAAAAACATGTTAATGTTATCGGGATAAGTGAATAGTATATCCAGGTGAAGATCTCATACATGTTCAAGTTCATTCACCAAGGATAGTGAATTCCCTCAGCATCCTCCTCCCAAGTTGTTGGTCCCTCTTAATCTGATGTTTTTTCATCCAAGGAAATAAAATTATGGGGGGCCCCAACACTCACCCCATAATGGATCATGGTTATCACACCATATGATTTATTTTCATATTTTTCCTATACTCCATGTTTTCCTGTCCATGGACAACTATGAAGAGGGTGTATATAGTGATTTAGTGGTTTTGTAGTTTTTAAGCCACATGGGATAAGAGTATTTACCCGGTCAATGGTGGGTTCTCATTTAATAGTGGAGTACCAATAAGAACAATTCCACTAGGATTATTCCAAGTCTCTATATAGAGGCACATATGCAATAAACATTCTCTTTGAGAGATTATAAGAGGTGGTCATCCCCAGTAGCACCTTTGCTCAAGTGGTCAGGAATAAATTTTTACCCATGAGTAGACCAAAACCCCCATATGTATAATTCATAGAACAATATCCTACTGGGGAATGGGAAATATATTTTATGGCATGGATAATACATATTATTAATACCCAAAGTGATCTCTCCACATCCCATTGATAGTTTTATTCAATTGGAAGATCACCCAACTATCCCATGCATCGGGAAATACGGTGTCCAGAGTTAAATTGATACATTGTAGTTGCTTCCCAAAATACAATAAATTCATCATTTGGATATCCATATATGGTTATATTTCCTTCCATTATCATTTTTTAGAAGAGAAGATTCTTTTTCATCTCCTATATCTGAATCTAAAACCCTAACTTCACAACTTGCTCTGACCACTACTCTCCCTCAACCCTATGGTTGTTATAACTCTCCATCATAATTACTAATTTTTTAGTTCCTCATAAGCTCAAAATGATAAAAAAATATCACATCTCATCACTTAATATTTTTTGATTCCATATACTATTGTGGGTGGTAGATGTTCGTACCACCCTCTTACAAAATTGAGATAAAACATGTGCCAGATCTGTCTCATAATTGAATGATGTAACTCATGTGGCACATCCATGAATGTCATAGGGTTCATCCAAAATATAAATATATACATCCAAACGAACCTATATGGTTTTAATGTCTCATAGGTCATCTTGTAGTAAATCTGTGCCCCTAGTCCCCACCACTAAAGACTAGGTGCATTGATCACTAATCAATGGTCCCTATAGCCCCATTAGTCACCTTCCTCATTAAATGGGGGAATGAAAAATCATGAGGTGTTCTATATTATTGACACGTTATTGCATATACATTAGGTCCATCAAAAGTGGTAAAATATTGGGGACAATTATTACTGCAAGCACAAGGCTAGTAATTATAGGGGAGATGGGGTTTGGGTAATCATATACCCACATCTTCGTGGCTCCCTATCATTAATAGAATATAAGGGGATAACAAAAATGTATTGGAGTCTTCCATTTGAATATATGTAAGTTATCCTTGTATCGATTTTCTAATATTGATACTGTCATATTAACATGATTCCCCATCATTAGCATATCTACCATGATAAAATTAATTTTCCACACCCCCATATGTGCATCCCTCACTAAGTGAATCCACCCACAAATAAGTGTGGAAATAAATCCTTCAATAAATACAACATTGGATTTAGGATTAATGATATGGCTGACACCTCCCTAATTTCTTTCCACCAAAATTTTGTAATAGCAGTTCTCTTTTCCCTGTTGGAATTCCTCATGCACTATACATGGCCTCTTAGGCAGGGCTGATCATTTGCCACATCTTCCACTAGATCATTGAAGAAATAATCAAACATCTTCTTGAATGGTATGTACTTCATTCAATTCTTGTATTTTCTAGTCCTTTTACCAATATTAATAAAACCTCAAAAGGGATGGAATATATCCTAATCCCCCATAATTTCATTGAATCGAGAATTTGTCTTATACCCCCCCCATTGATTGGGATCACATAAATCTTGTAAATATGGAATAGGTTGATTCTAATATCCCGATGATGTAGATAGAATGTGTTGGTACTTGGTGAAAAATAAATCAAAAGATTTGGTGAGATTTCCAGAGAGTGGTGTACATGAACTTTTGAGGTCTATAATGCCTCATAGAGGCCAGATTACTTCATCTCAGCCTCAAATTAATGACATGATTCACTCACCCAATTGTCCAAGCATGTTCAAATGTGATGCGTCCACCATGGAACAAATCCATGTTTTTCATCCATCCCATTAGTGCGTCCCCCAATATTGCATTGAGAATCATCTAATACTATGTTGGGATGTTTCATTCTCCATATTATCCTTGTGAATTTTGTTGACATGTTTACAAAGAGTATTTGTTGTGAGTGATGAAAGTTACTTCTTTTTGTAGTCCATGTAATCCCAACTCCATTTGAACTATTCCATCATCCTAGTGAACTATTATGTGGTCTCATCTCATTTATCCTTAGGGATGAAAACATTTTCTCTCATCCAAAATACTTGGATTGATAGTCTCATACCTAACAGGTACACCGTTTGAGCTTCAATTTGCAGTGCAATGATTGAATCATCATATGAGGTGATCTGAAATCTCTCCACTAAAATTACTTTCCCAACAAGTTCCTCCAAATGAGAGGTATGCAGATTGGATCATTTAGTTTCCATTTCATTCAATACACCAATCTTTTTTCTGGGATTAGACCATGATGGGGAATTCATAGATATTGGTTCACGAAGGCTTGGTTCAAGATAATTGTTTTATGTAGGATAGTATCATACAACTCTATTTCTGTGGAATGGTTCATAATGATACTACTGTAGAAAATGTGTGATTCATGAGTGATGAGGATCGATTTAACAAAGCATTCATAAAGGGTATGAGCTTCACAAATAGAGAAAATTATATTCACTTTGTAAAATTTAGTGTCCCATATATGGGGCCCTCCTATATTTATATTCTTACCGTAATCATTGGTTCAAGAAGTGATTATGAATGTGAGAATCAAGGATGGGAGTTGTGAATATGTATCAATAAAGGGAAATATTTACAATTGTTTTTGTTAATATTCCCTCATAATCTCACCGTCCGTTTCCCCATCATCTCAAATTCTGAGGGGGGAATTTTATGAAACCAATATATATGTGAAAATGGATAGGTCAATGAAATAATTTCCATTTTAGATAAATTCCAATCCAAAATTTCCCAAAAATAAATCAATGTGTCGGTTTCCTGAATTCCCCCACCATTTTGATTTGGTCTAGCAATTGAAGGTCCTAACAATGAAGAGTCTTGATTGTATCCTCTTGGAAGTTTCAATAAAATGAATTGGAGGGAGTCATGACATGCAGAGTCTTGGTGGAAACATTTACATAGAATCAATCATGACACATTTAGGGATTCATTCCAAAAATATTGCTGATGATAACTTATATGGAACAAAACATCAACTCTCACATCCCTCCAATTGGTGAAGGTAATGAAGATTTAAAATTCCCTCCAGTAAATTTGAAACCCACGTTATTTTAAATAACATCATATGTCTATAATTTATGTGGGATAAATGACCTTTTTGGATTTCGATGGTCGCTACCTATTCATGATGAACCTATACATCACAAGTGAAAGAGAAGTTGTATCCCAATGGAATCCAATAACAATGATACCATCTCCATTTATCTCTTGAGATACTGCACCTATGGCAGATATTCTTTTGTGAAGCCTCATTACCATCATGGACTAATAATTCCCTCTAAGGAACCTGAGGCATCGTGATGCAGACCGACTTCATAGGGCCCTCACCATAAGAACCAGGACTACACCCAAATGTAAGGAAATTTCTCCAAAACTACCCATTTTGAACCTTTTAACCTCCACGAGGACCCTGAACTTCATGATAAACTTCTTCGAGAGTCCCAAGGATTCATGACTCCGACCTTGAAGACCTCTCTATGGAACCACCAATTTTGAAACAACCATTCATAATGGTCGAGTACCATGGGCCATTATACCAATCATGTATTGGTTTTTCTACATCTCAAGTCCCAATGTTACGAGTTCCACCCACTCCAATGTCCACCTAAAATGCTCCATGTGCATCCAAGTCCTATTGTCTATCTATTTCTTTGAAGCATTTGTAATCTAATTCATGTTACATATAACAATAAGTACCCTATCATCAACATATTGATTGGCCCACCTCAATAGTGTTTCCATCACCATGTCTAGCCTAATGGTGAATGAGTGGGTGTCACATAATCCTTAAGAATTGAATATTCAAGGGTTACATTGCACAAGTCTAAGAGGAAATCCCAAATTCCAAATTTTCTTCTTGTATTGGCAAGCCCCCCCGAGGAGTGATCCCTTTTATTTTTGAGCAACATGATGTAAAAATTTCTTGCTCCATGTTTGAGACACATGTGGAAAGACATCCTAGAAACATTTTTATGACACAGAAATTAAAACATGCAAGATACATGTTTTTAGCTAGAATACATAAAACGACATAGATCCATGTTTTGGAAAGAATAATTAAAAATACCAATATCAACATTCTAGTCATACAATGTTATACTATTCCACAATGTATTAAACACATGATGTAATACTATAGCCTTATCTTGTGTGGTAATCACATGATTCCTATGTATGGTCATGATTTGATACTAACCTCTCCCACAACCGAGTAAAGGCCACCCCCATAGGGATGATTCTATGTATATACCCCACAAAATCTCTCAATGACACTCCTTCAACAAAAAGATAATCCTTCCCCATGACATTAATCTTAATTGATTGGTATGATCACAAATCCTCAAACTATAATGTCTAAGAATGTTGGTTTAGATAACTATCTATTAAATTTTTGTTTGGACTCCTCCAGAATGTTCAGTACCAAAACATGGTAATTTACTAAGGTGTTCCATCTAAGGGACACACCTATTAGATCCACCATCATTGGATGTTCTGATACTTTGGTAAACTATCCATATTTTCCCTCCTAGGGATACACTTATCGTATATACATCCTGGGGAGTTCTGATTCTTCCATTTCAGATATACGTCCATAGGCCACCCTTATCCATTAGTAAACTCCCTAGGTGTTCCCTAATAGGGATACACCTCCCATATCAACCACCATAAGTCATTTGGATCCATTGGTATACTATTAACATGTTTATCATAGGAAATCACCTCCCAGATCAGCCTCCATGGGGTGTTCTGATCTATTGGTATAAATTTTATGTGTTCCCTTAGAGGGAAACATCTCCTAGATTATCCACAATGAATCATTCATATAAATTCAAAAAATATTCAAATGTTCCCTCCTGGGGATTTTTCTCTTAGATCCACCTCCATAGAGAGATCTGAAATATTATCAAACAATTCTGGGGTTCCCTCCATAGGGAACACTACCTAGATCCACTTAAATGGGGTGTTTTTATCTATTGGTAAATTATATAGGTGTTACTACTAGGGATTATACTCTTAGATTTTCCTCAATGAAGAAGTTTTAACCATTGGTTAACTATCCAGGTGTTCTATTAAAGGGTCACACCTCCCAGATCTACAAAAATGAGGAATTATAATATATCAATTCTAGATCAACCTCCCTAAGGCGTTTGGATCCATCAATAAACTCATGTGTGACATCCTCTCTCCTATGGAGTTACATCCTTGATCCTACCCGATGAAATGTTATGATCGTCCGTCCTATCCCCATAAGACCTTAACCATTTTCTCATCTCCAGAAGATGCTAAAATCATTCCTCGATCCATCTTACCGTGATCTCTTGATCCGTATCTATTGGACATAAAACTTGTGACATTACCCATAACATCCACCTTATAAAATATATATTGGATTACTGAGGTAAAACAGTACATTTATGTCATACTAACCTCGCATAAATTACTAAATGATCAATATTGGATGCCTTGGTTTGTATTCCTAATATACCTATTAAGATATTTCCTCTAAGGAGGAAGGTTTACAGGTGACCAATATACCCAATTTCAATACATTCATAGAGATTTCCAACATCACCACTCCCCTGACCGATTGTTTCATCCCTATAAAGATATAATAAGTTCAATTCATTAAAATCTAAATATTTTTGGAATTGATAATGAGTTTAATATAATTGAATCAAATAATCGAGGGAGACTTGTACTATGAAACAATGTCCATGGAGGAATCCATCAAATTCAGAACAAAATCTCATCATCCCATTTTGATCAAAGAGTAGACATCAACAGGGAATGTGATGACATATACCTTCATCTAGAAAGTAGTATTGTAGGTAAATAGAATCCAATATATATATGATGCACAGGAACCCCATTTAATGATTCAAAACAAATATATTTTCAAGAGACCCTAGTAATATTTTTATGATATTTTTTCATTTCATGATTTTATGGTATCCTATGTTTGGGAGACAAGATGCTCCTTGCCTATAAATATACAATTATTCGATCATTAAATGATTTTAGAATGGGTCCCCCATTTTGATCTCTTATGAAAAATCCTATTGGCTCCAACATCCGTAAATAGGTAGATACTATATTTGTAATGGTAGGTGGTCATTTGTGGTTTCATACCCAATGGAACTTAAAAACACTCATTGTTCAAGAGGATTAGAGGTTGCACTCATTGCTTTATTTGTGGGGAAAATATTTTCTATTCTAGGACTCTCTTATATATTTATTATAGGTTCATGAATCTCATTCACAGTGTTATGAGAGACAAGTTACTCTAATAAAATTATTAGGTTTTGAATCCTTATACATGTAAATTTATGTCTATTATTGAGACCATATATATGTATATGAGGTTCTCCACCCATTTACCATTATATCATAGAAATTGTTTGATGGTTAAATTATTATGCTATATGACTAGAAAATATATAGTTTACTAAAATCTAGGGAGGTGATTTAGGTTTGAAATAGTTGATCGAATATTTATGAGTTGTCCTTCATATCATATTTATAAAAGAAATCAAAACCCACAAAGTATATTTATGTCTATGTCATAGTATTTGACATCATGCAGGAAGGACATATATTAGGGAACTTAGGCACCATGTATAAAGCTAAATCCATAAGAACTCATTGTACTTATCTTTCATGTAAGAGGAGTCTGAGTCACCATATATTTATACAAACCCATCCAACTGATGTATAGTGGAATATAACCAATTACCATCTAGGTTATTGACCCTAGATTTACCAATCTTGGTATTCATTTTGGACTAACAACAAGTTGAATACCCTTGTGTGGAGGTCATAATATCATGCTACTAAATGATTCTTACACACTAAAATTACCCTAGATGGGGGAAATTCATGATTCCAGTGATGTGATCATTAGAAACCACTAATCCTATTCGATTCATGCTTTGTGTGAGAAACAATGGTTACCAAGTAATCAGACTCGTGAAATATGGATACGATAATTATTCTATGGGGAGGCCCTATTGCAGTGTTTGATATAGAGTGCATACATTGGGATGGAATCCAATTTATCATTATTATAATAAGAATAAGAGTCCTTATAGAAAAATATGATATATTTCCAAATGTGTTTTTTGAACAAGGTTATTGTCTCTTAAGGTTTCTTTTGGGACACACTTGAAGTTTCTTTAGGTCTATGTTTGATACGGTTGATATGTTGTGGATGTATGTTGGACATGTATTGGTTGTATACCTGACATATCTATGGATATATGGACATGTCCCAGTTGTCATGCTAACTCAAATGAGAATATCATATTGAAATTTATGAGGTATTTTTCTCTTGATCTAACTAAGATGTCTATGGACAGCCACATGATAAGGATGAAATATCCAAGTTACCTCATATGATTGAAGAATACATATTAGTACCAATGCTCAAGAATCAACTAACTTTTCTTTGAAGATGGCATGTGATAAAGGCAGAAACATCCATTTATGTATCATGATCACAGATGGTGTATTGAAGGGTTTCCAAATGATCAAGAAAAAATTTCTAAAGGACTTCATGTTTCTTGGATAATAATATTATAGGAATTCAAATTACAAGGAAAAAATTACTTTTGGACTTTTCATGAAATACAAAACATTCCCATGTTTCGTCTCATGCTCTAGATTGGTCATGAAATCTGCATTATATCATCACATGCAAATCAACATATACATCTTTGTGTAAGGCTTTAGGATTTTTCATCCATTAATGAATATATGCATTAATATTTTTTAGGTATTGGCCAATTGAGGCCTTGAAAGATGAAGTCAACATGTGGATATTCATTTTCATAATCTTTTTGATACATCATTTGTTCATCACATGATCATACAGTGATCACAAAAAACATATATACAAGTATTGTAATCAATTAATTCACTCCCTCGGTTTTCCTAGTCGAAGACCCTTGTGATTGCGTAGATTATCTCTCCAAGATGTATACACTCTAATATTCTATCCTATTTGAGTGTTTTTCATGGTGACATGGAGATATTTTTAGGCCTTATTTCCCAAGATCCCTTATTACTTACATGAAATATATATTGAATATATGGTCTTGATTTAGTGTAACTTCACCTATTTTTCATGAACCCACTATTGTTGTTCCATGACATCATCCTTCTGTTTCATGATAAAAAGTGACCATATAATCACCCCCATAGGAAATATTAATTGGATTGATGTATTTTCAAATGGATATAGAATAATCAAATATAAATTTATATATTCCTTGAAAAAAATTAAACTAACATGGTATGGAATTATTACGAGATTAATATGGCTATCTAAGAAGGATTTACATGACTAGGGGATACTTGTATGGGGTTGTTCATGATTTCAAATTGGCCTTTAAATGTTCCTTCATGAGATCTTGTTAGTTGGTCAACTAGACCTCACAAAATCAATTCATCATTTCAAAGGGACATCATAAGATAAGGTTGATATGTCATGGATTCTATCTTAGATTAGGACACCTATCACAGAGGCTTTCATGTGATCATGGGAGACATTTTGGGGCCCTTCGTAAGACCAATTTGGCTCATGAAAAGGTATTCTAATGAACAATAAAGTAAAAAAACATTTTTTAAGGATTTAAACTTTTCATATTTTCTTCAATGTTTTACAAGACTTATGAATTTTTCACATTGGCTGTCCATCAGGGATAACATTTTTAGTAATGGATCACACATTTTCATTTGATAATTTTCATGGAAGGTCACTATACATAGCTTTGGATCTAAAGTATATGTCACATTAGGAAATGGACTATTTTAAGGGCCATCAAATAACTTGGGAGATATTCCCAAAGGCTTCTATTTTTTATTACTAATAATCCATAGGATATCTCACATGATCATTGAAATGATCATGTTAGTCAAACTCACCCTTTATGTATAAATCAACGAATAATAAATATCATGAAGCATACATCATTTTTATCATTTATATCAAAAGTGGAAATAAGTTATAATAAGAGAATTTTTTGGTTGTCATGTAGCTCGATTCGGGGAATTCATATGGGAGAGATCGCATGATCATGAGGTCATATTAAATGAGATTTACACGATCATTTTCAGATCATGTTATTGATGTGACTCATTCATATGATGTTCAAAATGTTATATGATTCCATGTTTTCATGGGATCATGTGATTTATATAACCTTTACTCCTGATCTCTATGTATCTTTAACACTCATTCTATCCTTTAAAATAGGAAATTATACTTATTTTTCAAGATATAATTTGATTCTAAAATAAAAAATCCTCATTTGGCAAGATTCAAAAAATCCCACACCTTCGAAACAAGGTTTATAGGGACATGGAATAACTTATTAGAATAGTTAATTCCAACTAGAGTCATTTGGCTTCCCAATTGATAGTTCCCTGAGTTAATATTGGTCTTATGGGTTACCTTTTTATTCTATGAGCTGCCCTATAAATGGTGGACTTGGGAGATACTCATTCAACTAGTGACTCAGGAATCGAGAGATCTTGTTATATTCTTTATATTTTGTGACTACATCTCAAGATTTCTTTTCTATGACACATATCCTGATAATTATTCACAAGATCCAATCACACGATCTCACCACATGACCTCATAGTCTCAACAACTTTCTTCATTGATCTGCAAATTAATCAATAATAATAAACATAGGTTATTATTTACATCATTGAATATGGAGCTAGCTCATGAACATATCATGGTCCAATGATTATTTATCTCATGATATATTGAACATTGTGTGATTCACATGACCTCCATATGGTCATAGGATTGCGAGATATAAATGAAAATCAAATGAACATGTGGTTTTCACATGGTTGATTTGATTCAAGAGTATTATGGGAGGTCAAGAAACCACACACACATAAATGGTTCAACTGATTAATGTTATGTTTCCTTTTGACACACATAATTTTACCAATTCCCAGTTTATTATTTTACTCCACACTTATGCATCACAATCGAGTTGAGAAGGATTCTGGTTTAATGATGTCACTTAATTTGGCCTATTGGAGGGTGATTGTTTTAAAGAATTGAATTTCCTACACATAGTAACATGTAATATCTAATGGTGTGGTTATGATAGGTATTTTCCTAATTGAAGATATAAACCTACCTTAGTTTTACAAACATTCTTATTATAGATTCAGTATTCCAGATGATACCTACATTCCATTACTGAAATATAATCTTATTTATCAATGGCTTTTGTCATCTCTATATTTAATTCAAAAAAATATGAAGATAACTAATTGGTTTTTGAAAAACTATGGAGGTTATCCAATTCAATATTAAACTCAACTGAAGGTCATATATGGTTTTGATATCTCCTATCAGCTAATTGTTTAGAGTAACATAACCATGCTGGTCTTCACATTGAATTATTTGAGAATCAGTTAGACCTAAAAGTGGGAAATTTGACATTGTGGCATCCTCTCTAATGAATGGGAATGTTGATCCTAGGATAGTTACAGTTTCTCAAAATTCTCCATTTATTTTCATACTATTCATATTTTTGAGGAATCATTGACTTCTCAGTTTGTCGAGTGTCACTAGTCAGAACTCCTTAGAGAGATGATTAGACTCTGATTTCCATTAACTAAATACTTTCTTTTGTCTTGTTATTAAATATCATCATATATGGTATTCACTATTTTATAGGAATACCTCATCCTTGGTATATTTATGATTAAATATATCCTCTTTTGGATGTTTGGGATAAACCTAATCAAACTCCAATCATGGTAGGAGACATGATCACTATTTCAATGGGGAATTTTAAGAAGGATGTCACTCTATGCTTGCTAGTTTCATTCATATATTGTATAATAATATTACATTACAATTAAAGGCCTAGTAAAATAGCTATATTTCATTATCTATAACCTTATAAACATGATTGAGATAATATTGGAATTTATTAGGCCTTTCTCGATGTTGGAAACCACACCTCATGAGGATACTGGGTGAGATAAGAGGTATCCTTAAGCCTTTAGTTATTGATGTTTCTTACCATATTTTTCTTGATGGATTTTACTTTTTCAGGAAAAATTATTCAGTATTTTATTAGGTAAATTTGTGATGGATACCATATCATTAAGATGGGATGAATATTACTCTAGTTTTTAAACTCATTCCCTTCATTATCAACACATATTTCAAATACCACAATGAAAAATCCCCAACTATATTAGAGGCCCTATATAGTTCTTATATTGTAGTATTGTGGAGAATTTAATGTGTCAAAAATATAAGAACACTACCAATAATCCTCATTACTTATTTCATCGTAGGCTATTGAATATGTTCAAGGTTAAGGTAATTCCATTAGGTTCAAATGTGGATATCGATATGTTGAGAAAACATGATCATTTTAATTTCTTCCAATATCCTATATACACCAAAATAATTGTTCAAAATGGTATATAATTTCATTCCAATAATTAATGAAAAATCATTTTCTAGGATGGTGTTGTTTTAGTTCACATATATGAGATGATTATTTATGTTCCATATAACCCTTAATAATTTTCTCACCGGTTTATCTTTATTCAGATGGTTTCCTATATTCCTTCATCATGTGTGTGGGGGAATAAAATACAATTATTATTCACCAAAATTTTCTTTTGTTGGAACAAAAATATACAAATACTAATATAATATTTCATCCTATTGATTCAACTACGTTTCTTTATTAAGACTCCTCTCATAAAATTAATATTAGAATATTCAGAGGTTCTTGAATAGAGAAATCATAAAATCTATCATATATGTTCAGATATAGTCATCTTGATTATACGGAAAGTTGATCTTGAAGATATCATAGATCATTCAATGTATCATTTCACGATTTCATAATATATATTATATGTAACTAAAAATGGAGGTCGTGAGATATCATCTTTTAATGAGGCTCTTCATACTAAGGCTTAGATTTAAGAAATTGAGGGGATAAAACATCAAAAATAAATTAACACATTTAGAATGAATCTGTTTGACTCGTCACACATGAATTACTAGATTTTATTATAATCTATCAATGAATGGGATTGATCATTTCGTTTTATAACCATTTAGGGAATCTATATTTTAATGAATCCTAATTAATTCTCACGTTAACTATGAACAAATATTTTGATCATTATATGTTATTATTTGGAATTTTTTTCATGATTTACATTTATTTAACAAACAGGATATAATAATGATCATTGATAACATCCACCATTTTTATTCTACCATGTAAACCCAATCCCCTATATTTGAAATATTTAATCATAAAATATATCAAGTAATAATTTCATAGGAATGATTAATTATATGAAATTGAATGATGTATCTACACTTAATGTCCTAACAATAGCTTTTTTGAATGTATCATTTATGTTGATATATTTACAAGGAGAACATTTCTCTAATTTATACCAATATAATGTGCTTAGTGAGCATAGATTGAATTTTGACATTGAAAAAATGATATCATCAACCTTTATATATTTATTTTTTCTATATCCTTTTACACAGTTTCATATGGGGAAAGATTAGTTGGTGTAGATAAAGATTTTTTTTGGATAACCTTTTTTTATGGTTTCTACCAGATATGTTTAGGCCTTTTCCGATTTATATGTTCACAATATTTCTTGGATAAAAAAGTGTACATCTTCTGATCATAGGATAAATTTTTTCTTGGTTTCCCTTTAGAGGATTTTATCATTGCAGGAATTGGGTATTTATCAACTATCAACATCAGGTCTTACAACCATGACCATTGTTTTAGTATAGGGTATTTTACCTCAGAACTTCTATTTTAATATATTTTGGTTTTTTACGTGGGAATTTATATTTATGTAGTTTAACGTCTTCTAACTTAGAAAATTTAGTGATATAGTTTATGGTCTTCTATATTAAACCTTTAATTTATATAATAAAATTTCCTCTATCTCAGAAAATCCAAAAATTTAGTTTATTTTCTTCTGTATAGAGACTATATGATGATATAGTTTATCGATTCTTATCTAAGACCATATTCTACGATAGTTTTGGGTATCCTAGGATGGACCTTCTACTGATGTAGTTTAGGGTATATTATCTCATACCTTAAAATCTTGTAATGTAGAATGAGAATTTCTAAAGGGTTAGAAAACCCAAAATACTTAATGATATTATGAATCAAGACTGTCCAAAAGGGGTTTTGGTACCATATTTTCATATTTCATATTACAAATAATTAATGATCATGATGGTTTATAACAACCCATGTTCATATAGAAACCATAAAAGATGAATGTCCTTGATGGGTTGTTACACCCTATACCCATACCATAATGGTTATTGAAGGGTGGTAAAATATTAGTGATGATAAGTCCACATGGATAATTGGAATGTGGTTTATGTTAATCATGTGACTGAGATATTGAACGGTTGAATATGGAATGAGCAATTAATGTTGTAGATGACTTCAAAACCACAAAATGTGTTGATTTATACTATAGTGTTTTCCGGGATCATGAGATGTTGAGGTCTTCTCAGAAAAAGATGTGGTGCCTCTTGTTTATGGGTTACATTTCCTTATCAATGATCCCAAAATTATTACATTTTTGATGATATAATAATTCCCAATATTTTTCAAGGGAAGTGAATGAGTTGTGATGATTAAAAAAATTATAGGATGATGTTAGTTATGGAGAAAAATTCTATACAAGAAGGTTTATGGCACCCTATGGATGTTTTGTTTCTATTTGGGATTCTTGGGCCCAACACCATGTGGTTTTCAATAACATGGTTTGGGAAATAAAATGGTTTTAGAATGTATTATGAATTTATTCTTTGAGAATTCCTACAATACATGGTTATGTAACATTGAGGATATCGAATCTTCATGAATTGTCTACTTATTGTGATTGTAAATCATGGTGGATGAATATACGAGTTAGCTAGTGGTAAAAAATTGTGGGTATGGATAAATAATTAATAATGGATGAAGCCAAAATTCTACAAGGCTAGGATAATAAATCATGGGTTCTGGGGGAAGGGGAGGATCTCCTCTTGGACCAAGCATCCTTTTGGAATATTATAATTGGAATTCTTTCAATACTCCAATGAATTGTAGTGCATTAATTTTCTGTTAGCTAGACCTTGCTATCTATTTTCAATAGGGACGAAATATAAGCAATGTAGGACTAGGACCATGAGTTTCTAAGAGATGAATATCAACTCATGAAATTTATTTGGCCTGCTCATACATTAATGACATGACAGATGTTCTTAGAGAGAATAATATTCAAGGAGGGTTCAAGCACCCAAAATATTGTGTCACTTCCAATAGAAAGAAATTTTTTAGAATGGAGATTTTACTAATCATTTATCTAAAATTTCCCTAAACTATGGGTCTATAAAGAATAGGATTGATTTTATTAGGGTCACAAATTCGGTCACATGAGCATTATGAATTTTTTATTTACACTATAACCGTCACCTAAAATCTAGTGTTAATGAGTTTAATGATTTGAGAATTTAATTTTTCATAGAGCACCCTTTTTAGGTTTTCATCATAACTATTTTTATATTTCTTTTACTAGTAGTATAGAATGATCTAATTTGAAACATGAATGGATGATGTTTAATTTTATACAACATTGACTAAAGGAATGGAAGGCTATGATCATGATACACATGGACCAAGAATAAGTGGAGTGTCTAAAAATATCATAATGAATATATCTAAGGGAAATAGATTTCTAAAATTATTTTGATAGATAGTTTAATATGTTTTAAATCCTGGAACATGGTTCTCAGGTCATGAGAAATGGTATAATACAATGATGTTGAAAATGATTGTGAATCACTCTAAGGTTTCAAGATCTAATTCAATGATATCAAGTCCCACACAAGCTATACGGAACTTCATATAGGGCCACTATACATCCCGTTGATGGTTCTAATGCTCTTATTCACATCAACCTCTTTCATCATCATATGGAGAGATATTTTCTATCATCCAGAGGCAATGAATTTTTTGTTGAATCTCATGACATACTAGACAATAAGTATTGGTTATGGATTGAGATGCTCAAAAAGATGACAAAAGAACCCTAGAAATTGGTAGATTAGGGACATTATCTTACTGTCCTTCGATAATGGATGAAAATGGGTGACAATCTACAAATTTTAATATCATGTAGTAAGGATGTATCTGTCATTCAAATGAACATCATATTAGAATGTTTTTTTATTTTATTTTAATGTCATATGTTAATGACATAAAAACATTAAATTGTGTAAGATATCAATGGAGAGACATCAGACTATTTTGGGGAATTTAGATACTGGAAATACCATTTATCCAACCATGGTCTTATTAAAGGGTATACATATTCTAGATCATTTCTTAGTCAAGCCATTTTAATTATGATTTAGGAATATACAGACTGATTATACAAGACTTAGCCCTCTTTAAAATGATGTACATGTAATATTTATATTTGGGATTCCCTGCGATTCCCTATGAACATTGTAAGGGCATGAATCATTCCATAATTAGCATCCTTATGTAGAAAAATCATTGTATATCGGACTACTATATAGTGGGAGGGAAGTTATATATTCTTCAATTAGTGATCTACAAGATTATTATCAGCTAAGGGGTCCTCAACATAGATCAGGCTCATATATAGTGGTAGGAAATTTACAAACCTCATTATTGTATAGAATTGAAATACTTTTCCCTAATAAACATTCATAGATATGATGACCCGCACTAACTTTTTAGGTATTTCATGATAGACCATATTTCCTATAGATTAAATTCAGTAAACTATAATGTTTCCATTTAGTCTATAGTCTGGTGACTTGGACGATGTCATGCATTTTAACTGCATGTGACAAGGATGTTTTCATTTACATTAACATTATGAGACTGGGATGTTTTTATGTTGTTTAATATCATGTGAGTATGATTTATTTCAAATAGGAATAACCATATCCGGGAAATAGGGTTTTCAAAATAGAATGAATCCTAAAATGAAATGTTATAGGAATATGATGTGATAATTATTCATGGAAAATGGGTACGATGCATAAATTTGAAATAACAAAAGGATCTATGTCCTATTTATTAGATGGGTATTGGGGATTGTAAATCATATCCCATGATTATTTAAGTAAATTTCATGTTGAAATAGGTGGGTACATGTTATCCTTGGATAATTGTGGAAGTCCATACTTCATGATGTTGGGACAATAACTACTTTGTTTATGTGGTACCTCTACTACTGACCAAAAATATTCAAGAATTATTCTATTAGGAATGGTTACAATTATAATGGAAATCCTGGAAATGTCATTTTTAATTATCCATTCCATTTTACCAATTTTCTATAAGAAAAATCCTTGACAGGGGGAGGCCAAGGTCCATGGTGTTCCATGAAAGAATATTAACTCAAGGAATTAGTCTGTATCAAATCATATACCATAGATATGATATATGTTCATGGATAATGAAATCATTATGAACAGTTCATGTAGTCTATAGGATAAAAAATGTGTATTGAACACATTATTATGGTGTAGGAATAATAAATTAAATTCTTGAACACATAGTTGTCATGTTGGAGAGTTGTTTGGAAAGGAGACCTTTTTTCCGGGTAGTTTCATTTCATGAAATTATGAAATTTTCATTCAGTTTAATGTTATTTTACAAGGATGTGGTCATGTAGATTAATGTCATGCGACTAGTAAAATTCATTAGAGGGCCTGAAATAGGGGATCAAGGAGTCACTATGTGTGAAATAGTATGTGAATCAAGCCATATATAGTCATGTTTTAGAGAATCACATTCATATATCTAGACCATATGCAAGGGAAGAGTAATTTTTATCTGTTGAATTTGGAATGGAAATAGAAAATTAGGTTTGGGTGTCACTAAATATCATGTGGAAACAATAATAATGTAAGACAAAGTTATTATGGAACTCAGCATATGTTCAGACAATATGCATGAAGGGAAGCAATTTTATAAATAATGTTCTTAGACCCAACATTTGAGATTTTATAATCATTATGTATACCATGATAACAAGAATCAAAGATATGATAATCTTGAATAAAAATGATCCACACATTTCTAACCCATACATAAAAGGGGGTATTGTTTAGTTTATATTGCTAATAGACCTAGGATTTGGTATATGGATAAAACTATGTATTCTATGATAGTACGGACCAGGCCACTTGTTGTTCATGAATGGGGAAGTCTCCATGAAGGCACGAACATACACATATACAAATTCATTTTTTCAATTTATATTTTTGATGGACCCTGGAATTGAGATCTAGGGGTCAATAAAAATCTTATGATTGTAGAAATCAATCCTCACATATTTGTTGATTTGAAAACTCTCTACATAGGAGGCTGATATGAAGAGGAAGGAATTTTCTCTATTAATATTGCATCTAAACATGGGATTTGATATTTTAGTGTAACTACATATAACTTGTTAGCAGTCATCAAGGAACAAAGTTCGTAAATGTAAAAATCTACATTCAGGTGTAACTCATATGTTAAGGGGGATATTTTTCTATTTTTTTGAAATTGGATTCATGATTTGAGATTTTGGTGTCACAATGTATCATATGATTATAGGAATCAAGAAAAACACTGTTCATAAATGTAAATATTATTTATAAGGATCCTACTCACACAGAAAGATGAGATTACTTCATTTATATTGCACACAGATCTAGATCATCTCTAGCAAACCTCCCAAACGTAACATTATACATACAATTTAATATAATGTGGTTAATAAGTCTTCTAAAAAGTTTAATATCATATGGTAAGGGAAAATTCCATTCATTTTAACATCATGTTGAAAGGATGAAAAATTATGTGAAATTTTATGACTCCCTTATATTACATTGGGTGTTCATGAAAACTATGAAAAGTAATTTTTCATAATCATTACATTGGTGGGTTGGGGACGTGATGTGTTCCCCATATATTTTGGCCAATGAATATGATATATTGGAATAGAATATATTTATTATGAAAGGCCCTTTCTACTTGGTTTCTAGATTTTTATGTTTTCTTCATGGTATCATTGGGATTCTATGATACGACAAAAGTTCTCCAACAAGAAATTAGATTTAGAGAACCTTATTATTGAAGGCTCTCTTGAACAGATTCGAATTGACATTGATGTTGTAAAAAGTATGCAGACTACTCTCATCAAGATATTCCGACTCATACAATTTCTTTTGGGATTTATTTAAATATGAATTTTATAACATTTTGCTATATGGATTGAGTGAAACTAAACCTCAATGGAAAAAACATCTTTGTTTACATAAAACAATAAATATGGAGTTTCATTAGTGGTAGTGCACATTGTGGTATGGTAGGCCCTATAAATATTAAAGGATCTTTATTATTGAGTAATTAAAAAACCATCCACCATTTGATAGATAATTTTTCATTGTTTGATAGTGGGATTATTCATTAGATTTAATATTGTGCTCATGTTAAAATTTCTTCTACTCAATAAAATAGAAGATAGTGACATTGTCTGTCAATATCATTAGAGGTCACTGAATATGGTGATTATATTGGAATTTAAAAATTTAATGATATAAATCACCCAAATTTCAATGGGGGTATTTCTACATCCATTTTAGGAAATAATATGATAGCTGTGAGGCTTTTACTAAATTCTAAGACTATGGATGGTGGATATGGCCCCACAACATCCATTTAACATACAAAAAAATAACCGACAAATTTTATTTGTACATAGAATGTTTAGGGGTTGATGAATGATGTTGGAATGAATATAGAAGGCATGAAAATTACAGGTGAATTCTGCATAGTCCAATATCATTATTGTCCAATAATAACCAATACTCTTATTTTTACTGGAGAGTCATGTCCTTGAATGATGAGAATCATTGGAGGCTATATGGGCTTAATCAGTGATTATTGTAATCTCAATTTCTATTATTCATCTACAAAGGATTATATAAATGAATCATTTTTATATGTATTTTTTCTCACATATCCCATCGTAATGGGTAAATTTCCCTACTTGATGTGGAGGTTCTTCCCTTCTGGCATGATCTAATAAGAGGGTACAATTTTGATGTTAATAGAAAATGGCCTCCATAATTTTGGAGGTGTATATCAGTTCATCACACTCTAGGGTAGTGAAGATCTTGTTGATTTCGATCATCACACAAATGATGATTGATGAGACCATACTTTAGTGTGTTAGGTAGAAAACTACATTTTCTTGACTTGGGCTACAACTGACTATTGCTACATTTTCTACTGTGTCAAGTTGATAATTATTCCTTAAGGGACATGATACATTATTAGATCCCCAAAACTCCATCCATATTTTAACTAATGTATCTGATTTGACGGGACGATTCTTCCATTTTTCAAGCATTCTTTCCATTTATTTGTTTGATATCTATCTCTAAATCCCCTTTGATGTTTCGATAACATATATATAGTTGCAGGTCAGGTTAAATGATGCCATTGAGGGTGTGCAATTTTAATTTATTATTAGTGTAGCATTTACATAGTAATAAAGAGTTGGGAAAACTGCTATGCTTAGAAAAACATACACAATATTTAGACCAACCCAGTTGAGCTTTTGGTTTTCTATCGAATTTCCTATAAGAATTTTGGAGGAAGTATCAA
This sequence comes from Viscum album, assembly GCA_963277665.1. NCBI lineage: Eukaryota > Viridiplantae > Streptophyta > Magnoliopsida > Santalales > Viscaceae > Viscum > Viscum album. Next base: position 323,946,937 of record OY728152.1, on the reverse strand, counting down.
ATACATCTACTATGTTAACAAAGTATCATTTTCATAAATAACCTATTTTTATATATGTTTTGTGTACAATGGTGTTCTTTTTAGGAAGGATATACCCTGAGGTAATCTGATAGGTCATTCTCCATAAATTCCACTAGTGACATGAATTTTATGCCATTATTTTTTTAATAACCATCCATAAGGTTAAATTAATAATCAATATGTTAAGGCGGGGATGTAATTAAAAATGTTAGTACGAGAGAACAAGTGGACTATGTGATATAATATGTACTGTCTAGGATTTCTTATTGAAAATATGAGTGTGAGGCGATTTTTTCCTAATATTAGAATACATGGTCTCTTTACCTAGAATCATTCAATTGTGATATTAGAGGCTATTTGCAAACCATATATTATTATTCTATATAAGGAGAGATCCATGTAATCATTCCATGTGAAAAGATATAAGATATGGGTCTTTCCTTATATCAAAGTCATTAAGACTAGTAGGTATAATATGAAATACATGATATTCTCAAACGATTTTTGGTAGTCCTTATCCCAATTGTAGGTGACTATGTTCCTTATTAACATAGTGAATGAGAGGGATTTTACAGCCTGGTTATCCATGAAATGATGAATGAATGGGAGGTTCAATTGGATCCCCCATAGTTCATATTGATTTTGAGGATGTAAAATTTCTATAATTTACCTATTCTTTTGCAGGTCGAATTCAATTCCATGGTGGCATACAAAAAACCCAAGGAATTTTCATATTGTTACTCCACCAGAACAGTTAATGAAATTCATCATTAAACTATGCTACCACATATTACTAATGATTAGTGAGGTGATCACATCATTGTAAAGGTTTTACTATATGTTCATTGACATAACCTTCTTCTATTCATCCCAAATATGTCTTAATGTTATGATTCCTAGCACATTTAAATTTATCACATGTGTTCTATAATCCAAAGTGCCTGAAATTATAGTAAAAGGACCCCTAATTTTTTTTGTGTTGGTGATTCCTTCCTCATTATTGGGGTACATATTTATATGAGTATACCCTAAATAATCATATATTATTCAAGGCGTTTAGAATCTAGAAATTTCAACAATAAATAGTTGGATGATCAAAAATGGGAAGTATCAATGGAGAATTTTGTATTAAGGTTATTGAAATAAATCTTGACCCAAATTAGACAGGTCTTAATTTTGGATGGGATGATGTTGGTGAACCATTTTTGTAACTACACTTACTATAAGAAAATTACTTTGAACTTTTTTTAAACAACCAATTCTACATTAGTATCAGGGGTGGGGTGAAACCTCCTATATACCTTCATGAAATCTAAATAATCATCAAGTAAAACTATGTGATGCATATCCACATAAGAGTTCCACCTAGGAATTTGTATATAATTCAAAGTGATCACATTTTGATTAATATTCATAAAATAAATGTATTAATATTCATTATTTATAGGTATAGAGACACTAACAAGCATAATCTACATGCCCAATTTAGATTATAGATTCACTAGCATGAAATTTTGAATGGTGGATGGGAAACCATCCTCAAATGTGGTATGGGTGTTCCTGAGGTCTTGTTATTCATATTTCATCACTATCTCTATGGATGAATTCTTAGACATGGTGGGTAATACGATGATATCTCTATCGTAGTTGAGATAAGAGGGGCCATGGGAAGAGACACAATCATCCAAAACTGATAGTCTTCCTGGAGAAAATATTTAGAATAATTTTTTTACCATTAAAGGAAGGAGTATCCTTAACATTCTAGGTCATATATAATGTCTTGGAAGAATCAATTTTCCTTTATTATTATTGGAACCCGGTTTTATTATTTTCTACAAATGGAGTGTGGTGTGAGTTTGTTGTAAATCAACTCATGGATGATCATGGAGATTGCAAGGACTAGGATCATAACATTCAAGCCGTAGTTAGTATTGAATGTGGTGTTTTTTTCCAACATTTTCCAAATTTATGGGGTACTAAATAATTATAATAGAAATCAATATAAAAATTGGGTTATCTTGAAGGAATTATAAACACATGGAAAATGTATGAGTTTTGGAAAGAGGGGATTCATGATTTGTGATTCACAAATGATTAATGAAATTTGATGGTGTGTTCTGTGATTACACAAATTTGAGCTTTGAGCATCATGAAATTTATTTCTATTGATTCACCCTACTACAAATATTTTAATTCATAGAATTTGACAAAGACTACATTGAGGATTTCGAGTATATGAATCATTGTGTTTAAGGATTATGTTACTTCATGATTGTGAGAATTGACACTTTTCGACAGTGAAAAGGTTATGACATAAGGAACTCTGACATTGAAAATATTCACGAATCATTGATATTAGTAGATAATTTCAAAGTGGAGGAGAATCATATATATGATTTTGAATTATTCAAAAAATGTTCTGGATGTGGTGGAGCATGGAGATCAACCAAAAAAATAATTAAGAGGCCACCCCTCCTTATTATTCATGAACATTTTAGAAAAATCCATAATCCCTATGATTTTACTAAGTATGGGTTGATTCAAAAAAACTATTTTCGATGCAAGGATGGTCATTAGAAAAAGATTAATTTAGTCATGAATGATGTCAATGCTTCTATGTATCGAGTGATTCGTGATGATGTGATTTTCTACGGTTGATCAGTGAACTTCATGATGGAAGGTTATTCTAATAAGGTAGTGTGCTTTGCGATGGCATGTTATTAGGAAAAGGAAAGGAGTTTTTCTATGTAGAGTGCTTTGTGATGTACTGAGCATTGTAAAGGAGAGATATTTTGGATGATGTAGATTCGAAAAGGATCTTGGAAAAGGTGCTTTATAACAGGATGTTTTTAAATATTAGTTATAAGTCAATTGGGGTTTTAGTGTGCATCAAATCAGGATTTAGATGCATGATGAGTCTAATGTTAGACAGAGAAAACAACTTTAATGCCAAAAAATTGAAACATACTTCAATTCAATAAACGGAGTTGTACATCTCTCAAAGTAGTCAGCTAGGAAGAGTTGAAAAATGATATTTGAGTGATGAAGTGTGTTATCCCCAAATCATTGCAAATGTAGTGTGATGGACACATAGTGACTATATTGAAACTTGTTTACTCCAAAAGTAGTTAATATTAGTGGATTTAGGTATTGATCACACACTATTAGTGTATGATCTTGCGATGTATCCCTTAGTGGCGAACCAAGTAAAAGTGGGGTGTTGTCTATATGCATCTGATTTTTTTATTTCTGTTCTAATCCACCATACATATTTATAAAGTTCCTACTAATGTGGGAACAAGATCCATCACATTTAATGAAAAATTTGACCCCTTGATTCACCCCTCCCCTATCAGTTTTCTTTGGGTTCCAACACTTATAGAATAACGTAATTATCAAATCTCGATAGTGACTTATCCTAATCCCATTTTGATAAATCCACTTCAGCTAAAATGACATCCATAACATGGATATGAGTTAATAATTTTTATATCTAATCATATATTATATTTATTAATCCTTTTATCTCTATAAGGTTTATAGTTATCAAAATATTCCTTATTGAGTATGCCCTAGTTATTCCAAGGGGCAGCAACCAATCAATAGGGTGATGCAATATTCATATAATTATCCACCAATGGTTGTTTTCATTCATTATTTTTGAAAACATCCTCATCATATATGGAATTATGTGTCTCTAAGGGACTATTTTTAAACTAAAGTACGCTGACATTCCCATCATTGGATAATTTCAAGCATTGATTGAATTTCGAAGGCACCACTTCATGAAAATGATCATAATGTATTACAAGAAAGAAATTATATGGTGTGTCCTGATGGATCATCAAGAACATGGTGTTATACATTGGATTGCCAAATTGATCCTTGAGGTTGATATTACCCAGAGGCCTTTTAAATCTCTTTTTATACACATGAATGGTTATCTTTATCATAGAAAATCTGCCCACTCTATATCCCAAGCATCAGAGGGTCTGAATCAGAATGAGGATAATCCCAGATCAATTTTCAACCAGATCCCTTAAAATTAAAATACAATAAAGTTTTTATAAAAAATACATATGTAGGATAGGAACCTTAATAACTTCTTCATTTTCATGTTCTATGAGCACAATTATGACATGACATTTTGATGGAAAAGTCTCCACTCGGTACACCTCAGAAGTTGGGTATTCTACATTGATCTTCTGTTTTCTCTAGAGGGCCATTAAAAGTTCCTCTTTGAATTATTTAATAGATGGATAACATAAAATATTAATATTTTGGTTCCATAAAATGTAAAATATTGTAGGATAGTGTATTTTTATCCCATAATTTTTTATTTCCAAGGGGGGTTTCATTATTAATTGGATTAGGAGATTCATTTTTTGACATGTATGGTCCTGGCTCTTTTGAAGAGGTCGAGGGAGTATTTATTTCAATAATGGGGGTCAAACCTACCAACAAATTTGTCTATTCTATTCCTACAATTCCACCAAATCCACTAATTCATGTAAAATGGTTGGGATTGAAATAATACTGATGGAATTTGAGGAATCTCCATGTTTATTTTTGGAGTTATAGAGTGATCACCAATGGGTTTTTTATTCATATATAGACACTGTATGGATTTTAATGGAATATTAGGATTCACAACGGCCATTCCATCACTTATATCCTCATCATATGTGTTTTCAACATCCATATCCTTCATTGGGTATAGATAACTCATACTCAGAGGGTTTTGCATAAGAAAATACGAGGCCTACATATTAAAATTGGGCTAGAGGATATAAAATGAGTTCTTCATCCAATGAGGGTTCCATTGAGTAATCTGGTTATCAAACAACTATCCAACCTTTGACAAAACATATTTCTAGTATCCCTTATCTTCTATTTTGGAGACATTTAAAATATTTAACAATGATATGGAATTCTCTAGTATCACCTGTCCAGAATCCAACATTCATTAGAGAATGTCTTTGAAGACAATGAATTCTTGGATGGTGTGACACAACCACAAATGGAAAAGAATATAGTCAATATAATTAGGGAGATTAACCTTTTGGTTTTTCTATTTCATGGATAACTTTTTTGGTTATTTAACATGGTTTTTGGGAAATAACCTAGGCATTCTAATTTCATAAGGAATATTCATTATTCATCCAACCAAAAAATAATGGGAGATCATGATCCCTTTTTTTTATTATGGATATTTTGTTTCTACATCAACATGATGCAAGAAAAATAATTATTGGAGGTCATCCTTGTTTCATGATAGGGATCTACAACTTGTTTGAGGGTTATAAATATAGTTACAGTACTACCAAACCATTGTACATGTGCTGATGGAATGTGATAAGATTTATCTTAGGTAAGTTGAATGAAATATTTTAAATCTGGGTCTATTTCAATAAACTTATAGAATACACATGGATACTTCATCATGTTTAAATGTGTGAACAACTCATACCAAATATTTTCCGTATATTGTTCATGTTTTTTCTCTAATGAGAGTGGTATGATGAGTCAATACGTTAGTAACTTCCATCTTGAGATGGTGTTATAAACCCTCACATTTTAATACTGTTTTAATTATTGGATGTTGATTATTATAATTTTCCATAGTGTGGATATGAATTTTTAAATGAATTGATGATTAAAGACTTCCCATCATATAATTGATCACAATGGAAGGGTTTTTTATAATGGATGATACTTTAAAAGTCATTCATTGTGAAATATGAGATTATATATCTCATTATTCTATAGTACCATCCATTCTAATAGAGATAGACTTTTAGATCCTCTAGGTGGATATTTTTATGTATCCACAACAATCCCTAAATCATTCGCAGTGTTCCTCAATATAGGTGGAAATTCATCATTCAGATGTTCTAGGATATGTATCCTTCTCTGATTCCATGTATGAGAAGACTTATTTGGTGTATCAATATCACCTAAATCTTGATTAATAGTTTAAATATTTTATGATAGTTAATTTTTTTCTTTATTTAGATAATATGTTATGTTAATAGTGATGAAATTAACTGAGGTGTATTGGGATATAGTAGTTATCCCATTAATAACTTTGTAGTTGGGTGATTATGCACTTCTTACACAATCTGATGGGGTTTCATTAGTGTCATTTGTCTCAATAATATCCATATTGGACTATTTTTTCTTATTAAACATAAGGGGATTGATTTCATTTGACATATATTCCATACATTTTGGTACATGAGTAGAGACCTTAAGGGTATTTCACATCATTATTGATAAAGTATCCCCAAATATTAATGTTATATCTCATGGTTGGAAGAAAATATGGCATTCCATTCAATGATATTTACCAAAATATTGGAGATGACTGATTCCTTCAAGGGTGATGATAATGATAAAAATTCACAAACCCTTATGGGATGGGGATGATTCAGGACTACTCTTGGAACATTCAAATCCAATTATGGATGATTTTTTAATTCCATGTCTGGATTTGATGTCTCTTAAAATTAAAATTGAGATATTAATTCCAATATCCCTATAAGACATGTTTGATCTAGCACCACAACTAAATTTAAAAGGACTCACTAAGTGTGAGATGAATATGGTTGTGGTGATTGAGATAAGAATTCCCCCAATCATGTAGAATGGGATTGGATTTTTTCTACCACTAATGTTTTCTGGACCCACTCAGTGTTTGATTACTTTTGGGGAAGATGTGGTCGTAAAAACTGGATTAGGCCTATGGGATGGTTTTATTATAGATGGATTCTATTTTATTTTTTACTGTGATCCATTTGATATGGTGAAATAGTGCTTCTTTATGATTAGGGTTAAATGATTTCCGATATTTGGAGTCATTTTTATGGGAAGATTTTGGGTAATCCCAAACATTAGTTTCCATGAATAATGTGCATTCTGATTATTTGGAGGGTCAAAACTTTATGGTCTTAAGACATCTTCCACTATTCATGATGTAGTTGTATCTTCATTATGGGGATTTATTTTTATAATAACCAACTACCTCAATCATTACATAGTCCAATGATATATTTTAGGACTATGTCATTACATGAAACCATATATGTGGAGTTATGATGCTTAATAGATACCATAAAGTTAAAATCTCAATTATTTACCCATATTTGGATAGGGATATATGTTGATGCATTAGAGATCATTTTCAAGATAGTTGTTGTTTAATAGCAGCAACCATACTGTATATTTTCACTCTGATTTTCTAGTATTTTCTCCTAAGACATAGATATTCAAAACTTGTCCATTTGGAAAAATAGTATGTGTATGATCTGAAGGAGACCCTTTTATATAGTATATGGGATATTTCTAGCCTTTACCTAATAGGGAGATGACCACATGTTTATTTACAATTAGGGAATACTATCCTACACTAGAACATCTTGGATCACATAGTTGTATGTGGTGTTAGGACGAAAAATGGTTGAGAGGCTGTTTCCATATTTCTATCTCTAATTATTTGTGTTTACATCATATTTACCAAATATATATGCCTCTAGTTTGTTAGATAACACATTATTATTCTTGGGGTCACCTGTTGATCATGGTGAAGTACTACTAATAGTAGATGGGGAATTATATTTGACTAAACCCAATGTTTTGAGACCCTTTTATATGACATTGTCTATGTTTTTATGACCTCCCCAAATGAAGGTGTCTATGATCGGGGAGCAGTTTCTTTTCCATGAGAGATATCACCATGTAGAGGTTTACAACTATAGATGTTAGGTGTGGAGTCCTTATAATCCATACCTTCACTAATATAAGGAGGACTACAAATGTAATGATATCATTATAATTTATTTAAAGTGTTAAAATAAACGTGATGTGTTTCATTTATGTATCAAATATATAAATGGAATCTTGAATTGAGTGTATCAAGGATATGAGCTTTATTCTACATCATATAATGAACATGCCAATCTACCTTTGGGGGTTATGAAAGGTTATGTGCCTACTAGATGATAGTTTCTCTAACAAGATTACACCCATTTGGTAAAACATGGATATAATGCCACTACTAAGAAGCCACTATAGCTTATTTATGATCTTCTTTGTTATTGGAAAAAAATGAGCATATTTGTTAGTGTATTCCAGAACATTCTAGGAAATCTAGGATGAATAAGGATTTGGAGCCCAGTTAATATTTGTATTCCCCTTTATAATATACCAAAAAACTACAAGAATAGTTTATGGGATATGAGCCTCCACCTATATATCCTTTATAATATGGTGGTACAATCATTCATTGATGGAGGTTGTGTAACAATCCTAGATTGTTTCAGCTACATGAGTATTCCTAGTAGCTTCATTAAAGGGATATAACCCTTCTCTTATGTTATTTTCATATTTTATTAAAAACCCTCATTTTGGGTGGGGATACAAGCTCGTTCATGTTCCTTTTGGGTATTCCACTTGTCATATTTGAAATAAATATTCACATCTACTAAGTAATGTGCCAAACTAAGCTGGTTAGTCCATTTTAGAGTGGGGATATGATCCCATCCTATGATTTTGGTATATTCCACCAATATTTTATACTGGAATGTTCACCATTCCCTATGAATGATAAAAAGTGATTTGGTGATCCCCGATCTGAATGGGGATAAGAGTATGGTCCTTTGCCTCATCCTTTTCTAGGATATATTGATAATCCTACAGTATGGGGGAAGGAAAATATTCTTTATCTAGTGTAGAAACATGTTGGTATAGTTCATGGTGATATACAACACTAGATACTGGGTTCGGGATATGTATCGATACCTATATCAATACCAGTTCTTGAATATTTCAGTGGAGTTCTTATAGTATTGAAAGAATGTAGTGACACTTTAACATAGTGTTTGTAGGAATATTGGGCAACACATTTTCAATTATTAAGACATAATTTTAGATGTGTTTAATTTAAAATAGGATATAATCCCACCCTTTTCCTCCTTGAACCATTTAAATAAGCCTATTGAATTTATGTGCGGGTGAAGTGATATATTCCTCTCCAAAGATTATTTTGTTAATATGCTTTTAGACAAGATTCAAGTGATCATAGATATGAACCTATCCATTGGGTACCACTAGAATATGTCAATGAGACTCATTAGTGGATGTACGTATATGACCATATTCACATTTATCCATAACATTTTGTACCCAGTTATACCTCCTTTCTACCCATACATGAGGTTCCTGGGTGGAAATATTCATGGTGGTTATCTCGTCAGGAGACTAAGGGGAACTAGTGGGATGATACCAATGATTTAAGTTGATATGAGCCCTTTAAAAAAGATCACTACTGGAAAACTAACCTATACCAACGGTTTGGAATCGTTGGTATAGGCCTCCAAACCGTTGGTATAGCCTATACCAACGGTTTGGAGAACCGTGGCGAAGTAAGCCGTTGGGATAGGTCTATACCAACGGTTTTGGGAAAACCGTTGGTATAGACCTATCCCAACAGTTTTGAAAACCGTTGGCATAGGTAATATGAAAATCTATTCCAAAGATTATAAAACCGTTGGTATATGTATTTCAAAAAAAATACATTCGGTGTGATTTGATCCCTGAACCCCTCGTTTATAATAGAACGACTTAACCACTAACCTAATATGACTTTTTTAAACATAATTTCATAAATATATATTTGTATTATAATAATTATTTAAAATTTAGATTTATATAATGTTCTCGTGCAGTAGACCTGGAAAAAAAATCGAAGAACCTATCCCAACGGTTCGCAAAACCGTTGGGATAGGTACATATTTTCTTTCGGGGTGTATGCTGGATTTTGGGGCACCCATTCCCAAAGGTTTGGGATAACCATTGGGAAAGGGGTGGGTCTTTCCCAATGGTTCTCCGAAACCGTTGGGAAAGGGGTGTTTTGAGCTCCCTTTCCCAACGGTTTTGGAGAACCGTTGGGAAAGACCCACCCCTTTCCCAACGGTTTGGACCAAACCGTTGGGAAAGGGGTGTTTTGAGCTCCCTTTCCCAATGGTTTGGGAGAACCGTTGGGAAAGACCCACCCCTTTCCCAACGGTTCTCCCAAACCGTTGGGAAAGGGGTGTTTTGAGCTCCCTTTCCCAACGGTTTGGGAGAACCGTTGGGAAAGGTTGCCTATACCAACGGTTTTTACAAACCGTTGGTATAGAAGTGTTGGGAAAGATCCCATTTCCAGTAGTGGATATTAAATTTGTATATATCCATAGAAAACTCATGGATCCAACATTATATTATATGGGTGGTTTTGATTATTGCACGTTGTGGTTAAACATCAAAATTTATTGTTGGTGGAGATAAGATCCAATAGATTCATTAAAAAATTCCCTAAACAACATATACATGTTATATTGAATATACAATTTTGTATCCATGAATACTCAAGGGTCAATATCAAACAATTTCAGTTGTATTCCTAAAACATCATATTTTCTTTCCATAGCTCAAGGCATTAAGTGGGTGAGGTTTATTTTATACCCACATATTTTACTACTATATCTATGGTTCTAGAAAATTTTTTTGATGAATAAATAATCTCAACTCATGGTGTTATTTTTGAGAGAAATATATGTAGTCACAATTAAAATATTAAAAATGGGCACTGATTAATGAATTATTTCATTTGGTGAAATGATTAGTCATCTATGCATGGGTGACAAAAATATCTTCTATTGTTCCCGTTCATCTAATTTTCTCCCATTGAATTTTCACTGTGAAAATGTCTTATTTCATAAGATCCACAATTAAATATTATTATCAAATGACATCACATTGGGTATACCATTTCTATTTTTATTGGGGATGAAAAAGAACATTTACCAAAAATAATCATTTTTTATTATTAAAGAGATTCATGCTAGGTTCACCATTTTTTCCATTATGAGATGATATATTTCTTGAGGTTTGGTATGCAATATTCTCTAAAACTATAATTATTTAGTTATTCATACCTTACATGCTATCACATTGGGTTAACCATTTTTATATCTTATTTAAACACCCAATAACTCCCATATCCATAGCAATGTACATTCATGATTTATAATGGATAAATTACTCTGAGGTATTTACATGTAATGACATTTACGAACTCATAAGGGTAGATAGAATATTAGTTTAGTCTCGTCACACCATTTTGTGGGGAATTATTTCTAAATCTATGACTATTTGTTTCAATATTTAAGATATGAATTCAAATCACTTCCATACCCTAATGCGGGACTTGTTATATAAATAAAATAGGAAGGTGTTGAATCTTTTTGTGTTTAAAGGGCATACTACTAATGAGACCATATATATTTATTCGAGGGTTTCCATTAATTTCCCATTATTTATTTTCAATGTGTAACTGTTTATAATAATATGTCATATAACTAGGAACACTAGATTTTAATTGCTTCTTGGGAGGTGATTGGTGATTTAATGATAATATTGATCCTTCAAGAGGAGTCTTACATATCCTATGTATAATAATAATAAAAATGCATATAATTAATTTAATTTCAATCCATGTAGTTTAACATCATTTAGGAAGGACATATATATGGGTTATTTGGCATGGGGTATGGAGCTTTAGCTTTATGAAGTAATCCTACGTATCATCTTAATAATAGGAAGCAGGCTCGTGAGAGTCTGATCATCACCCTAGATGGTGATGGAAAGTGAGATATAACTAATCCCATCAATGGTTACATCCCAAGGGTTTAAAATAAGGGAATTAATTTAAGAGATACAAAAAATGGATTCCATTTTATGGGGGAGGAAATATTATACAACTAAATTGTTTCTAAACATTACAATTTTTCTAGATCTAGGATATTCATGATTATATGGAAATAATAATTTCAAATCCCTAATCCCATTATTTTCATGCTCTGGGTGAGAATTATGGTATTTGATATGATCAAACTCACTGCATATGGATATATGGTTTATGAATTAGGGTGGTCATTTTGGTGTCTTTGATATAGATCTGATACTATTAGAAGGTGTTAATCAAATACTTCATATAGTAGGAATTAGATTCCTTGAAGATAAATGTGTTGAAAAATCATGTGAGTTTTCCAAAAAAGGTTATTATTTCCCAATGTTTATTCTAGATATTCTTGATATGTCAGAGGGTATATTTAGAACATGGGTTACATGTTGGTGATGTCTGTTGGTCATTTCACTTTTTTGTTTTTACATATTATGGAGATCTAGACAAATCCAAGTGATCTAATAGAAATTTATGAGGATTATTGTATTTAATTTCTTAGTTATATTTTTCACGATCCAGATGACTTTTACAGGGGCTTCCCCATGAGAAGGTTTACATGTCCAAGTCACTTTGCATGATTGAAGCAAACATTTTATAGGGTAGCCACATGATTCAAATGACTTGTGTAGGGATAATTTGTGTGATATATATGGACATGTAAAATAGTGTCTCCTAATTAGAGAAAGTATGTCAAAGGTATTGAACATGATCAAGCTAACATGTCTAGAGGATATCACATGTCTTGTCCGATATGCTTGGAGGACATTACTTGTCTGATATGCTTGGAGGAAATCACATGACTTGGATAACATTTTTAGGGGACTTGACTTGAACCGGATAATATGCATATGTGATGTCACATGAAAATGATAGGTCATGCAATGTTCATGGAACCTTCAAATGAAAAATATTTTATCATACTTTTCATAAGACATAAATATTTTTCACACCATATTTCATATATTCCACAATTTTTACCAAGTATTGGATTGTTGAGACCTCACATGAAAAACTCTAATCAAGGAAACTAAATTAGATAATTTAATAGACACACCCAAAGACCATAAAATAAATATAGGTTGATCAAATGAAGTGTATATATTTACTTCATAATCCCATAAGTTGTTCCCCATCTTTACCTAGTGGATGATCCTTGTGAATGTATGGGTTTCTCCTTAGAGAAGACATCTCTCACCACTACTCACCCATTTGACTGTTTTTTGAAGAGTGGAGTAATTTATAATCCTCACTACCCTGATTCTATGCCTCCTTTAATGGTTCATATATTAGAGGTATATTCTTGAGTTGGTGGAGTATCACACATTTATGATGAACCAGTTGCCTGTTATCCGTGACATTATCTTTCTATCAGTGATAAATAATGTTTGTGTAATCACCCATTCAAGGGAATATTTATTGGACCCATGTCACTTCATAGGGATTCTCATAATAAAAAATGTTATTTTAAAGGGACTTCGTATGATAAGGATAACATTTAAAATAGTATTCCCCAAACTTGAACCAATATCTAAGTGACTTTTCCATGATTAACGGGGTCTTGTATAGGGATCATTATGACATCAAATTGTCTATTAGTGTCCCTTTGTGAGATAAAACCATCTAGTAAAATACCCCTTTCTAATAAAATCTACACGACAAAGGGCCTTAATACTATTCTTATGAATTTTTAGGGAGTCTGAATGATATTAAGACACATACAGAAAAATATTTCACATGATTGGGGGAGACATATGTGGGGCCCATTTTGAGATCATGTGTACTAGTTGGTGGGTCGTGACATGAAAAATAGTATAAAAAACTTTCAAATATTGGTTCCCCATTTTTCATATTTTATTCATTATTAAACATGACATAAAACATTTAAACATCATTTGTAAATTAGGGCATCAAAGGATCATTAATGGATATCACAACAACATGTGCTCAATATCATAGATAGTAATCCTCCTTCTCTATGGATCCAAATGGGAATCATATGATCAAATGGAAATGTATGAGGGCCTACGCATGATGAAGGTGACATACCTGATTGATTTCCCATGGCATGAACAACATGTCACTTGTGATATTATCGAATTGTAGAATAGATCATGTGATTCATATGATCCCTTCTTGTCAAAATCAGCATACCATCCCTCACAAGATGATTCCGAATTTTTAATCATTTTATGAAGGGTGTTTTGGTGATGTTGAGATGTATATATCTTTAAATGTAAAATAAAAGGAGGAATTTTATGTTATCAATTTCAAGGTCATAATGAATTATGGGGGGATTCATTGGATCATTAATGAATAATACAAAGAATATTACTTGTTCACATTACCTTTTTTGGTTCATGGGATCTTGTGTCTTATTATGGGTCCTGTGATCGATGCCACCTAGATGCCTATTATATATGTCTCCATGCTACTACTTCCTACATTTTTAGATTAAATACTACCTATATTTTAGGAATTTCATTATTTCTAAAATATAGGATGCTTATTTTCTAGTCAACAATAAATGTATTTTAATAAGGCCTTGAAAATAGGAATACGATGTCCAATGGTATGAATTCCATCATTATAAATATAGTTATTATTATCAATTTGATTATTTCTGTTCTTATATTATTAAGGGTTTTATTCCACTTATAATATTAGTTTTAGTAAATATTTTATTATTGTTTATATCTTCCATATTATTTACACATTATTTTCTTATGAGATATAATATATTGTTTGATTTACTATACTAATAATTTTAAATAGCTCTTTATTATGTTTTTATTACACCAAGATACCGAGGAAATATCTATTAATTATTTCAGGAATATACTAGATGATATAATAATATACTCACTAGAAATTTAATTTTTTTTCTTCATGTTTTATTATGTAATTTGAGAATAATTTATGTTTCTAGTATCCCATGATGGTAAAACAATACAATCCTTAATGATTACATCCCTTATATCTTATTATAATTTATTAAAATAACCACTATATATTGGTTACTATAATTGGGATATTATATAGTATTTATAATAGTTGAATAAATGGGAGATGAATGGAAAATTATAACTTTTCATCCATGGTTAGAAGGTGGGTGGAATTATAATTATAGTCAAAAGATGATGTGAAATGACTTATGATAGATATTAATATAAATGTCTAATCAAAATAAAAATAATAGGATTCCACTATAGTTGTCTAAGTCTAGTATATTGTTATATATGTTATCAAATATAAATCATCAGATAGTCAAATATTTTAATATGCGAAGTTAGGATATCTAAAATTGTTTTATAAGTGAATCTATTGAAAAAAATACTATTGGTAAATTTAATGTAGTATTGGAATTATTTATGTAGGATGATTAAAAAAATTTAGACTGAGATATTTAGTTATAAAAGAGTGGACAAGGATTTTCTAGACAAGAGGCCAATCGATAAAAACAGTAAAGAAAATATATTCACAATAAATAATACATTTGTAGAGGTTAACACTATATTAGGACCTTACATGGAGAGATGTACTATTTTGATAAATTCTTATAATTATATCTATATTATGTGATATTATAATACATAATTCATTTATTAATGTATAATTTTTAAATAAATTTTAATTTTTTGGAGTTAATTCAATAATCATTGGGAATTTTTATTCTATGAGGTAAAATTAATGATAAAAGTTTTAATTACCAATACTTCTTCGTTATGATTTCGAATGTAAAAATATCAGGGAGATTAATATTTTATAAGTTGAAAAAATATAATATTACATAATGGATCGACTGGATAATGAAATTCCAGACTCAAAAAATTAATTAAATTTGGAGAGTTCATTTTGTTTCTCTTTGTGGGACTATCCATACTTCTGAAGGAGAATTGTATATTCATGAAAGGTTGGAAGGATCCTATAGCTAGTGATGTTGGCACCATATCATGTCAATTAGAGAGGATAATATTTAGATCAAAGGAAGGTAATGATCAACCTAAATATATAATAGTGGTGGTTTAAAATACAGATGTTTTGATATACGATTATTTTAAATCACAATCAAGGAGAAACATGAAATTTTGCCTTTTACTAGTTCCTATGATGGTCCTCATATCTCCTTTTTATTATCTGATAATAATATTAATATTAAAATAATAGAAGGATTAATTAAAATGTATTGAGAAGAAGGAATTAGTTAAATCAATAATTTTAACCTGTGATGTTTTATTTTTGTTTTCAAAAAAGGAAAACTATTCCATTAGGTTACGATTCATTATTTATTAATTTAATTCGAAGATCTTGAAAAAAATTCTCAACCCCTAAATTTGATTGTTTAAAAAAATTAGTAAAATGATATCATTTATTTTGCAAAATTTATCTTTTTCATGGATATCATCAATTAGGGGTATATGATAGGGATATTCTAAAACATTTTCATGATGCAGAAATTTGAATTTTTTATTTTTTCTAAAGCATTTCTGGTTTACCAATGTATATGAAGTTTTTAAATCATCCCTAAAATGAATCATTTGTAAGTATTTAATTGAATATTTTTTAAATTTTTCAAAGAAATATTCATATATTCACTATTTAGGTAAGATCATTGGAGGAACCTATAGATTGTTTTGAAAATTGTACATTATATTAAAGGGTATTACATATTCTAGAAAAAATCATCTTCTGAATTCATGAAGTCAAATATATTGGAAATTTTATTACTAAATATGAATTTTTTTTTACCATAAACAATTAAAAGTGTGGATTTTTTTAGAATGAAATCAATATAATATTTCTCGATCAAAGGTTATTTTATTATCGTGATATTACCAAGTTTTGGGTATGGTTTATCCAAATTTACTTTTCCATTGATTGTATCGAGTAGAAATTTATATAATATTTTTGTCGAATTAAATTTAATCATTTTGAAATTTTTATTTGAAAAAAACACACACATAATATTGTGTTATACATAATACTGAGTATATCTTTTGTGATACACAACACAAATTTTATTTTTCATTACAGGCAAAAATGATAGCATGCTTGACACACAACACCAAGAATCAACGAATCATGAAACAATATTATTTTATATATATACATAATAACTTATCCATTAAATATTTGTTTTTAATAGGGTAAATTAATTTAATCAATATAAAAATAAATTCACTATTCAATATAACTTTATTTATAAATTTATAGTAACTAATAAATCAATTTCTACTACAGTAATTATATTCACTAAAAAAATATTTTCATAAAAAATAAGGCTTATCTATTTTTGTGGGAAAATATTATAATATATATATATATATATATAAACTCGAAAATTTATTTTTTTAAAATGAATTCTTTTTTCCAAATCATAAAATCAAAATTATTTTAGTGAGAAATTGTGAATTTTTTAATAAAATATAGATTTTTCACCGAATCATGAAAAATATAATTTTTGGAATAACCTTAATTTATTTTCAATAAATTATTTATAATAAATGAAAAATAATGTTTTAAAGTAAATAAGTATTAATTTTTGAAATTTAATCCACCTAATTAATTTTGAATCATCATTATATTGGATTTTTGTATGAGTTTATTTTAAGGTTTTGAATAGGTTTTTTCTGAAAAGTGTTTTAATGTGAAAAATGTTTCTCCATTTTTATTCAATAACATAATAAATACTATGGTATGTTTTATATTAAATTTATTTATTATATGTCAGTAAATTATAATCAAGTCTAATACATTGATTATTATTAGACATTTAGATAATAAAAACATATTTAGTGCTTCAAAAATACACTTCTTGAAACCATTTTTTCATCACGTCTGTGGGGTTTTATTTTAATTTAGTTTTTGAAAATTTTAGTAAATTAATTTTATAAGAAAAAAAAATTTTGAAATCATAATTTCAATATTATATTTTGTTACATTTTTGGAGTTTTTATTTCAATGATTAATTTTTTGATGAATAGTTGGACAATACTAAATTTTTTATGAAAGATATATTTTCATTTTAATAGTTAATAAAGTCAAATTACATATTTAATTGATTTTAAAATTAAATTATTCAAATTATAAATAAATTATTCTAATTTGGGTCATTGTAATCAATTTCATACATTATTTTCATATAAGAACTCTAAAAACAACTAAATATTGTCTCCTTAAAAAAGTCACATTATCATCACTCTTAAGGGATTAATTTTAAATTAAAAATTCCTATTATTGTTAGTGGAATTTGGAAAAATGTATCGTGAAATAAGAAAAATAATCAATAATTTTATCTAATAATTTAAAATTCTTTTTTGAGAAAATGAATAGTAAAGAAAGTCACAAATCAATTACCGTAGTGTTGGTAAAACTAGGTCAATTGAGGGAATGAAATTAAACATATAATGATCGAAATGTCCAATAAAATTATCTAAATTTTTTTTGGACATATTTAAACACTTCAACAAATATGTTTTGATAATAATCCATTTTTCCACTTTTTTACATATTAAAATTGTTGTAGGAATACATTATTCTAAAAAATACCAAGTGAGTCCTCTTCCCCACTTATAAAAGGTCCTACCATTAAAACCATATGGCTCTTCAAATCCATGGAAAAATATATTTCAAAAAACAATAATCATATCTTATATGACCATGTTTTTATTTAAAATAATCCAATATGCCTTTTAGTGTAACCCTACAGAGGATACCTGAAAAAGAGAAAACATTCCCCAAAGAGCATTTTTGTTTTATTTACTCTTCCACCCCAACTATTATTATTATATCATGATTATATAATCACCACAATATGTTCTATTTATTAATATTTTGTTATTTTTAGTTAATTAATTACATAAATCTCCACATCCATCATATGGGATTCAAAATCACCATTCTAATGCATAGTTGACTACAACCTTATGATCCTATGGAATTCATTTTTCCATTTTCCCCCACCAATGGTTGAAAATAATGATAGATATATTTTTTATATATGGTATTTATGATATTATTATTATTCATAAATTTTTATATCACACATAACATCATGATTTTAATTTTATGGGAATATAATAACATCCATCGTGGGTAAGGTGGTTTGCTGACTCATGAAGTGATGTGATATTTTCACTCTTTGTATAGATTATGTTAAAGATGGATTTAATTATAATATGTGATATATAAGTCAAAAAATATTTTATGTAATTATAATTTATATCATATACCTTTATTTATTTCGTTATGAACGAAAATGCTGAAAGGATTCATGCAACACATAGCCAATTATCACCAATAAATGGCTATTTCATTGCCTATATTTAAATTTTTTCTGCATTTTAAATAAATATATAATGAATAAATTTGATATTTATATCATGATCAACATTATGAATATTATGTATCCTGAATCAATTTAAGATTATCAAAAGTAAAAAATTAAAATATACACAAAATAAAAAGTGGTTATTACACCAATATTGATTTTAAAATGGAATGGTTAATAAATATGTATTAAAGGACACAAGTAAGTAATATATGGTATGATATATATGATTATTTTTATGTAATATATTTATTATAATTTTTTTATTATATAGTTTGTTTATACATTCACATAGAATGTTGAGATTTATAGAACTGGATTTTGGTCTCACATTTATTTTTCTATAAAACACATGAAATATAAACCATTTTTTTTTCTAAAATGTGTATATACTTCCCATAAATTAATATTATTATTCATATGATACAAAATATTTTGTTTCACAAGTCCATTTTATATTATCTATTTCACAATGGTTATGGTTCAAAAGATAACCAATATGTATTGATTTTTTGTCTCGATTTTACTTCTTCAGGGAATAAGTTATTGTATGCACCTATATTCTTATATGTAGTATATACACTATCCCATGAATTTTTATAACATTTATCACATTAGTTTCCATATATTTAACTTTTTATTTAATTTAATCCTTTCTAGGGAGTTATGAATCAATGTTACCGATGCATGAAGAGTTTTATGTTACCATATAATCTCTTATCATTATAGTTTATGATTATGTTTTAAAAGGATAAAATATTATCATCTATCTCTCATGAAAATAAACTATTTTATTTCCCCATAGTAGTATCATTATAATACATATTTTCACATCATTTTCCTCCCTTTACTTACTCATGTGTTCAAAAGGAATTTTTTTAATAAAAATCATCTTTTTTTCAAAAAACCAATTTCATGAAAAAAACATATTTTAGAAAAATGTTTAAACAATATTTTAATCATTCATCAAATGATTAATTAGATACATTTTTTCAGTGATTTAATTTTTTTAATTTTCTTTTCAATGATTCTTCAGGCACATTACCAAACAATTCCCTTTTAAAATTTAATAAAAATGTAAAATGATTTTTTTTCTTAACATACACGGGTTAAATAGTATTTATCATTATAATGAATGATCAAAAATTTCCAAATTTCCTTAAAAATTTTCAATGTTTTTAATGATAATGTTTTATTTTATATTCGGTAATTTTATTATTTAAAAAAATCAGTGTAAAAAATGGTATTAAAAAAGTCATAAAAATTATTGTTTTCAATGTGTGAAGGATATTATCCTAAAAAACTGTTAAATTATTTTTAAATATTACTTTATATGTATTAATTTTTTTTAATTAATATTGTTTTGAAAGGAAATTATATTCAAACATATTTTATTATAAAAGTTATTTACAACTTAAAATGTCTCGATTAATCATTCAGAATCATTTTCCATATAAGATGACATATGTTGATGTTACCTATTCTTTATTTGTGATATGAAAAAATTATTCCATTATTACACTATTTCCAAATGTTTTATTAATGGAAAAAATTTATCCATCCCATATCTCTTAAATATGTTGTACCATGATATAATTATTATAAAAACTAAATTTTTTCATGGGTTATACTATTGTGAAATAATGAAATGTTTGCGAAAACAGTCCATTTTAGATAGATTATGATATGATGAAATTTTTATGAAGCTCATTTCATTTTATGATTAATGATATTATGTTTGTTTTATGATCATTTTTCACACAAGTGTATGATTTTCATTATGTGATAAGTGGGATATATATCTTCCTCCAATGAATTGGGAAATGATAAATGTTATTTTTTCTCAAAGGGTTTATGAGTGGATTAATGAATTTAAAATATTATTGTACATAGGTGGATAAACCAAGACCAAAAAGTGGATACATGGCTGGGGATTGTAATCCTTAAAAGTGGTTACACAAGTGTTTTTTCCCATTCTTGAAAAATGGTACATATGATATCATCTGAGGCCCAATGTGGTCACACTTGTCGTTATCCAAAGCCTAAAATGAAATGATTTTTTATGGGTTACATTGACATTACATTTTCTATGTTATATTCCAATGTTTTAATCTCATTGAACATGTCCTTTCATTTTCATAAAATTATTATATTCTGAATATCCAATCTGTATGCCCTGATACAGGTTTATAATCTATGATAGGCTGGGTATAACTTTTCAAAATATGTTCATTATCATGTAACCTTATTCTTATCATATTATTTTATATGAAAAATAAATTATATATATTGTGTTTACTATTACTAAGTATCTGACACCACATCTCTAATATTTCCTTTCCTCAGGATATGATGAAAGGATTTATTTATATTAGGTATATGAAAAATAATAAATTTGATGATCATAGTGGGAAATAGTGATGATCTTTCTTAATATTAGATTAATGTGTTCCGTGTTTCAAAATCCAGAAAACTATTATACCTATTAGGTGTTTGTTTTTGTAATGTAATAAATGTTTATATAATTATATGTAAAATCATTGTATCATAATACTATATATATATAGTTGTCCAGATAATAATGACTTAGTTTAAATTTGTAAACTATGATGAGAAGATATTATATATATACCTAGGGATATTTACAAGGATATGTCTAGAGATTTCTCGAAGGAAAAGTCTAAAGATAAGAGAATGTAATTTGTTAAGTGGTAGAAACTATTGTATCTAATAAATTAAATATGTATCTGGATATTATATGTTGATGCATATCTGTAATAGATATACCATGT
The DNA here is from genome assembly GCA_963277665.1 of Viscum album. NCBI lineage: Eukaryota > Viridiplantae > Streptophyta > Magnoliopsida > Santalales > Viscaceae > Viscum > Viscum album. Next base: position 323,925,012 of record OY728152.1, on the reverse strand, counting down.
GATAACAACCACAGAACACCATGTTATTCTATACTTAATTGGGAAGTGGTGCAAGAAAATGCACCTTGTTGAACATGAGGCTTGACACTCTCTGGGGAAATTATTTTGAAATTCAAAAAATCATTGTGAACTATCATGAAATATTTAAATAGATTATTACTATGAATTTCCATTTATAAACAAAAGGTTTCATAGATTAAAAATAAGTTGTCATGATTCTGACATCCAATATGTAATGTTTTTCAAGATTATGTGGGTTTCTTCTATGATTAGTTCTTATCACACTATGATTTCTTGTTTTAGTAAATGGATAGAAGAAAAATGAATATGGATAACATTGAATATGATGGAAAATTTTCTAATGAAATTTTAAATGGGATGATGACTTGAGAAAAGTATTTTTTGATTATACATTTTTGGTTTTTGTGGAACATTATTAACAATGTGTACCTTATCCAACTCTTAGACTCACCAATGGAGATAAGAAATGATTCCACTAATATTTTGGGTAGTACATAACATTGAAAAAGAAAGATTTATTTTTATAGTTTTCATGAATTTGGGAAGAAACAACCAAGTTTAGGTCTGATAGGAATATTAATATGTTTTGAATATAGAATGGATAGAAACAAATCTAGTAACTACAAATGAAAAAAGGAAAATTTTGGTTAATAAACTACATGAGAATATTAGTCTCCTTATATTATTATTTACAAATTAGTGTTTTACATGTATAATGTAGGGTAATTTTGAAATTCGTTTTCCTTTGAGGAAATATTGTGATGAAAATCAACAAGGTGGTAGAAGTAATGGTAATGTTGCTGATAATGAAGAGACAACAATTAACACATGTAAGGGAAGAATTATTAAGGAATGAGATGATAGGTCATAGTTAATTGTTTGAAAATGATGTGGGGTGATTAATTTTTTTATGTATTCGAATTCAAAAACTATGAAATATCTATAATGAAATATATAATTATTGTTTAGTACTTGTTTTTTAATGGATTAGAAATAATTTATTGAATTACGTTAATAGAATGTAAGAGTGAATCATTAGTAAAGTGATATTTTGATTATGGTAAGGTAACACATATATTTTCGTGGGGTTGATAGTATATATTTCTGTCTAGATAATGAGACGATGGATGGGATAACGTAAATCGGATAGTATTGATGACCTCATAACTGATAAAGGATTTGTTGAAAAAGTTGTTAATGTTAACATTGTTGAAGTTTACAACATTACTATATGTGTGGAATATATTCATTAATATATGGTTATATTTAATTAATTATAATGAAATAATGTTTTAAATGAGGATCTATGCTAATAAGAGTTTCGATTGAATACATTTGGAATGTATTGACATGTTTCTTTGTGATAATTAAGAACCATTTCATGATTTTTGGAGGACTAACGATAAGTTTATATTTTAAACTTAGTGAAATTATTTATAATTATTTATATTTTAATATTTTTGGAAGATTCAAATGGATATCAATTTATAAATGGATTCATATAAACTTTGAATGAGTCTTCAGATATTAATGAATTATGTCACAATATATAAATTTATACAAAAACTATTTCTATCCATTCTGCAGTGAGGATAATTTAATATAGAAAGAATGATTTTACATTCTAATTATGGATACAATTATTTTTCAATTATCTAGGCATATAAAGTCAACCTTCATCTTATTTGATTAAGATATGAATTGGAAATTTATTATGACACCACCCAAGGGTGATATTGTGCTTTTGAAATGTAATGAAATCATGTAACTATATTTTCTCATTTGAAATCATTTACTTTACTAAAATTATATTGGAATTAAATGTTATTTTGTTATGATCATTTTTTATCATATCAATGAAATATTTCTTAACTCTTCGGATTATTTTATTTGGTTATTAGAATTCTCTTGATCACCCATATTATTGAAATTAGTTATCTATATCACATTCTATAATTATTTACTATTTTCTTCTAGGACCAAGTCTTCACTTCTCACATATGTTATCCTATATCAAATACTAGTTATGAGTTAATCTAGGAAACATTTATGTTTCCATCATTACATTTTTAAGGAAGGTTTTATAATTCCTTTATACGTTGTGTGTTTCTATGAATGAAGTTTCATGTGTTAATCCTTTGATGCTTGAGATTAATTTTGAGGGAGAAATTCATTTTAATAATTGTATAATGTAACACCCTAAGATTGTATGATTATTTTCAAATTAAATTTAATAACTTCAATAATATTAATCATAAGACACGCTTATTTTAGATCTTTTGACACCTAATATTGGTTATATCTTTCATTTAATGCATCATATAGTTTATGTTCCTCTACAAACAATGATATTAGCATGCATGACTTTCGACATTGAGTTTCTAAAAACCATGATATTATATTATTTTATAAATAATGATTATAAAATATCTTTTAAATAGGTCGGAATGAATATTATAATCAAATTTATAAAATATTCACAGAAATATTCACCAAAATATAATTTAATTTATAAATTCTTAATAAATAATTAATCATTTTTAGTAAAGTAATAATATTCCTTAAAAATATGTTTTCTTCAAAAATAATTTATAGTAATTTTAATGAGATAATATTTAATTTGTTTATAGATATTTTAGGAAAATTATTTTATATAATGAAATAAATTTTGAAATCTTCTTAACAGAATTAAATTACTGTGATAATTTGGTAATTTTTTTCAAATACTAATTTCTCAATGAATAGTGGAAAATATCGATTGTCGAAAATTAATCATTTACATTAATGAAATTATGTAATTTACATTCCAAATTAAATATTAGTGTAAATTAATTATTATTTAGTAAAATTTTACCGACATATATAATTTTTAATCAACTTTATATTGGATTTTATAATAAGTTCATTTTAGGTTCTGAAATATTGTTTTTCTTAAAACTATTTTAACATGTATAATTATTATCTATTTTAATGTATTAAAATAATAATTAATAAGTAATTATTTAAATAAAATTTATTTATAATATATTAATAAATTCTAATTTATATTCATTAAATGATTATTTATACATATATTTAATATAAAATCATCTTATCCTTGAAAATTACACATCCTAGAAACCCACTTTTTCATTTCATCTATGTATTTTGTATTAGATTGATTTTTTAGAACATTTGAAAAATTAAATTTTTCATGAAATTAGTTTTTTAATTAATATTTTAAAATTATACACTTTTTGATTTTTTTGGTGTAATCTGGAAAAGATTCATTTTTTGATGGATTATTTAAAAATACAGATTTTTTTAAAACTCCATTTTCATTGAAATTATTTATAATGTAAAATTAAATATTTAATTGATTTCTAATATAAATTAGTTCATTTATAAATTAATTAATCCAAATTAATTTTTTTATTACCAATTTTATATTGTATTTTATCATTAAAAAATTGTAAACTATTGAACAATTTTTCTTTTAAAAACACTCTTTCTCATTTCATATGCTTGATTAATTCTAAAAACGTTTTTCTACATATATTTTTGGAATTTGGAAAAATAAATTACTTATTTTTAATTAGAATAGTTTATATTATTCAATAATGAAAGCATAATTATTAACCAAAATGAATGCCAAAAGAAATTAAAATTAATTACTAAGATTTAGGTAAAAAGGTTTTACCGGGGGGTATACTAATAAGAAAAGGGTATAAATTACATTAAATTATATAAAAAATATTCACTATTATTATTTTAAAAATAAAACTTATATGGTTTTGTAATGGTCTATTTCATACCCTTATGAAATATGAGAAATGTGGAACCACTCAATTCCTTTTAAAAATACTAAGCATGTCCACTCCGCTAATTTAAAAAGCCACCCTATCCTCTCATATTAACACAATAAAAACTTTTAGATCATCCCAAAACATACCAAATTGATTTATAAATACACTAATGTCACATTATATTCAATAATTTGGATATAAATTCAACCTATAAGTATTTTAGTGCAAACTAAAGATGGTACCTAAAAAATCATCATTCTTCTACATGCATTTTTTGTTATTTCATCCTCCACCTAATAAATTATTATTGAGTCATTACTGTATAATATTAAAATTATATTCCACATAATTAAATTTTTTATGTTACGTTCATGAAATAAAACCATCTATTGTTCCGTCAAATGGGTCAAAAAATCCTCATTCATGTGTACGTTGGACTACTACCTAGGGAGGAGAGGTCATTTTTTTCCATTAACACCTGTAATGATTAGAAATAATGATGGATTTATTGTTTATATATTATCTATATAAAATTATTTTGATTTATGAATTTTAAAATCATAAATAACTTTATAGTTTCTATTTTTTGGGAATACGATAACATTGCTCGTGTGTATAGTGAACTATCATATTGTGAAGTGATATGATCTTTTCATACATTACATGGAATGTATTTGGGATTAGATTAGTAAAAATTTGTGATATATATTACATTATATTTATTATTTAATTAATTTATTTATTATTTAAATTTATATATTTTAAACACATAAGAAAATTTAAAGAACTTTCAGGTGTTTTTATGACATAACATCTCCATAAATTATGTATTTCATATTATTTATAAATAATTTATGAATAAATATAAACTTAAATATACTGAATATACATTATTTAATATATAATTTATATTATTATGGAGATTATGTAATTATAATCCATGTTGGAGTAATAAAACTAACAAATAGAACATATATGAAAAAACAATGTGGTTATTACTAGAAATATGATATTAAAAAAGATTGGTTAAATTTTTTGAAATAAAATGTTATAAGTAAATCATATATGGTATGAAATATGTATATTTTAATATGGAATATATTTAAATGAAACATATATTTATTATTTAATTGGTTTGGATGTGAATGAAGGAATTTAATGCTTATGTAAAGGGATTTATGTCTCACTATTATTCTTCTGTGAGACACATCCAATTTTCATTACATGATTCATATATGTGGTGTGTTTAATAACCATTAATATATTTTATTATTCTAATATAGATAATTATTTTGGATTACGTATCCTTTTTAGGATCACTCTTTTGTGGGGTATACGGTTTAAAATATAACAAATTGGTAACATATTATTGTATAAATTTTTCATCTTTGATACATAAGTATGATTATGAACCTATACTATTTTATGAGGTATGTATAATTACCCATAAAATATTATGGAAAAAATAAAATTATTTTCATCATATTAAATGTTTCAATTAATGTTATCCTTTCATGTGGATAAATATTTAAAATTACCTAAGTTGGATGAGTTTTATATTAAAATATCAACTCATCTATAGATTATATAACACTATGTTTGGGAAGGATAAAATCATATGATATATCTATCATGAAACTCATTATTATTGTTATCCACTTATTATTAAACAATAATATATTATTTTCAATCATTTTATTCATTTTATATTCTCAATAGCTAATAAACAACGGTTTCAATGAAAATCTTCTTTTCGGTAGAAACCCATTTTTCTTGTAAAACCATATTTTATAAAATAATAATAATAAAATATTTTATCATTATTAAAACTATTTATGAAATATTTTTTCACCCATGATTTTATTTTTTTCATGAAACATTGGGATTAATCTTAATGTTGTATCCAAAATATCACCAATTTTTCTTTTTCCAAAAATGAGATGAAATATTTGATTATATAGCATGAATGATATGAATATTATTTTCTAATATCATGAATACTCAATAAAATTATTATTCCCTTATAAGATTTAATTTCTTTTCAAATAATTTTTTTCATTTATAATTCAGAAATTTTAATATTTTAAATACATTATTTCAATATAAAAAATAATTTTAAAACGGGCTTAAAAAATATTTTTCAAATCAAGAAATTTATTTTCCTCAGAAAATATTTTGATTGACTTACAAAGATTCATTTATATATTTTTAGGGTAACATTCAATGATAATTAATTTACAAATTCCTTAGGTTGTAAAATTAAATTTCCATGAAAAGCTATATTACTCCATAAATTCCCCAAATAATCATTCAAAATTAGTTTGTATAAAAAAGTAATTTTGTTGATGTTATTCATGGTTTATCGAGGATATAAAATGAGGATACCTTTCTTAATATTTTTTGAATGATTTTTTGTAAAAAAGAATTTATGAAACCCATATCTCGTACATCGGTTATATAATTATATATTTCTTATAAAAACCACTTCCATATCATGGGTTATACTATGTTGAAATGATGAAATGACTAAGAAACTAGTATCTTTTTGACAAAATATAATATAATGTTATTTTTATGAATTCTATTTTATTTTATAGGTTATGATATGAATATTGATTTATGATCTTGGGGAAGACCTCTGTATGATTTTTATTATGTAATGTGTGTAACCTATATCTCAATACATTTCATTGGGCAATGGTAAATGTTCAATGAGATAATAGGGTATAGGGGTGGTTATACCATGCCTAAAAAGGATGGTCCATAGGTGGTTATCCTATGCATGAAAATATGGGTACACTAGTGGTTATCCGATAACCATAAAGGAGGGTACATGGGTGGTTAGCCTGTTCCCGAAACAGAGTACATAAGAGTTTATATGAATCCCAAAATAGGTACACAAGTTGTTAGCCACATCATAACTTTTTATTAATTTTTTTTGTATAGCCTTGACATAATAGTTTCTATTATTTTGTGTCTTCCACCTATCAACGTATTATGCTAATTTTATTCTCTCATGGATTTTTTTCGTTGATTACATTAGGATCAATATCTTATGAACATGTAATAATTATTTCATGATTCATGATTGTGATCTATGATAGTTTTTTTATAAATATCATAATACATTTTCATGATCATGAAACCTTATTTCGATCTTATAGATTCATATGATTATATTTTTATATAAGTTTTATTTACTATTATTACGAATCTGAGCTCACCCTATCTTATATAACCTTTTCCTAGAATTTCAAAAAAGGATATATTTTGGTTATGTCAATGATGATTTCTATATGGGAAGAACATTATGGTAATTATTGAGGAAATTAAAATATATTAGAAAATTGTGTTGTAGGTTCCCAAAGGATCTAAACTAGTACATTCCCTAGGCATGTGTTTGCGTAAGGTATTGAATATTCATATAAATGGATATAATATTGATGCCTGATATTCCTGGTTTTTATCAAGATATCCTTCAAAATTAAATTCGAGATATTTGTTACAATTTTAAATTAAAATAATGAATGTTATGAATTGATACTTATACTTACTTTAGTTCATGCATTAGTTCTACTTGGGTTGATATATGCTTAAAAAATATCCTATGATGCATTGAGGTTGGGATTATGATGTGTTCTGATGTAATGGAGGACAATTATTATACATGAATATTAGAAAGTGATATCCTATAGTAATTATTATCATACATAAAATTATCAACTTTTTTAATAAATTCTAGTTTCCACATCATTATTATAATTTATTTTCATGATATATACAGTGTAAAAATTCATAAGAGATAAAAATAAATTTTCTCACAATGTGATCTCATGCTAATATAACGTTGGTTGGACTATTTCCTTCAAAAAAAAGATTTTGAGATTATTTATACACTTTGAAATTGATATGAGTCAGAATAAGCTCCATGAAGGAAGAATCCAACTCAAGAAGTGAAGGATGTTAATGGGATGTCGTAGTTTATAGGATTATTGGTGAACTTTTAAATATAGTTATATTCAAAAAATATTATGGATTTATCTATATCCATAATAAGACATCCATTTTTATAAAATAATTTAGAATGAAAAATTTATTTGATTATAATTTCAAGAAGATATAGGGTTCTCAAAGTGGCTGGTAAACCTCCAACATATGGACTATTACACCATATTTAATTAGATTTTTATAAGGATATATTTTGGTTCCAATAGTGGTTTTGTAATCATATTATTATTAATGTTGGGATGTGCATAATCAATATAATAGGATATATGATGAAAAATATGGTGGTTAAGAATAAAGAAGGATTTTTTGAATTCATTTAATGATGTTTGATTTTTCAGAAATTAAATGTAGTATATCGATATATGAGATAGTTTTTTTGCATACTAAAAATTATAATGTTGATGTATTTATATATTTTCATGGATTTGTAGATTTTGTTGATAATATTTTCTTAAAAATATGTCAACATTAGGGTAGTAATTGATATATTTATGAAATCAGTTCATTGGATACCTATCTAAGAAACATATTTAGTTTACGACTTTATTAAAAAAAATTAGATGGGTGTTTCTAGATTATATGAAGTCCATAAGTCCATTTTATGATAATGATACCCCTAGTTCACATCATGATTCGAGAAGGGACTATAAAATTATATTGGAAAATATACTAAAATGAGAATGGATTTTCAGTCATATACATATGAAAAAACAAGTCATGATTTTCATATTTTAGATGATACTCTCTTACCATGCATTTGTGAATTTTTAAATTCTTGGAAAGACCATATATCATTGCTATAAATGTTAAATTATTTTATTATAAATTATAGATTAATATATAATTTTTATGTATTATATGATCATCCATGTTGGTTGCCATTATACTAGATTTGGACTGAAGATAAAAATTTAATAATATTTTTATAGGTCAAGAGATGAAAAATAATGATAAATTAATTTATAAATGTCTTATTGGATAATTAATTTTTAATAATTCCTACACTAATCATCGATTATGAAACTTCTTTTTTTGAGGATTGTATGTTTATGAGTGTGTCTCTTAGGTTAAAAAATGTGATTTGGGAAAACCAGAATGATAGATTACATAAAACATGGATCTTTTGAGATCATATAATATATTCATGAAGTAGAACATAAGTTGGTATTTATATAGTGTTATGTAAAATTAATATTTGTTTATGCTTCTCAATTGGAAATGTATATATATGATGAAAATTATGTCCTATATTTAGTGATAGTCAGGTTAAACCCTTGTTAGTCATATATAGAAATACAATTTCATATAAATATATAACAAATGACATTCTCGAAGGATGTATTATTCAATTGATGAGAGTGTTATGAAAATGATAGATTATTTAAGGAGAAATGGGAGATAAAATCCCATATATGCTACGAATTGATATAATTTTTCAGTCATGGTGATTTATAATGACTTTTTGGAGGAATACATACTATTCTAGGGAGATTTATAATTATTATATTTGTATGATTCTTTAATTTATATGATAATTATTTGAAATCCGTTTTTTGTTCTTACCCACCCAGATTAATGTGATTTTTTATATTTGAAATATTATTTAAGTGATATTTCTGTTTACATGTTCTTGGTAATATATTAATATTTTGATGAGACATGGGGAATAAATGTGCAGATTTTGAAATTTGAAATATTGACATAGGAATATAAAATTGTCAATTATATGTAATTAAATGAATATGGGAGTGTTTTTTACAGGCATTTAATATAATTAATAATAGAATTATTATAAAAGGAGTGGATATAGGATGGATGGACTAAAATTATGAGGTAAGGAATGTAATAATGATGGAAGAGAGAGAGAGAGAGTTTAATAAAAAAATTGAATATGAAAATAAAGCATGGAAAATTAAAAATTGGATTAATATATGTATTTATAAATAATATGGATTCATTATAATATACTCGTTGATATCCATACAGTTATTACATGGGTGTAACGAATATTGGAAAACATTGATACAGAATAAGGGACATGATCAAATAAATATGGTATATAAATTAAATTATCATATATTTTTATATGAATTATTTTGAGTGACAAGTGACATGTCAATGTCCAAGAACTTTTAATTGTAACAATCCTAGTATTTTGGTGTTAAATTATACATTGAAACTTTTTAAATAGGGTATTTATAAATGGAAAGCGGTTGTTTCTAAATGCAATTATATATAGGCCACACACAAGTTTTTTATAATTTGATAATTCTCTTAAACATTTGGGTAAATAGTTATATGGGGATAGTTCCACTCACTAAATTCCGTTTACTCTGTGAGATTGTGTAACATTATGGATCTATCAAAGAGTTGAATGATCCATAAAAATGTTCATGGGATAATTATAAACTATTTTATATAGAATATGAATTCATTTGGTTAATGAAAATTAAGGATTTTAGTTATTATACACTATTGTTTATCATCTAAAGTTAATGAATAGTGAATTTATAGACATTATAGGAATTTAATTCTTTTTAGGTGGACTCATTTATTTTATAGGATATTGGATAATCTATATATATGTTAATATGATTATGAATTATATCAGAAATAATTTGAACTATGGGTTTTATGAAAAAATGGGTTATTGATTAAAAAGATTAATTTTTTGTAAAATACTATTAATATAGACACATTTATAAATGGATTAATTTTTTTAATCTTTTTATTTCATTTATTGTGAAATTTTAAAGTAATTTTGGTGTGTGTGTTTTCAAAAAAAAATCATTTCCATTGAAAAAAATTCCTAAATCCACTAAAATTCAGTTATGGTAAACTAGACACATAGAGTGTTTCCATTTAGGAAAGGACTTATTAGGATGAGTGATGATATAACATGAAAAATTATCCTTATAGTGTATATGAATATGGATTTGGGTGGACATACTATTGGTTTATGACATTATTTATACACTTGGATTAGGTTAATGATGTTTCAATTTTTCCAAAGTGAGTAATATTTCTTGTCGAGTGTCAAGCTAGATCTTGAATATTTGGTTTATGTTCTATATTAGCTATATAATTAATGAATTTTCATGATATATGGAGTTTATAATGAATTTTTCAATGAATGAAGAACTTTAGTGATGAAAGTAAGAAATAATGAGTTTCTTTATGAACTTTGTAAAATGCTGAGTTTTTTTCTAAAATGTTGTTTTAAAGAAGAAAATATTGTGTTTGAATTGATTTGTAATAAAGTGTTTTTATAGGTGTATCAATATATTTCATCCCACTAAAATGAATCCTCATTATTGTACTACAATCCCATGTATCCTTCTAGAAATCCCTCTAATGGATAATAGTAAATATTCATTTCCTCCCCTCAATGAGACTCAAACCAAAATCATGAATGCACAAGGTGAGTTTCCAAAGAATTTGTCCTACAATAGTTTGGTGAAATAAATGATTTTTTATATGTTTTTATAAACAAATTATTTTATGAGATGATTATATTTTATTGTACTTAAAATCATAGCATTGGGCCAGTTTTTAATAAATAAATTCTTTTTGGTGAAAATAAATTTTATTTATAATTTTTATAGATATTTAATTAATTAGGTAGTTGATTCATAAATTTTTTTTGTGTAATTGGTGAAACCATATTAGGTTTATAGTAATCCCTAAATGTGATATTTTTTAAATTTTCATAGAAGACATGTCATGTTATATGGGAAGGGAATCATTTATAAATTATCTATACAGAGTCATAGATCTAAATTAAAAAATAGAATTATGCATTTTAGGATTAATGATTATGTAAAATTATTTTATTTATGATACCATGTATTCTTTTTTGGTTTTATCTGATGATAGTTTTTTAAAACTATAAAATATTTCAATAGTGAAAATTTATTATGTGTTTTTATTAAAAAATAGTTTAACATCCAAATTAATTTATTATCCTTTATTATATTATGTTTGTTGATAGAACATTGTAAATTTGTTTGTTTATTATATCTATTTACACTATTTTATAGTCCCCGATGATCTAGTAGCATGCTTGAATCTAGGTGAAAATAATTTTTTTACACTTTTTAGATATAATGTCATTGTGTTGCACATGGTCATAGTGATTGAAGAGTGAAGAAATGTTGTTAATGATGCTATTATAAAATATAGAGAACTCTAGATTTCTAAAGTTAAGGAATGATGTTTTTTCACACCACTATTGAGATTTATATTGAACTTCAACTATATTATATAAAATTATCTTTATGTTCATAGAGTTTTGTGAAGAATTAGAAACACCATCATGATAACATATGATTAAATTTATCATTATAGTTTTAAATCCACACAACCATATTATTTGTATCCTATTCTTCAAAAGTGAACAATGATATTTTAAGAGGAAGTGAGCCTATGACCAGGTAACAGACAAATCCTAAAAAATTTATAATCATAATTAGTTTTCTAGTGATATAGGTATATAAATGACTTATTATGAACTATCAGTGGTTCATACAATCATCATTATTAGATGAATGATATAAAAAATTTGTGTCCTTTTAAATTGATTTTTATAGAAAAATGAGTATAGTAGTATGGTTTTGAATGGTTCTACAATTCACTCCAGAAATAAATCAATATCCATGAAAAACAATATGTAACAAGTAATTTACCTTGGAATGTCGCTTAAAATTTCCCTATTATGTTGATTATACTATTTTATATACCTTACCGAAAACATGTGATATCAATACTGAAAAGTTATTTTTACAAAATATATTAAATACATCTTTAAATGTTATAATTTTTTTGAATAAGGGGAATCATAAGAATGAAAAAGGGTTTCCTATATTTTTTGGGGATAATTAATGAGAATACATGAATAGAATAAATTACCTCATGAGATAAATTTTTTTATTGTAAATTTACACTACTAAGCTGCATGAAATTTGTTGTACTACTAATATTGAGTATCCAATGACTAAAATAGATAATAATATTTTGAATATAGATATAGAAGATAATTATGATTAGATTGTATTTCGTTCTAATAATTATTATATAAAATTGTGAGATTAAAATCCTCTAAAGTCTTTTTGAAACAAATAACTATTTTGATCATGAAAGAATATTAAAACAAATTTAGATTTGTATTCTACCAAATAGGTTTAGTTATTTTAACATACACCTCAATGAATACATTTTTTTATTCTTTAGTCAAATCAGTATTTTAATTGGATCATTAAGATATCTCATATACAACATTTTTTATTTTGAAAATTTCAATAATAATCTATGGAGGCTTCCACCACTGTACAATTTTACAATATTAGTGACATTGAAATTAGAAATCAATCTATTTCCATTGAATAATTTTATGAAAAATATAGAAGCATAAGAGATGTGGTCAATTTTGAAGGAATATAAATCAATATTTCATTTGGGGAAAAGTAATCTAATTAAATCGAGAAGATTAAAATATATTATTATTTTGAACATGTATTGGATGACTTCTCGAATCTTATTTTTTAACAAGTCAAACATATGTAAAAGTTGGTTCCATGGTAAATTAGCTTTTCAATGTTTCAAATATTGTAAAATAGGTCACATAAATGTTATGTGATATAACGGAAAAGAAGAATACGATGATTAAATTTAATTGTTAATAAGTAAAAAAAAATATCCACTTAATTATCAAAAAACGTTTTGGTAACAAAAAAAATTAGAAAATATAGTGGGGAATTATTGTGAGAAATTGGTGAGTTATTTATTTGTTTTGTGAAAATGTAATGATGGAGGAAAATAATTAAAATCAATTAATTATTTTTTAAAACCAATTAACTAAATTATTGTTTATTTATATTTTCATTTTTTTATGAATTATTACATGAATAGAATATATAAAAAGAAGTTGGTATACATTTTTTCCTTTAACATATTCAAGATACTATAAAAAAATGGTGAGTACATCCTTCAAAATTTTAGCTTCATCTAATTGAAAGATAACTGTATACTATCATCTTTCATATTATAAATTATATACTATATGATATTGTGTTATACAAAAATGAAATAGTATTATAAAGAATATTGGAATGTGTCATTGGGGATTTGGAAAACATTATCAGATTTGAAATTGATGTTATAGAATTTTTATATTATTAAGAGAGTATTAAGGGATATTCTTCTATGAGGACAAATCTAATCCTTTGAAGGGAACTACCCTATCAAATTTTTTCCTCATATAATGATATGTTATCATCGTCAATATTGAGGAGATAGAACTATCCATGTCATATATTTTTTGAAGGAAATCAAAGTAATAAAAGGTTGTATGATAAAAAATAAAAAATAAATGGTGGAAATGAAATAATGAAGGGATGAAACTTCTGAAATTTGATAATTTTGAAATTAAATAACTATGAACATACTTAATTATAAAAAGAGTCGGTTTCATGAGTGAAAAAGGGTCATTTGACTCTTGAATGTATGCATATGAAACAAACTATTACTATTTAATGCTTCAAATATTATGATATAGAGAACTATTCAAAAAAATTTCTCATGTATCAATGGAACCTTCTATAAAAGAATCTAAAGGGTGAAGGCCAAAAAAATGCAATTACTACAACAGATTTTGAAAGACCATAATTTGTAATAATATGTATCATAAACTCATGATTTATTTGATTACAGATGGATGAAATATTTTGATGGATATAAAATCATCCCTTGGTAATTTCATGAAATAATTATCAATAAATATACCTAGTATGAATATGATTATTGATTAATTTTTGTTTTGAAGGGAAATTATTCCATAGATTCTAAATGGTCCTTATACATATGATATAATTTTAAATAATCCAATTTTTTGGGGTTTATTTAAAGTTTTATATTAGTGAATTAATATAAGGCAAATAAAATAATATTTTAAAATTCTCTTTATATATAAATGTTAAAATTTTACCATTATTTTTGATAAATTGATGATATTTTAGTCCCATAGTGATTTAGGGATTTGTGGTCGTTAACATTTCCATTAAAAAGATATATATCACTCCTTATTTGTCATTGGATTTTATTTTTCTCTTTTATACTGATATTTTATTTTCCCAACAATGCCTTCCTTTTTTGTGAACCCCAATATATGATACTTTTGGAAACATATTTGTATCCCTCTTGCCCCTTTTGAAAGAGGTTTAATTTTCACTCTATATAATGTGGGTATTCCACAAAATGTTGAATCAATGATGAGAAAGGTAAATATTTGATGGTCTAATTAGTATAAAGTAGTAGAATGTGCGACCCTTATATTTTATGTAATATTTTTATTTTTGTAAATTTTTGGGGGAAAAATCCCATAAGGTAACATTGAAGCATTTTTGAGGTGTTTGTGTTTGTTGAAAAAGCTAGTTTGTTTGTAGACAAAGTTAATTTCCATGGTGATTTGTGATGTTATAGAGATATTGTGGACATGGAATGTTGAAAAAGTACTATAAAAAAGGAATGGATCATCTGGATGCGGTTCCATAAGAACAGATACAAGGTGGCACCATTTTCTAGTGTTTTCCAAATATTTGACCCTAAAAGTCAGAAAAGAGAGAAATGTGTTTTTTGGAAAAGTAAGTTTAGTGCGTGATAGATGGTTGTTTGGAATCATACACGCAATCAATGTTTTAAGGTCAGAATGTTGAAAAATGGGAATGGCATGATGCATGTTATTGATTTGAAAATGTGCACGAAAGATGAGGTTTCCTGAAAGAAAATTGTACGCCCAATGCGTTGTCAAATATGGTTGTGCGCGCTGGAAGAGGATCTTATGAAACATGGGGAATATTCCGTGTAGGGGTTTGTGACAACTATAAATAAGAGGTGAACCCTCTTGTTCATAGAAGCTCAACACTTTGAGATAATCTGAGCTCCCACTCATGTTAGAATTTTATTCAAAGTGAGTTGCATGAAGGATTTTGTGTTTCTTGCAAGCTAAGAATGTTTCACATAATATATCTGTTGCGCATAAGTTTGAAGTTGTGCACAAAGGGTGTTTCATAAAAAATGTGGAATCTTGCGCGCTAGGTATTAATGTTGTGGAAAAGATGCAATAAGGTTTGTGAAACAGATTTTGAGTTACCTAGTAGTATCGTAGAAAAGTGGTACTCATCTGTGGATGAAATTGGGATATAAATAGAGAATATAAATAAAGTGAAGGATGTATTAATTTTTGACAATGAAGGGACCTACAATCTATAAACTATCATTTCATATTCAGAAGATTTAGTGAGCGCACATCTGTTGAGAGAACAGAGAGCTTTTAAATTGTGGCTGGTTGTAAACTAGGAGGGATAGTGAGTCCACTCTGAACTTGTAAACATCGGTGGACTTATATTTGATTTGGTACATTGGCACTATTCGGGGTATTCTCCTTTCCCAAAGCCCATTGAGGATGAACCATGTAAAATTGTCGTGTCCTGTGCATGATTTAATATTTGTTCATACTCTGTAAGGGGAAGGATATATAAGTGAGATTATTAATTTTTATGTGTAAATAAAATATATTGATAAAGAAGTATTTTATTTCATGTATTTCATTTTATGCTACAAAATACATTTTCAAAAAAATTGGTTTTATTGATTTCTATCGGAAAAATATTATTATTAATTTCTTCCACTATTACTAAATTTATTTGAAAAATTAATATTCATTTTTTAAAATAGAATGGAAATAATACCTTTAAATCAGTTATGAAAATTTCACAAAAAGAATAAATTTTAAATGCTAGTGGAAAATAATGAATTTATGGAATAATGGATTTCCATTTACTTTTTAAAAAATGTTATGTTTGTCTAATTGATTTAAAAATTAAAATAAGTTAATTTATGTTTTAAAAAATTCAATTAATGTTATTGGAATTATTTTTATATTGGATTTTTTATAATGACTGTTTATATTTATGAAATACATTTTTAGAGAAAACCAATTTTTCTTGGGATTTGTGGGATTAATTTGAATTTAAATTTTGAAACATATTTAATTTAATATTGAATACTAGATTCCATATTTATGATTTAGAAGATCAAATTTGGTAAATTGTTCCCTTTTATTTTTATTCAAAATAAATACTAATTTTTTTAAATATGCTTCTCTTAGTTAAGGGTAAAATGGGTAAAAATATTTTTCAAGATTATGTGATAGGACTAATCTACACATCATAGCGTCATGCGGTAAGAATTTATACTTTTCATTTAATAGTAATACAACTAGAACTACTTAGAAATGAAAACCAAAAAATAGTTTTTGTAGGTCTTACGTGTGAGAAGACCATATCATATTAAATAAAAGGGAATATATCCCTTTGATTAATTATGAATCAAAGGGAATATATAACTTTGATAAATTATGAGTCGAATGTAATGTTATTATTTAAGGAAATATTACTTACTAAGAAGATTTCCATTTCAGTAGTTATGAATCAAAATGAATATGGAACTCTAAATAATAATGAATTTTTGGGTATATGGACCTTATGGTAATGATGACTTAGAGGGGATTTGGAACTATAATACCCCAAAACCCAGACTCCTAAATTTCTATTCTAAAACCATAATATTTACATATATTTAATTCATTCCAATAAACATGGAATAAAATTATCAATCCAAAATATATAGCATAATAAAATAAATCACTTATATACCCAAAGACTTTTTTGGGTTTTTATATTGATATAAAAAATATTATTATACAATACCAATGTTTTTTATGGCCCACTTTACCAATATTTTCTTATTCCACATTAGTTCCTCTTAATCAACCTCAAGAATCCCTTCATGTAAAAAATGAAGATATAGAAATTATATTTTATTCATGATAAAATGTTTGTTCTATTATATAATATTACACAAATACAACATATAAGGGAACACAAAATTATTTATCACTAATAATGATAATTAAATTAGTCATATAATAAACCAATGAAAATTGGAAAAATTATAATTTGAAATAAATATAAATTGTAAAATCAAACAATAGAAAATAAGGATCTCCCCAATATTCTTGAGTCTTCATCCATTTGGAAAACATATAGAAATGAATAAAAATATCAGTAATCCAATCAACATATTATTAATTGAAAATATAACCTTATGAGGAATTTTATTTAATATTTAGTGAAGGATTGAAGTGGTATATATAGGGAGAAATGTGAATATTAGGAATAAAAATATGACCATTGGTTAATATCACTATTGGTCTATGTGAAAATTAGAAACTATACCCATAGGTAATAATTTTACCATAACAAATAGTGTTTATAAGTAGTTATGAAATGGGATAATTGACAAATAAATGGGAAATGATGGCCTCAACTAGTAGAGTAATTTGGTTTGAATACCATTTTTAAAAAATTGGCGGGGATATAGTATTAGAGGGTTGACCCTTGACCAAGATGTAGTCGAGATTCAACAAGTGAATCTTGAATGAAATCACCTAATGGATAAGTACAAATAAGTTATTATTACCACTTAGTCAATGTTATTCTGGCCACAACATGAAACTAAAAAAATCATACACATTTCACTTAGGGAATATGACAATAATATATGGGTTTATGTGCCTCGTAATTAGTTGAATAAAGTGTAATTTAGATTTCTTAAATAAAATTTTTATTCTATAATGCCCATGTTGAGATTTTTTTAATGAACTACATTATAAATATAGAAGAATATGGTAAATAAATTATTGGATTAATACAAAAAATAATAGTATATTCACAAAATATATATACTTTTTAAATAAAAACTAGTATTTTAAAGAATTTTTTTAATGAAATAGTCCTTTAAAGGACTCTTATTTAAATAGGAACCATAAAAAAAATTAAAATGTCCTTGGATATTTTTACCATTGTTAAAAAATGACTTTTACTTAAAACATATAATTTTTAATATATAAAAATATTTATATTAAAATGTTAAAATACTCATATTAATAAAATTAGTTTTCAAAAACATATTAATTTCAAAATAAACATGTTGAAATTATTTTATTGTGAATTTTTGAAAATAAAAAAACTGTTTTTATGGAATAATAAAAACACAATTTTAGGTTTTATTTTTGTTTTGTGAATTTATATTTATTCCATAATGATGACATAGTTAATTAACAACAATTCATGGCCTAAATTTTTTTCTTTTATTTATTATAATTAGTTAAATATCTTTCAATGAATTTAAATCACTATAAGTGACATTTCAATGTCTAAAATGGAAAATTTTATCATAAAAACCCTTTGTGAAAAATAAAATTTTATGTTTCCAAAAAAGTATTCAAAATTTATGTTCTATTTAAATGGATTTAAATATCATAAAATGTGACACAAATATCAAACACCATTATAAAAATAAATGGTATTACAATGGTAGTGCATTTTCCACAACCAATACTTCTAAGACCTATATTTAGAAATATGATAGAATTCCTCCACTTTTTCTCTAAATACCAACCCATATCACATTTACCCTTCAATACCAATACACACTTCATGATATTATAGTAATGATTATTCTAAAATAGTCTCCAAATGTTTCCTTTTGTCCCTAAGGATCCATACTCATGATTTAGGAGCAACATTTCAAGGCATGGGAAATCTCCACATCTCTTTACCATTCAAGAAAACTTTTATGGTATGCCACCAACATTTTAAAATAATTTAAATTTTTATACATTAAATTATCTTATGACTATAATATTATACTTTTATCCATGGAATACCATTGATCCCTCTCATTTCCCATCACATATTCTATGTTTTGTACACAACATGATGAAATTTTTTTCCTTTAACATGAGAAATTCACTATTATTATATTTTTTTCTAATAAAAAAATATCCAATATTTATGGCTTTTCAAATAAATTTATTATGTACATTTTCATCTAGGTATTTACATATATAAAACCCATTTTACCTTTTTGTGGGTTTATAATTATGTAATGGTCGTTCTCATTAAAAAATTCATGTGCTCTGATTTTGAAAATGAAATCATTCATTTTTCTCCATGGGTGATTAATTAAATGATTTTTTATGATAAATATGGATAAAATTATTTAATACATATTAAGGGTGAACCTATATAGATATCCAAAACATTTGGAAATGAATTACTCTCTAGAGAAGAAATGTTTTAAGATACCTTAGTGAATAACCCTAGCACATTTGATTTATGAATCCTTTGTGATAAAAATTGGTGATGTGACAATGAGTGTGTCATATAAATTTTATATCCACATTTCATTATCATGATTAATTTTAATTTTATTATGATATTTATCATGTTGTCCTTATTATGCTATATTGTTATACGTCTTATTATTTTGATATGCCTCATGATCACATGCTTAATGTATCGAATTTGTATTCCCATTTAGGCTCATGAACACACTATTCCTTTTTTAAATGTCCCTAGGAAATGTGATGTATAAAATGTAACATATGATAAACCCATGACGATTCTTTTAATGTGTATTAGAATAATTTATTCTATTTTTTGTTTTATTTTCCAAATTTTCATAATGTTAAACCTGTAATGATCTTATATTTTATTCTATGTCAATTTATTTTGTAAAATAAAATGCTAGGATGGAATATTGTATATCGGTGGATGGTTTATTTTTTAGTGGGAATTATGACTTTAAGTCATTATTAACAAACCTTGAGATAATTATAAATTTTTTAAAAAATACCAGAATTTTGGTGAATTATTAAATGATTAATTTCAAGTAAAAGAAATCCATGTCTTGATAATATAATTAGACGTGGATCACGTATAGATGGACCTAGGGATAACAACCCCAAAAACACTTTATTGAGGCAGAATTGGTTGGGGAATGTTGCAAGATAACATGCCTCACATCACACCTAGATTGAAAGTCATGGGAGAAAATTTTGGTTTATCAGGAGATTTTATGAACCTTTAATAAGGAAATAAAGAAATTATAATAATTATTAAATAATAATAATTTTAAGCATGCTGTTTTAATACTTATAGTTCATTTAGAATTAAATGAATTTTAAAAGCATCCCATTTTTTGTATGTTTTCCTACTTTACGAATAATAGTGGGAAATTGGATGAAGCATGTAAATTTTGGGGGAAATATAAGATATTTGGATAGACTTTCGATGGAGACTAGAATAGAAAACATCTTGATAATGATGAATCAACTGTATTGATTTATGAATAATTACATGAATCAGGTTGACATATCAGAATCACCACGAAGGGATCACATTTCTATTGAGTGCTTATGCATCAAAAAAGACCTTTCATTAGGGTAATTACTGATCCATTCAGTATTGAAAAATTAATTACCACTATAAATAATAATTTTTTTAATTATACTTTTTAGGGAAAGAGATTTTCACCTTCGTAGTATACCACTTAGAAAGAGAAGCAGATCAGGGTTGGTCATGGATTAAAAAGATGAATCCATGAAGGCAGATTGATGAATGGTGTGGGAAGAATTCTGGGGAATATTATTCAATAAATATATTCCATTTTCTATTTAAAAAAATCATGAAATAATTCTTAAATCTAAGTTAGATGGAAAATGAATCAGTGGGAGGTTATGAAATTGAAAATAAAATATTTTTTTGATACTCCTCATGCTTTGTTATGGATCCTTAGGGAAAGGTTAAGAGATTATACAATGGATTGAGACACAATCTGTGGGGGAATATTGAAATGTTATTCTATAAAATCTGTGAGAAGATATTCAAAATATCAGTGAATTTTCTATTGTTGATTTTTGAGACATTATGGCCAAATAGGTACAATGAAAAGGAGGGATCAATCTAATTAACATCAGTCAATAATTTTGATCCCAAATGGGGATAAAATAAATTGCAACATCCAATGAAAAACAAATGTGGGCAGAATAATTATGGGAACATCTTCCATGGGAGTGGAATGTGATCCATGCGAAGAAGATATGTGCCAATAACTAGAAACTATCATGGTAAGGTGTATCCTCGACATCTCAACACTAATGAAAAATTGAATATAGTGTAGGTATAGAATGATGTTCAATGATTAATGTGTGAAAAGCATGGTCACTTTTCCATTAATTTTCCAAATCAATAGATAATGGAGTAAAACCACAATCATCATTAGCATAGTCCAAGGGAGAATAGTCATCAATTTTCATTAATGATGGAAAAAGTAGAGAAATTAAATGATCTGATGGTTGGTACACCAGTATTGCTCTCTATGCTAGAATGTATTTAAATTCTTTTTGGTTCTATGAATTCCATTATTCCATACATTTTTTAAAATGATATATAATTTATCCTTGAGTAGGTCAAACTAGAGTTATCATTCAAAAACTCTAAGATGGATTATCCTATTATTAAAAGTTTATAGAAAATAAAGTATTAACATAGGAATATATAATCTCATAAAAATATAGTAATCATTCCAATTGCGTAATTAAGAACTGTATGAGCGATGGACTGGCTCTCAATGTAAACTTCTATGACAAACTACAGTAGATAGAATATTTCAGTAGACCTGAATGAAAAATATATAGTTATACTCAATGAAGATATATCATAGACTGATTTTTTGAAGCTCCTCCTATATAATTATTTATGGAGATGATTTGTAAAGAGGGTGAATGAACTAAAATTTTTTTGATAGAAAATATCCCATTCATTTGAAAATACATTGATATATTTCCAAAATAATTACCTATTCCTCCCTCATATAGAGAGATAGAGTAATCTAATGGACCAATTCATGAACCCACGCCAATATCAAATACAATATATAGAATTTAAAATATAGAGTTAGAGGAATTAAATAAGAAACTTTAATATATTTTGGAGAAGTGATTTCTCTAACCATGTTTGTGTCATTAGGAAGCACTTATTATCTTTGTTAAGAAGAGGGATGGATCATTTTGGATATTAACCAATTATATTAAACCTAATGAGAACACAATAAAGAATATATACGCTCTCCCATGGATTGATTATTTATTTGATCAGCTACACGATTCTCAATACATGTTCAATATTCACTTATAATATGGGTATGATCAATTGAGGGTAATGAAAGAAGATAATCTAAATAATACCTTCCTATCATGGTATAGGTAATGTGAGTTTCTTTTTATTACCTAAGTATTGACTTATGATCCTTTTATATTTATGAATTTGATTAATAGACAATTTAAGTGTGACGGTGATAAATTTGTGTTATTATTTATTGAGGACATTCTGGAATTTTTCTAGTTTTTTATGGAGAATGAGGATCATATTAGGGTTATATTTTATATTCTATTAAATGTTAATCTATTAGGAATATTTATAAAATATTAATTCTAGTTATAATAAGTTTTATTATTCGGACACATTACAACCAATGAAGTAATATCAGTTAACTAAACAAGGAAAAATATTTTTGAGGAGTGGCCTCATCCTATAATATTTACTAACAAGCTTATTTTCCTTGGTGTAGTATTATATTATAGAAGGTTTTTGAAAATACTTTAAAAAATTTCTAATCCACTAAAAAATATAACTATAAAAGGACATAATTTCATTTAAAAAATGGATTGTGAAGAATGTCTATATGAACTAAATAATATATTGGTTATGAACACTCTATTAACCATATCCTATTGAAGATATGTATTTTTTATTTATAGTGATTCATCTGTGAAATGGATTGGGTGCATCATCATAAAGATAGACAAGGTGATTTCTTATGCCTCATGAATGGTAAAGCATCATTATTATAATTATCCTACACCTGAGTTATAGATAGATGTAGATTTTTTTTCTCGAAATATATAGAGTCTCAATAGGTATCAGGATAAATTATATGTATACACAAACCACCGGATCATGAAGTATATATTCACCCAAAAGAATAAAAATTAAGAAAAAGGAGACCCTGGGAAGTTTATAGAGGCCACGAATATTCGATTCATTATCACCCTAGGAGAAAAAATAATTTAAGTAATTCATCTAGTAGTAAATACCATTTTTTCTGGTACTGATGATCATTCAAAGAGATTTATTGATTAAATACCGAGTAATGTTGGACATGGAAATAATATTGTAATTGATGTCATTAATCCAATCCCAAATTGTATCCCAACAATAATTACTAGAGAAGATCCAAATATCTTAAAGAAAAAATTATTTAGTACAAAAACGATATTGTATGTAAATAATGGGATGTTTCCTGAGTTCAATATTGATCAAGAAGAGGTAATGAAGCATATACAAGGTGATGTGTCCCATAAATCCTAGAGATAAATAAGAGTCTAATAGATTAATCTCATACATCTACATTATTTATCCATCATGGAAGCACAAAAATGTATTGGGTCCTTCATTATCATTATTTGTGGGAAAATATTAAAAAAGTTATTTCCAACTTTACTACATAGTGCATGGTGTGTCAAAAAAGTGAAGGTGGAATTAAAATATCCTAAAGGGGTATTAAAACCACTACCCATACAAACATGGAAGTAGGGTTAAATCAGTATAAATTTCATCACTGTTATGCCATGGGTATCCCAAAAAAATAATATGATGTGGTTTACAGTGGATCAACTCACTAGGACAATACATTTCATCACTATTCGGGACGATTTATCTCTTCACCATCTTTCCAATATATATGTAAAGGATATAGGGAGGTTTCAAGGGGACACATTAAATTCTTTTTTATCATGAGCCATGGTACTCAAATAAACTATAGAGAATTCTCAAATATTATTTGTATAATGAATTTAATTTCAATACATTTTATCACCCCCAAACTGACATCCAAACTGAATGAACTCTTTAGACACATAAAGACTAATTGTGGACTTCTTCAATTGAATTTAAATGTTTATGGGATCAACATACCCCGTTAGTTGAGTTCTCACACATCAACGACCTACAATAATGTATTCCATGGCACCATAGAAATATCTATATGGGAAGTGATGTATATCTCCTATTTTTTGGATGAAATAAGTGAGGGAAAGCTTCTTGGGCCATATCATGTGTAAGTGATAACAAAAAAGGTCTATTCCATCTAAAAATAATTTGTTTAGAGTCGGTATAATGGATATGATGAAAACCATTAAAGGGACACATAGATTTTTGTTGGGGACAATTTTTCCCTTCTAATATCACTATGGAAGATATTCATGGGGTTTGTAATGAAAGTGAAGCTTCATAGTAGGTATATTTTCTCATTTCAAATCATTAATCACATAGGACTTATGTACTATCAGTTATCCATTAGAATCAATTTATCTATAATTCAAAATTTATTCCGTGTATCTCTTTAGAGGATGTAAAAACATTAACCCTCACAATTAATGAATCTAGAGACGGCACAACTAAAACATGGCCTCTCTTATGAGGATAAACTGGTGGCGATATTGGACCATAGGGAAAATATATTGAACAAATAGAAAACTCACCATATCATTGTGTTTTAGAGGATCCATACCGATGTGATGATTAAATTGATGCTAAAGGAAATATTGAATCATAAGCACCCTAACGTAAGTTGTGTAGTCGGCCACCGGTGGGTCTGGTCCTCTTAGACCCTTGTGTCGTCTGTGTACTGCCAACTGTAGAAGACTCTGCTACAAGTGGACTAGTGGTGGGTCCCACTACCGAAGTCTTCTCAGCATGGAAATTCTCCACTAAAAGGGCTCGCTCTAACACCCCTTCTTGAGTCAGGATGCTGAGAGGGATCATCGAAGCTCTAATCTCGTGCCTCAGTCCCTGCTCGAAGGTCCGGGTCTCGTAGATCGTATCTCGTATAATGTCTGTAGTGTGGCACGAGAGGTCTGTGAACCTCGCCGAGTACTGGGCTACTATAAAATTTCCCTGCTACAGATGTAGTAGCTCCTGTATCTGCACCGCTCGAAGGGTGGCAGGTTCAAACTCCACTCGGAACAGGCTCTCGAAGTCTGCCCATATGAGTGTCACCTCGTCGTGCATCTGGAGCATAAGGGTCCACCATCTGCCTGCTGTTTCCTAAAAGAGGCTGGCAGCAAGGATCACCATTACGTCTGCTCGTGCACCTACTTCCCTGAAGACTCTCACCACATCCTCCAGCCAATCCTCAGCCTCCTCTGGGTCCATCTCTCCCTGGAACCTGGGTGGCCTTTAGAGCTGGAACTCATGCAGCGCGCTCAAGCGGCGTGCATCACCTACTGCTGGGGCTGGTGGCATCGGCGGCCCAACGGATGGTATTACCACTGGTACCTCCGCTGGTGCCTCAACCGAATGAGGGCCCTATACTAAGGCCTCATTGCTTGGCGGGCTGTCAGTACGTACAACTGTCGGGGCTCTAGCTGGTCATCCGCGGGGAGGCATCCTGAAAGAAACAGATGTGACACAGTCAAAAGACTACACCTGGTGAGCTGACCAGGTTTGAGCTGATTTAATTGAAACATTTGGAAAAACACATGCAATCCGGGTTTTCCTTCACCAAGTCGGAAATCGGATATCAGGGTCTTGGTGTACGGATACGTCGGCCGCCTTCACCAACATAGGACTCCCTGAACTGAAGACCACACTTAGTACCCTAAACACTATTTCATCACAGAAAAGAAACATAAGATTCATATGTTCTGCGGTAGAATCGACTCCTCTGATACCAATTTGTCACGTCCCATCCTCAGGTCCCATGTCGTGACTACCCCAAACCCGCCTTCCATAGGCCAAGGGATGACGACTAGCACCAAAGGTGAAAATTCCAATATCTGGGAAGGTATTGCCTTTATAAAACATAAACACATCCAACCAGAGTACAAGCGGAAGTAATACACTAAGTACAAAAGAAAGTACTGAAAAGTAAATGGGCCAGAATACAAACCCAACTGAGAAGTACAACTACAACTGAACAAAAGTACAACAGAAAAGATAAACAACTGGAAAATATAAGCAGCACATGGGTCTTCCACCTGGGATCCTACCTGAAGAGTAGGTACAGATAGCCTCCTCAACGCTCTCGCCCGCCAGCCTCCTCCATGTACCTTATCATCGTGAAGTCCACCTATGGTTATTACCTCTTCGTGAGGTCCACCTCTGGGTACTGCCTCGTTGTGAGGTCTACCTCTAGGTAATGTTCAGTCCTAGTACTCTGGATCTCTATCAGCGATGTCCGTCGTCTGCATCCAACACAACGAGGTGCGGGCATATCCCATGTAGGGGTGAGTATAATGATACTCAGTATGGACCTCGAGACCCTCAAGGTCTCACTATATCTAACAATTATATCCACAATGAAGAGATACAAACATGTATTATCAACCAACTCTACTTAGGTATATGCCCATAAATATACCTAAGTCATCATTCTCAGTTCGACTCCAACTCACGAGCCCAAGTACAACCAAGTCCACACATGAAAACACAACTTAGTCCACACAGGAAATCATCCACACAGGAAATCAACAGATAACCACTTCTTAGGTATATGCCCATACATATACCTAAGTTATCAAATAACCCATCTAAATCATGAGGAAAACAAAAATGTTGATAACTCAGCTCAAACAGGGACTTTCTTTATCGAAACCACAACTGCTGGAGAACTTCTCCTCTGTCGAGTACAGTAGCCCTGTCACATATCTACGGGGATAATCACTAACCTTAGAAAACTTAAGTACCCATTTTTTCGAGTACCGCAGGCCTGCTGCCAAATACCGGGCACTCCGTCTACTATGGGTCTGCCACTAAATACCGGGTGCTCCCCCTAATAGCCGTCAGAGGTACTCCTGCTGTCGAGTACCACATGTCTGCTACCAACTACCAGGCGCTCTGTCCACTGTGGGTCTACCGCCAAATATCGAGCGCTCTGTCCACTGGGCTAATCGAATCACTCCGACTCGAATTGGTCAAGCAGTCATCAGGTCTACAGCTACTAGGTCTCCGCACTCTGTACAATCGTCTCTAGGATGATCTGCTCCATGAGCCAGTGGTCGATAATCCAAGTGTCACAAAGTCCCACGAAGAAGTTTCACAAAGGTACGCCTCATCAAAGGGGTCTCAACGCAATAGAAGGCGCGTCAATCGGACGCCCGGTCTGTGAGTTATTAGCCTTTTCGTCCCAGGGGCCTGGTTGGATTTCTATACGAACCAACCCGACCGTATCTCAACTGTACCCCGAAATCTCATAGGGTATACTCCAGGGGATATTTTCTCAACATGATCACCAACACCGCTGACGGTTTTTCAAACGAACGTCTGGTCTGAAAGTAATCGCCTTTTCCATTCCAGGGGCCCGGTTGAATTTTTGGGTACAGTCTAATCCGTCCATAATCCAATTGGGTCCAAACCTTGGGTAAAGTATTCCAAAAGAACCATCTCATCAAGGGGAATCCAATAAAGTCGACAGAACGTCTATCGGACGTCCGTAGCTCAAGTTATATCAGTTTCCGCTCTGAGGGCCCGGTTGGTTTCGGGTTCAAACCAACCCGGTCGTACCCAAACATTACCGAAATCTTGAGTGTAATATATCGAAATGACCGTCTTGTTCCAGGGATCCCAACATAACTGATGGTATGTCGATCAGAGGTTCATAGCCCATGATATGGGAGTTTGAACAAACATTGTTTGAAATTAGGGGGTTTGGGCCCGGTCCGACCTGGCCCGATACCCCCTAGGTCGGCTCGAACTGGGTCGACCCGACCCGGGTCCTGGTCCGGCCCGGTTGGGCGTGACCCGGCCCAGCTGGCACGACCCGGCCCAGCACTGGAGGCACTTCCCGACCCGTCCTGGCGCCGGCGGCCCATCCAGGCGTCAGAGGCCCGTCCAGGCGCCGGCGGCCCGGCCCGGCGCCGACGGCCCGTCCCGGCACGGGTGGCTCGGCATGGCGTGTGCGGTCTGGCCTGACGTGGGAGGCACAGCCCGGCACGGGCTGCCCGGCCCAACATGGGCGGCTCGGCGCCAGCCACACTGGGCGCAAAGGGGGGAACCACCCTTTCCGCTGGTTGGGGGTTTCAATCCCCGGATGTTCTGGAATGGTCAGCCATTAAGGCCGGCGTTGGGTAACCGCATGACCCGTGGGGGTCCCACCTCTAGGTGGCGCCGTGGACGGCTAATCCGTCCACCCCTTTGGAAAATTGCCGCGTCGTCTGAACAACCGGTGCACCACGATAGCGCTGCGCCCCTCCGCAGCAGCCCGCTTCTATCCCGGCCCCCTTCAGTCTCACCGGCACAGCGCAACGATGCTACACACCTCCGCCGCGGCCCGCTCCGGCCACAGTACTTTTTCTTCCCGTGTGGTGCAATGGCACCACGCCGCCTTCACCGCATGTTCAACGTGGTTCAACAATAAAAGAGGAGGAGAATCAGTTGTGTTTGTGCAGACCGATCTCCATCCATTATGTCGATAACAAGAGGCCAATTTAATTAACGAAAAACATTAAATCAATCATGAACAAATAATTAACCCCTAACTCAATGAAAATTATCAAACGACGGGTGTCGTAGAAAACAGCGTCATGGGGTGAGGTTCTGTAGATGTCGATGAAGAGAGTCTGAGGAGGATGCATCGTCTCCCCTTTTCATCATGGAGAAAAGAAAAGGAAGCATGTTGTTGGAGAACTCCCATGTCGGTTTCTCTTCCCTTGTCGCGGATGGGAAAGGGGATGGAAAAACCGGAGTTGCTGAGTCGTTGCTCTTCCTTGGAGTCTTGGCGTTCTTCAACGAAGAATATGAAGTTCTCCCAGATAATGGAGCTCTCTCCCCCAATATCTTAACACAACAACTAACCCCCAAAATAAAATAAGACTTATCTTATTTTATTAATTCAATCCATGCATTTAAATTTTTAAAATTCAAACACAAATCACTAAATTAATTAAACTTGAGTTGTCTAATTAAATGGGGTGTTATGTTGGCAAGATTAATGAGGGTGAGAGGGTAGAATTACTCACATTAAGGGGGGGGGGAGTTAGGGAGTTAAAGGAATGTGAAGGGGTGGGGTTCGTGTGGGCTCCACCTCACAAATATCCTGACAAGACTAGTTAGGAGCTAGTGGGTCCCACCCCAACTCCCACACTAAGGATATAACCACTTAGATTAGAAAGAAAATTTCTACCACAAATTTTATTCAATTCACATTTATCCTCAATTTTAAAAAACTCCTCCTGAGAAAACACACCTCCATGAAAGGGCCTCTTCAGCAATTACCGAAGCTGCGGTTTCATCGGTGGCCTCAGATTTCTATTCCGCGCACCGGTTCAAAAGATAGATAAACCCGCTTGTTTTTTCACTGAACGTGCCCGAGCTAATCTTCGGAAATTGATTTCAGGAACACCGGGCCTCAGAATCAAGGGCCGTCTGATACCGTGCACTCGAAAAATTCAAAAGAAATTACGAAAATAAAATTTTCTCAAAATTTCAGGGTCTTTACACACCACTTTTGGAGCACGATCATTTCCACTTTCCTGGTGTACAAAATTAGGATGCCATGGCGGCATTGGTCTACAATTTACAAGAACATGCCTTATAACGATCTTTATGTAGATTTATAAAATCACTTATGAATGCTAAATAAGTAAAGGCTCACTACACAAGGGCCTATACACCTCATGAATTGAGATAGGTAATCACTAAATCACATCCAAGGAATATCAAAATATTTTTTAACTATAAAAACATCACTCATCAATCACTGACATATCAAGCAATACAAGTAGTGAAATTATCTTATATAGCATGGAAATATGAAAAACACGTGTATTCTAGATTCCTATAATGATGCATGAACTATGATCCAGGACCTCATATCATTATTACATGGAGGGGTGAAATCCTCAGTTAGATTAATATTCAACAACACCACACAACATGGGTGTCACCCAATGGTGAAATAACACCAACTATAAAAGGAAAAACATAACAAAAATAAAATTTTGGGTAACTTGAATTTTACCCTGAACATGGGTTAGTGATGCTCAAGAATGGATTAGGACCATGTTCTATTCATTCCCAATATCCATCCTATTATTTACAAATAGTAATGTAAGAACAAAAAATCCCATCATACAATATTGTGACGTCATGTGCCCGGTTTCCACTTAATTATTGCCCCATGCCTGGTGGTATATATGACCTCAAGAGAATCTACCTGAATTATAAATGCTACCGACTAGTTTAAGGGGCTTAGGGGGTGTCTATAGGGAGAAAATTTCCTCATTAGTAGAGTATGGCATTGGTAATAGATATAATTAGAGCTAAACTGTGCATAAAATACGAGTAAACATTGGAAACAATCAATATAATATATCGACAAGGACTACAACATCTAAATTAATTGAATGAAATGATTATGTTTTGTCATGTCACTTGAAAATAGGAAAACATAGATATAAGATAGTAGGAATAACATCATCTACGAAAGTATAATAGAAATCAAAATATTATCCCAAGAATCCCGATATCCAGATAAGTCACCTTCTATCATGCTCTATCATAATTAGCATGAAATCAGTTGTTTGAAGTCATATTATACCCTTTATAAATACATGAATTCATGTAATCTCTCTTTGGTACCAAACAACGCCTAGAGGGGGTGGGAGATAAAATCTCTTTGGGTCCCCACCAATGATGTCTATAACATCTGACCTGTGAAATTGAAATGTAACAGTGCAAAAACACACACATATAATGTAAAGTAGTAAAATGATACTAAATACCCAAGTAACTTCTTAATCCCTTAAATCATGTATTAACATGTAACCCAATATTTATTTAATTATTACTAGTTTGTAAATATGCCACACACAAGTAGTAGTGATGGTTCAAATATGTAAGAATGTAGCCTATAATGATATTTGATAATGGTTCTTGATGGAATCGACCGATACAAAAAGACCTCAAGGATATCCTATAATGTAATCAATACATTCTGGATAAGGGTAAAAGTGTAATCCAAGGATTATAGTCAAGTAATTACACAATAAGATTCATACCAAGTTCATGGAGTTCATGCAAGGTAATATAGGTCTAAGAAATAACTAGGCCTGATGTGATTTGAATATAGAAACTACTTGTCAATGATGTATCCAAGGACTCAATCAATGTCAAAATGAAATTTTATTGAATGGGACATATGATTTCATTCCAGGTATCCATTGATAGAAAATAATGGGATCCACATGGGTCTCAACCAAAGTTGGTTTTATCCTTGAATCAAAATGGGGTTGTTAGGTTCTCATGGTATTCCCTAGGGAATGCAAGGTAAGATCGAGTCAGGACACTCCTATTTGATAATGATGTCATATATAATTATTAATTTCTAATCCAATGACTTTCATAAGTTTAACATGGATAATTACGAATTCAACCATTTAATAAAGTCATAAATAATTAAAAAGTCTATTTGGACCAACACTTTTCTTTCATTAACATTACAAGGACAAGTAGCATGAAACCATTAATTTAATCCATTTAAATAATTTTAATAATAATGGTTCAATTTGATACCATACATTAAAATGGTAAGGGTTCTCTGAAAATGAATCCTATTAATCATCTACATTAAATAGGTACAAGTCATATTCTTGGCATATTTTCAAATTTCCCATTCACAATTAATTATCAAATTAAAACACTTAACTCAGGTGGGTAATCTGGTGAGTATACATTGTGAATTTTGGTATGTAATTAAAAATTTAGAACAATCTATTTAATATATAAAATCTTACCCATTGAAAAGTCAATCCATATTACATTAGAATGGTGGCTCAAACCTATCAATTCTATGAAACAAAAATTACAAAAAAACAATTGTATGGGAAGGAAGGGGTTGTGGGTGTATCCACTAACAACTAATAACAAATTTGGAACTATAATAACCATAAATTTATTACTATTCTAAGCATGGAATATAAATTCTATATAAACAACAGCTGATGAAATTGGAAGCCCCCACACATAATTTCCAAAATCAAAGAACATGAGGGATGAGTTATAGACCATCCACTATAGGCCTGTATAAACCTCATCATCCAGTATCAACCTCTGATATGTTTTGGATTAGAGTAGATCATAGAAAAAGATAAAAATAGTAAAACCCCAATATAATGGAAAAGAGAGAGATAGAAAAATATTGACTCAAATAGACATGAGCACTTACCATTGTGTGATAACCGTGATGAATAGAAGCTTGAACAGATACCATATGAAAGAGATCTATTGATCCCTAGAATAGACCATCATAAAGCTCCAAAATGAGAGAAAATGGATATTATCCCACTAGAAAAGTGTATAGGAGGAAGGAAGAGGTTAAATTTGATTATGAAGTGTAAAATGGTAAAATTGTACACTATTTAGCCTATTCATAGTTTTCCCACAACGATTTCCAAACCATGAATGGGTACCTAAAGAAGAGGTGGCACTGCATAGTTAAGTAACATTGTTAGGGAAATCATTTGTGATCAAGTGGGATGGTTATTCCCAAAAATATAGACCATCAACATAGTAATATCTAACTATGTGGCATACCAGTACGGTTATCTCTAACCACGTGATAGGGTTATTTTTCCAAAAAAGTTCGGTTCGTGGCTCTGAACATGGCAGAAAAACCTTTGAGAGCTTTTTTAGAATAAAATATATCCAATTTAGTTACAAAATAATGAATTATACCAATATTTATAGGTTCCATAAATGGGTGAATAATCAGGTTCTTACAAACTATTTGTGCATGCTATTAATATCACTAATATATTTCATTCATTATTTCTGGGCACACTAGACCTCAGAATCTCACGTCACCTCATCACCTAGTCTTAAAATTATTACATATAATATTCCAAAAGAATTCATAGACAATATAACATGTTACATAATGTGCATCCTAAATTGAAAAATAATGGGGTAATGGGTTTTTATGTTCCGGACAATACTTGACCACATGAAAATACAATCATTTTTATAATTTTTATTCATAACGTCTATGTTTACCCAATTTTATCATTTTTTATTAAAGTAACTAGTTTCATAACCTATTTAATTTAAAAATTATGAATAAATTAATTTGAGAATTATTATAAAGTCTGTACCCACAAGATTATAAATACCATATATAATTCAGAAGATAAAAAACCCATGTTTTTTTGAAATTAATTCTCAAACAAGCACAAGTAACATGCAAAAACACTACTTCAACTAGGATTGTGCTAACAATGTTTTTTACAACTATGGATAAATATGATAATTATAAAAGAATAATTGGTCAGTTAATGGATCATATCTAATTTTTATTAAAAATTACAGTTAACATAGGATAATATAGTATATTTATTAATTCTATATCAAATAATTAAATATAATTTATTGTAAAATAAAATTAATGTCAACTTGAAAATTATTTATTTCTATTTAATCTAAAAATATCATCAAATTATTGAAATTATGATATATTAAATTAAATTTTGTTTCACTTGATATATTCATCTTCCAAAATAATGGAACATAATAATTAATATAAGATACATTACTTTTAATGTTTTTAACATCATTTTTCTTATTTAATTATTAACTAAATAATCCATGTGATTTTGTTTGTTGATCGCTTTTTGTAATTATATATTCTCAATAAAATTAAAAATAAATTATCATCATAAAGAACCATTAACCTTTTAAAATAAAATTTACAACTGAAACTATGTTTCTTCTTCCATACTCTAAATCTTTATAAATGTTAAAGGAAAGAAATGATCCTTTTTTGTCTCTTTTTCTTTACATAACTATTAATATGGGTAACATTCCATAAAATGTGTCCCAATAAATCATTTAATTCAAATAAAAAGAATATATGTTCTAAATATGGGAAGATAATTGATAGTTAATAAGTTTCTAGGTCATTTTGGCTCTTGTTATTATGGCTTCCGCCCCTAGTAAGCTTAATTTTACCTTAATCGTTATAATTAATATTTATCACATTCACTAATATTTTTGTAAAATAAATTATGTTGATATTATTATAATATATGTATTATAATGATTTTAAAAATGAATATCAATTTTTTAAAATAACATTTATATAAGTTTCAAAATTAAATTTAATGCTAATCTAAATATAAGACATGAAAGCAAGGTTTTTAATGTGAAATATTAAAATGATCATTATATTTTTATTACTATATTAAATATAAAAATGATCCAAATGAACATAATTATAATAAAATATTTAAAAATGATATATTCGAACCAAAAAACAATTTTAAATATAATTTAACATTAATAATTATTCTATCAAAATGGTAGTTTTAACTAAAGGGAAGTATTTTAAGCTATTAAAAAAAGTCGAATTTCATTGAAAAATACAAAAAAAAATGACCAATAATAATTTTTAAATTCCAAATTATTAAATGATGTTTATTTTCACAAATTTAAATTATAAAAGTGGAAAATATTTAGTATTAATACTGGTGTTCCATTTAAAAACAGTAACACTTGGTCTTGCGTGTAACGCATGCTATCACAGTGTTGTGTGTAGGATTTCCTTAACATGGTGTTTCAAATAATGTGATATGATGTCAGCTAATTCATTTAAAAATGATATGTTCAATTATTTTATAACAAATAAAATATCCAAAAGATTAAATTAATTTGAAAAAATATTCCACCAAATATAAGGTGTGTAGAACTTGTGCTCTTTTCCATTAAAAAATATGGTTTTTTTTTTGTGTGTAGACAATTTGAGGATGAAACTTATTGTAGTTAAAAATATGTATCATTTTCATTTAATTCATGGTTATTTTGACCATTTAATGTGGTAAATATATTTTCAATTGATTAATAGTTATTTGGGTTATCATCAACTCAAATTTCAGGAGTCTAATATATCAAATAATGTCTTTTAGGAATAGGTATGATCAATATGAATATCTTGTGATATATTTTTTTGATGACTAATGGGCCAAAAAATTTCATGGTTTTGTGGAATGAGATAATTCCATGAGTATCT
This sequence comes from Viscum album, assembly GCA_963277665.1. NCBI lineage: Eukaryota > Viridiplantae > Streptophyta > Magnoliopsida > Santalales > Viscaceae > Viscum > Viscum album. The sequence goes on along the minus strand of OY728152.1, from coordinate 323,889,178 downwards.
TGACACAATTGTGGCTATGTTCTATGATGTTATTTTCATTTAATATATATTCAATTACAATAATGAGAACTCTTTGAGTTTGGTTCATGAAGTCATGAGGATTTAATATATTTATGGAAGAATTTTGAATTTTTTTCTAAATCAATGAATTTAATTTCTTATGTAATGTTATTTATGAGCATTGTTTATTAGTTTTTAATAGGAAGGTTAAGGAAATATTATCATGGGAAGATCCATATAATGTCATTAAGACTCAGATCATCATTGGTAGTGTTGTATACTTTTGATGTTTTATCAAGGATTTAACAATTCTGGATTCACCTTTGTCTACACTTTCCATGAATCGAGTCATATTCATGTTGTATGTGAAATAATAGTCATTTTTTTAAATACTGAAAAATCATCTAGCATTTGCTGAATTTATAATCTTACTTGAGACTAGATAGGGGTATGTGGTTTTCTAGGATTCTTCTAGTGTTAGGCTAGGATGATTTCATACATTGGGTGATCATGTTTTGTATTATGGATCAATTCATCTATGAACACAAGAATATAATTACCCCACTCATGGTTTATGTTTTTTGACAGTTATATATATGCATAAGGGTTAGTAGAACAATCCATTTGGGGATAGGTTCATCATATATTATGGTCATGACAGTTTGGACTATATATTTTCTCAAAACGACATTATAATTAAAGAGTAGTGGTGGGTAGAATTCCAATAGTCATTTTCCATTGATGTCACAATCACCCCAGGGAAGGGGAATGTCATTTTAGGCACTCTCTATAATACTGTATCATCATAGGTTTCTCTATAATTAATGAAAGAGTCACACTCTAATAGACAAACCACTTATATACATCTAGAGATCAAGATGAATTTTTAGGAATGATTTTGAAAAAAAATCAATGTCATCATCTCTACATGAGTCCATTCTGTATGGTAAATAGCAGAGTAATGAGTTCATATAAAATTGAGAAATCATTTTTGTGGGGGATACCATTTCATTTTGGTCTCTACCATTATATTGTATTCTATTTTTTGGGGATTATTTTTTCAACCCATCATCTATGAGGATATACAATTTATTCGACAATCATACTTTTATATGGTTCATTCATTCAATATGAATATGTATCATGTAATGATACATCATTTTTCATTTCAATGTATGAAGCCTGAAATTACTGATTATATGTCTCATTGTAACACATGACAAAATAGAATGATAGTGAATCTTAATACTTTTTGTTTTCACTAGATTCTTATTAATCAAGTATAGAAATATAATGGGGAATCCATTACCTATTTTCTCATATATCATAAGACTGATCGTGGGAATAATCTTATATGGGTGTTGATTCATCAGTTAAAAAAGCTGACTCCTTCCATTATGTTTAGAGAAACCAATAAAGATTAAGAATTGAATAATATTTATGTACATGATATTGAGAGGTTACATTGGGTTCTCAATGATATTTTTTATTGAACAATGATTATAATATTACCTCATAGTTTTTGAAGACTCACTAGGATGTGATGAGGAAATAGGTAAGGTTGAGTACAACTTACCATCCATATATAGATGGTTAAAAAAATAAATGAATTTAGATAATTGAGATTATTCTATTTGTCATGTCTGTTATTTTGGTAGATCATGATATATCCATATTGAACTATTTATTTTTTACTTATAATAATAGTTATCAGTTATTTATTCAAATATATACCATTGTGGATTTTTTATGTCCACCTATGCAATTTAACACTATGTTGGGTTGTGGGGGTGACTACACTTTAGTATGAATGAAATTTTTTCAGGATATTTAAATACAGATTTATGATTCAAATCAGCATCTCATTACATCTCAGAGTCATAAGATATTGTATGAGTATCATTGGTGTCTTCCTTTTGATTTTTTAATTAGTGAACAAGTATTATTGAATTTTTCTCCTATTTTGGGTAATTTTATGAATCTTGAATAATGGAATTTGTCTATAATATATGTAGGAAAATCAAGGTTCATTGATTGGATTAGGATGGTTTCTTAAAATATGGAATTCATTATTTATTTGATAGTTATTTAAGAAATCTTCCATTAATCCCCTTAGGAAATACCTTGTTGATGCCTATCATGTTTTGAGTTTTGTGCAGATTGAGTTAGAGCCAAAAATTTAAATTTTATAGAATCCATTGTATATTTTTTACTCTTATGTGATATTATTATGGGATATAGTCTATCCTATTTGTCATTGATTTTTTGTGACACTTATAAAATTATAATGTGTCATGGGAGCATGATGCTTCAGTTTGGGAGAAGTGGACTCAACAATTTCTAGAGCTTAATTCTTCAACCTAAACTCCCAGGGACAGAAATATTATGGGGGAATTTTAAACACCTCAGTATCTTATTTTAGTTTTTTTCTTATCCCTCTATTCATTTCATTTTTTATTGGTGCATTTCGGGCCTTCAAAGGAAGTACAGTACTAGTTTTTCAAAATAACTAGATGTTCATGGATGCATATTTACATTCGTTTATACTGTCTTAGTATAATTGTGTAAAAGGGTTTTGATGGAAATCAATGGGTTTTTAAATCATTGGAGGTAGTTTAAGTTTCTTTCTAAAAAATCTAGTCTATGACATGTTTTATTGATAGAATCATATCATGAACTGTTTATATGACTTAAATTTGGTAATAGAATTATGTTGTGAACTAGTATAGACTTTTAAAGGATTAAAATCCATATATTTGGTTGAAATTGTTCAAAGATAAATAAATTTTATTTTTAATCATAGGAGAAATATTTTTCAAAATATCTTATAAATGGTGAAATTATCATCCTAAAGGAATTCACATCATGAAAATCATTGGTAAAGCAGTTTTATCCACGATGCAAATATGGTATTATTTTCATTCAACATTCATGATTCTCTCTTGCAACCCAGGAGCTCTAAAATGTGATTTTTGGATCCTCTACTTCTTTCTAATAATTTTTTTGGAAATTTTTCTTCTTATTATATTCTCTACATCCCTTTGGGAAAGTGATCATTATAATTATTCAATGTCATTAGTGTTAACAACGCCATTGAATTGCATATTTAGATCATTTCTATTTGCGGTGATGTTCTTCTTGACTACTTATAAATCCACTATGTGATATTCTTTTGGGGGCCAATCCATTATTAGATACAATGTAGATGATTCAGTTTACCTAAATTATGTGTTCTGAAACCTCATTTATGACCATAGTTGTAGTGTAATATTATTATAAAATGTTAAAATTGTTGGTAGATCCATTTTTTACTACTTTTCATTCCATAGGGTGGATATGGATAAACTTTTGGGTTCTTTAGACATGAGTTTGAGATATTTTGTTTTATATCTTTCTTATTTTGTATGTACAATGAATTATATGGTTTTTAAAAATCCTACTATAAATAAATTTGAATGATTGGTTGATTGAATTGTGTGCATTTTTAAATAGGTTTTTATGAAAATGGGCTTTTCCCATTGTTTAGGTATCACTAATATGGGTTTTTTCCTATCCATTAAAAATTGTTATAAAAATATCTATCAATCATGGATTTGGGGAAACAATTTGACAAAATTATCACATGGGAAAACATGTGTAATCTAGTGGATGGTTTAGTAATAGGAATAATCCATTGATAATGACAAGTGGTAAACTAATTGATTGTTCCTTTGGCCATAGGAATGCGGTAATATGGACATATTTGGCCAATAGGGTGGTTCACTTTCAATGGCATTCCTATGATCACTAGATTCAATTCAATTGCCTAAAGACTTGATGCACTTTGTAATCCTTGTATGTGTATGAGTGTTTTAGATATTCTGATATATAAGAATCCTTATCTTGATGTTTCATGTTTTTTTTCTTTTCCCCATTTTATAATTAATGTGATATGTGATTATTAATAGAACATATTTGATATTTGTGATATTTACAAGAATAATTTCTCAGGGATCATTTGAAGGTATGGAAATAAGTGAATTATTTACCATGGATATGATATAAAAAATGATTAACTGAATATCATGAATTGTTTTTATTAAATGATTATAATATTCATATTTTATTACATATACATTGTATGAACACCTAGTAGGGATCATATTGATCTAGCTTGTTCAAACCATAAACACCCCATAATTATTGTGTATGCATTGTTATGTATTTCAATGTGGGGAAAGGCAAGGTGCTATAGTGATGCGATGAGGATTCTTTTAAATTTTTAGTGTAACAAATGGTGAGATTGTGGGAAATTATCATCATATCACTTGGAGGATCTTTTTATTATCCTTGGTTCTATCCTTTGTTATTGGTTTTATACTACAATGTTTGTTTAGCTACTTTTGGGTGGCATCACATTGGTTATTAACATTTTTGGGGAATATATTGCCAGTTTTTAACTTCTATTGTTTAGTCCATCTATTTTTATATGTATAGATTTTATCTAACTAATATTGGAAAAAATATTTCCCATATTTTGTTTTTTTGAATGATTTCTATTCTCCATCTCATGGTCTTTAGGAAAACCTTTCGAGTATGTGATATGACTTGTTAGGTACTAGTACGGGTGGGTATCCGAGTCAGGTCATCATAGAATGAAAAGAAAATAATTATTAATCATAGAAAAATAATTATTAAATCATATATATTATATATATTCAGTAAATATATCTTTATTACAATCTAATTAATGGGGAAACAAAAAATTAATCACACTACTTTAATGGTGAGGTAGTCCAATCAAATGCATTAGCCATTTTATTTTTTCCAACATATTGAATGGTAAGAAGGTATATGTGATATAATAATCATAGAATCATAATTATGTCATAATATCTTATATATGAATTATTTCTGTAATTATATTATGTTGTGATATTCAATTATTCAATATGATTGACATCGTTTCATGAGGTGGTTGTCCATCATACACATGATCAATGTTTTCATTTCTCAGTGGATAGATTAGGTGATAGATATTGGTTATTAAATTAAAATAGAAACATATCATTTGTAAGGAGATATATTGTGTATTATTTCAATGAAAATTTAGAATATTTTATAATTTTCTAATAATAAAAAAACATTACGTTAAAAAAAATTTCTCTTCATCAGAAAACATCATTATTTTTATACCTAAATCCTTCCTATGATGTTATTATGATCATAACGGAAACATTGAACAACTAGAGGGAAATAATAATTTGATCATTTATGGTTTTGAATAAACTGAATAGCAAATTTAGTGCGGATATAGGAGTATAATGGTTGTGTTTTTATTTGCGGGGAAATAACATAGTTGGAAATTTTTAATAACATACAATATATTAATATCGTATTCACAAAAATAGATCCAAAATGGAAAATTAATGATTATTATCTAATATAGGGTATAAATAGGTCTATAAATTTAATTTATAAATTTTATTATCAATTTTTATCCTTATCTCATTAGTTTAAACCTTCATTAAACTTGTTTTAATCATAACAATGGTAATTGTTTTTTTGATTTTTTACTTTTCATTTTATAGAAAAAATAATTTGATCATACTAAATAATATAAATTATTATTATTTAGATCATGGAAACCATTTTATCATATTAAAATTACACAATTAGTGGAATTTGATTAAAAATTAATCCCATAACTGAAATTAAAATCCATTTTCCTAATGAAAATGGTTCCTAAATACCAAAATATTTTGATAAAAATTTATAATAATTTTTTTCTAAAGACTTAAATTGGAATTATCAAAATTATTTTGATCTTATTTTTTTAAAAAACTTTATAACAAATTGTATCTTTTCAAATTATATAAACAAAAGGAAAATTGTAAAAAAAATAGCATTATCACTAATAATTAAAAACTATCTTTTCAGAAAATTTTAAAAAATTCACACTATGATAATTTTTACCAGATGAATAAAAAAATTTAATTTCATTTTTCTATTAAATTTTCAAAAATATATAAAAACTATATATATTATTTCATCAAAACAAGAAACAAAATTTTTTTTGATGAAAATGTATTTTTGATGAATAAATTGACTGAAATAAAAATTTTGTTCTTATGTCTACATAATTTAGGAGTAATTTGTTTTTGATTGAAACTGTTTTATATAATTCATTATTTGGTTATTCCTATTCATTCTCATCAATTTAATATTTCAGATATAACTGTAACAATTAAATAATAATATCTCCATAATGATTCATCATCTATGTTATGTGTTTCATATAATATCAACAAAAGTTTTCTTTTAAAGTATCAGGGTTTTAAATTATCTACATTTAATAAATTTTTGCATAACTATTTGAGATCATTCTCTTTAATTTACGGTTTGATATTATAATTTTTATTTGTTAAAGGCCCACATCAATAAAAAAAATTAATTAAACAACCACATTAAACGAGAGAAATGAAAATAAAATGGATATCTAATGTAGAACATGACTAGGATTCAAAATATGACAACACAAGTGGGGTGTTAAAATATTAACCTGGATTAAAATAAATTCCATAGAACATTTATCACAACAAAGGTAATGATATTTAGAATGATAATGAAAAGAAAACTATAAAATAATGATATGAGAGAAACTTTAAAAATTTATTTTAAATGTATGTAATAGGTTACCATTTTTGTCTTATGATAATATTAACAATTATTTCGGATTTTTTAATATCATTATTTAAACATGATAGATATCCATAATTTATTTATTTTTATTTCTTATACACAATCTCATCATTTGGTTTCACCTTCATCAGTTTCTAGTAATCTATTACACAAAGAAAAAAATATAAATTTTCATTCCTAAAGCTGTAAAATAATATTTTAGGGGATTATTATATCAATAAAATAATGATAATTCAATAATTCTATGTCTGGATATTATAAAAAATTGGTAGAATATGTTATAAGTTTTGAATAAATATTATTTTGAATGAATAATTAAATAATCTATAAAAACTCTTCCAATGATAAACATAATATATTCCATAAATGGATAACATTAAGAGCCTTAAAAAGTTAAATAAAATAATAAATAAGGTTCCCAAATTTCTAAAAATAATATTAACATGAATCCAAAATAACATAGATTATCTGTAATTTTCACACACCATATATTTGAATACAAAGGTCATATATTTTCTTGAAAACTAGAAATAAGAAAAATTACCATAAAACATCAATAAAGACATACAGGATTCCAAAATATAACCCTTTAAACAATATATAAATAATATCATAGATTATTGAATACATGAAATCAATATAGAAATGTTTTAACTCAATACATGATAACAGAAGCAACATCTCATGAAATCACTAATAAGTTGAAAAGTGATATATACTCTATAATTTACATTATCTGTATTAATAATCTCATTGCTCCAATTTTACATTATTATATCAACATTTGGAACATATTTAGGGTTTTTATTTCCTAAATCATGTGTTATCAAGAATATGACATATCCCCATGAAAATCAACTTTCATGGATATTAGTAAAATTCAATATAATCATTCAAATCCATTATTAAAAACTTATAGAGTGTAATCCTAATATATTTCTTGATTCATATAATCAGAACAAAATTCTGGAATTTCAAGAAATAACTCTTCACTCATTCAACATCATTAATCTAGTAATAGGGAATCATTATATTATTCATCAATTCCTACTTCTATTCATATTTCATTTGTTGTCTCTCAATAATTAACTGAATAACCTTCACTCATAAAATCATGTTGATATTTTTCTCGATAATTCCACCTAGGATACAATTTTTTATAATACCCTATCATTTAACATTTAAAAATCCAAATATTGATGATACCATAGGGAAATCATTATTTTCATCTAGTGTGTAGACTAATATATTCATTTTTCATTAGTAATTACATATATTATATCAATATTTTCTAAAAAAACATCTCCCCAATCCATTGAGGCATTTCTTTAGGATATTCTACCCAAATTTTTTTTATGTAGGATGCTGAGTCTTCCTTAATCCATGGTCTTCATGGAAATAAATCATTCTTTTATTAGGTGTGTTATGAAACTCATACATTTTTATTTTGTTACTCGTTTTACATTATTTATGATTATGAATAATCATATGGTTTCATATTCTGGATCACATTTCATTTTATTTTTCTTGAGTAAAATCATTCTATTGTCAATCACATTCAATATTTACTTGAATTATTTTCATTACATATACTCAATAAAAAGAAAACTATAAGTATGAGAAACATTAATCATATTGATTAATCAATTTTTTATGAAATATTATTCATATTATTTCTAAACCAGGACACAATATTTTCAATATATAACACATTGTGTTTAACCTAGGACATCACTTACTCAAAACCTTCCAAATTGATTATCAAATAACTTGAGTTAACCATGGTACATATCTAGGTAGGGTTAAACTAGCGGCATAATATGATCACACTAACCATGCATTAGAATTATGGATGTGATCAACCCAATGATCTTTTTTTTGTTATTAACTCTATATTAATTTATACCAAAACCATGTCAACTTTTCATTTTCATAACGTCTTTTATTGAGTAAAAAATCATTATTTCTTCCATATGAAGATGATCATAAGTTATAATAAACATTATCATATCCACATGGTCATTTCCAGTGATATATAATCTTATATCTTATTATTTACTAATCCATCATCTGATACCAACTTTATAAACCCATTATGATCATATATGTATACTTCACAGTGTTATAAGAATATTCATTGCATATTATCAATAATCCCTTTAAGACCATAACTGATTAGTTTATTTTAAGAATATATACAAAATATACTTATTTAGTGAATGTTCATAATCATGTACAATAAATACCATCACACATAATACTCTTTTTAGACATACCCTATATAAAACCATTCTTTATAACCCGTGGAATGGAAACAAATGAAATGGTGGCATCTATTTCTCAGTTTTGGTAAACATGGATGATATCAATGATCTCTTAGCCGTAACATGATTATAATGTATGTAAATATGATCTTAACATTTCAAAACCAAACTCTGCATAACATAGATCCCAATCATGGGTCATGTAATAAATCATGTATGTTTATAGTACAAGACTCATAAAGTTAATCTGTGAACATAATCCCCAATAAAAAAACATAAACATAGGAATATAGGAATAAATTAACATATATCATTGTGAAGATGAATAAATAGAAATTAGATCGCCTATTATGTTTTGGTCATGAAATATTTCCATCAAAAAAATATATGAAAATTAAAACCTGATTTACACATAATCTTACAAACATGAAATCTATTTCTATGCATAATATTATAGACATGAAAACTACATCCATGCTTATTTCAAAAGATATGAAAACAAGGACCACACATATAATTTTAATTCTGAAACTAAGTTTACGTATAAAATGTTTACCTCATGATTTTTCAATATTTTACCAATTCATTAGAGGATATTTAATTCATGTGGATCTAGTCAAATAAAAAGAATCCAATCATATAGTTTCCAAAAAATCCAAAATCAATCATCATATAACCAAATATATGGAAAATTAATAGGTTTCATAAATATTCCACCATCATAAAAATAATCCAGAAAAAGAAAGAATAAGGATGGAATCCCAATATAATATCCCCATTATAGCATAAGTAAAATCAATTTTTGTTATCATAAATGAAAATTATTTTAATATATCACAAGGAAAACATATTAAGGAAAATAATATTGTCACATTAAAATCACTTCCCTAATATTCAAAAAACTAAATGATATTAATTAAAAAATTATTATTGAAAATATCATGGGAAAATGCAAGGGAATATTAAGTGAATGTATTTGTCATGATGGAGAGTATATAAAATCATTCTATAAAATAGTTATTGAAAACATTTATATAGAAGAAAAAATAATTTTTACCGAAGATATATGTTTTGTATGTGTCTTTAAAAAATTCATCTAGTCTATAGAGTTAATAAATAGATAAAAATGATAGGAAAATATGTAATAACTATATATAATCAATGTATAATAACATACATGAGTATTAATGAAATTTATATCATAATATTTCATCATTAGGAACCTAAATATAAACAAACCAAAATAATGATAAATTTGTGTCATAAATACCTTATTGCGTTGGTGTCTTTTGAATCGTAACTCCCATGTAAGAATAAAATGATGTGAAAAATTAATTATCAACAACATGATTATTTTAATTATTTAACTTGTAAAAAAATTTATGTACACCTCATAAAATAAAAATTTTGTATAACATAACATATATCCCAAGAAGAAAATTTGAGATGATAAATCCTTCCAAGTTTGGTATTCTCTTAATCACATCCTCATAGATGAGATAAAATTATTTGGATTTATAAATACCCCTTATTTTCATGATATTAATCATAAAATACATTCATAGGATGTATATACTCCATTATATGAAATCAAGTGGTCAATATGGAATGTGTCTTAAACAAATACATGTGAGATGAGAAACTGCATGCCTTAGGTCTTATCCAATTTCAGAATATTTAAATACTCCAACATAATAAATATAGTTTTAATAGAAATATATCATAGAAACCTATTCATGTAAAAATTACTATTTAACAACCCTTTTTTAATTCCTAATTATCATTTTATTAATAATTCTCCAATAAAATAGATATTCGGGTGAAAACTGGTTCTATTTCTATTTGTGTATTGGTTCGACGATTTAAATGAATGTATTTCCATTATAGTTGCATAATATCCAAAAAATTTAATCATGATATATATATGGTATATATTAACTATATATATTTATATTTAATTATTCACAGTCTTCCATAATGGAAAGGGAATGAAAAATTATTTACCCTATTCCTGGAGATGGTAGGATGTACTTGCGAAAGAACACCAATTCAAATTTTCAATGGATAAAATGAATAAATTTGAATAATCGTATACATTTAAAAAATACATATTATATCATATATATAATATATATTAATTAAATATATCCTAATTATCACCAACATAATATAAAAATGTAAAAAATCACATTGGTTTTTGGAGGTGGTAGTCCACATGTACAAATGAGATATGTTGTCATTTTACAATGAATTTGTAGGTAAGAAGGTGGTATGATATTATAATTAAATCAGAATAATTAGGTTATAAATATTATATATAAATTTAAATTGTATCATTATATCAATTCGTGAGCCATGGTAAATGAAAATGAATTACATCATGAACTGATGTGGTAGATCACCATATACACTATTGAATGTTTAATTTTCCATTTGATGGAAGAGGAGATGGAAATTGGTTATTAATTTAACATTGAAAATACCACATCATAAAATATAATATTTTTACTATTTATTCCTATTTGGAGAATATTTTAAGGATATATAATAATTAATAAAACAAAAATTCATTATTAAGAACTATACCAATTGTTTAGACTCCCCATGTATGATTATACCTAAATCCATCATAAGTTGTTTTCCTAATAAAAAATGGCATCTAAGTTATTGGGAGATATATTTAATTTATTTTTTAGGTAATTTTTTATCCAAATATCTCATTATTTATAGACAGTAGAGGATATGGGGTGTCCTTTTATAGGTGGCGGAGATAACACACTTTGAATTTTTAAAATGAACAAAATATATGAATATATAATTGAGAAAAAATTTCCCAAAAGTGGATAATTTATGATGATTAGATTATATTATTATGAAATTAATACTTAAAACATTATTTAGGAAATATGATTCCAATTTAATCATTATTTATTTACTCCAACCCATTGTAAACCTGTTTTAATGTTAACCATGGTTATATTTTTTATTGATTTTAATATTAATTATGATAATATTTTTTGTAAAATTATTAACCAATGTTAATTATAAATATTTAATCTATGGAATTAGTTTTTATCATGTTCAATTCCCATATTTATATTAATTTAATTTAAAATTAAATATATAAACATGATGAAAAAAGGTGTTCCCAATGGAAATTTTTCATAAGTACGAAAAAATTTTATATAAAAATATTAAATAAATTTAATTTCAATGACCTAAATCATATTTATCAAAATAAAAGTGAATTTAATTATCTTTAAGACAAATTTATTATTAAATTTAACATTTTAAATAATTTAATAAAATATAATTGTAAATAAAAAATAGAATTTTCACTATTTGTCGTAAAAACTATTCAGAAAAATCTACAAAAATCCCTATAAGATTTTTTAAATATTTATTTCTAAAATGTAGTAAATTTTATAAAATATATTTATAAAATGTTCTAGTAAACAGTTATTATATTTTCTCATAATATGGACCAAAATATTTTTTGAAAAAAAATTTGATTAATAAGTTTACGTTATTAAAAATTATGTTCTTATTCCCTCATTATTTTTGAATATATTTTTATTGTGTAGAACCATAATATATATTTTATAATACGGTTATTACTTTTCATACATTCCAATTTAAGGGCAACGATATTACTATAACGTTTAAATAAAAATATTCCATTCATCACTTAAGCTCTATGTTGTGTGTTGTATACTCTATCAAATAAAGTGTCATTTTAAAATATTGGGGTGTTATTATATATATTTGTGGAGGAGGTAGTTCATCCAATCTTCTAAAAACAAATTTGTTTTTCTTAAAATAAAATAAGATGATTTAATGATAGTTATCAAATTTATATAACAAAATATTATTAATTTTGTAAAACTAATGTCATTAAATTTTTATGGATATGAAAAAAATTTAAGATGAAGATTATGAAGAAAAACATAAAAATGATATAATATATACATTGGAAACATGACCATTACTTTTAAAATGCCTTTTAATTTAAGCAATTATGCCAAATTTCAATGAATACGAGCTTAAGAGAATTTCAAGGGAATCTAGGATAAGATATTTCAGAAGCGGTTCAAGTAAATTTTTAATGGGAGGTGCATTTTTGAAATGATTTAAGTGATCCAATTTTATAAGAAAGGAAAATGGAACTTTTAAAAATGAAATTTATATTAAAAAACATTTGTAACACTATCCCAAGGCCAATGTATCAAAATATTCAAAATAATGGATTGTGGGGTATCTTTTTGGTCGATAAATAATTAAAAAAGGCATGTCACATTTGTTTTAAACAATTTATATGGTGCTTACCATAATGTTTTTACATTTTAATAATTCAATTTTAAAATAGGTAACTTGTTTTTTAACAAAGTGAATATATATTTTACTTAAAATATATCATAACTGATATTTTTTTGGAGTTATTGAACATATTTTTACCTCTATTTAATCCAATTACATTACTAAATTTTATTAATTTTAATTTTAAATTAAAATAGATATTACATAGAACGGTTATTTTAGTTAAAAAATATGATAGTTTGACTAGTATGGATTCATAATCTTATACTATATTAAATACTAGTTAATTGAGTGTTAATAAATTTGTAAATGTTTTTACATCATATATGATCCCTTATTTAATGTAGTTCAATTTAATTGATTCGATATAAATTCCATAATGAAAATAAAAATAATAAAATTAAAATAATAATATACTAATTATCAGGATTATTTTCATCATCCATAACCATATTGATTTTATTTGAAAAATTGAATTTTATATATTTAACGACATGAAAGTGTTTATCTCAAAAATAAGAATAATTTTATCAATTTATGTTTATATTTTTTGAGAAATTAATCTTAATGTTATTACATGTAACTTGTATTTTTTTTAAATGTGTATTTTTATATATAATGTTTTAGTTTAAGATAAATATAACAATTTTATTGATTCTAAATATATTAGTTATTGGGGGTACATTTATAATCAATCACACACACAACGCTCACACATAGGCTAATAAGGAAGGTCATAGCCCCCCTAAGAGATATCCCTTCCAACTATCAAATTTATTACATAATATTTACATTTAATAATTTTTGATTAATCATTAAAACCATTACATGGAACGTAGGACCACCATTGAATATTATTAAGTCCCTACTTACATCATGATTAATTTTATAGAAAAAGAAAGAACAATCATTTCTATAAAATATTACTTGATTTTCCAAAAGATTATTCAAGATTTTTCTAAATTAACACAATATTTTACAATGATTTATTTTAATTTATAAATATTTATTTTTCATATATGAATGGTTAAAAAAACATACAAGTCATTAAATGTTACGGTATTAGAAAAATTACAATTTTTTTATAATTCTCTTAAAAATTTATATTGTTAAATAAATTTCAATAACACCATTAAATATATTTTTACATGGAATTTACGAATTAGTATAACATTCTAAAATTGATTATCTTTAATTTGTAAGTTATTATTTTTAAAATACATTATTTAATGAAATGAAAATTACTTTTATATTAAATAATCATTTTCAATAGTTTCCCACATTATTTACATTCTAAAGGTTGTAACAATATGGGGCTTACCAATTTTTTGTATATTATAGAAATATTATCAATTTCATAGTAATATATTGTGGTTTATTATGTTTGGTGTTAAATGTGAAACATGTTATAAAACCCTTTTATTTATTTATTAGTAATCAGATTTTAAAACCTCGAGGTTTTACATTCTTCCCCACTAAAGAAATTATATAATCGTAATTTAATAAATATTTAAAAATAAAAATATTTTATATCTATGTGTTTCTATGTGGTAAAAATGAATCATAGTTGTAACATTACTAATATAGGGAAGGCTAGATATGTTTCCAATTAGCATATATCTATATAGAGTTATTCCCAGCCATTCTGTAATTAACCCCATCTGGGTTTTCTCTTAAGACATATTTCATTTCTCCATGAGTTTAGAGTCATAATTATTATGATAGATTTTGAAATATTTGTATAAAAATGTATTCCTTATTTTGTTTATTAAAATGAATAATAATTCCTATAAATATATAAACCACAAAAATGATTATTTCATCACCAACACTTCTTTATCTTCACATCCCAGGTGGGATGTTGAGGTCGAACAATGATTTTTATGAAACATGGTACTAATACTCATAAGGATCATTGAGACTAACATTTTGATCCCTTTCAACCCTTTATAGTCTAGCTTCCTACACCAAACTGATATATTCCCTTTCCAAAATATCCCTTACCTCTATTGACGACTTTAATAGATAGCCACCAATATTTTCCATACCTATTTTAAATGAGCATGTTCCACCACAACCATGTTGAACTCCTATATGATGTTTGGTGGGTTATGGTATCCCTATAACATATCCTATAGGTGAATATTTATATGACCAAATAAATCATTCTATGAACAGAACTGTTTACCACAGATAATGTATATGGTTGTGTGTTTTGGGGAATTGAACTATATTGTTGAACTAATCCCAGTATTAAGTTAATAGTGAAACAACCAACTTATCTCCCTCAATATAATTTCCTTGTATACTAGTGGTGGGTGATGGGGTTCGTATTCAACTTCCACCATTTTTATTATTCCTTTCACTTCTTGGGATTTAGAAGGGCTTGTACATAGTGATAGTTAATTGAAAAAATTAAGATAAATACTATTCTGTATTATATTTTATCATTGTAGTGATGTTATTATATATCTATATAAGATTAGTTTCATTGTATAAATCATTTTCAATTTTTAAATAATAAATATTTCATGTCTAATATGTCCATGATTCCGAGAACATGCAGTCTATGCTCAAATACATAACCTATTACTTGACTCACTTGAATTCCATATAATTGAAGAAAACAAGATTCATATTTCCAAAATTATAATCTTGTATCATAATAATCTTCATGGTCTATGTTTCCATTAAAAATAAGATCATTAGGGTGGTGGATTAACACTGTTTGTATGCTTCTTTGGTACAATTAGTGGATAGAATATTAATTCAGTAATTTGTCCAAAACTATTATGTAGAGGATTAATGTACCTTATTTAGTTCAATTTCATGACGAAGTCCAAAATATTAGAATAGACGGGATTTAACATTTCCAATTATTTTAGTATACTATTTTTATCATACTTGTAAGATTATAGTTATTTTATTTCAAAATATGTCACCCATATCTCAACATATATCATTATAGGTTCTTCCTAGTTTATATTTATTTGGGTTCTCATATTCTTATTAACCTAATATATAAAATTAATATCCTATGTAATAAACCATTTCATCAAATATTATGTGACCTAAAATCAATGAAATAATCTCTTTGAAAATCTAACATATCCTTATTAAAAAAACATAACCATTCAGAAAATCATATACACAAGTACAAGTATACCATAATCATACATTATCAATTACGTACATTTCCCAAAACATATGTGGACCTCATGGAAATTAAACTCAACAAGGTTATTCATTACTCAAAAAATTGTCTTTATCAATACCCCTTTTATTTAATTGTCTATTATTTTATACAGTAGTCACCATATATCATGATCTAAAATATAGGATAAATATCTTGAAAAATATCAGAAATAAATTATCATTACCAAGGTTACCAATTACTATCTATCTTACATATCCAAAATAAGACAAACATTTATTATATAATTATCAAGTATCTATTAATGTTAAGAGTTATTCATACCTACATCATTTTTTCCAATATTTATATCATAATAAAACCTTTTCTAAAATCTATTTTAATGTTTAGGAATACCATTTAATATATGTCACTGTAGAAAAACAACTAATGAATATTTATACATAGATGTTTAATATAGTAATCAATAATTTTTGGAAATACCCGAATGTCATTGATTAATATCAATCAATAATGAAAATTTATATTAATATCAAGATTATAGAAATAGAAAATGCACTACAATAGTTAACACTAGTAATATTATATTTTTCATCATAATAAGCTCATTTTGATGATATCAACCATATTAGTATCCTTCTTTATTCATTTATAAGACATAGTCGTTTCTAGGAATATTTAATTCTCATATTCATTTCTAAGAGTTTAATTTTACCCAATAAAAAACCATAATGGTTATAATAACATTAAATAATTTAATATGAATGAATCCATCCTAATATGAATCCTCTTGTGACACATTTATTTCCTCCATTTAAACATCTAGTTCAAAATTCATTTGGTTATGTTAGGTTCTATTTAACATAAAAATACAATAACATTAATTATTTAGGAAATAAATCCTTCATAATGGGTCATAAGGACATCGCGATTAACAAAATAAAATATTTATGAGGTAATTTCCATGTTTTCAATCTTATTCCTACTAATTGTTGATCAGAGTGATGATTGAATAAATGCATAACCAACCATTTTTTGTGTGAATAGACCTAGTTCCATTGGATGGACAAATTCATCCACTTTACATTAAAGATAATGGGATTTATTTCAATTAAACCAAAATAATCACTATTTTACCAATACAATATTATATCTTTCAATACATTGACTTTTTCCTAGGGTTTTCACTGAATATTTCCTATCATAATCCACAAATAAAATGTTCATTTTACAAAAATACTAAATCATATATATATCACAAATGTTTATCTATTCTGATCATGCTTAACTACTCAAACCCTAAATTATCATCAACACATATCTTATTCTATAATGTTATTCAAACCATTCCATTCATATAAAATCTGATTCACCATACCCGCACTCCATGATCCAGTACCACTAAAACATACTTTAAATACATGATTTGTTACAAGTAATAAAATAATTGATATAAACAACCATAATTAAACAAATTAAAAAAATTATTTTATATCTTACATATGATGGATCATTAGAAATATACTGATTTTTGGAATTTGAACACATCATAAGATGATAAATTACATGTTTTTTATAAAATATATACTTTTAAAAATATATTTCTATATATATAATTTATGCAAATAATTATATATATCCAAAAAAATAATTTCCAAATATTTTCATTCTTCTCATGTCACACATTATAAATTTATACATAACCTTGAGAATAGAAACAAAATAAGGATGAACTGTTTTAGTAATGTATCACCCTATGTCTTTATGAACCATTTTTGGAATAAATTAATTTCTTTGATGTCTTTTATTGCATAATATAAGCATTATGACATTCAAAATATGCTACACAAATTTAATCTTGTGTTACATGAAACCCTGATTTCCCTTGCATTGAACACAACACAGAGTTTCGATGAAAGATCAATTTACGATTAAAAGTGTTTAAACAAGATAGTTTTCACTAAGACATTGAACACAATAATATAAATTATAGTAACTACTTTTAAAATTTGAATTATTATGGTTTTATATAAATAAAATATAATGATAATAATAAACATAATTTATTGTATAATCATTGTATGTAGGAAAATAATATATACATAAGAGAACTGCTTTTTATGTCATTTCGTGAAACATAAAAAGTTTAATTTTGAACACTTTGGAAATTTTATTTTATAAAATTAAATTAAATTTTTATTCAAAATTTAAAAATTATAGAAGGAATTTTTTTTTGGATTTTTCTAAAATATTTATTTCTAGATGAATGGTGAAAAATATTGAATTTTATAAAAAAATACATCTTGAACTAATTTATTTAAATTGGAATGTAATATTTTAATTCGATTATAAAGAGTAACATGATTAATTGTACATAAATAAATCCAATTATGAAAATTTTGAAAATTTAAAATTACAATTGGATATAAAAACAATTGAATCTTTTGAACATTTTCAATTAAAAAAGTTCCCTTCACAACACGTCTGTGGGATTAATTTTAAACTATTTTCAGCCACTTATGTGTGTTGAATTTGGATAAATAAATTCTATTTTTGGAATCATAAAAGTTTATAATATCTAATAATGTTATATTATTTTTTGAAAAATTTATTATTGAATGTAATTAAAATTAATTACAACAATTGATGTAAATATTTTTTACCAATTGATTAAAGATTAATTTAAGGGCCTAGAAAACCTAAAACCAAGTAAAAATTCAATATGATTGTAATATTTTTGACGTATTAAACTATTTTATCTAATTTTTATAATTATTTGATACACATGATGTATGGGTGACTTCTCAATAATGTTTAACCTTTTATATTTAGAATAATGTCACTCTTCCTCTATAAACATCCACTCCCCTCCTCACTTTTTCACACCACTCAATAACATTTTATCAAACACAAACTAACAAAATATACTCCCAAATTACCTAATATAGCCATATAGTCCTCTATTTGGTCATAAATTAATCGAAGGAATCTCTTTTCTGTAATCAAATGGGGAGTTAACTAAAAAAGGGGTAACATCCTTCCATAAGATCTTTTTTTATTTTCATTCTCCAACACCTCATTTATTAATGGTCCATGCTAATATAATAACATCTATATCCTAAATATACTAGTATTTTTTATTATAAGTTTTCTAACTACACTTATACACACTTCAATCAAAAGTGTAATAAACAAAGAGTTCGTGTGTGCAGAGGAAGACCGTATCATGAAACGATGTTGTTCAATTTTTCCATCACTACATCTCATAGTCTAAAATTATGATGAACATACTTTTTATATTTGATATATGTGATATATTTTATATCAAAATTCATTAGGAATTTTTATATAAAATATACAATCATTCTTTCTATTTTTTTGACATACAATAACTTCATTTCTAGATGTATAGACTACCGCCTCCTCAAAATGTTGTGATTCGTTCACACAATAAATAATATTAATTATTAATTAGTTAAGTGAAAATATATTAAATATATGAAAAAATAATTATAGTTTAATGATCTTATATATGTACACACACACAAACACACACACATATATATCATTTACATTCTTTTTCAATACCCCAAGAAAATTGAAACAACGCTCATGCATACGTATGGCCTACCGTCTCCAAGAACGGTGTTCTGGATTTTCTATTTCTATAATTTATAGATTATTATAAATAAATATATTATATATGTGATATTTATATTATGGTTTACATTGTTTATATTATGAAATAATTATATTAATAATTGGACCATGAATAATAAGTTGAAACTTGTATAAAACACAATACGATTATCACCTGAAACATAACTTTACCATGGTACTATTAATTAATGGTTAATATAAAGACATTATTAAATAATATATTGAATTAAATTTAATAATAATATTATTTTATTTATTTATAACAATCTAATAAATATTATGATGTTGGTTTGAATGAGTACACTATGATTCCAGAATTAAGGTATGGGTTTTCTTGCATCACTTTTATTTTTTTGAGACATACGTCGAATTAGTTTATCATTTAAATTGTGTGGGTGGGTATAATTACCATAAATTAATTATATTATTATAGATAAATTTATTTCAATTTAAATATATATTTTATGATCTATATTTTAGGGGGGTTTACAGTTCCAAATATCCCAAAATAGTGTTGTTGTTTTGTCTCAATTTCCATTCTTTAAGACACATGTTTTTTTTTGAAAAAAAATACTATTTTAGGAGGTTTATATAATGGTTCATGAAAAATATTTTGGGTAAAATATCTTAAAGTAATATTAAAATATTTTTGTATTGTTTTGCTTTTTTGAAAAATGATGTCTCCATGTTGAATTGCCATGTTACATAGATGTTATTGACAATCCATTTTGACAAGGAACCTGGACAATGGAATGGGTGTGCTGGAGGTAGTACAAAACAAAAGAGGAAAGTTGACTCTGTTTTCTAGTGTTTTAAAAATATTTGGGGTCCAAAATTTGGAGTTTGGGGAGCATTTAGAAATGAAGATTTCCTTGAATATCTCGTTAAAAATATGGAAAAGGAATGAGTTACGCGAAGATAGGATTAATGAATTGTATTTCTGAATGACATGACGAATGTTAACGGTGAGCTCTGCGATTGCGATTAGATTTGAAAATATAATAGGTGAAAATAATTGAAAGGGAGAATTGTAGTGGCAGGACGAAGGAATTGATGGATTGATCTGTGATTACGAAGAGCTCTACGATCCAATAATTTCCATGGGGATTTGCGATATAGATAGTATTTCGGAAGAAATATTAGTGCTTTCGATTTAAGCTGACATGGTAGTGACTTAGCGTGGATGGTTCTTGATTCAGTGGAATTTTTATAAATAGGCCTAGACCCCCTGGATAAGAGATGAGGGTTTTTCCTGAAAATTTTGTAATTCTTGAATCACGAAGGAGCTTCACAGAGGTAGTGTGCTTCGCAAAATTTTCAGATTCACACTAGCAAATCTAGCTCTATAAAAGAGGTGTGTTCCACATTGGCTCAGTGAGTGTCGTGAAGAAATGTGTTCCTTTAAGGAATATTGCTTTGCAATGGAAGTGGGATCTATTTTGGCTAGTTGAGATATACGAAGGGAAGGTGTGTTGTGAAGGCTAGATCTTGTTTGCGGAGAACCTGCTATTCACAAAGGCTTGTTTAGCTTTGGAAAATCACAAAGACCAATGTGAGATCTGAGAACCAGTGAGCTATATGACCTAGAGAGCTCTGAGATCTCATGAGATTTTGGAACCTGACATCTCTATGAACCTATCAGATTCTTGAAGAATGTGGATAATTGAAAAGTCTTATTCGAGATTTTCAAATGTGGGAGATTCTCAAAGGCAGTGTGTTTTACAAAATAATTTAAAAAGGGATTTCACAATCGTCAGTGGAATAGTGGTATTAATATATGGGTGATAGTGGAACTTCAATAGAAAATATCTCTAACGTTGAGGATTCATGTATTCCTGTAAATGAGAGGAACTACATGTCCATAAAGAGGGAGTGGATCCCTTCCAAGAGTAGTGTGTGAAGGAATAGGAAGAAGGTTATCATTTTTACTAGTAGTGATCCTTAGAAAGAGAGAGAGAGATAAATAGGGAGTGACCCTTGGGAAAATAGTTAGCTGATCCTAAACATTGTAGAGGTAGTTAGCCTAGGTATAGAAGTGATCTAGCATAACCATTATTGGAAGGGATATTTGTTGTATTTCATACAACGGCACATAGTCATTGTACGCTCCTTGGACATAGCCTTGTGAGGGTGAAATAAGTATAAAATTGTGGGCATGTGTGTTTTCATTCCTTAATTTCATTAAAAGTTTCATCATCCTCAGATAATGAAGGGTAGAATATGATCAATATTAAATCATAAGTGAAAACAAAGTGACCCATATAATAAAGAGGTCAAGATCAATGGGCATTGCTAATTTTGTAAAAGAATATCCATACACTATTTCAACACCTCTCTAAGGGTATCTTTGACCCTTTTGTCTTAAAAAATATTACATCATGAATATCATTATTATAATGATATTTTAAGAAACATGTAATTTAATTTTCTTACATGAGTAATTTGATTCAATGTTAACAAGTGGAAATAGTTCACTACAACAATCTCATTGTTTATCGAGACTGTTTATGATTGTTCTTACATTGATTATATCTTATGATCAATATCTCAACAACACACATTAATTTTATTATACTTTGGTTATTCATGTTTTTTTAATGATATATTACAATTTACACTCTTTGATACTTATTATAATTAAGAAAATGTTTTTATGAAAATATGACCTCATTTCTCTTTTTGGTTAGAAATCCGTTTTATTAAAAAAAAGATGTTTTCAAAAAAACCAATTTTTTTAAAATGACAATTGATGTAAATGTTCATGGAAAGAGGATTTTAAAAAAAATTATGGGTTTTAGAGATTAATTTATAGGTTTTCAAGTATATATATGAAGAAAAATGATTTCAAAAATGTGTTTTATTTTAAAATGTTTTTTTCAAATAAGAATTTATATTTTTCTCTAGAAATGCATTGGAAAGATATCGAAAAATTATTTCCCATATAAGACTATATCTATTGTTGTTACCCAATACTTTTTGGTATAATGATATAATTGTTGTATTCATAATATATCTTTGAATTATTTACGGTTTTATGGGTAGATGTTTATGAAACATATTTCTTCATCACTAGTTATATGTTTACGAAACATATTTTTCATTAAAGGGTTATATGATTATGAAACCCAATAATTTTAATGGGTTATTATTTGATTAATTTATTATGAAAAATGCCTATTTTCTATAGGATACCATATTAGTACATGTTTTTTATACATATTGCATTTTGGGGGATACAGTATGACTGTTTATGATCCTTTGGAAAATATATGTATTATTTATTTATGAGATGTGTGGATTCTATATCACCCTCTAATGAATTCTTTATAGATTTATATTTCGTGAGACTGACATGGATGGAATAGGGGGTGCACTCACATTAGCATATAACTATGTCTGCTAATATAGTATTGGGAGTGAACCCAAACTACTTAGATGGCCTTCAGTATGATCCAAGAATACAAATATGGTTTGGGTAGTGAAATATTTTCACTAAGATGACATTGGAAGTGATGCCTTGAATACTATGGAAATTATTTTATATCATCATGTTTTTATTACAATTCCATTCTATATTATTATATTATTCTTTTATTTATTATTTTCATGATACCCTTATGATTCAAGAATAATGAACTACCCGAATTTATCAAATAAACCTTGTTTATGATCTTTGATATGTATGGTATGAACGTTTTTTTTTCATGTTCTGGATCTCGTACCCATATGCTCATTATTATTCTTAAATATCTCTATTTTTACCCTTATTAAGAATCTATTATAAAACTTTTTTATCTTTACATTCCCTATGTTATGAAGATATCTATTATGTATGATGTCTTTATGACGGATTCTTGTCATGGAGAACCTAGTGGAAGATAATTTCCCTCACTTATGTACTAGTTTTCATGTTTCTCTATTTCCAAAGGCACTAAACTCATATAGTCTTTGACCATATATTTGTGAAATATATTATGTATTATAAAAATTGATGCAATGTATATTCATGTTATGAAATGTTTGATATTAATTAAAACATAATAAATAGTGAGATCAAATTCTCAATAGGTGATAAAAAGATAGATATCAAAATAACATGAGATCAAGTGTAAGAGAACATTATAATTAAATTGGAAATCCATAATTAACATATCATAGATCATAGAATTGGGATAGGGTAAATGTCATGGATGTTAAAAAGACATGATTCATAATAGAGTCAAAAAACATGAACAAAGATAACATAAAATTGTAATAAGGTAAAAATTTTGAAAACAATAATGAGAATATAATATCAATTCCTAAGTAGTCGATTCTCATCGAAATAATTGTCATAGTTGAATGGGTTCACCCCCAAACCATCATATTTTTCTAGTTTCACTCTAAATATTATCATAGTGGACATAATGCCTTATTATACTAGGATCAATCCCCATTCATGTCCTATTTATCTCATGAGATATCAATATATTTCCAATTAATTGGATAGAGATATAGGACCAACTAATCAAATAATTAAAATAAAACATATGTGTTATAAAATATCATAAAATATTCATCATATTAGAAATAATAAATTGAAATGTGATTCTTATAAATTCCATCATAAAAAACTACTACAAATGTAACATGATTCATAATAATTTTATTATTTCTTTAAATAATAACCCATTGAAAATGAAGTGGGATTTATAATCATTTTATAATTACATAATCCATTGTAGTGAATGGGGATTCATAAACAAGTTTTAATCATAAACATATACTATATAGAGAAACAATAACATTTCCATATTTGGATCATATCTCCATTAAAGAATAAGTAACAAAATAGAGGTTATCATAGATGAAAAATGATTTTGTATGTTCCCATGGAACATTTCTTGAGGAAAATAATAATTTACTAAAATTCAATTTTTATATATTAAATTATATAAAATATTTTTCAAATATCAATCCTTGAATATACACATGAAAAATTATTTATGAATCATTAATGAAAAAATGGTCCTTAAGGGTAAAAATTCCATTCATCCAATACATGGGAAAGAAATTTTTTTAATAGTATTGATAAATCCCAAATTTGGATTTTTATGAAAAATTACATGAATATTCATTTGAACTCACTATTAAAAAGTATAAATTACATAAAATTATATTAAAAATAATAAATTAATATCCAATAATAATTGAAAACATTTTTAGAATACATAGAAATGTATGTGAAAGGGTTTTCATTTGAAGAGATAAATATAGTCGATTTTCATTAAAATCAATCATTCGAATTATTTTTTGTAATGTAGTGACCCAACACTAGTATGTATTGGGATAATTACTTCTACCCTTATATTAGTAGATGATATAAGGAATAACATCTTGAAGGACCAAATGGTTTAGTAGTTTTTTAAAACCATATACACACCTGAGTCATTAATAACATGTGAATTCACAAATTTAAACATATGTTTTTGAGAATAACTATATTACATATGGAATAACAAATGAAGATAGTCAAAGTAAACATCTTGGAATCATGATGAAATGTAAAAAATATGTTTTCACTGAAATTCTTAGTAAGGGTTCTGTTTAGCATTCATAATCATAAATTAATAAGCATAATCAATATGGAAAGGTAAGTAACTGAACACGTGTTCCATTTAAATAACTAGTATATACCCGTGCATTAGCACAACAATATGTTCAATGCTTAATTTCAAGAAGACAAAACTATATATCAAATTTAATAAAGAACATGAATATTGAATGGATTGAAAAACAATAGTGATAATTAATATTTAACAATAATTGGAAAAATCCTAGAGAATTTAAAATATTGGAAAATAAGTAACGGAAAATAACATAGGAGAATATATAAGAGAATATTGAAAACATATTGAATAATATTTGAGAATATATAAGGAAAAAATAAGTATACCATCACTATAAAAAATAAACCATACAAATGCATGATGGAGAATATGAGTAAAATATATAGGAGAATATAGATGAAAAATAAAGTTAATTGTAAACCTATAAAAACGTATATGATAATATAAAAGGATAAGAACATGTAAGAATATTTAAAATAAGAATACATGAATTTATAAGTATCCAACATCAAATACATGAATAAAAAGAAAAAATGGATAGTAATTAGAGAAGTACATTGAAAAAAAACATGAATGATGTAACATAAGTATTATTTTCACTGAGATATTATGAAAAGAGAATGAAATAATTATTATACAAAATTAGTATAAACTACATAATACAGTTGAATAGGGGAATTCTATTTACCAATAGACCCCTCCTACCCACTGAAGCACATGGAAGGAGGTTTAGTCTAGTGGAGTGCATTGTCACTTGTTACACTATTATAGTTTCCTAGAAGGGTAATAACATAACAAATAGAGCCACCAAAAAATACCCTAGCTGGGTTCACATTTGGGGTGTCGAATCCATGCCCTTTTGACTTTGTACATTAGCATGCATGTATCCTAAGAGTGGCCATTCATGTTGCTAGTCGTGCAAGGAGGCACGATCAATTTCTATTAGGACCCTTACAAAGTGGACATATAAACCCTTCTCAGTCTTCTGTTCTAGCGTGATAGGTACAATAAAGGAAGAAGCAATGTCCCTGAGAATTCTCACATGCATGTAGATCCAATTATGTCCATGGATGCGTACTCAAAAATGTACCACCATGTTTTTTCATCTCATCCAAATGGATGATGAAGAAGAAGTGTCCTCTTTGAGAGGTCATTAAGCTTCCATGGATTCCCCCCTTTAGGAGGAACAATCTAGGCGATTGATATCATTAAGATCTAGAAACACTCTTAGATTGATTCTTGATTTTTAGTAACATGGCCAACGGCACCCTTCGTAATAATCATTCCTGTGGATGGATCATTCAAATAACAAAATGGGAGGTGATATCTAATTTCAATTTCTGGACAAATGACTTCTCTTCCTTTGCTTGGGATCTATCATTTACCTCCACAAATCTACCATTTAGGGTGTTTACAGGTGATAATAGATCCTTGTGGGTAGCGAAGGATTCAACATCACATGGGATATGATCACGGGGTGCATTCTTCAAATATGAGATGCTGAAATCACCTCCTAGATCTGGCCAACTTCTACAATCCATATAAAAAATAAAAATATACGAAATTTAAAAGTAAAACTGAATCCACTGATGGTAGGTCCTAGTTGATCGAATCAACCCACCCAAACTAAAAACTGAATTTCATAAGAAAAATAATAAAAGGGCTTGATAGAGTCAAAAAAATGCAAACATAAAATAACAGGAAATGTATAAATACCTTATTCAGAACGACATGTGACTACTTTAAAAATCCCTATTGATTCATAAAGGATAATGAAATAACTGAACCTAAACACAGAAAACACACAATGTTATTACCAAAAAGACATAAAATGCCTTCATTGACCTAACATGGTCACACAATATCCCATACACTAAGGGAATGTATGTTTATCATCATGTGTGTCTCACTGTAGATACACATGACATTCCTTCAGAAGGAAAACCATAGGGAGTTCAAACCAACTGAGTAGTGTGTCACTAAATACAGATATTAGAAAACACCATATGTTCAATTGTTGAAATAGTAAACAAAAAATCCTCTGTCATCAGATAAATCATACACTATAATGTCTATATATAAAAATATGAAATTTTAGTGAAATTATGCATATCAAAATAATACCAAGATTATGAAAAGATAGTTCATGCATGGATATAAAAATGTAGTGGGTCACTTAACTTATATTTCTAAGAGTTTCTTTGTCACTTCAATATGTTATTGGAAAATGCATTTAATGTATGGGGTGGCCAAAAGACATTCAGTTTAGTCAATATATGAAAGTTTAGTGAAAATATAATAGAATAGTCTTTCATGTGAGGTGAAAATCAAAATAGAGAGTCAAGATACCTTTGATTTTTCTAATAGTGACAATTAATGGAAGCAATATAACGTAACGAAACTTGTTAATAGACTCTCATGAATTTGTAGCAACCCACAAAATATAGACCAAATCTGGATGTGTATGTAGCTGCTCACTCACAATTATCATGAAATTCCCATGAAAAATATCTCATTTTAAATTACATCTGTATCGACTAAATAATAAAACCCTTTGCCCTAACAAATGAATGTATAATATTCAGTAACGTTAAAATGGAAACTACCTGTTTGATAGAAGTAATCAAGCATGAATGAGAGTATGGTGTTAGATCCTTTTTTCATCCCCAATACCATTCTCAATTGAAATGAATACACTTCATCTTATCTATCACTGTAATAAAATATGGAAGAGGCACATGCACACTGATTTAGGTCATATAAGTAAGAATATAAAATAAAATTAATAATTATGGTAATTAGGTAAATTTTGGCTCTATAAAATGTTTTAAAACATAATAAAAACTACTTATAATAGTCAAAATACAGACATATATTAGACAATGAAATGGGGTGAAAAGTTTCTCTATTCTTGGAAATATGAAACACTAAACACAATCCTTATTGGTCTAAATCCTTTTCATGGTGTGTTACTAAAACATTGGATATTTTTGTGTGTTTCTATATATAATTTTTTGATCATTACACCCAAGGCGTAGAACCTGCACTCAGAAATTCAGTTCAAAATATAGAATCACTCAAATTTTGATTAATGAATTTGGAAGTAAAAAATTATCAGTTCACAATAAATAAAAAATAACCCATTGAAATAGAATATTTTAAAATAAATAAACTAATAGTAAAGAAATTAAAATTCTTATAGCTGTGATAAACCTTCACAATAAAGTATAATCACACGGACAAAGAATAACTTGAATCAAATTAACATCACTAATGATAATAGCAACCAGCTAAAGTATTGAAGGATTATGCCATTTGTTGTGGGAATGGTTTCTAGTGGGAATCCATGAAGCAAGAAACATGAAATAGATTAAAAAATTAAGTAACATCAATACCTACGGACTGTGTGAAGAATTATTAAATCCTTCATGTTACAACAATAAAATTTTACCCCAAAAATAAAATGGAGAGTAAACATCAGGATATTGATTCTGTGTACAGATCTGTAAAGAAAATATCAGCACTATGAAGGGAGGGTCAACATAGTATTTGGAACATTTAAAAAATATGTTCCATTTCAAGAACAACAATGAATGAAACAACATAACTTAACATCTTATGTTTTATTTGAGCACCTGTTCATGAAACCAAATCCCATGATCACTGTATATTTACTGTAACATTCCATCACCTCAACCATAGATGGGTTCCAATGAATCATCAGTTTCATTTTCATTAAAAATCACATTTAGAAATAATTTATGTAGGGTTTTGCAAGGATGGAATGGTCATTGGGAAGGTAGAGGGTGGTTGAATATAAATAGTGGAGGAAGGGTAACACGAGAAGGAGGTAGGGTACCACAGGAAGGAAGAGAGGGATTGAGGAAGAGGAGGAGGTAGTGGTGGATACCGAGGTGGAAGTGGATATTGAGGCATAAGAGGAGACAAGGGGATGAAGGTGGAGGATACCTAGGCGGAGGTCATGGAGGAGGCGGAGGTGAAGATCAAGTCGGAGGAGCCGTCGCGTGAAGAGAGAGAGAGAGAGAGAGAGATATATATATATATATATATATATTTAACAATATGGGAAATAAATATATTACTGATGAACCAATATCACCCTTCCCCATAAGCGTTATCATATGCCCCTTTTCAAATTAGTGAAACATACCTTCTGGAAAATACCGAGGATGATCCAAATTGTGCATATATTATCCAACAAAAATAAAAAAATAATACTTATGAAAATACATGGTTTAGTTAAACCTGACCTATGAAAATATGAACCAACATACATTTTTCGTAGTCAAATGGGTCCCAAGAGATTCAAATTAGTGAATCATACCTTTAGGAAAGAAAAATATCACTAGAATCACATACCTATAATCCAAATGGAAATAACATTGTTTAGTCAAGACATTAATCACATTCCAAACATCAATCATACATGATCTTAAAAAATTTCAATGAACAAAGAGTTAAATAAAAAAACACATAAATAAAAAACTAAATCCAGGGGTATAAAAAGCAATATATCCTATAATTTTTTTCCTCTAATGCTCAGTTTTCCATCTTGAACATCATGCTTTTGGACATTGAAAAGCTCAAATGAATTATCACATCATTTCTAATTTCCTGAAAAATTAGTGCATTTGTGGATTAAATGATAAAAAATAGTTTCCATTAATTTCATATACAATATGAAAATTCATATAAGTGCATGAATTTTCCAAAAACCAAAAATATACTTATTATACCATCTCCATCATTAATTCTTGTGTTTAATGGGTGATACTCTGTGTTGTGCCCAAATGTGTGAAGAATGAAATGAAAAATTTAGTCAATCATGGGTTTTCAATGAGAGGAAACATTATCTTCCTTAATGAATGATAAAGCATGATGGGAAAAAAGGGAATCTTCCAATTAGCATGTGTTCTGTACTTATTAATAACATTATTATTAGAATTGATATTTAATTAGTTAGCATGTTTCCAATAGAAAATATAATATCATAATTCATATCCTACTAATATTTTTTATGATAGAAACTGTTGTAGTGATTTAAATTTTATACCATTTGGTGGAACCAAGTCATTCTTGATGACTATGGTGGGTCAAGTAAGACACTGAATGAATCCACATAACAAAAAATTGTCATGAAAAAAGGACCAACATCTATAAAATATGGATACATCATCAATATAGTATAATTAAGTATGAAGATATACAAAATCTGGTTGGCAAAAGTAACAAATAAAGTAAAACATGATCCAATTCTCCAAAAGAAACTAAGAACTAAAATAAAAGAAAAAAATGATCCACTAATCCATAAAAATGATATATGATATTTAGTCAAAATAATAAAATTATCCCTTGCAATAATGCATGATCCTCTTCTCTAAAATACATGATATTTTTCGCTAAAATACTTGATTCACTCCATTTAAAATGGAAGATTGGTCTAACTAAACACCTGATCCACTAATATGATGAATCACATGGTCCACTACTCTAATGAGTTACATTATCCACTACCCAACAAAATGTATGAACCACATGCTCAACGAAAAAACATGTCCCACCACTACCCTAAAAATGGTTCATTATTGATATATAATACATGATCCACTAATCAATGAAAATATATGATCAGTTACTGCTATGGTTGGCTGTCAAGTTATTTATTTACTGTAATCAGAAGAAGGTAAATGTTAAAGACAAATAATAATCGGACTATTGAAATAGGATAAAGTATTATAAATGTATTATTACCTTGTGTGAACCTACAAATAATATAATGAATAATAGAAGTGATTATATGTATTGCAATATAGTAGGATAATATACTTTTTGCGGAAGGGATTTTGGGTGATAAACCAAGGAGAACCCAACGTAACTGGCTGTGTAGAATACTATATATTTTAGATAAAAATAGATGATAAGTTGATGGTGGATGATTTTGGATTTAACGTATAAGAGGTACATGAAGGAATCGAAGGTGGTTGATGATGATGGAGCCCTGGTAGCTGATTACGTATAACGTTAAACCCAAGATTTCATAGACCAAAGAGAGTATCTTACCAAACCCTAGATTGCAGATTTCTAAATAGGTGATGAGGGAGTTCTGAAAAGAAGATATGACCATAGATTCTTGGAGAATGATCATGGAGAAATCATCTAATGAAGAAGGAGGATGTGGATGACTCGTCAGACGAAGAAGGAGGTGGTATAGGGGTTTTCAGCAGGTTGAGGTGCGGAGGAAAGTCGCGATTCAAGTGTATGGATATTTAATAGTGTGATTGAATTTGGGTGATCAGGTGAGAATAAAGGTGTTGCAGGAGTTGATCGTGGTGAAATCCTGAGATGAAGAAGAAGGCGGCAGAGGAATCGCGAGGCGACGAAGGATGCGGCAAAGAATTTTTCAGCAGTTTGAGGTGCGGAGGTATATCGCGAGTCGGTTGTATAGAAATTAGGTCGTGGGATTGAAGTTGAGTAATCCTGTGTAGAGAATTGCATTGTGGGAGTGACACATGGCAAAAAAAGCATTCTTTAGTATATATATAGATATAAAAATGAATAATCAATATGGAATGGTAAATAACTAAAAATAGCCACATTTAATAATTACACTGATAAATAAATTATTCCATGTAATTATTAATATTGAAAATAATATGGATAATAATTGATAAATTATGAATGAATGAAATGATTAAATATTATACATCATGTTTCCATGGAACATGGAATCTTAACTACCAATATATTTCAAAATATGGTTCAACAAATAAGTGGTAGAAAACTATCTAATTTGGAAATCAAGTTCATCCCAAGAGGCTACAAATGAATTTAGAGGTTTATATTAAATTTTTATCAACATGTGTGATACCAGTCCAAATAATTCCTCATATATTGAAAAAATAAATCAAATTCATAAACAATTTTACTTATTAAATATATTTATTTAGAAATTAATACAGATCTATCAAAAATTCTATATATAATAATATAAATTTCAAATTTAACAAAATATGTAAAAAATTTATACAGGGGAGGAAATAATCATACCCATCATAAATGATATGTATTCTTTGGGAAATTAAATGTTTAATGATCAAAAAAATGTGAATAACTCATGTAAATGTTGATGACTATAAAAATTATTCATGGAATTGAATGTAAATACTTTCCATTCTCAAAATAATCATAATCCATCATAATGAAGAATAATGATGGTATCACTGCTATATTAAGCCAAAGGATTAAGACAATGAGTTATTTTTTTCATGAAATAAAAAAATTAAATTAAAATAATTCTTTTGTAATATATCATTTCCTTTTTGAAAAATATTTGGAAAATCATTTTATTTTAAAATATTTTTGAAAAAACATTTTTTTGAAAATATATTTAAAAAAATTTCAATTGTGTTCCTAATAAATGGAATTGTATATTTCCATACATGTCGGTCAAGATAAAAATATCATTATTTATTTCATAGAAAATTGGTTAGAAAAGTTCCTTGTTTGGAAAGTTATAAGATGATCATTTGAATCCTTTTGTAAAATAGAAAAATGGGTAAAAAGTAATTTTAATAAATAATTTTTAAACTATTCATGAATAAAATTTTAATACATTTTAATTGAACATGGTTTTTTTTAGAAAATGGAATTTCGATCATTGATATAAATCATGTTGGATTTTATTAAACCATTTACACAATAATTTTTAGTATCATAGATTGGAGAAATCGTAATATCACATGAAAAAGGTCACGAATAACTATAAGGGAATAAAATAAAAAGTTTTATAAAAAAGATAAAAAAATTTGTTTTATGGAAATTCATTAATATACAATCTTGATTAGAATGGTATTTTGAAATAATCCCTTAAAATAATCATAATATTGAGGTTATAATTAATCAAAAAAATCAATTTTTTGAATCAACAATACTTAGAAATTAAACAACCTTATATTCTACAATATATATTCAAAATGTTATATATACAAAACCTTAAAATATTAATTACAATTAGAATGTAATTTAACCCAATGAAAAAATTAATTTATAAAATTATTTACCATATGGTAAATTTTAATGAATATTTCTATAGATTATATAATTAAAATTGAAACTCAAATAGATTGTAGAATGAATTATTCAGGATATTAGTTGTAAAATGGGAAGTATATTCAACCTATCATAGAAACTAGGTGTAAATCATTACAATATTCTTCAAATAAATGAAATTCAGACGGAATTTTTACATATTATTTTCCTTTAGGTCATTGTTGGCGCCAAAATATGGCCCGAAAGAAAAGCAACAAAGAAGGCTGGCGTTCTGCCTCGCGAAGCACCGATGTGAAGCCCCGCTGCGAAGCCCCACCGCGAAGCGCCCTGACCATCGGGGCCCCGCGAACCTCCCGAGGCGGTGATGCTTCGCGAACGCATTTGACATTCGTGAGCCGCCGCGAAGCTCCAGAGGCGGTGATGCTCCGCGAGCGCATTTGACGTTCGCGAGCCGCCGCGAAGCCCTTGAGGCGGCGCGTAGGTGCGGCTTCGCGGCGCCCCTTCCCTATAAATACCGGACTCCCCCTGAGTCCCGGGGATGGACAATCCGACCTTTCGGCTTCTCCTCTCCCGAATCACCAAGCACGCTTTGCCCCGGGAATCATGAGCTCCGCGAGGTATTCCTACTTCGCGAGGCGACTCTCCTTTGATTCGTTTTGATCCCCTCTTCCGAGAGGGATGCCCTTCGTGAATATCAAGGGCATTCGCGAAGGAAGGGGATTCCCAAGGGAACCCAGGTAGCCGCAGAGCACTTGTGCTTCGCGAAACACCCAACTCTTACAAGTGATCCCTATGCTAAGGCAGGATTGCTCCCCTTCGCGAAGCACATTGCTTTGTAGGACCCGGCTTCGCGAGACACCCCTTCTTCGTGAGGAAGTGCTCCACGAACACTGTTCCACTTCACGAAGCACATTTCATTCACACCCACACCCCGTGATAAGGCCAAGGCGCTCCACTTCGCGAAGCACATTGCTTTGCAGGACCGTGCTTCGCGAGACACCCCTTCTTCGCGAGGCAGTGCTCCGCGAACACTGTTTCACTTCGCGAAGCACATTTCACCCACACCTATGCCCCATGCTAAGGCCAAGGCACCCCACTTCGCGAAGCTCACTCCTTTGCTTAGCGATTCCTCTTCCCGTGCAACCCTCCAGGTTTGCACGATGCGATTTCAAAGTCCCATGGACAACACCACCCGTAGC
This sequence comes from Viscum album, assembly GCA_963277665.1. Taxonomy (NCBI): domain Eukaryota; kingdom Viridiplantae; phylum Streptophyta; class Magnoliopsida; order Santalales; family Viscaceae; genus Viscum; species Viscum album. Next base: position 323,854,224 of record OY728152.1, on the reverse strand, counting down.
GTTGCTTCGCCTAATGCTTCTTCGCATAGGCACGCTAACGGCTATTGCTTCTTCGCATAGCCACGCTAACGTGGACCCCTCGATGGTTCGTTCCAGAACCCCCCATGACCATGGCCTTTCTGGTACCTTCCCTTCCCCAAGGACCAGAGGGTACCAGTTATGTAAGTCCTAAGGGTGTGGAGTGAACCCACCACGTCAGAGCTGTAGGACGTTAAACTGCCAAGCACTGCGTCCTCAACACATGATGTTAAGCTATGACCCGACCTCATCTCCCTCACGAAAGGTTACCCCAGCTCGAACATTCGTTACACCACTCGTCTCCACAGGAATAGAATCACCCATCCACAAGGGGTGATATCCTCCTTTTCGGAGTGGTGTATGTTTGTAGGAGAAGGGCGACCCTAGTTCCCCAACGGATGGCTGCACCTCTGCATCTTCGTACTACCCCACTACCAAGGTCAGAGGAGGGCGTGATATGGGACGAGGTACCTCCCATCATTGGACCAAGGTCCATCTTTCTCGCGCTTTGTCGCACCATGGGCCTCCATCCTGGAGTAAGTCCCAACACCATGGGCCGCCTAACGCATAAGCCCCTCTTCGCTTCTCACGGACGCATCCTTCGCGACGTGATCGTCAGGTCCTTGAAACCTCTTGTTTCTCACACAGAGCATGACTCCTGTGGGCTTAGAGTGAGCACCAACCCTGGCCACCCCATCCAGAACTACGAGTACTTTGATCTGTGTCAAGGCATGGTACGTAGGAAGCCTCCACGAGGTTCAAGCCCACCGCCCGCCGTTAATTCACGTCAGGGTTCACTACCGTCCCGCATGATGTTAAACTGCATTCACCTCTCGAACTACGTGGACTTTGATCCGTGTCAAGGCATGGTACGTAGGAAGCCTCCACGAGGTTCAAGCCCACCGCACGTCGTTCATTCACGTCAGGGTTCACTACCGTCCCGCATGACGTTAAACTGCATTCACCTCCCGAACTACGAGGTCTTCGATCCATGTTAAGGCATGGTACGTAGGAAGCCTCCACGAGGTTCAAGCCCACCATTAGTGGACCCCCGGGTCTACTTTCACATCGGTTCACCGACGAACTCATTCCATCCAAACTACGAGGACTTTGATCCATGTCAAGGCATGGTACGTAGGAAGCCTTCATGAGGTTCAAGCCCACCAATAGTGGACCCCCGGGTCTACTTTCACGTCGGTTCACCGACAAACCCATCATTGTGAACTATGGGGACTTTGATCCATGTCAAGGCATGGTACGTAGGAAGCCTCCACGAGGTTCAAGCCCACCCGTCGCTTATTCACGTCGGGTTCCATCCTCGTCCAGCACGACATTAAACTGCATTCGGGTCCAATGGCAAGCTGTTGCGACTAATCTCATATGAACTACGAGGTCTTTGATCCATGTCAAGGCATGGTACGTAGGAAGACTTCCAAGAGGTTCAAGCCCACCACTCATTGGACCAAGGTCCGCCTTCACGTCGGTTCACTGACAAAACCCCATATGAACTACGAGGTCTTTAATCAATGTCAAGGCACGGTATGTAGGAAGCCTCCATGAGGTTCAAGCCCACCACTAGTGGACTCACGAGTCTGCTTTCACGTCGGGTCACACTCGCGTCCAGCATGACGTTAAACTGCACTCTCCTGTCCAGCACGACGTTAAACTGCATTCTGGTCCAATGGTAAGCCATTGTGACCCACCCCTTTGAACTACTATGACTTTGATCCATGTCAAGGCGTGGTACGTTGATCGTACCATGATTCACTGTTTCATTTTCACCCTTACACCGCTGTGCTAAACATATTTTGTATTAAAAATTATAAAAATATTATCAAATTGTACTTCATGTTTGATTCAATAATTTAGTGTTTATCACTATTAAATAGGGCAATGATACTTGTTTTGAAAATTACAATGTAGGTGGATGTGATTTGGAGGGCTCTTGATGACGTGAAAGAAAACTGGGCCAAAATTGCATGGATCCATGGACATCTGTCCACTGTTTTGAATAGTACACAAAATCCGTTCATCCAAATGGGCTGAAATTTTGTGGGCCTGTCCAAAATTCAATATTCTACATTTCAATTAAGGAACCCAATACTGATTCGGATTTCATGTGGCCCATCTGAACTGATCTGTCCGAGCCACCGAATTTGGACCAAGTCAAATTCGGTGTTCTGTATTTTATCAATATCTCGAGCATTAGTTGTCCAAACGGTGCTAAACTTTCGGTGGAGACAGTCAAGAGGTAGGGATAAAACTTTTCTATTTTCTCCAAAGCGAGATAAGACTGTCTGAATGCCGAAATACGTCCTTCATGTGGATTGATGAAATCTGTGTTCCCAAAACCACCTCCCACATTTTTTATAAAAGGGAACCTTGGGCTCCTCATTTGAAAGTTCGGCCAAGGAGTGAAGTGCTGCCAATTTGGAGTCCTAGAAGAGTCTCCTAATCACCTTGGAGGTTCTGGAGGCCCCTATCCTCATAGGGAGATCAACAATGAAGAAGGAGTTCCACCCGAGCTTCCTCCTCCTCCCGATGTCGAGCTAAAAGTTGGGTGTTCGTTGTGAGGGAGCTACACACATGCCAAGGGAGTTCTGATGCATAAATTAGCTACTGGTTTGGAGTAATTTGGGTGTTTAAACATTTCATTCCATGTATCTTATTTTATTTCAGATTTGAATTCTTGATTTGATGCATGTGAGTGTTATGCTCTTAATTTCTAACCGATCGGTGTGAGGTTTTGAGTGCGTGACTTGTGTTGTTCCGATTGGACATCACAAGAATCCTTTTCATACCCATATTATTGAGATTTCAATATGCTTTGGAAGCTCTTATTCCATGCATAAGTACTGGACCTTGAAAATACGATTGTTACGTCAAGGTTTGGTCCATAAAGTATTGAAATAAAAGCTTAGGAATTAATCGGGATTCCAATTAACTCCAACCAAAGAATTACTCTAAACCCAAGATGAATCTCTATGAACAATGAACTTGATATGTGTGTAGTGAAATCACATCGACCCTTTTATCTCATATTTCTCAAAATCCACTTGGTCACTCATCTTTTAAGCTATTTCAACTAAGTCATTGTTTTAAGCTGTTTTCAAAACCACCCATCTCTTAGACATTTTTATTAAAAAGACACACTCTAAACCTACCATCGCTCCTTGAGAGACGACCTAGGGTTTACCCTAGACTATAAATCAACCTAAAAAATATAATCAATTTGACGTGTCACGACATCACGGCCAAATTTTGGCGCCGTTTCCGGGGAGCGCTTTGGTTTTTTGTGCGTGTTTTTGATAATTTTTTTTTTATAATTTTTGTGAATATTTGTTTGTTTTATCTTCTACCTTTGAATTTGTTTTTGTGTTCTAATTTATTTATTGTGTAGGTTCTTTGTATGACGCGTTCTACTCCGGGAGACCTACAAACTTTTGAACCCGAACCGGAGAGGATCCTACATCAACGAAACCGAGACATACAAGACCACACTTTGAAGGAGGAGACATCAAATCTTAAAATTCTTCTTGATCCTTCTTCTTCTTCTGAAACCAAAGTTAAAATTGAACATAACTTGTATAACATGGCTGAAAATAATAGAACACTAAAAGAACTAACCTCACCTGATGTTGATATCCAACCCACTTACATTCAATTACAAGGTGAGGCACCCAATTTTGAACTAAAATCTGGTTTGATTCATTTATTACCAAGATTTCATGGACAGCCTGGAGAAGATCCACATAAGCATTTAAAATAATTTCATACTGTGTGTTCAACCTTAAAACCTGCTAAAGTGGATGAAGAACAAGTGAAGCTTAGGGCATTCCCATTTTCATTAGAAGACACTGCAAAAGATTGGTTATACTAGGTCAATTCACCAATTAGGGGTTGGGCAGACATGAAACGCCTTTTTCTTGAAAAATACTTCCCAGCCTCTCGAACTGCAACTATAAGGAAAGAAATATGTGGTATAAGACAATCTCAGGGGGAAACATTACATGAATATTGGGAACTCTTTAAAAGGTTATGTTCAAGTTTCCCACACCACCAAATAAGTGATCAACTTTTAATTCAATATTTTTATGAAGGTTTGATTCCTATTGATCGAAATATGATTGATGCTGCTGCAGGTGGTGCATTGGTAGATAAGACCCCAATCGCTGCAAGAACCCTCATTGAGAACATGGCACAGAACACTCAACAATTCGGTACACGGTCCAGTGTTCCCATTCGAGGTGTCCATGAGGTGCAAAGTACTGAGTTTGAGAAGAAGGTGGACACGAAGTTCGAAGAGGTAAGTACCCTTCTGCGACAACTAGCTCTCTCCCAAGGGAAATATCAATCTCCTCCTCCCATCCATTGTAGAATCTGCTCTTCTGACACCCACTATTCTGACCAATTCCCCCAATTGAGAGAAACTTCTGAAAGTTGTGAGGCAATATTTCCAGGACGCCCCTTTAACCAACCCTTTAGGCAAGAACCATACTATCCATCCAACCAAGGTTGGAAGGACAACCAAGCCTATAGGCAAGGGGGTATTCAAACCAACCTCAACAGCAATGGAACCAATAAGGTCAGAGTAGTCATCCACCACCACCCAGAAATCCTCAACCACCCCAAAGGCCATTCCAACCACCCCCTCCAAAAACCGATCCTAGCCTAGAAGATATGATGAAACAAATGGCTGCCAATAATCTCCAATTCCAACAAACCACCCAAGCAGCCATACAAGACCTAAAGACCCAACTAGGACAACTTGCCAACTCGGTGGGGGAAATCCAAAGTCATGGGTCGGGTAAACTACCATCTCAACCAGTAGTAAACCCTAGGGATAAAGGAAATGTTAGTGCAATCACCCTTAGGAGTGGGACACAACTCAAAAGCCAAATGACCCATCCATTAGAGTCCTCCCATCCAAAGGAAACCACCATCCCAACTGCTGAAAATGGTCCAAGAGAAGAAAACCCTTTTCCTGAGAGAAGCCCTTCCAAAGGAAAGACTGTGGTTGTTGATGAGCCACCTATCCCAACCATTCCTCTTCCATTTCCTCAAAGGGCTGCCCAACCTAGGAAACAAAATGAAACTGAACTTGATAAAGAAATCTTGGAAACTTTCAAGAAAGTACATGTTAACATTCCATTGATTGATGCTGTGAAGCAAATTCCAAAATATGCCAAGTTTATGAAGGAGATGTGTACACACCGAAGGAGGCTTCGTGGTGATGAGAAGGTGAGCCTGGGGAGGAATGTTTCAGCATTGATAGAGTCATCACTTCCTACCAAGTGCAATGATCCTGGGACATTCTCGATTCCATGCACCATAGGGGAGTATTCGTGTTCCAATGCTATGCTTGATTTGGGTGCTTCTATTAATGTGATGCCTCACTCTATTTAATCTTCATTGCAGGTCGGTGAACTGAAGCCCACTGGTATTGTCGTTCAGCTAGCAAATCGGAGTACGGCACACCCCTCTGGTGTGATAGAGGATGTTCTTGTGAGGGTGAAAAATTTAATTTTTCCTGCTGATTTTTACGTGCTTAAAATGGAAGATGATAGGATGAATGGACACGCCCCAGTTATATTGGGGAGACCATTCTTGAAAACCGCCAAAACCATAATTAATGTCCATAATGGTACATTATCTATGGAGTTTGGTGGTAATATTCTCCACTTCAATATCCTTGATTCCATGAAGCACCCCTCAGAAGAACACTCCTCTCTCTTTGTCAATTCAATTGATGTTCTCCCTTCCCCTGAAACAACTTATTTTCATTCACCTGATCCCCTTTCTGAGTTTTCTTCATTGATTGAAATGTTAGGTAATGAATCATGCATTGATTGTTGTAGCAGTTTAGAAAAATGTCATGCATGTTTTTTAATTGATGATTTCTTGAACACAGAGGATCACATGACCATCGATAATACTGCTAAGATTGTAAAAGCTCATTCCTCATCTGAGGATGTTACCATTGAGCAGTTAGATGAGATCAGTGACTTCTCACTTTCACACACACTTCTGTCAATCCAAAATCCCCCAGAATTGGAACTAAAACAACTGCCTCAAGATTTAAAATACTCATATCTTGATAATGGAAACAAGTTGCCCGTCATCATTGCTAGTTCACTCCCTCCTGAGCATGAATTGCGACTGCTTGATCTTTTGAGGAAGTATAAACAAGCATTGGGATGGACACTTGCTGACATTCCTGGCATTAGCCCATCAATTTGTACACATCATATTTTATTAAATGATGATGCTAAACCAGTGAGTCAGTCACAACGACGACTGAACCCAAACCTACTTGATGTTGTTAAAAAATAAGTAACAAAATTGTTGGCTGCTGGAATAATTTACCCTATCTCTGACAGCCAATGGGTCAGTCCTATTCAAGTAGTTCCTAAAAAACTGGCCTTACTGTAGTTAAAAATTAAAATAATGAATTGGTTCCAACTCGTGTGCAGAATAGTTGGCGTGTCTGTATAGACTATCGCCGACTAAACCAACACACTAGGAAGGACCATTTCCCATTGCCATTCATTGACCAGATGCTAGAGAGGCTAGTAGGGAAGTACCATTATTGTTTCCTTGATGGGTATTCTGGATACTTTCAGATCCATATTGCCCCTGAGGATCAGGAAAAGACAACCTTTACTTGCCCCTTTGGTACATTTGCTTATAGAAGGATGCCATTTGGTCTGTGCAATGCTCCAGGTACATTCCAACGATGTATGGTTAGTATTTTTTCGGATTACCTGGAGAATTGCATGGAGGTTTTTATGGATGATTTTACTATTTATGGATCCTCTTTTGATGAATGTTTAAGTAGTCTTGGTTCTGTCCTATGTCGCTGTATTGAAAATAATCTTGTATTAAATTATGAGAAATGCCATTTCATGGTGCGACAAGGCATAGTTTTGGGACATGTCATTTCTGGGGAAGGAATCCAAGTGGACAAATCAAAAGTAGATGTCATTTCCTCCCTACCATTCCCTAAAAATGTTCGGGATGTGCGGTCTTTCCTGGGTCATGCTGGATTTTATCGTCGTTTCATTCGTGACTTTAGTAAAATTGCACTCCCCCTCTCCCGATTACTCCAAAAAGAAAAAGAATTTGATTTTGATAAAAAATGTGAGGAAACTTTCAATAAGTTAAAATGGAGTCTCACGTCACCCCCGGTAATCCAACCACCTCGGTGGGATTTACCATTTGAGCTCATGTGTGACGCCTCTAACTATGCAGTTGGGGCAGTCTTGTCACAAAGGGTCGATCGAGCTCCACATGTCATTGCCTATGCCTCACGTACTTTGGACCCTGCCCAAGAAAACTACACCACCATTGAAAAAGAATTTCTTTCCATTTTGTTTGCCTTGGGTAAATTCAGGCCATACCTTATAGGGTCCAAAGTCATTGTGTTCTCAAACCATGCAGCCCTCCGATATCTCCTAAAGAATCCAGAAGCCAAACCACGTCTCATTCGCTGGATGCTCCTCCTTCAAGAATTTGATCTAGAAATTAGGGATAAAAAGGAGCAGAGAATGTGGTTGCTGACCATATCAGTAGGATTCTCCCAACCTCGGACATTGACTCATCCCTCTGTATTCCCATAAATGAATTGTTTCCTGATGAGAAATTGTACCGAGTGCAAGATGTTATTCCTTGGTATGCTGAAATTGTAAATTATTTGGTAGCGTCTTGCATTCCTGCTGATTTCACCAAAAACCAGGCCGACCGTCTAAAACATGAGTCTCGTTGGTATATTTGGGATGAACCCTACCTCTGGCGCACATGTAGTGATCAAGTTATTAGGAGTTGTGTTCCCGATAGTGAGTTTCAATCTGTCCTTAGGTTCTGCCACACACTTGCTTGTGGGGGCCACTTTGGTCCCCAACGGACTGCTCGCAAGGTCTTAGATTCTGGTCTCTTTTGGCCCACATTGTTTAGGGATGCCCATGAATTCTGTAAATCTTGTCCTCGCTGTCAAAGAATGGGGAATGTCTCTAAAAGAAATTAGATTCCCCAACAACCCTTACTCTTCCATGACATTTTTGATGTTTGGGGCATTGACTTTATGTGACTATTCCCCAATTCATTTGGGAACCTTTACATTCTTCTGGCAGTGGATTATGTTTCAAAGTGGGTAGAGGCACGAGCCACGAGGACAGATGATTCCAAGACAGTTGTGGAATTTTTGAGAACCCAAATATTCTGTAGGTTTGGATTACCTAGGTTTATCATCAGTGATCAGAGTTCTCATTTCTGCAACCGCACAATGCAATCTCTTTTGCGCAGGTACGGGGTTGGGCATCGAGTGTCTACTGCTTATCACCCACAAACATATGGTCAAGCTGAAGTATCAAATAGAGAGGTAAAACAGATTCTTGAGAAAACAGTTCAGCCAAACAGAAAAGACTGGAGTCTTAGACTCGATGATTCGTTATGGGCTTACCGTACTGCATTCAAAACTCCAATTGGCATGTCACCATATCGGCTAGTTTTTGGGAAGAGTTGTCACCTCCCTGTTGAGGTAGAGCACCGGGCCTACTGGGCCATTAAACAATGCAATTCTAATCTTTCTGGTGCAGGTATTCAAAGGAAGTTGCAGATTCATGAGTTGGAGGAAATGAGAAGAGATTCATATGAGAACTCCCGAATTTATAAAGAGCGAACCAAGGTTGCCCACGACCGTCTCATCCTTCATCGTCAATTCCAAATTGGGCAAAAGGTACTCCTCTACAATGCAAGGCTGAAGTTTCACCCAGGTAAGCTTCATTCCCGTTGGTTTGGACCTTACATTGTTACTAATGTCTCTCCATTTGGTGTTGTCCAGGTTCAAAATGAAGACACCAAGAAAACCTTCACTGTCAATGGGCAGCGGCTGAAGCACTTCCATGAAGCCATTCCGGAGTCCCCAATGGAGGAACTCCATGTTCAAGAAGCGGTCTATGAATAACACTCACCAGGTATTATCCTTACTTCACACAGTCTCTTTTATTGCAGTGAGGACACTGCATTCTCTAGGTGTGGGGGGTGGATACATTCCTGGGTTAGTTAGGATTTTTCACCATTTTCTCCTTTTGTTTTCTCTTTTTGGCCTTCTTTATGGTATTTTTATTTTTCCCCATCAACAATTTCGAAATTCCATGATGTGGCGACCATAAAATGGGGAAAGTAAAAATACCATAATGAAGGCTAAAAAGAATATTTGTATGAATTTAACATTAGGGAGTGATTTTTAGTGAATTGTTTTTCTGTCAATGATATAAATGGTCGTATCTATGTGAAACCTTTGAGATGATTGATGCCCATTGTGTGAGTAGTTTTTGAGAAAACTATGTCGCTAATATCTCCAAAAAAAAAAATTGCACCAAACCACAAAGTGTGATTATTTCTTACTTAATATAAGGTAAATATATGTTGGGTTAATATTTTTCAGCTTTAAATGATATTTCCATACGTTCGTTCCTTATCCGATCTGTTTCATTACTGTACCAGATTGACCTATGCGTGTGTACCTAATGTCCGACTGTTGTACGCCCTCAAAAAAAAATTGTTGTGTCTTGGGCAGGTCAAAAACCACTCCTCCTCAACCTTTTATCTTGTTATAACTATTGCAATTAGTGTCGTGAGGAGATCAAACAAGGGTTGAGAGATGAGTGTGAGATTTGTTCCAATTGCAACTTCAAAAAAAATGAGGGGAGTGATGAAATGTGCAACATATGGGGATATCTAGGTCGGGAGTTTATGGTTTGACTTCTGGGAATGCTTAAATGAGTGGGTCTTGAAATATGATTGCAAAGGATGTAGGACCGGTTCGGTGAGAAAATCATTTAAGCTGAAAAATGTTAAAATAACATATATTTATTAGATATCAAGTGGAAAGAATAGCATGGAATGGTTTTCACACACACACATGGATATTTAGTGTCATGGTTTACTTCTGAATTCCTTTCTCAATTGGGTATCATGAATCTTTTTGAATTTCACTATGATATGATTTATGAGACATCTTTTTCTATTTTCACTAGGAAGAACTCCTTGGTGTGATTCGTGCATTGATCACTTTACTTTAAATAAAATTTACTCAAATGATAAATCTTTATGATGTTGGATATATATATATATATATGAATCATTGTATTTGAATATGTGACTTTGCCCAGGAGTGCAAATGTTTAGGTGCGGGGGTGTGATCGTACCACGATTCACTGTTTCATTTTTACCCTTACACCGCTGTGCTAAACATATTTTGTATTAAAAATTATAAAAATATTATCAAATTGTACTTCATGTTTGATTCAATAATTTAGTGTTTATCACTATTAAATAGGGCAATGATACTTGTTTTGAAAATTACAATGTAGGTGGAGGTGATTTGGAGGGCTCTTGATGAAGTGAAAGAAAACTGGGCCAAAATTGCATGGATCTATGGACATCTGTCCACTGTTTTGAATAGTACACCAAATCCGTTCTTCCAAATGGGCTGATATTTTGTGGGCCAATCCAAAATTCAATATTCTACATTTCCTATTAAGGAACCCAATCCTGATTCGGATTGAATGGGGCCCATCCGAACTGATCTGTCCGAGCCACCGAATTTGGACCAAGTCAAATTCGGTGTTCTGTATTTTATCAATATCTCGAGCATTATTTGTCCAAACGGTGCCAAACTTTTGGTGGAGACATTCAAGAGGTAGGGCTACAACCTTTATATTTTCTCAAAAGCGAGATAAGACTGTCTGAATGCCGAAACGCATCCTTCAAGTGGATTGATGAAATCTGTGTTCCCAAAACCACCTCCCACATTTCTTATAAAAGGGAACCTTGGGCTCCTCATTTGCAAGATCGGCCAAGGAGTGAAGTTCTGCCAATTTGGAGTCCTAGAAGAGTCTCCTAATCACCTTGGAGGTTCTGGAGTCCCCTATCCTCATAGGGAGATCATCAATGAAGAAGGAGTTCCACCCGAGCTTCCTCCTCCTCCCGATGTCGAGCTAAAAGTTGGGTGTTCGTTGTGAGGGAGCTACACACATGCCAAGGGAGTTCCGATGCATAAATTAGCTACTGGTTTGGAGTAATTTGGGTGTTTAAACATTTCATTCCATGTATCTTATTTTATTTCAGATTTGAATTCTTGATTTGATGCATGTGAGTGTTATGCTCTTAATTTCTAACCGATCGGTGTGAGGTTTTGAGTGCGTGACTTGTGTTGTTCCGATTGGACATCACAAGAATCCTTTTCATACCCATCTTATTGAGATTTCAATATGCTTTGGAAGCTCTTATTCCATGCATAAGTAATGGACCTTGACAATACGATTGTTACGTCAAGGTTTGGTCCGTAAAGTATTGAAATAAAAGCTTAGGAATTATTCGGGATTCCAATTAACTCCAACCAAAGAATTACTCTAAACCCAAGATGAATCTCTATGAACAATGAACTTGATATGTGTGTAGTGAAATCACATCGACCCTTTTATCTCATATTTCTCAAAATCCACTTGGTCACTCATCTTTTAAGCTATTTCAACTAAGTCATTGTTTTAAGCTGTTTTCAAAACCACCCCTCTCTTAGACATTTTTATTAAAAATACACACTCTAAACCTACCATCGCTCCTTGAGAGACGACCTAGGGTTTACCCTAGACTATAAATCAACCTAAAAAATATAATCAATTTGACGTGTCACGACATCACGGCCATACGTAGGAAGCCTCCACGAGGTTCAAGCCCATTCATCATCCAATTCACGTCGAATTCTATCTACGTCCAGCACGACGTTAAACTGCCATTCCAGATCTGAACTACGAGGACTTTGATTCCCTTCCACGGGGATACGTAGGAAACCTTCCCAAGGTTCAAGCCCACCATTAGTGGACTCACGAGTCTTCTTTCACGTCGGTACACTGACAATGCTTGTCAGACCAAGGTCCACCCTCATGTTGGTTTGCTGCTGGCATTCATCGGGCCAAGGTCCACCTCCGCCATCATCCTTGCGATGGTCCCATTTCATTCCCCTCCACTCCATTTATCCACCTAGCACCCATCCTGACTCTCTCCCGGACCGTAGTATCTCGGTGAGACTGTGTCAGTATGACCCTCTTCACAGCCACCCATGGGCTGACCCGTCTCCGCTGGACGTTAAACTCGTGGCGTGCCCTGTTTTAAACGCGGGAAGCTGAGGAAAACCTCATATATGTGTCCATGACATAATTCCCCGTGCTCGATGTTGGATGCCTCGGGCTTCCACACCCTCGAGAATCTCTGTAATCAAGGATAATAGACAAACACGACAGATTCCCCAGCATCCAGACACACTACTGGTGCCTCAACGTGACTACTCCCCCGACCGAAGGTTGCTGCCCTGACTGGACCCTTTGGAATGTCCCGACAGAATCAGTGTAATTAACTGGCATCCATGGAAACATGGCACTGGGAAGAGTTTCACGAACTATGTATTAAATCTATGAGGGAGACCCGGACTAGGTGACAAGTTCTGAGGAGGAATCCACGGAAGGAAGAACTGACATCCCATCATCCCGTTTCGATCAAGGATCAGACGTACCTGAACAAGGAATGAATGCCGCCCGCCTTTGGAAAGCGGGAATGCGGGGCACCAGAAGTGCGTCCTCCACAGACGGATGTGCGCGCGCCCCGATGAAAGCGTCGGAAACAGAAATGGTGAACCCGACGTGAATTTCTTCTCCTAAGCATGGAGATTAGTAGCGTTCGAGTCACCAGTGGATTGACGTGTCACCGGATCTAGATATCCGGTTCCTGGTCCCGCCAAGCAAATAGTGGGCCTTTCGTGAAACTCATTAGAAGTCGGGACAGTAGAACATGGGGCATTCCTCCCTGCAGCGTGTTGGCGTGGATCCTTGTTACAAACGTGGATAATGGAAGGACGCTGGGGCAATGGTTTTCAATCCTCTTCCCTCTCGGTGTTGATGAGTTGATCCCTTTGTTTCTCAGGAACCAAGTTGCAGTTACAGAGATGCGATCACCACCTGCGAACCTACGCAGGGGCAGGGGCAACATTGCCATAGCCACCCCACATGGCGCCACTACCGCCACGACAGCTGCCACGTCACGGAATACGGGACGCCCACGTCCCCTTTCCCCATCAGAGGTCATCCAACGAAGGGTGATCAACAGCCACGTGCGCAGGTACGAGGAGGAAGGGGTCATCCCGAATAGGGATATGGCCCACTTGGACCTGGAGGCCTCCAGGCCCCGCCATCAAGCCGCCCTAACAGGCCGCGCATGGAGCCCCTGCTCCCAACCCCGACATTCAACCGTTTCGGGAGACTATCCCCGGAACGCCTTGATGACTCCTCACCTTACGCTGATGAGGTGGGTGTTGTTCGGCTTAGCCCGCTCAGGGTCCCGACCCAGGGGCCCCCGGTGAGAGCCCCTGCCCGGCCGCGCCAGCACCGCTGTCTGACTTCGCAGGGAGAGCAGGCGGCCCATGCCCCTGCGCCACCTGCAACAGCCCGCCTTACCCGACGTCAGCGCTGGTCTCGGGCTGAGGACGCTCGCTCAGGCGCGTCCACGTCGACAGCTACAGTGGCCCGAGCCACCGTCGACGTGCATCATGAAGCCCCTGCGTACACTGAGCAGGGGCACCCCTTCGCCCAACCATGATTGAGACCCAAACCGCCCCATGAGCAGGCTGGGTTGACTCTCCAGGTTACAGGCCCAAGTGGTGATCGCCGCGAGCCAACCCACGGCGGCATCACCCCATACGGAGGTCCTCCCTGTACTTTTTCTCCACAGAGCGAGGGACTTCCCCGCTTCGAATATCGTCATGGAGGTACGCCTTGTGCTACCCCCATCCCGACAGAAGACTTGCCTCGCGGCAGCGACGGTCAGCACGGAAACCTTTCCCGCGCCCACTACACAGGGTACAGAGCCCATTCTCCTGCCCCTAACTGCCAATCTGATGTCGCCATGCATCCAGCCCTTCTTCAACGTGGGGGTCCCCCCTACGTCCTCTCTGTGACTGGAAAAGGTCCTCCTCGCCCCAGTAACTCAAGGAGTGAAGGTCAACCTCTCTCCGCCCGCATTGATCATGGAGGTCCTCCCCATGCTCCTGCTGATCCCAATAGAGGCTCCGCCTACATGGGTGTTCGTGGAGGCCCTCCCCACGTACCCTTCGATATTTTCCCTGGTGCCCCTCGCACCTCGGGCATCTCGGTTGGGGTCCCTCACCGCCACGGCGCCGGTGCCGCCCCGAGACTCCATGATAGGGATCAAACCTGTCCCGAAGAGCCACCCCGGGGCAGGATAGCGGGTCGCCGCCGCCACAAGAAGAATCTTGGGAAAGCCCGGGTGGAGATCAAACCTGCTAGTTTCTCCGACTCTGAAGTGGAGTACGACTCAACCATGGAACCTTCTCACAGTTCCTCCGTATCAAGGACCGGGGCAGGAACCAGACGTGTCAGCCTCGTTCTCCCGGAACACGAGGTCCACCGGATCCCCATCTCCCTCCGTAGGTACATCCAAGAGGAAGAGATTCTGGGAACATCGCAGGTCTCGGCCGCGCAGTCACCGCCATCGTCACCCGAAGCGCCCTCTACCTCTACTCGAGATCACTGAGAGCTATTTTGGGGGCCAACGGTGGTAGAGCAACGACATGACCAGACACCGGTAACGGCGGTTCATGTGCCTGAAGTTGTGGCTATTAGCCCATCCTATCGTGACATTGTGGTCAGGTCACCTCTCTCTTCAGAGGAAGGCCCAGAATTATGTGGCCAGTCCGCTCGCTCGCCATATTCTCCACCTCCGAGTTTGCCATCCCAGAGGTCCGCCTCAGTACCGCTACCGGTCCCTCAGCCGCCCCCGGTTGATGAGTGGGGCAATACAGGTCCAGACCCCGAGGCCGAACCTAAGAGATTATGGAGTATTCTTGCAGCGGACTACTTCCCAGAGAAGTTCTGGCCCACGACGGCGCTGAATATCCGCGTACCCGAGTCTCTTACCCCTGAAGAAGTGGGATGCTTTTGTCGAACCCTCTGGGCGACGCACTTCATCCTCCGTTGCGAACGGGTGGTATACCCCAGGAGTCGAGAGAACTTCGAGGAGATTGGCGAGCAGTGCTGCTTGATCGATACGGTCGCGCTCCTTGTGGCCCAGCACCCCGAGTCGCCAGGTCACCAGAGTGCCCTCCAATGAAAATGCGTTCAGATTTTTAAAGCACTCCGCAAGATCGTCAGGGAAGCCACCCCCCATGTGAAAGTCCGTGGTTGGGGACACTATGCTGCCCTTCTTTTCGATCCTATCCGACGGCATCCCGATTCGCTATGCGACATCGAGGACATGCCCTCGAGAGGAATCGCGGTCCACATGGCCATCATTGTGGACAAGGAAGACGAACTGGAACTCCTTGATGGAGAATTCCCCCCAGAGGGCGCACTGCCACTACTGGACCCGTCAGGGAGAGTTACCTGTCAGCAGAGGAACCTTCTAGGCCTGCCCGTACCCACCGAGTCGCTGGTACTCAGTCGAAACACCAGAAAGGGTAAAGAGCACGTCAGAGCTATCAAGCACTCTGACCCGTCCGCCTCTGTGTAGAAAACAGACGAAGTTCCCGAAAAATCCGCGTTACGCCAGCAGCTTGCCGAGCAGAAGAGACTGGTTGACGAACTTCTGGCTGAGTGCGCCGCAGAGCAACGACCCGACTATGGTGATCCTAGGCCGGGGCAGCAGGGGCAGGAACAGTTTCCCCCCATTGAGATGCCTTCGGGAAACCCTGATCATGCTACTACCTCAGACAGGGCAGAAGCCGGGACGTATGGAAAGAGGACGTGATACATTTCTCCAACCCCTCCTGAGCGACGGGGCAACCCGAAGAATCCCGTCCGGGTTCCCCCAGTCGCCCCGCAGGTCGTCCAGCCAGTTGACCCACGAGCGGCTGAGGCGGTCTACCGTGTTGAAGAACCTGGTAATGCACTGGTGGTTAGGGATCCTCGTCAAGACAGGGACCCCCACCGGGATGACCATATTGCAGCACTCACAGCCCGCCTCGAAGTGTTGGAAACACGGCAGGTGGCTGTTCCACCGGATGGCAAGCCTTATCCCGCGTGGGTGGATGATATGCCCGCGCCTCCGGGTTTTTGAAACCCCACTTTCTCACCCTTCAATGGGACAGGGGACCCGCCACAGCACTTGGCACATTTTTCTTCCAGGTGTGGCCCCATGCTGGGGACCCTGGCTCAGCAAGAAGCCGCCAAGCTCTGATGATTTGTACAGACATTGGAAGGTCCGGCATTCATCTGGTACAACCAGCTCCCTATTGGATTGGTGACCGGATGGGAGGATCTCCGCCGGCAGTTCCTGTACCAGTTCAGCTCCACCACGTGGAAGACCAGCATTCCAGACCTCTTCAAGTGCAAGTAGAGTCCTGATGAGCGGGTTGCAGACTTCATCGCCCTGTGGAAGGGACTTACGTATTCCCTCGACATGCCACTAACTCAGGAACAATTACTGACTATGTGTGTGGGGAACGTCAAAACGGAGCTGGTACCCTCCTTGATTACCCAGAACTACCCTGGAGGGTTCAGGGACTTCTTAGATAAGGCTCAACGCCTCGAGGAAGCACTGCAACAGGCTAGCCAGGCACGTTTGTTGCCCCCCATGATCCCATCCAGGAGGGCCGCCAGGGCTGAACCTGCCGCGGTGGCCCAAATAGAAGCCCCCAGGCAACTGGAGTTGCTGCCGACGACACCGCCCCCGCAACCCCGCAGAGGTCCTCCACCTCAAGCATAGGCTCCTGCCCAGCAGCGACCGCCTCAGAACTGACAGGTTCCCCCGCGCAATGCGCCACCGCCACCTAGGCAAGGCAATCAGGCACCGCGTCCTCGTCAGGCCCCTCCAGCCCCTCGTCAGGGCCAGGCCCCCAGGGCCCCCTATCCGGAAAGAAGGCACCTGACTTATTCGTTTAATGAAAATAAGGTTCCTGGCTATTTCCTAAGTGCTCTAGAGAAAGGGATAGTACACTTTCCCGAGTGCAGAAGGCCGGCAGAGGCAAATCTCACCGATCACTCCAACTACTGCCCTTATAATCGGATCCTAGGGCACACCCTTATGCAATGCTATGTGTTCAAAGAATGGCTTCAAGACTAGGTCAATAACAACATAGTCAAGTTGGCCCGGCTCCAGCCCAAGTGGCGGGTGTCTTTGCAGGATCAGGGATTAGCAGCGACAGCGAGGGAGAATGGCAACAGGTCCCCAACCGCGGATCCCGGAAATATGATGACTGGATGGCTCGAAAAACTGTCGTCCGTGCCCATGGTATCATCTGGGAACACCTGAAGCAGTCGGAACCTTCAGAAGAAATGGCTGGTACCTCCGCATCGTCTTCGCAGTCGACCTCTTCCCAAAAGGGAAAGCAGCGGCGACGCAAGAAGAAGCAACGTGCACCACCGGTGCCGTCGTCTTCCCGCACATTCGGCGACATTCTGCCCCCTGAAATGGGGATTCCGCCCAGAACCTACCCAACGGCGGATGACTCCTCGAGTGACAGTCAGGGGTACGCTTCGATTACATCGTGGAGCTAGTAAAGCCCTATATGACTCCCGACGAGAGGGAATGCCAGGTGAACCTCCCCAACGTTTCCAGCCGACGTCAACATCAGCGGAATTGCAACCGCGCCGGCTATCGAGGTACGTCTGCGGGCACCTTCAGTCAAGCCGTGCACTCTGCTGAGACCAGACAGCAGGCTCAGCGCAGAGTTCAGCTTGTGCAGCCCCATCTAACGCCCTCGGCTCTACCTCCACCGCCGTTTGTGCTACTGGATCGGGGATAGCTACCTCGTTCGTATGACAGCCAGTCTTTCCCGGCTACAGGCCAGCCTCTTCTGCCCAATCCAAGTCCGGCGATCATCCTCTAGGCTTCTACTAGCAGGCAGCAGGATATACCCAGTGCTAGCCGACCGCCAGTTCAACCGGCAGGACCCGCTATGCCTCCAAATGCTGAAAGACCCCCTGTAAGCAGAGGTTCGTGTTTGGCACGCAAGTATGATGTCCTAAAGCACCTGGACGACATTCTGGAGAGGCTCTCCATCCTAGAGGCCATGTGCCTTTCATCCAAGAGGCGGGAGGCACTTGCCGAGGCCCTAAGGAGCCCCCTCCAGTTCGAGACGGAGGTAGCAGCTGCAGAAGCCTTCCATACCGAGACGATTGAAAACGCCGAGTGTCAGGCGGTTATCTCATTTTCCGGTAAAGATGAGGACCCTCCGATACAGGGGCACATTCGCCCGCTGTAAATCACTGGCAACTTTAATGGCGTGGAAATCCGCCGCTGTCTCGTTGACACGGGTTCTGGAATAAATCTAATTCCGACCCGGACGTTGCGAAAGATGGGTCTATCTGAAGGTGATTTGACTCCCTCTGACCTCAGGATCCAGGGGTACGACAGGAGTGAGCAAACCCCAGTCGGCAAGATCCTCCTGAAGACTCAGTTCGGTGGCTTAGTTGCCATCACCGAGTTCATGGTCGTCTCTCAGGACACCGCCTACAACGCATTGATGGGTAGGCCATGGATCCATCTGCATGTAGTGGTCCCCTCGTCGTATCACCAATGCCTCAAATACTCCCTCAACGGTCGAGTAGGCGTGCTCCAAGGAGATGCATCCCCTTTCGCTTCTTTTGAGGCCCACTATCTGGATGCGGGTTATTACAAAAGTAAGGATAAACAAATCCTAGTAAGTGAGGATGGACCCGCCCCGGTCACAGGTGATCCATGGGCAAGCATGGATGACGCTTATGTCCTTCCGATCCACCGGTTGGAGGCCACGACCCCCGACATGGGGAAATGTTTTTTTGTTTCGGGTACGCAAGGAAGGCGTGTTCCCGTGTCCAAGCAACGGCAGAAAATCACATCGTACTCCTACATCAACCAGGCTCGGGTCATCCCGGAACCTCCTACCCCTGTACGGTACCGGGACGTCAAGCTCATTACGAAGGAGGTATGCCATACGTGTCTCTTCCGTCGGGCTGTAATCCACCAACTCAGGCCGACACGTCACCACTTCTTTGATATTATCAGGCATGGACCCTTGGGCCGGAGGCTTGATGGGATAGGATCAAATGAATTCATTGCTATGGTCTCAAAGACAAGTGAGTCTCCCGATATGACACCCGCTGCTGCCCAAGCCGGCACCAACTGCCCCTCTGGTTTTGAGAGCCCAGAAGTATCTCCCATCGTGGGAAGTTCCCCCACGGATGGGGAGGAAGACTTGGAGGATGCTCCCCACACCTTTGAAGAAGGCGTCTCTACCACGGTTGATGAATTGGTACAGGTGAACCTTGGTAGCGAGGTAGAACTGAAACCCACATTGATCAGTGTGGCCATGTCCCCCGAGGAGTGGCAGCGGTACGTAGACTTCCTCAAACAACACTGTGATGTGTTTGCCTGGAGTTACAACGAGATGCCAGGACTGGATCCCCAGGTAGCTGTTCACCATCTGGGCCTCCCGGAAAAACATCATGGGTTTAAGCAGCCTCCTAGGAAAATGCACCCTTCTCATGGTGCCATGGTTGAGGCCGAAGTTGATAAGCTTATCAAATCCAACATCATTAAGGAGGTCCAGTACACCAAATGGCTTGCCAACATTGTGCCGGTCAAGAAGAAGAATGGGCAGATCAGAGTCTGCATCGACTTTCGCGATCTTAATCGCCACTGCCCAAAGGATGACTTCCCACTCCCGGTGACGGAGTTGTTGATTGATGCCACAGCCGGATTCCAAGCCCTCTCTTTCATGGATGGGTACTCCGGGTACAACCAGATCCGGATGGCCCCCGAAGACGAGGAGTCCACTGCCTTCAGGGCTCCCCAAGGTACCTTTTGCTACCAGGTTATGCCGTTCGGTTTGAAGAATGCATGTGCCACTTATCAGAGGGCCATGCATCGCATATTCAAACCTATCCTCGGGACATTGGTGGAATGCTACATGGTTGACCTCGTAGTCAAATCACATTAGCGCCAGGACCATCTCAAAGAACTCGAGAAAGTTTTTGTTTTCCTCTGTTCCCGTCGCCTGAAGATGAACTCGTTGAAGTGTGCCTTCGGTGTCACCTCTGGGAAGTTCCTGAGCTTTGTTGTCAGATACCGAGGTATCGAGATCGACCTGGAGAAGATCAAGGCCATCAGCCAAATGCCTCCCCCGAGCAACATTTGAGAGCTTCGAGGCCTGCAAGGCCACCTAGCCTATATACGCCGATTCATCGCGAATCTGGCCGGCAAGTGTAATACCTTTTCCCGGCTCATGAAGAAGGGCGCCACCTATGAATGGGATGAGGAGTGTCGGACCTCCTTCGAGGAAATCAAGCAGTATCTGCTCCAACCTCCGGTCTTGATGCCACCCATCTCCGGAAAGCCACTGGTCCTTTATGTGACCGCCCAGGAGAGATCCCTCGGCGCGCTGCTCGCCCATAAGAATAACGAGGGCACTGAGAACAGTCTCTACTATCTCAGCCGCATGCTTCTCGATACGGAGGTCAGATACTCCCCTATCGAAAAGAGCTGCCTTGCGCTCGTCTTCGCCATGAAGAAGTTGCGGCACTACATGCAGCACCACGAGGTGAAATTGATCTCTCGGGTAGATCCACTGAAGTACATCCTGAACCTCCCCATGCTGACTGGCCGACTAGCACGGTGGGCGGTGATTCTCCAGCAGTTTGATATCAGGTTCGTGCCTCAGAAGTCCGTTAAGGGACAGGCATTGGCAGACTTTTTAGCTGCCCATCCAACCTCTGCGGATCAATCCCTGGACCTGGATTTCCCCGATGAGACGATCCTCTCAGTCGATCATGTTGTCCCGTGTTGGCAAATGCATTCGACGGCGCCTCCCGGAGCCCCACCGGTAGAAGGCTCAATGACCCCAAGCTCAACAGAGTGGGTCTGGGTATTGTCTTCATTACCCCGGCGCAAGCCATCCTGCCATACTCATTCCTGTTTTCAGAAGGTTGTATGAACAACGAGGCAGAGTACCAGGCTCTCATCACCGGCCTCGAGTTGGCCCGTGAGATCCATGTCCCCCATCTACATGTGAAGGGAGATTCCGAGCTGGTAATCAAACTGGTTAATGGAGACTATGTCGTCAGGAAGCCAGAGATCGCACCATTGCTGGAGTACACCCTCCGCCTAATGGCCCAGTTCTCCTCTCGACCAGAGGTTACCCATGTCCCACGGTCGCAGAACGGTCAAGCAGACGCCTTGGCTGGCTTGGCCGCGTTGCTCGCAGAACCCGAGCAAGATGATCTAATCATACATGTGGCACACCAGAGAGTCATTGCCCCCATCACCCAAGAGGACAATGATGGCCTGCGGGTAAGTCATCTCACAGCGGGACCCTCTATATCACGGATCCCGGGATCGTCAGACACAGTGGTGGAAGCCACTCCCGACTGGAGGGCGCCTTTTGTTGAGTATCTCCAAATTGGTCGCCTCCCAGACGAACGGGCTGAGCGCGAGCGAATCCGACGCCGCGCACTTCAATTTACCCACCAGAGCTGCCCCAGTCTTGAGAAGATCCTCTATAAACGGAGTTTCGATGGTGTCCTCCTCCGTTGCATCCAAAGAGTAGAGATACCTCAAGTTATGCAAGAGGTTCACGCCGGTTCCTGTGGCGCCCATCAAGCTGGGCCAAAGCTGTCCCATCAAATCCGGAGGTTAGGGTACTTATGGCCCTCCATGATCCACGATTGCATTGGGTATGCCAAGAGATGCCACGCGTTCCAAGTACACGCCAAATTCTTGCATCGGCCTCCAGAACCCCTCCACCCCACCAGGTACTCTTGGCCATTCGCGGTATGGGGACTTGTTGTAGTGGGACCGTATCCACCGGCAATATCCCGCCAGTGCAGATTCATCTTGACTGCTACAGATTTCTTCTCCATGTGGGCAGAGGCAGTTCCGCTCAAAGGGGTCAAAGCCCGTTCTATCGTTGACTTTGTGAGCTCCAACATTATCCACCGGTTTGGGGTCCCTCACGCCGTCCTTACCGATAACGGCACCAACTTCCGAGCGGCTGAACTGAAGAAATTGTACACCAAGTACGACATCCGGTCGAACCATACTTCTCGCTACTATGCATAGGCAAATGGACAGATCGAGGCGTTCAACAAAACCCTCTCTACCATTCTGCAGAAGATGGTTGGCCGGAACAAGAAAAGTTGGCCGGACAAGATCCCTAATGCCCTCTGGGCATACCGGACGACGACTCGCAACTCCACCCAGGTGACCCCGTATTCCCTGGTGTATGGAGTTGAGGTCGTCCTACCCATTGAGATCTAGCTGCCCTCACTACGAACTGAAGTTTATGATAACTAGACATCAGATGGGGTAGCCGAGATCTGTCTAGCTGAATTGGAAGCACTGGACGAGAACAGACTTCATGCCCTGCACAATCTGGAAAGGCATCAGGACAAGATGGCGAGGGCCTTCGACAAGAAGGTTCGTCTCCTCTCTTTTCTACAGGGCGACCTGGTACTGGCCCTTCGAGCGCCAATGATTCCCGGTAGGAAACCTCCCAAATTAGAACCCAAATGGTAAGGGCCTTATATCATCCATAAGGTTTACCCCAATGGAGCATACTCCTTGGTGACCACAGATGGAGAGCGTATAACCCCTCCCACCAATTCCAAATTCCTCAAGCGATACTTTGCCTAGGGAAAAAGTGGTCATGCACGACCTTAAACTGTGAGGGGGTCCTGCACAACCATAAACTGTGACTCGGTCCCACACGAACTTAAACTGCATCTCCGTCCTCACTGCAAGACGTGAAACTGCAAGCCAGTCAGGCCTTCCTGACCGAGGCCCAGCCTCAGGCCCCTTGGCCTCCTTAGGTCCCTGGCCCCTCGTCTTCACCGCGAGATGTTAAACCACAAGCTGGTCAGGTCTCCCTGACCGCGGTATGGCCCCAGGCCCCCTCGTTTCTTCCCGACTTACCCTCTTACGGGATCGTACAGTGTGGTGTAGGACTACGTCCTCATTCACGACGGATTACTTGCCACACCGTACACATCCCCGAATGAGATTCCCTTCGTCCCGCATGACGTTAAACTTCATTTCAAGAACTACGAATGCCTTGATTCCCATCTTCATGGGATACGTAGGAACGCTCGGACGCCTCATCTTGAGCCCAGCCCCAGGATTTTCGCTTCCACAATCCTCCCTGGGGGTAGTTTCCTTGGAGGATCTTTGTGTAGCAGGGAGTAGGCTTTCTTAGCCCCGCTCATACAACCCCTCTCGCACAAGGATTGTAAGGGTCACACCATGTGCCCACTCCCGTTCTTCTATCCTCCCACGTCCTTACCGCATGCCTCTAAACTGCATGGATTTGAATAACTAAGTACGGCTTGATTCCCATCCTAATGGGATACATAGGAACGCCCGGGCATTTCGTCCGTTGGCACAACCCAAAATTCGAGATCTTCCCCTCCGGTTAAGATATGGTAGGGCGCACACATTTGCCCCAATTCACATCGATCAAGCCTCGACCCAGCTGCACATCCCCCCCTTGAGGTGTTTGCCCCTTTCGTGGAAGGATACAACTATGCTTCACCCACTCCGTGACTGGGATTCCATCATTTTTTATACCCAGAGGGACCCCCAAGAATGGCCTGGATACAATGCCCAAGGGCTCTCCTACCGATACGAGCCAACACCCCCAAGGGTTTTTCTAGCAACAAGCCGATACAAGTCCCACGTTGCGAATTTGGTCAGCGGTCGACGCTCACTTGTTACTCCCATATCAGGTTACCATAGGAACGCTGTGTTTTGAACATGGTCAAAAGTGTCCTGGATCTTCGGGTCCACCCCGAGATGTCCCAGACATCTAGTGTAGTGAATCATCCTTCCCCATCACGAGGTGACAAACTTCTCCTGGGGCGGTGCTTGAAATCGGGGCCACGACCCTGATTCCCCATAGGGGAGTACGGTATGGTGTTGGACTATGTCCTCGTTCACATCGAGATCATGTATCATGTCGTACGCCCTCCTTTACGAGGCCCAGCCTCAGGCCCCTTGGCCTTCTCGGGTCCCCGACCCCCGTCCTCATGTAAGACGTTAAACTGAAAACCATCCAGATTTTCCTGACTGATGCCTGACCTCAGGCCCTTAGGCCTTTCGGGGCCCCGGCCCAGGTCCATTCTTACCCAGAGTGTACGGTGTGGTGTGGCACTACGTCCTCATTCACGTCGGGATCATGTACCATGTCGTACGACTCCCATTACGAGGCCCAGCCTCAGGCCCCTTGGCCTCCCCGGGTCCCCGACCCTCGTCCTTATGTAAGACGTTAAACTGCAGACACGTAGGGCCTTCATGATTGATGACTGATCTTAGGCCCCTTGGCCTTCTCCCCAATCTCTCACCCGGAGTGTACGGTGTGGTGTGGGACTACGTCCTCATTCACGTCGCGATCATGTACCATGTCGTACGACTCCCCTTACGAGGCCTAGCCTCAGGACCCTTGGCCTCCTTGGGCCCCTAGCCCCTCGTCCTCTTTGCAAGACGTTAAACTGCAAGCCAGTCAGGCCTTGCTGACCGAGGCCCAGCCTCAGGCCCCTTGGCCTCCTTGGGCCCCTGGCCCCTCGTCCGCTTTGCAAGACGTTAAACTGCAAGCCAGTCAGGCCTTCCTGACCGAGGCTCCGCCCCAGGCCCCTTGGCCTTTCCGGGCCACGGCCCAGGTCATATCTTATTGGATCGAATGGTGTGACGTAGGACTACGTCCTTATTCACGACGACATATTCACCATGCCGTACACCTCTCTTGTTTAGGGGTATATTGCTCCCCTCCTCGTCCTGTATGACGTTAAACTACGTTTGGAGAACTACGTGTGGCTTGATTCCCATCCTCATGGGATACGTAGGACCACCTGAACGTCTAGGCTTCGAGTCCAGCCCCATACCTCGGGAATCTTCATCCCATCTTGGCCCCATGGCCTACCCTTCCTTCATGAGAGAATTATATGGTGTGGTGTGGGACTACGTCCTCATTCACACCGGTCTTGTAATGACCACGTCATGTATCTCTCCTTCCAGAGCTGTTTCGGTGATCCCTTTTCAGGCGGTTCACCAATGTGCCTAAGAGTACTCTGGTTTATTACCTGGAATGCTATGCTTTACTCAGACACGTCTGCATCGCCTTCCAGGCTTTGTGTATCCCTGCATCAGGGCTTTCACCATCCTTCACACCTGGAGGGACCCCCATGAACGTCCTGGATACTACGTCCAAGGGCTCTCCAACCGTTACGGTCCAACGCCCCCGAGGGTTTTGGACAACAAATCGATAAAATCCCATGTTGCAAATATGGTCAGCGGTCGATGCTCGTTTGCTGTTCCCAATTCAGGCTAACGCGACATGGACGCTGTGTTTCCACCATGGTTAACGGTTTTCCTCTCTCGCCACGCCAACTCACTAGGCCCAAAATGTCAGGTGCACAATTCACACCCTTCATCACTTCACCGTGTCCAAGTGGAGTCTCGGAACACTTGATACATTTCCTCCGTGCATGCCTGCGCGTTGGGTGAACAGGTCGTGTCGAAGGTGTCCTTCGGGGCTCTCTACCAATTCCTGTTTGACTTGTCCCAAGTATTGCGATGAGGATACCCCCCCTTGTTTCCCACACCGAGTTTATCTCACGTGGGCTTAGGGATCGGGTTGACATCGGTGCTTAATTGGGAAGTTGTCACCATTCGTGGTCCGAGATATAAAGACCATAAACTAAGATTCTCATCTGGAACTACGTTCAGCGTGATTCCTATCTCGATAGGATACGTAGGAATGCTCAGACCCCTTGTCTCCGGGCCCAGCTTGAGTTCAGCAAATTTACCTCTCTAGTCCTGCCTTCAGGACCCTGATTACGGGGCTCCGTGGCGCTGTGAGGGACTATTTCCTCATTCACGTCGGGTTTGCAATAGCTGCACCACGCATGCCCCCATTCTGAGGTTCAGTCCTACTATTCCTTGTCCTGCATGACATTAAAAGGCACCCTTCAGAACTACGTGTGGCTTGATTCCCATCCTCATGGGATACGTAGGACCACCTGAATGTCCAGGCTTCAGGTCCAGCCCCACCTCTTAGAGATCTCCGGATCTCCCGGTCACCTAGGCCACTTGGCCCATCCCTCCCCAGAAGGGGGATATGTAGGAATGATACAAGGCTTTGGTCACCATGCCCCTTCTCCCGAGAATTCCCCATCTCTTGGTTACCCTCATGTCGAGTCCCTTGACCCCTTGCAGTGGTTCACCCATGTGTTAAGAGTACTCTGGTCTAGGACCAAGAGTGTCAGATTCAACTTGATCAAGTTCCTTCCACTTGTCAAGCTTCGTGTTCCCCTCCATTTGGGATTCCATCACCTTTCACACCCGGAGGGACCCCCAAGAACGGCCTGGATACTACGCCCAAGGGCTCTCCTACCGTTACGGGCTAACGCCCCCGAGGGTTTTGGACAACAAATCGATAAAATCCCGCATTGCGAATATGGTCAGCAGTCGATGCTCATTTGTTTTTCTCCATTTCAGGCTAATGCGACAGGATGTTGTGTTGCGAACATGGTCAGTAGTAATCTTCTGTCGCCACGCCAGCCCCTTCGGTCCTCGAATGTTGGTTGCATGATTCACATCATCTTCCACCTCATCATGTCTAGGTAGAATCTCGACACTTTTGGTGCCATCCCTCAGTGCGCCTTTGCATGTCAGGGAGATAAAGCTGCAATATGGCGTCCTTCAGGGCTCCCATGGTTTGTGGTCCTATCATACGACCCTAAACTGTGACATTATCATCCTGGCCGCATGGCGAAAAACGGCACTGCATTGTGGTGACCTCGTTGTAGAGGACATCACGTTGGGTATTGGTCACGTGCCATGCCATTCGTCAATGCCCATCACGGCTTGATCCTTGTGGTGACATCACGACCTACTATTCTAGGCCTGTCGCTTCACAAAAAAAAACCATTCACCTAAAAGAAAAAACTAGATACATCAAATTCCGCTCCTTTTAGTTCTTGGGCCACACCCACACTCCCCTTTTCCTATGGCACTGGTATCCTACCATGTCACGTTCCAGAACTACGTATGTCTTGATTCTCATCCTTATGAGATACGTAGGACTGCCTGGGCACTTCTCCACGGGCCCAGTCTATCTTTCGCTCTCAGTCCCTTGACCAAAAACCTTTTTTAAGGACGTTGTGCAGTGTGATATGGGATTGTGTCCTCATTCACGTCGTGTTGTTCACCCCACCGCACACACCCCCTATTCCCATTCACCCCAGGTGTTTGAGTTACTCCACCATATATCTCACGTTCCCCTTACCCATCCATGGTCCGAATTCTATGACCCTAAACTAAGATTTCCCCATGGGAAAGGACTCTGCTCCCTCTATCTAATACGTCTAGTTATCGTATTCAGATGTGTTTTGATAAAAATCTCTAAGTGTGGGACTTTCATAAGGACATTCCCCTCATTTCATAAAAATGCTTCGTGAGCCCGCTATTTAGATCCTCATCCTCTTCCATGTCCAAAAGTACCCTCAGATGACATGGATACTAGGCTTAAGGGATCTCCATAAATGCTGGACCTAAGGGCCCTCCAATCGTTTCGGGCCAACGTCCCTATGGATATTTGACAACATTTGTGACATGGTCCCGTGTTTCGAACATGGTCAACGGTAAACCCTCATTTGTTTGTCCCCATTCTAGGCTAACACAACAGGATGTTGTGTTGTGAACATGGTCAGCAGTAATCCTCCATCGTCACGCTGCTATCATCGTGATCCGAATCTCAAGCGTCATGATTCACAACACATTTCCACTCCTTCATGTTCAAGTGGAATTCCATCATACTTGGGTCTTTCTCTTCGCGAATCTAGGTGCGCTAAATGATCGTGTTAGTGTCATTGGTCCGGTATTCACCAAGCGTCCCTTTTCCCTATCCTGCCCCTTTTTGTGTTGGGAAATTCCCACCACTACTGCTTGTTTCCCACACCGAGCACGACTCACGTGGGCTTAGTAGTTTTGGCAGGATGTGTACCAACACGACCAGGATCCTCATCGTCCCTCATGACGTTAAACTATGATTTCAGAACTACGTATGGCTTGATTCCCATCCTCATGGGGTACGTAGTAATGCCCGACCACTTTGCTTCGGGCCCAGCCTAATCCTCGCTCTTGGTCCCTCGACATGAAGAGTTTCCTCCAGGGGTATGTGGTATGATTTGGACTCCAAGTCCTCATTCACGTCGGTTTCATATATACCGCGCTACACACTCCCTGGGATCTTTCCATTTACTCCACATCCTATCATATGGCGTTACAGGAGTATGTGTGTCCTCAACGCATGACACTAAACTGCGATTCTACCCTGAACAAGTTCAGGATTCCCCAAGATCTCATTGGGAAGTGACGGATCCCCTCGCCTGAGAGGCCCTGTCCCAAAGAAGGAATGATCCATGATTAGACCGATGCACCCATCTGGCATACTCCCACCACGGTGGTGTAACTACCTAAGTGTTGGATTCTGTTTGAACAAACCATCACTCCATATCCCACGCTTTGCGTGCCCCTTATTCGGACCCTCATCCTCTTTCATGTCTAAAAGAACCCCCTAACGGCCTGGTCTCATGCCGCATCGGCTCACCTACCGTCCTGGGCCAACGTTCCGAAAGACGGGTCATGTCTGGAAGGACCCCCTAATAGTATAGATGTCTGACCTACGGTCCACCCACTTTCCTGGGCCAACGTCCCGAAGTATTGATCAACAACACTTGTGACATGGTCCCGTGTTTCGAACATGGTCAACAGTCGAACCTTATTTGTTGTCCCATTTCAAGCTAATGCAGTAAGGATACCGTTTGTCCGCCATGGTTAACGGTTGCCCTTTATTTTCACGCCATCCCCACAGTGTTCCGGATTTGGGTATCATGATTCACACTTCCCATTTTCATCTGTTTGGACCGATTTCAGCGCCCCTGGCGTTGCCCCGTTCGTGCGTAAGAGCACGCTGAAGAAACGGTAATTTGGCTATCTTGGAAGTTCCTTCTCCGATCAAGCCAACTACCTCCTGCATATCACATTGGGCTCGACCCATGTGGGATTGAAGGATTGTCACCGAACGTCCCACAGACATTGTAGGGATGTAACAGGGCAATTCAAACAGTGGAAATCGTGCGTGCCACGACACTCAAAACAAAAGAGAAAGAAAGAGTTGAAGCACGAAAGTACTAATAAAAGGTTTTTTTTGGGTTTGTTACAATACCCGGGGGTTGACTCCTCCCATAGATGGGTTGACCCCGTCAAAAGAGCGTTGCAGCTCCACCACCCGCTGACTTGAGGCGTCCAATGCTTGTTGCCACTGATTCAACTCCCGCTCCTCCTCAGCAGCGGCAGGGCGTAATTCATCAACTCTGGCTCTGGCCCTTTCTACCTCGGCCTGGACGGAAGGCATCCTCCCAGAGGTCTTCCCCATATGCTCCTCAGCCTCTGCCAGCTGGGACTTCAACTGTGAGACCAGCTCAGACTGCGTATCAAGAGTGGCTGAAAACTCGTTGGCCCAGATCTGCATCTGTTGGACCTCGCCTTCAGCCTCCTGGAGCTTCTTAATGCTGGTCGCCTTCCTCCGATGACATCCCACGCTCAGCCCACGATCATGCTCTCGGATCTTCTCAGCCATAAGGTCTCGGATGAGCGCATGAGGGCATTGGGCATCCACTCCCCTGACACACAGTTCGCGCAACCGCAAGCGGAGCCTATCAATCTCGGCCAACCATTGCGCTTGGGGAGTGTCCCTGATAAAGCGCGTGATCAGCTTCCATGACCGGCGACGGACTATGCTGCTGTCTTCGTCGTCGGAGGCCATTTAGTCCCAGTCCGCGCGGTCGGTAGGCTCGTACACAGGATATGCCTACAGGAATTCCTCGGCAGGATCTGCATCCGACGTTGAATCTGGCACGACACCTACTGCTGGAGCAGGCGCAGCAGAAGTAGGGCCCACCGTCCGATCCTCTTCATCGGAGTCCACCTCAATGACCTCGAGCACAACCCTGCTGGTGGTCCCGCCAGTGACGGTGTGCGTCGCAGCCTGGGGAGATTGGGGAACTATTGTCACCATCACCGGCATGCCCCTAGGAGGGATGCCACCAACATCCCGACCAGCCTTGCTGCAGCAGCCCACGCCAGTCGGAGAACTGTACGACAGAAAGGGATGTAAATGTTAGTTGGCAGGCATAGTCCACGTATGACGACAAGGGAACCAGTGGAGGAGACTTACAGAGATCGACCTCCTGGCGCTGCTCTTGATCCGGTACAAACGGAACCCTGAGGAGAGGCCCTCCATATATTGTTGGAAGATCTGGAGATTCCGGGAGAGCCTCCACGGATACTCTAGTCCCACCAGACCTGGAACTGGACGCAGCCATAGGCGCGGGTTCTGAAGATCCCGCATCATCACCCACCAAGGGGCGAGAACGAGGAATGCGAACAAGTTCCTCCTGCATGGCCTAAACATTGGTGTGAAGTCCATAGTGGCCCAAGAACAGATTGTAAGGAGAGAAGTTCGGAATGCTACCTCGAGAGCCTCCGCGAAGTCGTCGGATTCTGAGCCTCGGTCTCCGACCTCACCCTCCTCCAACGGGCTCCCTCCTCCAGCCTCATCCCCCTGAGAAGAGTCCTCTGATTCCTCCAGCAAGGGGAAGCGCTCCCTCAGATCGGCTGCCGATAACTGTGGGGGGACCGTCTGATTCAACAGTACCCTCACCCAATCCTTCATTGGGCGAGGAACACTGCTGGAGTGAACGTAATCCTCCATCTCGCCCAGGTATTGCTCTGCCTCCGCCGGAGACACCATGAATCCAGCCCAAACTGGGCCTATGCCCGGCAATTCCATCCCGAGGCGATTCAGGTGGGCCCACATCTCAGGTGGGCTGAGGAATTGCCGGTTGAAATCCCAAATGTCCCAAGCTTCCGGGAAGACAGCATCTTCTGCCATGTCGATGTGACGCAGCCGCTTCCCCGGAGCCTGAGTGGATATCCGACGAAATCCCCTCGGTGGCCGCCCCTCCGAATGGCCCGCCTCTTCCGGAACCACCGGATCCACCGCTGCTTCCATACCCTCGGCCGGTGCGGGTCTCGCCGTCATCACAGCCTCGCTACCGCGAACGGCCCTAGCTGCCCTCCGACCCCGACCTCGAGATAGAGGAGACCCACCGTCACCGACCCGGATAGTTGATTGTTTCAGCATCTCCCCTTGGTAGGTAGCCTCCCAACTGATGGCGTACTCCCTCACCAACCCGAAAGCGGCGGTGGATGGAGGCAAGACAATCCGCATCTTCCCATCTTCCCGTATGAACATGAGCCACAACTTCCTCATCAAACACGGGTGCTCCTCGTGGAGAACCTCCCAGTAGACCTGCGGGGTCAGCCGCTGGAGGCACCGGAACTGCCTCGTAAAACGATGCGGGGTGTACGGTTCGCAGATTGGCTCACGATCTATTCGAGCCACCAAAACTCCACCTCGGAAGGCCAAAAGGTAAGCCCGATGTTCTTACTTTCCTCGCCTGTCGTCTGTAAGTATTCCCGTCGGCAACGGGAAGGGGTGGAAATTAAACTCATCCTCCCTCCACACCCGATTCAGTACCATTGTGACAGCCAGTTTGAACGGGAAGCTCCCAACTGCGTTCAGGATGGAGGGGCGAATGTTCGATCTCGGTGGCGAGATGGGGTTTGGATACTCGTAAATCCCCCTGATGTGCGCTGCGATCCACCCATACAGGAGGTGGAAGGGCCTGCATATCCTTGGAGTCTTCTTGCCCTCACTAATGTGCCGCAGTATTCTGTACAGTTTGGTGAGCATTGGAATCCCCAGGTTGATCCGCTGCCCCATGGCCAACATCGACGCCATGATGAACGAGCTGGGACGCACCCCCATGCTTGTATCCCTCACCGGTAGGATCCACACATAGATGAGAGCCGCGATGAACGCCGCCAGCCTGACTATCGGCTATTGTTCAGTGCTGACACTGAAACCCCAAGTCTTCCATTGGCTGTCCTCCAAGACCCGCCAATACGAGTTCCCCTTGCCCCGCTGGGCCACCCTCGGACAAGTTTGAGGCCTCGGCGAGAACTCTCGATCTTCTGGGAAATTCAGGAAGCATTTGAACCATCTCCTGAAGTGGACATCCCTCACTGCCTCCTTGTCCTCTCTAAGGACAAGCGCCATCAGCGCTGACGCCATTCGCGGCATTTGCTACGGATCCTCTCACGCGCTGATGACAGGGAGGAATTCGTCATACATGGGCCCAAGATCGGGACCCCGGAAATCTGGTGGACATCCCACAGGCGGATTCCCACCTCCCCGTGATGAAGGTGAAAAGTGTTGGTCCTGGATGACCATCTAATCAGCAGTTCCGGCATCAGCTGCTTTGGTTGGTAAATGTGGAATTGGGAGGCCCACGCCGCCTCATACAATACCACTCTCCTCATCTCAGCCCCGAACTCCTCACATGAGGCGCCTACCCAGTAGGCCCAGGCCCAGTCATCGGTAAAATTGCCACCCTAACACAGGTCCCACTCATCGGACCATCCTTTCCTTGGATCCTGCAAAGTCGCCTTCAGCATGGTGCGTTAGAGAGGAGGGGACGTCTCCGGTTGCAGTGGCCTCCCGTTGATATCATTCACATGGTTGTAGAGACAGTCAGCGGTGATGGGTGTGAAGTCCTCCCGCGCATGACCATCGGCCGCCCTGAACCATTGTTGCTGGCATGGTATGCTCCTGAACCAACAAGCTGGTTCGTCCCTACTCGCCTCAGGGGTGAAGACGTCATCCCTCAGCCCGAAGCCGTACAACGGCAATTTCTTGCACTGCGGATAATCCTTCTAACCTTCCGACAGCAGATCTGTCAAAGAAGTGTGGTCCGAGTGGCTCCGAACCATCTCCTTCAAGAGTGGACGGTAGGCCATATCGTCCCGACGAGCAGCATCTGCAAGCACTCCCAACACAGCCTCTTGATGGGCCATTTTGATGCCGACCCTCAGAAAAGTTTTTTTCCCCGAATCGCGAAGCTCAACCGCGAAGTTGAATCGCGAAGCTCGACCGCGATGTTGAATCGCGAAGATCGGTCGCGAGACCAAGCCGCGAAGTCTAGCCAAGGCCGACAAGAAGTTCGCTTAGCGCGGACGCAGAGCCAAAGACCCGCGGTTCGCCGCGAAGCTCGATTCGCGGAGAGCTGTCGCGGAGTATGCGGAGCTTCACGAAGTCGAGAGCACAAAAGACAAGGATTCACGTGAAGAAAAAAGCGGTCGACCCCCCTACTTATAGGCGCCCACCCCGGAGCATCGCGGCGCGCAACCCCCTTGCGGAGCATCGCTGTGCGCCCGGATCCGTGACCCCAGTCAGTATCGTGGGCCCCCTTCGCAGAGCGGCATCGCGAACCACCGAGAAATTTTGGCGATTTTTTCCCTCAGACTTCGACCCTTCGCCCTCCGCGGCTCCAAGTCTGTGGGGGGGCATTTGTTGGTGCCAAAATATGGCCCGAATGAAAAGCAACAAAGAAGGCTGGCGCGTTACCTCGCGAAGCACCGACGCGAAGCCCCGCAGCGAAGCCCCGCCGCGAAGCGCCCTGACCATCGGGGCCCCGCGAACCTCCCGAGGCGGTGATGCTCTGCGAATGCATTTGACGTTCGTGAGCCGCCGCGAAGCTCCAGAGGCAGTGATGCTCCGCGAACGCATTTGACATTCGCGAGCCCCTGCAAAGCTCCAGAGGCTGTGATGCTCCGCGAACGCATTTGACGTTCGCGAGCCGCCGCGAAGCTCCAGAGGCGGTGATGCTCCGCGAGCGCATTTGACGTTCGCGAGCCACCACGAAGCCCTTGAGGTGGCACACAGGTGCGACTTCGCGGCAACCCTTCCCTATAAATACCAGACTCCCCCTGAGTCCCGGGGACGGACAATCCGACCATTCGGCTTCTCCTCTCCTGAATCGCGAAGCACGCTTTTCCCCGGGAATCATGAGCTCCGCAAGGTATTCCTACTTCGCGAGACGACTCTCCTTTTTTTCGTTTTGAGCCCCTCTTCCTAGAGGGATGCCCTTCGGGAAGCTCAAGCGCATTCGCGAAGGAAGGGGATTCCCAAGGGAACCCGGGCAGCTGCAGAGCACTTGTGCTTCGCGAAACACCCAACTCTTACTAGTGATCCCTATGCTAAGGCAGGATCGCTCCCCTTCGCGAAGCACATTGCTTTGCAGGACCCAGCTTCGCGATACACCCCTTCTTCGCGAGGCAGTGCTCCGCGAACACTGTTCCACTTCGAGAAGCACATTTCATTCACACCCACGCCCCGTGCTAAGGCCAAGGCGCTCCACTTCGCGAAGCACATTGCTTTGCAGGACCCTGCTTCGCGAGACACCCCTTCTTCGCGAGGCAGTGCTCCGCGAACACTGTTTCACTTCGTGAAGAACATTTCATCCACACCTATTCCCCATGCTAAGGCCAAGGCACCCCACTTCGCGAAGCTCACTCCTTTGCTTAGCGATTCCTCTTCCCGTGAAACCCTCCAGGTTTGCACGATGCGATTTCACAGTCCCATGGACAACACCACCCGTAGCATTGCTTCGCCTAATGCTTCTTCACATAGGCACGCTAACGACTATTGCTTCTTCGCATAGCCACACTAATGTGGACCCCTCGATGGTTCGTTCCACAACCCCCCGTGGCCATGGCCTTACTGGTACGTTCCCTTCCCCAAGGACCAGAGGGTACCAGTTATGTAAGTCTTAAGGGTGTGGAGTGAACCCACCTCGTCCGAGCTGTAGGACGTTAAACTGCCAAGCACTGCGTCCTCAACACATGACGTTAAACTATGATCCGACCTCATCTCCCTCACGAAAGGTTTCCCCAGCTCGAACATTCGTTACACAACTCATCTCCACAGGAATGGAATCACCCATCCACAAGGGGTGATATCCTCCTTTTCAGAGTGGCGTATGTTCGTAGGAGAAGGGCGACCGTAGTTCCCCAACGGATGGTTGCACCTCTGCATCTCCGTACTTCCCCACTACCAAGGTCAGTGGAGGGCATGATATGGGACGAGGTACCTCCCATCATTGGACCAAGGTCCATCTTTCTCACGCTTTGTCGCACCATGGGCCTCCATCCTGGAGTAAGTCCCAACACCATGGGCCGCCTAACGCATAAGCCCCTCTTCGCTTCTCACGGACGCATCCTTCGCGACGTGATCGTCAGGTCCTTGCAACCTCTTGTTTCTCACACAGAGCACGACTCACGTGGGCTTAGAGTGAGCACCGACCCTGGCCACCCCATCCCGAACTACGAGGAATTTGATCCGTATCAAGGCATGGTACGTAGGAAGCCTCCACGAGGTTCAAGCCCACCGCCCGTCGTTCATTCACGTCAGGGTTCACTACCGTCCTGCATGATGTTAAACTGCATTCACCTCCCGAACTACGAGGACTTTGATCTGTGTCAAGGCATGGTACGTAGGAAGCCTCCACGAGGTTCAAGCCCACCGCCCGTCGTTCATTCACGTCAGGGTTCACTACCATCCCGCATGATGTTAAACTGTATTCAACTCCCGAACTACGAGGTCTTTGATCCATGTTAAGGCATGGTACGTAGGAATCCTCCACGAGGTTCAAGACCACCATTAGTGGACCCCCGAGTCTACTTTCATGTCGGTTCACCGACGAACCCATTCCATCCGAACTACGAGGACTTTGATCCATGTCAAGGCATGGTACGTAGGAAGCCTTCATGAGGTTCAAGCCAACCAATAGTGGACCCCTGGGTCTACTTTCATGTCAGTTCACCGACAAACCCATCATTGTGAACTATGGGGACTTTGTTCCATGTCAAGGCATGGTACGTAGGAAGCCTCCACGAGGTTCAAGCCCACCCGTCGCTTATTCACGTCGGGTTCCATCCTCGTCTAGCACGACATTAAACTGCATTCTGGTCCAATGGCAAGCCGTTGCGACTAATCCCATATGAACTACGAGGTCTTTGATCCATGTCAAGGCATGGTACGTAGGATGCCTTCCAAGAGGTTCAAGCCCACCACTCATTGGACCAAGGTCCGCCTTCACATCGGTTCACCGACAAAACCCCATATGAACTATGAGGTCTTTGATCCATGTCAAGGCATGGTACGTAGGAAGCCTCCACGAGGTTCAAGCCCACCACTAGTGGACTCACGAGTCTGCTTTCACGTCGGGTCACACACGCGTCCAGCACGACGTTAAACTGCATTCCAGTCCAATGGTAAGCCATTGTGACCCACCCCTTTGAACTACGAAGACTTTGATCCATGTCAAGGCGTGGTATGTAGGAAGCCTCCATGAGGTTCAAGCCCATCCATCATCCAATTCACGTCGAATTCTATCTACGTCCAGCACGATGTTAAACTGCCATTCCAGATCTTAACTACGAGGACTTTGATTCCCTACCATGGGGATACGTAGGAAACCTTCCCAAGGTTCAAGAACACCATTAGTGGACTCACGAGTCTCCTTTCACGTCGGTACACTGACAATTCTTATCGGACCAAGGTCCACCCTCATGTTGGTTCGTTGCTGGCATTCATCGGACCAAGGTCCACCTCCGCCGTCGTCCTTGCGATGGTCCCATTTCATTCCCCTCCACTCCATTTATCCACCTAGAACCCATCCCGACTCTCTCCCGGACCGTAGTATCTTGGTGAGACTGTGTCGGTATGACCCTCTTCACAGCAACCCATGGGCTGACCCGTCTCCGCTGGACGTTAAACTCACGGCATGCCCTGTTTTAAACGCGGGAAGCTGAGGAAAACCTCAGATATGTGTCCATGACATAATTTCCCGCGCTCGATGTGGGATGCCTCGAGCTTCCACACCCTCGAGAATCCCTGTAATCAGGGATAATAGACAAACACGACAGATTCCCCAGCATCCAGACACGCTACTGGTGCCTCAACGTGACTACTCCCCCCACCGAAGGTTGCTGCCCTGACTGGACCCTTTGGAATGTCCCGACAGAAGCAGTGTAATTAACTGGCGTCCATGTAAACATGGCACTGTGAAGAGTTTCACGAACTATGTATTAAATCTATGAGGGAGACCCGGACTAGGTGACAAGTTCCTTGGAGGAATCCACAGAAGGAAGAACCGACATCCCATCATCCCGTTTCGATCAAGGAGCAGACGTACCTGAACAAGGAACTAATGCCGCCCACCTTTGGAAAGCGGGAATGCGGGGCAACAGCAGCACGTCCTCCACAGACGGATGTGCGCGCGCCCCAACGAAAGCGTCGGAAACAGTCATACATCATTTAAATTACATAAGAGTGAATTTTAAAAAAGTAATTAACTTATTCTAGAACCATATTAATAATTATAACATCATATATGATTTAATTTATAAAATATTATCACTTTTTTCGTAATAATATTTCATTATTTTCACTATTTTGGGTGTTAACTCCCTTTTATGTTAGGCATGTTTGGAATTATAATATTTTTTATATTAATTAGGTCATTATTTAACGATATCTAAAATGTAAAACATGATTTAATAATCATATATATTCAATATATATATATTTAGTGTATTACAGAATATTTGTAGATAAGAAAACAAATATAGTCTACTTGGAGATGGTAGTTTATGCATATATTTGAACACTATTTTCATTATGATAATGCATTGAAAGGAAAAAATAAATGATATATATGTATATTTTATTTAAAGTAAACTATTAATGTCATATATTTCACATCTGTTTATTAAAACCATCCTTAATATTTTTGTTGTATAATATGACTAAATCACATCACTTTTTGGGGTGGTAGTCCTCCGTACATATGAGATATGTAATCATATTCTCAGAAAATGGAAGGCATGAAGTTATGTGTGATGTAATAATTAGATAAAACTAATAACATTATAAATAAAATATATATAATATATAAATAAAAAATCCATCATCATTCCTACCCTTTAAATGTGATAATGGAATAACAAATTTTATGGGCTCGAAAGGTGGTAATCCAACAAACACATAAATGATAATAACATATAAAATTTGATAGATGTGTTTGTGGTTGTATGAAATGACATTATTATAAAAAATCCTAGAATATAGAAGATAATGGGGTTATTATATAATAAGGTTATAAAAAATTAATATTGTTGTTAAGGACATAAAATAAAGATGTGTGTTGAACAATATTAAATCATCCTTGGGTTTCATACTTAGGATTACACTCAATAATATATTTTTGATTATAATTGTAAATTTAATTCAAAAAAATAGGGAATTATAAACACTCAGGGCCCGATAAGAGATAGAAAAAAAGAAAGAAAGAACACAACTATGGGGGTCTAAAATAGTGAGCATCAAGAGCATCCCCATTAATGATATTTATCCTGGTTGGCTTCAAAGTCTCATGATTATGGAAGACCATGCTCTCCAATACTAGATTATCAAAAAAGGCCCGGGTATTTTGTTTTTTGAGTTTCTTAGGATGATATTTACTATTATAAATGGCGTTAGTGTTGTAAAGAGATGGGGAGAGGGCATAGATTTTATAAGTGTGGTGAATAGAACATTCTTAATTCATTGAAATAGTGAATTCTACACAAAAAATATTCTTTGTAAATTCCATCAAATATTGATTGAATTTTGATAAAATATTGGATAAGTTCAAAATATGTGAATCCAATAGGTGTTGTAAATTATGATATGTGATTTTCCACATAATTTTAACATTTAGACCCTCAGTAAACTCATTTTTCACTTAATCACTAATTTATACTATTTTTGATAATCAATTTTTCAGATGAAATTATTTGTAATAATAAATCATTCTGATTTAAAATATTGAATATATTTTTCAAAATTCAATTTACTGATGTTGATTAATTATTTTCAAATTAATAACATAGACAGGATGGGATAACATGTTTTAAAGTGAAAATTCTCTAATGGCTACAATGTTTTTATATTTAAATTCCTTATAAAATTGATTAAAATTAACTAAATTGTATTAATAGATTTATATTTGTTAATATTTTTATTTAAAATATATTTTAAATATTATTTATGATTATAAATTATATAGATGAAAATTCAGTTTTCAACTAAAATTCATTATTGTTCACTATTCATCAAAAAATGAATCTTTATAGAAAAAAAAATCACTCAAAGATAATTTTGATAGTCATATTCTAAAAATAATGTTTATTTACTGAAAAAATATTTATGGGTCACTTTTTCTAAAAACAACTACTCCATTAAATAGTGACATAACTATAGATAGAAAAATACATCTTTTATGGATAAAATTATAGATTTACTTATATTATGCCAATAAAATATGTTGGATTAATTGTAAAAAATTTAATGAATTTTATAATATATATATTTCAGTAATATCATTCACAAATAATAATTTATTTTAATTATTATGTTTAATAACCATTAGAAAATAAAAAAATATATTTTATAGGTACATTTCCTTTATATTCAATTCGTTTTATTATTCAGTTATAAATATTTATTTTATCCAATGATTAAATTCTATATATTTTAAATCATATATTTTAATAATTTATTTAATCATATTCATAAATTCAAATTTAGTCGTAAATAGATAATTATAATTTTAGATACTAATATTTATAGTATTCGGTAACACTCAGTTTTGTGTGTAACATTGGCTAACGATGAAATTAAATATTTTGTGTAAGCTAGGATAAACTAAGATTTGTATTCAATTAATTTTATATCATTTATTTTATTTATTTAAATTACTAAATATATCGAAAAATCTTGATATATTTTATTCTATTATATGCTTGTGTTGCATGTTATACACGGTGTTGAATTAAATGTTATTTTTGAAAAGTTTGGGGAATTGTATTCTCTATAACATAAATAAAAATCATCATGGAAATTTAAAATTGAAATTTTCTTTTACTATTTTGTAATTTTAGAATTAATTTTTTTGAAAAATTCATATTATAAATGGGCTAATAAAATTAGCTAATAAATTTGAGAGAATGGGTAGCACAAAGGTCACATCACTAGGTTCAAAATTTTGATAATGGAGGTGGGAAATGAAATCATTGACATGGATGAAAATCATAATTAACTTTTTATTAATATAGTGTTTAGTAGTCACACGTGTATGTGATCAATGAAACTATAGGGCCTCTAATCTATACATCTAATATGAAAGAAATGGTCATTGATATCATCAGATTTGTTTGTAATAGGATATAGTTTTATTTCAATATCATTTTTTATAAATATGGGGAATTATTTAACTATATAAGAATATAAAGGAATATAACAATTTTATATTATTCTTTAATAACAATTTATTCATTTGGTTGTGATTTGATCAA
This sequence comes from Viscum album, assembly GCA_963277665.1. Lineage (NCBI taxonomy): Eukaryota > Viridiplantae > Streptophyta > Magnoliopsida > Santalales > Viscaceae > Viscum > Viscum album. The sequence continues at coordinate 323,813,805 of OY728152.1, read as the reverse complement.
CTTGTTTTTTAACCCATTTCATTATGAAATGAATACACAATAATCAATTTTTTATTCCCGAAGCACTAAAATTTTCTTATATCATATTGTAAGATTTATAAAAGATGGAAATGTATTTTTTTTCATTCTATAACTATTTTTAAAAACCAAAATTATAAATTTATTAATCACTAGATATCATAAGTGACACTACAATTTAATCATTAATATTTATTTCTCAAATTGTTCAGCGAAATGAAATAACACATTAACTAGGACATCATGTATGCTACTGATAGGCATAAAACCCCTATAATCTTTCGGTTATGGGTCCATTACCTATGTACGTTTTGGATATGATTGGTTTTCACTCACCATAACTTTTTTCGTTTTTCAACACTATATTAATAAAATTATTATAATTTCCCGAAAAAATATTAAAATCCGTGAAATTTAATCATTAAATAATTTATTTGATGGATTTGTATACAATTTATTCCTTTTCCCCATAAAGACTAATAATCATATTTCACTATTATTAAAATTTCATTAATGGTAATATTTACAATAATGGTTATAGATTCATTTAAACATATTTTGAAACATGTAAACTCATTATTCATCCCATAAAATTGCCACAAAGACATATAATTTCCATACACTTATCTAAAATGACTTTATTCGTGGTGGAATCATATCACATAAAACATAAAAATAAGATATAATGTATTAAAACTTATAATGAACCATAAAATGAAACCCATGATTGTAACACTCGATTCAAACCCAACATGTTAAACATGTCCTATTTTTGTGTACAAGGTTACACTCGAGTAAAACCCAAAATGTCTTTTTCAGTGTTATTACCCCTAGGTATATTGGTTCTTGAAGCATGTACACATGTGGTTTCCATATAGATATTTATTTGTAGGAATACTCGTATAATATATTCCATAAGAAACATTTGGATGTTATTATATACTTATCCTTAAATTCTTTCATAGGGTAATGTTCTATGATATGTGTTTTCCAAAATCTAGTTCATAGGGTTTTTACTAAACATCCTCTGATATCAACTAGAGCAACCAAATCCCATTAATCTCTAATGAATTTTCCATTTCAATTAAATTAGAATAAGATATAAGGAATCATATCCTAGAGGAACGAATTTTTCTGTAGTCATGTGAAGCTAGATACATAAATAAGTCTTAAATGACATTTGAGTAAAAAAATTTCAATAATTTGTTTTAGGAATAACTTCATTCCTTCTAGAATAACACTTCATATCAGTCATATTAGACTTCAAGGAATCTCAATGAAATGATTAAAATAACGGTGTGGCCATATGTTACATAATTGTTATGCACGGTGGACGTAATCCATAATCAATAATAATAATCAATATATAATGGGAAATAATTGATCACACATTCCATATAATTAACTAGAAAAGGAATAATCCATATTGAAAAGTATATATCAAAAAATCATTCCATTTAAACAATAAAATGATAATGAATTACATGTATATATTTTTCATTATTAAAGTTTAATTGAAATTAATAACAAACTCTAAATCAATAAAATTATTATATATTAGATTATATGTTTCCCAGGAACAGAGAACATTTACCGCCAAGACCATTGGTAAGATGGTTTTAAAAAAAACTTTCTAGAAATCCATCTAATTTGGAAAAATAATTCATCTCTTAAGACTAATGATACATAAAGGGGTATATATTAAATGGTGTCTAACCCATGTCATAAAATTCCGAATAATTCTACATATATTGAATAATTGATTTAATTCATAAACAATGTTTCTTATAAAATATATGTACTGTGTAATGAAATTGGATATAACAATATTTCCCATGATAATAAAAAAACATTCAATGTAATAAATATATTTATAAATGGTACACTATTTTGGAGATAATAATATTCATGATAAGTGATATGTTATGTTATGGGAAATTTAAACTTTAATGATCTCTAGAATGTTAATTACATAAGGGGATGCTAATCACTATGAAAATGATCCAAGTAAGTGAATGTCCATACTATTCTGGGTTAAAAAAATCTTAATCAATAAAATTTAACAATAAAATAGTTATCAACACTATGTATATATGTTATATTAATAATAATGTTGGGTTTCATTGATGAAATAATAATGTTATTAAAAATAATTTTGGAGGAAAAAATCCATAAAAGTTTGTAAAACATTTCTAAAACATTTGTAATTATAATGTTTACCAGCTTTATTTTCTAGTGTCATTAAAGACCAGTTTTGTTGTAATGAAAACATTTGTAATTATAATTTTTTTATAATATAACATTTTTCAATGAATTATGTATTTTGTTTATTATATTTATCATTAATTTTATTATCAATAAATATTTATTTGTATAATAATTTTTTAATATTTTGTTTAGATTTTATTGATACTATATTTTATACGTATATTTTTTTATGTTAATATGTTAATTTTTTATTCATTAAATATTGTTCCATGTAAATTAATTTTTTATTATATTTATGAAATTATTTTTATTTTCAACTAGTTTTTATATTTTCAATCTCAATTTAATATTTGATTTAAATGGTGTTGTGGGTATCAAAAGATATCAATGATATTTAAATTATTCAAAAATAATAATTCAAAAAATTTATTTGGGTTATAATGAATTATTGAATATATTTATCTATCTTAGATATTTTATTGAGTACACTATATAGCTGAATTTTAATTCTAGCTTCCCCCAGTATATAATGTGACAGTCAAATATATATATATATATATATATATTTCTCTTACTTTGACCAATTAATTTAGAAATATTGATATTAATTATTTTTAGATACATTATTCTTGTTCCAAAATAATTTTTGATTGAATAAAATATGTGAAAGGGTATTATCATGAAAACTAAATACAAATAACCATTGAATGATAAGGTATTAGGTAAATATTAATCTTTATCTTGTTGAGTAAATGATGAAATATTGATCAATTTGTAATCTTGTGGACAAGTTCTCGTAAATGGATATATCCATTTCAATTATACTGGTGTCTGTAACATCCACATAAGCCAGGGTGAATCTAAGAGAAAATGTGAAATTAATTTTGTTCACCAATGAATAATGTAATGTTATATGTATATAGAAATCTATAATATATCTTTTTATACACCATCACTATAAGATAATGTTAGTTCACTTGTGCAACACCCAAATTTTTTTATGAAATATTTGGTTCAAATAATTTTAATTCATTAGTTGCATGAAATTTAGAAATATTATGTTTAAGATAACCAATGAGATTCACTTAGTATTAAATTAACATTATTGATTACCATTTAGGTTAGCTAGAAAAAGTGTAACTAACTTATGAAAATTTATTGTGAATTCATTAGATGCTAATTAGTTATGAAAAATATAAATCCTTTAGATATTTTTATTTTTTATTAATACATTTTTTTAATAAATTTATTATACTAATTTGATAATATATAATTTATATACACCTAATAAAATAATTTTGATATTCATCCAAATTTTATTTTATCCATATGGTTTGAAAAAACCCGGTTCGGTGTATAAATACATATATCTTTTAAAATGATATTTTTACACTGTTGTATTTTAAAAACAATTTTAAATAAATATTTTGACACATTAATAAATTTTATAAGGCCTTAAAAAAATTATTTTGAATCGGAATATAAATATTTACTTTGGATGAAATTTCATAATTTCTCATAACTTTCAAATTTTTATGAATAATAAAAATACAATAAATTTTAATTGAAAAAAACTTATTTCATCAAAATAATTTACATTGTTAAATTTTAATATTGAATGGTTTTAATGTATAAATATTAAATTTTATTATAATTCAATATAATTTATTCCCTTAGCATTAATTTTACATTGAATTTTAATGTAAAAACATTTCATTATATTGCAACACTTTAGGTTTTAAAACATGTTCTCTCTTTTAGAAAAAGATATTAATAATAAATTAAATAATGAAACATCTATGTATTAAATTTTGAAAAATTGACTCCATATTTTTAATTAGTAGGTCCAAATTTTGTCAAAATATATAGGTTTTTTTGGCTTTATGAATAGTGTCATTGGTAATTTTTATTAATATGGTAAAAGGTTAAAACAGATAATTAAGGGATAGAATAATATTATATAACATCAGCAACACATCTAATAATCTTATTTTTTGAAATATGTCCTACTAGGAAAACATTTTTGAAGAAAATTTGTCCATTTTATGCCACTTCGGTGTGATTATGACACTTATAACATTGAATTTAATGTAATGGAAAATATATTATAAACATATATATTCTTACAAAAACAAATTTATTAATTTGTTATATATATAATCTCATAGATATATAATATTAATTATAAATATATAATGATTTATTACATCATGGTAAATTATTTATATTTTCTAGACCATATATAATTAAATTTAATTTTGACAAAATGATGATGGAGTGATCACTTTTTTAATGGTGTAATGAAATAAATGGTATTATAAATATTAAAATGAATTTTATTTGACATAAATAATTATATAAAATATTTTTTTAGGTCAATATGACATGTTTTAAGACTATTAAATGGTTTTGTATGAATTTATCCCGATTTTTTTAATTTATTTATACTTAATTAATTGAATAGATTAAGAATTATAATAAAAGATGTTTTATAAAATTAGTAATTGTTAAATTACATAAATACACTAAATGATTTTAATATCACAAATTTATTATTATATGGTTAACATGTTCATTATATTCTCAATTATGGGAAATTTACAACATATAAGAAAATTTTATATCCTCTTGGTACTTGAAATATTCATAAGATAATTAAAATTAAAGAAGATTAATTAAGGGAAAACCAAAAAGATAAGTCTTAAATTAAATTCAATACCTGTTTCAAAAACTATTGGAAGATATTATTTCAAAATATCATAATATTATATTCTTCATATTTCAATTTTTAAGCATTTTGATTAAAAAATAAATTTATATTAATTAAATATTTTAATTATTTCCAATGGTACCCCTCAACTCAATTATAGAAGGGCACCTCATCATAGACTTATTCATTTCAATTTGGGATTTTTATATTATCCATACCCTACCATTATCCCTTATCAAATTCCTTATTTACAATATAGATCTTATGGGCATCATCAAATACCAACTCTAGTGCTATAAGAAGAGATTTAGTGGATGCACATTGAAGAATATGTTATTTCTTTTACTAATTGATTCAAACATCTTTCATCTTCTAATTCCCTTCATTATTTTATTACTTATAAGTTATTAACATCAGTATCACACATATACTAATATTTTATTATAATTATTAAACCATTATATTCCACCTTCTATCCATTATTAGAAAAACATGATCACCACGCATGTGTACGCAGGGTTTACCGCCACCACGATGTAGTGTAATCCTTTTTTCACTACCACCAAACATAGATGGGTACATTGAAGGAAATAATAGCTATATATGATTATAATTACATGATATATATTCTGACATATTATAAACCTACTATTTCAATACCAATCAAAAATTATGGGAATGATATCATCACTTATGCGTAGGTTCAACCTACCGTTTCCACGATGCGATGTGATTAATTCTACATGCTCTTAATTAATGCAAGATTATATAAATGTAAAAAATGAATAAATATGGTATACATTATGTTAATATCATTTTCAAATGACATAACTATGACCTAATATGGATAACTAGTAATTATTTCATAAAACATGCATAAGAACATAAAGAAATTAATATCTGAATAATTAGTAACAATGAAATTTTACAAACAAGAATATGATAATTTGACCATATGTGATTTCATAAAAAGGTATATTAAAATGAAATTTGTCAATAATAACATATAATTACATTTTAATTTATTTTTGGACACATATAAAGGATGTCATATATATCTTAAGGGATAATTTAACAAAATCCTTATAATCCATGATTGTTTATATATTGCAATGGAATATCTATAATCCAAATACATATTTCTTAACTATGTAATATTGTTATTGTATAATGTTTTTTGTAATGTTTACCCATCATTGATTTTTTATTAAATGGTTTGAAAATAATTTTTTGTTGTTTTCAGTAAAGGGTTGTTTTTGACATTTTGGGAAAAAGTATAAAGAAAATGTTTTTAAGATAAATGACGTGAATGGATTTTTACACTTTCATAATTCCTTATTTCCCTAAGGTTTCCCATAGATTTTTTCAAGGACATTTTCAAATAAATTCATTTTTTAATATATTGTGTGACATTTTTATAAGAGAAAATGTTTTTGAAGAAGAAATGATATCTTCCTCAAAAATTTATATCATGCATTTTATAAAAATTATTTTCTATATATGATGACATTATTTAATAGGGTTATGTTTTGTTCCCTATTATTAATATGGTTTTATTGTGTTTATTATGCATTTCTATTTATGAAATCGATTTTTTAAATGGATTATGAGGGAATAATTTTTACGAAACCCAATCTATTCCATGGGATATCGAATGATGGATGATTTATGTTATTGTGGAACATGTAAGAATTATTTTAATATGAGATGGGTGAGACCTATACCTCCCTATAATTCATTGATAAAATATTTATATTACATGATATATACAAGAATAGAATGTAAAGTAAATTAGGTATAGTAGTATATTGATAGAAGGGAATGTAATCCCGGTTCAATAATCTAATTTTTCCACTATGATGGTCTTGAAAATGAGTCTAGAAAAATATAAAATGTCTCTCTATACATATGTATATGCAACAAAAATTCATGTATGATTTTATGATTTTTTGGGATTATATTCATTAATTCTTATGAAATTTCATGATTTATCCCATGGCTTGATATCACAATATTGCATATGCATGATATGATTTTCAAATTTTGTGTTCTATTGTATTATGAATATGATATGATTGATATCTCCCTTTTTACACGTATTGAGCATATGAGCTCAGAAATTTAGATTATTATTTTAACCATTTCATGAAGAAGGTTATTAGGTAAGATATATTAAAAAGGTGCGTAGTTTTGTCTAACGAAGTGGGAGAAAATGAAGATGACTTCGAAATTAGTTAGTTGTTATTCCCTGTCTCTAAATACACTATAACTTTACGGACCTTCAGGATTTTTTATATTTTATGTTGAATTCTATTAAACATTGAACTAATATAATTTTATTTAATGTATGTGGAGTTATGGATTGTATTAGAGGAATGTCATTTTTTTCATTTGGAAATAATGATGAGAAAACCTTATGAAGAATGTTAAGGATATGAAGAAGTATGGGATACAAAACTAGTGTTCTAGAAATGAATACAGATATCTTAATATAAAACCTTAATTGTACAAAATTGAATTTTTATTCTTTATTATATTTTTTTCAATTATGATTTCTATTTATACCTCTATTCATCTTAGGTTAAATCAATGGATAGAACCCAAATAAACCTCACTAATGCTAAATGTGATTGGAAATTTAATTATTTTCCTTCTCAGTAACCAACTTTCATCAGATCTAGAAGGAAAAATCTAATAGCTATTCTAACACAACATTAATATGAAATTACTCATCCCGGACTTCTAAATGATCCAAGGAGGGAAGAAAATTCTATTGATTCCCTCATGAGGTAGAATTCAACTTCTTTTAATAGGTATTCGGATCCATTAGTGGATGAATAATAGATCATTACCACTAAAAAGAAATATTAATTTTTCCAATTTTCATAACATTTTAAATTAATATTATTATTATATAATTTTTATTGTGGTGTTTATTATTGCTGGGCCCTTATCAAGAATATGAGGCAAGGAGATGAAATTAAATACATGGAATGGGTTTAGTTCAAGAACATATTTTTTAGTAAGTACTTTCGTCATAGTATCCAAACAAAGAGTGAGATGTAGTTCCTTGAATTTATGAAAAATGATGAAGAATCCATTTCTAGATATAATGAAATGTTTACAAGACTTTCATGGTTTAATTCGGGAATAATTATCCTACATGAGATTAAAATTGATTGATTATTTAGTGTCTTAAAAACATGTCATTGAATGGAATTATCTTTAAGGGACTTCAATAGCTCTTAAGAAACTGTTCAATGTTCTCCCAATATTTTTATTGATATTAGAGTTACCCATCAGTCATATAGGTTTGATATGAAGTGAAAAATGGAAGTAAAGGGAAAATATATTGACTAAACAACAAAGAAGATGACTTTTTATTTATTCACAATGTTTTTAATGAAACATAGTGGAAATGACTTAAGGGGAGTAATAAATTTTTTCTATGTGGAAAAGAAGGTCATTGAGTAGTTCAATGCCGATGTGACTTGAAAAAGATGTCTAGTGATGTGAATAATGAAATGTCTACACAAATTGCACCTCATACACTTCAATGTTTCAAGGAAAAAAAATGGAGAATTATGCCAATCAATGATCAAATACCATGTTTATTGATGAGGATTTACATCATCAAATTCTTAAGGCCATATACAATGTAAATTCACATGTGATCATTATCAATGATGTTGAGTACAATAATGAAGCGGTGAATGGTATACATATCATTCACTCAAAATTAGATAATGTTTTATTTTATTCCAGATCCACAGACTCTTTTAGTTCTGAAAACATTTCTTTGGGTATATCCACATTACCTCATAAATTATGTGTTTAGTTAGATACGACTACATTGAATGGAAGAACAGTAACATCAAATGATTATATTTTTTCTTCGGTTTAAATTTAATGGAACGTGGTTCCTCCAAATCATGTGATCCTTCCTATATAAGAATTTGATGTGATTCTTGGAATGGAATGGGTTTCTCTATATAGCGATCAAATCAATTTCCATCCAAGGGATGTCACGTTTCATTTTCAAGATCAAATTATGATCATATATCAATGAAATTATTAATATAACATTCCAATAGCTATTTTACCCATTTTATGGGTCATGATTTCAATAAATAATGGTTATTAATCTCAAATGGTGTTGGATAAAATCATGATTAAAAATACACCCATTGTAATATAATCTAAGGATGTCTTTATGGAATAATTTTTAGTTCTTCCACCAATAACATAATATTGATTTGTCAATATAACTCAAACTATATTCTATGAATTTTTCTATGAAACCATTTATAGTGGCCCCAATTGAGTAGCTGGAATTGAAGAAGCAACTCTATGTGAATCTTGATAAGGGATTCATACACCCAATTTTGTCACCTAAGGGAGAAACTGTTTTATTTGTCAATAAGAGATATGGATCAATGAGACTCTACATTGATTATTTATAACATAACAAGATCACTATCAAGAACAAATATCCTCTTCCTGGCATTGATGACTTACTCAAAAAACTATGCAGAGCACAATAATATTCTAAGATTGATCTTCACTAAGTATATCATCAATTAAGGGTTAATATGGACAATGTACCAAATACGACATTCCATATAAGGCATAGACACTATAAATTTATAGTGATACCTTTCTGTATTACTAATTCTCCCCTATCATCATGGATCTAATGAATATAGTATTTAAATACTATCTTGATAAGGTTGTGGTAGTCTTTATAGAATATATTCTTGTATATTTGATGGTCCGGGATGAACATGATCACCACTTGAAAATTGTGCAGATATTCTTGAGAATAGATAATCATTATTTTAAACATACCAAAAGTGAGTTTTTCATTTGAAAGTTTCATTTTTTGGGTCCCATAATCTTAAAATAGGGGATATTTGTTGATCCCACATTAACAAAAGTTTGTGAAAATTCTCTAAGACCAAAAAAAATAACTAAGATCTGATGTTTTCTATGTTTGGCTGAATATTATCCAATCATCGTTAAATATTTTTCAGGATTATCTATTATACTATCTATATATACTCAGAAATGGGTTATGTTCTTATAGATGCATGAATATGAAGAGAATTTCTAAGAGCTCACATGAAGTTTATCCACTGCACCTATACCCACACGACCTTGTAGGGGAGAAAGGTTTGTGATTTATATTGATGATTTTTAAAATAGGTTGGGATTTCTCTTCATGTATAATGATATGGTATATTTTATTTTTCCTGGAAATTGAAAATCCATGTGAAAAATTAATCAACTCTTGATTTGGAGTTAGTTGGGGTAATCATTGTATTAATAATGTAGAGGGAATATCATTATGGTGCATGGTGTGATATTTATAATGATCATGAATGTTTAATTTATATTTTCACACTAAATGAGTTCAATATGTGAAAAAGAAGATGGTTGGATATGATTAAATATTACGACCACTCAATACATTACTACCCTATAAAAGTTAACATGTTGGTTGATAAATTGTGTTGGCAACACCATGATATCCTATCTATGATGTGGATCATAAAATATCCAATATTTATAGATTTTTGTAGGATGGATCTTTATATTTTAATGTAATGGATGAAATTTAATTTTTATCTAATGAATGTTCTACAACATATACATGTAAAGAATAAATAGGCTCATATTGAAGATGTATAGCAACAAAAGAAGATGAGAAATGTTCCGAAATTTCACCTTGATTATTATTGAATAATAAGGTTTAGGAATTAGGTTTTTATTCCTCCCATAAAATAATTAATGATTTGGATTTTGGATGAGTCACAGAGTTAATCATTAAATATTCACCCTAGAAGAAAAATGATTTAATGGAATCTGAATGAGTATTTCATGTGGGATGGAATGAGAAGAGATGTTAACGAATATGTCTCTCAATTCTTGAACTGTCATCACGTTAAGCCTGAGAGACAAAATTATATGGAGATATTGAAACTATTTCCCATAACCAAATGGAAAATTTAAAGAATACCTATGGGCTTTGTCATTGGACTTCCCAAAACATCCAAATTCAATAATGTTTTCATAGTTATAGTTTATCACCATATGAAGTTAGCCCATTTCATTTCTATTAGAGAGGATTTCTCTCTTCATCACCTAACCATGATATATGTAAAAGAAATGGTATGATTGCATGGGGGTACCATTTTCTATTATATCTAATCAGGATCCAATTTTTACCTCTGTATTCTGAAAATGTCTTCATCATGCCATTGATATAGGGTTATGTTTTAGAAATACTTATCATACTCTGTCCAACTTTCAGTATTTGAGGACAATTCAAACCCTAGAAGACATTTTGAGAACATTATATATGGATGTCAAAGTTGTTTAGGATCAACACCTACATTTGGTGGAATATTATTACAATAATATTTTTCAATATAATATTCAGATTCCTCCTTATAAATCCACATATGGAATGATGTGAACAACTCCATATTTATGGGATGGAGTTTGAGAATGAAAGCTATTAGGACCATAAATTTCTGATGAAATGGCAGAGAAGTTCATATATGTTCAACAACACATAATAGTTCCTAAAAGTAGAGAAAAAGGCTATGCTGGAAACCAAAGAAAAGGCCTACAGTTTAAAGTGGGTGACAATGTATTTCTACGAATATCTCCCAAGACGAGAGTAATGAGAATTGGAAAGCTGGGCTAGCTGATCCCTATGTATATCAACCCTTTTTAAATTATAGATTATGTTGTGAAGGTAGATTACTGATTTTAACTTCCACTAAATCTCTCTCATGTTAATGATGTGTTATATGTATCTTTTCTGAGAAACTACATACCTAATCCATCATATGTACTAAATTCAGAAGTTGTGCAGCTAGAGAATGATATTTATTATGAAGGACAACCGATAGAGATTCTAGATCATAGTGAATAAGTTCTATGAAATAAGACCACTCAATAGCTTAATGTTTTATGGTGAATCCAAAAAATTATGAATGCTACGTGGGAACATGACGATATGATGAGGTAGAGGAATCCTAGTCTATTGGTTTCCTAGTGATTAATTTTGAGGGTGACATTTTGTTTAAGGGGGGTATAATGTAATTCCAAGATGTTTTTATGTAATATTTTCTTTAAGCAATTAGAATTATTTATTATATTTTATTTCACAAAATCATGTGATTGAACAAACCATGAATTTAGATAACATTTAAATTTTGATGAATAGTAAAAATAAAGGAAATTTTAATTTAATAAAAAAATTTATTCGAAATATTTTATATATTTAAATAATATTATTGAATTGTTTTAAACTATTAATAGAATATATTTTTATCATTCAACAAAATTTATGTAATTAACAATAATTTTACACAGAATTAACATGGAAAAACATTTCAATCTTTTGAAATATTTTAGTATTTACAACATATTCTCTCTTTCAGACAATGGGATTAATATTAAACTAATTACCACAATATCTGGGTTTTTATGTTTGGAAAATGTACTCTATAATTTGAATTAGTTGGTCCAAATTATTTAAATAGATTTATTTTATTTTGTTTCATTATGAACATTAACATTGTAAATTTTTATTAATATAGAAAGAGGGTAAAATATGTAATTAAACATAAGAATACTATTATAAAACAACCCTAATACTTGCGATAATCATATTGGATTATATATTTCCATACAATACAACCATTGAGAAATTAATTAGGACTTCATATGCCACATGTGTGTGATTAGGACTGTTATAACCTTTAATTTAATGTAAAGTCCAATATGTTATAAACATATATATTAATACTACAACAATTTTAATATTATGTAATATATAAGATATCATTGATTACAAATATTAATTATAATGAAAAAAGTATTTCATACAACTTGGTACTTTATTTATAATTTTTATACATTAAATAATCAAATTTTATTCTGAAACAATGATTGTGATGTGGTTTCATTATTAATGATGGAACCAAATAAATGATATTAAAAATATAAAAAATATATTATTTGAAATAATTTAGTCATCATCTATTTTTATAGGTGAATATTAAATTTTATAAAACTATTTGATGGTATTTTTTATTTTATATCATGGATGAGATATTAATTAATGTCAATAAAATGAATAGTATAAAAATTGTAATTATTGATGTTTTATAACAATAGTAAATTATTAATTTTTATAAAAACCAAAATAACATGTAAAACAGAGAAGTGAATATTATTAGGTCTACATATTTATTAACTTTAAAAATATGGTAAATGTACTGTATATAAGTAAAATTTATATCCTCTTAATAACAAAATGTTGTTAACCCAATTGAAACTAAATGAGAATAATTAATTTTAAACCAGAAAGATAATGTTAAAAATAAACAAAATTCATGTATAAAAATTATTTTATTAAATGATTTAAAACTATAAAAATATTATATTATAAATATTTAAATTTTGAAGCATTTGGATTAAAAAATTAATTTATTATAATTTTAATTTATTATAATTTCTAATGGTGCCCTCACATAAATAATAAATGGGAACCTACTACCTCACCAAATTACATCAATTTGAGCCTTAATTTAGGACCATACCTGGAAATGTTACCTTATAAACATCACTATTTACATTTTAGTAGTTCTAGTCTTCTTCATTGGCAAACTATAGTGGTCTAAGAAATTATTTAGAGGATGCACATCGATGAGGATGTAATCTGTTTTACAGATTCATTAAAACTTAATTCTTATTCTACTTCCACTTAATTAGTTGTTTCATTATAATTTAATAACATCAGTATAAATCATATAATTATATGTTATTTTAATTATCAAAAAATCAAATTCAACATTCTATCCATACTATATAAAACAATATCACCACATGTGCGTACGTACGACATCCCATCTCAACGTCATGGTGTATTATGTTTTCCGCCACCAACATTCATGGATTAGTATAATGATATAAATACTAACTATATATTATTATTATAACATTATAATTATTCTTAAATATTTTTCACCATCGTCTTCAATCCCATTCAACAATTATGGGAATGATATAATCGCTCTTGTTTACAATATGACCTACCATCTCCACGATGCAATGTGATGCATTCAACATGATCTCGATTAATGCATGATTATATATATTTATATAAGGAATAAATATTTTTTATATTATGTTAATATAATTTTTTAATGATATAACGATGATGTAGGAAGGAGAAGCAGAACATATACGACAAAACATTCATAATAACATAAAGTGAATAACGAGTAGTAGTGAAATTTTACTAACAAAAAGATGATAATATGATCATATATGATATCCTAAAAATTAATATGATGATAGAATTAGTCAATTAAATTATGTATATCATTATATAGGATTTTCATATACATATTATAAAAATTAATTCTAGGTTAAGGGAAAATTACACAATCTTATTATTATCCGAGATTGATTATATGTAAGTATTTACTAGGTTATATTTGTAATCCAGGTCCATGTTTTATAAATATTTCATATTATTATTACCAAAATTGGGTCAATTTTAGAAATTTTATAATTTTTATTAAAAGATATTAATGGAATCTTTTTTCATTTTTTGTGTGAGGTAATTTTTGACATTTCCAGAAAAAGTATGAGGTGAATATTTTTTTAACATATATAGAAATAATGTATTACTACACTTTCATGACACCTTATTCCAATGAAGTTCACATTAAATGTGTTTCAGGTTATTTTTAAATAAATCATTATCTTTTTAAATTGTGTGAAATTTTGAGAATTGAATATTTTTTTGAAGAAGAATGGATACATTGGTCAAGAATTAATATCAAATGATTTATAAAAACTTTCTTCCATAAATGGTGACATTATTAATATGGTTATGGATCTATCCCTATTATTAAATTTGTTTTATTGTTTTTATTATATATTTATATTTATTAAATCTATTTTTTATATAGATTATTATGGAATGATGTTTAATAAACCAATTTTATTTCATGGGTAATATTCTGATGGATGATTTAAGTTTTTGTGGCACATGTAATAATTATTTCGTTATGAGATTAGAGTGACATATATCACTCTCTAATTCATTTGGTAATTATTTATATGCCAGCATATATATTTTACTAGAATTGAATGTAAATCTGGTTCAGTAGTATAGGGATGGAACAATAAGTAATCCCAATTATGTAATGGAGTTTGATAGCTATGATGGTATTGGAAATTATACTTGACTATTATTAAATGATTCCTAATGCATTGGTGTATAACCCAAAATCTCATGTCTTATATAAATAATTTTTGGATTACATTCCCAAATTTATATTAACATTCATTATTTTTCCCATGGTGTGATATCATGATCTAGTATATGCCAGATAATTTATTCAATTATTATACTATTTTGTACTATTAATATGACATGGTTTATATCGCCCTTGTTTACACTTATAAAGGATTTTATCTTAACCTCAAATGCCTTTATTTTCCCTAGGTCATGAAGAAGGGTATTAAGTATGACATATCAAATTAAGTATATTTATAATGAAATATGTAGGAGATAATGATGATTTCTTATGAACTAGTTGTTTATGTTTCCCAATTTCTAAAGAAAATATACATATACATTTTTTTCATTGATATATCCCATATATAATATTCCTCTTCATGGAATAAATATAAATTTTTATAATGTATGGAGTGTTATAACTTTGCTATGAGATGCACTTTTATCATAGACATTTTAACTTGGATAAGTATGGTTGTGCATGATATGGATGCACAATTATCATCAACACACACTCATGTTAGTATATTAAGATAAGTTAAATGAGTGACTCAGTACAATAAAAATAATGAAGGGCATATTTTGAGATAGGGAGGTCAGAGATCAAGAGGTTTCAAGTACCCTGAGATAAAAATTTCATGAATGATTTGAATTAATATATTAGGGGAACAAGTGGTTCATATTAATTTTCCCTAGGTTGAAGGACCTAGATAGTACAGGGCATATTTTTTTGGTTATATGTCAGACACTATAACATTTTATTCTTCTTATTAGCCCAATATTTTTCATAGTACATATATATTAGAGGAATAGAGTGTTAGAAATCGTATTTTTCTGATACATCACATAATTAGATTTTAACCAAATATATTGGGTAACTTATCAAATTTCAAAAACATGATTTTTTAAGGATCTTAATGGTGTATTCCAATAGATTAAAATCAATATTTTTAATAATATTACCTTTTTATTATTTAATACTTTTGTATACTATGTCACTTTAATTTGGATATTTAGGTTTGTGAAAGTTGTAATGCTGATTTATAGGGTTTAATGTCACATTGATATGACTAAAATATGAGGAAATATATCTAGTTTAAATGGTCATATATATTAAACAAGACCTTGTTCTCAATTCCATTATTGTATACAAAAACAGAGGTAGGATCATGTATTTTTGGGCCATGATTCTCAAAAAAATGTTATTGATTTTTATATTCATAAATATTTGATCAGAAGAGAGATAATAAATCTGGTAAGGGATAATATTAAACTAGTTTTAATGGAGTATCCAATTCTAGTATATATGATCCCTTGTATTGGTGCATATGGATTATGGTTAGGGTGTATAGACTTTTGTCTTTTCTTGTTTATGATCTTGCAGAAAATTACAGAAAATGTAACTCAATAGGATTCACTATTTTTCATTGAAAATAGCTAGGTTTTATCAATGAGTAACATCATTTTTATTTGAATCCACTTGAATAGTTTTATTACAAAATGTGAAAATAATAAATATAAATGTTGGAATTTGGAAATTATGTATTAGAAAGATCATGCATGTGATTAATGATGAGCACAATAAAATGGATGGATATAATTTTGTTTTCTTGGGTGTATGGGGATTATAAGTCCATATCCTTATGACAAAACATGCATATGGATTAACAAGATGATACACTGGAACATATATCCTTATAAAAAAGATGTGTTCCTTGGATATAAATGGTTTTTTATCATTAACCATTAATGGTTTTTGATGATTTAGACAAAAAATTGAATGTAACGGGGTCTAAGAGAAAAAATATTCATGAAGGGTTCAAGAAGCCTAATGGATACATCGTCGTGAATTGAATACAATCTTGAGATGAATGGATATAACATTTTATTTCATGAACATATATGTTTGTGTGAGTGGTATAAGGTCTACTCAAATGTTTTTATAAACTAGTGGGGTGAGAAATCAGAAAATTACTTTGATGATTATCATATGAAGGGCCCAATAATAATTTCTACTTTCCATCTAATTCATTTGATTTTTCCAACATCATAATGGTATACAAATTACTGAGATATGAATTCAGTTTTTTTAATGATTCACTTTATGGTGTTTTATCCTCAAAATAATTTTATGTGTCTATAAATTTTAATTTAAGGTTATTTAAACATTGAATAGTATTTGGTGGATCTTAAGGTAATATATAAGTGGCGGGTTTTTTATTGGGTTTAACGTCACAATATTTTGGCCAAATAATGTTAATGTTTTAGGTCACCCAACATATACACCAAGTGTGAGGTGGTTAATGTAGTAGGGATGTGATAACCCATCTCGATTGGATAGAATAATTTTAGAATATACTTCCTAAAAGATATATGTAAATAATTTTACATGGTTTATGATGATTAGATGGAATATTTTTCACAATGAGATCACATCTCTGATTGAATGTTTTAAATTTTTTTGTACTTTTATCATTACGAGGTCTATTTGTCCCTTAGAGTTATGTAAAATCCCTGCAAATATCCATGAATTTTATTTGATGATACAAAACATGAGATACTGTATTTATGGTTTGTGTAAAGGGGATATTAATAAGATATAAGGATATTTCATTCTACAATGTTCATTGATCGACTGTTATGGACCTTTTGTAAGGAGTGGAAATTGACACAGATTCTTTGGAACATTTGAAAGGTATAGTTTCAGTATCTCAATATATTCTTTAATTATAAGAATCACACCACACATATTTCTTAGTAAATAAATTCTCTACATTGATCTAACACATATAATTGAAAGGGCCAACACTATTACAGTTTTAATTATTACTAGAATATGTATTTTTTTTACCAAGGATATGATATAATTTATTTCCTTAAGGAATAATTGAATTTTATTCTACTAGGGGATTGTGGGTCATAAATATTTTTCTAGTTCTGTTACATGGATCTAGATCTCATGTAGGAATGTTTGGTCATTTATGATAGGCAACTAAATTTAGTATAATATCATGTAGGATGGACCATATGCCATGTAGTTTAACATCATGTAACAATAAATCATATTTCATGTAAATTAATGATGAATATAAAGGACCCTTTTGGGGGGCTTTCATATATATTTTTGAACCACATGGTGAGATCAATCTGTATTTGTACCATATAAGTGGAGAATGAATAACCATCATGAAAAAATTTTGGTTTAGAAAATATGATGAACATTGGAATATTGGAATATTTTTCTTGACCCTGAATAAGTGATCCCAATATCACTACAAATATTGTGATAATATGAATTAAACTACACATAGTTCATGGAAATTATTAATATTGGGCTACTAGGGAAAACATGATATGAAATGGGGTTCATATAGTAGGATAAAGAGGGGGTGAAATTATATATATTTTTGATTCATCCAATGTTATTATATCATATGGTAATTCGATATCTAAAATTATATGATATATATCCACATATATTTATAATAAAAATAATCATTCAATGTAGATGTAGATAATAAGTAGGAATGGAATAGTGAAATTAATATATACTCTAGTGGGAGAGAAGGTTGAAAAATCAATGTAATTTAGGTTGGACATCAAAATAATATAAAAAACAACCATAGAAATAGAAGTTGTGGTTCAGAATCTAATAGGAGATCCTACAATCACAATGTATCTTGAATTATTATGAATCATGACACATATAGTTCTAATTAGGGTAAATGTTCATATGTAAATTGAACCATTTTATTATGCCTATCATGTATACCCATATAAATTTAATTCCCAATGATATAAATGTAAATCATATATTGATATAGATCTTTCATAGTGAAAGGGAATTCTGATATGGATCATATAGAATGTATATCTTTTATAATTTTGTGTGATTCACTAAAGACCATTTTTCAAAATATTATCATTATGAGACAAGGAAAAAATATATAAATTCATTATTAAAAATAAATTTTGGATTAATATTTATATGTTGAGGGTCCTTCCGTAGATACTAATTATATATAAAGAGGATAATTCTAAAATAAGAGATTTCACCAAGCAGTTTAGGGTCTTGTAGTATGGAAAATAATGAATCAGGTGTCTTATAGTTTTAGGCAATAGAATGAGGAATTATTAAGAAGTAGTCTTCGGTCTGGTGGAGTGGTATTTTGAACTCATTATGACGATATGAAAAGTACATTGTGGGAATTTTGGGGGGAGGGATGTTCTCACTATCCATCATAATCAGTGAGTATTCTCTAGTGGAGTAGACCTTATTTATGGTGTAATCCCCTTCTTATTTTTACTCCAGTTTAAATTTTTTCCTTCAAGGTAACATCGGGATTCCTTAGGAGAACATTATGCCAACATAGATACATTTCAAGAGGAAAAACTTCTTATTTAGGGCTTGAATTACCCAATTTTGACATATTTTATGGTTGTTCATTGTGCAAAACCATGTCTCATTCATTCATTCCAACACATCCAACCGAATTTGATACTATTCATATCCTAAAAATTGATTTTATATGGAAGTTTAATGTTATGTTAGTTGAACCATAATTAGTAAGACTACCTTTTTAGATAATATAAGATAATATAGGGTCTCTTGTGTGTTAATACAGAATACTGGGATATAATCCCAAATTGAATATGGGGACTTTATCTAACATGTCTGATATTACTTTTCCATAATATTCTGTAGTACATTATATGGAGATTTGTCGAAGGACACTATCTGTCTTTTAATTAATAAATGATAGTGAGATACCAGGTTTCATAAATATTATATTAATAATCTAAAACCTCTTACTCAGAGATAATAACATGATGTTGTTACTTATAAATATTGGGTGAGAAACACGAACTCTAGTGATGAAATTATACTTCAAAAAATATGGGACTACCTTTTATGTGAATTCCATGGGGTATATATAATTATGCTATTGGAAAAAAGAATGCAGTTGTATTAAGGATGTTCCTGACCTATCAAGCTATAGGTGGGGTGGATATGGCCCAATAACATCTATACCTCATATAACAAAATACCATGACTATTCGGTTCTGCAGAAAAATTATAGGATTTTATAGATAATGTTATCATGTGTCTCTCATGAATGAAACATCATTATGATCTCTTTGATCTATTATATAATATATGAAATGAAGAATATATTTCAATTGATTTTATGAAAAACCATGTCTCTTGATAATTATTATCCATTGTATATAGTGTTTACATCATAAGGAATAGTGGGGGTATCTACTCCTACAATTCATTTAAGGAGAACCACATATAATCTACACTTATATAATACTTTTTGATAATTCTACAAATCATAGAGGTTGGAGATTACTGTATTTCTATATATTTCTTACATACTGGTTCGATCGACTGGGAGAATTCTATTTTGGGGGTTATCAATTATGGGGGATATTCATTCAATGGAATCCATGATTGAAAATGATGGTGGTTCTCCCAAATTGAAGGTCATATTAAAATAATTGATATCTCCCATTTAATTATTTATAAATTGAAACACCACCCTATGATGAGATATTTAAAATGAAAATCTCTTCTTGGTATGGATTATATAGGGACTTAACTATATTTGTTAGCGAATGTACATGTGAATTCAGTGAAGGGAGTATATATGATAGTTCTTTCTTTGAAGGAAATTTATCCACTAAACCATATAAATAACCACGTAACGGAACCAAATATTCCTTCATTATGCCATAGTTTCCATTAATTTTCATGATCACAAACTCTAAATCTCCCATGATGTGCATGTAGGACACCAGTATATAAAAATCTTGATCGATGCCGCAAATGAGGGCTTGATATTCCACTTCATTATTAGTGCATCCTTTCAAGAGTAGAATCTAGTAAGGTAGAATTTATTTTTCTAGGGAGGTGAATAAATTCTCAAAGCCAAACTTGTTCTGTTTTTGTGTTTCCATCATTCTTATAATTGGGATCCTCATAGATCTATCAAATAAAATTTATAGACAAAAGGAGTGTCATGGATTTAATATAATTTACAATCAAGGGCTTTTGTGTTTAATATCAACATCCTGTGGATAATGTTTTTTGTAAGAAAATTAGACTGTTTCTTCCCTTTTACCCAATTCTATGTGAAAAACTAGATATAAAACTATTGTAGGAATACCTACAACCACACTAGATGAACAATAAAAATTAGGTGACTCTAAATATATTTTACATGGACAATACAAGAAAAAATGATAACCTTGTGATTCTGAATATATTTTCTTAGATTCTATACTATTAAAAATTGTGCAATTTATTTTTCCAAATGTTAGAGTATCAAAACAAAGTGTCTTATATAGGTCTGTTGAATAATTTAAAATTTTTCCCCTTACCTATATAATTTTTTCTGCGCAATGTCAGAACCAAGTGATCATTATAGGGATTCCACGTAGTGGATTATTAGGTAACTATTTATAAGTGGAATCAATAGTATTGGGTTTAGATTAAATTTATATTTGATCACAATAAAATTTCAGTAAATATTTACCAAATATGTTATTGAATCCTTTTTTCTGTAACCTCATAAAAAGAAAATAATTTACTAATGTGATTGGAATTGATGTTCATGATATAGGAATACCATCCATGGAGTCCCCTAAAATCCTTAATATTTCAAGGTGTAGGAATATCAAGGATTAAATTAGACCTCTAAATAAAAAATATAATTATGTGATGGAATACCACAAATATAAAAAATTTGCTTGATGTTACCCTAAAATCACATTTCATGGAATGTATAATCGATCCTTATTGTTTAGTAATTTTAATAATATTATAAATTTAGAAATATTATCACAAAAATATTGAAATTTCACCAATACATGATTAATATAGAATTATATTGTCTTTATTAAAACCAGAATATTTAAACATAAATATTACATCTCTTTTGATGAATATTCCATACATTTCAAAATAGACTCCCACAGATCATAATGGTTTAGTGTATTGGTGACTAGATAAACAATATTCTAATTTTATGAAAGATATTTATCATATCCTATAAAATCATCCCACATAGTACACATTAATGACTTACCCTAAATAAATTACAATTAAGAACCTAAGGAAATGAAATATAAATATTTTTATTTAATTAATAGTAAAATAAAACATGTGATATGACCATCAATTATATTATGATTTCATTAGATAAACATAATCATTTAATATCATGAAAATGATATCAACATTTCATATACTATCTGTATTGGCTAACAAACTTGAGTGGTGTAATAAAATTTTACCATTTAAAATTATTGTATCTTAATGGTGAGAAATCATCACAAGACAATATAAAACCATAAATATATTTGATAAATGTCTGAATACATCAAAATTATAGAATCATTTTAACATGTCCTAGTTAAATTTCAAGACCATCTAATCATAATGGATCATGAATAAAAATGTGTATCCTATATCATAATGGAATAGGAATCATTTCCTTTTCCCAAAATAGATTAAGGTCATTGTCTTATTTTCTACATTGCACCAAGTATGTTAACTTATTTCCCTTATTGGACAAAAAACATGAACTTGGTTCAAATAATTATTTAATTATGCGTAAGTTATCACCCATTTAATTGGAGGTTGATAAAAGTTTTCTCCCATCTATTATATAATCACAATATATTCATAAATGGGACGTAAAATAAAAAAAACATAATTTTACATAACCTATATAAAGGAAATAGGGTTCATAAACATTTCACCATAGCATAACCTATGGAAAAGAATTGGGTTACAAAAACATATAGTTGTATAAATTATTAACTATGCAGAGAAATAATAAAGATGTTATCATTAAATCATATCATTAATAAAACATAAGTAAAATAAAATAATGCTATCATATATTAAAAGAGACTTTAAAATAACATATAGAACATTTCAGAAGGAAAATACACATTTCAATTTGAAAATATTTATTTTAAATAAAAAATATTTCCAAGTTTTATTGAATAAATTTTTTTTGGAAAGAACATTCGAAACAAGTAAATGAATCATTGAATAATTGATCAAAGTTGATAATTAAAATTTATATTTCAATTGAGTTTATTAAAACGCTATTTCCTTTCTAACTATTTTTAAAAATTCAAATGTAACATTCAGAAAAAAAATGAGAATATTCACTTTTATTCTTATAAAAATTCACATATTAGTTGAAATGATTTTAAAAAATAATTGGAGAATAGTAAAAAAAATTTGGGAACCTAGACCAATAATAAAAATGATTTTTTAATGGATCGTAAAATATATTAAATTTTCCTTAAAAACATACTTTCAATTTCTTGAGTACTTAATTGAGAAAAATGAAATAAATGCATGTATTTTATAAAAATTTAGAAAAGAAAAGAAAATTAATAATATATATTATATAAATATCATATAATTTAATCAATATAAATTCAATAATAAATTATCCCAAATAAAAATGATTGAAACACAAATACCTTAACTCATTTCTTATCTTTCTTCATACATGTATGATCCTCCACTGCATTGTGATACCCAATATTTCTTACTCATTAATAATATAACTGATAGTATATTGGGAATAAAAAAATTTCATATATGTGTTGAAGGTATCATGGATGATATTATAGTATTTATTATAAAATAAAGACGGACAGAAATGTTGAAAACAAAAGTGAGAAGGTGTTTCTTTTAATAAGGGAGGGAATGTGGGCACATAGAATTAAAAAAATATTAAAATTTAATTATTTCATATCAGTAAATATTCTTAAAATGGATAAATATTCAAGGAAAATGAAATATGGTCCAAATACCATATTTAATTGAAATTTATATTGGTTTTTATGTAATTTTAAACCTTATCTTCTATTTTAACAACATAGTTAAAAAATTTCTTACGTAACCATAGTAATGATTTTTTAAATTTTAATGACTATAATTTTACATATTATGAGAAAATTGAATCAC
The DNA here is from genome assembly GCA_963277665.1 of Viscum album. Taxonomy (NCBI): domain Eukaryota; kingdom Viridiplantae; phylum Streptophyta; class Magnoliopsida; order Santalales; family Viscaceae; genus Viscum; species Viscum album. Next base: position 323,789,538 of record OY728152.1, on the reverse strand, counting down.
AAATAGCATGGAGATGAAATTTTCAACCACATATTATCTACCATTTCCTATGTCAATATTTGTATGATTTATAAATAATTTAACAAAATATTAGTTTCATAAAATTTCATTAATGTGATTTGTAATTCCACTACCCCAGAAGACCATAGGTGGTGCATTATTTTAATACATTGGTATAATTACTATGAATAAAGTCTCGAAGTACCAATAAGTTTATTAGTCTCGGAAAATTGATAACATACATGAACATTACATTACACATTCAAACATAAAACGAAATATAAATAATTAGTTGATAAAACCATTATTCACCTAGCTTAACCCTGAATATCAAATATAATACACCGGTTGGAATCCTAGGAAAACACAACATAAGAAATGGTTGATCTTAGATGCTCAATAATGGTAAATAATTTAGTAGAATCTATAAGATTTTAGAGAAAGATGTGTCATAGAAATGACAACCATTTAAACATAAAATTTAACATAATATGGATAAAATAAATCAAACATTACCATATAAACATGCACATGAATATTCTACTATTTTAATGTTCATGTGTAATAATTTATTTCATAATTAGGTAATTCCTAATGTCAGACATCATTGTCACATAGTCAAAGCCTTGTTCTAATACTACAGAAAAAATTTGTCAAGGCCTTGTTCCGAGACACGAGTTTGTCTCATTAGACCTACCGATGCATTGAAGAGTTATTGTGGGATCCACTCGTTACTTACTAAGTCCACTACATTCCTCGTATGAAAATATTGAAACATAACATACACATTCATATTAAAAATACCATAATAAATGTAAACACTTTAACCATAAATCATGAATGGTATATATAAATAACATTCAATGTCAAAAATATAACAATTCATTAAATACAATATAGAACACCGTATTATAAAAAATAAACCTTAGGAGGAATAATATCCAGTAATGGATGTTGACATAGTTGAGAATTATTAGTGAAACTCATTGAGAAAAATATCCCTTTATCATGAAATCCTTTAAAAGTCACACAATTTAGAAAGGAATAAATTTAAAAGACATTTTTGAATCAATGTGTCCCATACCACATTGAAACATTTAAAAGGAATTAACATTTTAAAACATTCATGTCCATATAGTTAAATCCTTAAAACCATTTTGAAAAATAGCACACTAATGAGAATGATTTAGAGGAATAAATATTTAAATAATATAAATTGGTTTTTTAGTTAAAAAGTACATTAAGAATAATCCTTTTGAAAAATCCTTTCTGAAACATGTAAATGGGTAATATATATGTCTCGGTAAAAACATACATATGAACAATCTCAGATAATAATGAGATTGAGGAATTGACCCTTACATCAAACTTTTCATTGGTCAAGGGTACATTTAACCTCCTAAATAATGACCTTAATATGTTAATAAATTATATCATAACCATATTCATATTTTTATATATTCCATGATTCATTTCTGATTTTATACTACCCATTTAATATTGATTTCCAGGTTAAATTAACATTTCAGGTAAAAATCTATTTTTTTCATACTAGTTTTAACTTTTTATTATTGATCGTATCATCTAGATCTTGATTTAAATAATTCCATAATATAAAACAATATTTATAAAAAATATATATTTAGAATATAAATATTTATAACAGATAGATATATGAAGTGAAAGACACCGTTTATGGAGAGGGTAGGTCGTACGTACTCCTAAACATTGTTTCCATTTTCATATCTTATTGAATGAAAGTAAGTGAATGATATATATGTAAGTATATATATATATATATCTCTCTAGTTGTAATATCATGAAAATATTACATAATTATTATAAATATATATTATTATAATCAATTTTTAATGGTGAACCTCGAAATGAACATCATCTCTTTGTGGAGATGTTTAGTCGTATATACACACGAGCAACGATATAATATACTTTATGATTAAAATGTGTATAATTGGATGGTATATTAATTGTAAAAAGAAACTATCACGTTATTTTAATTATTTATATAGATATTACTCATAATTATATCCATCCAAATATCAATGTGTTGAATAAACAAATTACACCACGGCGTGGAGATAGTAAGCCGTACATACACACACATGATGAAATTATCATTCATTAGATTGATAGAATAATGAGTATGGTTGTACCATATTTATAATAACGTAACAGCATGATGAAGTTACTGGATTTTTTATTTTTGTATCTAAATAACAAATAAAGATAAAGTGGAAGATGAAAATAACATAGAAATAGGTGATAAAATAAACTCCTCTTCTTTGGGGTCTTAAATTGGATTTAAATGAAAGGGCTCCATAGGTTGGAATTATGCTCAAGAGAAAGACTTTATGATGAAGTGAAGGATGTTGGGAGGGGATTTTGGTAGGGTTTGGCTGAGTCAAATGGCTCCAGAGTTTTGATTTTGAGGGAAGGGGAAGTGTCCTTTTATAAGAGAGGTGAGAGTCACTTTTGGAAATGTTTGAAATATTATTTTATTATAAAATCATTCTCAGTTTCTAATGGATCCAATATTAATTAATATTGAATATAAAGTGTGTTAGTGTAGAAATCCTCCTAACAAAAAGATTTTAGAAAAGGTCTGGTAACCATATTAACCCTATCATTTAGATTTATCACTTAGTTTAATAGTTTTACTTTTACCATGTCCACTTGTATTATTATAATAAATGGTTAATAAACATATGATAAAAAGCAAAGAAAACCCCAAGTGGTTAGTTATAAATATATGTAACTTATATAAGTCCTTTATCTGATCCTTATATTTCTAGGAATATTATATCAATTTTATAAATAGTAGTTATTTTAAAAACTCATTTATGTTAATTTTGACAGTTTTTTGTATTTTGTTATTTTAAGTCATAAAAAAATTAAAACATCAAAACGAAAAATATTTAATCAACCTTAACATTTCATATTATCCTATAATTTTTTTGGAGGGCATCAAAAGCCACAATTTACAATTATTTATATATTTATAGTATCAATTTTTTAATCATTCATTGATAAAGTAATTATTCATCATCATTGCACTATAAATAAAATTAATTATATAATATCTAAAAGTCATAAATAAAATTTCATTATGTAGTAAATATTATTAGAATTCTATGAAATATATATAGTTGAATTTATCTTTTGTATAACTGTATATTAAAAATCATTTAGTTATTATACATTGAATTTAACACTTATAACTCTTCCTTAAATAAATTAATAATAAATGGTCTAATATAATAAAAGTGGACCATAAGGATCATATATTGTTCGTAAGGTTGGTTATGGTCGCAAGAAACTTATCCAATATAATTAGGACATGTGTTATTGTAATTATAATATCATTTCTACCTTTAATTACAATATATACATTTAACCGTGGTAAATAAAAGTCCAAAGTTATTATTCATAAAAAATTATTTACATATTATTGAAACAAATTTTACTTTATTAGGTCAACCTTCTCTCTTGGATTTGTAAAATTCAATTCTGAGAAGTGGTGAAATAAAATTTTATGCTAATTTTCAAATGTGCCTAGATGGTGTGTAAAAGCTGTTAAAATGTTTAAAAAAAATTATGCATCTAATATTATTATAAAATGACTCAAATGAATTACATTAAAAATGTTTAGTTATTATATATCAATTTTTACTTAAAATAAATTTAAATATAATTAATAATTATTTAAATAAACAGTCAGTATTAAACAATAACGCTGTGTTTTTCACTATTCATCTAAAATTTAATGATTTCAGAAAAATATCAAAAATTAATCATATGATAATTTTGATATTCCAAATTATAAAATTAATTCTATTTTTCCAAATTCAAATCATAGGTTTTGAATTAATTAATTTATAATTAATTCAAATTTTCTATACTAGAAAGCGTGTTTTTAAAAAGTAAAAACTATCAATAAATTGACATGTGTCTATGTAAAATTTAAATGTGTTATTACTTTTAATGAACTAAAATTTATTAAATGATAAAAATCTAATATAATTATACTTCCAAGCCATTAAAATTCATAATTTAACACTTTAAATTATTTCTATTAAAAAAGTTATTTACATTTAATATTTTCATTTTTCACTATTCATCAATATATGAATGTTATCAGAAATGTAACAAAAATTTACACAAACTAAAATTTTCTATCCCACTGCTATAGAAGAATTTAAATTCATAAAATTGAATATACAAAAGTTTTAAATATTTTTGTTTGAAACGGTTCGTCGTTAAAATGCAATAAAATTTCTTTTTTTTCTAAAATACATCTTTTATCTGAAAAAAATGAATTTGTTCTTATATTATTTCTAAAAAACACATAATATGGAATCTAAAATTAAATATAGTATATAAACTACAAAATTCTATTAATACTATTCATAAATTCTATTTGAATGGCTTGTTTGGTAAGTCGTGGTGCTCTCGAACTCGATGTTGTGTGTAGCACAAGTTATTATATTTTGTGGAAGAGATATTGTATATTGTAATGTTGGTGTGTTACTTGATTTTTGACAAAATTAAACTAATTTTAAAATATGGTTAAAAAATAGAATTCAAATATATTCATTTAAAACATAATTATTATATTATCTTTATCTAAACATTCATTGAGCTAAATAATTCAGGAAATTTATATTTCATTTAATAATTTTAAAAATATTTATTATATTAATATATTAATTGCCTAAATTTCATGTTGTCATTGCATACGAAATTAAGATAATTATAAAATCACTAAAAAAATATCAGGATAATATATGGTGATACATAAAATAATTTGTTTAACAAAACATAACCTCTTTATATTAATATGGATAAATAATGGAGGTATTAAATTAAGGAGAGTGACATTTTTATTTATTTTTTTTCATAAATTAATATAAATGACATATTCAATGAAATATTTCACAATGTTTTCATATATTCTAAAATTTCATGGAAATTTATGAACTGAACGCATAAAAAAGAAAAACAAAATTTAGTTCTAAGTAAATTTTAAATCATTTCAGCAATTTATCAATCATATTTAAAATGTTATACCCTTACTAAGGTGATAGAAATATTGCATGGTTAATATTATTTTTAATTGAAAATAAAAAGAACTTATTTTACAAATTTGATTATAGTAATTAATATTTGGGAATGAATTTTTTGAAATTCAATTTCTATTAATAGTATATATTCATTTTAAAATATATACACAAAACATGATGAATACTGTTTTTATGAAATATAATTTTCAAAAATAAAATTTTCTATATTCATACATCATTCCTAGGTAAACATTCAAGAAAATGTTAACAACTTTATAGAATATGTAATATATAAATTTCATAGAATTAATTCACCAATAGTAATCAATTTATTTTATTAAAATCATAACACACAACATCGATAAAAATATTTTTATTAGAAAAAACATAAAATTTATAGTAAAGTGATGTTGATTTTAATTTTTAATCAATTGATAAGAAATGAAATAATTTCAAAAAAGTGTAAAATATATATTTAATATAATTTTTTTACAAAACATTTTAACCATCAATCCACTAGCAGGGTAAAAAATGAATACATCATTGAAATAAATTTAATTTTGGGGTTTTATGATTCACAAGATATTGGAGAAAATATATTTATTTAAAGTTTATTATTTCATAAATCACTTTAATGTTACATTCTTTGTAGATTAAAATAATTTTTCTTTTTCAAATTCCGTCACTCACATACAATCAATTTTGGACATATATGTTTCATCATATCATTGGGTTCCCAATTAGCTTCCTCTAAATTATGGTTTCTCCAAAAAACATTGGCCTACTGAGTGATCTTGTTTCAAATAATGTTTTCTATATGATCTAGAATATATACTGGTTTTCCACATAAGAGATATAATTCTCCGTTAGTATAAAATATACATTTAGTATATATGAAAGATTAATTATGTACATTCTTAAGTTAGTTATATGGAATAAAACATGAAATTTAATGAGATTCAGTAGAAGCTTCAAATGATAATATACTAACCTAATATGATCAACAAGTTCAAAGAGTATATCATATATATGGATCACCTTTTCCTTCATTCCAAATCACATAATCTTATTTTGTATGCGATATTAATTATAATACCTATTAACCAACATCGAACTCTAGATATCACTATCTATTGTACGAAAAACATTTTCGTCGACTATCAGATGCTCTGATGTGATTGTTAATTGATTTTACTTTATCTATCATTTCCTTGAATTAGATTAGGTTCCAATTTATATTTTCTCTAACATCATCTCATCGTTTAGGATTTCTTCACTTCCTTCAACTGGGGTCTTTAAAAGGATCTATCTTAATACTCAAGTGAAATCAATTATTATATTAAAAACATAGTATAAGATGGTATTGATCAAAACCAAATTTTAATTCTATAGAATAATATAACAACATTTCATATTGGGATTGAATAGATCTCTTATATATATCATCTATTCAATGATGATATGGAAAAAAATATAACTCAATATCCAAGTCCTACTAATGAATTTTATACAAAATTGAGGTAAAAATTTGATCACAATAAAATATATTAGATTATGGTACTTCATGAAATCTCACCACAAAATTAATGTATGATGGAGAAGGATAATTAATATTAGAATCTAATCAAATTTAAATAATGTGTTCTAACTTTATATGGGGATTGACTACATGTGAAATATCAATGTTCCTTTTAGATGTTTTTGGATGTCATATGATGAAATCCATGGTAATTGTTTCCAATTTCCATTTTGGTATGTTTAATGGTGGTAACATGTCCTCTGTCTTATATTTATTGTCCTTAAAATGCTATCATAATAGGCATCAGGATATATTCTCTAAAATATCTATTTTCATCTTATCACACTCAAAATATTCATTCAGATCAATATACATCATTTTAATCATTATATCATTAAATAATGGTGAACTATGAGATTCATCCAACATATAATTCATTAATTATTATATTTCTAAGACATATACTCTATTCTAGAATATTTTCATTCCATCACTATTGTGTAAGAACTCATGAAGATTTTTCCATTTCTTTTATAGTTCTACACCATCCCTTTACGACTCTTTATTCCTCAAATGGATAACTAATTGAAATTTCATCTGATAATTACAGGATCTAACAACTTTTATATTAAATTCAATTTCCATATTCAAAAAATTTATAAGTATTGGGTATCTATCAATACTCATCACGGATAAACTAGCATAGTCCTTCTATGTCAATGAATCAACCACCAGGTCTACCTTCTTAAGGTGGTATTTTAATTATCCATCATTGTCTTTAATCATTTTAAAACAACATAGATAGAACATATTCAAATATTTAAATGTTAATATAACAACCTTTATTATCCATTAATATTTCAAACAATTCACTATAAATATATTGCCTCTATATCGTCAACGAAAAAATTTCCACTTTTTACTCTAAATAATTAGTCATATAATTTTTTTAGGTTTTCCCAATTTATGTGAGACAAATCCTATCACCATATCATTATGAAGGAAGAAATATCCCTATCCCATATTTAATTTATCTCCATAGATCATAACCCCTCCTCCACTATAGGTTTTTGCAGGTACATGTGAAGTGGTCGACATACTCTTTAGATTGCAAATATATTCGCTTTCAATTATCTATAAGAGATTTACCCCTTTGGAGACAACATAGTGAGAGGATTATATAACAATGAGAAATATATCAAAAATAATTATTAATCTCCTACCATTCCATGGAAACAATGGATTTATGTTACTATAGTTCATCTTGTAAATTCTTCAATAACATCATTCTCTGAAGGATCTACTAATATTTCCTGACATTTTATTATATGACCATGGAATGAAATATTCATAATATAAAATTTACACTTGGTTAATTTATTAGGAAATATCCCCTTCCTCAAGTACATAAACACATTTCTCAAATAATATTCATGTTCTTCCTTTATCATGGAATATATAAAAATATCATTTACAATGACTAAACTACTAAAGATATCTGTAAAGACTCTATTCATTAAATAAACTATGATATAAAGGGAACTAGTAAGTCCAAATAGAATCACAATAAATTCCAAATTATCATAACTCATGTAGAATGATATATTCACTATATTAATCTTATTAACGATCAATTTGTGATAAAAAATGAAGGTCAATTTTAAAAATGCATTGAGATCCTCATAATTATTCAATAAAATCATCAATTTGAGGTAGCAGACATATGTTCCTTATAATGATATTGTCATGTTCCAAATAATAAATTCAAATAAATATTGAATGATCATAATTATTAACCAAAATATAGGTGTACCCCATGGTAATTCACTATGTATTATGAATCCCTTATTATGATTTTTAAAGAGTTTAATCTTTAATTCCTATAACACAATTAGGGTAATATTATATGATCAATTTTAAATAAAATTTCCACCGGTCATGAGATATATTCAAAACTCAACATTTTGAAAATAGAACACTAGGGTTTTACAAAATAAAAACTATTCTCTTAAACTCATTCCATTTCAACAAGCCAATTTAATCCTCTTGTATCATATTCGTAATATGGTTCACCATTGATATCTTATTCCTTCTAAATGATAAAATACTATGAAATTGTTTTCATGTTCCAAGAACATGGGAGCAAAAAATATATTCTCAATGATGTTGATCCATCCCTCAACCACAAGTGAATTAGATTTCTCACTAAAAATGTTGGGTGTTTCCGCATGAAATACTTAGTATAAATTTCTTCACACCCTTTATCATTTTTAATATTATCCTAATTCATGGCCAATGAATTTTTTAGGATCATAAAATTTCAAATTTACTTTTTATATCCCTTAGAAATTGGTTACTCAATTGAATTATCATTAGATTGTATAAAAAAGTTGTAGTTAGCACGATGTATTGTAGTCCTATCCATTGACTAAAACCAAAAGGATAAGTGTTAGTATAAAACTATATTAATCAATGTAAGATATCAAACAATCATCAAATATTAATCATTGTCTGTTGAAATCGTGAATCCTTCGTCTCAATCTAGGGAACATAGTGTTTATCCTAGGTTATCCATGGTTATAATCAAAACAGTAGGGTTTTATCCTATATATAGATTTGTCCACAAGTTCTTTTTTAAAAAATTATAATTCTAATACCCAATGATAGAATAATCATATCCTATAAAACAAACTATTTAAACCTATTCATTTCATACATAAATATTACATCTTTTTAGATAAATATTCATTACATTTCATTATTAAATTCTTATTGACCATAATGGTTTAGTTGCTTTACATACTATATAAAAAATATTCTTATTTTATAAAATTCTACATCTCCTGCAAAGATAATCCCACATATTTAACCTTTTATATAGAACCTACTTTAAAACATAATTTTAAACCTAGAGAAACAAAACATAATAAAAGGTGATATTAGATGCCCAGTAAGGGTAAAAATGGTATATTTTAATGATCACTTACCCATATCAAGAGTAAAAGTATTTTATAACATGATATTATCATATTAAAATCATAAAATAAATATTATAACATGAACATGATTAATGTAATAATTCATGATAATTCATAAGACATGAATCATAAAGGACTGAAATAACATATTCCAAGAGGTAATAAAATTGGAAGAAGAAATCACCAAAAGAATATAAAATCATTTCATATGTACTCAAGAAACAATTAGATTAAAATTATAGTGGTTTTGGTTATGTATTCAACCCATCATTTCATTAGTCAATGCTATCATCCAAGAATTTCATATTGGATATAGTCCCTTGATGAGCTGGGTTTACCCCCAATTCCAATAATTTGTATCCCATTAGATATACATCTTTACCAAATTCATTATAGGGATATAAAACTCGAATACCACCCATCAGATTATGAAAATCAAAAATATGTGTGTCACAAGATTATAAAAAATTTATCATTTCTTATACTGTGGAAAATAATATGGTTTCATAACATTTCACCAATTTGTAATTGAATAAGTCCTGGGAAAGATATGGGTTTTATAATGGATTCATAATAACCTAATAAACCCACAAAAAGGATATGGGTTTCATAGAATCATCCTTCAAACATAAGCATTATAGGTGATTCAATGAATGAATGTGGATGTTGTTGTTTCATGGAACCAGTTCATATATAAGTATGAACAATCTAGTTGGGAACATGGCCTTATGCACTCCACACAATATGATTGAGGCTATCGACTGTCAGTGAGGGTTTGAATTGTTTTGGTGGTGAAATTATACCTTATTATATCTAAGTGGAAAAAATGTATACCAAATTGATAAAAATTGATATCATTATAATGTAACAAATTTTTTATCTCCATTGGAATGAAATATTTCCTTTGAATAGTAGGTCTATTCAAAATATCTTGATACCATGAGGATAGGGTGAATATTCGAAAACATTATGTTTTTATTATTCATGTAGTATTCCTACATAATATTTAATATCATTAGTTTCATTGACTTAGAATGATGATCAATAAGACCAATTTGATTATAAGTATACTTTAATGATTAGTGAATTCTCATCGACCATAGATCAATCTTTTCATCCCACAGAAGAAGTTGTTTCATATAGATATTCTCCTAAAAATCATACGGAAGTAATGTGATTGGATTTTATATATTATCACTAATGTGATCCCATGTGACCCGATAACTAACCATATCTAGATCTGTTACCTAAATTTAGTCTCCAAGGAACATATTGTCTTTATTGAGGTTATTGAATATATTGATTGGTCCAACACATAGTCTATTTTCTCTATTTATGTTTTTTTTCTATATTCTATTAGTTAAATTCCCTATATTTTATATAACACTATGTCTATATAATTCGGATCATAGGACTTAATAGATGCATCATAACCAACCAATACCCCAAATATTCCCTTGATAGTGTACATGAGGAATTGGTTGTATGAATAGTGTATTTGAACATGCATATAGATCAATGATATCCCATGAAGGGAGTTGAATGTTGTATATTACAAAACCCATATGAATTAAGATTATACAATTATATATCTATAAAAGGTTATTGTTTTGATCTCCTACATAGGTTATTAAACATTATTTTCATACTCTTGGATGGTTATGTTATAAAGATACATGTTGGCATCACTATAGTCTAATAACTAGAGTGTCTGAATTGATATAAGATTCATCCTGAAACCAATACCAATTATATCCCTATAAATATAAAGGTTTTCTATATTGATTGATATATACATGGGTCTCATATGACCACATATTGATGTCTTTGTATCTATTTTTGTAGTTTATATGGACATGGGAAAATTAATATAATTATTATATGTATGATACAACTCTTTTATACAAACTTCATCATCAAATTAATAATGAAGTAATAGGGATTAATAATATCTTCTTGTTAATATATTGATATGTATATGGAATCTTGGATATATATATTGTTGGAAAATCTATATTCTTCATTAGGATTTCATTTTTTGGGACTAAAGGTCTTAACTTCCTATTAAGAGTGCATTTTATGAATTTAGGATTATATGATGACACCTACTATGTCTATAGATCCTTCCCTTTACTGGAAATAGGTTATCTATATTAGGTTCATAGGTTGGGCTAAGTAATCTTCCCTACACTATAATATTGAACAAAAAATTTCATATATACTAGACATTCCTCCAATAAAACTTTTCCATAATATGACTTGAATAATTTATGTTTTAATATAAATTACTTTTCATCCCATTGGTGTTACTAAATTATAGTTCTTATTATGCATATCACAGCTTCAAAAAAATTTCATGACTTCCAAGATCTTTTATGAAACCATCATCCCAATACCCATCATAATTTATGAAATGTCTATCTATTATTAGCGGTAAATACTGATCAAATGAATTTTATTCATTATATATGGAACTTCCATAGGGATAAAATATTCCTTGTAATTTTTTCACACTTTATCAAAAGGGAATCAAATTTTTTTCCCATCCTCATAAAAATGTTGGTATGATGTATAGGTGGGTAAAAAATTGATTTGGTATAATGAAGGTCTCTTCCACCAATGCCTACTATTATTATTGATGTTTGTTCCAAATCATAATGTAATGAGTTGATAAGGATGTGACCTTTGGTTTAATAAATGGGATTTGGGTCACAAGTAACAATTTTTGTTGATTTTAAAGTACAATATATTCTCATATGGATAAATCCTTGGTTATACTATCCTCAAATTTATAGAACCCCTTATATATATATTTATTCCACTAACCATTCTCTTTTTAATGTAAAATATACTTACACTCACTTTAAATATTATTTTTTCCAACATGATAAACCTATATTCGAGCATACAATTTATTTTATCCCTAAAAAATATATAGTCATAGATATTGTGTCCCAATATCTGATGGATGGTAATTTAATAAGAATTAGAATGAATTTTTTAGCCTTATTCATCTCTACATATTTGATCATCTTTTTATAGATGTTAAAAATTAAATACCCCTACCCCTATGTTATTTTTTATTAAATAGGATTTATTCTTTTATACATTAAACATTGAGAGATTCATCTACTTATTTACCTCCTAAAATGGTTATACTTTTTATGATATTATTTTGGAGTGTCACCATATGATATTGTAATATTTTAGAAGTATGAGAATTTAGTTCTTGCTTGAGTATGTTAGTTATGGACTCAACACTACCTGATTTTTTCACCATGAGTGATAGGTGGTGGTCAGTATTTGTCCATTGAGAAGTAGATACCATTTTCCAAATGATTTTCGACTATGAAAAAATCTAGTAAATCACTATGAAATTTTCGTTTTGAATAATAATTATTTCAAACACATCATGGTGGTTTTATATAAAAATTTACTGAATATTTCCTTAAGGGAGATTAATATTTTTGAAGTATGTCAGTCCCATCCACATGAAGATGAATTATACTAACCATTAATTTTTTTTATTTTATATAAACTGTGAGGTAAAATGTCATCATCTTATTGATATTCAAACATATTTTATTAAAGTAATTATTTTAATAAATATTTGTATTATCTGATAGATAATTCAAAAATATTACTATAATAGAGGAATATGGACCCTTCCAGGGATTGGATGAAACATTTGAGATTATATTCATTTTTTACTCAAATTTTCCCATCATGGGGAACATTGAGGAATGACGTTCATGAGATACTACCCTAGATCACTGAATTATTTAAAAACATGTAGGGTGGGATTCCTAAAATTATATGGAGGACTTTTTGAATCCATTTAATCAATATATAGATTCTTTTCTACCTCCATCAACAAACTACAACCGTTCGTGGGTTTTATCTAAGTACTTGGGGACTTTGTAGAGTCATGGATCATTGGTAGAACTATTGGTAACAATGATTCTTAGGTAGAGATGGTTTTCAAAGATTTTTTTTCTTTTATGGTTCTTCTAATAGTTTTAATTTTTATATGACCAAGTATTTCATTATTTAAATGGAACAGATCACTTTAATAGTATAGATTATTCCTGAAAATTCTCAAACATTTTGTTTATATAGACTGGTTGTCTTATACAACATATGATCAGATATCTAAACTCTAGTATTATTGGATAAGTAGAAAATATTCCATTTTTTATTTTATAAATTAGATGAATTATCCTCAAAATCAGATTTGTAATCAAGAATAATATTTCTATTGAGTAATTAAATATTTATTCTCCTAAACATCTTTAGCAAAAAATCATGTTCATCAGATTGTTCCTTTAAAATATTTGGTCCATTGTCCCCAGGCGGTAGTTAAACTATAGTTTTAAACTCACCCTTCTGATGATATTTGTTTTAATGTCTCTACATATGTAAAGAATGAATATTCTTAATATCTCCCATGTCATGTGGCTGCCTATGAATCTTGTTTCTCAAACAAACCTCATGAACTTCAATGTGAGGATTTTTTTGTATATGCCTCTAAATAATATTATTATACACTATAGTAATTAAATATGTGATCATTAATGTAGATAATAATCAAATTTTTAGATACAAATATAACAATTTTAATCATATCTTGATTATATATTTAAGGTTCATTATCACCCTATAGAGACCTTTCTAGGAAAAAATATAAATACCTATTTTTATTCAAATTCTAGTACGACATAGTTGTCTTATAAACCCTATAAGTATTCATATTCAATAATGTTTGCTATGAAAAAATTTTATGGTATTTTCTATAGGAGTCCCCAAAATATTATAGTAAAAATATCTATAATATTTAAGGTGGATAATTTATTTGATGTAAATTTGACAGAATTTATTATTATGTTAAGGGTAATATAGAGAAGACCAACATCCACGGTGGGGAAGGGGTTATAATTTACCTACCCCATGGGTTAGGTGGAAATGGTTCGACAACCATATTTTATGGAAGCTATTGTGGCTTTTACAACCCTTGGAGTGCTGGTGGTTAAAATTCCCCTAGCTATGTGGATTGGTGTTTCTCCTATAACAATTATATGGTAGATATCATAGATGTGCCTCCCTCTATTTTGGATTGAGTTGGATAAAATGGGTTTTCAGGTTGAGATATTATTATTATTAATGGATTATCTACAATAGTGGTCTTTATTTTCCTCTGATGGGAGGTATGACACCCTATCATAAATGATTGATGAAAGATGTTATCAATTGATTTCTCGCACTAGTTATTAAAAATGAGATATTTATGTTTTTTGGAATATGATATGTTATACAAGATTGAATATATAAATATTGGACGAGATATATAAACTTATTTTATGGATTTTAATGCTTTCATTGTCATTAGACTATACTCTCCATTTAGGGGAGTAAATAGTAGTGCCAAATAATTTCCCCACCCACTGATTCAAATGTTAGTTAGTGAATCTATGATTATTTGGAGTACCCCTTCATTATAGTAATGTCGTCCTATTAGACTAAGTAATGATTACTTTACACATTAAGGATTCATGAAACTAATAAGGATGTGAAATAAACATGACATGCAGGACCCCTCACAATGTCGACATAGTTTTATAAACTCCATGAGAAAGATGCATTACATTGATATAGAATATAGTTTCATGAAGGTTCCTACAAAACTAATGTATGGATTCTTATTTTTATTACTTTTAGATATCTCATTGGGGAGTGTTCATGGGACACAACATGGTCGATATAATGACCTCAGGTTGTTAATTTCTCATGACTATGGTATTTCAATTATCTTCAATGATATATTCTTCAAAATTATTTAACCAAAGCACACATTTCCCAGCTGATTTTTCTAGGTGAGTTGTGTTTTTCAGTATCTTCTTATTTTCATCAATGAGATTGTGATAAAAAAAGGTTGAAATAATGAACATCACATAATGTTGTCTTTATTCTAGAATAAGGATTCACCAATAGATAATAATAGGCTCAGTGTAGTCAGCCACACATTCATGAGTGTCACATAATATTGGCGAATCCATATTTATATTTTGATATGTGGTGATGATTCATGAATATATGATATAGCCCTATGGAGAGAGCCACCATTTTCAATGGATTAGATTTCATATGGAGTACAACGTTGCTTTCTAACTATATATTGATTGGGAATCAGAGGAAATTCATTCCTATTAATCTTCATACTACCACAAAGAGGACCTTCGCGGAGAGTTCTCGCAATTGGACATATATAGTTACTAATCATGGATCCAAAAGGAGGACATCTAATGTTTTCATTTCCCTCTCTCATATTAAAATAGTTAACAGATTCGTGATCCAATATTGAAATATATTGAAGGTTTGAAAGAACATTACCATTGATTGGGTGAATAATATGAGTATACTCCATGTTTATAAGATTCCCTTTATAATTCCTTATAAATAATCATGACTGGGAGAATAGGTTTGTAACCTTGACCTGGATTGGATTCTCACATTGCATAAAAAAACATTGTATAAGAACCCCATAGGCGACCTCCTTCCATTATTCAAAATATGTTAACGAATTCCTCAGATATATAATGGAGTGTTCAAACAGGATTTGTAAGTATTTGTAGAAATTTGGACACAATAACTCTTATGGTCTTTACTCAATTTGAAAATGTTGAGTTGATTCTTGGGTGAGGGCATGAATATTGGACTCTTCCTCGACTAGTTTGTTTGGAATATATCAATGGGATTCATAAGTGTGGTAAAGAATATATTTTTGACCCAATGTTATCACCAATACATGTTGTTACTTTTTTGGATAAAAATATATTAGACTATCCAAAAATATTTTTTTAACTAGACCTCCAACTTCGATAGTGGGGGTAGATATATGAGACATCCCCTAAGTTACTATTGGAATATGAATGTTGTAAGAATCTAGATATTCATCTTAGTCATGGATCTTGATTTCTTGTGTTATTATGAAAAATAGGAGTTTCTAGAAATTTAAGGAGTACACGCCATGTAATTAGAAGTACGCACCATGTACATAGTTGTTGCGAGTGACCGTGTACTAGCCATGTAACGGCTGAGTAGATGGCTGTGTGGGATGACCTGGTGGCTACCTAATATGGGGGATGGCTATGGAAAGTACAAACCATGCGTCATTAAATAACACAACATGTAATTTTCTTTATTATTGTTATATCGAACTTAGGTCAAGTCTCGTTCACAAAAACCCTTTATTCTAACGATTTCTCATCCTAGAGCGGCCATGGAGTGCAATTCATCATAGAGGCCATGACCGATCATCCATTCTACGATTCAGATGTCATTGATTACGTTGGAATCTGCATAGTGAGTAATTTCTTCTTCTGGAACATCGTTTTCTGATTTCTATTCTTTTCTGAGATATCATTGGTTGATATCTTTAGGCGTTTTTGTAGAACTACAAATTTATTGGCCGATTCAAGGGGCGGCACAGAATTATATCGATCATACAGTTTTGAGGTAGGTGGTTTGTACCTTTCCATTGTTAGTCATTGAATATTATGTGAAAAAGTGCCCAATGCCATAGAATAGGGAATTGCATGTTTAGGGATTTTAGCCCCGTTTTATCCTACTATGCATTGTGTGCCTGAGTAGAGTATTATTAATTGTGAATAGGGTTATTTTCCCTTCTATGGATAATATTCCCATATTTGTATTGATATTGACCTTTTGGTCAATATTTTCTGGGATGGATACTTGATTTCTATGCCTTGTGTTATTAAGATGGAGTGAAATTTCTTGACACATATATATGCTTGTAGTTATTTAGACAAGTAGTTCTTG
Organism: Viscum album; assembly: GCA_963277665.1. NCBI lineage: Eukaryota > Viridiplantae > Streptophyta > Magnoliopsida > Santalales > Viscaceae > Viscum > Viscum album. Next base: position 323,772,124 of record OY728152.1, on the reverse strand, counting down.
AAAGCTATTAGTGTATATTTTCTTATGGTTAACTCTAGATTTTGATCATTTTTGTGCATGATTGAATTACACAGGTCTATGGGAACCTCGTGTAGAATACCATAGGGGGAATAGACACTAAGAGATTCTACAGAGTATTTGTTTACGTTTACATTACAAGACCATAGGGGGGATGGACTTTGGGCACTCTCAGGGGGTCTTAAGATCCTGGTTGTAAGACCACAAAAGGATTTCGATGTTGAGTGCTTCCTCAGAGTGTCTATAGTCGCCGATATGAGATCACATGGAAATTTATGGTTAATTCTTCCTCAGAGAGTCTTTGCTAATGATGAACCAGAGGGGTTTGATAGTAAGAACATTCCAGAGGGTTTCTTGTGTTTGATTGGTTGAACCAGATGGGTTAGGTTATGTGTACTTACCAAAGGGTTACTTGTTTTGTATTAGCTACTTACTTGATATATGAAAATGAATGAATTTTAAAGTATTGTATTGTTTACTACTTCTTTTATATTATTTCCTTCCATATATATATATATATATATTCACTGACAGTTAGGCATAGATCTTTGAGTGGTTGCCTATTGGGATTCATCTCACACCCTATTTGGGACATGATTTTGTGCCAAAACATATTATATTTCTATAGGTATAGACAAGGTAAAGCACCATTCTACTTCATTTACATCATTGCTATGGAGATGGAGAGAATGGTACCAATCTGAGGCTTGCGATGCTGCATTAGTTTTTTACTTTGTACACTGGTTTAGTACTATTATCCAGAATTGGGACTTGTTTTTCTATTTTCCTAGACATATATATCATGTATCATTTTTATATATGTACATCACTTTTTTATTACTGTCATTTTTCCGCTTTTTACATATTGCGTGTTTTTACTACTTCCGTTACTATAATCTATTTCATTATACTGCATGACCCTACCAATAAGAGCATTTTTTCCCACTATCACACCAAAGTCCCTCTCTTCTAGTCAAAAGTCTCTAGAGTTTGGGAAAATTCTCTTGAGGGAATGTGACCAACACGGTATAGGGAACCAATGGGCAGCACCCAAAGCTAGGATGTTACAAAGTTGTATCATAGGTTGGTTTGCCATGGATGCCTTAATGGAATGATGCAGTCGGGGTTCTCACTGACAGACTCACAAAGTTTCCTCAATTCTTACCGATCAAAGTGACTTTCAGAGTATATGAGATAAGAAGGTTGTATATATGGGAGATTTTATGTCTACATGGGGTTCCGTACTCCATAATTTCAGACAAGGACACCCATTTTACTTCTCAGGTCTGGTAGTGACTGCATAGGGCCTTCAGTACATAGGCACTTCTGAGTATATCTTATCATCCCCATACAGATGGCCAGTCCGAGTGTACAATTCATGTGATGGAGGGAATGCTTCGATCACGTGTCCTAGATTTTGGTGGTTCCTAGGGGAAACACATACCTCTTGTGGAGTTTTCCTAAAATAATAGTTTTTTAGAAACTATTCAGATGTCACCTTAAGATTCTTTTTATAGTAGGGTATGCTAATCAACCTTATGTTGGATGGATGTAGGAGAGGAAGCTATGTTGGTACCTTGTCTTACATTGGAGAACATGGAATAGATAGAGTTGATTTAGAAGAGAATGGCATCTACACAGTCACCATAGAAGTATTATGTTGTTCCACAGAGATGTCCTATAGAGTTAGAGGTAAGAGATCCTGTTTTCCTAAGCATCACACAGATGTTGGGACATAGAAGGATTATGAAATATGGCATGTTTTCACAGAGTTACATCAGGCCATTTGAGATTTTGGAGAGGGTCAGGCTGATTGCCTATCAGTTACAATTATCTCAGAGGTACTGGGCTATGGATGACATCTTCCAGGTTTGACAACTACGACATTACTTATCAGAAATGTATCATGTTTTTCAACATGAGGAGCTTATGTTAGAGGAGGATGCATAGTTCAAGGATAATCCTATCTGGATTGTTGATCGATGCTTGATAGTTTTATGTGGCCATTCTATTCGACTAGGACTATTCCTTTGGCAGCAAGAGCGAGTACATTACATGAATTGGGAGTGGGAGACAGATATGTGATCGCAGTGGATGGATCTGTTCAGGGATTCCTCTTCTATGACGTCTTGCGAGGAAACTTTGGCGACCAATTTCTTTAAGGGGAAAGATTGTAAGAACCTGGTTCTTCATATCAGTTATAGATATTGATTTATGGTGTTTTTTGGGAAAAATCATGGTTTCTAGAAATTTATGGAGTACACTCTGTGTACTTAGAAGTACACATAGTGTACTTAGAATTACCTAATGTGTACCCTATTTCCATGGGAGACTGTGTACTAGATGTGTAACGGCCGAGTACATGGCCTTGTGGGGTAACCTAGAGGCCTCCTAAAGTGGGGGTTGGTTTAGGAAAGTACACGCCATGTATATTTAATGAACTTTTCAGGAAATTTTGTTTTTAATTGTTATATAGGGATGTGGTCTTGTCTCATTCATATAATCCACCTCTTCTAAAGACATATCATCCAGGGGTGATCTAGGAGCATGAATTATAACAACCCAAGATTTTATAAGATATATTCATTTTAATTTCTTTCATATCTTCTGATGTACGATACACCAAGATTATCTTGTTCTATACGCAACACCGCATTAGCTTGCAGTATACACAACACTATTCATAGATTGTGTTACACACAATTTCAAGTTCGTTTGATAATAGACATTCTATACAACATTGAGTATATATATATATAAATTCAATGTATAAATGAATAATGGTTGGATTCTGTTATAAAGAAACAAAAAATGAGTCTTTTATAACATTCAACCCTGGCTTGGCTTACATTACACGCAATCACGGCCTTTCTCAATAGAGTGTGTTGTACACAAAATCGGGTTTTACTAAACAACAATATATTATTAAAATATTATTAGAACTAGCCGTTATGAATAGTAATACCCACATTTTGAAATTTTGTAGATTTTATTTTTTGAAATGGACTTCATTTTTGGATTCGGAATATCGAAATTAGCCTAGGGTGAAATTTTGGTTTTTTTTGGAAACTTTCAATTTTTGATGAACAGTGAAAACACTAGCTTACTATTTAAAAACCGAATTTTTATTTAAATAATTATTTATTTTATTTAAATTTATTTTAGGTCAAAATTGATACATAATACCTATATAAGTTCAATGTAATTCATTGGAGTAATTTTATAATAATTTTAGATATATAAGAATTTTATCGAACTTTTCACCGTCTTTTAACCACCTCCTAAGATAATTTTCAAATTTACATAAAACTTAATTTTACTGCTTTTTTGAATGTAATTTCAAAAATATGAGAGACACGTTTGATTTAGTAAGTAAAATGTGGTTCAATGAGATGAAAATAATTTTTGGTGAATAGTAACCTTTTACTTTTATTTACCACGGTTAAAAGTAAATAGGGTAATTAAGGGTAAAAATTATATTATTATAACCCTAACACATGTTCTAATTCTATTGGATAAGTGTAATTCGAGAAAAAACAACATTAGGAATAGAATATGACCATTTAGGCCCACTTGGATTAGATTAGGACATTTATTATTAATTTATTTAAAGAAGGGTTAAAATAGTTAAAATCAATGTTTAATAAGTAAATTATTTTTAATATAGGGTTATACATAAGATAAATACAACAATTAATATTCCGTAGAAAGATAAAATGATTTCTTACATAATGGTTTTTTATTTGTAAATTTTAAACATTAAATAATTTAATTTATTTATGACACAATGATGATGCCGTAATTATCTTATTAATGAAATATTGACATAATTGATGTTATAAATACCCAAATAAATGTAATTTGAGACTTTTAATGAATTACACTAATTTTATAGGTTAATATGACATGTTAGTATTGATTTAATTAACTTTTCTCGAACTAGTCATTCAGTTATGAGTTTCAAAAAAATCAATTACTAAATAGTGTCAAAATTGACATAAAATAGTTTTTAAAACAAATATTATATTATAAATTGTTATTTTATTCTTAAATAATATATGGATCGGCAACATGACTCAGATAAGGTTATATATATTAATAATAAACAACTTGGGGTTCGTTTTTATTTTTATAGTATGTTTATTAAACGTATCGTGTTAGAACACAAAAAGACACGGTAAAAGTAAAATTATATAACATAAAGTTAAATCTAAATGATAAGGATAAAATAGTAAACTCAACTTGTCCAAGTTATATTAAATGAGAGGATTTCGACCCATCCCCACCTTAGCTTCTAAATACATCAATTTGGAGGTATTTAAAACTGAATATGGCTTTATAATAAAATAATATTTTTAGTTTTTCCAAAGGTTCCCCTCTCCTCCCTTATAAAAGGGCACCTCATCCCTCTCTTCCTCACACCACATTGAGCCTTCATGATCGGCCAAACCCTGCCAAATTCTCTTCTCCAATTCCCTAGAAACATCATAGAGGTCCTGGTCTTCTGCAAAGACCAATTTTAGTGCCCTAAGAGGAGGTCTCAAAGAAACACTTCAAAGAAGAGGTAATGTCCGTTACCGATTATTTCAACATTATTTCTTCTTCCACTTCTTCTTCTTTAGTTTATTCATTACGAATTAAGTACATCAGTATCTCTAATATATTGATATGTTATTATAAGTATGAAACAACCCTATTTCACCATCTATCCATCCTACGGAAAATGAAATCACCGCGCGTGCGTACGTACGGAATACCGTCCCCACACCGTGGTGTAATCTATTTTCCACCACCACCATACATGGATGGGTATAATGGTGTAAAGAATGAATATATATTATTATTGTAAAGTGATATTGATTATTAAATAGTATACATACACTCCAATACAATTCCAAGATCATGGGAATGATATCGTCGCTCGTGTGTATGTACGGAATACCGTCTGCACGATGTGATGCAACTCGTTCTACATGATTTTAATTGCATAATGATTACATAAATGAATTTAGTGAATAAATATGATATATATTACACTAATACCATTATGTAAATTAGGTATCTATAACCTAAAAATAAGAATAAGAATTTATTCGACAAAACAAGCATAAGAATAAAAAGAAATAAACACCCGAATAACAAGTGAAAATGAAATATTACTAATAAGAAGCTAAGAATATGACCATATATGATATCATAAAAATAATTATGATTTCAGAATAATTAAATAACATTATTTAAATCATTATTCATGATTTTAGGACACTTACGAAGCAAATCAGACCTAAGGTAAGGGAAAATATCACAATCTCATTTTTATCCGAGATTATTTATACTTTGGTATTTACTAGGGTGTATTTTATCATCCAAATACATGTTTCCTCAATATGTAATATTATTTATATCCACCAAAAAATTTTTAAGTCCAATTTTACCCTTCGGTGAGTTTTTAGTAAATGATATGAAAGGATTCTTTTTTCATTTTTCATACGAGGTACTTTTTGAATTTTCTGGCCAAGTACGAGAAGAATGTTTTTTAACTTATACGGCATGAATGGATTTTAAAAACATTATTTCCAAGACGCTTCCTTTACATGTTTTCAAGTTTATTTTTTATCAACTTATTTTAGTTTAAAAATTTATGACATGTTAAGAAAGGGAAAATTTTTTTGAAGTAGAAATGATATTTTCCTCAATAATGGAGTTCAAGTGTTTCATAAAAATCATTTTCCATCTAAGATAATATAAGGTCATGTTTCTATACATATTTTTACATTGATTTTATTATGTTATTATGGAATTATTTTTATGAATTAATTTTATCTTATATGGATTATGTTATGATGGCATGATGTTTAAGATTCCGATTTTTATTACATGGGTTATGCAACGATGTATGATTTTTTTTTAATTTTGTGGCACACATAAGAATTGTATCATTATGAGATGGGTGGGACCTATATCTCCCTCTAATACATTTGGTAAAGATTTTATATCTCATGAGATAGACATGGCTGGAACGGCAGGTTAAACCGGTTCAGTGAAATATGACTGAAACGAGGAATGAACTCGGTTCAGAAATGGACTTTGCCCACTAAGATAGTCTTGGCAATGAGTTTTGACTAATAAGAAATGATTCTCTATGATTATTTATGTATTCCAAAAGAATCATGTATTACTTTATGATTATTGTGATTACATTTCACTACCATGATTTATCCCATGTGATGAAATTATGATCTCTTTTGCAAGGTAAGATTTCCAAAATATTATGTTCATATGAATATGATTTGATTGATATTTCTTTTGTATTACCATACTGAGAATTTGAGCTCACCCCTTCTATGTTTTCAATTCCCCAGGATATAAATAATGGTTTTAGGTAAGAAAAAAAGGGAAGATCTTTATGGGAGATGTTGAAGATCTTTCACCACGATTAGAATATTATATTCTGAGTTTCCAAATACACTAAACTATTACGGTCCTTGTGTGTCTATTTTTTGTTATGTAATAAGTATTCCGCAAAAGTAATTTAATTTCCATATACGTCAAGCTTTGGGTCTCTACAATTGGTATCAGAGGAAAGGTTTAGTCAACCATTGGAATCTAGGATGCGAAAATGTTAGTGAGATCCCTAGAGATATTTCTAAGGTTTGTCTATTGATGTCCATAAGGATAAGTATACGTATAGGATATAGTCCTAGAACTATGGTAAAGATATTATAATTTAACCAAAGATGTTATATATTGAGGTTACTCCCCCTTTACTATGTTTTTTTTCCTAAAATGATTTTTGCCTCACACACTATTCTTTTTGGGTTTTAGAAAATGGCTGGAAACAGGAAGATTCACGATAATGGAGGATATGACGGACAATGGAATGATATTATTCATGAGCAACCAAATGAAACAGTATTTGGAAGTCCAAACATCGTTATTTTGCCTAATCAGAAATCTCATAATATGATCAATAATCTCAACTTTGGTAAGTTTCCCGAATCAGATAATAATAGAAAGATGGAGTTTCATGATGATCATAGAGGAAGGAAAGTTCAATTTCCCTCATGTAAATCGTATGGGAAGAGGCATTGGGGAGATTTTTTCAAAGGAACTGGAAGATGCTTTGGGTGTGGAAAAGAAGGACACAAAGCCAGTAAGCGCAAAGGAAAAGGTTCAGTTAACACCATGGACAAGGATAATGGTATTGCTACGACATCAACAATGATTAGATGTTTTAAATGTGGAATGTATGAGAATTATGCAAACAAATTCCCTAAGGGAAAATATTATGAAGAGTATCAGCGTGGTCATATGGGTAGTATTTATGTGGATGATGATGAGGAGATTACAAATGATATATGAGATGAAAGAAGTGTTAAAGCTCAGTCAGTTGTTTAAGAAGGTAGTGGAATGATTTTATGTTTATCAAGAGTTATGTTGTATAGTTAATGGTACTATGGAATAAAGAATCATCTAAGGATTGTTACACTATTGTTTTTCCTAAAGTATTTGAAAGTATATGTTGAATGGTACCGGTAACCATGAATAGTTATTCAGATATTTTTCAAAAGTATATGATATGCGCATAACGAAGGGATAAGAAGATAATGAGATTTTTGATTGTATTCATGAGATCATGAATTATATAAGGACTAAGTGATATCATGGTTTGAGTATATAGAATTTTGAGTATTTTGGTATGTGGAATGTGTTAACTTTTAACTGCATTCATGTTTTCACTAAGGTTCAATGGGTATTCATTCTTCAAGAGAATACATGATTAAGGTATTCACATGTTTGTAATTTGACTAATTAGATATATCTTATGATATATGGGGGATAAATGAGGGCATTCACGTTATTGTTATGTGACATTTCAAATAATCATTTTCTTTATACTATGAGCTTGTACCGAAGTATTTTAGATAAGCCTAAAGATTGGAATGGATTATGTTGGACATAAGTTAGTATTGTTTAAGGATATAACTTTTTTCGATATTATTTATCGGATGTTATAGTAATGTAGTTTTAGAAAAAGGACAACCTGCAAGACGAGCGACAACCCATCGCGTCGGAAAAGGCTGTGAGAATCGATCTCACAACAGAAGTGCGACTGGCCTTTATCACCTACCACTGGCCTATATGAAGTCCTCTATTAGTATAAACTAGTTTTATTTTATTAAGTGGTGTGATGGATGATGTATAAGTCCATTTTTGGAATGATATACAATAGATGGAATTATGTATATAACTATTTCTAAACTTTTGATATATGTATTACACCATTATAAGGAATCATATATATCTTGGATAATGAGAATAAAATCCCACATAGTTTATGATACATAGTTTAATGACACATTATCGGATCGTGAATGTTGTTTAGTGGAATGATGTAAGTTGGTTTTTTAATACAGTATAGAATAACCACAATATGACTAATGTGTGAAGGATACATAATAATCGATGTTGTGGGACATACATGTAGGTGACCATTCCTTGTTTTCATGTATGAAATATGTTCCTATTATGAATGAAGACGCACATGGAATATGGACCATTTATGAAATATGACTTTTAAGGAGTATTATCCTTAAGGAATGATGAATCATGGGGAATTTTTTACTTTTAAGGAATGATGACTCACATGGAATATGAAACATTTAGTAATGAATAATTTTAGGGAACAGAACCCATTCAGAAATGATTTTGGGAAGACTTATGGGTTTTTGGAATGGTCGACATCTAATACATTCCCATAAACTATAGGAAAAGTATGGATAATATGAGACATAGAGAATATAGAATAATGAGGAAGGATTTAGGGTTACACCTAGAAGGGGTGCTTATCTTATATATGGAACATTTTGTGAAAAAATGAATGTACTAGGTTCCCAGGTTTATAGGGTGCTTGATATGGGTCATCCAAGTTGTATTTCACAATCCACGAGAAGATTCATTGAAATCCATAGGATAAAGAGCCTTGTTATTATGTGAATACACCATCATGATTACAAAATTGGACTCAATTTTCTAGGTGAAAACTATAACAAAACCCATTATCCAGGGAATATAATATCCAAGTTGGGTACTACATCATGAAATATCCAATCATGTTCTTCAGGAGGATATGGAGAAGGTGTAATGGTATAAGATCAAATATAGAGGACCTCTATGATTGTGGACCTCTAATAGATGGTTTAGGAATAATGGGTGACATTGTATAAGGACGTGGTTATATTAGTGTCTAGGTATAGGGGTCTTGGTGACAATATTCAAATATATAGGGTAATTGGAGAAGTCTTTCCCGTGAATATAATCATGGATTATGCTTCACCCTAGTATTGAGTCTTGGGAGAAGGTTCTCTCTATTATGGAGGTCGGTGTGATGGATCTCCCCAGTATGTTGGATTCGGTGAATGTTATACCTAGAATATATGCTAGGTTTATTATTATCATTATAATGGAGTATTGAGTGATAGTTCTCCCTAATATATACACAGATAGATAGTAATCCATAGTATGGTTCCCCAGGTATGACTTTGGAATGAGGCACCAAGGTGTGTCATCCAAGATGGGGTCCTTTACCTTTGTGTTGGAGAGAAATTGGGGAAGAGTTATATCATTAATATCTTATTGTGATAAACCATAGGGTTACAAAATTACCCCAAATATCTATTAATTTTATTTTATGGGGGACTATTTATCGATCATGGGGGTCAATAGAATGTAACTTCAATTCAAGAATAATTTTTGAAGAGGTAGGCTGTGAATATGATTATATGAGGGATGGATGTGTATGATAGTCGGGCATGAAGGTAGTATGGGTTTGTTGGGATTATCATATAGACACAATTTCTTGAATGAGGTTTGCGCACATATAAATTACTTCATATGAGGGGCCTGTATGTGGTTGGGTGACTGAGGATCCATTGGTGGTACATTTCATCATGAATTTCCTCATAGTAGTGAGGTCTACAACCTTAACAATGGGGAGTGATAAATTTATTATATTCCTAATATTTACACAACAAAACACCCTATATAAATCATGTTCTAGACAATCACCAATACAATAAACCCTAAAAATAACATTACTCAACAATATACAATGCCACTTGAAACATCTTACAGGAAATATCACTTTTTATAGTATGTTGTTTCCCCAATATAATGATAACAACCAAGACACTTATCCTCGATTATCCAATTACACAATTTTCTGTCCCATCACTTGATGAAATGTCAAATTCTACTCTACCGAACCATACATAGCTATGTAAGGCTAAAATAAATCATGATTAACATTTATGGGTTACATTTATATTTATAACCAACAAAATTACATTGAAATAATTGATAGAAGTCCCAAAATTCATGATGCACTACATATCTTATTTCTACATACGTTTGAAAATCCCTATATAGTATTCCATGAAATCCCCATACACTATAGGCCCAATTTGAGGTCACACAAACCAAATTACACAATCTCTCCACCACAACTTTCTAGAAAATTCATAAAATTAATGTAAAATTAATAGACGACCATGCCTATAATAAAATGATAAATCCAACTCATAAATATATGTAGAATCTCTATTAATCATTTATATCAATCAGTTAAAATTAAAAATTCCAATATATAGATGTTGTTAAGAGAAATGTATACATAAAGAAGAACTAATAAAAAAATTGTTGAATGGAAAAAGAATCACTATTAGGGGAAACCTGAATAGATGGATTCCCAATAATATGAGTATTGTATATGGTAGATGTGTGATGATGATGGAGGAAAGGGAGAACATTACTCCTAAGTGTTTAACTATGATACATAATAAATAGGCTTGATGGGTAATTTTTTATATTACAAAATTTTAATTTTATTATTTTTTATAATAATTAACCCTTGTTCAATTTGTACTCATTTATTTTCAAACGTACAACTTATAGACTCCACTATCCCACATTCACCTAATGAATTGCACTAGATACCTAGAATTACATATTGTTCTTTACTATATATGTCTCTTTCTACCTACTAAAACTAAAATTATCCATAAACCTCCAAATTACTGTAAAACTTCTCTTAAATCAATCTTTTATATTAGACGCTCAAGTATAATACTTAATTCTCAATGAAAACATGCCATTATGTCCGTTCAAGCAATGTTTCTCCATTTACACTAATATTTTGGAAAAATGTCTCTAAAAAATTATCACCAATTAAAATACCAACCTAAATAAGTATCATTATACATATATATTTTCTTAATTTACATGTTTGAAAAAAATGAATATATACCTTGAATAATAAATGATACAGGAATCTCACCCTTGATTCCCAATAACTGAATTATCATAAGGATATCCCACTATAATTCATAAGTACCTATCTACAAAATTCTTCGTGAAATAACTTATAAAATAATCATTTATTCATGGTTTAAAATTCATGAGAAAATATGCATGATACCCCACCATTTAATTTTCTCCTCAATACAATCATAACTTATGGGGAAGGACATTCTAAAATCTTGTTCGATCGAAAAAATTATTCTTTAACCTTATTATAGTCAAAAAAACACCTAATCACTAATGTCAAAAGTATTCAAATTGTTTATTATATCTGAAATAGATTGCTAATTATTCAAAACTATATTTTAATATCACCTGAAAATCAAAAATTCATTCTCGACATCTATATTTAGATTCAAGGAACAAGAAAAATCATTAATATAAAAAAGTTCATTTTCAAATTCTATCATCATGTATTTTATTTTTCAATCATAATGTTTTATGAAATTAAATTCTCTAACTTCACACAATAAAATTAAATATTCACGGGCATTACTACGAGAATTTCTAAAAAAATACCCATTCTAATATATAAATCAAGAATCTAATATCACTTCTGATTCCCTTCTAGAATACAAGTTCATCAATTTTTTTCATTCTCATGGATTATTATGTGATAAAAAATCATATTTAACCAACCATTCAGTGGTTAAAGATATTTTCCTCTTAATACTTATTAAAGATAGTCATTTAATGAAAAAACTGAAACTAAACCTCCACTATGAATAGTTTGGATCTCCTAACTAATAACCCTTGATGTTCACCATAAATTACATATTAGAAATATTATGGTTCTGAATAATAAATTTTTCACATCCTACCATAGGATTGTCATTATAACTCACTTTTCATTTACTGAAACGTACATTTCAATTTTCACTTAAGTATCATTGCAAAATATCTATGCTCATAATAATCTAATTAACACACTGTAATTTAAGGGGTTTTATGATGTTTCACACTAACACTTACTAAGACAATGGCTTTTTATCGTCATGGAACATGTATCATATAAAATCATACAAAAAATGATAATAATTTAATCCTACATTCCAATAAATTCATAAACGCATTATCCATACACCGTGGAAGTACTTGAAAGGAAAATTTACTTTAGATCTATAAGGTTCATTCCTCTAAAATTAAATGGGATAATATTTACCATCCAATATATCATTATCCAGATTTCCTTTCTATCCTACCATGACATTGCAATCGAAAATATTGAGAGATAAGTAATCTATTTCATTTATATAAAACATCCTATTAAATTACTTGTATCGGGTTCAACGAAAAAGAATGTATTATAAATACTATTAAAATATTATTGAGAACCATTATAAGACATATTTTCTAAGGAATTTATTTCCTTACATAAATGATACAAGGAAGAATGATTTTTTAATCTCCATAATATTATCCATCCTTAGTTTAAAAAATCTACAAAACTATTAATTCTAATAAAGTTCCTATGAGTAATGTCTCTGGATATATAATCTTAGAGATGGAATATCGATCATCCCAATATAGCTGTCAACCTCTTATCTCCACGTTCATGGACATAAATTATTTACATATGTTCCTTCTTGTTTAATGACTATAAATAATTGATGTAACTTCAATGGAGTACTAGTCATATTAAAATTGAAGTAGATAGTATCAATCCAATTTTCAACATCTAAGAATTTCAATCCACCACTAAAAGTAAAATAGGAATTCTCATTTAATGAAAATATAAAATGAGTATCCACATCTTACCTTATAAAAAAATTATTATTTATGTCCATTAAAAAAACAATAAATATATATTTTATGGGTAATCCCTTTATATTATACAATATATGAAAGTAAATGCCTTATTATAACATAATTGTATTTAATTATGGTCTCTTTATCTCCCTCTAAACCCCGAAATCTTAAATTATCATTATCAAGTTTCATGGTAGTTAAAAAATTACAACTAATCATTCACACACATCTCTTAGTTACTTACCTAATGGACTCATCCACTATGGGACATATCAAATCAGTACAATTCATATACAACAAATCAGTTTTGGTACACATCCATTATAAAAAACATCCAAGACACTGATTATATAAAGATAACAAATTAAATGTTTTCAAAACAAACACACTTAAGGAAAACTACATGACAATTTTAAAAAAACCTTGGGACATCTATAACTCAAACCCAACATATAACTAACAATAAACATTGGAATCATGAATTATCTCAACATATATCGGAAAAAATCATTCTTGAATTAAATAATACCCAACTCATATCACACTGAGATAAATATCAATGAAAATTTATTTTTATTTTAAACCAACGCTCTGTACCAAATAAACAGAATACATAGCACAATATATTACATTGAAAAAATCTTGGAAATCAACCCAATAAAAATTTATATATTAATACAACACTAATATATTCTTAATGGAATATTATTTACAATATTTTTTCAATTTAATTAAAAAATCACATTTTTCCATCATATAAATAATATTTTAAAGAATATCTTAATCATTTTACCATCCATTTAGTTCAACTAATCAATGATTTATTCAGAAAATATATTCCTCACTCTCACAAAATCATGCACATTTCAAGTGACCCTACATGATAAAAATGATACATGAACATGTGCCTCATTCCACCGTGGTTGTTGAGTAAAAATACAAACTATATCTATCAACATTTTACTTCTTGAAATAAAATATTCAATAATAAAAACCAAAAACCATAATCCCATTGTCTTGTAATTTAGGCATTCACTGGAATAATTTTCTTGATGCTTATGTTCATATTCTATTCCATGTCGAAAAAAATATCATCTCCTTCAATATTATCCCAAGTAATGAAAATTAATAAATTAATAATTTAACACTATGATAATAATTTCAAATGTCCCCAACCAAATCATGATTCATACATCCTATGATAGGTCATTACATACCTCAAGCATGCGTCCCTAGATTTTAGATGATTCCAACTATAACCAAGGTTCTAAAATAATTAAGTAAACTATACTCAATGTGTTATGAACCCAAATAATAGTTCTATAAAATAAATCATAATACAATGAATAACATAAAATTAGAAAATGAAATTACATTGAATGTCATACCATGAAACATAAATAAATAAAATGTATAAATGCATTGGACAAAATATGTGATACAATATTAGAATATAAAAGTGACCACTTAATCAGATGATCATATTTATCATTGAAAATAAAATCAATATACTATGAGGATATACCACTATAATGAATTTAGTTTTTCTTCTTTATTTCTTATATATCATAATAGTGATACATCCAATCATACCCATTTATTAAAACATATAACTTAACCTATCATGTGTATAGTCAGCATGTCCCCCATGGTGTATTTGTTGGGTGTGATTATATAACACGATATTCCTCCAACATTGATATACCTAACATAAGACATTATATATATGTGTGAATGTATGATATTAATTAACGTGTATTAAAAAAAATATAAAAAAATTAGAGAAAAAATCTTTTTATACAATATCTAACAAATAAAGAAAAACATATTTATACATTACTACAAAGAAGTAACCAAAAAATATACCTTCAGTATTTTTTTCCAGGTGTCAACCATGAATTAGTAGAAATAAACCATTTTCGTTATGATATATTCTCAAAATATATGGAAAAGTGGGTGCATCCTTGTAGGGTATACCCAGAGGGGATAAATACATACTTTTTTTGAAAGGGAAGTATATCCATCAGTTGGAATGAAAATTGGATTTATATTTGAGAAATGTGAACATGAGTATGGGACCATAATGAATTTTCTTGTATATGACAAGGTATCTAAATATCCCACCCTTCATTCACCATGTACACCCTCTCCAAAAAAATATTCATTAATTTCTAATGACCCTCGACCTGAGCACCAAATAACGGATTAATTTTTTTACCATATTCATATCAATGATAAAAATAACAAAAATAGTTAATTTGGGAAAAATTCTTCTAAAAAAATTATCCTTCCAAAAATATTAAAACAATATATCTATTTATATAAAAATGAATAACAATAAATAGTAAACATGATTAGTATAATCCAATCTAGGAAAAATACTATTCATGGAATGAATGAAAAAATGAATTATATTATGTTTATCTAAAAATAATTATTATAAAACTAATGATTTAAAAAGATAATTACAATTTCTACTTTATATATCATGAAACATCATGTAACTCTCCACATTAACCATTTATGAGTATAAAAGAGAGAAGGGATCACGCTCCCTCAATAGGTCACCCCTCAATAACATATAGAACTACCATTGTCTTCATAAAATATAAATCATTTTTCCACGAGGCACATTATAAACGGGTATAAAGCCTTTATATTATATTCTTACACATTACATAAATGAACAACGTAGGTAAATACCATAATTGAAAACCACAAAATAATAAAACCTCATATTAATATCACATATGAATGAACATGGAAAATTAAACTACATTATAAATATATCTCTTTAAGAATAACATTGGTTCACCATTAAACTAAAACTAATCAAAGACCCTAAAAATCCATCAAGAAGGGACAACTCCCTACACATGAATGAATGTCAAATTATACTCTAGGGAACTATTAAAAGATATATAATATTCAAGTCATGGTTTGGTTCCCCTCATGTGTTGAATTTTTGATTTTTATTAAAAACAAATTTCAATGAAATAATTGTTATATAATAAAAAAAATCAAGATAGGAAACCCATTGAACACCAATCTATGTTCTAAGAATACCCGAGTTGCTTCAAGTGAATATCCAGGTCCAATAACACAATTCTATGTCCCATAAACCCATTTAATGATGTTTACCAACACACTATCAATGAAAACACATAAAAATTAAGGTAAAATACAAGGGTCCAACAACATTATATTTCTCGAACAAAACATATCCCTAATCAAGTTTTGAAAAACCTAAAAACAATAAGTTGAATTAAATCCTCCAATGTTTGGGATTTAGGGGGAGTGGGGAAGAATATATATACATCCAATAAAAATGTTTCCTAATGTATTAGTGTCATAACTGAGAGGATTATTCCATTTATGGATCATCAATGATACTGGTAATAAAAAATAAATAATATGGATAATGGAGTAGGGAAAAGCTGGGTTAACTCCCCTGTATCTAATCTGGGGAAATTTGAAATCAGCCCAAGGGTGACATTTTTTTAAATATAATTAAAAATTTAGTTTTTATTAAAAACATACCTATAGAAATGGAGTATTATATGAAAAAACCTTGGAATCCAATGTACACAACAATTATATATTTCAATGGGAATCCCATCGACTACATGGTGAATCCGACTAATTATCAGAAATAATCTTCATCCCATTGAGGAATATGCTAGCTTCTCCAAAAAACATGATCTTGTAAATTAATCATAAAAAAACAAATTTTCTATAAAATATTATTCAAATCAATCCTTTTACTTCAAAAGTAATTTCTAAAACTCGTTTATCTAAACCCACCAAAATATATTTTTGATTAATCATATTATTCATTGATTCCACTAAGAAATTAATGTACGAGATATTAAAATATTCACTTCATTGGTCACTAAAAAATGAATGAACATAAATTTCATAATACTAATTAAATAAGTGTACAACAATTAATATTTTCATCCAAGAGGAAAAATTCATCTTGATAAAAAATACCTACTATATGATTAAGAACATAACAAACTACACCATGATTAGGTCATCCGAAAAAAAGTGTTTGTGAGTTGTTTCATAAGTTAAACAACATGATATCCTTAGTTAGTGGATATATATATATATGTATATACCCATAATTATAACAACTACCAAGAAAAGATGACATTCCATGTGATATACATTTATCGGATTGTTAATATAATAAATCAGAAATAAATATCTCACTAGTCAACTATGTATCATATACCAGAATCTACTTTAACTAATCTAAAAATTTCATAAAAACAAAAAACATTCCATTGATATCATTTATTTAGGAAAAATAAAACCTTTAGGGGGTTATATCCATCATAACATCAAATGAGATAAATGAAAAAACAAACAAAATAATAATTAAAGAATTAATTTTTTTTGTAAAACTAGGATATATTACAATAAAAAAATACCCTCATAACCATTATCCTATATATCTAAAACCCAAATACAATACATGACTCTCATACTTTATCTACATTAATGGTTTTCCAAATGGATGAACTATATTATCCCCTAGAAGCTGTATATAAATATTTACATCAACCCTCAAAATGGTTTCAGGATTAATTTCTGTTTCAAGGATGTGTTTTTTGTCTGATAGTAATTCAATGGATATATAAATTTCTATTTTATTATAACAATACATGTTTATTTTTTCATGTATTCCAAGAAACACCGTATGATCAATTATTGGATTTATAGTATAAACAAATTATTTCATGGAATCTGATGTGGTGATGGGATCAACCATGTTTATCAAATTTTCAAAGGTGAGTTCTTTTAAAATCTTTTAACTAGTAACCAAAATATGGTGTAACAACAAAAAACCAAATTGAAAACATGAAAATGGTGTGTTTAAAATTATACAGTACCATGAAAAGATATATTCCAAGGTTAAGGGTCCGTATAAATATTAGGAACATGAGGATGATAAATCCATTAGGGATAACATCAAATCCAACATTGTATCTAAGTATTCATTGTAATTTTAAAATGAGGAGGAAGAGAAGATTTTATTGAGATGGAGGAAATGATACCATGGAGCAGTTAATGATGACATGTTTATATATTCTATAGGGATGAAAACTAGGTAGTGAAAATATTATTTTATTATCATTGAAAATAGTATATTATTTATTTATTATATCATAATATTGATGTGTTTCCATGCATAAAACACCAATATTAGTTCCTTTCATAAATTTTACTTTTTGTGACATGGATTTCATTAATTGTACTACATTTTATATCATTGTTATGTTCATGTTTAAGGTATCAATTTGTGACCAATTAATCATATTCTCATGTAATTAAATATTTGGATGTAAAAATTTTCACATTTTTGAATATTATTTACCATTTTTTTTATAAAAATTCTCTTACAATCATTGAATGAATCGTAAGTTAATATGTAGATTTTCGGCAATGATCCCTGAAATTTTTAGACAAAGAAGAATGGGCCATAGTCCCATTAAAAAAAGTAGATCCAAAAAATTCAATTCCAATGAACCTAAAAATATAACTGTAAATTTAAAAAATTATGGTGAACATTTCATTCCACTATGTGGGGAAAAAATTAAGTGGGTTTCATGGAAATCTAGGTGACCACAATTGCGGATTAAATTATATGCTGGATTTGAAGGCACATAACGTCATCACACAAATTTCATCATAAAAACCCAATGAATGATTCAATTGGAAGGATATTTTTATATATTCATTACAACAAAGACTGAAAATATTTTTCATCAACAAGACATATAGATTCATCATACTCCAATATCAAATTTAAACATCTAAATGGGGGATGAATCTAAACCTCTTTATGTAGTTAATGTTTAAAATTCCTATTTCCATTTATTTTTGTCCTGTAGTTTCAAATTCTAATTAAATTGGATGGATTTTAATATTTGTGGATCCAACTAATGCTCCTGATATCCCACTATAAGGATATAGTGCTGAAGGGATTTAGGATGCACCTTTTTCTATAAAAATTGTAATTTACACATTCATTTTGTAATAACACCTTAATTTTTTCGATGTATTTTTTCTCAATCATATTAGTTTCTTCGGAAATTTTTTTATGTCCTTAAATTATTCTTTAGAAATTATTTATATATTGATACCACTAAATTAGGTTGTGAATTAATTAGCAAAAAAATTGTTAAATTCCACACACAATGGTATAGTGCTCATTATTTAAATGATTCTCTTAATAAATTAGACATCATTAAGTCGACATGAAACTTCCATTAAGATATTTGAAATTCCCAGTCAGGATCCAAGTATCACAGCGAGGGGGAGGGGTGAATCAGTGATTTTTTTACCTTTTTATATTTCATACTTTTTGAAACAAACTTCGCCTCCTGGTAAAGATTTTCTTCCCTACAGAACACACACAATCATAAGAACACAACATTTTCAAGGTTCACTAATCAACAAGAGTAGCTACGTCCTTGGTATGGTATGGAAACAATACGGTACCACACAATCCACTAGAAAACATTCTTTTTATGCGGAATACAATGACTAGGATATACCCTTACACACGTGTTGCACTTTGAAAACTATCCAATAGAGAATGTGCTCCCTCTTAGCACAAATATTGTAATGTAATGATTCTTTTCTTCTTAAGGAACTTTCGAAAATGAAAAATTACAAAAAAATGTGGCACTTTCGTACTGAGAAGCTGGTAAGAAACTCCTGGTGCAGACAACTTGTGTGCCACTCACTACTTGTGTGGCTCTCTTCTTGTGTTGCTCCTGCTTACGTGCCATACTTCTTTCGCGCTACCTTCTTGCACGCCTCTGGATACATGGGGGACAAAACATGCATTCCAAAACATGGGTGACACCATTACCTACGTGCCACCCTTCTTGAGTGCCTCCCTGAACTTGAACGAAAAAACATGCGCGCCAGAACTTGTGCGCCAAAACATGTGTGCCAAAACATGCGCGACACCTAACTTGGGCGCCTTATAAATAACCCTCAGCTTGTACACCACTTCAACTTGTGAGTCATCCTCTGCAACTTGAGTGATTAGATCACCCTCTACTACTTGTCCGGACAGAGCTCAAATTTTCTATTAAGTGTTGAGCATTATAATGTGAGGAGGCTAGTCATCTATTTATAGGAATTTTTGTGACTTGCGTACCACATATACGGGCATGCCTCATTTGTGCACCACTCCATCACTTGCATGCCCATCCATCACTAGCGCGACACTTTCTTTCCTTTTTCAAATTTTGTTATGATGATTTTTGAATAAGACTTGAGTGCAACATGCACTTGAGAGCCAATACTTGCGTGACACTCTTGACTTGCACGACACTTTCTAACAGGAGCTCCACTTTATTTCCTTTTTCATATTTTGTTTGGATGATATTTGAAATATTACTTGCGCGCCACTTATACTTGTGATCCAATACTTATGTGCCAATAAATGCGTGCAAATAATTTCACGCGAATACTTGAATGCCCAAATGTGCACGCCACTCGTGACTTGCTTGCCACTATCTTTCAATTTCCAAAATCTCTTCTTTAAATTTTCCGATTTTCAGGACCCAAAATTTGGCAAACACTGAAAAATGGCACCTCCTTAAACTGTTCTTTTGTGCCGCCTCTAGATGGTCTATTTCTTTATAATTTATCTCTTCACTACTTCCCATAACCATTATTCTTCTTTCATCACGAACTCTTCTATTGTGATATATATCCTTTGATAGATCAGCATTAGCATCATCAGAGTTACAATGAGAAGTACTAAAACTTCCTTATCTTCCAGCAACATCATTCCTTCCAATCAAAACATTATATGAATGGAATCATTATTTCTCCTCCTTTCCATCATAAGGCTTGCATAAAAAGTTCTCCTAACTTATGATATTTGTGAAATACATATCAGCAATGCATCGTTTGGTTTAAAAGATTTTTACAAAGTGAGTTGATTTAGATTCTTTGATAACAAAAGACAAAACACTGTAACATCAAACTTTTCATACTTCATTATCCATCCCACATGGTCCCAACAATATTTTCATAAATCGATAAATAACCATTTTTATTTACTTTATAGGTATTTTTATAGGGACGTCATTGATATTATTTCATGCTATTAGATTCTTTAATTCATTCTAATATTATATTTCCATTCATTTACATATTTATTCTTCATTGTTACTGACTATAATGACTTCACATTTTGAGTTATAGTTTGATTAAATTACTTGGAATGGTCATGAAAGTATTACTCTACATGAAATGGTAATTATCCTTGTAATTTTTTAAGTATTAAATTTGATAATGATATTTTTGAAATATCTAATTGATTGAATATCACTTGAACAAATGAATGGAAAATTATTATGAAAAAAAATCAAATGTCATATTTTACTAACAAAACCACGGATTTTACAATAATCATTAGTATTTATTAATTAAGCTAAATTTTTATTTTTTATTTAATCATTAGTTATTAAAATAATGTCATTCCAACAGGTTGGAATCTTCATATGCAATCCTTCCATCACATAGTAGTGTCTATAGGTTTCTTTGTCATTCAATATGGATTTGATAACCCAAGTTTTAATAAAAGAAATAATAACTCCCTATAACATTTGTAAATTAGGGAACTACAAAATTTTGTATCCATTTTTTGGAACTCGTGTAAGTATATTAGACACTCACCTTCTTTTCTCACCCCAAATTATCTTTTATTACCACCATTTCAATTATTTTTGCAACTTTCTATTTGTCTCTATCTAATGAAAATTCATTCCAAATTTTAGTATACATTAGTGGAGCATCATCACCTATACTCAATAATAATCTTGGTAATGAATAAAATGGTAAATCCATATTGGGAATACCCACAATAATGGTATTTTATTGATAAAACCACAAATGAATATATCACACTTGATGAGATTTACAATCAATTGGATGAAAAATTCATAAAGGATAAATTCACAACCTAATCAAGGATTCATGAGGGTATAAAACCTTGTGTGCTTAATGATTTAGAAAATCCTATGTAGCATAATTCCAAAAAACATCATGAAAAATTATGTGAACAAATAGAAAAAATGAATTCAGAAGTTTAATAACTAAAATTATAACTACAATGAATTGAAACATTTATGGAACCTGTTACCACTCATGATCTCCTTTTAATATAACTAGTAGAAGAATATATTCTCTCATAATCCTATTATGAATTTAAAGAAAAACAAACCATTGTATTTGGGATAACTTTTTAGGATTAAAGAATTAATTATGAAAATTTAAATCAATAAGAAATTTATTTTTATTCAAAAGAGGCGAATTTGATATCATGGATTGAGTATGAAAAATATAATTCATTTGAATATTTTCATGAAACAACAAACACTAAAACATTGTATGAAATAAAAGACTCCGTGTTTATGCCCTTTAATTGTTATAATATATCCAATTTTTTGGTCGAATCATCTATTCAAAATGATCTATATATAGTGATAAATTTAGAAAATGAAACAGAGTTTGATTCAAAGTCCCATCCTATGTCTGAATTTACTATCCTATAAGAGATAAAAATTATTTTCCTTCCTTTATCTCTCAAGTATCCCTTCATAATGTGTATCCATGAACATTAAGTTAGAATTAATTCAACTCGTGGAACCAATAAATTATCAATGATCATTGATGTATTAGGAAAACTAGAGAATCAACTGGATCAATTGATTATAATATTCCTCATATTTTCCCATTCATTTAGAAGCATATTATTGTTAATAAAATGAATTATAATCCCAAAAAATCAATATTTATGAAGTGGAGACCAATGTATAACGATTGTATTTATATGTAGAAAGTTCCATGTTGAGCTTATTACTTTAAAATAAATGATTCATATATGATTAACGATCCTTTCTATTGTTTTTATTTAATTTTATTAAGTTATTTTCTAAGGGAACCCTGTTGGGGATTCCAATTTGACCATATCTCCTGTGTCTGATTTTTGGTAGTTAAATTATATTATTATTTCAAAACAAATCCATTCAATATAAAATTCAAACCTAACTATCAATCCCCCCAGGTGTTTACATAAGATGTGGGTCCAAATTGTTAAATTTCATTTTGATGGTTAATTAACTTCAAACCAAATGATTTAGTTCCATGTTTTCATTTCAAATCACTTCCCATCGTATTTCATCAAAATTATGATCTCTCTATTTTCTACTCTTTCGAAATTGTAGGAAGATTCATTCTATGTTATGGTAGTGATAATTGGTTAATTGTTTTTTGAAAAAATTGGGATTTCAGGGAGAAATTATGTTCATTTTCCTTGAATGAATCAATGTACATTGAGAGACATGAATCTAAATTATAAATATTTTTTCATTCCTTGAATATATTTTTAATGGACTTTTATGTTCTTGATATAGGTTTTGAAATGTGTGGTTTTACTTTGTCATTTTACGCACATACAATTTCACCCCATTAATAAAAATGACACAACGCATATCCATCGAATGTTTGGTCTATTTTTGAGATCTTGGGTTCCTTTTATCATAGCATGGGGTTTACTGAACCTTTTATTTTAATTTGAGTATACAACAAAAAATGAAAATAATTACCATGTAGAGAAATGTTTTTTCAAAATGTGTGTTTCATTTTTCACATTGGGATCACAACTCCATAGTTTTCATTCCCAGAGACATGATATACAACTAAAATTTAGAGAATTAAATTGACATTATGTGTGGAATTAGACACTTGAAGATTGTAACACTATAGTTGTCTTGAAAGTTTTAAATATTTTCTTCTCCTTTATAGTTAAAAAATAAAATAAAAAAATAAAAATTATTAACAAATAAAAAATTTCATACTCATATGATGGTTTAATGTTATTACCACATAGAGCTTCATTTGTTACCTTTGGACAAGAAAATGGGCCTCGTGTCTTTTTTGGTACAAAAAAATCATCATACTTAATTGAAATATTATGAAATGTGTTGATGAATGTTAAACAAAGGAATTGGGTTTGGATTGGGATGTGCTTGGGAACATAAAATGTGTGAAATGATTTTGATTGGATTAATTATATTTTAATGATTTCTTTTGGTGATAATTTTATGTTAAGAGTTTTTTGGTAAAATGGAATTATATTTCATATGTTTTGTTGTAATTTTTGCTCAGAACTAGAAAAAATCACATTGGAGGTTTGATTAGAAACTATAATAGTCCAATATTAATTTTTTATATTATAATATTGACTTTTCTAAATGTCCATAAACACCAATTTTAGTTAATTTTCCAAAATAAACTTAATTTCATATCATTATTCAATTCATATATAAAGTATCAATTTAGGTCCAATTAATCATATTTTTTGAAATTAATTATTTTTATAAAATGAATTTCATATTTTTTTAATTTTATTTTTTAAAGGTATTACAACATTTTATCTTTTTGGATCAATGGTAGAATCACAAGAGAATATGGTGAATTTTGGTGATGAATGCAGAAATATCAAGACAAAACATGATTGGCCTTAGGACCATCTTGTAAATTTGGAGTCCTAAAAATCATGTATAATAAAGCTAAAATTTATACAATGATTAGGGTAAATTATGGAGAATGTTTCAGTTAAATCTTACCAACTGAAATTTTGAGGTTTTCATGTGGATCAAGGTAGTTCATGATAAGGACTAAGGTATGGGAAATATTTGAAGGCCCATAACGTTATGAAACTATTTTCAATATAACATCCTAATGGATGTCAAAGTTGAACAAATTTTTTCAATATATTTAGAGGACACCTTGAGGATGATATTTCCCATCAACAACCAATACCAATTCATCAATCTTCAATTAAAATTTTGAAAATCATAAAAGTTGATGAATCTGGTCCAATTTTTTGGTCAAAGGTGAAAATTCCATTTTCCTTTGAATTATCTCGCACATTATACAATCATAATTAAATGGGATGAAATTAAATTTTTGGTAGTATTTATAAGTCTTTTAATATAAATTCATAATGATCTTGTGGATAAGGGATTTAGGATATATTTTTTCTTTAAATTGATATTTTACACTTTCATTATGTAACAACACTTAAATATTTTCCATGTATATTTTCTTAGTCATATACATTTCTTAATAAAATGAGTTGTTATTATTCAGTTATTGGTTCATATTTATTTAAATTTTTATAATTTTGAATCATGATGTGGTTCTATTAAAAAAATATTATTAAACTCCTCAACCAATGGTGAAGTTTTCAATATTTAAATTTTTATATTCTTCAATAAAACTTCATTATGTCGACTTACACATTCCATTGAGATCCTTTCAATAATAGTAGGACACCAGTTAGTGGTTTCACTATAGGTAGTATCTTATGGATCGATTGGGTGTTATTTGAAATGAATAAATTCATTAATTCATTCTATAGTTTTATATTTACATTATTTGACTTATTTATTCTTCATCAACACTAATTATATTGACTAGAATTTGTTTAGTGATAGTATGATCCAATTACTTGTGGTATTCACGACTGTGTTCTTATAATTTAATTTATTATTAGCAATGGAATTGTGTAAGGATTAAACTAGAGAATGATATTGTTTTCTTATCTCATTGATTGGATATCTCTTGAACTAATGAAGGAAATATTAATAATGAAACAATTTCATCCCTTATTTATATAAAAAAAATCTTGTATCAGCCCATCATCTTTAATTATTTTACTTCAAGCCATTGTGCTTATTTATCTGTTTTCATAAATTGACTCATGATTTTATAAAATTATATCAATCCAACAAGTTTTCCACATTATATCCAAACATCACATAAAATCATAGTGTCTATAGGTTTCTTATTCAGTCTATAGTGATTTGATAACCCATGATATACAATAAGAGACCACTTAAACCATATAACATAGGTAAATTTGGGTGTAAAACTTATTCTTATACATAGAAATAAATGAAGGAATGATCGGTGAGTAATCTAATAAAATACATGGATTGTTATGAAAAATACAAAGGATAGGAAAGAGTAACTAAAATATTTTATGATCCCATATATTTTAAGGGGATTATAGAGGTATTCCCCTCATATTTATTAAGAAAAATGCAATGTATATTGAAATATTATTAAAATATTGGGACGTAGAAATCCATAAGGGAAATCTATTATACTTTGAGTCGACATTAGAAGGGATAATCATATTATAGAAGAAATTATATTCAAGGGGAATAAGTAATGTATATGTTAAATAGATATTATAAACACCAGACATAAAACATTAGATTTATATATTGGAAATTTTTTAATAAATTACAATATTTTCATTTTGAATTTTATAATCATCAATATCGAAGGAACCCTTCATCTTCAACCTTTACATGATGTCTGAGATATGACTATGATGTTCTAGGATAATACTTCTACCTAACAAATTGAATTTATAAGTTATTTTATTGATTTTGTTAATTTGAAATATAAGAATATTAGGAATCATTTAATTGAGATCATGAATCATCTATGTGGATTTGAAATCTAGAATTTGTGTGACCCTTTTAAAAATAGTTCTTAGTCACCAAAAACACCATGAATAAATCATTAGTTCCACTTATGTATTTAAGAATGTTATTTTAATCTATATAGTGACTCTCTATGGTATAGGGTTTTGGTCTACTAGTAAAACCCAAATCATACAGACCATCAGT
Organism: Viscum album; assembly: GCA_963277665.1. Classification (NCBI taxonomy): domain Eukaryota; kingdom Viridiplantae; phylum Streptophyta; class Magnoliopsida; order Santalales; family Viscaceae; genus Viscum; species Viscum album. The sequence continues at coordinate 323,745,251 of OY728152.1, read as the reverse complement.
TAGACTACAATACATGTTATAGAGGATCAGTACAATTTCATGAACATTGGATTTCCATTCCCTGAATTTATATATTAACCAATTAAAAGTACATTTATACTTTTTAATACCCCCAAAATAATTTATGGGTACTGTGACAACCTTATTTCATCATTATTTTACATATTAAATATTTAGGGTTATTATTTAATTTTTAAATATTTGTGAATTCATAATTTTTTTTAATATTTTTAATATTTTATGGTTACCACATGGTTTCCACATGGTTAATGAATGATCAGTCCAAACCATGAAATTTAATAATATGGGGTGAGAGATATTTATTAAATGACACATGGTTGGAGAACTTTTAGGAGTAACTATATGGACTTAACTTATACAGTAATCTATTATATTAACTACTATGAGGATAAAAATTAGCTATGGGAAAACATGAATATTGTAATTATTTATATGTATGTGATTTTCCTATTAAGTAGTGGTTCATGTCTAGGTCATGGTTAGGAGAAAATATTTTACCGCACATTTAGTAAGATAAAAAAACATTAATGAATTGTTCGTATTTTTTCCCGGGTTCAGGTAGCTTTTAGGTCTAACCATGTGATAGGTTGCACCTAGATTCTAGTATAAGATAGATGAGCAGATCATGGTTTTGTAAACCATGTGTCCAAACCAGGAATGTTTCACAAATTTTAAATTTATGAATATACATTTACATCCATTATTGTTTTTATTCTAATTATCATTCCTACCAATTTGATATGGATGATTTAAAGGGAGAGCACTTGAATTTTTCATGTTCATTTCAGAGATTCGAAAGCATTTTCTCATGAATTATAAGTGGATTTGGAAGGTGAATATTCATTCCTATCCACCTATACATCCTTCATCTATTTCCTCTTGGTTTCATCTTATCTCAAGAACCCTAATGGAAATGGTGGTTAGACCTATGGTTTAAAATGTTCTAATATTTTGTTTATAATTATGTATTGAATGTTGAGTCCATTACATTTGATCTTTTTTAATCTATCATATTATGTGACTTTATTCTGATATAATGAGGTATATTTTTTTTACAAATTACATTTTATTTTTATGATAATGTGATGATTCAGTTTCTGGAATTATTTTCCTATCATGTTATATAAATATATGATATTATTTAATGGTTTTAATGATTTTGTTTACATAATCTACAATTGAAAAAATGAATATTTTAAGATTTTATACATCTAAATTTCTAATGTAATTGATTATGAATTAAAAATATTGTTTTAAATTCCTACTAGGATAATTTCAAAGGAATTATAAAATTTATGGAGTTTTTTGAATTTATATTACCATTCAAATAGGATAATTCATTTTTCAATGTGATATTTTAAATCAATGATATGTATCTATTTTATAAAATTTACCTTGATATTTTATGAATAATTATCTATTTTATGATATTTAAATCCAGAGATTCATTCACTCTGACACATATTATATATTATGTAATTATGTTTTCTATATTATTTAAAAATAATAACAGTTTTGTATCCCATGGATGTTTATATAAATATGTTTTCTAGGTTTGTTTTGAGGGATCATTTCCCCATTATATATATATATAACATGATCATTAGGAAACCCATGCTTTTAAACCCCATTTAATTGTTCTTTATAAATTTGTTTCAATATATATGATAAATTTATTTTTTATGATATGCATTTATATTTATATATATGTGAATGTGGCAATTAATTTCGATGGAATTAGATATAACGCCCCGACCTAGTTACCCAGAGTCGGTGCATTATTATATAACATTGGCATGATCACATGAAAGATCAAATCTCAAAGACTGATTGGTTTAGTAGCATTGGAAACACTAGATATATTCATATAGTTTTACATTACATCATAAGGTGAAAAACAACTACAACAAAAAAGTCTCCATAGTCCACACTCTTATCCCCTCACACTATCCCTACAAGTCATTCATAAATTACTTCTTCACATCCTGGGAAAAATAAAACATAGAAAAGGTGTGAGCTCAAAAGCCCAGTATGGATAACAATATAGCATAAACATTCATAAATAAGAATAAACATTTAAGGCAATGTATAACTAAAACAAAAGACTTTTAAACTTGAACATCAACATAATATAGAAAAAGTATAATGAAATAATGCCATCTACTTGTTCACATGTATATTCTACTAATCAAATAATCACATGCAGTATCAATAACCACTTTCATAATGATGGAATTTCATAATGCCTGACTATCATAACCACATAGCCAAGGCCTTGTGCCAAGACTACAAATATGATTTTGCCAAAGCCTTGTGCCAAGAAACTAGTTTGTCTCATGAGACCTACCGATGCATAGAGGATCTATAGCAGGCTCCACCTATCACATATTATGTCCAATGCATTCCCATATGAAAAGGTTTAAACATAACATAAACATTCGTATTAAAAATAGCATACGAAATGTCAATACTTTCACCATTAACCATGAATGGTATAAAAATAGCACATCCACAGTCAAACATATCACAAAACCTTCAATACAATTTAGAAGTTTTGTATCATCATAAATCAACTTCAAATAATCTTAAAATCCATTAAAGGATGTTGACATAGATGAAAAAAACTATTTGAGAGAAATATCTATTTTCTAGAAAGCAACGAAATGTCACACATTTATAAAGGAAGAAATTTAATATAGATTTTTGAATGAATGTGTCCCATACCACTTTGAAACTTTTGAAAATAAATATCATTTCGAAAAATTCATGTCCATATAAATAAGTCCTTAAAATAATTTTGAAAACATGGACATTAATTAAAAATATTTAGAAAGATAAATCTTTAAAACATTTAAAATTATGATCTTGATAAAGAGTACCTTTCAAAAAATTATTAAAATAGTCATTTTGAAATCATTTAAAAGTAACATAATTATAAAAAAACATTTACATTGAAAATATTCTTATAATCTTGTAATGTAATCTTTGAAGATTTTATAACAGCGGTAAATAGCCGCACCCAACCTATAAGTAAAAAAAACATTCTTACCTTAAATTTGTCGAAAGGTAAAAAGTTCCTTGTTTGGAAAACGACGGAAAGATTCCTTTAAAAACACATAAGGGTATAAATGACATTAACCCATATTCTTTGTAAATTGTAAAAATTTTTTGAAATACATTTTGAAGAAACATGCATGTGGATGACAAAGAAATCCCAGTAGATTATTACGTATAAACAACCTCGAATAACGAAGAGATAGTGAAATAAACCCTTGCCTTGTACTTTTCCTTGGTTGAGGGTAGGTTAAACTTGTGTATAATGGTGAAATAATTGTTATTAAATTATACAAGAATCATATATATTAATATGATATCATATATGATCTTTTAACATTTCTTTGTTAATAATATCTTAGTATTATCGTCGTTTCGGGTGTTAACTTAATCGTTTTCTTTTATATGTTTTGTTATGTAATCCATGTTTGTCATGGATAGGTTGTATCTTATTCATATCCTGAATGATATCAAGTCCTTATACATTATTTTTAAATCATCATATGATTATTATACCTGAATGGATACGATGGAGAATGAATCTCATTGCATTCGTGGAGACGGTAGTCCATACGTACGCACGAGTGACAATATCATTCTTTTGATATTAAAATAATATATAATTGTAGAGTATATCATATATACAGAATCATTATCAAGTTATATTTATTAGTTACATGAGTTACACATCATTATTATACCCATCCAAATAATAATATATTGAATAACAATTACCCCACGACGTGGAGACGGTAAGCCGTACGTACGCACGTATGGTGACATGTTATTCAAAGGGTTGATAGAATACTAAATATGGTTGTACCATATTTATAAAAACATCATAGTATATATAAGATACTGGAGTTATTATTTTAGAATGGTAATAAAAAAGAAATAATAAGTGCAAGAAGAAATTAATTTGAAAAAGGGTGGTGAAAACATTACCTCTTCTTCGTGTTATTCATTTTGATTTGATCAAAAGGGCTCTTTAGGATGGCTTTCTGATCAATCTAAGTCCTCTAGGTTGTATTGAAGGAAGTTGAGAGAGTATTTGGGAAGATTTTGTCCGAACCAAATGGCTTTGAAGGTATGAAGAAATGAGAAGGATGAGTTCCCTTTTATAAGAGGAGTTAGGGGCACCTTTGGAAAAGCTATAAATATTAATTTATAATAAATTCATATTCGGTTTCTAATGGATCCTGAGTTTATTATTCAACGGTTAAAGTGGGGATATGTCTAAAAACATTCAACCAATATAATTTAGATAGGTTTGGGTCATTATATTAACCTTATATTTTTGTTTTAACTCTTAGTTAATTAGTTTGACATTTACCATGTCACTTTGTATTTTTATATTATATAGTTAATAAACGTACTATATACATCCAAGAGAACCCCAAGTGGTCCATTAATGATATAAATATCATGATATAAGTCTCTTGGGCGAACATTAGATTTTTAAGAATTTAATATCAATTAATAATATAATATATGTTTTAAAAACTCTTTTATGTCAATTTTGACACTATTCAATAGTTGATTTTTGTGAAACTCATAACAGAATGATTACTTCAAGAAAAGTCGATTAAATCACTCCTAATATGTCATATTATCCTAGAAAATTAATTTAATTCATTAAAAGTCTCAAATATCTATTTATTTGGGTATTTATAATATCAATTATTTTAATTTTTCACTATTATGGTAATTACTCCATCGTCATTGTGTCAGAAATAAATAAACATATATAATGTCTAAAAAATATAAATAAAATATCATTATGTAGGAAATATTACTATATTTCTAATGAATATTTACAATAGAATTTATCTTATATATAACCCTATATTAAAAATGATTTAGTAAATTAACTTTGATTTTAACACTTTTAACTCTTCTTTGAATTAAATAATATTAAATGTCCTAATCTAATCCAAGTGGACCTAAATGATAATATTATATTCCTATATTTTTTTTTGGGACGAGATACACGTGTCCAATAGAATTAGGACATGTTTTATGGTAATATTAATATCATTTTTACCCTTAATTACCCTATTTACTTTTAACCGTGGTAAATAAAAGTAAAAAGGTACTATTCACCAAAAAAATATTTTCATCTCATTGAACCACATTTTACTTCTTGATATTAACCGTGTCTCTCGGATTTTCGAAATTCCAATCACAAAAGTGGTAAAATTATGTTTTAGAAAAAATTTAGCTTTTTAACTACCACTTAGTAGTTTCACTATTCATAAAAAATTGAAGTTTTTCAGAACAATGCCAAAATTTCACCCTAAGCTATAATTTATATTCCGAATTCAAAAATGATGTCTATTTTACAGAATTCCATACATATAAGTTGCATTAATTAATTTTATAACTAATTCCCACTGTCACAACAAATAGCGTGTTTTTAAGAAACAATATATATCAAACGATTGACAATTGTTTAGGCCCAATTTCAAAGTAAAATTAATTATAATGAACACCATTGGATAAAATGGTAAAAATATATTCTAATTATACTTTAAAACCACTCAAATTCATCATTTATCATTGTTACTTTTCATTAAAAATGTTGTTTTTAATTAAAATTTAGTAATTTTCACTATTCATCAAAATATTAATGTTATCCGAAATGTACCAAAATTTCACCATAGGCTAATTTTGATATTACAAATCCAAAAAATGAAGTACATTTTGAGAGATAGAATTTATAAAATTTCAAAAAGTAGGTATTACTATTCATAACGGCTAGTTTTGTAAGTCATGGTGCGCTTTAACTCGGTGTTGCGTGTAGTGAAAGTTATTGAATTATTTTTAAGAAATAACACACTATAAAATCATGGGGTGTTATATACTCCCCTCCTTCAATAAATTGCGTCCTCATAAATTGAAATTGTTCTTCGAAAATAAAAGGTTGAAAATAATAAATATCTTTGTGGGAAAACCCACATCGGTAATTTGGTTACTAAAATATAGTCTTAATATGAGGAAAAGAGAAATGAAAGGGTCACCACCAAATTATGATCTCAATTAGGAGAACATTGGTGGAAATTAGAGACATATAATTGGAGGAAAAACATAAATATTTATAGGTAGTGATTGAGGTCATCAATCACAAACAAGTGTAAAATTGGGTCCTTAAATTCATCAATCTATGATGATTTGAAATACCATCAATTCAACAAAACATAGGATATTAGGATGACACATTTTTTGTTTTAGGATTCCTTAAATAAAGTATAATATTTAATTTCTTCCTAGAATAAGAGAAAAAGAAAAATATATTCTTGACAAGTAGAGTTCCATCCTTTAACTAATTTCTACCATAGACTCATATTTCACCCTAAAAGATAATAGAACTTAAAAATATTATTCTATTTATGCTATTCGTATAGGGTTAAAAAATGAATTTATAATTCATCTAGAAGAACCATCAAAAAACAACATTATTTCATCGAGGACATCACGTGGGTCAGTGGTAGGTGATACACTTTTGTCGCCCTTCGGTTGTGGGTTCAAGTCTCGCGGCCTTGCCGTATGCGACGGGTTGTCACCCGACCTCCCGGTTGTCCTTCTATGGCAATCCAAAATAATCCCAACTACAACTATCCAAAATACTACAGTCCAAAATTTATAAGGAAGGTAAACACAAAAAAGATCCTTTTTTCGGTGTAATAACATGTGAACACCTTCATCACGTATTCTTTTAAAACACTGCAACATCCTGAATTATTATAAAAACTTATTGATTACATTCATGATCCCTCATTCCTTAAAGAATACTAGATATACTCCTTCAATCCAAAAATGTTTTAAACCCCAACAATGATGGAATATATAAATCATTAATCAGTTTCAAGGTAGTCAAGAATATCCAATATAATTTATCCAAATCAATCATGTATTATTCCAAAATCACTACCTCGGTATCATAACTATATTATGGTTTATCATTCTCTCAACCATATATTTTCCAAAAATTTATCCTGCTATTGAGTCACTTTTATTTGTTCCACACAATCTCAAATCCTTAATGAAATAGTACTGTAGTACAATCCTTATATACTCCATAATTATTATAACAAGTACATTGTTAATACACCACTCAAATGACATAATCAACATAGGAACTCTAATCATTCCTCTTCATATGTGTTAGTATCATAACTTGATTATTATCAATTAGCATCATTTGCGGCATAGTCTTATGACTGGGACATAGGTTCGCGTAGTGTCCAAACTCCTTGCAAATGAAGCATTGAACATTTGAAACCATTTTCTTAGCATTACAGTCACATACTTTGTGCCCTTTTCCTCCACACTTATAACAAAATCCCATTCCTTTCAGGCAAGTTCCAAGGTGTTTCTTCCCACAATTATCACATATGGGAAAATTATTATTTTCCCTCTTCCCTTTATCCATCATTCTCTCTTCCATCCTTTTCTTCTCTTTCTTCCCTTCAAAGTCATAGGACTCAGTAAACTCTTTACTTATCTTATCAACAAATGATATAATTTCTTCATATTATGATAATACATGGGAGACTATTTCTCTTACAAATTCTGGCATAAGAACATGAAAGATATGATCCTTCTTTCACTTTGGATCATGTGTATTGTCGGAGTTCTCATTCCTTCTATTGGGAACCATTTCTAAACAATGGCATAAACTAGATCAGTTTGTGAATCAAAATACATAATCCTATACTTACAAAATACTTAACATAAATTGAACTATTTATGGATATAATCTATAATCATGAGAATTTTTTCTTTGAGGAAGTATATACTCATAAATCCTGCATAATTATTTGTAATGAAAATGAGAGTTATCCTAAGCAAATCCCTCAGAAGTGGCGTAACCAAGAGTGCAGCAAGGCCCATTGTCGTGCACCAGTTCCCATTCGAGTCTATCTCAAAGCTGTGTTTTTAGGTTTTACCCCTAGGTACATCTGTGCCATAGCCGCCTCTACCTGCTCATATCCATATAGGGATGTATTTCTCGGAAAACTCACAAAATATCTACAATACCAAAATTCTAGGAAGTTCTTCTATACTAATCCTTAATGTCCATCTTAAATATATGTACTCTAATCAGAGTTTATCTAAATCTAGTTTCCAAGGTTTGTACTAAACTTCCTCTGATACCAACTGTAATGCCCCGACCCCAGTTACCCAGAGTTGGTGCATTATTACATAACATTGGCATGATCACAAGAAAGATCAAATATCTAATGACTGATTGGTTTAGTATCCTTGGAAACACTAGATATATTGATAATGTTTTACATTACATCATAAGGTAAAAAACTACTACAACATCATAGTCTCCATATTCCACACTCCTATCCCCTCATGCTATCCCTATAAGTCATTCATAAATTACTTCTTCACATCCTGGGAAAAATAAAATATAGAAAAGAGGTGAGCTCAAATGCCCAGTAAGGATAACAATATTGCAGAAACTTTCATAAATAAGAATAAACATTTAAGGCAATGTACAACTAAATCAAAATCCTTTTAAACTTGAACTACAACATAGTATGGAAAAAGTAAAATGAAATAATTCCATTTACTTATTCACATGGATATTCTACTAATCGAATAATCACATGAAATATCAATAACCACATTCATAATGATGGAATGCATAATTCCAGACTATCATAACCACATAGCCAAGGCCACGTGCCAAGACTACAAATAAGATTTTGCCAAGGCATTGTGCCAAGACACTAGTTTGTCTCATGAGACCTACCGATGCATCGAGGAGCTATAGAGGGCTCCACCTGTCACATATTATGTCCAATACATTCCCATATGAAAAGGTTTAAACATAACATAAACTTTGTATTAAAACTAGCATACGAAATGTCAATACTTTCACCATAAACCATGAATGGTATAAAAATAGCACATCCGAGTCAAACATATCTCAAAAACTTCAATACAATATAGAAGTTTTGTATCATAATAATCAACATAAAATAAGCTTAAAATCCATTAAAGTATGTTGACATAGATGAAATCAAAACTATTTGAGAGAAATATCTCTTTTCTTGAAATCATTGAAAAGTCACACATTTATAAAGGAAGAAATTTAAAAAAAAAATTGAATTTAACTGTCCCATATCACATTGAAACTTTTTAAAATAAATATCATTTCAAAACCTTCATGTCCATATAAATAATTCCTTAAATCATTTTGAAAACATGGACATTAATTAAAAATATTTAGAAAGATAAATCTTTAAAACATTTAAAATTATGATCTTGATAAAGAGTACCTTTCAAAAAATCTAAAAATATTAATTTTGAAATTATTTAAGAGTCACATTATTATAAAATAAAACATTTACTTTGAAAATATTATTATAAGCTTGTAAGGGATGCTTTGACGATTTTATAACAGTGGTAAATAGCCGCACCCACCATATAAGTTAAAAAAACATTCTTACCTTAAATTTGTCGATAGGTAAAAAGTGCCTTGTTTGTAAAACGACGTAAAGATTCCTTTAAAAACACATAAGTGTATAAATGACATTAACCCATATTCTTTGTAAATAGTAAAAAAGTTTTGAAATACATTTCGAAGAAACATGGATGTGGATGACAAAGAAATCCCAGTAGATTGTTACGTATAAACAACCTCGGATAATGAAGAGATTGTGAAATAAACCCTTACCTTGTACTTTTCCATGGTTGAGGGTAGGCTAAACTGCTGTATAATAGTGAAATAATTTTTATTAAATTATACAAGAATATTATATATTAATATGATATCATATATGATCTTTTAACATTGCTTTGTTAATAATATCTTAGTATTATCGTCGTTTCGGGTGTTAACTTACTCGTTTTATTTTATATGTTTTGTTACATAAGCCATGTTTTTCATGGATAAGTTGTATCTTATTCATATCTAGAGTGATATCAAGTCCTTAAACATTATTTTTAAATTATCATATGATAATTATACTTGAATGGATACGATGGAGAATGAATCTCATCGCGTTCGTGGAGACGGTAGTCCGTACGTACGCACGAGCGACAATATCATTCTTTCGATATTAAAATAATATATAACTGGATAGTATATCATATATACAGAATCATTATCATGTTATATTTATTATTTACATGAGTTACATATCATTATTATAATCATTCAAATAATAATATATTGAATAACAATTACACAACCACGTGGAGACGGTAAGCCGTACGGACGCACGTATGGTGACATGTTATTCAAAGGGTGGATAGAATACTGAATATAGTTGTACCAAATTTATAATAAAATCACAGAATATATAAGATACTGGAGTTATTATTTTAGAATGGTAACAAAAAAGAAATAAGAAGTGGAAGAAGAAATGAATTTGAAAAAGGGTGGTGAAAACATTACCTCTTCTTCGGGTTCTTCCTTTTGATTTGATCAAAAGGGCTCTTTAGGTTGACTTTTCGATCAAACTAAGGCCTCTAGGTTGTAGTGAGGAATGTTTAGAGAGTATTTGGGCAGAGTATGGCCGATCCAAAAGGCTTTGAATGTGTGAAGAAATGAAAGGAGGACTGCGCTTTTATAAGAGGAGTGAGGGGCACCTTTGGAAAAGCTAGAAATATTAATTTATAATAAATTAATATTCGGTTTATCATGGCTCCAAAGTTGATTATTAAAAGGTTAAGGTGGGGATAGGTCAAAAATCATTCAACCAATATAATTTAGAGAGGTTTGGGTCATTATATTAACCTTATCTTTTGGTTTTAACTTTTAGTTAATTAGTTTGACATTTAGCATGTCACTTTGTATTTTTATATTATATAGTTAATAAAAATACTATATACATCCAAGAGACCCCCAAGTTGTCCATTAATTACATACCTATCATGATATATGTTTCATGGCCGAAACTAGATTTTTAAGAATTTAATATCAGTTAATAATATGATATTTGTTTTAAAAACTCTTTTATGTCAATTTTGACACTATTCAATAGTTGATTTTTGTGAAACTCATTACAGAATGATTACTTCGAAAAAAGTTAATTAAATAAATCCTAAGATGTCATATTATCCTAGAAAATTATTTTAATTCATTAAAAGTCTCAAATTATATTTATTTGGGTATTTATAATATCAATTATTTTCATTTTTTACTATTATGGTAATTACTGCATCATCATTGTGTCATAAATAAATAAAATTATATTATGTCTAAAAAATATAAATGAAATATCATTATGTAGGAAATATTATTTTCTTTATAATGAATATTTACAATCTAATTTATCTTATGTATAAACCTATATTAAAAATGTTTTAGTAAATTAACATTGATTTTAACTCTTTTAACTCTTCTTTGAATTAAATAATAATAAATGTCCTAATCTAATCCATGTGGACCTAAATGATAATATTTTATTCCTAAGGTTGTTTTCGGGTCTAGATACACTTGTCCAATATAATTAGGACATGTGTTAGGGTATATTAATATCATTTTTACCCTTAATTACAGTATTTACTTTTAACCGTGGTAAATAAAAACAAAAAGTTACTATTCACCAAAAAAATATTTTCATCTCATTGAACCACATTTTACTTCTTGATATTAACCATGTCTCTTGGAAATTTGAAATTCCAATCACGGAAGCGGAAAAATTATGTTTTATGAAAAATTTAGTTTTTTAACTACCACTTAGTAGTTTCACTATTCATAAAAAATTGAAGTTTTTCAGAACAATGCCAAAATTTCACCCTAAGATATAATTGATATTCCGAATTCAAAAATGATGCCTATTTTACAAAATTCCAAACATATAAGTTGCATTAATTAATTTTATAATTAATTCCCATTGTCACAACAAATAGCTTGTTTTTAAGAAACAATATATATCAAAAGATTGACAATTGTTTAGGTCCAATTTCAAATTGAAATTTATTCTAATGAACACCATTGGATAAAATGGTAAAAATATATTATAATTATAATTTAAAACCACTCAAATTAATAATTTATCACTAATAATTTTGATTAAAAAAGTTGTTTTTAATTAAAATCTAGTAATTTTCACTATTCATCAAAATATTAAAGTTATCTGGAAAGTGCCAAAATTTCCCCTTAGGCTAATTTTGATATTATCAATCCAAAAATGAAGTCCATTTTGAGAGATACAATTTATAAAATTTCAAAATGTATGTATTACTATTCATAACGGCTAGTTTGGTAAGTCATGGTGCGCTTTAACTCAGTGTTGCGTGTAGTGCAAGTTATTGAATTATTTTGAAGAAATGACACAATATGAAATCTTGGGGTGTTGCATTAGAGGTGAGGTGAATGTTTATTTATGATGTTACATTTTTGATGACTTTATTTATCACATCACTCATCTCTTTCATAATCTCAACATGAGTTATTTCGTGGGACCCCTAGGTATGTATGTGGAAGATCTATATTCATGATACACAAGCTTCGATTACTGCACTACCTATTTACCCAAATTATTCATAGGACACATTCTAGGGGAATACCGTTAGTAATACTAGTTGATAGAGATTCAGTTGGAAATATATTTTATGAATGTAACATTTTATGGTATTTAGTTCCAATGATGTATATATATGATCATCTCCCATTAGGACCTTATATGTTGGCTATGATCCTATGACATTGTCTTGAGTAATTGTTATGATGATCATTGTTTATTCATTATCATGGGGTTGTTATTTTTTTCTTGAATTTTTTGTTACATTTTATCTCTAATATATATTCCTACCTTGTTTATTATTTGTGTTATTCTTATAATTATATATCCTTTTATCATTTGGAGGTATTAATTAATTTAAATAGATTTTTTATGAATTGAGGATTTGAGAATGTTTCTAAAAATAAGAACATACATTGTTTTGTCTTCATAAGAATAAAATACACTTTTCATGTTTTCCAAATTATATTATTTTCTATATGTGGTTATAATATTGATTTATGTGAATAAGGGATATGGAGGAAAATTTTATAAGTAAAGATTATGATTATTTGTTTCATCAAGAAATATCATAAGAAACGCTACATTATAAATGTTTATAAAACTATCATTTATAAAATGATTTATGAAAATAATTTTATTGAATCATTAATGAAATCATACTGGGAAATTATATCTCAGACCCTATATACAGAAAGTATTGTGTATATATCTCTTATGATATTTTATTGTCTTTTAACTCATTATCAATGAGATATGATCTTCTCATTGGTCCAATGATGAATGTCTTGTATAAGGTGGGTGACCTTGTGTCAAGTGGAGATGTTTGAGCAGTTGATCAAGTTGACATCAATTTTTTTTATATTTTCGTATCATCTAATTCAGAAAATTGGGTTTTTATTTTCTATATATTTCATTTTAGTAATTGTTATGTATTATTGTGATTTAGTATTTATTTAATGGAGTGTAATAAATTATATTTATTATTCTTGTTTGATATGTTATTTACATTTATTTTTTTATTTCCTTTACGTAGTAATCAAACATATGGATTAACCATGCTGATTTTATATTAAATATTTCTTTATTATTTAGTGTTCTTTGTATGAAAATTCCTTCCCACTAGGGCGTATTTTCTATTGTAATCCTTGTTTCATGCCTGTGGTGTCTGGGAATTCCTTAATGGCCTTGTGGTGGAACAATTTAGATGATGTGTCTTGTTAAACATGGCTAGTTTTTTGTAAAATAGTGTCAATGTACTATCTTAGTATTTGTAAATGAATGATTTTTTATTTGTTTGACTATTAAAACACAGTATTTCTATCTTGAGTTGGTGTCATATCACCCCCATGTTTTATGCGACATGGGGTTACATAGGTATTTGGGATGTTATTTTTCAATTTTCGTTTCATTATCTATCATTTATGATCAATAATGATAAAAATTTATTCTTTTAAATCTCCATAGATTTATATAATTTAAATTATTATATTCTAGTTTTTTGTGGTGGAAATGAAAGAATAAATAGTGGTCCATAGTTAATATGCGGTATGGCACACCATGTGAAACCCATGAATATCATTAAAGATACATACTACTGACTATTTCATTTTTATAAAATTTAAAAACCATTATCAATTATTTAAAATAATTATAAATTTGATATAGTTTTCAATAAGACGGGAAGATCTTTTATGGGAATTGACATGTGTTATAAAAATTTAATTTTTCAAATGTGACTATTATAACAGACTCATTGAATTACTGGGTAAGAATATGATTAAATATATTATGAAATATATATAAAATTTTCAATCACAATAAAAAAATATTTTAACTTGTAATGAAATATAAGGGCCATTATTGCAATATAATTTTATTCTTCAAAAATGATTTTTCTTCAGAAAAGGATTTTTATATGATTTTATGAATGATAATTATAATTAACATCTGTAATTTTTTTGAATATTATTGTATATAGTATATGTAATTTTTTAAATCAAAATATCAATTTTATCATAATGAAACGTTTTAAAATATTTCTTAATTGATTTTTTTTCATAGTGAATAGTGAAAAATACCTATTTTTTAATTACTAGAATTTATTTTTTTTAAATAATGTAATTTAAAATATAAATTTCATTATTTGAGGGTATTAAGGTGAAATATGATCTAGTTTATTTATAATGACCTTATTAATTCAATTTCAATCATAAATATACATGGTTTTGATATGTGTTAATTTTAGAGGTTAATAAAAACATTTATGAAAAAACTATATTTTAAATCATATTACCCATTTTTTAGTAACTTTTACCTCTTATACTTATATGGGTTTAATCGTGAGAAATGGAAGACATATTTGGAATCAGGAGGTTGAAATTTGGTAAATTATCCCATTTTTAGTAATTATAAAACCTAATATTGGTAAATATTTGTCACACCCAAAAGGGTAAAATTGGTAAATTTGGGTTAAATCCATTAGATAGGTTCTCGATATTATGCAAAAAAGGAATAATTTTTATATTATGCTATTAAATAAACTATATTTATTCCAAATATTAATACACGGAATTTTGGTACTATTTTTCCTGGATAATTACTTTAATATTATTTTATGTAGAGATAATTTCAAAATTTAACTCTATGGACGTTTAAATTTATAAAATTATTTATATAATGATAATAGGTGATAATTTTTATCAGAAATTTTGATTTGAAATAATATTTATTTTCTTATCATAGTAATTAATTTTAAATTTTTGGAAATGAAATAAATACCTTTACTACTAACACAATGCTGCCACAATTCTGATGAATGTAGTATAAAAATCATGTGAATGATTTTGAAAAAAAATATTAAATTAATATTTCATTGAAAATTTTTAATTTCAAAAAGAATTTTATATATTAATATAACATGATAAAGAAAATATATTGTCTATATTTTAATTTTTTTATCATGATTCCTTTAATGTAACATAAAATGACTAGTGTCAAAAATGAAATTGAGGATATTTTATTAAAAATAATGTTTTATAAAATTATTAAAAAATAACTACAATATTAAGATAGGAAATGTAGGATAATATATAGTCTAAACGGTCATCTGATAGACATTTATGATACAATCTATATTTAATAACGAAAATTTTAAGCATTTAATATGAAAAAAGTAATTTTCATGGTTAATGTTAGAAATGGTTAAAGTATGTGTTAATAAAAAGATAAGGTTCAAAATGATATCTGAAGGAGTATAAATTTTATTATATGGTTATATTAGGGATATATCATCTATATTATCTAAACCATGTTATTTTGGAATAACATGTTCGTAAATGTGACTTTATTATATTTAATTATTTTCAAAAATTATAAGAGTTCTCCTCTACTCACATTTAAAAGAATAACCCTTATATATTTTATTTACAACGTATTGAGTAACCTATCATTACTAGACTATCCTTAAATATCCCAGATACACTAGATCGTTGATACATGAGCCGACAGTGACACATTCCAATGGGCATTCCTGATCCCTATGGATTGGTGAATACCACATGGAGACATACAAGAAAACAAGGGACTGAATTTGCTAAAAATTAGTTGAAAATAAAAGATTAAAAGTATGTATAATCAATAATCCAATGGTATATTTTTCATAAAACCAAATAAGTATAACAAAACACAAATTATTACATCATTAATGTACATGAAGACTATCAAGATAAAACACAACATCCAAAAGAAACATCAATCCATGACCAATGTATCAATAATATCCACCGCCTCTAAGTTGTGTTTTCCCTTTTATCAAAAATACCATAATAAAATCTTCAAAATATTGATGGAAAAGGTAGTGTGTAAGATATAAATCCCAATAGGGCCTCACCTTTTTCTCCACAAGTGATCGAATAATAATAAACCAAACAATTCATTGAATATAAATAAAATAGGGCATCCAATTTTATCATTTTCACATTTATGTCACAAAATTATTTCACTACAATGGATGTAAAAAATTTCAACAATATGATCAATTAAACATTGAATACAAAGACTTTTATATAAATATTTTGTAATGAATAAATAATGTTTTATAATCAACAAAATAAATAACAAAAAGAACTAAAAGATGCATCATTTTCAACCTTCCTGCATCACATTAGTGTCTGTATATAATATCCTCACACATAAAATATTTGTATTCTTGGAATGTATGTTTACACACATACCTTTGTTTTAGGAATGATACGTACAATCAATATCCCATAAAGGATAAGCTCTGATTTTACATGATTTTTTTAGAGTTTTCATCATTAATCCAATGTTAGGGGATCAGGATCAAAACATGATTGTCCTAAATACCCCACTATTTTGCAATCTCATGTGTTTAAAATCAATGAATAAGTAAAGGGAAAATCAATATAATAATTAGAAATCCTCATTTATAATTAAATTCCTCAGTTTCTGGTTTCAATATGCCAATCCAATTTCAATACATTAATCTCAGGTTTTCATCATTTCATCGATATTCAATTCAAAAGTAATCATATGTATTCATAATTTAATTTTAGGAAATTTTTTATCAAAAAAATTCTCATGAAAATTTATTAATTCTGTAAATTAGAAAATACACCCCAAATTCCAATTCCACTTGAATTAGTGGATTTTTTTAAAAAATCCATTCCATTTCAATTTAAAATAATATATCATATGAATTTGGGTTTTCAAAAATCAATTAAAAACTATTTAAAAATAATTAGATTAAATGTTTTAATTATATGGAAAATTTCAAACATTTCAACTTACATTTAATCACAGAATCAATTGATTATAACTCTAATGGGATCCTCTAAAAATGAACGATGGCATTAGTTATATAGAAATAAATCCATGACCTCTTATCTAATTAAATTGAGATTGAATCAATCTAATAAACGATGATCTATAAAAATATTTGGAGGATTGAAGGAGATATTGGGAGGAGAAAATGTAGTTGATATACTCTTTCCATTTAAGAATAAACATGATCAACCATGATTCGGTACTCCAATAGAAGGGGTTTTAGGAGCCATAATTGAGTCTTGAGAGCCTCATACTCAATGGAATTTGGAATAGGTTTAGTGGGAGTTGATTAGGGGTTAAATCAAGGGTTTTTTATTTTATAAAAAAATTTCATAACAAATTAATCACGTAGACATGGTTTTATAGGGAGGGTCACAATGTTAGATAATATCTGTCCCCATAACATGCACCCCATCTTGGTTCACTATCCACGAAGAATGATTTTTCATATGTAGATTTATGGTTTTAAAAAAGAATATCCAATAGTTAATCCCCACAATATCTAGGGTTCCATTGTTTTAACCGGTGTCACATAATTTTGAAAAACTATACCCAAACCATGCACATCCCATAAACCCTTAAAAATTATCTATTTTCACTTGAAAACCCCTAAAAGAGATCCTTCTAAATGGGAAATAGACATGGATCAATAAGTTCCTGAAATCAAGTACCAATATGTTACAGCCTCCCCTATAAGAACATTATATCACAAGAAATACTTTGAATTAGTTATTTTATCAAAGAGATGAGGCCACTACACACTCATTTGTGCCTCATTCAATAAAGTCAAAATTGAAAATAGAACCATACTTCCATAACACATGGACAAAAGGTGTCTTCCTCCAATTAATCACCATTGTATCAGAAAAAAAACATATATTCATTCTCTGTCATGGATATATCAATCTCAACATCAAGATCCTCCAAACAATTGACACTATATGGGTTATAAATATTCTTTTGAAGATACAATAAATGGAAAAATTATATATCGTTGTCATCTATGGAAAAAGTGACAAATGTTATGAGATATTTGACACAAAAATCCAAATCTAAAAGGTCCAAAAATTATATGAAATCAACCCTTTCCTCCATGACTTCATTAATAGAAAAGGTATGAACCCCTAAATAGCAAATTTTTTAAAACTAAAAAACCAATGGTCATTAAATATTTTTAGTATAAGATTTATACAGGCTCTATGCTATCAACATTATTGAATAATTTAAATAAATACTTTTTATCATATATTTGGACAAACATGATCCAAAAAATCATGTTTCACTGCTCTATGTTCAACATAATATATACTTACATGCCTGGACATACAAGAACTCAAAAAGATCCATTTTGAGTGAATATTGGTAACTATTGTTATAAGTGATCAAAAATATTCTTGAATGGTCAAACCATGTGTAATCTCCTGGATTTTTCCATGTATTATTTTAATACTATATGGGAATTAATTTGAGACCAGGCTCTGAGATGACATGCAGTTCCGAGGCCCGGTGATCCTAGAACAAATGTTTGAATTTAATTTAATAATTAAATTACGTGTGCGTGCGGTTTTACTGAAAAAGTGGAATAAATCCTTAATGGGTGCTCGGATCCAAAATCTGAGGGCATCGTTGTGTTCAAAACAGTGATTTTACCATAGGTGAGGCCTAACATTGGCTGGCGCAGTTCGGTGGTGAAATCCAATTTTTGGGACGTACGAGTTATAAATTATTTAAATAAAAATATTTTATTCTGCAGCGAAATCTTTTAAATCTACTACAATAGATATCCCTTACCATTTTAATTAAAGGTTGTTGCAAGGGTCCAGGGTTACAATCCTCATAACCCTGAAACCCTTAGTAGCTCTAGAGGCTCTGGAGAAAACCTCCCAATGTAGCGACGACAACCCTGCAACCGTATAATCACCGACAAAAGCCGCGAAATCTAGATAGGATATTTAATTTGTGATTTTCATTCTCGTTTTTTATTTTTATGATGAACGCAGGCTAATCCATGAAATAATTAGTCCGCGGATTGATCTTTCTTGCGGGATGGACTTTTTCATGAGTTTTGGGAGATTTTGAATCCATGTTGATCTATCGTTTTTGATTTTCCTACTCTGTTTAATCCTATTAACTGGAGCGGATCAACTCCATGAAGAATGACGGGAGAGGTTCGTTCCTCAGACACGTTTCGTTGTATTTCTCCCCTTTCTCTCCTTTGTGTTCTTTGTGTTCTTCACAGGGCGATAGACAACGGATTTTTGCGCATCCGTGTTACAACGCAATGATCCCAAATTGTAAATCCAACCCCAGAGAAGTGTCATAGAGGTGCGACAGCGTTTTTGGCGGACGATTTGTAGTGTATCGAGTGTTACAAGTTTTCGGACGTTTTTCTTTTAATGGATCGTTCGGGGTTTATGATCCATTTTACGGACTGAAAACACCCGTTACAGTGTTCGTATAATGAAACTAACTGACCCCTAGACTATCGGGATAAACATAATAGAGATCGCAGATCCTGAGGATCGGCCGAAGCGTGAGGAAGAAAACGGTGTTCTGGAAAATTTCCGACCACACGCCCTGTAGTATGGGCTACACGGCCTGTGTTCGTCGGCATCCCACATGGCGTGTACTCCGGGAGTACACAGATATGGGTTGGGTACACAGCCAAGGACACGGCGTGTATACCCCTCCCTGGCGAGATACATGGGATACCCCGTGTATAGGTACACGGGCAGGTGACACGGCCACAGATAGAGGTCGTGTATGGGCACATGGCTAGCGTACACGGAGCGAGCCCCAGGTGCATGGACACGACGTCTGTTTATTCTACACGCCGTGTTGTTACTTTCTATCCGACAAGCCAAATGACACGAGCCGGTTACACAAGCAGTAACCGGTGTCAAGTAACACGACATGTACATTTTCTACACGTCGTGTAGTTTGGTTTTACACGACTTGAACAAATGACACATGTCATTTACACTAGAATTACTCAGGTAAAAGGAAAATGGCATGTAACAATACTACATGCTGTGTAACCTATCTTAAATGACTTGAGCCTCATGTGTTCTGTGACTTGGACTAGTTTTCTTAGTGTTTGTACCCTTGGTCTTTTCCCTGAAGGTTCTGGTATCATTTCCTTTACACAGGAGTATGATCCCTTCAGCAGAACATCCTGAATAGATTTGTTGGAATCCCCTCTGTAAGACTTAGAGTCGGATCCTCTATTCATTTCTGGAACCCTAGGTAGAGTTCTTGGTATCGACGTGACCAACTTTACGAGGGCGCCGATCCTCTGCTTAGCGAATTAGCTCAGACTGAGTTGTCGGAATCACCCCATGACTTGGTTGTGATCCTCATCTGATCATCATGTTCTCAAGGTAATTGTAGAGTGTGTTCTCCCAGAACGAGTACATCATATTACTCTCTTCAGGCCTAGGAGTGTGTTTTCCTGATTTCATGTATAGTGGAATCTTCGAGCTGGATCCTAGTGGTGGTATTCGCGATAGACGGTCGTGGATGAGTATATATAGATGTTCTTGTTATATGGTCGGTAGACATATACTGTTTAGAGCTCACTGAACCTTTATTTTGTGGTATTTCCATATTTTTATTTCCTTTGTGTTTTCGGGCTGTCCTAATGGGTATTGTTATACTCACCCCGGCACGGGCTTTTCCCACACGTGTCGTATCTTGTGCAGACGAGCGAGCCTTTGAAAAGATTCTAGGTTGACTAGGACCGGACGATACTCAGTGAGATCAGACAGGCCGAGGCGTGTTCTTACAACTATAGACTGTAGTCCCAGCACCTTTCTTTTCTGTTTGGACTTTGTTACGAACTCCCTTTTTGGTGGGATTGTACTTTTGGCCCAGGGTTTTACTTTCTTGTACTTTACTTTCCTGTCTTACTCTGTGGTTGGGTTTTAGTGTATGCATGCATCTTTTCCTATTATTAGTTTTTTACTTTTTATCTTTGTCGGTTAGGAGATGTGTGTGCGTGTGTACAGGTTTATAGGCAATGCCTACAATATTAGTATCTTTCCTACTGGGTGCTAGTCACCAGCTCCTGGCCTATTGGAGGCGGGCATGGGGAGTTATTGCTCAGGCTCCACTGGGACAGGTCGTGACAGAGTTGTATCAGAGGTGGCCGGTTCTACCGTAGGATCGAGAGTCTGCGAGTTGCTTTGGGGAAACAGTTGTAAGTGTTTCATGTTCGGATTTCAGGCCAGGGACCCCAATGTTAGTGAGGACGGCCGACATATCCATACATCGGGTCTCTGATAACTTTCTTTTCAACTCAGAACATGAGAACACTAGTTTTAGGGGAAAAATAATGGTACATGCATCATATAGGAATGTGTTATGGTTTCCATGTCCTTTTTGAGTCAGCTCTACAAATATATTCACTAACTGAGATACATCTTGTTTCTTTAACAGGATGCCTCTGCATCATGAAACAACTAGGATCATTTATCTTGATCATGAGGATAACCCCCTCAGTGAGGAAGCCTCGATACAGGGACCGAATCCACCAGTTTTACCACCAGGTGTTGTGCTAGTTATCCAGCCACCTGTGGAGTAGTGTTTAGTGCCAGCTGTACCAGTGGAGGAGGAGCACATGCTGAAAGAACTCCACGAGTTTCAGAGACAAATACCCATCGGGTTTCAAGGCGAGCCTGACCCTTAGGCAGCAATGGACTGGCTTGAGGCAGTTGCAAGAGTCTTCCGTTTGGTCAGGACACCCGCAGACCAGATGGTGATCCTGGAAGCGAGCCTTCTACGGGGCTCAACAGGACGATGGAAAAGTTTGGTTATCCAGACCCATGATGAGGCGATGCTTGCATGGTCGAAGATTGAGCGTCTCTTCAGAGTGGAGTTTTCACCTATTACCCTGAGTGCAGTACACATACAAGAGCTTCTTCGGCTCTAGCAGGGAACCATGATGTTGGTTGACTATTCATCGAGGTTTACCGACCTCTCATGGTACTCGATGGATATGGTCAGAGATCGGTACTTTAGGGCTCGAACATTTGAGCAGAGCTTGATCATAGATATCTGAGCTAGCATCATCTCTATGAGAATTCCTAATTATGATGGGGTGCTCGAGCGGGCTTTGGTGGTCGAGAGCTTCTTGGAAGAGCAGAGAAAACCGACAGTTTTAAGTAGTGGGCGAGCTGGAGCAGAGACCTCGGCAGAAGGGAGACGAGGTCAGGGACGCAAGCCTGGGAGACATTTACAAAGGAGATCCCAGGACAGGGGATCCTCCATGCAGGGTTCGCAGGGCGCTTCCATCTAGCCACGAGAGAGGCGATGCTACTCATGTGATGGAAGGGGGCATCTCGCTCGATATTGTCTGAACCGCCATACCACTGACATGTGAGTAGTGGATGGACCACTGAGGCACATGAAACGTGTGGAGAAGACAGATCTTCAGGGAAGTGGACGTGGTTGGGAAGATGGGAGAGCAACTGGAGGTGGTCGGTGTTTTGACCTTTTACCACCACCACCACCCCCAGGAGGTCCACCGCAGGCTCCGGGAGCTCGTGGATAGAGGCAGGGATAGCTGCATGCAGCATAGGCTTATGACCCAGGTACTCCAGGAAAAATTAGAGGTACTATCTGTGTATTTTCTACTTTGGATGATGTATTTATAGACACATGTTCTAGTCATTCTTTTATGGCTACTTATCTTGTTCGAGACCTTGATAATCTAGTTGAGACGGTGACTCCGCCCTTACACTTAGAAGCACCGGCTGGAGAAGATTCAGATATCACACACCTCTGTAGAAAGTGTGACCTGACCCTTGGAGGTGAGAGTTTCAGTTGGAACCTCTTGATGGTAGCATCGAGGCCTTAAGATGTCATTCTTGGTATGGATTGGCTATCAACAGTTCATGCCCAAATGGACTGTTTTAGGTGAAGGGTGCGGTGTGTCCGCAGTGATGGAATGAGGTTCTCTTTTGTCAGTGAGAGAGAGACCCAAGCATCACATGATGTACTCGTGCATAGTAGGGCACAACCGATTTCACATCAGTTGGCTAGCCTAGACCTTGGCACAGCAGATGTTATGAGTTACCGATTTCCATCAGTAGTGCCTGAGTATGAGGATGTCTTTCTGGAGGATGTCCATGGGCTACATCCCCACCGAGAGATATATTTCTACAATGAGTTGCAACGCGAGACGACGCCGATATCAACATCAGCATATCGGATGCCTCCTGAAGAGCTTCGTGAGCTGATGGTACAACTGGACAACTTGCAGAAGAAGGGCTTTGTGAGACAAAACGTTTCACCCTGGGCGGCCCCAATTCTGTTTTCCAAGAAGGAGAATGGGAGCGTGAGGTTATGTGTGGATTACCGGTGCTTGAATCAGGTGGCCGTAAAGAACCGGTATACACTACTAAGGATCGATGACCTCTTTGACCAGTTGAGAGGGGAAAAATGGTTCTCGAAGGTTAATATATGATCTGGCTATCACCAGTTGTGAGTATGTGATGAGGATATATCGAACACGACTTTCAGATGTCACTATGGTCACTATGAGTACTTGGTGATTCCCTTCGGCATGACGAATGCCCCGACAGTGTTCATGGGACTCATGTACTGGATTTTTCATCACTATCTAGACCAGTTTTTAGTGGTCTTCATCGATGATATCCTTGTGTACTCTACGTATTAGGAGAAGCATGCGAGCCACCTAAGGATGGTTCTAGACACACTCCGAGAGCACCAGTTGTATGGGAAACTCTCGAATAGTCATTTATGGTTATAGGAGGTCCACTTTCTGTGACATGTTATCTCGGCAGATGGTGTTGCAGTGGACCCAGCCATGGTGGAGGCAGTACTAGCATGGGAGCCACTCCGGAGCATGACGGAGGTGCAGGGTTTCCTTGGGTTGGTTGGATACTATCATAGATTATTTGTTGATTTCTATAAGATTGCATCACCCATGACAGCTTTGACACGAAAGGGAAATCCTTTCGTGTGGATCGAGAGATGCCAGCAGGCTTTTCAGCAGTTGGGACAGAGTTTGATGAGTGCCCCAATCATGAGATTACCGGAGGAGGGTGTTGAGTACGTAGTGTTCTGCGACGCATCAGGAACCTGGCTTGGTTGTGTCCTGATGCAGAGGAAAGTGGTGATTGCCTATGGATCACGTCAGTTGAGGCCACGCGATCATAACTATGTGACCCATGATCTTGAGTTGGCAGCGGTATTCGTCGCATTGAAGATGTGGCAGCACTAATTGATGGGAAAGCAATTTAAAATCTACTCTGATCAGAAGAGTCTCATATATATCTTTTCTTAGAAGGATCTGAACTTCATATAGAGGTGATGTCTTGAGTTCATCCAGGATTATATCTTTGAGATCATTTATACTCTTGGGAAGGGGAATGTGGGGGCAGATTCTCTTAGTAGGAAGTCTAGTTTGTAGTTGCTGGATGAGGAGACGAGGCGGTTTTCCTCCTTATAGTTATCCTTCTTGGATGGAGATGAGGGAGCTTACCTTCAGTCGATGGGTGTTACCCCTCCACTCTTATAGTGAGTCAGGGAAGCACGATGCAAGGATGTAAGCTGTGAGACTCTATGTGATCAGATATCTACAGGTGATGCTGTTGATGGATATTCAAGAGGTGGGGAGCACGATGTTCTTTTTAGAGGGCGCGTGGTAGTACCAATGGCATTGCAGGAGGAGGTTCTGAGGGCGTTCCATACATCCCCTTTGGTGGTGCACCCAGGCATAGAAAAGATGAATCAGGACCTCAGACATCAGTTCTAGTGTCCAGGAATGAAGAAGGGTGTGGCAGAGTTTGTCTCTCGGTGCCTTACTTGTCAGCAAGTAAAGGATGAGCACCAGGTGCCAGAGTGGAAGTGGGATGGGATATCCATGGACTTCGTGACAGGTTTACTATGTACGTCCAAGGGACATGATTCCATTTGGGTGATCGTTGATCGACTCACCAAGTCGGCCCACTTCCTAGCCATGCGAGAGCAGAGATGGGTAGAGATATTGGGACGCATCTATGTACAGAAGATAGATCAACTTCATGGAGTTCTATCCACGATCATCTCAGATTGTGATGCTCGTTTCACATACCGGTTGTGGAAGGGATTTCAGGAAGCTTTTGGGACTCATTTATGCTTGAGCACAGCGTTTCATCCCGAAACTGATGGTCAGAGAGGGAGGACCATCCAGGTCCTGGAGGATATGCTTCAGGCTTGCATACTTGACTTCAGTTGTAGATGATAGGATCTCCTACCACTGGTGTAATTTTCTTATTGAAACAGTTACCATTCCACTATTGGTATGGAACCATTCTAGACTCAGTACGGTCGACCTTGCAGGTCACCACTTTGCTGGACTGACCCAGTAGAGATAGCACTCATGGGCCCAGAGATGGTGAGAGATACTACAGAGAAGGTTCATGTCATCCAGGAGTGGATGAAGACTGCACAGAGTCAGCAGAAGTCATATGCCGATAGGATCCAGAGGCCCTTGGAGTTCGAGGAGGGAGACCATGTGTTCTTTTTGGTCTCACCTCGACAGGGATTATGGAGATTTGGCCGAGGCGACAAGCTATCTCTGAGGTTTGTTGGCCCTTTTCGAATTTTTAGTAGAGTTAGCGAGGTGATGTATCTCTTGGATCTACCTCCTCAGATGGACCGGGTAAACAATGTCTTCCATGTGTCACAGCTACAGAGGTACGTGCATGATCTATCGCACGTTATCGACTAGGGAGAGCTGGACATCGATGATGGGGAGACCTTTGTAGAGTACACAGTGGAGATCAAGGATCGATAGGAGAAGATACTTCTTGGATGAGTGATTCCCTTGGTGTGTGTCCGGTGGAAGCACGAGAATATCAATGAGAGCACGTGGGAGCGGGAGGCTCATATTCGCGTGCAGTACCCACATCATTTTGAGTGGCCCTTGTTTTGGATTTTTGGGGATGTAAAATCCCTAATGTGCATGTGATTTAATGTCCTCTATTTTTTCATGTATTATTTTAATATTATATGGGAATTAATTTGAGACCAGGATCTGAGACAACATGCAGTTCCGAGGCCCGGTGAGCCTGGAACAGATGTTTGAATTTAATTTAATAATTAAATTACGCATGCGAGCAGTTTCATGAAAAATTGGAATAACTCCTAAACTGGTGCTCAAATTAGAAATTCGAGGGAATTGTTGAGTTCAGAACAGTTATTTTACATTAGGCGAGGCCAAAAACGGTCGGCACAGGTCCACGGTGAAATTCAGTTTTTTGGGACGTTAGAGTAAAAATATATTCAAATAAAAATATTTTATTCTGCAGTGAAATATTTTTAATCTGTTGCAACAGATATCCATTACATTTTTAATTAACGGCTGGTGCAAGGGTCCGGGGTTACAAACCTCATAACCCTGATGCCCTTGGCATCTCTAGAGGCTCTAGAGAAAACCTCCCAACGCGGTGGCGACAACATAGTGAACAACTCATCACCGACGAACGCCACAGAATCTAGGTAGGATGTTTAATTTGTGATTTTCTTTCCCGTTCTTGATTTCTACAACGAACACGGGATAATCGATGAACAGATTAGTCCGCGGATCGATCATTCTTGCGGGATTGTCTTTCAGGAGAGTTTTGGGAGATTTTGAATCCATGTTGATCTATCGTTGTTGATTTTCCTACTCTGTTTACTCCTATTAACGGGAGCGGATAAACGACCTGACGAATGATGACAGAGGATCGTTCTTCAGACTTGTTTTGTTGGATTTCTCTCCTTTCTATCCTTTATGTTCTTCGCGTTCTTCACAGGTCGATGAACAACAGATATTTTCACATCCGTTCTGCAATGAAACAATACCAAATTGTAGATACAACCCTAGAGCGGTGTCACGGAGGTGTGACTGCGGTTTCAGTGGACGATTCGGAGTGGATCGAGAGTTATGATTTTTCAGGTGTTTTTCTTTCGAAGGATCGTTTGAGGTTTATGATCCATTTTAAGGATTGAAACCACCCAATATGGTTTTTGTATGATGAAATGAACCGAACCATATAGTATCAGGATGAATGGACGAGAGATCGCGGATCCGGAGGATCGGCCGAAGAGAGAGGAAGAAGCTGACGTTCTGGAAATTTCCCAACTACACGCCGTATAGTTTGGGATACACGATGTGTGTTTGTCGGAGGCCCACATGGCGTGTAATCTAAGAGTACACTAACACATGTTGAGTACACGGCCAAGGAAACGGCGTGTATACCCCTCCTCGGCCAGACCCAACCAGATACACGGGATACCCCGTGAACTGGTACACGGGCAGGTGACACGACCATGGACATAGGTCGTGTACGGGCACATGGCCAGTGTACACGGAGCGTGCCCCAGGTGCTCGAACATAGCTTCTGTTTCTTCTACAGGCTATGTAGTTACTTTCTATCTGACAAGCTGAATGACACGGGCCGGTTACCCAGGTAGTACCCGGAGTCAAGGATCACAGCGTGTACTTCTTCTACAGGCCATGTAGTTTGGTTTTACATGGCATAAACGAATGACACAGGCCGTTTACACGGGATTTACCTGGGGTCAAGTAACACGGCTTGTAACCATACTACATTCCATGTAACATGTCTTAAATGACATGAGTCACCTGCTTTCTGTGACATGGACTAGTTTTCTTATGGTTCGTAGCCCTGGTCATTTCCATGAAGTTTATGGTATCATTTTCTTTACATAGGAGTATGATCCCTTCAGCAGAACTTCCTAAATAGAGTTGTTGGAATCCCCTCTGTGAGACTTATAGCTATATCCTCTATTCATTCCTGGAACCCTGGGTAGAGTTCTTGGTATCGACGTGACCAACATTACCCGGGCGTCGATCCTCTGCTTAGCGGATTAGCTCAAACTGAGTTGTTGGAATCATTCCATGACTTGGTTGTGATCCTCATCTGAGCATGATGTTCTCAAGGTACTTGTGGAGTGTGTTCTCACAGAACAAGTACTTCGTATCTCTCTCTTCAGGCCTAGGAGTGTGTTCTCACGATAGCATGGTTAGTGGAATCTTCGAGCTGGATCCTTGTAGTGGTATTTTGGGATAGACGGTCGTCGATGATTATATCTGTACGTTCTTATTATATGTTCGGTAGACATATACTTTGTTGAGATGAATGTACCATTATTTTTTGTTATTTCCCTTGTTGTATTTCCTTTTTGGTTTCGGGGTGTCCTACTGGATATTGTTATACTCACCCATGCACGGGCATTGCCCACACGTGTCGTGTCTTGTACAGACGAGCAAGCCTTTGACATGATTCTAGGTAGACCAGGACCGAATAATACTCAGTGAGATTAGATAGGTCGAGGTGTGTCCCTACGGCTACAGACTGCAGTCCCAGCACCTTTCTCTACAGGTTGGACTTTGTTAAGGACATTCTTTTTGGTAGGCTTGTATGTATGGCCCAGGGTTTTACTTTCTTGTACTTTATGTGTTGAGTCAAAAGTCCTTTTTTGACTTCTATATCATGTCTTGGAAATCAGAAATGTATTCTACAATATTCGGGAAATTACAATTGTCTTCTATCATGTTTATCATATCGTACAATGATGATCGTACTGACCATATCATATCGTACGATACTGATCGAACTGATTGTACGAATCATGCTGATCGTACTGATCATATTGATCGTACTGATCATGCTGATCGTACGGATCATGCTGATCATACTGACCATATCGTATCGTACAATACTGATCATACATACCATGTCAATCGTACAATGCTGATCACACTGAATATGTAAATTGTATTGACCCTGTTACTCATAAGTTTTATTACATTCTTGTTATAATACTTAGTCAATCGTACTCATGTTTTTCATTTCTATATATCCTATGTCCTAACAAAACGATGTCGTTGAGTTAGTTACAAACTAATCAAAACGATGTCGTGCTTTCTGTTTCAATATGACCGTTGGAGACAATATGATCGTTGGAACCCGAGGCCTATAAATAGAATGTCATTTGAAGATGAGGGAAGAACAATGAATGAAGAATTGAATGAAGAGACTTCGTGAACTACCAAGATTCTAGAGAGAGACACTGTGACTTCTCTCATCTGGCTTGTGCGTCCGATTATCATATCGAGGGATTTCAAGTGATTGAAAGACAGAGGTACCGATTACCTTTAATATCGAGGGCTGTCAGGGATAGGCAGACAAACATGTCGATCATCGTATCGAGGGCTGCCAGGGATAGGCAGACAGACGTGCCGATCATCGTATCGAGGACTGCCAGGGATAGGAAGACAGACGTGCCAATCATCGTATCGAGGTCTC
Organism: Viscum album; assembly: GCA_963277665.1. Lineage (NCBI taxonomy): Eukaryota > Viridiplantae > Streptophyta > Magnoliopsida > Santalales > Viscaceae > Viscum > Viscum album. The sequence continues at coordinate 323,715,514 of OY728152.1, read as the reverse complement.
ACCAAGGTGTTGGTGAGACAAAACTTTTATCCTAGGTGAAATGATAACCCTTCTCTTTGGGTTAAAATAATTGTAATACTTTTTCATTTCCGTTGTTACTTGTATTAGAAAGAAATTTTTATTGTTTCCTTTCTTCTTTACATATTCAACTGTAATTGTTTCAATTACAATCAGTCTATTACATATTGTATTGATTGATTCTATACGCTTTAAGGTAGAATCATTCATATTTGTATTACTTTGATCATTGTGTTCATCTTGAATACAATTGTTTTACATTACATTAGTATTACAATACATCATATCTATTATATTCAATACAATTGTGGGTGTTTGAATTTGTATTAGTTTTAGATCATTTAAACTAATTTCTTAGTTGCTCAATCTCAATGGTTTTTAAACCAACAATTCACCCCCCCTCTTGTATTGTTCCATCTAATAGACATACATATCTATACATTTGATCCAAAAATTGGTATCAGAGGGGGTTTTCCACTGATTTGTATTACTAGCCTTATTTCCTTCATATTGCTATCTTAAATACTTACTACACTAACATGTGGAGTGGAAAAGTTTTTTTATTAGATGGCAGGAATGAATTTTGGATCAATAGACAATATGAATCCTTCTAGACCACCAATCTCTGATGGGAATGATTATGAGTATTGGAGAGATCGTATGAAGACTTTTTTTTATCAATACTGGTGTAGACAATTTTATTATGCTTATTGGAGGTTACGAAATTCCTAACAAAGAAGTTAGTACTTTCACCAACCAAGAGAACCAAGAATATCAACTGAATTACAAGGTACAAAATACTTTATTATGCTCAATGACCAGGAAAATATATAGTCAGTTATCTTCATGTGAAGCAGCCAATTGTATTTGGAAGAAATTAGAAGTCACTCATTTTGGTACATCCAAGGTTATATAAACAAGGAGAGAAATGCTTCGAGCAGAGTATCATGGATTTGTTTTTCCTTACGGAGAGCCAGTATGTAAAGTGCAATAAGGGTTTATGACAATTGTCAACAGCTTACAATCTATGGGAGAAAAAGGTCTTGATGATGAAGCTCTTGTTGATAAAATTATAGATATAATGTCAAATGAATGGGAGTCAAAGAGGACAACTATTGATGAAAATAGAAAAGTTTCCCAGATTACTCATGATGAACTCTATGGAACTCTTCTACAGCATGAGACAAGAATGAAGAGAGATGCTGATTTTAACAAGAAGAAGAATGGGAATGGAAGTCTAGCCTTTGCATCTAATGCTAAAACACCTGAAAGGCTTACAAGGTCTAAATCCAAGAAAGATGTTATATTTGATTCAAGTGATTGTAATCTTTTGGATAATGAGTTAGCCAATCTTGCTAGAAGGATGAAAAAGATTGTTGGAATGAAAGACTTCCAATATAGATTCAAAAATAAATATAGGAAGGATAGGAAAGATTCCGAAGTAACTTGTTATGAATGTAAGAAAGTAGGACATATAAGGCCTGATTGTCCTTTATTGAAAAGGAAAGATAGAAAGGAGAGACACTCTGAAAGAAACAAGAAAAGGTTTTATAAGACAGAGAAAGTCTTAAAAGTAAATGACACATGGAGTGCAAGTGGTAGTGATTACACAGATGATTCTTCAGAATATGAGACATCAGGACAAAGGAATATCAGACTCTTAGCCAGATTACCAATTGAAGATCAATTTCTCATGGCTAAGGTACATAATGCTGAAGCTATTACAAATATTTCTTTGAATGCAAATTATATTGATAATAGACATTATGAATCTTCAAATGATGAATCTTCATCATTAGAGGATGATACAATACCTACTTTTAAAGAAGTCTCTAGATTTTCTAAATTACTTGAAAATGAAAATTCTAAACTCAAGAAGAAACTTGAAAAAACAAATTCTAGAGTTTCAATCTTGACTAAAGAAGTATCAGATCTTTCTAAAGATCTTGATGTGAAAACTTCTGATTTTGAAAGTATTTTAAAAACCCTTGAGAATGTTAAATCTGATAAGGATAAACTTTGTAAGGATCTTGAAACTGTAATATCAAAGAAAAATATTTTAGAGCCTAACTCTATTTTAAATTCAAATGTTATGGAAAATAAAAATATGGTTTTAAAACTAAAGTCAGAGATTTTATCCCTGAAGAATTTTTTGTCAAACTTTAATCATGGAAAAGAAAACTTTGACAGGATGTATTCTCAAATTAGACCTTTAAGAAATCGTTCTGGTCTTGTTTATACTTATTCCAAACCTGTTTTTAGCAATAACTATTTTGTTCCACAAAAAACCATTTTCTGTTCTAAGTGTCAATGTGGTGGAGACTAGAGAAGATATTGTTCTCTTAAAAAAACTCAATCTTTAGGGTTTCATAAAGCTCATTTTTCAAAACAAATGTGGATTCCTAAAATTCTTTTATCTAACCCTTCTGGATCCAAACAAGTTTGGATTCCGAAAAACTAATTGTTTCATTTTCAGTAAAATGAGAAGTGTATCAATAAGAAAATTTGGTACATGGATAGTGGTTGTTCTCGACACATGACTGGAAACAATGTTCTCGTTGAATAGGTTATCAAAACAAAAGGTGGAAAAGTTACCTTCGGAGATAATTCTCAAGGAAATATTGTTGGTATAGGTAATATTGTTTTTCTTGGAAAAGTTCTTATCTCAAATGTTTTGTTAGTTAATGGTCTTAGGCACAATCTCATCATAATAAGTCAATTATGTGATGAAGGTTACCTTGTGAATTTTAGAAATGATAAGTGTCTTGTTCACAAATCCAAGGATGAGTACATTCTATCTAACCATAGACAAGAGAATGTATACACTATTAACCTAGAAGACCTTAAGAGCCAAAACTTACCTTGATTAAGTGCAATAGAAGACCAATCATGGCTATGGCATAAGAGAATAAGACACTGTAATCTGAGAAAACATAGTAAACTCTCAATGAAAAGACTTGTAAAGGGGCTACCAGATCTTAGATATGATTCTTCGAAAGTCTGTGATCCTTGTCAATTTGGCAAGAAACATAAAAATATCTTTAAATCATTTAATGAAGTTTCAACGTCTAATGCATTATAGCTAGTGCATATGGATCGTTTTGGTCCTCCACAATCTGGAAGCATTGGAGGCAAATACTATGTATTTGTTTTAGTTGATGAATTTACTAGATTTACATGGGTCTACATTCTCACAAAGAAATCTGAATCCATTTCCTATTTCAAAACTTTTAGATCCCAAGTAAAAAATGAGAAAAACCTACCATTGATAACTATTCATAGTGATCATGGTGGTGAATTTCAAAATTCATATTTTGAATATTTTTGTAGTAAGAAAGGTATTACTCACAATTTCTCAGCCCCGAGAACTCCTCATCAAAATGGTGTTGTTGAGAGAAGAAATCTTATTCTTCAGGAAATGACTCGAACCATGTTAAGTAAATACTCAATTGCTAAACACTTTTGGGCTGAAGCTGTTAGTACTGCCTGTTATTCTATAAACCGTGTTTTAACTAGACCATTTCTTAATAAATCCACTTATGAGTTATGAACTGGCCGAAAACCTAAAGTTTCATACTTAAAAGTTTTTGGATGCAAAGTATTCATTCTGAATACAAAAGATAATCTACACAAATTTGCACCAAAATCCGATGAAGAAATCTTTCTAGGCTATTCTACAACCTCTAAGTCTTATAGATTTTTTAATAAAAACACATGTACTGTTGAAGAAACAGTACATGTAAAATTCGATGAAACAATTCCTTTTTTTTTCAACCAACCCAATCCTATATCCTCGGATGTGTTTTCTAAAAATGTTTATCGACCATTATTAGAAGATCACTCTGAAAAGGAAAATGTTTACGAAACTATTCCTGAAACATTTACCCTAGAATATTTTCAATCATACATTGATGAATAGGTTTTACAAAACCCAAATAAATTGTTTCTTAGGAATCATCCCAGTGATAACATCATTGGTGATATAAATCAACCTGTAAGGACCAGAAATTCCATAATAAATGAAATATAACATCTTGCTTTTCTTTATAAATTTGAACTTAAAAGTCCAAGTGAGGCCTTAAGTGATGATGATTGGATCAAAGCAATGCAAGATGAACTAAATTAATTTGAAAGGAATCAAGTCTAGACTTTAGTTGACAGACCTAAAGAAACAACTGTAATTGGTGTCAAATGGGTTTTCAGAAACAAATGTGATGAAAATAGAATCATTGTAAGAAATAAAGAAAGACTTGTTGCTTACGGCTTTAATCAACAAGAGGGAATAGACTATGAAGAAACATATGTTCCTGTATCTAGACTTGAATCTATTCGTATTTTATTATCCTTAACAGCATTTTTCAACTTCAAACTATTTCAAATGGACGTCAAATGTGATTTTATAAATGGTTTTGTTCAAGAAGAAGTTTTTGTCGAACAACCTCCTGGTTTTCAAGACCCAAAACATCCTGATCATGTTTTCAAACTCACCAAGGCTCTATACGGTCTAAAACAAGCCCCTATAGCATGGTATGATAGACATACAAGATTTCTCTTAAAAAACAATTATACAAAAGGTACAGCAGATCCAAACCTTTTTTAAAAATGGAAAACAAAAATGTTTTGATTGTTCAAATCTATGTAGATGACATCATATTTGGACAACTCAGAAATCCTTAACTGATTCTTTTGCAAATTTAATGAAATCTGAGTTTGAAATGAGTATGATGGGTCAGTTAAAATTCTTTTTAGTTTTTCAAATTTCTCAAAAAACAGAATGAACATATATATCTCAGCATAAGTTTATAAAAGATTTACTAAAAAATTATGGATATGACAAAACTAAAAGTATTAGCACTCCAATTGGTATCTCAAATAAACTTGATCTTGATGAAACTGGGAAAATAGTAGATCAAACAATCTTTAGAGGTATGATAGGAAGTTTTCTATACTTGACAGCTAGTCGACCCGACTTGATGTTTTCTGTATGCTTATGTGCAAGATACCAATCTAATCCAAAAGAGTCTCATTTAAAAGCCGTAAAGAGAATCTTTCGGTATTTAAAAAGAACGATGGATTTAGGTCTATTTTACTCTTCTGGGAATGATTTTGTTTTAAAAAGTTTTTCAGATGCTGACTTTGGTGGTTGTCGAATGGATAGAATAAGTACATCTGGAACATGTCATTTCTTAAGAGATTCCTTGGTTTCTTGGTCCTGCAAGAAACAACACTCAGTAGCACTATCCACTGCTGAAGCTGAATATGTAGCAGCTGGATGTTGCTGTGCTCAAGTATTGTGGATGCAGCACACACTCACTGAATATGGATTGAGTTTCTCCAAAACTCAAATTCTTTGTGATAATACAAGTTCCATAACTCTTAGTAAGAACCCAGCACATCACTCTCGTGCAAAACACATAGATGTTAGGCATCACTTTCTTAGAGATCACACACAAAATGGAGATATTATTTTACAATTTATTGGAACGCAAGAACAACATGATGACATTTTTACAAAACCATTACCTTCCGATAGATTTGAGTTTATAAAACAGAAGCTAGGAATGATTACATTAAAATAATCATTCATATCTACTTCATGTTTTACAATTCCCCTAACATTAAAAAAACTCCCTTTGAAAGGGGGAGGACATTTCTTTCTATGTTTTTATGTTTCTTTTTATCTTATGTTCTTTAACTATTTACTCTCTTCATGTGTGTATTCATTTTTCTGTTTATCGTATTGTCAATTTTTATCGTACTATTCGTTTTTTTCCTGTTTATCGTCTTGAAAATCTTATTATTTACTTCATCATATCAACCGATGATGGTAATCAATTTCTTTTCCATCGTATCGACCAATGATGGTAATCAATTTCTTTTCCATCGTATCGACCGATGATGGAAATCAATTTCTTTTCCATCATATCAACCAATGATGGTAATCAATTTCTTTTCCATCGTATCGACCGATGATGGTAATCAATTTATTTTCCATCGTATCGGCTGATGATGGTATTAAAATTATTTTCCATCGTACTGTCTGATGATGGTAACGAGTTTGTTTTCCATCGTATTGTCAGTTCATGGTAACGAGTTTGTTTTCCATCGTATTGTCAGTTCATGGTAATGAGTTTGTTTTCCATCGTATTGTCAGTTCATGGTAATGAGTTTGTTTTCAATCGTATTGTCAGTTCATGGTAATGAGATTGTTTTCCATCAGCATGATGTTTGATACTTCTATTTTATTTTGAATGTTTGTATTTTCTTTTGAAATCTACCAAAACCAACAATTACCTTACGTTCTCCGATAGGTATTTTTTTTTAATTTTTTTCCCTTTGTTTTAATCCTAACCATTGATCTCGTTTTCTCTAATCTTGACCATAGAAGATCAACGGTCACCCCATTTTCGACCGTAGAAGATATATGGTCATCTCTTTTTCGTCTATAAATAGCCCCCCCCTCCCCAAACCCACATTGGTTTTTCAGGATTTGAGGCGAAGCTCTGCTCCACCGATTTTAAATCATCGTACGATCATTCATCGGCATCATCTTTATGTCTCAATCCTCTTCTAACACTCCCGCCGAAATGTCTTCAAAGACTTTAACAGAGAAATACTTTAACAGAGAAAGGTTAGTTTCTCAAGACTTCTTTGATTTGTATGATGCCACAATCAGAAGAATCATTCTCTTTCAAGGATGGGAACATTTGTGTGTTGAAAGAACTGTTTCTCAAGATCCGGTTCTCTTTGACGAAGTCTGTCAGTTTTATAAAACTGTATCGTTCGACAAAGATATGACTATCAATTTTGCTGTGTACGGTAGAAAATTGTCTATGTCTGTGAAACAAGCGGTGCATTTTCTGAATGTTTCTGTAGAAGGGGATTCTTTCTGTCCAACGCACAAACTACCAGAGGAAGTTGGTACGTTTAATAGAGAAAATGAAGAAACGACTTTGTTTGTTATTAATGAAGAAAAGAGAAAAGTGTCTCATCTTTCACCAGACAATCATTTTGTGACTTTATGGATGCAAGGTTTTCTAATCCCAAGGAAAGGGGATAGAGAAACTCTGAAATTTTCTGATATATTTATGCTTGACTATCTTGTAAATTTGAGAAAAGTAAATCACATGGGGTATGTTTTTGAAACCATTAAGAATGTCAAGGCAGGAGGGATTAACTCCCAAATGATTATGTATCCAACCATCCTTAGGAAGTTCATTCTTGAAAGTATGAAGTTTTGTAATATTCATTTGAATGGAAACCCCATAGATTTGATGCCCTCTTGGATTAGCAGACGTACGATGAAAAAGTTGAATGTTTGTTTTGGTCAAAATTCAAAACTTTTTGTCAGAGATGTAGTAGCTGAATTGGCTCAGAATCAATCGGCACCTATTCCAGCCAAAGACTTTCAGTCTACTGGTGTTACTCAAAAGTCTGATCCGGAAACCAGTTCAATGCCCAAGAAGAAGCCGAGGTACAATAATATGGTTGTAGCCAAATGGAGAAAGGATAAGGAACACAGAAAGGAAGGTGATCCAAAGTTCTGTCTTGACCTTGCTGAGGCTTCTGCAGAAAGAGTAAGGGTAGAAGAAACTCTTAAGGTAGAGAAGAAAAAGAAAACTGTGTTGAAAAGAAAGGCTCAAGATTTTTATATCTCTAATGTTTTGAAAATGGTTGAGGATGATAGTGCTCAACTAATGGAAGAAGTTCACCAAGAGCCCATCGTACAGAGTCTCCCTGAGAAAGGAAAACAAAAACAAGTGATGGAAGAGATAGAATAAGTGGAGGAAGAAAGAGATTTTCTTTTAGAATTACTTCAGAGATCAAAGAAGAGTAAGGAGGAATCCGTTCAAAAGCTGAGTGAAGGTGTTCTACAAACTCCTCATGCCGATCAAGCACGATCTCCGGACAGAATGTCATCTCAAGAAAAACAAGGTGCTCAATCCTCTCACACTGATAAAGTTGTTGTCATTAGTGACAGATTGGAAGAAGAAAGAAAGCATAAAGAAAAAGAAAAAGGAAAACAACAAGTTTTTGACTCAAGCAGATCGTATGAACTAGCATCGTATGATGAAGATAATGATTCAGAACATACAATCTCTCTCAAGAAGAGTGGTTACATTGTTCATGTTTTGAGAAGGGTTGAGAAGACCATTCCTTATTTCCCGAGGCTGGAAGGGAAGATTGATTTTATTACTGATAATCAAAAGAAGAAGTTTGGCTCTGTAAAAGAGTTGAGGAAGAAAGTTTTGTCAGTTGAAGCCGATTTGAAAGTTCTTTCAAAATGTTCGGTTGCTCATAAGAAGGCCTGAAATAAGATGACCAAGTGGTCGTACAAAACAGAGATCTCAATCAATGATCATGAGATAGAAATTGAAGATATAAGAAGGTTGTCAAATGAGCTTTTAGTTGCATTCAATAAGCTTGACAGAGAAATTGTTTAAAGGATGAATCTTTTGTATTCTCAACGAGCCGATGTTCCTTCAGAAAATGATTTGAAAGAGAGAATGAATGCTTTCCAATCTGAATTCTCGAAGGTTTCATCTTTCAAGGATGAAATTGTCTTGTTGAAGAATAAAAATTCTGTGTTATCCAATGATAACAAGAATTTTCAAAATAGAATTGATACTCTTGAAGAAGTAATCAGAGTCCAGGAAGAGACTATCAAGAATCAAGATCAGATTTTTGCGGACCAACAAGAGCTTCTCAGAACTCAGGGAGAATCTATTTCTGAATACAAGGAGATCAAAAATATGAAATCAGTTCTTCATGAGTTAATCAAAAAGGAGAAAGAAAGAGAAAATAAGTGATCTGTATTTGTTTTCATGTCTGGAAATGTTTGTTATCATAATGATTGTTATTTCATGTTTTTTTTCTATTGTCTTGTATTACATTACAAACTCCTTCAGACAATTCAAGATTACTCCTTTCTTTTTATAAATCACAAAGGGGGAGAATGTTTACAAAGGGGGGAATATTTTATAAAAGGGGAGAATGCTTTACAACACTCTTAAATAAAAATATACGAATACAATCCTTAGGAAAGTCCATACCTAAGGGGGAGTTAGTTATATTCAATTTCATATTCAGAAGAGTTTCCAATAACTCAGGGGGAGATAAGTATTTCTTGTTACATTTACTTTGTGTGTTTTGCATTCCAAAAAGGGGGATATTGTTGAGTCAAAAGTCCTCTTTTGACTTCTATATCATGTTTTGGAAATCACAAATGTATTCTACCATATTCAGAAATTACAATTGTCTTCTATCATGTTTATCGTATCGTACAATAATGATCGTACTTACCATATCGTATCGTACGATTCTGATCGAACTGATTGTACTGATCATGATGATCGTACTGATCATGATGATCGTACTGATCATACTGATCATACTGATCATGCTGATCGTACTGATCATGCTGATCATACTGACCATATCGTATCGTACAATACTGACCGTACTTACCATGGTAATCATACAATGCTGATCACACTGAATTTGTAAATTGTATTGATTCTGGTACTCATAAATTTTATCACATTCTTGTTACAATACTTAGTCAATCGTACTCATGTTTTTCATTTCTATATATCCTATGTCCTAAAAAAACGATGTCGTTGAGTCAGTTACAAACTAATCAAAACGATGTCGTGCTTTCTGTTTCAATATGACCGTTGGAGGCAATATGACCGTTGGAACCCGAGGCCTATAAATAGGAGGTCATTTGAAGCTAATAGAAGAACAATGAATGAAGAATTGAATGAAGAGACTTCATGAACTCCCAAGATTCTAGTCAGAGCCACTGTGACTTCTCTCATATGCCTTGTGCGTCCTATTATCATATCGAGGGCTTTCAAGTGATTGAAAGACAGAGGTACCGAATACCTTTAATATCGAGGGCTGTCAGGGTTAGGCGGACAGACGTGCCGATCATCGTATCGAGGGCTACCAGGGATAGGCAGACAGACGTGCCGATCATCGTATCGAGGACCGCCGGGGATAGGCAGACAGATATGCCGATCAGCGTATTGAGGGCTCACCAAGGTGTTGGTGAGACATGCGTTTTATCCTAGGTGAAAGGATAACCCTTCTCTTTGGGTTAAAATAATTGTAATACTTTTTCATTTCCGCTGTTACTTGTATTAGAATGTAATTTGTATTGTTTCCTTTCTTCTTTACATATTCAATTGTAATTGTTTCAATTACAATCATTCTATTACATATTGTATTGATTGATTCTATACGCTTTAAGGTAGAATCATTAATCTTTGTATTAATCTGATCATTGTGTTCATCTTGAATACAATTGTTTTACATTACATTAGTATTACAATACATCATATGTTTTATATTCTATACAATTGTGGTTGTTTGTATTTGTATTAGTTTCAGATCATTTTAACTAATCTCTTAGTTTCTCAATCTCAAAGTTTTTTATACCTACAATTCACCCCCTCTTGTATTTTTCCATCTAATAGACATACATATCTATACATTGGATCCAACATTATGTTCCTGTCGTACTCTGTTGTTGGGTTTTAGTCTATGCATGCATATTTTCATTTTAGTCATTTTTAAAATTCAGCATTGTGGGCTTGGAGATGTGTGTGCTTTTGTACAGGTTTATAGGCAATGCCTCCCATGTTAGCATGCATACTAGGTGCTAGTCTATGACAACCCTGCTTTTTATTACAACTTAAGAATGCTTTATTTCATAAAACTTCAGTTGATACAACAAAGAAGATCGAGAGGTTTAGTGTCTTTGGGGCTTATGATCATTACATAAAAACTTTAAACATGAAATACAACATCTTTATTGAAAACTTCCTTTACATGACCACTACATTCCTTCGTACTTAGCATTGCATGGGATAACCTGAGGACATGCATAAGAAAAGGGTGAGCTATAAAGCCCAGTAAGGGAGTACACAATGAATAACATGAGGAGTACAATACATGTTAGGAAATAGGAATATCAATAGGGAATAAGAGAAACATGAACATAAAGGCATGATAAATCATGATAATCATAACATGGAAATGTGGCAACAACACTTAACATTGAATTAGCATGAGCCAAGGATCATTCCACATGGAGCATGAGTAAACCCTCATTGCACTTGAAGCATGAGTAAACCCTCGTTGCACTTGAATTAGCATGATTAAACACTCATTGCACATGACGTATCATGATACTATACTTTACCCAATTCATTGGAGCTCTATAAAGGGCGCACCCTTCTTAAACATTTCATTTCATGCATAAGTGTGCCACATGGATCATAAAACATGGATTCATAAAACATAATCATTTCTTCCACGATAAAGGAATGTGGAATTAATACATGAAACTTTATAATCAATATGTAAATGTGCATAAAGGTGAACACCCTTGATGGAGAAATGGGCATGGTATTCACTACACAAAGACATTGGCTTAGAAAATCAGTGTGATTTCGGCAGCGTAACGACGTGACATAAGAATTCATAAAAATATTTGATGAGAGAGAAATGGGTTCCTCATCATATTTTCATGTAATGGACGGTAAGGAGGTCATATATATATATGTCCCAACAATTGAAAAGGAATTTAGATTCATGATACAAACGTATTGCTTGAATATAAAAGAGGAGAAAAAGGTTTCTTTCGGAATTTCGGCATAGTAACGGGTGTACATGGGAGGCTTTTAATGAGAGAGAAAGGGGACTCCTATCATTCAAACAATGAGAGGGAGGTATGGGAGAGATGAGAAACCATACCCCAACATTCATAATTGAAATTAAAAGGGAAATGCAACTTAAAGAAAATTGACAAAAATGAGAAAGGAAGAAAAAAACCCTTACTTGATAGTGTGCTTCCAAAGGCTAGAGAGAGGCTTGTGAGAGGCTTCTTGGGAGCTTGGGGAACCTTGGGAGGATTCTAGAGAGATTAGGGAATAGGTTGGACGAACTCCAAGGGATTTTAGTGAGGAGAAAGTGGGAGCTTGGGTGGGTTTATATAGGAAAGGTGAGAGAATTCTTTATTATTTAGGTTTGGGACCCCTTATATTAAAATAATCAAAACCACAAACCATCCCATGGTATTTGACCATGGTTTCTGAAAACGGAAAGAGGAAAACAATATTTTACAAGGCCAAGGTCCGAACTTATTAAAAAATTAGGGTTGCTTATGTGGAGGTGAGTCACACTCCCATGGAAATTAATTTAAAAAGGCAAAGTGTTGAATAAGTCTTGAGGGCTCCATTAATGCTTTGAAATGTAAGTCAAAAAAACCCAAAACCTCATTATTTTAATGATAAAACACATATTGGCCGAACATAAGGATTATGTTATTTTATTATGTCACCATTGGGTCATTATGATGTCATAAAAAACATTTTATATTTAAATGGTATTTAATTTTTACCCAAAAATATTACTGTCTCAGAAAATTATGAAAAAATCACCATTGGATAATTTCGACGTCCTGATTCCAAAAATAATTTTTATTTTATCTAAATAATTTTCTATGTATGTGAATTTTCACTTTTAAAATAAAAACCGACATTTAAAAAAAATTCACGGGTTTTGACAGAAATGGCTTTCAAACCTTAATAAAAATTTTAATTGCATTCATAAAATTATAAGATCATTTATACTTAATAAAAAATTAATTTAATATTAATAATAATATTTTATTAAAATATTATTTAATTCAAAAATCCTTTAATTTAATAAAATATAATTCTTAATTAAATAATAACTAAAAACACCATTAGTACTTTAAAAACTAATTACAATGTATCAAAAATGACTAGAAATTATATTAATTATTATATAAAAAAATTAATGTACATGAACATGGTGCTACTTATTTGTTACATAACCCCTTAAAATAGCAACATATGACCAAAGGTTAAGGTGTGCGAGGTGACAGACTCTTGGGGTTGCTCGGATAACATCGCTCGAGTGGTAATCTCTATCAACTTCCATTTTTCCCGTAGACGATCACGTTCGAGATTGACTTGATGAAGCTCAGCTTGGGCTTTTTCAAGGGCAAAGACCAAAGACGCCACCTCTTATCCGAGCTCCGACAAATGGGCTTCGTAAGGGGAAATTCTACTGGATGAGTCCATCGCTTCCTTTGTCGGAGTAGAAATGGGTTCTTTAAAGCCTTATATTTATACTACTCAGATGATCACTGCTCAACGGCTAAAAAGTAACGGTCACAAATCTTAACGTAAAACTAATGAAGTTGACATCTTATAAAAAAACATATTTCATAAAGAAACATTTAACTGGATCAAGAGGGATTTTCCATTAATGAAACTTTGGGTCGTTAAAACATCCCCCCCTTAAGAAATTTCACCCTCGAAATTTTCCTTTTTCCACACTAAAACAAATGTGGGTAACTTAGCTTCATCATATCCTCTGACTCCCATGTTGCTTCTTAAAACTTGTGGTTTCTCCACAAAACCTTGATGAGGGGCATTGTCTTATTTCATAGAAATTTTTCTCTACGATCTAAGATCTTCACTGGTTGCTCCTCATAAGAAAGATCGTCTTCTAATTGTACCACCTCGGAAGAGAGTACATGTGAAGGGTCTGGTATGTACTTCCTTAAGAGGGATACATGGAAGACATCATGCACCTTGTCCATAGTAGGTGTAAGTGCTAGTCGATAGGCCACATCCCCAACATGATCATGAATCTCGAAGGGGCCGATGTACCTTGGACTTAACTTCCCTTTCTTTCCAAACCTCATGACCTTCTTCCACGGAGATATGCGTAAAAACACCATGTCTCCGACTATAAACTCAAGGTCTCATCGACGATTATCTGCATAACTCTTCTGTCGACTTTGGGCTGCCTTGATATGCTGCTGAATGGTTTTCACCTTCTCCACCATTTTTTCGACCATTTCTGGTCCAAGCAGCTTACGTTCACCGACCTCATCCCATCATGCTGGTGTTCTACACCTTTTCCCATATAGGGCTTCATATGGTGCCATTTGGATGCTCGAGTGGAAACTATTATTATAAGAGAACTCAACCAGAGGAAGATGTTGATCTCATCCCCCTTTAAATTCCATTGAGCACGCTCTCAACATATCCTCAAGTGTTTGGATAGTCCGCTCAGATTGGCCATCAGTTTGAGGATGATAGGCCATACTGAAGTTTAGTTCAGTATTCAGAGCATGTTGAAGACTCTTCCAAAACTTAGAGGTAAATCTTGGATCTCGGTCAGACACAATAGATAGTGGTACTCCATTCAACCGTACCAATTCCCTGATATATATTCGTGCCAGTTGATCCAAAGAGAAATCCTCTCGAATAGAAATGAAGTGTGCAGTCTTTGTAAGACGATCCACAATAACCCAGATTGCATTGTTGCTTTTGGATGTCCTTGGAAGTCTAGTGACGAAGTCCATGGTGATGTTCTCCCATTTCCATTCTGGTATGGGCAGTGGTTGCATCATCCCCTTAGACTTCTGCCTCTCTGCCTTCACTTGCTGACAAACCAGGCACTTTGATGTATATTCAGCGATCTCCTTCTTCGTATTATCCCACCAAAAGTTTTCTCGGAGATCTCGATACATCTTTGTGCTCCCTGGGTGAATAGAGAAATTTGAACTATGTGCATCATCCCAAAGTTCCTTCTTCAGCTCCAAACTTGATGGAACACCTAGTCTTTTCCCAAACCGCACAATTCTTTCTTCATTAACATTAAACTCTGAGGATTTTCTCTTTTTGATAGCTTCAACTTTTTCTTGGATTCTCACATCATCCTTTTGAGCATCCTTTAACCTTTCCAAAAGAGATGGTTGACCAATCATTTGTGAAAGGATTGATGATGTTCCCTTCTTTATGATTCCCACGTCCATCTTCATCAAGTCTAAGAAGATTGGATCCTTCTCAATTCTCATCATTGATAGAATTGCTGGATCCTTTCTACTTAGGGCATCCGCCACCTTGTTCGCCTTCCCAGGGTGGTAATGTATTGAACAGTCATAATCCTTGATGAGCTCTATCCATCTTCTCTGGCGCATATTATGCTCTTTCTGTGTGAATATATATTTAATACTCTTGTGGTCAGTATATATCTCACACTTCTCTCTATAGAGATAATGCCACCAGATTTTGAAGGCAACGATCACCGCCGCCAACTCCAGATCATGCGTTGGATAGTTTCTCTCATGGATTTTCAACTGCCTTGAGGCATTGGATATCACTTTATCATTCTGCAACAGCACACATCTTAAGCCCTTCTTCGAAGCATCACTGAATACCACAAAAATCTCCCCACTTGTGGGTAAAGTGAGCACAGGTGCAGTGATAAGCCTCCTTTTCAACTCCTTGAAGCTTTCTTATCATTCATCACTCCAATCAAACTTTACTCCCTTTTGAGTTAGCTTGGTAAGAGGGTTGGACAATCGTGATAAATTTCACACAAATCGTCGGTAATATCAAGCTAACCCCAAGAAGCTACGGATATCAGTTACCGATGTTGGCCTCGGCCATCCCACAATTGCATCTGTTTTGGAGGGGTCCAAAGATATCCAATTGCTTGTGATGATATGGCCCAAGAATGAGACCTCCTTCAACCAGAAATCACACTTGCTGTACTTGGCATAGAGCTTCTCCTTGCGCAAAGTCTCCAGTACAGTTCTTAAATGCTCCTCATGGTCCTCCTTGGTTTTGGAGTATATTAGAATATCATCTATAAAGACTACCAAAAATTTGTCAAGGTAATATCTAAAGACTCTATTAATCAAGTCCATGAATATTTCTGGAGCATTGGTGAGTCCAAAAGGCATTACTATGAATTCATAGTGCCCGTACCTTGTACGAAAAGCAGTCTTGGGGATAACTTCCTTCTTCACCCTTACTTGATAATATCCCAACCGCAAGTCGACCTTGGAGATGTATTGTGATCCACGCAGCTGATCAAACAAGTCATCGATTCTTGGGAGAGGATACTTGTTCTTTATCGTGATTTTGTTAAGTTCACGATAATCGATGCAAAGCCGCATTGACCCATCCTTCTTCTTGACGAAGAGGACTGGTGCACCCCATGGTGATGCACTTGGGCGTATAAAACCTTTATCCAGATTCTCCTGTAGTTGTTTCTTCAGCTCTTCAAACTCAACAATAGCCATTCTATATGGAGTCTTGGATATTGGTAGCACCCCAGGAATATGTTCAATTTAGAACTCAACATCTCTTCTTGGAGGAAGACCAAGAAGTCCCTCGGGAAATACTTCAGCGAATTCCCTCACAATAGGCATTTCATCAATGGTGGTTTCTTCCTTGGAATCAATCATCTGAGCCAGATATGCGTGCTCATAAGGCAGTAATATCCATGATTGAGATGATGGAGCTAAAGGAGATTCATCTTCCTCCTGACACTTGTAAAGAATCGGGGGACGATTCTCCATATGGAGTGTGATTTCCCTCTCCCGACAATTTATGTTGGCTCTATATAAGGAAAGCCAATCCATGCCAAGAATTGAATGAAATTCCACCAAAGGGAGTATAACGAGGTTCTCCAAGAAATTCAATCCACATATTATAACAGGGGTGGACTTATACTCATGGGATGCAATGATTGCCCCATTTTCCGTACTCACCGACATCTTTAATTCCAGGATTTGTGGTGGTGTTGTTATTATTCTACTAAACATTCGAGATATAAAAGAATGCGTAGAACCTGAATCAAAAAGTACGTTTTCTATTCTTGATTGAATAACTAGCGTACCTGTCACCACTTCGTTGTCGGGGTTCACTTCGGCAGAAGTGATGGCAAAAGCTCTTCCTTGATGTCTTGGAGGTTGTTGATTGCCTCCGATAACCCTTGGATTAGGGCACTGATTCACAAAATGACCCGGTTCTTTTCATTTGAAGCATTGAACAACGCGCTGAGGTTCGAACGGAGCGTTCCTCTCCTCTGTCGCAGCCGCGGTTCCTTCTTGCTGACAGTTAACAGCTAGGAGCCCTTCTCTTCCACACTTGAAGCATTTTCTTGTCCCCCTAAGGCAATTTCCAGGGTGCTTCTTTCCACACTTTTGGCAAGTGGGGTGCTGGAATTTCTTAGCGCCGTTGGATTTATCCATCGTACCACCAGCATTGAAGTCCACCTTATGCTTCTTGTCCCCATGATACCCCTGTGATTCTCCGATCTCCATTTCAACCTTGAGGGCACATCCGACAATTTCCTCATAGCTGTCGAAGACACGGATCGCTAATGCTTTCCGCAAGCTAGGCTTCAGCCCACCAAAGAAGCGGTCAACCTTGCATTCGGGGGTAACTACAAAGCCGGAAGCGTATCGTGCAAGCCTTGTGAAGTTTTCCTCGTACGCTCCCACAGATTCTTCATCTTTCTGTTTGAGGGAAAGGAAGTCCCTTTCCATCTTAAGACGGAGGGTGCGTGGAAAATATTTATCGAAAAACATCTTTCGGAATTCCTTTCATTACAAAGCCTCGATCTCCTCCTCAGGCTTCGTATTTTTGATCAACGTCCACCATTGATCAGCTTCACCCTCCATACGATAAGCCGCCAGGAGAACCTTCTCTTTTTCAGAGCATTGGAGGATGGAGAATATCTTTTCAATGGAGTTGATCCATTGTTCAGTGATCGTGGGATCAGATGATCCACTAAAAGTAGGAGGCCTTTGTCTCATGAAGCTTTCAATAGCGACTTGTTCTTTCTTAGGGGGGGTTGAACGTTCCTCTTGACCAGTTTTTCTATTCAAAACTTGAGTTAGCTGAGAGAGAAGCGTGACAAAGTTCGCGATTCCCGCTCCCATTGGATTGGGCATCTCATAAGTACAATCATCACACTGATCTTCACAATGGTTGTTAGCCCGATTTCTCATATTACCGGCCATTGGCTGGAATAAAAGGAATGTTAGGGGTAACACATAAAGGGTAATCCAAAGACAAAAGTTTGATGACTTATAAATAAACTTTATTCTCTTTAACTCATGAGTCTATAGGATTCAATCCAGGCTTTTCATGATATTCCTTCTAACATATAATCTTAGGGGAATTTTTTCCCTTAATAAGGGTTCATACTAAGATTGTGAATTTATCAAAACATATCCCCCGGGAGTGTCGTAACCAAGAGTGCAGCAATGCCCGTTGTCGTGCACCAGTTCCCGTTCGAGTCTAGCTCAAAGCGGTGTTTTCGGGCTTTACCCCTAGGATACATCTGTGCCAGAGCCGCCTCTACCTGCTCGTATCCCGATAGGGATGTATTTGTTTGATAAACCACTTACTTAGTATTTACCAAAACTTAGGGATGTTTTTATTATCCTTAGTCTTGTATCTAAGGCTTTACTAGGGTTTCATAATCCCAAAAATGACAAAACCTATCCTTTGATACCAACTATGACAACCCTACTTTTTATTACAACTTAAGCATGCTTTGTTACATAAAACTTCACTTGATACAACAAAGAAGATCGAGAGGATTAGTGTCTTTGGGGCTTAGGATCATTACATAAATACTTTAAACTTTAAATACAACATCTTTATTGAAAACTTCCTTTACATGACCACTACATTATTTCGTACTTAGCATTGCATGGGATAACCTGAGGACATGCATAAGAAAAGGGTGAGCTATAAAGCCAAGTAAGGGAGTACAAAATGAATAACATGAGGAGTACAATACATGTTAGGCAATAGGCATATCAATAGGGCATAAGAGAAACATGAACATAAAGGCATGATAAAGAATGATAATCATAACATGGAAATGTGGAAACAACACTTAACATTGAATTAGCATGAGCCAAGGCTCATTGCACATGGAGCATGAGTAAACCCTCATTGCACTTGAATCACGAGTAAACCCTCGTTGCACTTGAATTAGCATGAGTAAACACTCATTGCACATGATGCATCATGATACTATACTTTACCCAATGCATTGGAGCGCTATAAAGGGCGCACCCTTCTTAAACATTTCATTTCATGCATAAGTGTGCCACATGGATCATAAAACATGGATTAATAAAACATAATCATTTCTTCCACGATAAAGGAATGTGGAATTCATACATGAAACTTTATAATCAATATGTAAATCTTCATAAAGGTGAACACCCTTGATGGAGAAATGGGCATGGTATTCACTACACAAAGACATTGTCTTAGAAAATCAGTGTGATTTCGGCAGCGTAACGGCGTGACATAAGAATTCATAAAAAAGGTTGATGAGAGAGAAAGGGGTTACTCATCATATTTACATCTAATGGACGGTAAGGAGGTCATATAGATACATGTCCCAACAATTGAAAAGGAATTTAGATTCCTGATTCAAAAGTATTGCTTGAATATAAAAGAGGAGAAAAAAGGTTTCTTTCGGAATTTCAGCATAGTAACGGGTGTACATGGGAGGCTTTTAATGAGAGAGAAAGGGGACTCCCATCATTCAAACTATAATAGGGCAGTATGGGAGAGATGAGAAACCATACCCCAACATTCATAATTGAAATTAAAATGGAAATACAACTTAATGAAAATTGACAAAAATGAGAAAGGAAGAAAAAACCCCTTACTTGAAAGTGTGCTTCCAATGGCTAGAGAGAGGCTTGTGAGAGGCTTCTTGGGAGCTTGGGGCACCTTGGGAGGATTATAGAGAGAGTAGGGAAGAGGTTGGACGAACTCCAAGGAATTTTAGTGAGGAGGAAGTGGGAGCTTGGGTGGGTTTATATAGGAAAGGTGAGAGAATTCTTTATTATTTAGGTTTGGGACTCCTTATATTAAAATAATCCAAACCACAAACCATCCCATGGTATTTTCCCATGGTTTCTGGAAATGAACAGTGGAAAACAATATTTTACAAGGCCAAGGTCCGAACTTATTAAAAAATTAGGGTTGCTTATGTGGAGGTGAGTCACACTCCCATGGAAATTAATTTAAAAAGGAAAAGTGTTGAATAAGTCTTGAGGGCTCCATTAATGCTTTGAAAAGTAAGTCAAAGAAACCCAAAACCTCATTATTTTAATGATAAAACACATATTGGCCGAACATAAGGATTATGTTATTTTATTACATCACCATTGGGTCATTATGATGTCATAAAACACATTTTATATTTAAATGGTATTTAATTTTTACCCAAAAATTTGACTGTCTCAGAAAATTATGAAAAATTCACCGTTGGATAATTTCGACGTCCTGATTCAAAAAATAATATTTATTTTATCCAAATAATTTTCTATGTATGTGAATTTTCAATTTTAAAATAAAAACCGACATTTAAAAAAAATTCACGGGTTTTGACAGAAATGGCTTTCAAACCTTAATAAAAATTTTAATTGTATTCATAAAATTATAATATCATTTATACTTAATAAAAAATTAATTTAATATTAATAATAATATTTTATTAAAATATTATTTAATTCAAAAATCCTTTAATTTAATAAAATATAATTCTTAATTAAATAATAACTAAAAACACCATTTGTACTTTAAGAACTAATTACAATGTATCAAAAATGACTAGAAATTATATTCATTATTATATACAAAAAATAATGTACATGAACATGGTGTTACTTATTTGTTACATAACCCCTTAAAATAGCCGCATAAGACCTAAGGGTAAGGTGTGCGATGGTGACAGACTCTTGGGGTTGCTCGGATAACATCACTCAAGTGGTAATCTCTATCAACTTCCATTTTTCCCGTAGACGATCATGTTCGAGCTTGACTTGATGAAGCTCAGCTTGGGCTTGGTCAAGGGCAAAGCCCAAAGACGCCACCTCTTTTCCGAGCTCCGACAAATGGGCTTCGTAAGGGGCAATTCTACTGTATGAGGCCACCGCTTCCTTTGTCTGAGTAGAAATGGGTTCATTAAAGCCTTATATTTATACTACTCAGATGATCACTGCTCAACGGCTAAAAAGTAACGGTCACAAATCTTAACGTAAAACTAAAGAATTTGACATCTTATAAAAAACATTTTTCATAAAGAAACATTTAACTAGATCAAGAGGGATTTTCTATTAATGAAACTTTGGGTCGTTACATAGTCACTAGCCCCTGACATATTGGAGGCGGGCATGGGGAGTTGCGGGTCGGGCCCCATAGGGACAGGTCGTGACACCATACTCCACTAAATCCATGGTCATAGGTAGGAATCAAATCCTTAATCATATCTATATCCCTCTATGTTTTTACATTCCTCTATGGATGATATGCCATACTCAAAAAACATGATATCCCATCACCTATGAAAGTCCTCTAAAAAATGTATGGGAAAATTAGAATCTATATTAATGACTATATCATATTGTACAATTTGAATCTAAACAATCTATTTCACATATATATTCCATAAATATTCTATTTTTTGTATCATGAATGGGTATGAAGAGAGGCACTTTTATTAGCGTATCGATCATAAAACATTTGACATTTTTCTTTTTAGGGGTATGCAAAAACCCAACCAAAATGCCTACAGATATTTCATCCACCTTCTTTTTCATCCTTGGTATAGGATGAAGTAAAACGGAATGTCTCAATTGATATTACCAGGTTTCCTAGTAGTTTATCTATGAGAAACAAAATAAATAATTTCCTCCCTCATACCTAGCCATAAGAATCATCCTCTGATATAAAAAACATATTTGAAGTTACACATTGAAAAACACATTAAGAACTATGGAAAAACACCATCACTCTTATTCAAACTTAGTAAGGTACAATGCACTAGTTCCTAAAATATGTGATACCCTTCATGGACAATGACCACTCATAACAGTCTCCCCACCATTAAGAGAAATCTTAATGTTATGGAATACATCACGAAGATACATCTCATAAAGGATCATCTCAAGAAGAGTGGAATTCAACTAATGAATTTTCATGAAAATTATGGAATCATACATTCCGAATCCAAAATGAAAATATTCACAATGGTCCATCAAGCTCCACTATTTTGATGATTCTTTCATAGCCTTGGTCAGGTGTTTCATATACAATGCTTTGACAATAAAATCCACTTTCTCGAGGGTATATGTGATTTGAAAATCAAAAGACTATAGTTTTTCTACTCAATCCATCTAGTAGAGATCTAAATATTTTTAGAGAATATATAACATTGTGTATTATGGATAAAATACATGGTATACCAATATCTAATAAGGTAATTATTCCAATTCTTATGTTCATGAATCACACTAGCAAGTTCAAGGCCATGGTTTATATAATTCATATAGTTTTTCCTATCCAAACAATACACATAGGAAATAACATGGTCATCCATCCAAAGAGAACATCCCAAACTCAATTCTAATTCCTCAAAAAAAAACTACATAGCCCTATCCAAAATTGGGAAGAGTTAACACTAGAAAAGATGTCAAAATTCATTTCACTTCAACAGAATAACTCTAAATTTTTTAATCCAAGATAACAATGACCCTTTTCAGAGTAAGATAGGTAATTATTGAATAAATCACTGTGAAATAATTTACAAATCATCAATAATAATCCACTATACCAAAGAGGCTCTAAATATAAAAAATGATTTCTGCTTTCCCCCATATCATAATATAATTTACAATTTCAAGTTCAACATTGATAACATGTTCCAAGACAATTATTTCGAAGAAAATTAGATAGAGGTTAGATAAATCATAATATTATAGCTTCTAACAAAGTCAATGATTTCATAAAATTTAAAAAATTGTTCTCAGATGATGTGAATGATCCTCCTCATACATATTGAAAATTATGAATAAATCAATGAAAAACACCATGAAGGTCAAATGATATTCATGAAAAATCTTCTTCATAAAATAAATAAATACTAGTAGATAATGTTTTAGACATAATGGATTGATTAGATACTAAAAATCACCACACCATTTCTATAATGCTCTTTGTTAATGTCATATTATTTTATTCTCATTTGGTGACAATCTATTGAACGATCATTCTTCAAAAATAACTTATACGCTTTCAACTGGTCATACATTTTAAAAATTTGAAGAAATATGTACTTTTTATTTATTTTAGATCTATTGTGATTCTTATAATCCACATATAGGAAAAGTGTTTCATCAACATTTATTTTAATGAAAATTGTAGCCTCCCAAGGTGACACACATAGACCAATTACCCATTTCCCCAACAGATCATCCAACTAAGTTTAATCACTATTATTTTATCCAGTTCCGTATTGTACTATGTTATAGACACAGACTGGGTACCTATAAGTAAATAAAAAGATATCTATTCTTGTATTATAGGATGAAATATAGAGAAATTTGAAGGAAACTCATTAGGAATCTCAGTGAAAACAATCGGGCGATCATCATAAATAAACTCCCACTCCAAATAAAAACGAAAGACATATATTACTTTTTCAAACTCTGGATAAGAAGGTATGGATCTAATTTACATGCAGTCTGATTTTTCTTCAATTTTATTAAACAAAATAACATACATAGTAAAAGAGTCCTATAAAAGATATAAGTTAATTTGGGCCTTATTAGTAATGAGCCAATTTATCCTAATGATGAAATCAATAGGTTGTATATTAAGAAAAATAAAATCCCATAAATGCATGATATATGACATAGAGAATACACATGCAGGAAAATACAGACCCATCTCTCTCATTATTTCGATTTTTATAGTAATATCCATCAAATAAAATAAAATCTCTATAGAATGTTTTATGATGTTCCCAATAATAGTTGAAACAAAATAGTGAGATAAAACAGTTTCAAATAAAGCAGTCACTAAAGAGGAATCTATATTGAGGACACCTCTCATGATTTTTTGTCTTGTTTCAATTTCCTCTGGAGACTCTTACACTACACGAAGAAGCATCTTATCAGGTTCATGTGTCTAGAATCTCTTTGTTCCTGAAGTATCTTATTGCACCACAGTACCTTTAGGTATTGATGATTTGTTTCAACTATGTGGGGTAGAAATGATATAAAAAATTTTAAACAACTGACCTGAGAATCTACATGAACTATATTTCATGGGTTTTATAGTGCACACTCTATTTATTTACCAAACATTCCATAATATAATAAAGTAAACGAGAATCTAATCGGCACTGTATGAGGTCTATATTAACCCATATATTGGAAACCACTAATAGACTCATCAAAAATTATATTTACTTTAAATTAAATCCAAGAGATGCCACTAGGAGAGAATGAAACTTCTATTAACCATGAAATACCAGCCATGTCATGATCAACAATCAATGCCCTATCCAGCACATCAACAAAAGAGAAGATATTCAATAAGATAACCGGAGAAAAATTATTATTTTGATGACACAGATTTAACAAATGACTATTTAACTTATTATTAAGAAATATATAGTGTTTAAAATCCACATGATCATTAAAGTGGTCTATATATTTCATCTGGGTCCTATATGCCTTTTTGAGTTTGAAAAACTTCATATCCTTTTCCAGAACAATGATCTCTGGATATAACCCACCTATTAATAGGAACCTGAATTCCATCCACTCAAATCCTTCATTCTCCTTCAATATAACTATAGTATACCACAATATCCTTCTAGTACCCCTATATATTTTAGTTGGAACATTACACCTTAATAAAATAAGTCATTTTCATGAAATAAAATTGAAGCTCTATTATCCTCATCTAATCCTCAACATCATGATTATCAATAGTGGCTTGGAACACTAGTGGCTTCTAGAAAAGGATCTGTTGTGCTTCATTTTGAGGCTCATCACTCTATGATTACTTAATATGATCCTTAATAAGAATAGGTTTAGGTTCTTATCTGAAAATATGTATAGAATTATCAATAATCATAACGATATTCTAGCCGTTGGGAGGATTTTATCATTATTACCCTCCAACCACATCCTTTTATGATGTATTTATATGAATTATCAGATGCATGATTGTACACAACAACATAATACAAAATTGAATACATCGTATGTTTACCCAAATTTAAAACTCAAATTGAATAAATAGAAAAAATATTCCCATTAGAAAAAATTTATGATTTTCATTTCAAAAAATCTAACAAAAAATAATGGAAAAAACTATAACTACATCAAATTATTTTTTAATATTATTTTCCCAAACCACACATTGGGGATTAAGTCACATTAAGATTATATATGGAGAGATAATAATTAATAACTACCTATTAATTACAGAATACATACTAAAAAATTGCATACTGAAGTCAAGGAATGATTATTACAGTGAACCTTTGATACAAATTTACCATGATCCATCCAAAATACCATGGTACCATAATACCTAAGATGATATTGAAAAAAACAAAATAGATTTATAAATACACATAGGAGAAGATTGATACCCAACACTATAAAAGTCAAAAGTGGGAATGAATTTCAACCAAAATAAAGAAAGATAAATGTCTACAAGTTAGTATTCTCAACACTCCAAAGGGAAAATGTAGCATAAAACAAAACAAGTATAACAAACCCCAATCTAGTACATCATAAAATTAGTAAACAACAATAAATATAAAAAAACATTGCAAAGAAAAATCACTCAAAACACAAAGGATAAATAATGTCTACCACCATTAAGTGGTACATTACTATTCCACATACATTTCATAAGAAAATCAACAAATTCATAAAGTCATAGTTGGGGTTAGTGTTATGAATACCAGTAGGGAGTCACTAGGTTTTCTAGAACACAATCCATAATAATATACTGAATAATTATTTCAACTTAAATAAAATAGGTCATCGTTTTGAATCATTTGTTTATTAGTTAAAAACATTATTTTATTTCAACGAATTGAAAAATTTTCAAAAAACCCGATAAAACAATCCTTTTATATAAAATAATTTAAATAAATCCTTTGGCATGAGTAAAAATTTTATATAATGAATGGAATATATAATAACAACAATAATAATAAGATCCATGGTAATATGAGAGAAAATAAATTAGTGTCTATTAATATGAACCCTACACATATCACACTAGTGATCAAGAAAAGTATGTGTGAAAACGTCCATCATGATCATGCTGAATTGGACTCATCAACATCCTATAAGAGTGATGATATACAGACATAGGGTTTTTTAGAGTTTCATTATCCGTACAATGCTAGGGGATTTAGATATGATTATAATTGTCCCAATAACCCACTAACTACCCGCGATCCCATGTTTTAATTCAATGAATAAATAATGGTAAAGTCATATTATTTAAAATTAATCATTGTTTAAAATAAAATTCCTCAAATTTATGTTTAAAAATTCCAAGACAATTTGAAATAATAAATTATTCAATTTTTTCATACATTTTTAATCAAAACTAGTAATAGGTAATCATCAATTCAATTTATTTTAATTTTTCTCATAAAAATTATATAATCAATCCAGAGTCTCTATCAATTTCATAATACAGACCATATTCTAATTTGATTGTAATGGGGGGGGGGGGGTAGAAAAACCCATGACATTGAAAATTTATAATAAAAATCATATCAACTTGGTTCTTCAAAAATAAATTGAATTATCTTTATAAACAATTAACGAAATTCATGGTTTTAATTAAATGGAAAATCTAAAACTAGACTACATTCCATTAATAACCGAACCAATTGATCAACACCCTCAACAGAATCAACCAATGGAGATCAATGACATTTAATATCAATAAATCAATCCAATAATAAATATCGACTTTAATTTTTTTAGGTCCATCCAATAAGTGATGGTCCATTATACTATTGGGATAAAGAAATCAGATATTGGGAGATAGAAATATAGAGGAAATCCATACCTTGGGTGATTAAACATGATAAACCACTCTTCAATCTGACGTGAGATGGAGTTTGAGGAGACCAACCCACTTCATGATAGTATCATAAGCTAGTGACTTTTAAAAAGGTTGAGTGGGGTTCAATTAGGGAATAAACTTGGTGGTTTTGTATATTAAAATAAAAATTCACAATAAATTATTCTCATGCCTAGGGTTTCCTTGAGAGGGAATCATAGTTATAAAACCCAGGCATGCTATGTATGCTTCCCCTCTAGGCTAACTATACAAGGTTAACAGTTTATCCATGTGGTTAAAACATTAAACTAGGTTCCATCCATAAAAACCCACACTATATAGGGGTGCATGATTATCACTAGGTGGATCATGGTTTGGGAAGAAAATGCACCAACTATTCACAACCAAGAAAAAAACAATTTTTTTTGTAAATTTTCACCTAAAGAACACGTAATAAGATCCAACTACAAGGGAAACAAAAATTGTCCATCAAATACATGAAAATAAGTAATGAAATGTTATAGAACCTTATAAATGTTTTTTGGATCAAAATTTAACATGAGGTATAGTTTTTGGCATTCTTAAAATACTATTGAATAGCCCCTTAAGAATGGATCTAAAAGAGGTCTTCCCAAGAGGTGTAAATCATATTAATTGACCTATTTTATTTTATTCCTTATTAAACCCTCTAAAAATATAAGCGATTCATCATAAAAAATATCATTAGTGTTAAAAATATAATAAAATGGTTTTATGATTATGGACATATAATTATTCACCATACATCACATAAAATATGAAGTGAATCTATCATTCATGTGTATATGTGGATTGTTGTCTCCAAAGAGTGGTAAAATTCATTTAAATCAATATATTTCATGAATGGTTAATAGTATTGTTTTAACTTTTATATAGTATATTTATGACATAATTTTTCCTATATAATTATAATATTATATCTACCTTCTTACCATCCACTGTGTTAGAAAACGATAATGTTGATCATGCATACCTATTCATTACCACCTCCATGATGTTATGTATTTCATTTTTAATTTCATATTTACACTATTATAATGATATAAATTTTATCATTTTATCATTCTTATTTCACCAAATTAAATCATCATCAATTCCTATGTATGTTTATCTTCCACATTAATGTTGTTATTTATTTTTTATCTCAAAATTTCTTTGATAACTATAAATATTAATATAATGAATATATATGATATTTATATAATGAATATATATGATATTTATATCACGGTAAAAATTATGGGTATGATTAAATTATGATCAATGGATAAGAACCATAATAACTGAACTAAATTTCTTATGAAAAATGAAATAGTTAACACCTAAAAATGCAAATTTTAAAAAAGAATTATTATTAAATGGTTGTTAAAATTTCTTAATTGGAACATATATGAAAAATTAATTATTGATATAATTATATTATTTAATTATAATTAATATTAATTTATTATACATGATTTTAGAATGTTTTTGAGGAAATATGAACATGAGGTAATGGATTTTCATGAAAAAGTTATTTTTGTGATACATATGTTTTAGTCAACAATTTTTTATGTTGTGTATATACTAAGAAGGAATGATTTTTATGATTATTATCATCAAAAAATGGGGTTTTTTAACACCATGAGATATTTTAAAATAAATTTTTTGAGTTAAATATATCTTTTCGAAATTTTTCATTTCACAAAATACTGAATATATATTTTGTCTTAACAAAAACACCATGTTTGGTTTGTGTTATATGAAACCCCAAGACATGATTTCAATACACTCTACACTTATATCATCTTGTGTTATATGAAAAAGATTTTGTGGCTTGTGTAATACACAATAATGAGTCATTTCACTATCTTGCATTACAAGTAAGACCAAGTATTACAAAACAATAGTATATTTTAGAAATCTTATTATTACATATAACCAATCCGTTAAATTAGAAATTATGATTTGTATTGAATAAATTATGAAAATATAATTTTTATAATATGGATTAATCTATTACCAATTAATTAAAAATTTAAATACATACCAATTTTTTATAAAAGAAGTAGTTTAATTTTTATGCTGTAAAAGTTGTTTTATTGTAATAAATTAAATTAAATACATTTTTTGGATGATATAAATGAAAAAAATATTTTATATTTACAATAAAATATTTTTTATTCATCCAATAGATATAATAGGTATAAGATAATAACAAGCACAATTTTACACATAAAACCTATATTTTTATAATTGATTTTATACAGCCTTTGGATAGAGAACATATTTTAATTGAAATTTTGTACACTTCTATATATTATATTTCAAAAAATAAACTTTTTATCTTAAATATGATTATAAAAATTTATTTTAGTTGTTGTTTCGGTAGTTTTATGATTAGTTTCATGGATTGATTAATTGCAGAAAATACTAAATTTTAATTTAAAATACTGTTTTCAATGAAATATTTTATATTTTCAAATAATATAATATAATTATTTTAATTTATATATAGATTAATTATAATTTAATTAAATATTTTTAAATGGTATCAATTCAAAATTTTTATTTACAGATTAAAATTCCTCATTCTATGGCATGTATTAAACATTAAACTCATTTTCTCAACGCATCAAAGGGTTAATATTAAATTAATTTCTATGATTTATATGTTTTGAATTTTGAGGAATTGATTCCACAATTGAAATCATTGGGTGTATATTTTATAAATAGTTTTCAATTATGTATGGATTATATGAATAGAAAAATTATTAATAGTTAACTACATATATAAGAGTAAATATGGTAATTTTGGGTATAAATAAAATAATAAAGATATTAAAACAACCCCAAAAATAGTAAAAAATAAATTTTAAGATTAAATTATTAAATTAAAACACAATGATTAGTGTGAAATACTTTAATGGACACTTTTCCTTTAAAATTACTGAAATAATATTATACTCAATGGGAGTTAAAACTGTGTGGCCCTCACTTTTAATATATATAATATTTTTAATATGTAGATAAATATAATATATTCCCAAATATATATATAAATATGAATTATAAAAATTTTATATACATCATATAAATTTATTTTTTATTTATAGTAGAGAAATAATTATCAAAAATAATTTTAAAATTGTGATACAGTAATTACTCAAATAATGAATCAATCAATAAAATGATATTAAACTATAAAAATAAATACAATTTGACTTAACTAAGATTATACAATAATATTTGTTTTAATATTACATATTTTATGAGTTTAATTTTAATTAAGTCGTATTTATATTGTTTCATGTATTTCCTTACAAAATGTGTTTGGAATAGTTTCAAAGATGACACATATGATATATTATGAATATAAAATTTATTTAATTACTTAAAAACAATAAAAACATTAACTAAGTATAAGGGGATATTATATGGTCAATAATATGTGTACTATTCTATCAATGTTCAAATTGAAATTATATTTTTAAATATTACAACCTCTAAATATTAAAAACATTGTTACCATAGTTAAAATTAAAATTGGCTTACCAATGGGTTAATCAAAATTATAAGGTTTAAAATTAAATCAAAATTTACATAAAATATATTGGTTGATTATATTACATGCATATAACATATAATAATCAATGGAATCTCATTTTTTAGGAATTTGTATTGTGATTGTGTTTTTTATAAATTAATCATTAGAGAAATTCCCAATGCGCCCCTCCACTCTCTTATAAAAGAGCACCAATTATTCTCTTATCTTCACACATAAAAACCTATTTGGTTTGAAAAACCTATGTTAATGTCCTTGAAAAATCCATATATTCATCTTAGAAACATTAATTTGGGTAGAATTCTCTACAACAATATCCTTTTGGGAAAAAAGGAGACACGTAAAGAAGAATTAACATTCATCAATGAATGTTGTTTTTTTATTTCTTCCATAAAAAATTAAATTATTTTTATTTAATTTTAATATAATAAAATAATAACCCTAAATATATTATGATTTTTTATATTAATTTTCTGACCAACACTTTAACACACTTTAATCTAATGGGTAATGAACTTACCATTTTTGTGTAAGATGAACTACCACCTCACGAAACGACGTTGTTTGTCTTTCCTTTTCCACCACCCATGGATGGGAATTATATTCTAAATTATTTTTTATAAAATATTTATAAAATAATTATATTTTTTGAATTACAATTTCATATCTACCGTTTTACCCCTAATCGTTTGTGGAAATTATAATGTCACCCATGTGTACATATGGATTTCCATCTACATGATGTGATGTTATTCATTTATAATATATATCTATAATTGTTGTAATAAGGGTGAAATTAATTTATATAAATAATATATATATAATTATTATTTTTTAATGATAATATAAAATTAATTTTTTATTCTTTTTTATATGACAATAAAATGAATTCTATATTCCTGCATACATATGACCTGTCATCTCTATGAAGGATGTAATATTTTCAATATATACATTTTATGAATAAAAATTAACAAATATATATAATGAATATATATGATATATATAATCATGGTTATTATTTTTTAGATAATAAATTAATTATATATCTAAGTGTACCTAACATAACAAGTAAAAATTTGATTGGAAAACAAAGTAGTTATTAATTGAAATTTAACTTAAATATGGAAATGTTGACAAAAGGTAATAAAATTTAATAAGTAACAAATATATAATTTTATATTATTAAATAAGGGTCTATAATAAGTTTATAATAAATACATATTTTCTGTACATGATTTTTTCAGGTGTATGAAATGATTGAAGACATAAGGTAGAGGAATTTCATATCACTTCTTTTTTTGGTGACATACATACCATATTTACCTCTCAATTATATTGTGTGGTGTATATATTGTCCTGTGACATGTTATATCATTAATTTAATTTATTTAAGGAAGTTACAAGATTTAATTTATTTAGTTCATTTATTGGGTTAGTGATTCTATTGTTACTGAAATAGTATGGATTTATTTCTCACTTTTAATTTTGTGTGAGACATGGCAGATACACTATTAATTTATTATACATGATTTGTATACTGAAAATAAATATATTTTATGTGTATTTTATATATTATTTTTATATTTTAATATCCATACATTTTTTTCATTTCATGGGTCATAAAATTATACTGAAAGTAAATATATGAGTATTTATTTTAAAAATTGATCAATATTTGGGATTGTTTATTTTTAAGTATATGTTGGGGAATATTTATCATTAATGTCTTTGTAATCGAACAATGTTTTCAAAATTGTTTTAAATATTCTCTAATATATTTTTAATGTCATTTTTACCCATTTATACCTATTAATACACATTCTAAAATGAATTTTTTCCCCAAATGAGGTACATTGTGACCTTTAGTGAAAAATTATGGAAGGATTGTTTTTCATCATATACAATGTGATCATATTTTTCTACTTCAATGAATCCTTAATGACATGAAGATTACCTTAAAATATTACAAGGTTACTCTCAACTATAATTTCTAATTTTAAAATTGTGTGTAATTTTTATAAAAGAATTCATTTTCAATATAGAAAGGATATTTTCACCATGACTTGTTTTCATGTGATAACTAAATTATTTTCCATCAAAAAAACCTTATGTAATGATACTTTTATTTTACTGGGGGTATGAATTATTGATAAAATTTATATTCTTTACATGAATGTTTTATGTTTATAATGGAATTATGTTTATGAAACCAATTTCTCTTCCATATGTTATGTTTTGATTGAATTATTTTTATGAAACCCATTTCATTTCATGGGTTATGATATGATTTAGGATTTATATTCTTGTTGAAAATTTATGTATGGTTTCAGTTATATTATGGGTGGGACCTGTATCTCCCTCCAATGAATTGGGTAAGGATTAACATTATATGAGATATAAAAATATGTTATTGGGAAAGATAATTTACTACAAAGATGGCCCTAAAGTGAACAATGACAACGAAGATTATATGGGGGTGAACACATAATACTTTGATGGACATGTGTGTTAACCATTACAACCGAGACAATATGAGGAGTAAACTCATAAAACTAATATTCCAATGGGAGTGAACCATGAATACTAAGACGTTATCGGGAGTGAACCCATACTAAGATGGTCATGGAAATGGTTAATTTACTAATATAGATTTCATTTTATATGATTGTGTGCCTTAAATAACTCCATTTCATGTACTTAGGTTATGTTTTCAAGGATTATGCTTCTGATTTCAATATTATTCATATATTATGAACTACCAATATTTATTTCATGATCCATGTTGTTCATCTTTGATATTAATGGTATGATATTCTAATTTTATGACCACATTCTCATACCCTTTATTATTATTTTTAGCCTACATATCTCCCATGTTTACCTATACTAGGTATCAGAGCTCACCCATTCTTTTGTTTCCTTTCCATAAGTGATAATTTAAGGTTTAATGTTGGTGTAATGAAGTGGAGGATATTTAATGGATATATTGAAGATCTATCTCCATGTTATGATAATTTATTCCTTGTTTTCATAGGCACTAATAATTATGGTCCTTGGTCATGATTTTTTATAATGTAATGAATATTTTTCATAAAATATATAATATCAAATCTTGTAAATCCTTGGTCATAATAAAAATAAATATACATTTATGTTTCCCTATTTAATTTGTTCATTACTCCAATGTTACCCAATATGTATAGAGATTATATTTTAATCACAATTCCTATCAAGAATACTTATGATTATTTTTTGGAAATTAAATTATAAAACCCATCTCCTAATAATTAAATTCATTTTAATCTCCAATTTTTATTTCATGAGATTAAATGTTTTCCTTTTGGCTTCATCACATTAATAAATTTTGATACTAAAAGAACATTTTTAATAATGACTTCTATTATTTCTCTCTTATGTTGAAAGTAATTATTTATTCATGTCCATGTTTCATATTAATGATTTCAAGACTATTTTTATGATTTCATAATTATATGATATTGAAATTGAAAATGTATTTTAATTTGTGAAAAAATACTAAAAAGAAATTTTATAATCTTTTTTTTAATGAGCTACATTTTCTTTTTATCGAATGTTTGAATTGAATCGTTGTTTTAATATTCATTCATTGAATATAATTCCCCACTATGATAATTGCTCAATGATATGGAGGGTCTATTATATGTTACCAAGGTTCCTTTAAAATATTTTTTCCCTATAATTTTTTTCAAATTTTCAATTTAAAATAAGTGATTTCAACATGAAAATGGAAATACCTTCATTAAATGTTCCAGTGATCTTTTAATGAAATTTTTCATTAATGACAATATATTTTGATGTCACATATGATTTAATGGGGATATGATCCCATGATACCTTATATAAAAAAAAATATTTTTCATGATTTTGGATTCTTTAAAATAATGATTAAAAATATTTCTTTACTCTATTGAATGTTCATACTAGTTTATGGAAGTTTTGGGGGATTTCCAGTGCCTATTCAGATCCAGAAGCTCTAATTGTTGGTAGAATCGACTGACAAGAATAGTTGGAACACTGTTGGTAGTAACAATGTGGTATATTTTCGTGACCACATAGTTGATGATAAAAGATTTATAAATGTTAAAAGGGGGTAACATGACTATAAAAGATTTTTTATTATTTTTCTGGATGTGATCCACACGGTGTGTAGATGATTTTTCAATCCATGTATGTGGGTGTAATATATGGACAATGGTGGTGGATAGAAAGAACATTGATTGGAAAACCATGTTTCAAGAAAATGAGCAGTATAACAATTGTGTAAATCACATTTTTACAACTAATTTCATTAAATAATATTCTCCGATTTCTTTCTCTCAAACACTTAGATTCTCCTCACTCAGTTGGATTGATTTATCACTCCATGTATACATAGAGATATCTACCACAAATGACATTATATTGGACTCTTTTTCATCTCATTTGATGAACCATTGTACGACTATGATCCCATATTTTTTGTTTTTTATTATAACATAGTACATAATGATAAATTGTTGTTATATAATATGTTATATTTTCAAATTATATTATTATTTCTCATATTTATCCCAACTAGTCCAAATTAATGGTTTCTACTATATAAAGGTTCAACTACATGTGAAAGATATACAATATAGTCCTTTAACCCAAAAAATCTTGATGTTCATATTATTCTCCACTGTGTTGCACACCTTATTATCTATGCAATCGCCTTTAAATTTAAAATTAAATTATTAATATGAATATTAATAGAAATTGGTTTTCCTTGCACCATATCATGAACTAACATCGGAATTATACCTCAATACGTGCCACCTCTTAGTGATAGTGACCATAATGTTATAATAAGGTTATTCTATAAAATGATATTAAGCGGTCTTTTGTGGTGTTCTAAATAGGACCTTCTATGTGAAATGTAATATTTGAATAAAATGGTTTGAATGAGACTATCTCAGTCCCCCAAGCATAGGATATATAATTGATCTACCATATTATGTGTTATTACGTTCTTATAAAACTAAAATGGATCAATAATTTTAATGGAAAGGTGAATAGTATGACCATATCACGTAACCCTTACAATGTTATGAAATTTTATTTTGAAAATCCTTATCGTTATTCATAGGTGATGAATAATTATATCATGATTTATTATTGTAATTGAACAAGAATTACTATAAAAGCATGTAATTACATACAATATATGTGGACTCCCATAGTGGTTTTTTATAGAAATGACCAAGGTACCCAACTTATTCATTGATGTGTCTTCATTGTGAACAAACATACTTGTATTTGGTCTTTCTCATAGACTGTAAATTCCATAGCATGGCATTGAGTTATCACCATTATTTAAATAAATACAAATCTAATTCCTTGGATTATTATACATCAATTCAGATTGATATTATATACCAACATGGTTATTATATTTTTCTTCATTAAATTCAATAATTTTGGTTACTTAGGACATATTCCTAGGGATCTGGTAGAATGTTACCCATATAGTGAACTACTAAGTGTACACACTAGTGGACTACATATGATTATAAATGATAAAAAAAATTATAACTATGTAAATAAAAAAACTGTAACTTCTCATGGACTCCATTGTTATATACAATAGGATTATTCCATAAAAACATAATACTAAGATGTTAATTCTTTAGATGAATTATAAATTTTGTCAACGAATGTAGTATTGGTCCAACATCCTTTGAGGAACCCAACCCTATTTGGTATATTTATTTAATTATTTACCTCAATTATTATCTATAGAATGATACTGGTATATTCAAAGGATGGATACTTATAGAAACCATTAGTGGTAGCCTAGTTTGTTTTACTAACACCCTGTTCTAGACACATATTGCTACCTGGATAAGAATCATGGTTGTTGGGAGGGACAAAGGAAATCACCGGACTATAGATGAGTGATTCATATACTAGGATTTGGTATGGGAGAAAAGGATAAATACTATTCTTGGTATTGATCAAGATATTTTTATTAGAATTTTTTTTATTTTCTTAGCATTTAATGTGTATACATGAAACATATTTCCCTTGTATCCTCCATTTTTCTAATAGCATCATGAAACATCAATATTTTTATATTGAAAAAGCTTTTATTTTGGGCATTATTATATGTAGATGTATTATATTCTATTGTACCTAATTCACTATGTTTCTTATTTTTCATCATTCAATATGTATCATTGGGGGTTGTGGCGTAAAGGACCTCTGAACCTTCAATGATGGTTTTATTGGGAAATTTACTTGGAACCTGATCACACAGGAAGCAGATGATGATTTACTTTCAAATCGAATTACAAAGAGCATTCTCAATGGATATAAATATTATCTTGCCTCATCAGTTTGGGAATCTTTCAAGAATGTGTATTGGAGAATTGTGCATGATACAAAATGGTTTGTCTACAGGGATTCCACCCTAAACTGTTGGACAAAAAAGTGGATCACATAGCCCCTTCGGGTCTGAATGTTTTAACGGATGTAGCTCTTATGTCCATCTCGGCCCTTCTTCCAAAAATTAACACTCTTGAATTTTAAATATCTTTACAAGTGGCCGATGAAATCAATGAATATTCTTTTCTGGATGTTTATACTTTGATTTGCGTCCCTGCCATGTCTGGTCAATTTAACTACAGGGATTTTTATAGGGCAGCTTGTGGGGGTCTCAATTCTGTACCGGCTTGGTTACTGCAGTTCATGGCTGCTTTCAACCAGTCTACAAGATCTTTCTTAATATAGAGGATTTGGAAGAACCAGATGCTAATAGTTGATGTTCTCAAACAGACTGGCCTGCAAATGGCTTCTACGTGCTCCATCTTCAGGGCCGAGGAGGAATCGATGGAGCATATTTTCATGGACCATGGGTGGGGCCAAACAGTTGTTGGATTATACCATTTATTTGTTTGGAATTGAGGTTGACACATGATGGCCAGTTCTGAACATGTTGTTCGGCATAACACATGCTCCATATAGTGCGCAGATTCACAATCGGTTGTTGGTGGTTGTTGTGGCTGTTATTGTAGTTACATGGGAAGCTCGAAACAACATGTAGTTTGGTGATGCACACTCCACGGTACAATAAGGGATGATGGCTGTCCATAGGGATATTTATACTGCCTCTATGGTCCAGGACAATGAAATTTATAACACTATTGATGATCTCCAAATTCTGAGAACGCTTTGAGTTTCGGGTCAGCCGTGCAATCCTCAAATGCAAACGAATATTTGGTTGATTACACCCATTGTGCCATGCCTAAAGGTGAATTTTGATGGGCCTTAATCAGGTGCACAAGGTATTTTGGGGTGTGGGGGAGTGTTTCAGACCTACCATGGGATTTTAAAGGGATTCTTCCACCATGCCATTGGAATTGGAAAAGTATTCGAAGCTGAAATCTGGGCTATGATATACGCTGTCAGGTACGTTGTATGGTTTAATTGGATGTGTATATGGCATGAATTTGACTCCCAGTCTGCAGTTTATGAATTGATGACGAAGACACGTCATGTGTCCTAGTGAATGCTACTTCAATGGGTTGATTGCCTCAACCAGGTTGTGCAAATGCACTTGGTGGTTTCCCACGTCCACCGGGAGGCCAACCAGGTGGCAGATGCTCTGGAAAAGCAAGCACTTATTAATCTTGGTTGAATGCGGTCTTTCATGGTGCCTGATAATTTTCCCCCACTTATGTAGGCTGGTAATTGTGGGGTGTTGTGCACTAGATTATGTAATAACCCCTTGTATGCCTAACTTTCATAAATTTTTTATTTAATTTGTTAGGGCTGGCTTCCACCGGTTCCTGGTGTTTTCTCTATAGAGGGTGTTGTGTCCCCACATTACCAATATAGATCAGCACATAATGTTATAATCCTATAGATTTGAAGAGGTTTTCATGAGGCTGACTTGAAAACTATATGGGTCACAAATTCTTGAACTCTGACTGGGACATCACAAATGGGTATCATTGGTGGTATTATTTATATTCCATGCTATATTGGGATGGTTTAAATGAGACTATGATGTATAAAAATTTGTTAAAGAGCCTTTTCTATGGATTACATTTTTATTCAAATGGAAAAAGGTATTTAACATTGGATGGGAAATATTGTTTTGGATTACGCATATTATAGTTGAATTGGTTTAAAAAATGGATGAAATAAATAATTTTTTATTCTTATTATTATTAATATATATTTTTACCCTTGTCCCAATATAGTAATTATTTCTCATGAATTATTATAGGACCAAGAATATCTACCAATTAGGCATATTCCATTACCTATTTATTTTAGTCTTTCAATGCATTACACATGTTGTAACACCATGATTTCGATATCTATTAAATCACACTATATTTTATTGCAGGGAGGAATATAAAAATTTTAATTTAAAATTTTTTTCCCTTAACATAAGATATATTTTCCTATATATGTTGATGGTGGAACCATAAATAAAAATGTATCATATGTTTATTCTATGTTATAGTGGATAGACAAGTTTAAAAAATTGGATGATTTTGATGAAATTAATTCGAATTTTAATATATATTTCTAGTAATTGTATAAATTAGAAAGGGTGGTCCATATAATGAAATCATTATATATATCTTCTTACATATTGAGAGAAGATGTAACATTTCTAGTTATAGGTACAAGAAATTGAAATTGTAACCTATATAGTTTAGGTATTCATAACATAGGAATGGTAACTCATCAAACAAGACCATGATATATATATATAAATAAATATTCTTCTAAGATGTTTATTTTTATTGTTATATGAAATGGTTACCATTATATGAGAATTACAATTGAAAACATAATAGAATTTTCCTATGTAACTTGCTAAAAAAACTATATATATTGGGACCTATTTAATAGGATATTATACTTTGACCCAATCTCATCCTTTTTTCTTGGATTTTGGGATTGTGTCTTGTGACTCTTTATGATCTTCTACATCACTTATACTAGAATTTTAGAGAAGGTAGTGGGTTGTATCTCTTATGTTGGATGAAATTGTTTAGGTCATATTGATTTATCTAATGTATATTCAATTATTGATTATTTTTTGAGACATGTGAAGTTCATTGATGAGATATTCCACCATAATGGCATCAACTAATGTTCTAGTATAGTGTAAATGTCCAAAATCTATAAGGGTTGGGAACATTCCCCAAAAAGGTCCACCTATGGATCATCCAATTTTTTGATTTTTGGGAATCAACACCTATATGGGAGAGGGTATTTATAAGTTAGTAATGTCTTTTTATGGATTTTTATGAACTTTTTATTCAATGTCTAAGATGATGGTAGAGTTATAATAGTAGTTCCCTCCAAATGTTTCCTAATATTCTACTGTAGATGACAATGAAACATGGATAGAGGCCATGTTTTCTACCATTGACCATAAATATATGCCTCAAAAATGTTGAATTAATATTTAAAAAAATATTATTATATGGTAATACATTAGATAGTGGGATGTATTCACTGAGGCTGAACATTATCGAGTCATTTTATAAAGGGATTTCAGAATAGATTTATATGATTAATTCTTTGTTAACGAACTAAGAGCAGGCCATGCTTGATAGTTTATACAGTAGATGTATGGAACATTATATATTATGGATTACACCACTTGTTTCTCTATTATTTAGCATTTAATTTCTACTCTTCATTGTGTAGAGTTATTCTATGATATATGATTGGTGGATGGACATGAATATTCTATCTAATCTTATATGAACATGTTTAATTTGACCACATACATTGAGGTAGTGAACTAGGACATCAAATAATATACTAAATTTTGAAAATATGATGTTATGGTCTATATAAAATTATTTACATGATTAGGAAGTGGTTTTTAGAGTTCTACGAAGCATCGTTTTGAGCCTTCATGTAGAGAAAAAATATTAAGTGTGTGTACCCTAGTAGCCATGTGATATTTCCCTCAAGAAGTAGATTAGGAGAAATACAGTCTTAAAGTGGTATGGAAACAATTGAGTTCCACTCTAACAAAATGATATATAATCATTAGTGGATTTTATGAAATTTTGTCCAATGGGTAGTATGAATGGGTCTGCACAAACTACAGTTTATGGAGTGGGATCATCAACTAAAAATTAGTCACGGAATAAGAGATCCACATGTCATACATTAAAAGGAGGTGGATGAGTTCGTGGAAGTCAGACATCTGGTACACAATTCTAACAGATTGAGCCTACTAAGGGTATTAAATATGTACCTCAAGTCAATGGATTAGGCTAGATATATAATGTTTAGTTGAATTTCATGGAAAAAAAGTTCTAATCCAACTATGATTTGACGTACTATTTCAGTAGCCTCAACATTAGTCTCTGATTAATTTAAAATATATGCTTCTATCACCATTATAGCTATTAAAATATCAAAAATAATGTGACCAAAAAACATTATTTCAATGGTTTGGTGATTATTGATAATGAAATGGGAGTATAGTAAGAACGTGTACATAAATTAAAAGAGATTGTCTTGTAGATAAGAGGATATTATTTTGTATGTAACACTTTCTTCTTCAAGATGAATGGCCTTGAAATCCTTATTGGGATTGAATAGTTATTTCAATATCATAGTAATGTAAAATGATATTTCTGGAGGGAATCCTTCATATCACCATATGATGGTAATTATATTCATAAAATGGAATGTGATGTTTATGCAGCTCAAGATGGACTACAACATTGTTGTGTTAGTGGAGTATCATTTCAGATTTCCTATCCTATTAGGAATGTTTGGGGAATAAAATAAAAAAATTCATCCTATATTGGATCATTTGTTGATAAATTTATTGTGATACCTTATTAGAGGGATGTGATTTTTACCCTAAAACTAATCCATACATTAAAATAAATATATTTTCCTCTATATAGGATTTAACATGCGGAGCTTCATGATCTTAATATTTAGTCAATGGATTAAGAATACAATGCATTTAACTAATCCAACAATTATATATTATGTTCACAAACTATTTTCCACCAAGAAGGTGGATGGGAACCTCATATTATGCATGGATTACTAGAAATTGAATCTTATTACTCAGAAGAACTTTTAACGCTTACCATATATAAATTAAATGATGGAATAGCTTCAATGATTCAAAGACATACTAATGATTCTTTTGAGGTTGGGATATAATATGGGGTGATTCAAATCTCCAAAAATTCCTTATAAATATTTCTGATGAAAATATGGTTGTTTATGAATGTCTACTAATGGTTCTTGGTCTCACGAATCCACCAACTACTTTCATGAATCCAATGAATCCAGTTTTCCAACAGTACATGGATTCATTAATTCTGATTTTAATGGATGATATATTATGATATTTTCATAATTTATTTGATAATATAAATCCCCATGAAATCTTTTTCTATACACCGACATCGAATAGCTTGTATACAAATATAAAAAAATTCTACATGTAGATTGATAAAGATGACTTCTAATTCTAAAATATCTCATTGTGTGAAGTATTTTTTGGACCTATAAAATGTGGGAGTTATTGTTTCATGGTAGTATCTTAAGAATTTATTTTAGATATACGTATTCATGGGGTTAGTTATATTTATTAAAATTTTGTAATGAACTTTTCATTTAATAAACAAGCTATTTTATGATTGACTAAAAGGGAATAAAATTTTTATGTTCTAAAACATGGGATAAATCCATTAAAGAGATGAAAGGAATGTTGAATTTAACATTAATTCTGGTTTTATCAATACATAATAGAATCTATATTATTTTTTTTGACGCATGATACATCTGGATGGGAGGAATTCTAATTCAGGATGACTAAGTTATGGTGTATGGTTCTCCTCAGTTAAGACCTCACAAGTGGAATTAGCCAATTCATGACCTCGAATTAGTATGTCTAGTTCATTAATTTATAAGTTGGTGAAATTATATTTTTAGTGAGAATTTCAACACATTCATGAACCAAAAAAGTCTGAAATACATCTTCACATCGTTGATTTCAATCTCAGTCAATGTAGATGGGGTGAACAAACAAATTCCTTTTACATCAAGATTACATATACTCAAAGGAATGGTAATGCATTTGTGTTCAATATAAGCTAGAATAGTTAGAAAAAATTAGTTCATGTGTTCAATAATGAATAGAATTTGATAAATATTTTTTCATAGATGTAACACATGATTCCGCAGTATCACATTCATATTTTTCTTATGGATTTAGAAGTGACAACATCACATCAATACAACGTATGGAGGAGATATATTTATTATCAAGAGGTATTATTACTAAGGGGTGAATCTGATGAGATGGCCCACCACCTGGTTTGTTCATTGATAGGGTTTGGATATTACACTTTTAGTTATGTGTCATCGTTCTTATAGACATGTGAGAGTAGTTGATTTTTGAATGTCATGACTCTAATTTGGAAGTAAGTTCAAGTCTCACCAAGATGTATCATGACATATTCCTCTACTATTTACGGACATGGATGAAATGGGAAATTACTAGATTTTGTTACATAGTGTTCCGCCTTCCAGCTAGTGAAGGTGGAACACCTATGACCAGTAGGATTTTTACAGGCATTACCCCTCACTAATAGAAAACTGGATGACTTCACTATAGATTCTAGGACCGTAATACATAGATAACCTCATAGGATGACATGTAATGGGTTATTATGGATAAGATGACAAATGTCACCTACTTCCTAACTATTCAAGAGACCTTCATAGTGGAGGATCTTGGGAGACTCTATATATAAGAGATTTTATGCCTTATCAATGTTCGACATATTATTTTATCTGATAGATATACTCATTCTCTATCTTGGTTATTTAAATTGGTTAAAAAGGAATTGGGTCCATTGGTGTTTCTATGTATGACTATTCACCAAATGACTAACTGTCTAAGCATTTAATATTGGTATCTGAGGACATGACCTGAGCATGTTTCCTTGATTTTCAATGTTTTAAGTAATAAATTTTACATATGAATGAATTATTAAATAATAAAATATTTCATTCAATGATTGAGAGGGTTCCATATGAGTCCTTATATGAGAGGTCTTGTCGTTCACCCATTGTGTTGGTTAGAGGCATGAGAAATTCATCATGTAAGGGGGCATTAGAGTAGGTTCAACTTATTTGGAATCATATGGATAATTCCTAGTTTATGAATTTGTATATAGTTTGTCTCTATATATTCCCTCTAGAGTTTTTATAAAAGGATTTATTAGTCATTTAATAATCACATAGTATAAGGAACCGACCTTAAACATTACATATTATTGAATTAAATGAATAATTCACATTGATGATCTTTTCAGGTTTAGAGTTTTATATAATTAGGCATACCAATTAAATTACAACATGAATATTATATGCGGACACTTCTACTAAGTATCCTTTTTTATAAAATAAAAACTCTTAAAAATAAACATGTCTAGTTCCATTTTTTAGATAGCCTAATTTTTCCTTGATCCCATCCTTGACCCTATTCATCTTTAAGTACTATGAAAAACATTTTAAAAACTTCAGATGAGCATAAAAATATCAGTACCAGTTATAAAAAAAAGAAGGAAAACATTAGCCCATCAATAAATAAAAATCAATGAAACCATACTTCTCAATTATAACATACCTTACGAAATCATACGATTTATGAATAACAGACACAAATCCTAAATCACAGTGGTTACTTACGACATCCGTATCAAACATACAATATATTTATCAGAGTTATGTAGTGAGTTACACTAGGAATACACATCACAGTATATTCTCTATATCATTTATGAGAAACATCACGTTTACCTCCGTCACGTTACCTAATGCATTGGAGACCTATCTCAGGCTCACCTGCCCTAGGTTTATCAGGGAAACAATCGTATATGTAAAAAATTCCCAATAACCATAACATAATCATAACACCTAACACAAGTATAAAGGAAAGATAACATTTCCACATTGAAATATATCAAATCAAGATATTGAAATAAACAATGCTTTATAAAATCATTTTCAAAACCATTTAAAAATATATTTTTGAATCAAAGTGTCCCATACCACATTGAAGATTTTAAATGAATTATCATTTGAAAAAATTAATGT
Organism: Viscum album; assembly: GCA_963277665.1. Taxonomy (NCBI): domain Eukaryota; kingdom Viridiplantae; phylum Streptophyta; class Magnoliopsida; order Santalales; family Viscaceae; genus Viscum; species Viscum album. The sequence goes on along the minus strand of OY728152.1, from coordinate 323,670,958 downwards.
CCATATAAATAAATCCTAAAATACATTTTGAAAACATGGACATTAATGTGAAATATTTAGAAGAGTAAATCTTTAAAACATTTAAAACGATATTTTACTTAAAGAGTTTTTTTTGAAAAAAGAGAGACGCTTGAATTAAAATAAATAAAGAATATCTTTTAATCCGAACTTTATAATATCATGAGAATAAATTTATTCATGATATAATATGTGAAAGGAAAGTATATACGCCATATAAGAGTGAATTGGTGCATACTAACAATGATGTCTTAGTGGAAATATAAATTGGGATGAAATCCTTTATAAAGATGGTATCCTTTTTTTAATGGTCGGGGCCGAAGCCCCATTTTTATTATTATATCAATGAAAGGACCACTTTTAGCTGGGAAGAGGGAAACCCATTACATAACCAAAAGGCCGAGTGGGCTTGTATCCCATTACATAGCCCGTAGGCCCAAATATTAGGACTAATTCACATTCTGTGAATAGTAACCCGTCTGATATAGTACCCGCATAGTAGCGCTGCCGCTATAGTGCCCTGTCACCGCTACAATACCCGGTGATGAACAGTGCCGCCACTGCTATAGTACCACTACAGTACTACTATAGTACCTATGCCCAATGGGTTTTAACCCCCTTTTTTCATATAGTATTACGAGGGTGCTTACCACTAAGCCAAACCCCAACTACAATAACGATGGTATCCTTAAATTAAGGATAAATCCATCAAATAATTACGTGTGAAAAATATAAATACACATAATATAAGTGGATATTAAGTGTAAAACAATCCAGGGTCATTCACACATATTCATAGGATGACATATTCATGATGTACATGTAGAATCCAATGAATTGAAATTCGGTTAAGAAGTCCCTTGTAAAAATTTGACAGCCTAACGCCATCACATTAAAATTCATAAAATCATTTGATGAGATAAAAAGGGTTTTCAAACACTTGGATATAATTTTTACATCAATAAAGAATATAAGAACATATCCCAATATAATAAGATGTAAATTAAAAGACATAACAAAAGAAAGTCGTTTAAAAAGAGGAGGGTGAATGGTTCCCTTGCCGATTTGGTAACTAATAATATATACACTACATGAAAGAAGGATCATAAAATAAAGATGTAAATACTCATAAATGGAATTATATTAAAGAAAGAGTAAAATTATGGAAAGTACATACACAACACAAAAGGAAATAGTGGAAAATATTTCAAGAATCTCAAGGGAATAAAAAGTGAGATGAAACCCTTTACCACGTTGTAATCAACTGAGTCGTATGACCCAAAGTTAATATCCACAAAATGAATAACAAATTACCATGTATATAAAGTGAATAATTATAATATATATCAAATTTCAGTACACAATACACCACATGCAATGAATAAGTGGTGAACAATTTAAATGTCACAGAATTAAAAGTGGGTTAAGAAAATCCCTTACCTCGGGTACGACTTGACTTGTTTGTTCCTTGTTCTTCCTAAATAATAAGCTAAAATAAATTTCTACTTTACTATGAACCTTTTTAAAGTTTCTTATTCTTTTTATATAACTTATTACCATGTTATAAACATTATTCAGTCATTTATGTTTATAATGGTCGTTTGGTCAATATTTGATACTTGAGTAAAACAATGAACACCTAATATTTACAAGTTGTCCATGTGGTCAAGAAACCATTATCTCCAAAGTGATATTCATTGTTTCGATTTCATATATATCATATATATATATCCAGTATACATATGTATTTATAAAAGTAAATAACATTTGGAGATAAGAAATGAAATGCACCGTTCATGGAGACGGTAAGCCGTACGTACGCATGAATGCTACTTTAATTTCTATTTCATATTGTAATAGAATAGAAAATTAACGACACATAATAATATTATAATTATAGTATTATATCATATATAATATAATTAACTAAATCCTTTATGAATCCCACATATGGCATTAACGAATCATATCACATGGAGGGGGCGTTAGTCCGCACCTCCTCAAATGAAATTATCTCGTCTACCTATAATGGAAACCATAAAGGTATGATATAAAAAGAAAATATAAGTGAATAAAGAAAACATAAACATAATATATATCATATATAAGTACATTTTCATCATAATGGCCACCATGAGAGGCAGTAGGAGGTAATTGAACAATAATCATTTCGTGAGACGTTGGTTTTCCATGCAATGAAACATTATGTTCTTCACCCATTAGATGGAGGTATGTGTAAGTTTAGTTTGAATACATCTAATAAAAACATCCAATTATATTGATGATACTGCTTTTTTTATAAAGAAAATGAAATAAAAATAGTATAGGTGGTGTAGACGTAAAACAAAAGAAATAAGTTAAGAGAAACTTTTACCTTTAATTTGGGTAACTTCTTTTTCTTTGAACTGAAAAGACTTATTAAAGTGCCTTATGCCTATGGAAAGGCTTCTAAGTGGAGGATAGGGATTTATGGAGATTAATTGGGTAGAGTTTGGACGAGCCTAATGGCTTGAGAGGGGTGTGGAATTGGTTAGAAGTGGTCTTCTTTTATAAGGGGGAGGAGTGTCTCTTTAGGAAAGTGTGATAATATTATTTTATTATATAATGATATTCGGTTTTTAAATGTCAAAAAATCATTATATGAGAAGATAAGATGACTCATGGTCGAAATAAAATCATCCAATAATAATTGGACATGTTTTGGATGTTTTTTTAATATTTATAATCTTATTTATTTAATTTATTTATTAATGAGGTAAACAGTGTATCATTATTGTGTCATAAATAATATAAATTATTTGATGTCTAAAAATTATAAAAAAATACCTTGATGTATTCAATATTTTTATCTTTCCAATTAATTTTTATAGTAAAAACTATTACTTATATGACACCATATAAAAATTAATTTACTAAATGATATTTGTTTTTGTCATTTTTGACTTTACATTAAGTTAATTAATCTAAATTGTCATTATCACTCCCATGTGGCTCAATGGGGACCCCAAATCGACCCAAAGATTTCCATGGTTATAAATGACTCAAAAAATATGGTTTGGACAAGTTTTAATGTAATTTGTATTTATTATAATATTATTTTTACCTTGAATTACAATATTATCTTTAACCGATGTACGTAAAAGTCAAAAGGTACTATTCATCGAAAATTATTTTCAGCTTGTTGAACCACATTTTAATTACTAATAACAACCATGTATGTCGGATTTTTCAAATTAAATGTAGAAAAGAGGTAAAATTTCATTGAAATGAAACGGTCGGTTATTTTAAATACTACTAATTGGTTTCACTATTCATCAAATATTGAAGTTTTTTTCAGAAAAATACCAATTATCCAACCTAAGCTATATTTGATATTAAAAACTCAAAAAACATGTCTATTTTTCTAAATTCAAAAAATATAAGTGGAATTAATTTATTTAAAATTTATTCCTGTTGTTAAAACAAATTGCGTGTTTTTAAGAAATTAATTATTATCAAAATATTGACACTTCTTTATATCCACTTTCAAAGTGAAATTAATTCTAGTGAACAACATTGGGTTAAATGGTAAAAATATATTAAAATTACTCTTTAAAAAAATTAAATAGTTAATCTAACCATGTAAATAAATTAGATTAAAATGCAGTATTGAATTAAAATACAATATTTTCACTATTAAAAAAATGAACATTATCAGAAAAATTCCCAAAATTTACACAAAGTAAATTTTGATGTCCCCATTATAAAAATAGCTTTTATTTGGAATATTTGAATGTGTTAAAGTGAAAAAAACTATATTTAATGAGGTTTGAAATTTAAAGGATGTAAATAATTCTTTTAATGTAAATTATGCTTAAAATTAGATTCATTCATATTTTAAGCCGCTAAATTTTTATTGGATAAATTTAAATATATTTAAGAAACATGTATAATCATATTGTAGTTAGTTTTGTTCAATTATTCCAATAAAACGACTAGGAGTGAAATACCATTTAAAATAATAAAATTATATTATTAGTGTGCAACGTAAGATTTGAAAGAAACCCATTGTTGCGTATCAGGTACTCCATCAAACATAGCTTCTCCTTTAATGTAAAATTTTTATTTAATTCACAAATATTAATAAATATGAAAAGTGTCATATTCCTTATTTATATGGGATGTTACATCCTTCCTCCCGTTTGGGAATTTCCTAATCGCAATTTTAAAATTGGGCTTGGAAACTTCATTAAAAGTCCCACATCGGAAAAGTGTCAGTAAAAAAATCAATTTAAAAGAATGAAAGGGAAGTACAAATGTCACCTGAGATAACCCATACTAGGATTCCTTGTAGAAAATCATGGATATGGAAGAAAGAACAAACGATCATTTTCTGAAGGAGAGTGATACAAAACATGATTAGAAGAATGTTATCCACCAGAAAATCACAATGTAGTGATGGGTTAAACGGTCTTTGATTCCCCAGTAGGATAAGTTAACAGACAATGTTTTTGTTTTACGTTAATTTTCATAAAGTAAAGCTTTATTTTTGGGATTAACTAAATATATATATATGGAAACATACTTACTTGTCATTTAAACATTCATCCTTTACTTGATTTATAACACAAATTCACATTTGCTTCAAATGGTGAGTATTCAGGTTGACTTATTCACATTTAAAGTGCTATATTCAACTTCTAGAGAATCACATAATCCACGAATTAATAACTATATATTTCCCTTGTCTTTAGACATCAATGAAACCCAAAATGGTTAGTGATAGATCATATAATACCCAAATAGGACAATCTTTTACAACATGAAAAACTACTCTTCATTTCAAAAAGTTTCCAATCAAAACCCAAAGATCAAAAAAGGCAATTCAATAAAAAATTAAACCTAAAATTATTCAAAAGTAATCCAAACTAAGATTGAAACCCAAATCTCATAAGGATTTAATTACATGTCTTACAAGATAAATATTATCGTTTATCACCAAATATCATCAGTTGCTCATATAATCTCATATTGAAAAATAATTAACCTTATCGCATATTCTCCATGATAGGTTAATTAGTTTCATAAATAAACCAGACCATCATATGTCCACAATAAAAACATAGATTCTTCTAAAATAAAATTTAAACCATTAATTCATTAATTAAAATCCTATATTATTCTATCTTCCTTAGGAATATAGTGTTTCCTCAAAAGAGAGAATGTCTTCCACAACATCCTTTATCACATAATCACTAAATCATTTTTATAGACTAATTATATCCATTTGATAAATCATAATTTCCAAAAATTAAATTATTCTTGTTCCATAAAAACATATAATAAAATAATAAGGCATACTAACTAGGGACTTCAAGTAGGATAGTGGTAGGGGATGCTCCTTTGTCGCCCTTCGGTTGTGGGATCGATTACTACGGACTTACCAGATGTGACAGGTTGTCCCCCATCTTATGGGTTGTTCTTTTTATAAAATTCAAAAATAATCCTAACATGTTTTAATCTTAATGGTTTCCTTATATCTCTCATTTTAATCCAAATTCATTATGATCTCAACATATTAATACTTGAAGTCTTATTTCACGAACATATGATAAAATAAAAGGATCCCTAAAATGAAGAACAACATACCATGATCATGGTGTCTATTTGGTTTCATCATCATCTTGTTCACATAGGTAGAAGGTCCATTCATTGAAATAATTATTTATAGATCCATGAAAATAATTTTCTTCCTCCATCCAAATACACCATATATAACATGGGTCATATGGGTGTTCACAGAAAAACAGTTTTTCAAAATAATCATGTATGACATATAATTTCAAAACATCTGATAAAACATGATTTTTATAAAACAGTCAGACATAATTTGAGTTGAAACTTTCATTTAATTGTAATTTTAAAATAAAATAGGTATGTAATGAGTAAAAATATTGTAAAAGAAAATATAAATAGATTCTAAAAGGGTCTCTTTCTTCCACGCCTTTTTTAAAATCATAATATTCTTCAAAATCTTGTGACAAGGTAAAATATTTGAAAATTCCTGGATAATATTTACCAATCTTGAAAATATAAGAATATTGTGAAAATAGGATTTGTCTAAATACAACCCATGATACAAGATTATAACAAGGTATATTGGAGGTGTTTTATATCTTAAAAAGCTTTTTGCAAGTGAGTTTTATTCTTGAAAAAGTTTCACAATCACCCGAACACGACTTTGAAATATTTATTACAAGCATGTCATCTGGAAGAGATAAGAATGTTGTTTGAGATCCTCCTCCTTCCATTTGTAAGTAAAATTTCTTGTTTTGAAAAAGCTATAAAAAACGTATTTAACTGAAATAATATACATAAAGACTAACCATGTGTCTGACAAAAACTCCTAATTCCTAAAGTTGTCTAAACCAACCTCTGATATCAACTATATTAACTCAGCCTTAAACATTACATAATATTGACTTAAATGAATAATTCACATTGAGGATCATTTCATATTTAGAGTTTTAGAGAATTAGGTATAATAATTACATTACCTCTTGAATAATCCATGTAGACACTACTACTCAGTATCCATTTTTTTCATAAAATAAAAACTCTTAAAAAAATATGTCTAGTTCAATGTTTTAGATAGCATGACTTTTCCATGACCCCATCCTTGACCCTATTAATCTTTATGTCATACAGAAAAAATTTACAAAACATGGGATGAGCATAAAAAGCTCATTAAGGGTTATAAAATAAGGAAGGAAAACATTAGGCCATAAATAAATAAAAATCAATGAAACCGTACTTTTCCATCATAACATTCCTTATGAAATCATAATATTTATGAATAACACACACAAATCCTAAATCATAAAGGGTAATTATGGAATCCATATCAAAATTACATTATAGCTATCACATCTATGTAGGGAGTTACACATGCAATACCCATCACAATATATTCCCAAAATCTCATAGAAGAAACATCATGTTTACCTCTATCACGTTACCCAATACATTAGAGAGCCATCTCTGGCTCACCCACACTAGGATTATCACAAAACCACCCTTATACGTAAACAATGATCCTTAACCAAAACATAATCATAACACATAACATAGGTATAAAGGAAAGATAAAATTTACACATTCCAATATATCAAATCAAGATATTGAAATAAACAATGCTTTATCAAATAATTTTTAAAACCATTTAACAATATATTTTTGAATCAAAGATTCCCATACCACTTTGACGATTTTAAATGAATTATCATTTGAAAAAATTATCATCCATATAAATATATCCTAAAATCCATTTTAAAAAAATGGACATTAATGAGAAATATTTAGAAGAATAAATCATTAAAACATTTAAAATGATATTTTAGTAAAAGAGTTTTTTTAACAAAAAGAGAGACGCTTGAATACAAATAATTGAAGAATAAATTTTCTTTATAACGTTATAATATCATGAGAATAAAGGGGTTCATGATATAATATGTTAATGTAAAGTATATACACAATATAAGAGTAAATTCGTGCATAACAAGAATGATGTCTCAGTGGAAATGTAAATTGGGATGAAATTACTTATAAAGATGGTATACTTAAAATAAGGATAAATAAATCACATAATTATGTGTGAAAAATATAAATACAACCAATATAAGTTGATATTAAGTGTAAAACTATCAAAGATCATTCAAAAATATTCATAGGATGACATATTCATGAAGTTCAAGTTGAATGCAATGAATAGAAATTGGGTCCAGAAGTTCCATTGTAAAAATTCGATAGCATAATGGAGTCACTTTAAAATTACGAAATTGAGTTGATGAGATAAAAAGTGTATCTCAACAATAGGAAATAATTTTTTACATCAGTAAGGATATAGAAGAACATATCCTGTCATAATTATAAGTAAATTAAAAGACATAACAAAACCAAGTCTTTTAAAAAGACAAGGGTTAAAGGTTCCCTTACAGATTTGGTAACTTACAAAACATACGACACATGAAATAAGGATCATTCGATGAAGATGTAAATACTAATTATTAGAATTATATTTCAAAAAATTTACAATCATGGGATGTACATACACCACACAAATGAAAATAGTGGCAAATATATCCTGAATCTCATGGGAATAAAAAGTGAGATGAAACCCTTTACCACATTGTAATCAACTGAGTCATATGAACCAAAGTTAATATCCATAAAATTATTCAGAGAATTCCTTGAATATAATTATAATCATGATAATATATATCAAATGGAAGTACACAATACACCAAATGCAATGAATAAGTGGTGAATAATGGAAATCTCATGGAATTAAAAGTGAGATAATAAAATCCATTAACTTGTGTCTGACATGACATGTTTGTTCCTTGTTCATCCTGATTAGTAAAAAAAAGTTAATTTCTACATTCATAAGAACCTTAGTAAAAAATTTTATTCTTTTTTATATCACTTATTACCTTGTTATAGACATTATGCAATCATTTATGTTATTAATGGTCGCTTGGTCGATATTTGGTACTTGAGTAAAAAAATTAACACGTTATATTTACAAGTTGTCCATATTGACAAGGGACCATTATATCCAGAATGATATTCATTAATTTGATATCGTATATATCATATATATATAGTATATATATGTATTTATAAAAGTAAATAAACTTTGGAGATTAGAAATGAAATGCACCGTTCAGAGTGACGGTAAGTCGTACGTACGCATGAACGCTACTTTAATTTATATTTCGTATTGTAATGGAATAGAAACATAATTATAATTAATTATATTATAATTATAGTATAATAGAATATATAATATCATTAACTCCATCCTTTATAAGTCCCACGTATGGAATTAACGAGTCATATCACTTCGAAGGGGCGGTAGTCCGCACTAACTCAAATAAAATTATTGTGTTTACCCATAATGGACACCATAATGGTATGATATAAAAGGAAGATAAAAAATCATAAAGAAAACATATACATAATATATATCATCTATAAATTAAGTTCTGTCATAATGTCCACCCTGAGAGGAGGTAGGAGTTAATTGAACAATCATCGTTTCGTGAGGCGTTAGTTTTCCATCCACAGAAACATTATGTTTTTCACCCATTAGATGGAGGTGTGTGTATGTGTAGTTAAAATAAATCTCATAAAAACATACTAGTATATTTTTTATACTGGTTTTATCATAAAATAATGTTATAAAAATAGTATATGTGTTGGAGAAGTAAAATAAAAGAAAAAAAGTTAAGAGAAATGGTTACCTTTAATTTTGGTAACTTCTTGGTTTGAAGAAAAAAGACTACTTAATGTGCCTTCTGCCTAAGGTCAGAATTCTAGAAGGATTATAGGGATTTTTGGAGCTTAATTGGGTAGATTTTGGACCGGCCTAACGGCTTGAGTAGTGTGTGGAATTGGTTAGAAGTGGTCTCCTTTTATAAGGGGGAGGAGGGGCTCTTTAGGAAACTCTGATAATATTATTTTATTATATAATGATATTCAGTTTCTAAAGGTCCAAAAATCATTATAGGAAACGATAATATGTCTCTAAGTTGAAATAAAATCAGATAATAATAATTGGACAATTTTTGAATGTTATTTTAATATTTATAATATTATTTATTTAAATGATTTATTAATGAGCTAAACACCCCATAATTATTGTGTCATAAATAATATAAATTATTCGATGTCTAAAAATAATAAAAAAAATAAAATGATGTAGGAAATAGTTTTAGATTTCCAATTCATATTTATATTAAAAACTATTACATATATAACACCATATAAAAATTAATTTACTAAAAGATATTTGTTTTTGTCATTTTTGCCTTTACATTAAGATAATAAATCTAAATTGTCATTATCACTCTCAAGTGGCTAAATGGGGACCAAAAATCGACCCCAATATTATGATGGTCTTCAATGACTCAACCAATATGGTTTGGACAAGTGTTAAGTTAATTTTGAATTATTATAATATTATTTTTTCCTTGAATTACCCTATTTACCATTAACCATGTTAAATAAAAGTCAAAAGATAGTATTCACCAAAAATTATTTTCCTCATATTGAACCAAATTTTACTTACTAATAACAACCATGTATGTCGTATTTTTGATATTCAATTTATATAAGCTATAAAATTTTATTTAAATGAAAACATCAGTTTTTCTAACTACAACTAAGTTGTTTCACTATTCATCTAAAATTGAAGTTTTTCAAATAAATACCAATAATTCAGCCCAAGCTATATTGGATATTTCGAATTCAAAAGTCAATATATTTTTATAAATTAAAAACATAAGAGTGGAGTTAATTAATTTAATATTAATTCCTGTTGTTAAAACAAATAGCATGTTTATAAGAAAGAACAACTATCAAAAGATTGACACTTCTTTATATCCATTTTCAAAGTGAAATTAATTCTAATGTACAAAATTGGATTAAATGGTTAAAATATATTCTAATAACACTTTTACACTAATTAAATATATAATATAACCATATATATAAATTACATTAAAATGATGTTTAGAATTAAAATACAATATTTTCACTTTTCAAAAAAATGAACATTCTCGCAAAAATTCCAAAAATTTTCACAAAGTAAATTTTTATGTACCCATTCTAAAGAAGGATTTTATATGGTCAATTAGAATGTACTAAAGTGAACAAAAGTATATTTAATGAGTTTTTTCCATTAAAATGGGTAAATCGAACTTTTAATGTAAATTATGCTTAAAATTAGATTCATTCATATTTTAGTCACTAACTTTTTAGTGGATAAATGTAAATACATTTAACAAACATGTATGATCAGATTGTAATTAGTTTTGTTAATTCCCGCCAATACAATGGCTAGGAGTTAACTACCATTTAATATAATACTATTATATTATTAGTGTGCAATGTATGATTTCAAAGAAACCCGTTGTTGTCTGTTAGGTACGCCATCGAACATAGCATCCCATTTAATGTAAAATTAATATTTAATTCAAAAATATTTATAAATATGAAAAGTGTCTTACTAATTATTTATCTGGGATGTCACATCCTTCCCCCATTTTTTGAATTATGTCCTCACAATTTTAAAAATTTGATTCAAAACATCATTAAAAGTCCAACATCGGAAAAGAGTCAGTAAAACTACCACTTTAAAAGAAATAAAGAGAAGTACAGAGGTCACCCGAGATAACCCATACTATGATTCCTTGTTGGAAAACATAGATATGGAAGAATGAAAAAACAATCATGTTTTTATGGAGAGCAATAGAAAACATGATTTGGATAAATTTAACCACCTGAAAATCACAAACATGTGATGGGTTAAACGGTTTTTAATTCCCCAGTAGGAAAGGTTAATAGGCAATGTTTTGGTTTTATCTTACATTTCATAAAGGAAAAATTTATTTATGGGATTAACTAAAAATGTATTAAAACATAATTACTTGTCATGTAATCATTCATCCTTTACTAGGTTTCTAACACAAATGCATATTTTCTCCAAACTGTGAGTATTTAGGTTGAGTTGTTCACATTAAAAGCGCCACAATCAACTTCTATAGAATCACATAATCCAGAAATTATGAACTATATATTTCCATTGTCTTTAGACAGAAAAAAAAACCAAAATATTAAGTGAGAGATCAGATAATACCCACAATTTACAATCTTTTACAAGAATAAAAACAAATCGAAATCTCAAAAAAATTTCTAACAAAACCCAAATATCAACAGAGACCAATCAATATTCAACTATCCCTAAAATTCATCAAAAGTAATCCAAAATAAGATTGATACACAAATCTCATAAGTATTTAATTACATAGTCTTCCAAGATATATCATATAATTTATCACCAAATAACATCAGTTACTCATAAAATCTCATATTGAAAAGTAATTAACCAAATCACATATTCTCCTTGATAGGTTAATCAATTTAATAAATAAACCAAATCATCATATGTCCACAATAAAAAAATATATTCTTCTAAACTAAAATTTCAACCATTATTCCACAATTCTAATCCTATATTATTCTATCTTTTTTAGGCATATAGCGTTTCCTCAATAGAGAGAACATCTTCCACAACAACCATTATCACTTAATCACTAAATCATTTTTCTATACTATGTATATCCATTTGATAAATCATAAATTCCAAAAATAACCTTATTCTTGTTCTATAAAAACATTTTACTAAAATAATATGTCATATTAACCAGGGACATCAAGTATGATTGTGGTAGGCGATGTGCCCTAATCGCTCTTCAGCTGTGGGATCGGTTCCTATGGCCTTACCAAATGTGATGGGTTTTCACCCATCCTACGGGTTGTCCTTTTTATAAAACTCAAAAAACCCATAACATGTTTTAACCTCAATGGTTTCCTTATACCTCTTATTTTCATCCAAATTCATTATGATATCAACATCTTAATACATGATGTATTATTTCACCGACATATGAAAGAGTAAAAATATCCCCAAAATGAAAAACATCATACATTGATCATGGTGTCCATTTGGTTTCATCGTCATCTTGTTCACGTAGGTAGAAGGTCCATGCATTTAAACAATGATTTAGTGATCCTCAAAATCATTTTCTTCCTCCATAAAAATACACCTTGTACAACATGGGTCATATGGGTGTTCACAGAAAAATAGTTTTGGAAAATAATCATGTATGACCTATAATTTCAAAACATCTGATAAAACATGATTTTTTTAAAATAGTCAGACCAAATTTGAGTTGAAACATTTAATTAATGGTCCTTTTAAAGTAACATAGGTATGTGCTGAGAGACTATATTGTAAAACAAAATTTAAATAGGTTGTGATAGGGACTCCTTCTTCCGCACCTTTTTTAAAATCATAATATGCTTCTAAATCTTGTGATAAGGTAAAATATTTTAAAATCCTAGGATAATATATACCATTCTTGAAAATATGAGAAAATTGTGAAAATAAGATTTGTCTAAATACAACCAATGATCCAAAATGATAATGAGGTATAGTGGAGGTGATTTATATCTCAACAACTTCTTACAAGGGAGGTTTATACTAAAAAAATGTTTCACAATCATCTGAACATGACTTTGTGATATTTATTTCAAGCCTGTCATCCTGAAGAGATATGAATGTCGTTTGAGATCCTCCTCCTTCCATTTGTATCTGAATTTCCTTGATCTGAAAAAGTTATAAGTCAAGGATTTGACTATAATAATAGACATAAGGACAAACCATGTGTCTAACGAAAACTCCTCATCCCTAAAGTTGTCTAAAACGACATCTGAAACCAAATATAAGGTCCCAGCCTTAAACATTACATAATATTGAATTAAATGAATAAATCACATTAAGGATCATTTCAGGTTTATAGTTTTAGAGAAATAGTCATAACAATTTCATTACAAAATGAAAATTACATGTAGACACTAATACTCAGTATACATTTGTTCATAAAATAAAAAGTCTTAAAAAGAAACAAGTATTGTTCCATGTTTTAGATATCATGACTTTTCCTTGATCCCGTCCTTGACCCTATTCATCTTTATGTCCTATGGAAAACATTTCAAAAACCTGGAATAAGAAAAAAAACTCAGTAAGGGTTATAAAATAAGGAAGGAAAACATTATCCCATAAATAAATAAAATTCAATGAAACCATACTTTTCAATCACAACATTCCTTATAAAATCATAAGATTTATGATTAACACACACAAATCCTAAATCATAAATGTTACTTATGGCATCCATATCAAACATACATTTTAGCTATCACAGCTATATAGGGATTTACAGTTATAATACCCATCACAGTATATTCCCTCAATCTCTTAGGGGAAACCTCACGTTTACCTTCTTCACGTTAACCAATGCATTGGAGAGCTATCTCGGGCTCACCTACCCTAGGATAATCACAGAACCACTAGTACACATAAACAATGCCCAATAACCATGACATAGTCATAACACATAACACTATTATAAAATAAAGATAACATTTTCACATTCCAATATATCAAATAAAGATATAGAAATAAACAATTTATCATATCATTTTCAAAACCATTTAAAAACAGATTTCTGAATCAATGTTTCATGTCCCACTTTGAATATTTTTAATGAATTATCATTTGAAAACATTAAAGTAAATATAAATAAATCTAAAATTCAATTTGGAAAACATTGAAATTTATGAGAAATATTAACAAGAATAACTCTTTAAAAAATTTAAATTATATTTTTTTAATGAGTTTTTTAACCAAATGAGATATGCTTGAATAGAAATAATTGAAGAATATATTTTATTCAAAACATTATAATATCATTAGAATAATGGGATTCATGATATAATATGTCAATGGATAGTATATACAACATATAATATTGAATTGGTGCATAACAAAAATGAAGTCTTAGTAGAAATGTAAATTGTTATGAAATCCATTATATAGATGGTATCCTTAAATTAAGGTTAAATCAGTCACATAATTATGTGTGACAAATATAAATACAAAAAATATTAGTTGATATTATGTGTAAAACTATCAGAGGTATTTCACACTGATAGAGAAAATAGTTTAAATTATTTTATATTTAATTTTATTTTTTTAAACCCACAAAAGTGTTCCTCTAAGATGAATTGTTTCATTTCTATGATAATGGTGTTATTTTGAAATGAATAGTAAAAATTGGCCATTTTGGATTTTTAACAGTTTTAAATTATTTCTAAAGTTTGGCCATAAAATTATCTAAAATGATCCAAATTACAAAATTCTTTTCTTTCCATATTATAAACATCCAGGGATTCATTTACTATTTTTGGACTGAAAGTTGAATCGTCCATATGGAAGCTCAAAAGAAGCTCACAAGTGGGAGAATGAAAACTGTTTTCATTTCTCCCTAGTTTTGGTGTGGGATCCATAACTCATTCATTGTGGGCCCAAAGGTTGTGAAATTCGGTGGGTGGAGGATCAAGGGGTTTTGTATCATCTTTTATGATGGATGAACTGAGTGAATTGGCATTTTATGGGGTCATTAAATAACCCTAATCTGGAGGATTTCGTTTTTGAGAGTCTGACTAGATAGAATCAATTGTCAGAATAAAAGGGTCATAACTCTTGGAATACATGTCCAAATCCACTGCGATTTTTCACGGACACGACCAAGGAATTTATGAACAACATTCAAGAAGGGCTCAACACATGAAGAAGTAATTTAATGGGTCTACAACGCGTCAACATCCAGAGGAAAAATTCTGGCTATAAAAGGAGGAGAGATCCACCCTCTCAAAGCATCCCATTCTCCATCACATTCCTTCCGGGACACCAAGAAGAAGATATTTTTGGCTTTATTTTTTATTTCATTTCTTTTTCATAGTTTTATAATGCCTTATTCTTCCCCATTCATCTCGATTACCCTAACCATGGTGGGGTAAACTTTTGGAGTGATTGGGGAAGGGTTGGTTTTCTACATTGTAATGCTTGAGTTCTTGGATGCAATTGAATAATTTTTTTCTTCTTAAAAGTTGTTTAAAATTTATTATAGCGGATTTTATAATCAAGTGTGATCATTCTTGAATATTATTTCCATTATTGATTTTTTTCCTTTGTAAAATAATCATACTCTCCCTCCACTAATTTCTAGTTTATATAAGATGGAATAAACCAGGAATTAGTGGTGAAGTACTCGACGATCGTCAGTACATGTAAAAGGTGTTGTGAATGTTCATGATTGTTTGGGATAAAAGAAACCCGATCGGGTGTTGCATATTTAAATATAGAATATTTAATATAAATATTTATACATGGAATGAGAGTTGACCAAACTGAGATCTTGGTAAGGTTTTCTCTCACAATAATAATTTCACCAAGGAAGTGAGAGGAAAAGATTGTGGAAACTCACTTTAATTAACAAAGAAGAAGAGGTTTGATTAAATTGGACAAGGATAGAATTAAAATTAGGAACCTAACCCTGACCTGATCACCCTTTTTAATATCATAGTTTTTTAATCATTTGAATTTCAAATTTCCTTTCAAAATCAAAACACTTTTACCCTTGTTTTAAAGTGACAACCCATTTTCTGTGCACTCCTCTTCGGGGGACATCCTAGGTCAACCACATTACTACATTTTAACTTAGAAAATAACTGTTTTTCCACACCCTATGACAGGAGTGCGTCAATCATGTTCCCGTTGCTGGGGAGGCAGTGCCTCGAAAACCTTAAAAAACAATTTTTTTACTTCTTTCATTTGAATGACCTGTAGTTCAAACAACAATTTAATTGAATTTGATCATGAAATTGAGGGAACAATAACCCAATTGAGAAAGAAAAATATTCAATTAGATTTTTAAGAAATTCAACTTGCAGATTCAAGTGACACATCCAGTGATCACTCTGATCCTCCAATGGCTGGAAATCCCAACCAAACATTGCGCGATCTTTGTGCCACACAATTCGCTAAACAAAGAAATCAATTAGATATTACTTCATTATAAAATGATTTTGAATTTCGCATTAACATGATTTAAATTCTTCGTAAATTCCATGGTCTTGCAGGTGAATACCCCAACAGGCATATCCAAGAATTTACAAATGTGTGCTCCAGCTGGAGACCCCAAGGTGTTGTAGAAGAACAGGTAAAGTGGAGGGCATTTCCCTTCTCACTTGAGGGAGCAGCAAAGAAATGGTTATATAGTCTACAACCAGGATATGTCCAAGACTGGGAAGATCTTCAAAGATTCTTCATGCACAGTTTTTTCCCGCATCTAGGACCACAACTATCCGAAAAGAGATCTATGTCATTCGCCAATCAACCTATGAAACACTTTACGAATACTATGAACGATTCAAGAAGATCTGCACCCGTTGTCCACACCAGAATGTGGAAGAATACCATTTCATTGTTTTCTCCTATCAATGATTGCTTGAAAATGATCTAATCTTGTTTTATGCATCATCTGTAGGTGCCTTGATTGAAAAGTCACCAACGGATTCCAGAGGATTGATTGAAAAGATTGCACAAAACTCACATCAGTTTGTCACTAGAGGTACGATCACCAGAGGAGTCCCTGAGGTAAGAACATCTGATTCAGTAGATTTAATTAGGAATGAAATGGGTGAACTCACCAAGTTGGTGAGACAAATAGCTGTGAACAATGTGAAGGAACAACAAGGTCCAAATCAGGTATGTGGTTTGTGCTCTTCTAATTATCATTTCATTGTTCAATGTCCAGAATTTCACTGGACAGAAAGTTGTGGTGCAGCCTATCAACAAAGGCAATACCAACCGCAAGCCCAACCAAGGTATGGGTTTCAACCGAACCAAGCTAGAGCACCTTTTCAGCAGCAATATCATAATCTGATATCATTCCAACAACCTTACAAGCCTCCCTTCCAACAACAACAAACATTACAACCACTGCCTTTCCAGTGGAATAATTATAAGCAACCATCTACAAGTGCACTAAAAAATGAAGATCAACATCTTAAGATAGGAGTTGCGGGATTAGAAGATAAAATGGAAAATCTAGCAGATCAATTTACAATCATTATAGATGCTCTCACCAAGAACCCAGGTAAACTTCCCTCACAAACAATTCCCAATCCAAAGGAGAATGTTAGTGCAATCACCACCCAAAGCGGGAACGAGCTCACGCCACCATAAAAAAATTAGGAGGATGATTCTGGGGAATCTTCTGAAGCTCGTCCTATCCAAAAAAATATGGAGTTGAAAAAAAAGCAGAAATAAAAAGGTTTCAGAAGGAAAGAATAGAAAAAACTCTTCAAAAACAACAAAGTGAGAAAAAGGATATCTCAACACCATTCCCATCAGCATTGGTTGAGTTAAAGAAGGGTGAAGAAGAACGACTTCAATGCGAAATTCAAGAAACATTCATAAAAGTTGTGATTAACAACCCACTACTGGATGCAATCAAACAGATCCTCAAATATGCAAAATTTCCGAAGGATTTGTGTACTAAAAAAAGGAGGCTGGATTGAAATGAAAGAATCAACTTAGGAAGAAGCGTCTCAGATTTAATCACACCATCATACCACAAATATTTCATGATCCAGGGACTTTCTCTATTCCCTACACTATCGGTTCTTTTAATTTTACTAATGCATTATGTGATCTTGGAGCTTCGATAAATGTGATTCCACACTCAGTGTTTTCATATTTGTAGATCAGAGAACTAAAACCAACGTAGGTGGTGGTACAATTAGAAAACAGATCCACCGTTTTCCCAGCTGGAGTCGTTGAAGATGTACTTATAGGAGTGAGAGGATTAATATTTCTAGCAGACTTTTATGTCCTTGCCATGGAGGAAGACCGAGAAACATCCCAATATCCCATCATCCTGGGGAGACCATTCCTGAAAATAGCAAGGACGATCATCAACGTTCGTGAAGGAACACTCACCATGGAGTTTGTAGAGAGCACAGTTGACATAAATATTTTTGAATCCATGACGCACCGATCGGATGATCAATCCCTCTTTTCACTCTCCCATGAAGTTGGTGTAGAATCAATTGAAGAATCAGGTATGTTCTATGAATTCTTAGACATAGGAGAGTCTTTTTCCCTTGGAAATATCATTTAACATGTGGATTCTGAAGATGTTGGAGATTCTGACTTCATGTGGGAGGAATAGGAGGCCCAAAATTTGGAAGTGTGAAACGTAGATTTAGTCTCATCCCTTGAGCATCCATCTGATCTAGAACTCAAAACACTCCCCACTAATTTGAAATAAATATACCTTAGGGTGGGAGAAAAAATACCAGTGATAATTTCTAACAATATCTCTAAAATAAAAGAAAAATCATTGATTTCGATTTTGAGAGAGAATGTTCAGGAAATAGGATGGAGCTTAGGTGATATCCTAGGAATAAACCCAAAAATATGCTCACATAGAATTTTCCTCGAGGGAGATTCCAAACCTGTTAGAAAACCCCAAGGGAGACTGAATCCCACATTGATGGAAGATGCAAAGAAGGAGATCGAGAAGCTTTTGGAAGCTGAGATCATCTATACCATTTCAGATTCACAGTGGGTCACCCCTATTCATATCGTTCCAAAAAATCTGGCCTGACAACTATGAGGAATGAAAAGAATGAGTTAATCCCTATGAGAATTCAAAACAGCTGGAGAGTGTGTATTGATTTTAGGATATTGAACCAGGACACTCGAAATGTTCATTTCCCCATCACATTCATTGACTATATGTTAGAATGATTAGCATGGAGAACTCATTATTTCTTTTTGGATGTATTTTTAGGTTACTTTCAGGTACCCATTGCTCCCAAGGATCAAGAGAAGACGACATTTACATGCCCTTTTGGAACTTTTTCATATAAAAGAATGCCAGTTGGATTATGTAATTCTCCACATACATTTCAAAGGTGCATGGTGAGTATATTTTCTTATCACATTGAAAATTTCTTGGATTTATTCATAGATTTTTTCATAGTTTTTGGAGATTGTTTTGATGATTGTTTGAAAAATCTAGAATTTTTTTTGAAAACGTATATTGAAAAAAAAATCTTGTTTTAAATTTTGAAAAGTTTCATTTCATGGTTCAAAGTGGAATTTTACTTGGTCATGTCATTTCCCAAAATGGAATTTAAGTGGATAAATCAAAAATTAAAGTGATAAATTCATTGCCTTACCCAACTTGTGTGAAACATGTTAGATCATTTTTAGGACATACAAGATTCTACAGGAGGTTTATCAAAGATTTCAGTATGATTTCTCTCCCTCTCTCTAGATTAATTTTGAAAGATGCTGCTTTTGATTTCAATGGTTCATGTAGGGAATCTTTTTATGAGTTGAAGAAGAGATTGATTTCACCACCTGTGATGAAGCCTCCAAATTGGGATGAACCATTTGAACAACTTTGTGATGCCTCCAACCAAGCAGTTGGAGCAGTCCTTTATCAGCGAATTGAGGTCAGACCACAAGTCATTTCATATTCCTTGAGTACTGTAGATGCGGCCTAATTCAATTACACAACAACGTAAAAAGAGTTATTTGTAGTTGTTTTTTCTTTAGAATGATTTAGATCATATCTTCTTGGAACAAAAATCATTGTGTTTTCTGATCATGCAGCTTTGAGGTACTTGATGAAGAAAGGTGATGCTAAACCTAGGTTAGTGAGATGGATGATACTATTGTAGGTGTTCAACATAGAAATCAAGGATATGAAGGGATCTGAGAACCAAGTGGCTGATCACTTATGTAGACATCCAAACACTACTGAAATTGAAGTTCCAGAAAGAGACCCACTGAATGATCAAATTCCAGGAGAGTAGTTGTACTTGATTGAATGAGAAGTTCCTTGGTATGCTGACATAGTCAATTTTCTAGTAACATCTCAGGTCCCATCTCATTTCAATTCTCACCAAATTCAAAAACTGAAAGTTGAATCTAGGTATTTCATTTGGGATGATCCATTCCTTTCGAAAATTTTCAATGATCATGTAATAAGAAGATATTTACCTGAATGTGAAGTTAAATCTGTCATTGATTTTTGTCACACATTAGCTTGTGGAGGACACTTTGTACCTCAAAGGACATCAAGGAAGGTTTTAGAATCTGGAATTTATTATCCCACCATTTTTAAAGATGCTCATGAATTTTTATAAATATGTGAAAAATGTCAGTTTTCAAGAAATATTTCATGGAGACAAGAAATGACCCAAAACACATTGAATTTTTGTGACATTTTTGATGTTTGGGGGATATATTTTATGGGACCTTTCCCGATGTCATTTGGAAATTCTTATATCCTGCTTGTAGTTGATTATGTTTCCAAATGGGTGGAGGAAAAAGCCACAAGGACTGATGATGCTAAAGTTGTTTGTGATTTTGTCAGGTCTAACATATTTTGTAGGTTTGGAGTGCCTAGAAAAATCAGCAGTGATCAGTGGAATCACTTCTGCAATTGGAGAATTGAGACTTTGCTGAAAAAGTATGGGTTGCATCATAAAACATCAACTCTCTATCATCCATAGTCAAATGGGAAAGCTCAATTTCCAACCGAGAAATCAAAGGAATTTTGGAAAGGACTATTAATCCAAATAGGAAGGATTGGAGACAAAGGTTGGAAGATAATTTATGGGATTATAGGACATCCTACAAGGCCGTGATTGGAATAAGTCCATATAGGTTGATTTGTGGGATAAGTTGTCACTGACCTATGGAACTGGAGCATAAGGCGTATTGGGATATGAGGAAGATGAATCTGGATCTTAGAAGTGCTGGGAAAGAGAGAAGGTTGTAGTTACAGGAGATGGAGGAAATTAGAAGAGAAGCATTTGAAAATTTCATGATTTTCAAAGAGAGAACAAGAGTGGCCCATGACAATCTGATCCAACCAAAAGAATTTCATCCTGGAGATAAAGTGTTTCTATTCAATTCCAGACTCAAGCGGATTCCATGTAAACTTCATTCCAGATGGGAGGGTCCATTTATAGGTACTCATGTATATCCTTTTAGTGCTTTGCATATTGCGAAGGATGGAGAGCATGATCCATTCACTGTGAATGGGAATAGGTTGAAGAAATTCCTTGGGACACTGCCATCAGAGGCAGCAGAGGAGATCCTGCTTCTCCAACCTGTCTATCAATAAGAGCCATTAGGTTGTACCTCTCCTTCACACTTGCTTGATGTTGTGATTCATTTGAAAATTGGCTTACATGTGAAATCCACTTGAATGAATTGAGGACACTTCGTCATTTAAGTGTGGGGGAGGGAACCTTTGTAGTATAAGATTTTCATTTGATGCTTGTTTTCAAAAATAAAAAAAAATAGCGTGTTTTTAAATTTTTGTTTATTTTTCAATTTTTTGTGTGTTTCTGAATCTTTTGACCTGAAATGATTATCAATACCATTTTTAAAACCCATGTCAATGAGTGAACCAATCTATTTCATGGAATTTAGCTTAAATGATTACAGAAGATGACTTTGTGTCCCGTTCAAATATTTTGGAATTTCAAGACAAGTACACTAATTTTTGAATATCATGCCATATTTCACTACCTATATCTTTTAAATCACTTTCCTACGAGGCTTATAAATGATTTTCATCATATTCTTTCTATTTTCCTCATTTCTTGAGATAACAAGACCATGCTTGCTTAAACTAGAATTTGATCTATTTCTTTAAAAACATGAGGGTTTGGGGTACGTGTGTTATAAATTATTGAGGAATTTATTTGGTTTGAATCCCCCTTTTCAAAATATTCCTTTTAATTATGGCACATATTTACATTTATCCTTCATTGTAGCCCCTAGTAGACATGAATTGCCTGTTAGGTTAGCCGCATTACAAGCCAATTTTCGCTATCCCACCTGCTCTTAAAGTGAAATTGCATGATCACGTTGAACTTGAGTGTGGGGGAAGATTTCCTGTGGGGTACTACCTCATTTGGAGATACTTTGGGTGGAAAATAAATTGTGGAAGAGATGCGTGGGATGCTGAAAAATTATTCTTCTGAAAGTTGTGCCTTTTCTGGTGCTTTCTTGATAAGAGAAGATGTGCCTTTCTGGAGCTTCCAATGTGAAAAGAATGATGTGCCTATCTGGAGCTTTTAAAAAAATCATGTTTGAAAAGATTTAAATTTTTTCTTCTGAGATGATTGAATGATGATGGAGCCTATTTTCAACAAAGGGGAAGTGAAGGAGACCATATTTGAGTGAAAATTAGAATATTGCAATTTTGCTTCAATAAGAGCCAAGACTTCCTTTTTCAGTATCAGAAATTTTAAAATATAAATTCTACCAATCGGAAGCCACAGAACAACCCTAAAAAGTCCTCATGAGAAGAACATGTCCTTGACTTACATCGGGTGGAGAAGAAGGAATTTATCAAGCCTATGGTGACTCTTTTGTGAGTTTGGATGAGAAAAGCCTTGTTCAACATTTACATTTGTGAGATTAGAGAAAATTCATTTGAGGTATGTGTTTTGAGTGCATTGGATAAGAAATGATGTTTATATATATTTAAATCTAAAATGGAGAACCTGAAATAATTGTTTTTGATGAGGAATGATATCTTTTTGTTTATTGGAATTGATTTGAATGATCTCATTGATATGCGTTTTGGATTAGATTTGATTTGATTTTTACTTGTCCAGGAGTCCAAGTGCTAAGTGTGGGGGAATTGATAGAGAAAATATTTTCAATTAATTTATATTGAATATAATTGTTTTAAACCCACAATTGTTTTCCACTAAGATGAATTGTTTCATTTTTATGATAATGGTGTTATTTTGAGCTGAATAGTAAAAATTGGCCATTTTGGATTTTTAACAGTTTTAAATTATTTATGTAGTTTGAACATAACATTATATACACTGATCTAAATTTCAAAATTATTTCTTTTAAATATTCTAATAATACAGGGATTAATTTAATATTTTTTGACTAAAATCTAAATCTTCCATATGGATGCTCAAAAGAAGCTCACAAGTGGGAGAAAGAAAACTGTTTTCAGTTCTGCCTAGTTTTGATGTGGGATCCATACATCATACATGGTGGGCCCAAATGTTTTGAAATTCGGTGTGTGGATGAAAACGGAGTTTTGGATCATCTTTTATGCATGAAAAACCAAGTGAATGGGCATTTTATGGGGTCATTAAATCACCCTAATCTAGAGGATTTCGTTTTGGAGAGTCTGACTGGACAAAATAAATTCTCAGAATAAAACAACCATAACTCTTGGAATACAAGTCCAAATCTGCTGATATTTTTAGGGGACATGTCCAAGGGAATTATGAAAAACATTTAAGAAGGGCTCAATTCGTGAATATGTCATTTAATTGGGCTACAACGCGTCATCATTCGGGGGATAATTATGGCTATAAAAGGAGGAGAGCTGCACCCTC
Source organism: Viscum album (assembly GCA_963277665.1). Taxonomy (NCBI): domain Eukaryota; kingdom Viridiplantae; phylum Streptophyta; class Magnoliopsida; order Santalales; family Viscaceae; genus Viscum; species Viscum album. Next base: position 323,647,021 of record OY728152.1, on the reverse strand, counting down.
TCAAAGCATCCCATTCTTCTTCCCATTCCTTCTGGGACACCAAGAAGAAGATCTTTTCGAGTTTATTTTTTATTTCTTTTATTTTTAATAGTTTCATAATTCCTTCTTCTTCCCCATTCATCTCGATTACCCTTACCATGGTGGGATAAAAATTTGGAGTGATTGGGGATGTGTTGGTTTTCTACATTGTAATGCTTGAGTTCATGGACGCAATTAAATAAATTTTGTTGTTCTTCAAAGTTGTTTACAATTTATTATAGAGGATTTTATTATCAAGTCTGATCGTTCTTGAATATTAATTCTGTTATTGATTTCTTCCTTGGTAAAATAATCATAATCTCCCTCCACTAATTTCTAGTTTATATACGATGGATTAAACTAGGAATTAGTGGTGAAGTACTCGATGATTGTTAGTTCGTGTAAAAGGGGTAGTGAATGTTCATGATTTTTTGGGATAAACAAAACCCGATCGGGTATTTCCTATTTCAATAAAGGATATTCAACACAAATATTTATACATGGAAGGAGATTTGACCAAACCAAGATCTTGGTAAGGTTTTCTCTCACAATAATAATTTCACAACGGAAGTGAGAGGAAACGATTGTAGAAACTCACTTTAATCAAAAAAGAAGAAGAGGTTTGAATTAAATTGTATGAGGCTTGCATTAAAATTAAGAAACCGGCCCCGACCTAATCACCATTTTTAATATCATATTTTTTCAATCATTTGAATTTCAAATTTTATTTCAAAAGGACAACATATTTACCCTTGTTTTAAAGTGACAAACCATTTTGTGTGCACTCCTCTTCGGTAGACATCCTAGGTCAACCACATTACTACATTTTAACTTAGGAAATAATTGTTTTTCCATGCCCTATGAAAGGCATGCATGACACACATATTCATAGGATTACATATTCATGATGTACATGTTGAATCCAATGAATTGAAATTGGGTTAAGAAGTTCCCTTGTAAACATTCGAGAGCCTAATGACGTCACATTAAAATTCAAGAAAATGAGTTGATGAGTTAAAAAGGGTATCTCAAAACGTGGACATAATTTTTACATCAATAAGGATATATAAGAACATATCCCAACATAATACGATGTAAATTAAAAGGCATAACAAAAAAGAAGTCTTTTAAAAAGTGAAGGGTGAAAGGATCCCTTACCGATTTGGTAACATACAAAACAAACGCCACATGAAAGAAGGATCATACAATGAAGATGTAAATACAAATAAACGAAATTATATTACACAAAGAGTACAATAATGGGTAGAACATATACCGCACAAAAGGAAATTGTGGAAAATATAGAATGAATCTCAAGGGAATAAAAAGTGAGATGAAACCCTTTACCACGTTGTAATCAACGAAGTCGTATGACCCAAAGATAATATACACCAAATTTATCATAGAATAAAAAGAATATAATGAGAATAATGATTTTATATATCAAATGGTAGTAAAAAATATGCAACATTCAATGAATAATTGGAGAATAATTGAAATCTAACGGAATTAAAAGTGAGATATGAAAATACCTTACCTCGTGACCGACTTGACTTGTTTGTTCCTTGTATTTCCTGAATAATAAACCTATGTTTATTTATACCTTCCTAACAAACTATTTCAAGTTTATTATCCTTTTTATATAATTTTTTACCATGTTATAAACTATATGAAACCTTTTTGGTTAATAATTGTCGTTTGGTCTATATTTGGTACTTTAGTAAAAAAATGAACACCTTATATTTACAAGTTTTCCATGTGGTAAAGAGAACATTATCACTAGGATGATATTAATTATTTTGATATAATATATATCATATATATATCTAGTATATTTATTTACTTATAAATGTACATTACATTAGGAGATATGAAATAAAATGCACCGTTCATGGAGATGGTAAGCCGTACGTACACATTAATGCTACTTTCATTTCTATTTCATATTGTAATAGAATAGATCATAATTATAATTAAGTATATTATAATTCTAGTATAATATAATATATAATTTCATTAAATCCATCCATTATACTTCCCAAATAATGCATTAATGAGTCATATCACTTTGAGGGGGCGGTAGTCCGCATTTCCTCAAATGAAATTATCGCGTTTACCCAAAATGGAAACCATAAAGTTATGATTTAAAAGGAATATAAAGTAGTATGAAGAAAACATAAACATAATATATATCATATATAAATACAGTTCCATCATAATGGACCTCATGAGAGGTGGTAGGTGGTAATTGAACAATTATCGTTTAATGAGGCATTAGTTTTTCATCCAACGAAACATTATTTTCTTCACCCATTAGATTGAGGTTTGAGTAATTTTAGTTCGAATAAATCAGATAAAAACATCCTAGTATATTAAGGATACTATTGATTTAATAAAATAAAATAATAAAAAGAGTATAGTTGTTGGAGAAGTAAAATAAAAGAAATAAAGTTAAGCGAAACCGTTAGCTTTAATTTGGGAAAAGTTCTTTGGTTTGAACCAAAATGACTTCTTAAAGTGCCTTATACCTAAGGTATGGCTTCTAAGAGGAGGGTTGGGATTTAATGCGCTTAATTAGGTAGGGTTTTGACGAGAATAATTGCTTGAGAGGTGTGTTTAATTGGATATAAGTGGTATTCTTTTATAAGTTGGAGGAGGGGATATTTAAGAAAGTTTGATAACATTATTTTATTATACAATGATATTATGTTTCAAAAGGTCCAAAAATAATTATAGATGAATATAAGATGACTCATGGTAGAAATAAAATCATCCAATAAGAATTGGACATGTTTTGGTTCTTATTTTAATATTTATAATCTTATTTATTTAAATTATTTATTAAGGAGGTAAACACTGCATAATTATTGTGACATAAATAATTTAAATTATATTATGTGTCAAAATAAAAAAAAAAACCATGATGTAGGGAATGTTCTTATATTTCCAATGAATATTTATAGCAAAAAATATTTTGTACATAACACCGTATAAAAATTAATTTATAAATAGATATTTGTGTTTGCCATTTTTTCCTTTACATTAAGTTAATTAATCTAAATTGTCATTATCACTCCCATGGGACTAAATGGGGTCCCATAGTCGACCCAAAGATTCCCATGGCCTTAAATGACTCAACCAATAAGTTTTGGAGAATTTTTAATGTAATTTCTAATTATTATAATATTATGTTTACCTTGAATTACGCTATTTACCATTAAACACGGTAAATAAAAGTCAACAGTTACTATAATCTAAAACTTATTTTTTCTTATTGAACCAAATTTTACATAATAATAACAACAATGTATTTCATATTTTAGAAATGTAATTCATAAAAATGGTAAAATTTCATATAAATGAAAAAGTCTATTTTTTAACTACTACTAAGTGGTTTTACTACTCATCAAAAATTTATGTTTTTTAGAAAAATACAGAAAAATAAGCCTATGATATATTTGATAATCCAAATTCAAAAATCATGTCTTGATAAATTAAAAACATAAAAGTGGAGTTTATTAATTTAAAATTAATTCCTGTTGTTAAAACAAATAGTGTGTTTTTAAGAAACAATAACTATCAAAAGATTGACACTTCTTTATGTCCACATTCAATGTGAAATTAATTCTAATGACCAATATTTGATTAAATGGTAAAAATATATTCTAATTACACTTTATAACCAATTGGAAAGTTAATTTAAACATATAAATAAATTATATTAAAATGTAGTTTTTGAATTAGAATACAATATTTTCACTATTCAAAAAGTGAACATTATAAGAAAAATCCAAAAAATTTACACTAAGTAAATATTGATGTCCCCATTATTAAGAAGGATTTTATTTGGTCAATTTTAATTTATTATAGTGACCAAAAATATATTTAATGAGGGGTTTCCCTTAAAAGGTGGTAAATTGACCATTTAATGTAAATTTTGCATAAAATTAGATTTATACATATTTTATGCCATTATCATTTTATTGGATAAATGTAAATACATTTTAAAAACATGTATAATCATATTGAAGTTAGTTTTTTTCATTCCCTCCAATACAATGTCTAGGAGTTAAGTACCATTTAAAATAATAATATTATATTATTAGTGTGCAATGTAAGATTTCAAAGAATCTCATTGTTGTTTATCAGGTACGCCATTAAACATAGTGTCGCCTTTAATGTAAAATTAATATTTAATTCACAAATATTAATAAATATAAAAAAAAATTATTCCATATTTATCTTGGATGTTACACATAGACTACATCATTAATGGATTTAATGGTATGGAATGATCTCACGTAGATTCATCGGGTTTCTTGTTATTTTATAATTTTTTGAACCCGTGTATTTTTGGATATAAAAAACACATAGATATAGGGATATGAGAATTTAATTTCATGTTTCTCAATTATTTCATTATAATTTAGACCCATTCAATATCCCTTCCTTTATCATAATGAGGTAGAGTTTGAGTTAGATGCTTTAAATGAGGAACAAACTATATATATTTTTGATCGGAGTAAGAGGGATTTACCATGTATGATAGTACATCGATATAGGTTTTATGGAAGCATGTCCATGTTAAAGATGTGACTTAAGAGTGATACATTGGCATATTTTTATATTGGATATAAATATTTTCAAATTTTGATCAATTGCCCTTAGGGTAGAAACTCAAGTTTGAATTGTTTTAAGTACCAAATATTGTAATATTCCATCTTTTTAGAGAGGAATGAATTTATTTTAATTTCTATTTAAAACACCATTATTAATATAGTAAAGGTTATATTAAATTTATGGAAGGTTTTAAGGTATTTTTGTTGATTCTCAAAATCCCAATGATACCGTTTTTGGGAGAATAGGCAGATGTGCATGATTAGCATACAGTAAGTAGTAACCATGTTTTTCAACCATGAGTCCTTAAGGAGGAGGTTAATGGTTTGAAAATCAATACAATGGAGGACTCACTCCCATAAAATTTGGATAAAATGTGTCATAGATGTGATTTATATGGTTTTTCAAACAGTTCATAATCCATGCATGGGGGTGTTCCACATAGAAAATGGTGACACATAGTTGGAGCACTATTTGGAAGATCATTTGGAAAAAATGAACACTATTTAAAAATATAAGAAATTACATTATTACCCAAAATTTCATTAACACATATTATCCTACACCATTACCTCAAACCAACCATCCCTCCTCTCACTAAATGAGAAATTTTCCATTTTACCAAGTATTTGATATAACTTATTTATAAGTTACTTGATTTGAATTTCGTTCATCTCATTGGATCCCCCAGTGTAAGACAAAAAATAATGTCATTTCATTTTTTATTATCTCACTATATGGAATGATAAATCCACATGTGATAATATTACCAATTTTAAGTGTATTTATCTATTTATTATAATTTATTCCATTTATCATAGAAAAGTGGTCCATAGTAGATGAGGTGTTGAAAATATCATTTCTTGGTGTGTTGAATTGGACCTTGTAAAATGATTTTTTATAATAAATCGATATAGTTATACCTTGATCTGTCCTTGGATCATTGGTTAATTAATTGATCCCCTTATGAGGTGAGTAGATCTACATATATAAATAAAAATAGCAAATGATTTTAATCTAAAAATGAATGGTATGACCATATTACGTATTCCTTACTAAATTATTAAATTTGATTGTTGATATAATTATGATTAGGGAAAACCATTTAATAATTATCTCTTGCATGATTGTGGTGACAGACCATGAATTATATTTTATGTGAGGTATTACCTTTGTCATTATTAGACTCCTTTTATGGTTTATCATGAATGAGAATATGGGATGAAACTAATTCATAGATGTTTCCATAAAGTGAATCTCCATATATGTATTTGGAAAACATATTATATAGTTAAATTCCTTAGTTTAGAAGCAAGGGTTATCCTACATTTCTATAAATTTAAATTAAATGACATTTATGAATCTCGTTAGATTTTGAATGATGTTATGGAATTACATGGTAATGAAATTGGGAAAAATTCAGGTCTATCAACTCGGCTACAGAGTAAAATATGATAGAGCTCATGTTTAACTTACGCGTTATAGTAATCTATGATAGGTACACCCCTAGGGACTTATCTAGTTTATAATAAATAAATGAAATATTTATTATGGTACTTTCATGATTATCCCTAAGCATAGACTCCATAGTTGTACACCTCAGGTTAGGACTTATATATATAAACATAAAATGTTATGTTCTCAGAGGAATTAAATATTAAGTTGATGTAGCTAGTATCTGACAGGAATCTTATGAAGAACCTAGAAAAAAACTTATAAATTTATTTAATGATATCCATTGATTATTACCAACACATTTACCATGTTATATTCATAGGCTATAAAGTTCTAGGCATTGTTGGTGGTGGCTAACTAAGTTTTACTTACAACCAATTCGGGCTAACGATTTGTACTTATATAGACATTATGGATGATGATTGATAAAAAAGGAAGAACCTAACTATGGGTGAATGATTTTTGTACAAGGATGGCGTTTGAGATTAGATGACCAATCTTTTTCTCATCATTATATTGAATATATAAATTATATTTTTTTGTTTATTTTTTGTAGTATGTATATTTTATTCATTCTACCTAGTTTCCATTACATTCCATATTTCTCTATATCAGCAAGACATGTCATTATTTCGTATATAGATCCATATTTGGTCTTGTGGGATTCCATTAATAGATGTAATACATTTAGTTTTTCCTAATTTACTATGTTTCCATTATTTATATATATAATAAAAGTGTGATACACTCTAAAAAATAATTGTATAGTCAATCAATGATTCTAATATAGGCTCTCTCTGCCTGCTGGAAGCATCAAACATATGGACATGCACAATTAAGGCTATGTGCCTAATTGGATTTCTCATATATATATGAACCAGGATCGAGATGTCACACCATACACTTTCATAAATTTAATATATTATGATGATCATAAGATAAGTATGATAATGTGTAACCAATTATTTCCCATAGTTTAATTAATAATTGATGTTACATTTCTGTAATTGATCTCTCTTACACAAGTTATTCTATATTAAAATGTCAACATGAATTATAAATTTTAATTTAAATATTTTATTCCATGATTAATGTTTTAGGATCCTATGACAGACATTTTTATTATTTTAATTATGTGATGGGTGGAACTAAAATTATATAGCCCCCAAGTTCATTTGGTATAGATGGATATCTCATTATATTATAATGACCAGAATTTGGAGTAAAACAAAATCAGTAATGGACTCTTTCAACTATTATAGTCTTGAGAGTTAACATTGAATAATGATATATTTGATTAGTAAGTTACACCAAAACACTATGATAAACTAGTTAGTGTGTGTTTTATAATAAGTAAATGATCATACATACTTATGAGTATGCCACCAACATAGGTATTAATCCAATTTTATTCTCTCATTGAACTTATTCTTTGAATATTTTATTATACATATATTATGAACATCCACTTCATATTCCATGAATCAAAAATTATAATATATTATGTATGATGTATGATACTCAAAGGTTATTCTCGTGTTCTCAAACACTTGATCTCATGGTATTTTTAGGTAATAATTTATATTTACCTTATTTAACCTTATTTACCATCTGAGTAGAACCATTATTTTTTTCCTTTATATTAGTTGTGAAGAATTATTTTATATAGTGTATATATAAAAAGAGTACTATGAGGGTAGTTATTTATCGGAGATACTGAATATATTTTGTGAAATAAGAATATTTTGTATATGGTCTCCAAATACAGTAAACCATTACGGTCCTTGGCATTGTACATATAAAAGATATTTAATATTCATATATTATAAAGTATAATCTATGTATGAAAAGTATGGGTTTATTAATTTGGTATTATAAAGACCCATACATTTAATACAAAGTTATTACATCTTAATAGATATATATTAATTATATTACATTACAATCCATTCTATAATGTATATGTCTAGTGTCTTTGAAAACATGTATACATAAGAATTATGTTCTAAGGATATCTTCATCATCTCCAATCAATTTATTCATTAATTTAACCCTTAATTAAAATATCATACATAAAAGCATTGTTTATAACATGGGAATTCTAGTATCAGAAATTGTTATATCATGTTATTAGTTAGGCTAAATAAGGGATATATTAGTGATTAATTAATGAAAACATGACTATAAGGTTTTGAGAATATGATTGTAATTTTTTAAAATCATAAAAAATTTCAAATATCATAAAAAATAGTCATGGTATAAGATATAATTGTTCATATAAAAAGAATAGTAATGCAATTAATTATCATGATCCATAAGAGAATTAAATTTTTGTAAGATAAATGTTTTTGGAATTAACATAAGCATAAAAAATCATTACCAAAGAAGTCAAGGATCACTGGAATGACTATTATAGTTTTATGGTTCCACTTCTTATTCCTTCATATTGGTCAAGGTTCACTCCAAAGGCTATGAAAGTGGACATAGTCAATTACTAAACATGTTTCACTCCCCATTCCTATCCTATTTAGAAATTTAAATGTCTATATTTACCTGATAACATAGAGGGGAATATAATTCTAAGCCCAACAATCCAATAATGGAAATAATACGTATGTGTTACATAAGATCATAAAACATTTATCATTAAAAAAATTTATAGAATGGAAATGGGGTTCATAAACATTTCATCATATCATAACCAATAGAAAGTAAATGGGTTTCATAGATATTTCATCATATCGGAACACATTTAGAAGACACATTTTATTAACAATTTTTCATAATTATAAATTTCATTAAAAAAAATTAATAAGTATGGTAACATTAGATCATTAAACCAATAAATCAAAAGTTACATCAAATGATTTCATTATAGATAAAAAATGAATTCAAAATATAACATTGAACATTTCATAAGGGAAATACACTTTTTAGTTTTGAAATAACTTATTTAAAATAAAATATATCTCAATTATTAAGGAAAATAATTTCATTGAATGTAATCCTGAAAAATATAAAATTAATATTTATAGTAATGGGATATCATGAAGGTTGGAATTTCAATCATATCATATAAATAAAACAAAATATTTTATTCCCACATTGTAAAAAGAATAAAAAATGTACTCCATTCGAAAAATGAAGAAAGTATTCATTTTAAACATTTTATAAAAATTATATAACATGTAATAACTATTTTGAAAAATGATAGGATAATTTAAAATTCATTTTAGAAAACATTGAAGTGCCCAGATCAGTGTGAATCACTGAGAGGGGGAGGGGGTGAATCAGTGATCCCTTAAAACTTTTTACTAATTGATTCTTATCAATTAAACCTCTATGGCTGGTTAAAGCCTCGATCCACTCTTCTTGTATCTCTCAACCTTTCCCGGATAATGCAGAAATGAAAAGGCACATGACACAAGGATTTACAAGGTTCGGCACCAAAGGCCTACATCCTTGCCATGCTCTCCAAGCATGGATTCTCCCATTATAATCTGTTAGTATTACAATGGTCGATACAGCTTCCCATTGTATCTTTCCTGAGTCCCACAGGAGGGTCATTATACTGCATCCCACAGTGTTACCAGAGTCCCACTGGCCTGCTCCAGAATCCCACTGAAGACTTCTTCTCCCTGAGTCCCACAAGGTCTTCTCATGGCTCCTCGAGTCGCACGAGTAGCTCTTCTTCTCTTTAAGCTTCTTCAAGTATCCTCAGCAGTCTGGGATAAAGACTGCTGGCCTTGCTCTGTACCTCTGATCACTTGAGTTGATCAGGTCTTCTCGTCTAGCTCGGGCTTTATCACCTTCTTCTAAGGATGACCCGACTTCTCTCTTCAACTACTGAATGCTCAGACAACTGATGTCTTTATCTTCGGTCTGGTCCAGTCTCAGTTGCACACCACTGATTTAGCACTATTCACGTGTGCACGTGCATGCATGCATGCATGCACTCTCCTTTTCTTCCTCTTGGTGCAGTAGACCCACAAAGGGTGTAATCAATTATAGCACACACCTTCTCCACAATCTTCACACACTATATTCAAATTGTTCACACACTAAAAGTGTGTTATACTTTAGTGTGGGTCAACTTCTTCCTTATTTAATGTGTGTTCACTCCACTTAGAGCATACACATAGGTTCGGCCTTTTAGATCTTTTGCACACACAAATGCCAATGGCCTACTTCCCTTCTTGTACTCTTCCACTTTGCACACACACTTTGTTTTTCTCTTTTAATCTTTAAGTGTGCACAACCTCCAAGGGCTACGGCCTCTTCTTGTTCTTTTTGCACACAAAGGCACAAAGGCCCTCGGCCTTCTCTTCTTCTCTTACCACACACATGAGGCAAGGCCTCGGCCTTCTTTGGAACACACACAATGTGTGTAGAGCACAAGGCAAACAAGCCTCGGGTCTTCACCTAGCCTTCGGGCGCGCAAGGTGCACGGCATAAGGGCGCGCAAGACCTCCTACCCGTGGGGCGCGCAAGTGCAACACCCGCGGGGTCTTCCTCTTGCCGCGCAAGGGTGCGGGCAGAGAGGGAACAAGCCTCGGGCGTGCAAGAATGATGCGGCCACGAGCTCTTCCTGCCGCGCAAAGGATTAGCGCGTAGGGGACTTCAGCCGCGCAAATATAATTTGCGCGGGGCTTCAACTTCGCGAGGCAGAGGTGCACTCACGGTTCTTCGGATCTTCAACAAAGGATCAGCGCATCAGCAGCGCCTGTGGTCTTCTTTTTATAGGCGAGGCAGAGGCTTTACATCCGCGGAGTTACATCTTTGAATCCCCGAATTTATCGGGTTTTCAAGATTTTTAAAATCTTGAACTTTTTCTCTTGTTTCACGCGGGTTCCCTCTTCTTCGGTTTCCTCCACATGTATGCGACTCATAACGCATGCACGGCCTTCGGTTTAGGCTAATCCATGCAAACCATAAACCCTTCAAAGCCTCGGCAGATTCTCTTGCCTCGGCCTTCTTCGAATTCTTCCAAACATAGCATGCACTCCCATTTTTATACATGGTTGTGTTTAGTAGGGTCGGACGAACTCATTGGAGCCTTCGGATCAAACTATGGTGGCCGGGAGCTCGAAAACGGGTGGTCGGATGGCCTCTGGTTCAGCGGCGTCGCGGGAGTTGCCTCGGCCGAGCTCGAGGTTGAGGATGGTGCGGCAGCCGTCGGATCAGGAGATCGAAAGACATCGAACGGTTGGATCAGATCGCGGCGCCGCGGGATTAGATGAGCGGCTCGGATCGGCCGCGAGATCAGATGAGCGGCTGGGATTCGCTCCTGGTGGAATTTGCGCGTCCCACATCGAAACGCCGCGGGATTTTTCCGCGGTTTAACAACATGCCGCTCCCTCAACCCAACACTTGAACTTCCTCCTCCACGGTGCCGCCCCGCACCCTGTTCTCCCTGCGAGCGCGCTCTGCGCCCACTCATGCCTCCTGCGGGCGCGCCACTGGCGCCCACTATGCTCCTCGGGCGCGCGGGTTTCACCACCGCGTGTCCTCGGGGGCTTATACACGGCCCCCTCTGCCTCTGCCGCCCGGGCTGGCCACATGGGATCCCCCCTTGGGCGTGGCGCCTTAGGCCCACATGTGCCTTGGGGGTTGAACCCTTAAGGCTGGGCTTGGCTGGCCAATTTTTTGCAAAGGCATGAGAGTACTTTGTATAAAAAACAAAGTAACCACATACATAATGTGAAATGCCAAGAGCCACTCCAAGCCTTCTTCCTTTCTTTTTCTTCTTAAGAATTCCATCATTTCTCCTCTCATATGATCTCAACTTAGGAGGTGGAATTCAAAAGGTTCATCTTCATCAACCGAACTCCTGAATCACTTATAATCTTCAATGTTCGTCCTTGATCTAATCAGAGATCAATTGGATCTTCTTCTGATTCACATGCACTAAGTGATAGTGCATGGACTTCTTTCAATCCACTTCATCCACTCAGTGGTTGTGGATGGATCATCTTCATCTCTTCATGCATTGTCAGTACAATGCATGGTCTTCAAACAATGTTGTGACATTGTATCATCAGGATACAAGTTCTTGGAACTTTAAGGTCAGCTCATCAATCGTCTGATGTTCATGGAGAATGTTTCAACCATAATTTCCAATACCACTTAGTGAATCTCCTAAGTGACATGCATCTTAGTACCATGGCCATTCTCCTTCACCACCATCACCATCACATCCTTTGACATTCACATCTTGACTCCTTGACATCCATTCATTCCAAGACAACTTCATGCCTCATTGACAACAAATGCAACACAATGCACTTCAAACTCCCCCTTTGTATTTGTTGTCAATACACTCCTTCAGCACATATGAATGGGTCAATATGTGTGACCAATCTTTTCTCCCCATTATTGGCAATCAAATGCAAAGGTGTGGTGTGGTTCTCTTCCACAATATCTCTTCCTCCCTTTGGAAAGTATTTTCTTAAAAAAACACTAGGAGAGGGATGATGTCACATGTTCTCTTTAGCAAAGAACCTTTAGTAAATCAGCTCTAAGTCTACTTGGGCTAACCCGGTGTAGAAAACAAGAGTGATATAACCAAGATTTTTTAATGCTGTCCACAATTCCCTACACATGTGAGATCATGCTTCAGGGGTTTGAAAATTTTTCAGATATTCAATAAAGTGCTAAATCCTGCACATACTCCACAAAACTCATTAGAAAGTTCAGTGCAAAGATAAAGCTCCCCCTTTCATCCATTTGTCTTCAATCCATACTCCCCCTTAATTGACAAGATAAACTCAATTAAGATACAAGGGATTAAAGTATGATTGGAATACCTTCACTTTTCTCAAGATGGTATTAATCTCAGAATCCCATCTTCTTCAGATTGGCTCCCCCTCAAGGGGTGCACTCCATTCTGTCCAAACCATCCTCCAGTTGAGAATGATCATCATCTTCAATTCCCTGCAATGTTAGCACATGTAAATACCAATGAATAAGGGAATAAGATGGAACCTTCTTGGTTCATCAATGTGAACAACAAGGTTGAGAAGATTCTCTCAACCGAGATGCCCCATTTTCACCAGTCTTCACACTTGCACATTTGATCTTCATTGATGATTGTGCTGGTGTGGATCTCAACCCATCTTCATGTGAAATCTTTTTCTTCCCTTTTGCTTTAGCAAATTCCAGAGCTTCATCTTCAGCTCTTTGTAGTTCTCTAGCAAGTTGCAACTGATGTGGCCATATGAAAAGTAAATCATTTGGAAGTGTGGCCTCAGTTCTGGAAATTCCACATGGTTCTTTTGATGCTGTCAAGCTACCTCTCTTAGGAAACTTGATTTCAATCAATCCCTTCTTCTTCTGGATTGATTGTTTTTTTGAGTTCAGTCTGCCTCTATTGAATTTCACGGCTTCTTTACAAAGATCCATGATATGTCCATTCTTTCCACAGTAGAAGCATGTTTTCTTGGTGGTCCTTCTGGATGCATCACCCTTCTTGGATTTAGATTCCAAGGATTTCTCTTCCTTATTCATAATCTTCTTGGGAGAATCTTCAACATTCTTCTTGCTTCCCAAGGATTCTTTCTGAGCCAGGTTCTGTGATCTTTTCTTCTTTTGAGCTCTGGATACAGTTGGAGATTGACATGTATCTTTTTGACCACTTTTGCAATCATCCCAGATGTTGTCAAGTAATCCAAATCTGTTAGCAGTAAACAGAGGTCTCTGGACCTGTGGATGTTGCTTCCTTCCTTCTGGCTTGCTCCCCCTAGGCATGGGCTTCCTCTGTGCTTTGGCATTCAGTGGATTGTACCAACAATCCATTGTACAATGCCCATACTTGTTACAACACCAACACTGACCCACAAATCTTGACCTTTTCAGTCCTTCTGATTGCTGGGTACTTTTCTTGACAAGTTGTGTTGTTTCAGGAGAGCTCTGCTTCTTTATTTTCTTCATCCATACTTGTTTGGAATTATTTTTCCATCCTGCACTTTTTGTGGAAACACAATTAGAAGCATCAGTACAAGATGGTATGGATGGTACCTTCTCTCTAGAAGATGTTGCACTTTTATTAGAGGATGTCTTTCTCTTAGAATCATCCTGCTCAAGGCATACTTGAGTAGCAACATGTCTTCTTCCAGTTGACTGGGAGGCTTTGGCTTTGGGTGATTGCTGATTTGTCAATATCACCTCTAGTTCTAAGCATTTCATGTTAAGGGAGTTCTTCTCATCCTCAACAGTTCTTAGCCTTCCTTCCCAATTCTCCACCAGTTGTTTCATCTGGTCTTCATGCACCTTCTTCAATTCTTGCAATGAATTGTCCAGCTCCTTCTCCAATTTGACTTTTTCTTCAAGTTGAGCATCTCTGACATTCATTGAAACTTTGTGCCTCTTTTCCAGTGCATGGAAAACATCTTTGATTATTATTTTAAAGAATTCTTTCTCAGAAAGGCTTCTTTGCAATTCTTCAGCAGTGTCTTCATATCTTTCATTGCAAAGAGAAACTGTTTCATCTTTAGCCTTCACCAGCTTTCTAAGAGTGTTGGTTATGACAACCCTTTTAGCCAATTGGACTTCCATAGAATTGGCTTCATCTTCTAGCTATAATTTTTCTTCTTGAAGATCAAGGAAGCCTGTAGCTATACACATTGCAACTTTCTTGGGGACTCTCTTTTGAAGATATTTGATTGCATTTAGAAGATCATTGTTTCATCCATCTTCATCACAGCTAGAACAGGCTTCATCAGAAGAATGATAAAAGGAATTGTCATCTGATGTGACATTCACATTTCTTTCCATAGAAGGAGTTTCTTTGATTGCAACAACCTTCTTCCTCATCTTCTTTGCCTGTTTCTTCTTTCTATTTTTTTGAGTCTTGGCAGATATCGCCATTTGAGGCTGGTCTTTCATTTCCTCAAATATGCACTTCATGTAGACTCCCTTGGATCTTTTAGAGGTAACCTCCCTCTGATACCAATTGAAGTTCCCAGATCAGTGTGAATCACTGAGAGGGGGAGGGGGTGAATCAGTGATCCCTTAAAACTTTTTACTAATTGATTCTTATCAATTAAACCTCTATGGCTGGTTAAAGCCTCGATCCACTCTTCTTGTATCTCTCAACCTTTCCCGGATAATGCAGTAATGAAAAGGCACAGGACACAAGGATTTACAAGGTTCGGCACCAAAGGCCTACATCCTTGCGATGCTCTCCAAGCATGGATTCTCCCATTATAATCTGTTAGTATTACAATGGTCGATACAGCTTCCCACTGTATCTCTCCTGAGTCCCACATGAGGGTCTTTATACTGCGTCCCACAGTGTTACCAGAGTCCCACTGGCCTGATCCAGAATCCCACTGAAGACTTCTTCTCCCTGAGTCCCACAGGGTCTTCTCCTGGCTCCTCGAGTCGCACGAGTAGCTCTTCTTCTCTTTAAGCTTCTTCAAGTATCCTCAGCAGTCTGGGATAAAGACTGCTGGCCTTGCTCTGTACCTCTGATCACTTGAGTTGATCAGGTCTTCTCGTCTAGCTCGGGCTTTATCACCTTCTTCTAAGGATGACCCGGCTTCTCTCTTCAACTACTGAATGCTCAGACAACTGATGTCTTTATCTTCGGTCTGGTCCAGTCTCAGTTGCACACCACTGATTTAGCACTGTTCACGTGTGCACGTGCATGCATGCATGCATGCACTCTCCTTTTCTTCCTCTTGGTGCAGTAGACCCACAAAGGGTGTAATCAATTATAGCACACACCTTCTCCACAATCTTCACACACTATATTCAAATTGTTCACACACTAAAAGTGTGTTATACTTTAGTGTGGGTCAACTTCTTCCTTATTTAATTTGTGTTCACTCCACTTAGAGCATACACATAGGTTCGGCCTTTTAGATCTTTTGCACACACAAATGCCAATGGCCTACTTCCCTTCTTGTACTCTTCCACTTTGCACACACACTTTGTTTTTCTCTTTTAATCTTTAAGTGTGCACAACCTCCAAGGGCTACGGCCTCTTCTTGTTCTTTTTGCACACAAAGGCACAAAGGCCCTCAGCCTTCTCTTCTTCTCTTACCACACACACGAGGCAAGGCCTCGGCCTTCTTTGGCACACACACAATGTGTGTAGAGCACAAGGCAAACAAGCCTCGGGTCTTCACCTAGCCTTCGGGCGCGCAAGGTGCAAGGCACAAGGGCGCGCAAGACCTCCTACCCGCGGGGCGCGCAAGTGCAACACCCGCGGGGTCTTCCTCTTGCCGCGCAAGGGTGCGGGCAGAGAGGGAACAAGCCTCGGGCGCGCAAGAATGCTGCGGCCACGAGCTCTTCCTACCGCGCAAAGGATTAGCGCGCATGGGACTTCAGCCGCACAAATATAATTTGCGCGGGGCTTCAACTTCGCGAGGTAGAGGTGCACTCACGGTTCTTCGGATCTTTAACAAAGGATCAGCGCATCAGCAGCGCCTGTGGTCTTCTTTTTATAGGCGAGGCAGAGGCTTTACATCCGCGGAGTTACATCTTTGAATCCCCGAATTTATCGGGTTTTCAAGATTTTTCAAATCTTGAACTTTTTCTCTTGTTTCACGCGGGTTCCCTCTTCTTCGGTTTCCTCCATGTGCATGCGACTCATAACGCATGCACGGCCTTCGGTTTAGGCTAATCCATGCAAACCATAAACCCTTCAAAGCCTCGGCAGATTCTCTTGCCTCAGCCTTCTTCGAATTCTTCCAAACATAGCATGCACTCCCATTTTTATACATGGTTGTGTTTAGTAGGGCCGGACGAACTCATTGGAGCCTTCGGATCAAACTACGGTGGCCGGGAGCTCGAAAACGGGTGGTCGGATGGCCTCTGGTTCAGCGGCGTCGCGGGAGTTGCCTCGGCCGATCTCGAGGTTGAGGATGGTGCGGCAGCCGTCAGATCAGGTGATCGAAAGACATCGGACGGCTGGATCAGATCACGGCGCCACGGGATTAGATGAGCGGCTCGGATCGGCCGCGAGATCAGATGAGCGGCTGGGATTCGCTCCCGGTGGAATTTGCGCGTCCCACATCGAAACGCCGCGGGATTTTTCCCCGGTTTATCAACATGCCGCTCCCTCAACCCCACAATTGAACTTCCTCCTCCACGGTGCCGCCCCGCACCATGTTCTCCCTGCGGGCGCGATCTGCGCCCCCTCATGCCTCCTGCGGGCGCGCCACTGGTGCCCACTATGCTCCTCGGGCGCGCGGGTTTCACCACCGCGTGTCCTCGGGGGCTTATACACGGCCCCCTCTGCCTCTGCCGCCCGGGCTGGCCACATGGGATCCCCCCTTGGGCGTGGCGCCTTAGGCCCACATGTGCCTTGGGGGTTGAACCCTTAAGGCTGGCCTTGGCTGGCCAATTTTTTGCAAAGGCATGAGAGTACTTTGTATAAAAAACAAAGTAACCACATACATAATGTGAAATTCCAAGAGCCACTCCAAGCCTTCTTCCTTTCTTTTTCTTCTTAAGAATTCCATCATTTCTCCTCTCATATGATCTCAACTTAGGAGGTGGAATTCAAAAGGTTCATCTTCATCAACCGAACTCCTGAATCACTTATAATCTTCAATGTTCTTCCTTGATCTAATCAGAGATCAATTGGATCTTCTTCTGATTCACATGCACTAAGTGATAGTGCATGGACTTCTTTCAATCCACTTCATCCACTCAGTGGTTGTGGATGGATCATCTTCATCTCTTCATGCATTGTCAGTACAATTCATGGTCTTCAAACAATGTTGTGACATTGTATCATCAGGATACAAGTTCTTGGAACTTTAAGGTCAGCTCATCAATCGTCTGATGTTCATGGAGAATGTTTCAACCATAATTTCCAATACCACTTAGTGAATCTCCTAAGTGACATGCATCTTAGTACCATGGCCATTCTCCTTCACCACCATCACCATCACATCCTTTGACATTCACATCATGACTCCTTGACATCCATTCATTCCAAGACAACTTCATGCCTCATTGACAACAAATGCAACACAATGCACTTCAAACATTTCTTGAAAACATATATATAAATGAAAATTTGTTTTGATGGAACATAGAAATATTGTATGTTTTACATAAAAAAATCATTTAGCAACTTGAGTTCATACAATAAGGAAAATGGAACAAAAACATGTAATATACCAAAATAAACATATGAGTAGAAAATTCAGGATTTTTAAGAAGAAGATAATGAAATTTGATCAATATAAACATAACCACGTATAATCT
The DNA here is from genome assembly GCA_963277665.1 of Viscum album. Lineage (NCBI taxonomy): Eukaryota > Viridiplantae > Streptophyta > Magnoliopsida > Santalales > Viscaceae > Viscum > Viscum album. The sequence goes on along the minus strand of OY728152.1, from coordinate 323,628,709 downwards.
CAATATATAGAGATGTTTTGATAGAGAATGAATTCCTATTTGGTAAATTCTGAATCAGAATCCACAAGAAATAATAAAACACTATAAAAAATTAAATATCATAAAATGATTTATATTAAAGATCTAACATGCCAAATTTATATATATATATATATATATATCACCAAAACAAACAAGTGGTTATTAAGACCTATGTCTTCCAAAAATAAGAGTGAATGTAAAATAACTAAATTTGAGCTCCACTTTCATTTAAAGTTATATATCCACATCTAAAATAAAGGTAAATTAATTAAAATTCTATTAAATAATCATGTGCAAAATTAAAATATCATATATTATAATCTTCAAAATTTTCAACAATAATTTATTAATAATTCCTTATTAAAATCATCTTTTCTTTATGTTAACTATTTCATTTTGTCATGAGAATTTTGGTTTAGTAATCCAGGTTCCTGTACATTAATCATGGTTTTATAATATCCATAATTTAAATAATTATTTAAATATAATATATATTATATATATATATATCCAAAAAATATAGATACTATAAAATAAATTAAACTCTTCATGGTTACTGTAGTTCGTGTTTATGCCTGATCACATATTTTTCTTTTCGATAGATTGAATTAGTGAAAAGAATATAATAATTCACCATTAAAGAATAATTTTTATTTCTTATGTGTAATATATATTTTTTATATCCATACATATTAACATCATAAAAATTGGAAAAAAAATATGGAAAGCTTTGTAGAGGTTGTAGTTTATACATACCCAGATGCATTGTTATTTTTATCCAACAGATTGGAATGTATGAATGAAAATGTGATATTGAAATTCATGAAGAATAATTACATCATAAAAATATTATATAAATTTTAAACTGAGGAAAATAACTATTCATGAAATATATCATTGAAAAATGAATTATACCATTATGTAATGAGGGTACATCATATGTATGCAGAGAAATACTTTCCTTTTATATATAATAAAAAACTAGTCTGAAATGGTTCTCCCATAATCATGAAAAAAGTTTTGTATATATACGATATTTTATTAATTATTTTAGTATGGATAAAATAGATTTAAATGAATTATTAGAACAAAAAACACATGATTCATTAAAAACATATCCTAAATTATTTGGTACAGTTCCTTTAGATATCCTATTAAGGGGCATAAGGTTGAATCTGTATGAATTATAGAACATTTAGAAAATGGATAAATTTTTTTTTGAAAAAAATGGAAGGATTTGGGGTGTAATAAAAAATGAAATGTGGGGGCCATTTTGTTTAATGCATGTTGTGTCCGTCTATAAGGGTTTTAAATGACACACATGGAATGACATAAAATATTTAAACATAATTAATTCATTCACAATTAAAATCATTCAAATTGTATATATTTTAATTGAAAAAGAGTATAATGTCAGAATATAATCCACATTAATGTTATATAGGATTTTGTTTCATTTTAAACCTTATTGTTTAGTATACCCCCTTTGTTAACATATTTTAATATTAACTATGATAATAACATTCTAAATATTAAAGGGTTGTAATTTTATTTATAAGGTAAAAATTGTCTCATTAATGTCAAATAGAAAAACAAAATTTAACCTTTATCTTATTTATTGTTTTCATTCAAGTATTTTATGATTTCTAAATAATGTAAAAAATATTTTAATCCTAAAATATAATAAATTATAATATAGGATCTATTAACGTAATGTTGTTTTGAAAGAATACTAAATGAAATGAAATTAAAATATAAACATTAGATACATGAAAAATAATTTATTTTCATCTAATTTATTTATCATTATAATTCTTCCAAATAGTATTATTTTATCAATTTTAATATCAATAATGTTTTTTTTCTATTTATTGAACAAATATTGTCCCTGTTGTACATAATAATTTAAAGTTATTATTAAATCACAAAAATATAAAAATAATTTATGTGAAAAAAATAATTTATATTTTAATTAATATTGCATGAACAAAATTTCAACATTTAATTTTTATTGTAAAACTTTTAATGATCTTAAAGTCAATTGAGTGGCCTTTTTTATTTATTCTTTTCATAAATCAATATGAAGTCATATTTAAAGAAAAATAATAAAAAGTTTCCATATATTAATTAAATAGATGGAAATGACAGAAATAGAATTATACAATTTGGTAGAGGAATGTATTATCATAAATTTAAATATTAACAGAATATTTAAACCATATTTTACCATTTTCACCCCTACTAAGGTGAAAATTGTTTACTAGGTTCACCATATAAAATGACCAAATATACAAGGGTGCTAAATAACTAAAATGAATCATACGATAGAAAATATTTTTTATCAATTATTCATGTGTAAATATATAGATGGGGTATAAAATAATATTAATATAAATTTATAAAACACGATAAAATTACTTTTTTATAAAAATTGTGTTTTAAGAATAAAAATTTACTTATATCCAAATCTTGGATATAATTTTGTTAAAATGGAATTAATTATATTATTATATATAAATTAATGAATATTTACTTTATTTACAAATTCAAATAATTATGTGTCTATTTATTGAACATAAATCATCGTATTTGAGAAATCTTTATTTTTCCACGATTCATTGACAAATCAATCTTTTTAGAAAACATAAAAATATTTTACCAAGTAATAGTTTTGTAACTATGATGTAAAAAATTAATTTAATATTATTAAATATATTTTTTGAAATTTATAAAAATAAATTAAAAATTTTCTCAAATCATGAATGAAAATTTTTTTGATGAAAAAAATACATGAAGAGAAAATTTAATTTATTATGATTTATGTTTTTATTTCATATTAATTAATCAAGAATGATTTAGTGAGTATTATAGTTAAATATATTTTATTATTTAGTTTGTCTTATTCATACAAACATATTTAATGTAGATATTATAACTACAATATTTCAATAATAATATTTCATAGAATATTTAAGCATATTATTCCTTATTTTATACACTATCAACACAATATTATTTTAAAATATTTTTGTCATATGAAATGACATCATAAGAAGGAATTTTTTATTTAATTTACATTCTTGATTTGTTTTGTGGATTTCCTATGGATTTTGGTGGAAATGGCAGGCTTTGATAATTTGGGCCAAACAGTGAGCCAATTTCTAGTTTGGAAAACAAATTTTGTTTCTTTTATAAATCCATAATTTTTCAAAACATCTCATCTATTACAATTCCGAAATGGCCTCCCAAACCTATTTACCACACCATATCAAGTTGGATCCTTTAGAAATAAATAATCATTGGCTATTTGGGGTTTTATTTAAGGTATTGTGCCTGCCCATAAGCCCATTTTTGGATTTAAATTTTTTTTATAACTCATTACTATTTTCCTCAGTTTTTTTTTGTATTTATGTGATTCCACCTCCATATCGAAGACAATATCCCTAGGATCATCCCCAATATTTGTTTCACATTTTTTGAGCTCATTTTAATAGAATATTGGGGCGATTTTCTTAATATTTCCCAAATTGACCAGATTTGAAGAGGTAAAATGATTCTTTCATAACTCCTTTAATTTTCATTATTTTTCCCCTATTTTAATCACAACATAACCAACAATGACTCCTTAGTGCCTCCATACAAGTTTTGGTTACTTGGAGATTTATATTTTGGTTTATTTAGTGTGATCTCACCATGATTTATATAAGTAAGTCTTTATCTCTTTGATTTCATCTCATTCCCAAGGGTTTCTATCACCATTTCCTGAGTTATAAAATTTCTAGAAGTTAGGGTTAGATACTAGGGTCTAACGTCCTATATTTTGATTGAAATATTTAGGTTTTAGGTTTCTTTTAACTTCCTTGAGGTGCGGAGGTGGTGTAGTTAATGTTTCACACCATTATTTGAGGGTTTCGACACATTCGGAAGGTGATTCCATATGTGATCAATTATATATGATTTAGTTTTCTTGAATTACTTATTTTTCATGTTACTCATATTCTGTGTTTTGTGTGAAAAATATTTATGATGGATTTGGTTAACCATTTAATTTTATAGTTTTATTTTTATTTGAAATTTGTTTTTTTTTCATGTGTAACCCATAGGGTATTATTTCTGTGTGTTTTATAACAAATAAAATTTGTGTAATAAATCTTTTTGTGATGCCAATTATGCTTTGGAAGGGTGTTGGTGTGCCTTTGGGATTAAAATTGGGTCTATTAATGTTTTTATGTGTAAAACCATGTAATTCTTCTTGAAAGTGTTTTATTAAAATGTTTGTTTCTCATGTGTATATTTTTTGGTATTATTTGATTTGATTTAATTATACTTGAGAGTTGTTAAATAAATATTGTTATTCCAGAAAATTCAGATTTGGATCGGTATTGGTGTGATTTTGGCTTTTAAAGAGGATTTGGAATTTGGTTTTGTGGGAAAAACATAGTTATACCCCTTGGGATGGTTTTATAAAAATTATAAATGATTTAATGAGTGACCAAAATTGTGAAATGGTTTCTTATGTACTGTTTTGATGGTAGTATGTTCATAAAATGAGTTTTAGAATGATAATGTGGTAAATTTTTTGTCAAATGTTTTGGTAATGTTTTGTAATTTGTCGTGGTGATTTATGAAATTGTGATGTGGTTGAAAAACATGTTTTCGGGATATTTTGTGTGAGTGTGAGGGAAAAATGGTCTTTGTTTATGAAAAGAGCATTGTGTAACATTTGAGTGGGCTATTATGTGATGTTTAGAATCTTGGGAATGATTTTATAACATTTTTAATGGATTTTTTGAATTGTAAATGATTTGACAAATGTGTTGTGGGATATTTTTTTGTGAGTTTGATTTAAAAATCGATTTGAATGAAAAAGTGGATTTTGTGAATTATGGGATGCACACGTGGTCTTTTTGGTGAATGTTTGATATGGAAGATATTTTTTCATTTAAAAATTATTTTTATTGTCTTGTTGAACATGTTTGGGCATAAGAGGGAAACCCAGGTATCTAGGTGGGTGGACTTGTACTAGTATGCTTGCGAATCTATGGGGTTTGGCCTTAGTTCCACGTAACAAGTTTTATGCTTACAACACTAACTAAAATAGGGTGAAAATGATTGGTGACCACTTGGTTATGGATATGTTCCCAAGTTGTGGCTCATTCATATGAACATATATTGTGACGGTTTCTCTCCCCATGATAAGAGGTACCTGGGACCCACAACATGCTAGTGCCCAGGGGATATTTCCTTTTGCTAGTTCTCATTAGTTACATTGAGTATACTATCGGAATATGAGATAGTTGGCTGGGAAATTTAGTATTGTTGAAATTATTGAAAAATTTCTTAATTCTTAATGATATCTCACTTGAAAACTGTTTTAAATTTAATATCGCATCCTTTAGAAATTGTAACTACCATTTCCTGTTTGTGAAATCATTCAAGCTTTTCGATTTTGATTGTTTATCACATGGTATATTTAGTCGTGGTATCCTATAGGGAATTGGACCACACCCAACTTACAACCTTGGGTGCAATTTGAATTGGTTATTTTGGTTGTCTTAAGTTGGGTACAGTTTTTAGTTTCAGTGGTTTAGGTTTCTAGCATTTTGTTGGTAGTAAAGTCTTGTAGAGATGGTTTGAGGATGATGCCCCTTCACATGAGGGTTCATGGGCTGCATATTTTTGGTTTTTTACCATTTTTGTAGTATTGACGGGTAGTTTTAAAATTAGTAATTTATTTCTGAAATTTTTTAAAAGATTGTTTCGTTTTAAAAATCCATATTTGTTTATTGGATTTATTTGTTGTTTTAAGTTTACAAACTAGGGAAAATCCTTCACAATTCTCATTCAATTAAACCAGGGCACTTGTTCCTGCCCGTGGATATTTTTAATTCCCTTCACGACTTTTCACGGGCCGGGTTTGGTTCTGGTTTTGGTGGTGACCAGAATTGGTTCATGGCAATTTTGGTGACACATTTTCAACACATTTAAATATGTTTTACCATAATTTTCACCTGTCATCAATGTTTCAACATTTGAAAATATTTTATTTAAAAATCAAACAATAAAAATACTTAATTAAACATTATTTTGGGACGGAATGTTTGAAATTAAAATCTTACATAATATAAAACATCAACACACTCCTAGAAAAGGAGAACATTGTTTGTAAGTTAAAATATACACATTGTGGGGAAAAATTACTTCAATTTAGTAACATAGAGAGATTGAAAAAATGGTCCTCATAATGTCAATGAAGAAAATAATAAATATTTGTTTGGTGAAAGGGCCATCAATTCTTCATAAATTAAGTTCATGGATAAAATATTTTCTTCATAAAAATTATCGAAACAATGAAGGATTATTTTAATATTAATTTTTAGAACCGATGAAAACATAAATTATTTATTTATTTCCATTTCATAAGAATAATTTTTTCCTTTTGAATTTATTCGATCTATTTCCACATCATCTCTTATAAAACTAAATTGATATTAAAGATGAAATTTTCCTACTTGAATCACTAAAATAAAAAATTAATAGATAATAAGATCCACAAAAGATTGAGAACTCATTCCACTTACATCAATATATTTACAAAATATAAAATTCATATCACAAGTTATCAAATATGGATAAATATTATATTAGTCTATAAATCATTAATAATAACACCAAGAGCTCAATATATTACATATAATAAATGGTAAATGTTAAAACCATTCCAAAATATTTCTAACCAAATTCAAAATCCAAAAATTTCAAATAATTTCACTAAATTTAAAAACCAAACATAACAATATCCCACTGATAATATAATGTATCATAAAATGTCACCTAAGAAATATTTAAATACCATTATCTTATATTCTGTTAAACTGTAAACATATATTAATACAAAAATTAACTCTCTATTTATTATTTAAATTAAATAATAGATGATCAAATATTTTTCTATATTTAGAATTATCTATAAAATATTAAAAAAATAACATCACCATCAAAACACTAATCAATTAAAATGAAGAAAATACTATCCAATTTACTTAATATATTATAAAAATTGATTTTTATAAACTAAACATCATTATATTAATAACTAGAATTTATTAAGGGTTATCTTTTCCTCAATCGCATGTTTCTTATAAAAAAATAACCTTATCATAAAATTGCATCCATGTTTTATCAGTTCTGTTCAACATATGACTAAAAATAAATAATAAAAACTATTAATGAACAATACATAGATGTTTCATTATTAATATAACTGGAATACCATTGATAAATATACACCTTCTTCATAATTCTCATATCCAAATACATAACAACTTCAATTATATTACATTATTATTAAACCATTATATAGGCTTCATTATCATATTACGGAATACTTCATCCCTTTCATATGTCATTCACCATGAATAGAAGCGCCTTTACTTGTAACACCATTCTGAAATACTTTAGTGTGTTATCTTCCAAGGATATTTATTTTCATATTTACCTTATATTAGAAAATAAAATCATTCAACCACTTATGAAACCTCAGGGAAATCATTATTCTCATCCATTGCATTGAGTTATGTTTCTATTTTCCTCATTAATTATATTCTCTAAGATCTTATTTTCCATACCTATAACTATCCATGTACCACTATGAATTTCCCTAGTGTTTTTTATCCTATATTCTAGAAATGAAAAAATAGAAATCTTATTTCATCAATTGTCTTCATGAAACACCATTTTCCTCTATTAGGTGTGTAAAAAATATCACACATGATGAGGTTGTTTATCCTATATTAATATAAATGTTGAGGAATAATCACAAGGCCTTCCACTACATAAAATTCATTACATGGTTTCTCATAAATCTAATAATTAAATTTTTCATCTCATCAAGCATTAAAATAATACCTCATGGTTCCATCCATTGACTGAAACAAAAAAATTTATTTTTTTAGAAAAAATAACAAAAATTGTAAGCCAATTGATATAAATCATTTATAGGATCTCTAAATTGTGACAACTACTATAAAATCTATAAAACCATAGGATTAATCATGGTTATACATGGAAAATATCATATTCAAATAAATTATAGAGTCTATTAATGAAAATGAAAATTAAACTAAGAATATCCATGAGGAGTGTAAAATGTGAACAATATTAAGGGTACACCAACTGTGGATTATAATGATGGCCAGGATATACTCAACTGATTATTTTTATGATTGTTACACCTAGTTGTATCTTCTATAAAACCATGTCTTTATTTTTTATCTTGATAGGGATGTAACTCTAGAAAAATCACATACTATCTTCATTACAACATTTTATGGGGGTTATCCTATAAAATTTCTCTAATACTAAAATCAAAATATTGAATTATACTTTTCTATGATACCAACTATAATAGTTTATAAATTTGATGAATGATATTACTTATAAATAGAATAATATACATGTCATTATATTTTTATCCAAGCTATAATAATATTTGAACTTTGTATTTATAATAATTGATACATAAAGAACTTCTTCATACGGTATCAACATCATCTCCCTCTAAGTTATTCATAACTAAAACTCTTCTTAGGCCTATAAAAAATAAAACCATTCCTTATAACTAGGGTAATGAAAAAAAATAATGGTGACCTTAGATGATCAATAAGAAAAAAAAGGGATACAACAATTATCATTTATAAAATACATGAGCATAATTGTATGATAACATGTTAATATCATTTTAAAATCATATGAAAATTTTTTCTACCCATTTCAATGATTCATGCAATAAGACTAGAATGTTTATAAGACATGAATCATAATAGATTCAAATAACTTGGTCCATGAAGTTATAACATTAGTATAATACATATATTTTTGGAATTCACATAATAATATAAAATCATTTACTTCCTAGTCAAGGATCACATAAGAAACTATCATAGTGGATTGTGTTCACTCATCATTCCATTATATTATTCAGGGACCACTATGAATAATATCAAAGTGTACAATATACCTTACTGAACATGGTTTACACTATATTCTCAACAAGGTTATCTCAGGATATATCCATATTTACCAAATTCGTTAGATGGGTATATAATTCGGGTCCCACTAATTAAAATGTGAAAATATATATATGTTTTCAATAATAACATAAAATTTTGATCATATCATTACTTGTATAACATAAATGGGTTACAAAAATATTTCATCATCTCATGACCCATGTTAATGAAATGGGATTCATAATAATTTCATCATTTCATCATATCATAACCCATGGTAATGAAACATGTTTCATAATTAGTTTTTCATCATAATAAAAATAAATTAAGAATGAATAAAGATGGTACAATTATTTCATATCCCATGAATATCTTAGGTATCATTATAGGAAGTTATAATAGATAAAAACATTCCATTAAAATATCACCAAGAACATTTCATGAACAAAATACCTCATTTACATTGATATAAATTATTTAATAACCAAACAATTCTGAAATTTTAAAAAAACATTTTATTTTTTAAATAAACATGGATAAAATAAATGTAATATTAAAAATATTCAGTAGATATTATGTTTGGATATTCTATTCATACTATATAATTTATAATAAAACATTCCTTTAATGATAAAAATGGTAAAAAAAACCTCATTCAGAAAATGATAAAATTATTACTATGAATTTTATTTATAAAAAGTAAATCATATGTAATTTTATGTTTATAAAATAATTGTAAAATATTAAATACACTCTTTGGATTTTATAGAAAACTGGGATATGGAAGAAAAATTATTTTCAACAAAATATATAAATAATGTAATATTTAATAAATAACATTATTTATATCACTTGAGTTCAAAATTAATGGAAAATTAAATGAAAAATGTTAAACTCCAGAAATAACTATAGGTGAATAAAATTCAGAATTTTCAAAAGAGGAGGATCATGATATTTTATCATTGTTAACCAAATCATAATTATGGATAATAAAAAATTATATTTTTACATTACACCCATAAAACTTTAATATCATTTGAATCATAAAACCAATGAAGGAATAATATCATAAAAAACATTGAATATAATGAAATTAAGATTACTCAATATTTAACACATCAAGGGGTAATTATATACACTACACAATAGAATATTTTTTTGAATATGGAATATGTCTCCCAATAATAAAAGTGAGATGAAAATCCCTTACTATGAGATCAACTTGGTATGAAGGTATTTTATCCTCATATATACTCAATATATACTTACTATACATCAGTATGAGAATAATGTAAAAACTTATTATATCATTTATTATACCATTTTTTAATTTCAACAATAAATTCCTTTTAATTACTTATTTAAATCATCATTTCAAGGTGTTAACTATTTCAATTGTTAATGAGATATTCAGTTCGATAATCTTGATCCAAATATAATTATTATAATTACATCTTCTTCATAATGTTAACCATGATAAAAGTATCATATATATTCATTAAATATATATATTAAATAAAATTGTTATACATTTTTAAATTTGTTATAACATTCTTGGATATAGATTTTCATATATACACATGAGTTTTGTTTTGAATTTTTAGAGGATGGAAAAAAAGAAACTTAATTTTTAATTCATATTTAAATAATTATAATTATATCATACACATAAAATATGCTATTAATTATTTCTTTTCGCCATCCATATATAATGATAATGACAAAATATCAATACTTCGGGGAGGGGTAATTCTATATCCACACATGAGTAAATTTTCCATTTTTTAACGAAATGGATGATTATAATGTAAATTTGATATTATATTTATAAAATAATAATTAGGTCATAAATTTAAAATATAAATGTTACAACGTCCATAATAACCATCCATAAATTATGGAGATAAAAAATGAGTTACATTGCTATATAGAGATGATAAGTTGTACATACGAATGAACGGTGATTTCATTTTCTATATTATATAAAAGATGTAGAAATGGTTTTCCAATAATAATAACAATAAATATGAATAATAATGAAACTATATTTATTATTTTAGTATTATGAAAACATATTTGTTGGATTTAATATAATAACTATGTTTTAAAGAGTCAGTATAGATGAGTAAATCTTCTTCTGTATAAATTTTTTGGACATCCTCATATGTTTCTTACGATTAGAATTTGGGGAAGGAAAAAAACTCTATAACATTAATAATTATTTTTATAAGAGAAATGGGTAGTGTTTAATAAATATATATGGATCAAAATGGTGTATATAAAACGGAAAAGGGGTGTCCTTTTTAAAGGGTGGGAATGAACACACCTATAATTACCAAAAATGATTAATATATAATTACATTATTCCACGAAAAATTATTCTAAATTGATGAAGATTCAATAAAAGGGGATAATATAAAATTAGCATCATCCAATTAAATATACAGTGGTTTCAATGTAGTTTTAAATGCTATGTTTTGGTTTAAAACCATGGTTAACAAATTTTAATCTTATATGTGTTAATAAATTTTTAAATATTATAGATTTTTATTAGAATTATAAATTAAAAAAATTGATGATAACATAACCATGAGATGAAATTTTAGACAATTTCTCAAAATACATTTCATATTTAATGATTTTAATCATTTTTATAAGATATTAAAAATATTATTATCATAAAAAACTATTAATATCCTTTTAAGATCTAATCATACAATTTACTAATAATAAAATGGGACCAAAATGGAATCTAAATGTAAAAAAATATTTTAATATGATAAATACTATTTCAACTTTGCATAATCAATTCATGTAATTATTCATTTTGTAAAAATTAAAAAAATAAATATGATATGAATTTTTTTCATAAATTCAATTATATGTGATAACATTCTATTTTTAATATATTCAGTAAATTTCTTGAAATGAATAAAATTAATCTATAAAATATAGTTATTTAGAGTTTTATAGTAATTGTAATTCTTTATCCAAAATATTTATCCCTATTTTTATAATTTTTTCATTATCGGGGTGATAAATATTACCTAAGATTATTGTTCTTGTTAAAAAACAAAAGGGCCCAATTTAATAGATTTTAACATCCTAATTATAAATATTATATCCAATTTCCATTTTTAAATATAAATATGTAGTAGATATAAATTTAAATATAATTTCTTGAAACTGAACTAAAAATATTTTTTTAAAAATGCTTTAAAAAAGATTACTTATATAAAAATCGTAAATATTATTCTTTAAAATTGGATTATTTATATTATATTTAAAAATATATATCATATTTAAATTTAACCTAAAATAAAAATAGTAATTTTAAATTTTTTAAGGTAATTAAATGACAATATTTTACGAATATGTTTTCTCTCTATTCAATGAAATAACAATTTATTTTACATAAATCCAAATAATTCACCTTAGGATAATTTGGATTTAATGTATAAATTTTTTTCGTTATTTTTATAAAAAATTTTAAAAATATATTTATATGATATTTAATATTCTCTAAAATAAATAAAAAAATTTTTATTTTTGACGAAAACACATTTTTAAAGAATAAATTGGCATACTAAAAATTCATGGATTATTTGCTAATAATTAAAAAGTATATTTTCATTATGTATGAACATAATATATATTTCATATTGATATTAATGAATTTCATAAAAAAATTAATGTATTTATTATTATTATAACATTTAACGAATAATATATCATAGTTGGGTATGCTCGGTGTTGCATACTGCATACTCTATCAGACATAGTTCCCAATAAAAATATCACCAGGTATTTGGTGATAGAAGATTGTTTAGTAAATATTTGGATATTATTATTAGATAAATATCATATTAACCCTTTTTATGACTCATGTTATTGTATAATAGAAAAAAAGATTGGTAAATAAGAGGTTATGTGGTTTTCATAACTATACATCCATATCGGAATACAATAAGTTGATGTTTTTATAAGATAGATGAGTCTATTAATAATAATTCAGGAAGGAGTTGGTTGTGTATATATCATTCCTAATTTTTCTGCATGGTCAGTGTTCTTTTCTTTTATGAATTTCTTGACACTTTTGCAGGATATGATTGGGTTAATTAATTTTTTATTAACCACTCTGATTGATTTATATAGACAAAGACCATAAATGGACTAGTTTAATCCTAAGGGTTTATAGGCTAAAATTTTTGTAATGATTTAGAAATTGAATAAATTATTTTTTCATGATTATATAATTTCTCACTATGATTATGAATTCTCATAAAATTATTTTTTTAGTCAATGTCTATAACAAGGAGAATTTACTTTAATGATGAATGATACAATAAATGAATAAATATGATCACAAGAAACCCAATGAAATTGGTTATTGAATGTGAAATTTTGTGATTATAACTAATCATATATCCCATTTTATTATTAAAAACCGAAACATGGGTAGGATTCCCAACACACCTAATGAGAGAAAAATTGAGTTTTAGTAATACTATATAAGAAATATATTTGGATTCTTACATGTATAGAATTAGCAAATAAAAACTCAAGAGAATTTCTCAAATGAATGGTATAATTTTTTGGGTGGGGAAAATATTAAAATATAGTAAGTAATATGCAATTTAAAATTAAATTTTTACTTTATTGAAGGGATAAGAATAATTATTTACTTTTTTTTATTCTCAATGGATGATTGTTTTACGTAAATAAATAAAAATTATGAAAATCAATTTCCTTGGGGAAATCCTGAGAAGGGAATCATCATGGTTGTACGAAAAATGTTTTTTTGTTGTCGATGATGGTAATACAAATGACACTTAAAAGGAAAGGAATATTATGGAATAATATGATAAATACAAGTTATTGGTTAAATAACTATGTGGACTGATTAATTTTATGTTGTATTTGTTTTTTATAATTGTTTTCATGGTTTTAAGGATCATAAGTGATTTAAGGAATGTTTTGTGTTATTATTGATTTATGTAATTTGATCAATATTTTTATTGATAATTACTTCCTAAAAAGGAGAATTTTTTTTGTTTTGAGATATTTTTGGAAACCACATGTTTTTGAGACCCTCCTTAGTGGTGATGGGTCTCCCCTTATTCCGTTAACTCCTCTACTTTCATCCTCACATGTTTTCCCCTTTTCATGTTCCCCCTCATCCGAATTATTCTCCTCTTTATATTTTTACCTATACATCACTAAGGTTCTCATAATTGTTGGTTATCAACGTATTATCTTTCCTTTAACCCTACCATGGTCATCCCCATTAATGGCTAGTCATGATTCTAAAGAGGGTCTCTTGGGATGTGGTGTTGGTAGCTCGAAGTTGTCGACAGTTTGAGACTATTGTCCCTGCACCTTTTTTTTGTTCTTTTTTTCCAGGATCATTTGAGTGGACCTGTTTCATTCCATTTAAACCAAGAATATCTGGACGTGTTCAACACACATAACCCCATCTTAGATGGGTTTTTTTGGTTTTTCAGGTTGATTTAGGAATTGGCCAGTTTGAGTAGTAGCAATTCATGCTTCTAAATGTAGTGGCCTCTTCACATGGAATCTTTAATAAATTTGAAATTATTCACTATGTTTCCACCTAGTTATTTTTATTTTCTTCCATATCTCATTTCCTTTACTATTTTACTATTTTAATTTTTTTGGTATAATTGGTTTATTTATTCTTGTTGGTATTATTGTTGAAGTGTGTTCTAGTAACATGTCGCCAATCATTGTTATGATATTCATATATAAACTCTTTTCTTTCCTACTATTATTTCTCACCATGCTATGTCAGGCTGGTGTAATGGTTCCTATGGATGATTTTGGATTATGCTGATTGGGGGTATTCAGTGTTTCAATATGTGTTCAACCATGAAGATGATGCTTAGTTTTATCCCAGTTTGGTTTTTTTGGTTCATCTCCTCTGATGTTATAACAAGTATTAGTATTAATGGTCATAGCCTGCTAATGGTGATTCAATATTTTTTGTAGATCTGATGGAATCTGATGATCTTATGTTGGGTACTCATTTGAAATGGTGTTTTGGTAATGATGTTATTGAATGTATAGTGGTAATGCTATTTTCATTATGGTAGTGAGATGCTGTTTTTTCATCATTGGAAAAATATTCTAGTGGACGGTCTTGCGGAAAATATGATGTGATGATGACATTGAGTGGTGTCAGGTTGTACTACATGAGGTGGTTGTGTGATGTGTGTTTGGTGTGTGATGTGAGGTAGCTAATCAATAGAGGCATGATGATGATATCTATTTTAACTGGAAATTTAAATTTTAACAATTTATTTTTATTTTTATGGCTACCAATCTACCATAAAGTTGGTATGTTGAAAACAAAAATAAAATAAAATTTATATTCAGTTATGTTTTGGATGAATATGTTTTTTCATTACGGTTTAATAGTGATTAATATTATTTTGGAAAAGGATTAAAAACATTTATAAGAATACATGATCAAGGTATTGTCATGTTTAATATATGACATATAAGGTACACTAGGTTTTCAGGGGATAAATGTTCAATTTGAATTAAAAAAATATGTGTTCAAATCATTCATATTTTGTGGTCTTTAATTTTATCATACTTATTTTAGAGGATTCTTATGGTTAACTAGAAACGGAATGCGAACGCTAAGTGACATATATCCGTATTGGATGAAAAAGGATTAACATGTTGTTTCTATATATAATATGATAAATAATGATTAAATTTCTAATATTTTATAGATCTTATAATCTATTAAAATCTAATTTATTTTATCATACATAAATTTTTTTGCATTAACATTCATTTATTTTAGTAAGAGGTTATATTGAAATTTAACGAAGAATAACCAATCAATTAAATTGTGGTTATGAAATGGAAATGAATAATGTTAATTTTATTATGTTCTCTATCATGATAGTAAAATAATATCCTAATTTTAGGTAATTGATCTTAGAAAAATGTTATACTATTACCTATGTATACGATGAATTTATGGTATTTTAACAATAGATGTATGATTTCATAGTCAGTAACATTTCATGACAATGTCCCCTATCACTCCATATTAGGCATTATAATATATTTTTCTTCTAGATGACTATATTTTAAAGTCACACCAATTTTATCATCATATGGGAACCCAATTAAGATTTATTTCGGGTAACATTTATGTTTCCCACTTTATCTTTTCAATGTATGATTTATTATTCCTTTATACGATGTAAGATTAAAAAACTGTATTTTTAAATACTAAACCACTATTTACTGAGTTAAAATTGTAAGAGATTAATTTATTTATTTGGGGAGGGGAGAATATTACACCATGTAAATTTTTCTTAAAATAATAAATAATTGGATTTCATTCTTAACACACAACACTGAGATTTATGGGAACTGAAATGTATTATAAATATATTATTATTTGAATGTGACAGTTATCTTATAGATATTTAATTAGTGATTTTCATGATGAGGAACTTTATTATGAAATACCTTTTTAATGGTATTAACAAATTAAAATTTATTAATTAATACTTTTCAGATAAAAAATATGTTTTTAGTAAATACATTTTATACTAAAAATCATTTTCATCAAAAATAATTTTTATATCATTTTACGCATGTAAATTATTATTAATTTTTGAAAATTTTATATATTATATATTTTCAAAATTTATATTGTGTTTTAAATAAAATTTTTAATTTTAACTTATTTTGAAATTTTGATATTTTCCTTAAATGATTGATTTTTCATGGAATATTGAAACATGCATATTTTTCAAATACCATCATTTATTTTAATTACATTATATTATTTTATAATTCCATTATAATTTTTATTGTTTATTAAATGGAAATATGGACCATTTCATTTTATTAAAAAAATAAATTTCATTTTAATCATTAATATTCATGATTTATTATATGTTTGACTTAATGCTAAAAACACATTTTTCTAAAGAAATGTATTCATTGCATTTTAGGGATTTTTATTAAAATTTATTTCATAAACATATATAGATTTAATATTTAAAAATTTATTACATGTTTGAAATAAATATTTTATGATTATATAAATAGTTCACCTTTATTTTATATTTCATATGAATTGTAACCGTGGTAACTATTGACACCTTGATAAGAATTAAATGGCTAAAACAAGGTTAAATACAAGGGATTATGTCTACAAATATGACGACAACATCAGTTATTTTAATTATATGGTATATATTAGATCATATCCATCCAAAAATTAATATAATTCATTTTAGTTCAAGTGTCCATTGATAATGAGATTCATATTATTTTATTTAAAAAAAATCTTAAATTTTACTCTTGACTTTAATACATGTGAATTTTTTTATATATGGATAAAAGGAGGATAATTAATGTTCTAAATAATTATTTCCAATTTTAAATTATTTTATACATAAATATTTATTATTATTTATTCTATTGAAATGAATTCCAATTATTTTTTCACAAGACTAACGCAATACTTGTGCATGCATAAGAACAATCAAGAAAATGATTTTTAGAAACTCTAAATGTATTAAATTTTCGATGTGTTCTAGTTACTAATGAATTTCTAAAATCATATAACATTTCATGAGTGTGTTTACGTTTTATATTCAAATAAATTTGTTAACATGATGCCATTAAATTGAAATTGATGGAATAATGTCAAAAGGGATAGTTATGAATTTTTATGAAAAACAATATTGTCCAAAATAATTTTAAAAAAATAAAAATATTTCAGGAGGAAAAGTGTGATACAATATATTATAATATTTAATCTCATCGCAGTTTATGAACACAATTTTAACTTATATATAAAATTAAAACCCATTAATATTTAAAAAGTGAATACCACTGTTTTGTTTAAAAATGGTAACCAAAATGGATTAATTAAAATGATAAGGTTTAAAATTATATCTAATCCTTTATAAATTTTATTATATTCCTATAGTAGGACCATATCCTTATATTATTTTAATTCATGTAAATTTTTATCCACTATTCCAGGAATGATACATTATTATATTTTTAATATTTGGAAAATATATAAGAGTGGACCTCTCTTAACATATTAAAGGTAAACAATTCAATCTTTTATATATGTTATTTAGAAATATAGATTGACCAATACATACCAAATTCTCAAAAAAATAATATATACATTAATTATAGGTTTTTTCTTCTTAAAATAACATTATAAGGGTTCTTTAGATTCGACCAAAAGGATGGATCTAAAAGATGAGGCTATCATCTTACCGGAATTCTATAAATTTATTCAATCATATTACACTTATAAATTATTTTTATTCATCATAAAATAAAAAATAATAATTTACTCTAAAAAAACATAAATATTACTATGAATATGGGAAAACCTTTATTCAAACACTATTCCATTAAATAGGAAGTGAAATTATTAGTCATTCATATGTGTAGAGAACCACCTGAACACAAAGATATAGTTAAATTTTCATTACCATATTTCATAAATAGTTAATAGGACAATAGTAATGATTATATATTATATTTATGAAATAATTATTCTCATATAATTATAATATCATATCTACTTTCTAACCTTGCAGTCCATTGGATGATTTGAACATCACTCTTGTAAATGTGTGGACTTTCACATCCACAATTTTTTGTGATTCATTTTTCAGTACATCATTAATTTTATGGAAATAAGGATATATTTTACATCTTTTATTAAAATTATCTATCTTATATGGATTATGCTCTGATAAATGATATATTTTTTGTGAATTTATTTTGATGGGTTTTTCTCTGATTAATTTTTTATGATAATATATCACATATATGTTTTATTTAAAATATGTGATTGTCAATCAAAAATTATATTGTCTTATATTTTATTTGGTAAATATAGATATCTCATGAGATAATAATAATTATAATGGGGAGTGACCTAAGTATATATTGGGACTATGACCACAATGATAATCTTTAGAGTGAACCGTTATTATGGATATGATAGATTTGGATGAGAACCCAATCCATTATGACAGTCCTGGTATTGATCCTTGACTACTGGGGAACATATTTTCTATACTTATGATTATACCACAAACATAGTTATTATAAACATATTATTCACTAATAGGGGAATTTTTTTGTAACATTATTATTTTTGTCTTATAACATCCAAAATTTATTCCATGAATCCAGATTAAAATATATTATATAAAGGGTATGATTTTAAAATTTCATTATCATGTTCTCTTACTTTTATGCTCATTTTATACATCTGAAATAATTGATATCTAACATATTTAAGCACACTGACCATCTTAGGTCACCCTGTCTTATATTTCCTTTCCTAGGTTATAATGAATGATTTTTGTATGGTATGTCGATTATGATTACTATGTTGGAAGATATTTATTTTATATATGACCAATATTTCATGAAATAAAATTATTTTTTATATTGTCTAAAAATAAACTAAACATTTATAGTCCTCGGCTGTGTATAGATAAAATATTTTGAATATTTAGTAATTAAGTTTTATTATCTCTGTATGATATTTATGGGTCACTACACACATGTTCTTCCTATCCTTGGGAGAAAACCATGTATAGATATAACACCATCAATTTTTTTTGAAAATTTTAACTCTTTTAATTACATCATTTCTTGTAAGGAAATCCTTATTTATTTGATTTTAATAACTTAGATATTTGTGATATAATTATTCAATATGATTGAAAAGAAATATTTTACAGAAAATTAGTTTTATGAAAATCATTTATTTCTTTATAGTGTGTTACTACATTTCATGTAAAAATGTAATTTAATTATTTTTTAATTTTTTAATATTTCTAATGTTTTTATTGAAAAATATATTCACTCATTAGATTAATTTTCAAATGATATTACTTTTAATGTGAAATTTAAAATTATTATTGAAATAGTGGTGAGTTTTATGATCTATTTGGCTAGCTGAAAATTAAAGTTACTTAAAATATTTGTGATATTGTCAAAGTAGTACAAAATGTATCTAAATTCTGATTTGGGGGAGTGAAAAGATCATGTGTTTATTTAAATTACGGATTATTCTACAATAAAATTTGTTGTTTTTATAAGTAATAAATATGATTTTAATGATATTTTCTAAAATTTGGAATAAGTATGGTATTTAAATTGGAAGTACTGTTATGAAATGGTGTTTCTTGAGTTTTTTTAATAAGGTCGAGTTATTCCAAAACAAGCTGAATGATTTAATGACATTATTTATTTTATAAAATCTATTTTAGCTATGTGAATCAATGATTTTGGATTTGATCCATTGGATTATATTGGGATGGTGTTATTTGAATTAATAACATGGAATTAATTATCATTATGTATCATGTTGGATAGGATTTTCCACCTAAATAATTCATGGTGAATTGTGAAAAATATATCTATAGAGGAGATACTTAGGGGGTGACTCTTCTCATCAAACGAGAAGGACCCCTCAAGTTATCTACTCTACCCAAACATATGATTGAGTGGTGGAGTCATGTTCTTTTTTTCACTTATTCCCTATCATGTAATTTTTAAATAAGTGTAAATCTTCTTCTCATCTAGATTATATTTCGTTTGAATAAATGAAATGTTCCTAGAGGAATGAGAGAATTATAATTTCATTAAAAACTCCTCAAACATCTATGGTTATAGTAATTTTCATCATATTTGAAGGATCATGTTAAATGTTTTAGGAAACCTGTTTTCATTCTCAACTACATGATGATATAAACCAAGAACATTTCAAGACAATGTTTTTTTTAAAATTATCCTTAGAATGTGAATGTTGGGAAAGACATTGATTTCATCAATCTATGTCAAAGTGATATAATGGTGAATGATTATGAAAATATGTAGTATATATAGGTTTTCTTATCCACTAAACTAATCCATTATTAATTTCTAAAAAATATAATTGATAATAGAGGTATCTTCATAGTCCTCATATCAATAGTGTTTTAATGTTGTACGAAATATTATAAAGAAGTGTTCAAAAGAGGCATATTAGTTGAAACCCATGAGTGGTGGAAACATAGTATAAATAATGAATATGTTCTATATATAATGAGATAGGTTTCCCAGTCTGGCACAAAAAAGAGGCAAGATAATCTGTATACTAAAAGTGGGGATAACATGGAAAAGTATTCTAATTCTATTATCATTTCCCATTAGAATAAAATTTATCAAATATATTTCTAGTGTGGGACACCCGAGCATACTATGTCCCCCTTCTTAACTGAAAATTAAATTTATTATTTCAAAATCACTTTTGAGGAAAATGTGGGAAACCAGAAGACATCAATGACTTAAAACAGAACCATGCATCCATTGGCCATGTTCATCAACACAAAAGACAATATGATTTAATAAATGGAAAATCCTTTCCCAGGAATAAAATCAATACGATCAGCATCTTCCTTCCTATCATTGCACGAATATCTGTCCTATACAACGAATCATGGGCACGGTACCGATGGAAGATACCATACCCTCTCAAAACAACCAATTCCAATTAGCGAGGATAAGGAGGACGCTCCCTACTCTGAACCTCATCTGGGAAGTCCCTTGCAAGAAAACTGGATTTAGTGTCTCATGGACCAAGTCCACAGTGCCACAATCAAATTCACACAATTCAAACCACAAAATCCTCCTCAATGCACACAAAAATAGAAAAATCCAATATTAACCTAGTTAAATGAAATCGAAGATGCATCTACACTATTACTTCGTTTTCTCCTTCCCTAAAATAGGATCCACCAAAATCGCACACCACAGAACATAGACATAGAAAAATGCAAGCCAAAACAATGTCATGAGGAGTTCCCAGTGCAAAACATCCACAATGTCACTACGCAATTGATGCTGCCTCCGATCCAAAACCAGAATAGAATGTGTCAACAAAAAATCGTATTAAAGTCCCAAGAGCCACAACTCTGCCCGAGAGAAGAACCCATCCACCATGAATCCTTCACTAGACACTGGAACCGAGGCTGACATCCCACATCAATCTGATTCCCAACCAGCCATGGACGCTATAGGAACAAAGCTTCAATGGAGTCCGAATCACGCATGGGAAGAGAGAGGAGAAGTGTGAATCCTCCAATGATGGCGAAGCCACCAAAATCTAGACGAACTTCGAACATCAAAGCCATAAAAATTAAACCCTTACCACAATGAAATCCAGAGCTAAACATGTGAGGGAATAAGAAGAAGACTGCCACAAGACATAACCATAAATCCCATCGCCGCCTTCGAGACCGCGCACGATGGACAGGTCTTCCCAACTCACCGCTAGATGACACTGACATGTATCATCAACCTTCACCGTAGTAGATGGAAGCTCTAATGTTGATCCCTACCATGACTCCATGTGAAGATCTGTCCATTTTTTAGGATAGAGAAAGGGAAGGGCTGGAAAATATAGAGAAGAAGAACGAGTCTTCAACGATGCACCACCACAGGAGAGACACCGCATTCCACGAGCTCACCGGACTAAAGTGACGAAATCTTGCAGATCTGCTGTGGGGAAGATGAAGGTGGCGGCGGGGGGTAAAACCTAGCATAGATCCCATTACGGGTGAATCCAACCCACCAATGTTGACCTTCCCAAAATATAAAAATATTTTCCATTTATATGGATATCTAGGATTGAAATTATCAAACGAATATCAGTTTTTTTTGTTGTTTGAATCAAGATTATTGGACTCCTCTATTATTAATCACCTTTGAATGATCACAAATCCTATTCAATCTACAATTCAGATTAACTCTATGTAATCTATCTCAAAAAAATGAACAGATATTTAGAAAATGATATCCAATGCTCTTCTATACACTCATCTTGGATACTATACACTATCTTTTGATTCACTTTATAATGATTTTTTGAACAAATGATTATGTTTAATTCATTCCATAAATATCACTGCATATGTCTGAATACAGATCTTTTCGTAAGTGAGAGACACCATGACATCCAGAAATCGTGACATCTAGACACCGTGACATCTAGACACTATGAAATCCTATAACCGTGAACCAGACATCGGGACATTGAAACATCGTGAACCAGACATCGTGACATCCTGACACTGTGAAACAAATAACATGACATCGAGACACCGTGAACCAAACTACATGAAATCCCGACACCATGACATCAAGACACTGTGAACAAGACACCGTGAACAAGACACTATGAACAAGACATCATGACATCGAGACACCATGAACCAGAAACTGTGAACACAAGACATCATGACCAATTCAGACACCATGTGAATGAGACAATGTTTCGATGACATATTGTGACATTATTTCTTAATATGTTTTTTTCATTCAATTTAATCTCTAACACTCATATTTGAATATTTTAAATGCCCTGACATAATTAATACTTCATTGTGGACATGTCATCTGACAGTACGAGGTATGATGCACAGAATACATGCATCCTGGCGGCTCAAACACTTGCACTCATAGATAAAAGAGTATTGCGGCCCAGAAAAAATATGAACTGTGGAACAATACTGAAATGAAAAACAACAAGGTGGGTATGATTTTGACAATATAATAAACTTATAGATTTTCTTGAAGAATGAATTGTCTCATACAGCTCAATGCTACTAGAGAACACACAAAGCTCAACTGAATCCCAGAATCAAGAACATCATCGCACTTTTAAACATCATGATGAACACAAGTCGGATTTCTCTTACTTGCGGCACTCTGTTTTCCATACGAGGACTTGATTTCTATATCTGCTTCATCTTAGAAGTCTATAGATGCAATGACTAACACTTTTAGAACTTATAAACCAATCTCAATATTTCTGCTATGTTGGGTATCATTTTATTATCTATCATGCTGTGTGTGTATCTGTATAACAACACACTATGTCTATTACATTAAACTGAAGGATAAAATATATCCTTACTCAAAAATCATTTTTATATATTTATACCCATTGATATGTGTGGAAGAGGTCCCTTTGTGGCCTGGTTGTCTGTTCCCATGAAGATAGTGTAAGAGGTCCATGTGAAACCTGGACAGTTCTTGTTACTATAGTTTAATCCGAATCCATGTGTGGATAATGTTTGATTATATAAACTTCATGGTGGCAGATGATCACCATGTGGAGTGGATTAGGTCTCATTTTGAGACTGAATTACTTGTTTAATATCTACTATGCTGCTTTATTTATTCTTCCCTATTTTACAGCATTATTGTATAATTCAGAAATCACTAAATTCACTTTGATAATTAATCTTGGAAAGAAGATATAATTTTCTTATCTTAGTAGACTAGCTTCATAAGTAATATTAATAACTGACATTAAGATTACTATGAAGTAATCAATCTTTTATGAAGTTATTCAAATAGTCAATCTCTTATAACAGTATAACCTTGATTAAATGGGATGCATTTAACCTTTTTAGTAAAACATTTTTTGAATACATTTTAAGCATAATTTTTAATAGATACTCAATCCACCCCCCCCCCCCCCTCTAGAGTAATCTACTTCTACTAACATTTGGAATCCGATGAGTTTTTTGTTTAACCTTATTCAATTGTAATTGTAGGTGTACATTGATGATTTGTAAATTTATGTTATTTCTAAATTTCTAGCTCTTTCAAAATATTTCTGAATTCTGGATTATAGATTGGAAGGTCCGGAAACCAATAGACCACCATTATTTAATGGAACCAACTTTGCTCAATAGAAAAATTTAAATGAAAAATCATTTAGAGAGTATGTGTTTTTGAATTTGGTCTTCTATTATAGATGAATATAAGATTCCTTCTACTGATAGAATCACATGATATGCACCTGTCATAATTTCCTAAAATAACAATTTAAAATCTCGGAATTATTTATACTACTCCTTAAGAGATGAATAATTCAATTGGATTTCTTCATGTATGACTACCTAGGAAATATGGGATACCCTATCTTTCACAAAAGAAGGAACATCTAGTGTAAAATAAATAAGACTCATTACATATACTATTAAATATAATAACTCTAAAACGAAACTTGATGAGCCTATCTCTGACATGTATCATAGGATCAATGAAATTTTCAACACAGTTACTTTTCATGGAAGAGAAGTCAATACCAACAAACAGATCATGAGAATTCTCAGATGTATACCTGGCAGATAAAGAAGAACCTCTGTCTCCATTAGAGAATCATATGACATCAACAAGCTTCCTATAAAATAACTCATTGGGAAAATTATGGTGTATGAAGAAGAGATCAAATTCAACATGGAAGAGGAGGATGAACCAAAAGAAATGTTGTATTCAAGACCACGACCAATAAATAATGACTAAGGGAAATTGGAAGCTTTTGTAAAATGTTATATTAGATACCAATCATCACCAGGTAGTGATGATGTGATTTCTGAATTAGCAAGAGGATTCAATAAATTTTACAAGAAGAAGAAATTTTTTCGATTTCCTAACTTCACGGGAAAATATGGCCAAATGGAATGTTGTAAGAAGGATTAGAAAAGAAGTGACAAGACTGATGAGATTGTATGCAATGAATGTAATTGCAAAGGACCTATCAAGGCAGACTCTCCAAAGCTCATGTACTAAAAGTGATATGAAGACAAGGAGAGGCAGTATAAAAAGGCCATGAAGGCAACTAGGAGTGATTTTGAAGACAGTTCAAGTGACTCAAAAACATCACATGATGAACATGCTAACAAATCCAATATGTGTTTTATGAAAAACATGTCCGAGGTAACCCTGGACTCTCTCGTACGTAATTCATACTATTCTGGTGATGATAGTAGCTCTGAAAATATTAATAATTATGATATGTTAGAAAAATATATAATTCTTGAAGAAACATTCAATGAACTAAAATAAAAATATAAATCATTGATGAAATGATATGATCTTACTATTACTGGTAAATTTGAACTCACAACTAAAAAAGAAAAAAATTCTCAACGGCTCAAAGAGAACAAATAACTAAAATTACCAATGAGAAATTGAAAAATCACCTAGAAAGGAATACCAATGGGATAAATACCCTTACTCATATTCTAGGAAAACAAATTTCTCGTATATAAAACACTTTCATTAGCTATCAACGGGGAAAAATAAATCTTGGTAGAAAAATTTTTGTTTCTAAATATAGTACATATCGTTTTACTCCCAATTTTGGACATAAATCAATTAATTAGAATTATGATACACTTTCTACTATTTGATGTTTTTTTTTGGACCAAACAGTGTCTATTTTTCAAATAATTTACATAATTCTTATAGGAAACCTATGAGGTTGATATGGGACCCTACAACACTTATTACTAATATTACCGGACCCAAAAAAGTATGGCTACCAAAACTTGTTTTTTCTTAATCATTTTGTGGGGGAGATGCATAAAGAGTTGCTGTATAATTTTATGGTACTTGGATAGTGGATGTACATGACACGTGATAGGAGACTAATCATGCTTCAAGAACCTAATAAAAATAGATGGAGGATATGTCACATTTTGTGACAATTCCAAATGAAATATTATTGTCCTCAACCAAATTGATATATTTAAATCGGTTTTAATTTATAATGTATTATTTGTTAATGGATTAAAATATAATCTGTTTAGTATCTCACAATTAGGTAATGATGGATTTCATATTAGATTTGAATATGATACTTGTAATGTCTTTACATCTAATGAATAATTAGAATTTCTGCATTATGAAGTGAAAATGATTACTCTATTAAAATAGTTTCTTTATCTTCTCAAAAAGATTCATGTTTAATTTTATTTCATAAAGAGTCTTGGTCTGGAATAGGAGACTAGGACACTGTAATATTCTCTCCCTTTGAAAGCTAACTAAAAAAATCTTTGTTAATGACTTCCCCAAAATTGGGTTTCCTAATAACAAAGTGTGTAATCCCTGTCAAAATGGAAAACAACACAAAATTTCTTTCAAACCGATGAATGCAGTTTCAAATACTCAACCTCTCAATCTAGTTCACATGGATTTGATTGTACCATCTAGTGTTTCTTGTATAAATGGGACACATTGTGTCTATGTTCTTGTAAATTACTTTTATATATATAATTGTACCTTCATTATGGCTCACAAAAGTGAAGCCTGCTCGTATTTTACTAAACATGCCATGTTTGTGGAAAATATTAGTGGAATTAGAAATAAATCCTTTAGAACTGATCTTGGACATGAGTTTGAAAATCTAGAGTTTGAGTCATTTTTCTCCCAAAATGGTTACAGTCACAATTTCTTTTACCCTAGAACACCTCATAAAAATGGAGTTCTAAAAAGATTAAAGAGAACCCCACAAGAGATTGATAGAAAAATTCTTAGTGAATATGAATTACCTTTTTTTGAGTTGAAGCAGTCAATACAACATGCTACATAATCAGTCGAGTGTTGATCATACCTATTCATAAAATGAATCCAAATGAGTTATGGAAAAATCTAAAACCCAATGTAAACTACTTCAAATTTTTTCATTGCAAAGTCTATATTATTAATAATAAGGAAAATCTCGAAAAATGTGAACCCAAGAGTGATGAAGGCATCCTTTTAGGATATTCCTTGTCCAATAAATCAAATAGAGTGTTCAATAAAATAACTAAATGAGTGGAAGAATCTATCCATGTCAATTTTTATGAATCATATCCATATGATCCTAAAACCATTCCAGAGAACCTAAAGGATGATGTATAAAATATGAAAATTAATGAAAAATCCCCAAACCGTTCTGTGAATGAATATGTGAAAACTTCTAGTTCTGGAAATTCCTTTGACTCAATTCATAATGATCCTTAACCTAATGTTGAACCTAAAATCACTAGTCCCTCATTTTCCGGAGCTGTTAGAACTCTTAAGAACCATCCTTTAGATGCTGTTGTAGGATACCTAGACAAAGTAACTCAAACTAGAGATTCTCTTAGAAATCATGTTGA
Organism: Viscum album; assembly: GCA_963277665.1. Lineage (NCBI taxonomy): Eukaryota > Viridiplantae > Streptophyta > Magnoliopsida > Santalales > Viscaceae > Viscum > Viscum album. Next base: position 323,600,649 of record OY728152.1, on the reverse strand, counting down.
ACATCAAGTCTTCTTGTCACAAATTGAACCTAAAAACATTAACGATGCTATAAATGATGAATTTTATGTGATGGCTATGGAAGATGAACTTAATCCATTTGAAAGGAACAATTTTTGGGAACTTTTTGAAATACCTAAGGACACAATCACCATAGGCACTCAATGGGTATTTAGAAATAAGGTCAATGAAGCTGGTAACATAGTTTGAAACAAGGCTTGATTGGCTGCACAAGGATATAGTCAAGAAGACGGAATTGAAAATGAGGATACCTTTTTACTAGTATCTATACATGAATCAATCATAATTCTACTTTCATATGTTTCACATCATAATTTCAAACTATATCGAATGGATGTTTAGACTGCATTCTTAAATGGGTATATAGCTGATGATGTCTTTATTGAACAACCCCGGGCTTACAAACCCCCCCCCCTTTCGAAATCATACTTTTAATTTATCAAAATAATTATATTGATTAAAAAAGCTCCAAGTGATTAGTAAGATATGTTGAGTACCTTTCTTATTTACATAGGTTTTACAAAATGAATAACAGATCCTACACTGTTTATAAAATGAATTTCTAATGATGTTTTAGTTGTTCAAATCTATGTAGATCAAATTATCTTTGGATATTAAAGAAATTATTTATGTATTGATTTTTTTAAAATTATGCAAAATGATTTTGAAATGAGTTTAATGGGTGAACTAAAATTCTTTCTAAGATTTCAAATCATTGAAAATTATGATGGTATTATTTTAAATGAAATTAAATTTACTAGAGATATTATAAAACTATTTGGATTGGATATTACTAAAATTAGTGACACTCCCATGAGTACCACTTGTAAGTTGGATCATGATGACGATGGAAAATCTGTTGTTCAAACCCCATATAGAGGAATGATTAGAAGTTTACTCTACCTAACTACTAGTCGACCTGACATTATGTTTATGGTGTGAATGTGTGCTCGTTTTCAATGAAATCCTATTGAATATCATTTAAATGGTGTTAGGATAATTTTAAAATACCTCAAGAATAAACCCAATATAGGACTGGTGAAATTTAGAGGGGAATCATTCGACATAGTTAGTTTATCTGACCCTTACTTCGATGGTTGTAGGATAGATAATTGAAGCCCCTCTAGAACATGTTACTTTTTTGGAAACTTAGTAGTATCATTATGTAGTTAGAAACAATTTTTTTGCATTATCTATAGTATAATATGAATACATAGCTTCTGGAAGTTGTTGTGCACAAATATTTTGAATGAAACAAATATTAGTGGATTATGGATATCAATTCAAGCATGTACCTATAAATTGTGACAATAATAGTGCTATTAACATTTCAAAAAATAATGTTTCACATTCTAGTACAATGAATATTGATGTAAGACATCACTTTATGAGAGATCATTATCAAAAGGATGGTATCACTTTGAAATTCATTTTCAATTAGTATCAACGTGCTGTTATATTTACCAAACCATTAAATTCTAAAATAATAGACTACATCATACATGGATGGTTAGTATGGTACCGAAGAAAGATAGAACAATATACCCAAATCTTGGGGCACAATTTTATTAGTACGTTTGGTTCTCCTTTGATTCTAAAGATGGTTATGCTGTGAGAAGCTGGATAAAGGGACAAAATGCATATTCTCTTCGAGGTTATGGGTTGCATGCCTTAAGATACCTCATTAAGGCATCTGTGAGGACTATCATAGAGGACCTCCACCTTCCAACGAATCCTTTATTTTGGAATATTCTCTTAAAATATTAACTGGAAATGGCACCAAGAGGAGATCCATTGCTGCTGAACTGGACAGAGAATCTAGAAATATGTTTATGTTTATAAAGAACTTGATTAGCCCCAAAATATGTGATTTTGTTGTACTGAAATATTGGGTGGGTTTCTGATTCATCTTATGAAAAATGGGAATAAGATCATCCTTTTTATGTATTAAATACACAATATGTGTGAGCTGATGAAACCACATCCATGTCAACCTCCCTATTTTATTTTGGGCCTATCTCATCCATGCTTCATGCCAAAGGTATGGTTGGACATAATGAAGAAGGTATCAATGTTTTTGAGTTATACCTTTCTAAATTCAGCATCATGAGGATGAAAATAAATTGGAATCCATGAAAAAATGAATCGGTGGAAGACAATGATATAATTTTTGAAATATCCAATCTAGTGGAACATCTTTAAAGATGAAAAAATATTACTAATCCGATATTGGAACAAGATGATGTTGTTTAGTATGTTGAAGAAGAAGATGAAGAGGTTGTTCTGCCTCTGGGGGAAACTGTTTCTGATAAGGAAGAAAGTACTCATGTCCCTTGTGTAGTAAGTGAAAAGGAAGTACTTGCTTCTAAATATGTTGTTAATCAGGAAGATCAAACTGAAGTTGAAATAGAATCTATTTCCAAAGAAACTGAAAATATTTCTATGGAAGATCATATAGAAGAAGAATTACCTATTATGCAAGAAGCTGACCTTGAGGAACTCTCCATGGAACAATCAATTCTTGATATCATTACTTCGGCTGAGGAAATGCGGGAGCATGCTTTTTAGCTGGCTAGGCAGGAAATGGGTGTGGTTCTAAGAGATGAATTCATGGAAATATATCAAGACCCTAAACCTCTCATTACTGATAAGGATGAAACTATTTAGGGTAAGTAACCCCCAAATATGGAATCTATTCAAATAAAAAACCTGATTGATCCATGTATTATAGACAGTCATTATAAATTCCCCATATTTTATGATGTGAATGACTCCCTATAAGTCTCTGTAAAATAACTTTACATTTCCACTTTGTTCCAATTGTAATCTGTCTCTAATATTGCTACTGAAAATGTATCAGAGCCCGTATCAGTCCTCATCTCTGAACCTTCACCAGAACAACCATCCCTAGTGAGTTAAGACAATCTGAAATAATTTATAGCTACCCTTTTGGAAGGAGTTGAAAAAAACATGAATACCCATCATTCTCTTGTAACAAATATCTGTGAGAGAAATGTGTCACTATTGGTGGAAGAAGTTATTGGGAAAATTAAATAAAAAATGCTTCATGAGATTAATAATGTCATAGTTGAAAATAGACTGCATAGTGAAGAAGTGAATATTTTTAGAGTTATGATTGACGACATGTAGAAAGTGATGAATTCAAGATTAGAGATTTCTTCTCATCCTGTGGATCATGATTATCCTCAAACCCCACATAATGTTTTCTATCAGATTAAACCTCATTTAGCTTCTTTAGATAAAAAGTGGAAGAAATAAATAAACAGATTGTAAAATAAATGCAAGAGCTTGTGGTTAATCTTAACAAGCTCACTAATGAGTATATGGGGTGCCTTCAAGAAGTTCTAAATCAACTTAAATCTATCACCTCAACTGTCACTGTTTCTAAGACATCAAGAAAATCATCTCAATCTTCCTTAGATAGTGACCTACCAAGAACATTGGTCAAAAAGAACATTATACTATGCTTAATGGTTTAAATAATGATTCTCTATCTGATTTTTTGATGAACATTGACATAGTTATAGATTTGGGCCAAATCCATTCAAATATTTCTAATGATGCTCATAATGAAATTTCCATGAAAGTGGATTTCTACTTCAGCTGAATCTTCTCAAACACTGACATGACCAATCATTTAAACTGTGTTATATAAAATCTAAGGACTCCTCCTGTTAATCAAGCATTAAAGACTCAATTCAAAAATCTCACAGAGTTCACTCGTCTGTTTTACTAGTATATTGAAAAATGATGACATCAAGAAAGCTTTAGAGTATGGTGGAGATATCATTGCAGATTTTATTAAGCTTCTAAGGCCCTATATTCATGTACAGATTGCAACCATTCATGCACTGATAGATGCCCCACTTAGGCATAGTTTTCCTACATTCACCTCTTCCCTAGCCTCCACATCTTTGTCTGTCAGTCAAGCACTGAGTCAGATCAGGCATGTGATGCTTGAACAACAATTTCCTCGGTATTCTACTACACCTACACTATCTCCTCATATCATTTAAGGTCCACCTTTACCTTTGTTATCAACCAGCTCACTTTTTTCTTCTACCACAACCTTTGCTCCAATGGCTTCCTCTTCTACTGCTACTGCTAAGGGATATGAAAAGACTAGCCAGTAAAGAAGGACATTGATTACTTTTTTGATGGGAATCATTATAATTGTGTTTTACATTTTTTAATTCCCCACTTTTAATCTAATACATTATTCCCATTTCTTGTCTATTTTGTCTTTCTCTTTCTTGCAACTTTTTTATAATCCAAAAAATGGGATAAATACAGGAGACATATAGTAGAAGAGAACACTAACTCTATATATGTTATATGCACATTCGAACTATGTTGTTAGATCAAATATACACTCCAAATATACATGATTTGTGATCATAAAAATGGTGGATATTATTGGAACTCACATGTATTAATCATGTTTTAATGATCACAAATAATATTAAACCTATAAAACAATTTAACTCTATGTAATATATCTCACATCAAATGCACGGTTCTTTTGTAAAAGCTATCCAAAGCTCTTAAGTTCTATCCACACTATTTGGTTACTATACAATATCTTTTGATTCACATTGTAATTATTTTTCTGACCAATGATTTTGTTTCATTCATTCCCTAAATATCACTACTTAAGTATGAATATAGATATTTGCCTAAGGGCGAGATTCCATGACATCCAGAAAACAAGGAATTCAGACTCCATGACATATAGACACCATGACATCCAGACACCGTGACATCCAGAATCTGTGACATCCATATACTGTGACATCCAGAAACTGTGAACTAGACACCGTGACAACAAGACACTATGAACCAGACAGTTTGACATCCAGACATCGTGAACCAGACATCGTGACATCGAGATACCGTGAACTAGACACTGTGACATCTAGACACTGTGACATCCAGACAATGGGAACAAGACACCGTGAACAAGACACTATGAACAAGGCACTGTGATATTGAGACACCGTGAAGAAGACACTGTGATCACAATACACCATGACCAATCCATGCACAGTGTGAATGAGACATCGTTTCCATGACATACTATGACACCATGTCATAATATGTTTTCTCATCCTTAAATTTTATCTCTAACATTCATATTTGATGATTTTAAATGCCTCGACCTAATTAATATTTCTCTTTAGACATGTTATCTGACAGTATGCGGTACGAGGTGCAGAATACATGCAACCTGGCAGCACAAACACATGCACTCCATGAAAAAAGAGTAATGTTGCCCATGAAATGTATGAAGTGTGGCACTATAATAAAAATAAAAACAATCTAGTGGGTGTGATCATGAAAAAAATGCAAAAATATAATTCTTGAAGAAAGTATTGTCTCATGAAACTCAACGCTGCTGGAGAACACACAAAGCTCAACTGAATACCATAATCGATAGCATCTTCACAATTTCAAACATCACGAAGAACAAAATATGGATCTATCTGATTTATGACACTCTCTTTTCCATAAGAGGACTAGATTTCTGCATGTTCTTTATCTGAGAAGTCTAGATCTTCAATTATTAACACTCAATGCACATCAAAACCAATCCCAATATTTAAACTCTATTATGTATCATTTTATTAACTTTCGAGCAGTGTGTGTATTTTTATAATAACATGAACTATCTCCTAAATTAAACTATAGAATACTAGATATAAAGAATTAAACATCTTTTTTATATTTGTATACCCACAGATAAGTGTGGAAGAGGCCCCTGTCTGGCCTGGTTGTTTGTTCCCACAAAGAACAGTGGGAGAGGTCCCTGTGCAACCTGGAATGTCAGGTGTACTGTGGTTTAACACTGATCCCGTGTGTGGATAAAGTTTATTTTTATAAAATTATTGGTGGAAGGTGATCACCTTGTGAAGTGGATTATGTCTCGGCTTGAGTCTGAACCACTTGATTCATATTCACTATCCTGCTTAATTTAGTCTTATCTATTTTAATTATTTACTATATAATTCTGAAATCACAACATTCACATTGATAGTTAATCTTGGAAAGATGTTATAATTGACTAGTTTCTGTAGAATAGATTAAAAAGTAATATAAATAACTGAAATTAAGATTACTGAGAACTAATAAATCTTATACGAAATTATTTAAACAGCCAAACTCTTATAAAAGTATAACCTTGAATAACTAGGTAGTATTTAAACTTTCATGGAAAAAATTATAAGAATACTTTGTAAAAAGAAATTCTTATAGAAAATCAATTCACCCCCATCTTATGTAATCTAATCTAACCAACAATGATGATAATACATCTTATAATTAATTTACCGTGTGTTTTGATTAAATTTATTATTTTAATGTCATTATTATTTTCATAATTCCATGAGTTTCTCTTATATTTATATATTATTATTAATTGATTATTGTTTTATTCACATGGTTTAGGGATCCTTCATGGGCCAGGATATTTATATATGTATGTGATTAGATATTGATTTAGATGAGCTGTGCAGGGGAAGGAATATGTACATGGTTGGATAAATAGTATGAGGGATACTCTGTCTTAAATTATGAAAAATTTAGTGATCAAAAATAAAATTATTCTCTGACTAAGGGTTTTCACATGATAAATCCCAGATGATTAGTCATAGATGATATTTTTTCAGGTTCACCATAGGCAGTTTTTCAATGAGAGAGACCCATGGTTACCATCCCATATAGCTATTTTGCACAATGTTATTGCCCATGTTATTTGATGGGGAATTAGGTTTAAAATAAATATTTACATTCCAAACCTATTTGATAAAATGATGAAAAATGTTCTTGATTTGTCATATTTTATTTTGGGTAATAATTTGATTCATATTTCCCTTCTAAAATTCCTAACTAGATTGCTAATTTTTTTTATCATGGATGGTGGAATATTAACATTTCCATTAAAATTTTTTGGGTGCTAGTATTCATTGTCAAAACATCATGAGTTTTTAAAAATTGTTTATATGTTTGATAGCGTACCTGATACACTACATCATGGAGTTTATTTGGTTCAGTTTGTGAGTTTTTTCCATTACATCCCCCAGTAAATGCAGTTGTCACAGGAGGAGGTGATCTTGATCCATAGTGTGGATCGTTCTCATATAAAGAATGTCAAAAACCATTTGAGGTATGGAATTAATTGCTTCTCCTTTATTTTATGTGTAATTCTATAGTTATCATGTTTTATCCCAATGGATAATAAAGTAATTGACATAATAAATATTTTAAAAAGATAAATAAATTGATATCGATCATCTGTTATTGCCTCTTGTTTTTCTAGATAGGTTGATATCTACGATTTTTTGTTTTTCTTTTTGTTCTTGATATAAATTGGTATAGAATTTAAATCCAAAATTAATTGATAATTATTTGGATAAAGATAAATATTCATGTAAATTAATATGGATGTTTTTGGTGTAATTTTATTTTAATAAAATTAATGGTGTAAGCATGTTTAATCAATTTTTTATAGGTATGATAGTTAGCTATTTAGGTTACCCACATTTGGAACCTACAAATAATTAATCATTTAATTCTAAATGGATTAAATAAATGTTTTTTTCGATAAAAAGATAATTCCTTGTAGGGTTTTGAGTTACACTCTTGTTTGTAATGGAAAAGAGCCTTATAATTTGTGTAGTGAGAGATCATTATGAATGAAGGCAGAATGCCTAGTTTAATGGCGAAGAGCCCAGTTGATATATATACTTTTTCCTGCTTCTTATGTGGTTCAGTGAGCCTTGATGGATGTTGTGATATATGGGGTAGTGATTCCAAATAGTTGTGGTAGCGGTTGATGACTAATGTGATGAGATGTATCATTTTATGCATGTGGGTGTCAGGGTGGACATACAAGATGATGGAGCAGGTTGGATGCGAATGTTTTCAGGATTGATGAATCTTGTTTGTTTTTTATATAATTTACTTTCCCCACTGCACAAGGTATCGTGTCCTGCTTACCATCCTTCCAAAAAGGGCTATTAAACGTGCAGTATGCCACATGATTTCTAGGTTTGGATTCCCGGTGGATAATGGGTCTACACTCTTTCTATATGTGGCAAAGACTCGATGGGTAGTTCATCATCTCACTCTATTGATCCCCCTTGTATTTACTAGCTTATAATGATTTCCTAGTATTCTTGGGAATATGGGGAATTAATAATGTTTTTAATAAATCATTGAATAAATTATGTTAACCCATGGGGTTGGAGCTTGCAGGGATATAATGCTAAGGTTGAAAATTTAAAGGAATAATGAACTTTGGTTGTGATGCTAATGAAATATAATGTGGAAATTATAAATGGTAAATTAATGTTTAAATAATTAAGTAATGTAAAGTGGAACTAAAAAAATGGAATGACGTAAGGTATTAAATATCTTAAAATGAGTTTGTGCTTATTGTATACCAGTTCATAGAAGTGGGAGTTGGAGTCCGGTAGACATTAGCAGCATTTGAGTCTAAGACCAGGCTATTTCCATAGTGTGGTTGTGAGATATTGTATATTCAATACTTTTTGGGTGTCTATACACAAAGAACTATGTTAGTTATGGAAACTGACACCCTTGGGATTCTATGACCTGGGGGTGTTTACAACAACATTCATGTGGGAGGATGGATGACTGACTACCCCCTTTTGGCATCGCTCTTTTCTCTTGGTAGTTACTTATACCGGGGGCAAAAGGGTCTGTTTTACCCATATATTTGTGTAAAGGGATGTAATGGATTGTGGTTATTCACAAACAAATATTTTGGATTTATTTTCTTTTGGACTAATGTAGGTGTAACATGTATAGGCTGTGATGGTTGGAGGATCTATACTATGTGTATGGGTAGTAATGGCATGAGGTATAAGGCCTGATGTATGATACATATTAAGCGAGTTGTGGTGGTTCCTGAAAACTACCTGGTTACTTTGATTACAAGGATGTAGAGGTTTTGTTGTACATGGTTCATGGTGTGGTTCTTTGTTATGGTGTATGCAGGAAAGCCTTTTTGGAGAGAGATGATTAGGATGTGCGACCTCAAGGAAAAATGACAAACCAAGGGGTAAGTAGTAGTATGGTACCCTTGATATTCATTATTATATTATATGCTATTGTATGTGATACATGGTAAGAGTATCAATAGAGTGGCGGGGAGCATAGTATACCTATTTAGGCGAGGATTTTGTTCCACTTGTTGTTTAAAATGCTTTACCATGATTTCATTACTTTTTCATGAGAGGCTTTGGGGAGGATCCAACTGAGTATATTATTGTATTCACTCTATGTATAAAAAGTTTTTCAGGTTACTTGGAGCAGGTTGGAGTTCATGCTGGTTTCTACAGGCTTGGGGTCGGAAGAGCAGTCTGGTCTTATGGATGCTGGTTTTTTACTTTTTTTGGGTACATGTTGTTTTCCCCCTATTCAATTATAGTTTTTCTGTAAGACATTACATATGTATGCTTGTGATTTATTTTATATTGTATTCTGAGTTAGATTTGGTTGGTGTGTGTCTGATCTCTCTCTTTATCATGTGTTCCCTTAGAGGGTAATGCCTCCCATTTTGGTGTTTAATATACCCTTGGTGCTAGTTGCCAACTCGGGGCCTACTGGAGGCAGGAATCGGGGTCTATATCTCCCATATTACATTGTCGGCTCAAGAGGGGTACACATTGTGGGGAGGGGTAAAATAAGTGAGATAAAAAAAATCACACATTCTGGATTTTATTGATATAATATATATTTACTATATTCAATATAATGTTTAAATTTAATTATATATGTTTTCAAGACATGATATAAGAATTAATTCAATTGTTTGGATAAAATTATTATTTTTAAAAAAGTGAAATTTTGCCTCCTTTTGATGGACCACCAATTTAAAATCTAGTTTTTATCACTTATAAATTCAATTTACAGATATAAGTACTTTATTTAGAAGCGATATATGAAAATTAAAAATGTATAATTTTATGATATTTTTCAGATATGTTTTATGTTTTGATGAATATAAAAAATCTACTAAATTTTAATTTAATACAAATTATATATGATAAATAATTAATTTCAATAATTTTTATTTCTGAATGGTTTAAATGTTAAAATAGAATATATTTCTATCCAATAATATAATTTTGGTCAATATCATTAATTTTTCTATGAATTTTGACGTAAACACATTACAATATTTTGAAATGTTTTAACTTTTAAAACTTAGTTTTTTCATTCCGAATGGAGGATTAAATTTATATTAATTACTCAAACTTATGTGTTTGGAATTTTTAAAAATGGATTCCACATTTGAAATCTATTTTTCTAAATTTGGTATATATAATTCTTTTATTTATGTGCATTTTGAATATTAACTTCATTAATTTTTATTCATTTTGTAAAAAGGTAAATTGGGTAATTATGCGAATGTATAATATTAAAAAATTACCATAACAAGTTTCTCAATTTTATTGGATGAATGTTTTCGACCTAAACAATCCATGGGTCTAACGGATGCCCTTTGGAAGCCAAATGGACTAGATTAGGACATGTAATATATTTCATTTAATGAAAAGTGAAATATTTCTTAATCAATTTTTAATAAATTTTTCATTTTTAAAATAATTTTATAAATAAAATAAATTATATTATAAATAATATTTTGAAACATAAATTTTTTTTATTTATCATGATAATTTATTTTCATTTTTTATAAAATAAATATTTACATTAATGGTTTATATTTGATGATGCAAAAAATATTTCATTGATAGAAAATAAATACAATAATTTGAATTTAAAAGATAATAACCTTTACAATACCAATACACTTTGAAAAATTCTATTTGTAGAGTATATATAGACCATAATCATCCATTAGATGAGTTATTAAATATTTGGATCCATATTTAAAAGATTACGGAACATGTGATATTTTATTTAATATGTTGTTAAATTTGTGACATTCCAGTTTTAATACGTAGAACATTTTTAGTATTAGAGTTCCTTGAAGATAAATTCTATTATTATTATTATGAAATATATAGAATTTATCTCAGTTATTGTATTTTATTTTTTATTTTTACTCAAAAAAAGGAATAATTTATAATTACATAAAACAAATGTATTAATAATTGTATTAATGGAATTATCAAATTAATATTACTAAAAATAATAAAATAAATATAATTTGGGATAATTAATATATCCAAAAAACTTATTGATGTCACTCACCATATTGAAATATAATAAAAAAAATTTTGGTTAAAATCATATCTTTATATTTACAAAAATCCATGAAATGAATAGTATAAAAATGAAACTATATATATATTTTAAAATAATGATTTATTAATTTACATAAAATACAGAATATATATTAAAAATACAAAATAATAATGGTTTACTCTAAAATGTTCAATATTTTTCATTTATAATCTAATTTACGTAAAATAATAAACATGCAAACTATTTTATATTGAACAACTTTTAGCTTAGTTAAAATTAATAGCGAATAATTGAGGATTAAATGAAATGATAAGGTTCAAAATGAAATCATAAAATGTCTAATATTTATTGGGTTATTAAATTACAAAATTATCTCATATAATATTTATCTAAAGTATATTTTTTGTGGTTTTTTGATATGGTCTGAGTTTATTAAAAATTATTATTTTTCGAGATTCCAAATGTTCCCCTCACCTCTATTATAAAAGGAAACCTACTCTCTCACCTGTTCACTTCACATTGAGCCTTAAATATTGGCCATCCATTAACCATCTACCTCATCAAAGTTTCTAGTTACATTATTGAGGTAATTGTGTTATCAAATTACTGACTCTTGTACCTTTATGAGGTGGTCTAGAGGGATTATGAAAAAGAAGAGGTAGTATACTTTATAGATTCGTTCAAACTTATTTTTTATTCTACCTCCACATCATGATTTATTTCAACAATATAGAATAAATTATACTATAAATTATATTGTGAGACATTGTTATAATTATGTAAAACCATATTACACCTTCAATCCATCATTCAAAAAATTAAATCTCAATACGTCTGTACATACGTCTTGCCATATCAACATCGTGGTGTATTCTGTTTTTCACTACCAAATTAAATTGATATGTATAATAATTTAAATAATAACTATATATGATTATTATACCATTTTCTCTAATATATAAAAAATATAAACCATCCACTTTCATAACATTTCAAAATTATGGGAATGATGTCGTTGTTAATGTGTACATATAACCTACCATGTCCACGATGCGATGTGATTCATTCAACATGATATCCATTAAATCATGACTATATAAATTTATTGATATAATAAAAATACGATATAAATTATATTAAAATATTTATAAAAATCATATGATTATAATATAATAAGTGGAAAAAAACTTATCTTATGAAACATGCATATGAAAATAAATAAATTAATACATGTTAGATGAGTAATAATGTTATTAAAAAACAGTTGATAATATAATCATATATGATATCATAAAAAAATATTTTTTTTGTAATAACTCATTATAATTATATAATTTATAATACATTTGATTTAGATTTAAACAAAGGATATCAGACCTAAGTTAAGGGGTTATTTCGTAACACTTTTAGTTCTGTAGGAAATATGCCTTATACACAAATTATTTCATTTGAGTTTTGTTTATGATTCCAATAAATGTTTTTAAAATTATTATAATGAAATTTATGATATGAATATAATTTTTTTTTGATTCATATAAATATACTTATTATAAATTGGCATGGGATAATTTTTCAATCTCGTTGTTATCCATGATTTTTATAAATAAGTATTTTATAGGGTATATTTATCACCCACTTCCATGTTTCCAAAATATGTTTTCAAAAATAATATTTATATCCTTCTATAATTTCTTAAATTTAATTTCACCCATTGGGGAATATTTATTAATCAATATGAAATGTATCTTTTTTCATTTCAATTTTGATTTACTTGTTGACTTTCCAACAATAGTAGGAGAGGAATGTAATTTTTAACGTATGTAGCATGAAATGATAAATAAATTTTCATAACACATTAGTTTCATGAAGATTCATTTACAATATTTCATAATTATTTTCAAATCATTTAATTTCTACTGAAATTTTGGGGAATTTTGTAAAAGGAAAATGTTTTTCAAGAATTAAGGATATTTTTTAAAAAAATTAAGTTCATGTGTTTTATCCAAATTATTTCCCATCCACAATAGAATTATTTTATAGGTTTATGTTTCACATATAATATACTTAATATTGCAATGATATAATTTTTTATTATGGTATTTTATTTATTAAATCCAATATATATATATATATTATGTTATGATTGAATGATGTTTATGAAACATATTTTATAATATGGGTTATGCTATGATGAATGAGTTTTTTATGTCACAAAGAAGAATGATTTCTTATAAGATGTGTGGGACCTATATCTCCCTCCAATGAATTGAGTATATATTATAATATCATGAGATGGACAGTAATAGAATAGTAATTAAATCCAGTTTAGCAATACATGTCTAGAATGACTTGTAAATCTAGTTAAGTAATATAGGGTTGGAATAAAGAATGAACTCTGTTCAGTAAATGAAATTTTCCACTATGATGGTCTGGGAAATGAGACATCACTAATATGAAATTATTTTTTGATGGTTAGTTGAATTCCACAAATTCTATGTCTTATAGTTTTTCTTTTTCAAATATTTTAAGACGAATCTTTTTTATCTATTATGATTTATTCCATGACATGATTTCACGATCTATGATATACAGGAGACGATTTTCAATTGTATTGTTCATATGTATTTTTATTATTATATGATTGCTATCACCCTTGTATATCCTTACTGATAATATATCATCACCATATATATGTTACTCTTTCACATGTTATGAAGAAGGATATTATGTAATATGTGACAAAAGGGGTAATATTTATAATAGAAAAAGTATAAGATGATGTAGATGTTTTACAAACAAATTTTTTATATTTCCCATTTTCGAGAGACATTAAAATAATATGGTCATTGTGTGTATGTTTATATCATTTATTATGTATTCTGAAAAATTAAATTACTGCCCATGTTTGTCAAGCATGTGTCACTTTAGTTGGTATCATAGTGAAGGTTTATTTAATCTTTTGAATGAAGGATGAAAAATAATTTGTGAGACCCCTAGATATATTTCTAAGGATATGACTAGGGATTTTGTGTAACATCCCAGGTAAATAAAGAATATAAATTTTTTATATTTATTAATATTTTTGAATTAAATATTAATTTAGCATTTAATGTGCATCAATGTTAGATAGCGTACACGATATGCAACAACGAGTTTCTTTGAAATCTTATGTCACACACTAACAATATAATAATATTATATTAAATTGTAGTTAATGCCTAGCCGTTGTAATGGTGTAAATGAACATAATTAACTAAACAATAATTATACATGTTTGTTAAATGTTTTTTCATTTAATCAATAAAAGTTAGAGGCTTAAAATGTTAATGAATCTAATTTTAAACATAATTTACATTAAAAGGTTGCTTTACTGCCTTTTGATGGAGAACCCTCATTAAATATAGTTTTGGTCACTTTTATATGTTCTATTTGACAATATAAAATTCTTCATTAGAATCGGAACATTAAAATTTACCTTGGGTAAAAAACTTTGTATTTTCGGATAAAATTAATTTTTTTAATGAATAGTGAAAAATATCGTATTTTAATTCAAATCTTCTTTTTAACCTGATTTATTTTTATTATTAGATAATATATTAACTGGTTTTAAAGTTTTATTAGATTATATTTTTACCATTTAATCTAATTGTGGTCATTTGTATTAATTTCACTTTAAAATTGGACATAAACAAGTGTCAATATTTTGAAGGATATTGTTTTTTAAAAACACGCTCTTTTTTTGAAAATGGGAATTAATTTTAAATTAATTAATGAAAATTATACTTTTTGAAATTGGTAAAAAAGAAATCATTTTTTAATTTGGAATAAAAAATATATCTTTGTCTGAATTTTTGGTATTTTTCTAAAAAACATCAAATTTTAATGAATGGTGATTCCACTTAATAGTAGTTAAAAACATACTTTCTCATTTAAATGAAATTTAAACTCATCGGTGAATTGAATTTAAAAAATACTAAATACATGGCTGTTATTAATAAATTATATTTGGTTCAATAACAAGATAATTATTTTTGATGAATAGTAACTTTTTACTTTTATTTACCACAATTAAAGGTAAATAGTGTAATTCAAGGTAAAAATAATATTATAATAATAAAAAATTATCATAAAAAATATCCTAAACTTATTGGTTCAATCATGTACGACCATAGAAATCTTTGGGTCGATTTTTGGACCCCATTGAGCCACATGGAAGTGGTAATGGCACTTTAGATTAATTAACTTAAAGTAAAGGCAAAAATGAAAAAATCTCATATATTTTAGTCAATTAATTTTTACAAGGGGTTCTATAAATTATATTTTTGACTGTAAATATTAATTTCAAAGATAAAAATATTTCATTCATTTTCATATTTTGTTTATAATTTTTATATAACAAATAAATAAAATTATTTATGACACAATAATGATCCGGTATATACCTCATTAATAAATGATTTAAATAAATAAGATTATAAATATTAAAATAACAACTAAAATCTAGCCAATTATTATTTTATGATTTTATTTCGACCATGAGTCATCCTATCTTTGACTATAATTAGTTTTGTAGCTTTAGTAACCAAATATCATTATATAATAAAATAATATCATCACACTTTCCTAAAGAGCCCCTCCTCCTACTTAAAAAAGGACACCACTTCTAACCAATTCCTCACCCCTATCAATATTTTTGGCTCACCAAACTCTACCCAATTAAGCTCCCTATATCCCTCTCCTCCCTCTATAAGCCTTATCTTAGGCAGACGACACTTCAAGAACTTATTTTGGTTCAATCCAAATGGAGTTACCTGAATTAAAGGTAACAGTTTCTCTGAACTTCTTTTATTTTATTTTACTTTTACAACCACTAAACACTTTTTATTACATTATTTTATAATAAAACTAGTATCCCCAATATACTAGGATATTTTTATGAAATTTATTCAAACAAAAATTACACACACCTCCATCTAATGTGTAAGGACAATACTATTTCTGTGGATTGAAAAATAACACCTCACGGAACAATTATTGGTCAATTATCTCCTACCGCATATCATGGTGGACATTAATATGGAACTATATTTATATATGATAATTATTATGATTATATTTCCTTTATGATTCTATATTTTAAATTTATATTCTACATTTATGGTTTCTATTATGGGTAAATGTGATAATTTCATTTGAGGAAGTGCGGACTACCACCCCCTCAAAGAGATATGACTCGTTAATTCCATATATGGGATGTATAAAGGATGGAATTAATGATATAATATATGATATAATACTAGAAATATAATATAATTATGTATAATTATGTTCTATTTCCATTAAAATAAGAAATATAAATGAATGTAGTGTTCATGCGTACGTACGACTTACCGTCTCCATGAACGGTGAATGTCATTTCTTACCACCAAATGTTATGTATTATTATAAATTCATGTATATACTGGATATATATGATATATAAAATATCTAAATCATGAATATAAATCTTTATATAATGCAATTTTGACTATGTGAACAACTTATAGTTATAAGAAGTCCATTTTTGACCAAAAGTACCAAATATCGACAAAACGAATGTTATTAACATAAAAGATTACATAATGTTCATAACATGGTAATAAGATATATAAAAGGAATAATAAACTTTTAAAAGGATATTATGAAAGTAGATATTATCTTATGTTTATTATTCATGAAGAACAAGGAACAAACGATTCAAGTCGGACATGAGGTATGGGATTTTCTTATATCACTTTTAATTCTGTGAGATTTCCATTGTTCACCACTTGTTCATTGTATATGGTGTATTGTGTACTTCCGTATGATATATATTATCATTATTATCATAATATTCATGTTATTATATGAATAAATTTGTGTTTATTAACTTTTGGTCATTTGACTCAGTTGATTACAACGTGGTAAAGGGTTTCATCTCACTTTTTATTCCCGTGAGATTCATGCTATATTTGCCACTATTTCATTTTGTGTGGTGCATGTACTTCCCATGATTATAATGTTTTTGTAATATAATTTCATTTATGAGTATTTATATCTTCATTGTATGATCCTTCTTTCATGTGTCATATGTTTTGTATGTTACCAAATCAGTAAGGGAACCTTTCACCGCCCTCTTTTTAAAAGACTTCTTTTTTATGCCTTTTAATTTACATATTATTATATTGGGACATGTTCTTATATATCATTATTGATTTAGAATTTATGTCCAAGTGATTTGATACCCATTATATCTCATTAACTCGTTTTAGGAATTTTAATGTGTCGTTGTTAGGCTGTCAAATATTTACAAGGGAACTTCTTAACCCAATTTCAATTCGTTGGGTTAAACTTGTACTTATTCAATATGTAGTCATATGAATATTTGTGAATTAATTATGATTGTTTTACACTTTATATTCACTTATATTGGGTGTATTTATATTTTTCACACATAATTATGTGATTTATTTATCCTAAAATTTATGGATACCATCTATATATGGGATTTCATCTCAATTTACATTTCAACACAGTCTTCATTATTCTTATGAACCAATTAACTATTATATGGTTTATATACTGTCCTTTGAAATATAATAGCATGAAACTTTTATTCTCATGAAATTTTGAAGTTCTAATTAAATTTTATTCCTCAATTATTTGTATTCAAGCGTGCCTCTTTTTGTTAAACAAACTCTTTAATTAAAATATATTTTTAAATGTTTTGAAGATTTATTTTTCAAAATATTTCCCATTAATGTACATGTTTGAAATATTTTTTTATGATTTATTTATATGTACATTAATGTTTTTAAATTATAATTTATTTAAAAGATTCAAAGTGGTATGGGACACATTGATTCAAAAATCGTTTTTTTAAATGGGTTTGAAAATGATTTGATAACACATTGTTTATTTCAATATCCTGACTTGATATATTGGAATGTGGAAATGTTATATTTCTTTTATACTTGTGTTATGTGTCATTATTATTTTATTGTTATTGGCCATTGTTTACGTATACGTGTGGTTCCATGATAAACCTAGGGCAGGTGAGCCTGAGATAGCTCTCCAATGCATTGGGTAATTTGATGGAGGTTAACGTGATGTTTCTCCTAAGAGATTTATGGAATATACTGTGATGGTTATTCCAAGTGTAACTCCCTACATATCTGTGATAGAAACAATTTATTTTTTATATGGATTCCATAAGTATCCTTATGATTTATGATTTCTATGTGTTATTCATAAATCATATGATTTCAAAAGGGATGTTATGATTGAAAATTATATTTTCATTAATTTGTATTTATTGATAGGATAATATTTTCCTTCAACATTTTATAACCCTTACTGAGCTTTTTATAATAATACCATGTTTTTGAAATGTTTTCCACAAGACTTAAAGATGAATAGTGTCAAGGATGTGATTATGGAAAATTCATGTTGTCTAAAACATGGAACTAGATATGTTTCTTTTTTAAGTGTTTTTATTTTATGAAAAAAATGGATAGTGAGTAGTAGTGTCTACATGTAATCTTGAAGTTGTTATATAATAGTTATTGTGTAATTCTATAAAACTCTGAACTTGAAAATATCCTCAATGTGAATTATTCACTTAATTCAATATTATGTAATGTTATAAGGTCGGGTACATATATGTCATTTCTATTTTTTTAATTATAGGTTATAATAGTTTATTTATGGTAGTGATCATGAATATCCTATGGTTAAAACTACGCTTTTAGAGATTCAATATAATACCACATGATTATGTTTCTTTCTAATTATGTTTTTTTCCTCTCAAAATTTTCATTTTGGGTTTTATTAAATGGATTGAAATAGAATTTTTCATGTTAGAGGATAATATTATGGACAATGGAATGGTAATATTCATTAGAAATCAAATGAAACTGGATTTAGATGGAATATATCTTAAATATATGTAATCATTAATATTAAAATTTGTTAAAAAATATCAACATTGGTGAGTATACTAACCAACCTAATAAAAAATATGGAGATTCAATATGACAATATAGAAATGAAATTTCATATTTTTTCATGTAAATAATGTGGGATGAGGCATCATGGTTAATGTTTCAAATGAACTGGAAGATGCTTTGGGTGTGGAAAAGAAGGATAGAATGACAATAATTGCAAAGGAAAATGACCAGTTAACACAATTGATAGGTAAAATGGTATGTCATCGAAAAAGTTTAAATGTTTTAAAGGTGTAATGTATGGTCATTATGAAAATCAATGCCCTAGGGGAAAATCTCAGGATGAGAATGAACTTGGTCATATGAGTTTTATATATATTTCTGGTGAAGAAGAGTGGAGGAATGATGTATGAGATGAAATATGTTTTATGAAATAAAAATGATGAAGTCTGGTCAACGGTTTAAGTATATAGTGTAATTATTACATTATTATCAATAATATTGTTGTATAAGTATTTTTATTGTAATATGGAATAACGAATCATCTATCTATTGTCATGATATTGTTTTTTATTATGTATTTTAAAGTATATATTGACTGGTGCTGGTAACCGTGAAAAGTTGTTCTAATTTTATTTTTGGGAAAACACATTAAGGGATGTATAACTATTAGTATAATCATGATGATGGGATAATGATATTTTTATAGAGTTATGTTGGATTTTCATAAGTTAATTTAATAGAAATGATATCTATAGTACTGATTAAAGAGTTTTTGTCAAGAGGATTACACTATCATGGATTAATTATAAAACATTTTGGTACTTAAGAAATATATCATATATGTTTTAGAATAAGGAAGAATACATGCTTTCAATACTGATATATGGTAAATTAGGATATTACCATGACTCAAGAAAATACATGATTAATCCAATAAAATGTTTAGAATGGGACCAAAAATAGATATTTTATTATATATGGTTGGATACATGTTTAGATGAGTTAATGTACATATTTCTAATGTTTGGAATTTTTAATTTTTGGAATGATTATATGGTTATCCATTTATAGATAGTATAAGTTGAACTCAGGATAAGGTTTTTATTGTCTCACAATAGGTGGACTTATGAATATACAATAACTTGTGATAACCTTTTGGTTGTGACAATGATAAATGTAATGACCTGTAATTTTATTTATGGATCAAAGGATCGGTATAAGCTTTAGGAATGGCAAATTCAAATAAAAATTAATTGAGTAAGAACTATTGGGGAAATGTTTATGGTATTAAAAGTAGTGAGATTGAACCGAAACAGGAAATTATATCTTCTCTTGGAAATTGATAATCTTTAGGAAAAAGAGATCATTTTGTAGTGGGTGTCTTATTATCATCATTTTTATGATATCAAAGACCACTTTCATGCTTTATTAGTTTATGGGTTTGTGATTTGTAACATACACTAAATCACAATGATTATTGTGATATGTAATATTTTTCAATCTCTTTTATTATTTATGTTTTTCCTATAATCCCAATCATTACCTATATTATCCTAAACAGAGAACTATTTATAATTTACTTTGGGTTAATTTTTTTTCAACTATTTATTTATTAATGGATGTTTTATTACATTACTTTCATGATTTGTGTATCATTGAAATTAATTTTAACATATTAAATCTTTTAACAACCTAGAAAATCATCATGAGAAAAATCATCTTAAGGGGAGTCAAATGTAACTCCATAACATTTTTACGAGAAAAAATATTTTTTAATTTCATTCATGACTTGTGTTGTACGATTCACAATGATAAGCTGGTGAAATTCACAACCCCAACATAGCTTGTTGTATACGCAACACAATTTGTGGCATATGATACAAAACATTTCTTGTTAATTTGACAGAATTGATTTCTAACAAGACTGATTTTAATTGAACAACAAAATAATGTTATGTTACCGTATAAACCAATCATTATAATGGTGAGTATAAAAATTATTAACTTTATTCTTAATAAGTATTAAATGAAAATAAATGAGTCTATAATATAATAAAATCACTCTTTAGAGGTATTTTATGTAAAATATTAAATCTAATGTTTAAAAATAACCTTATATGTTTTTTAAACATGATATAAGAACAAATTCAATTTTTTAGATTAATGATTTTTTTTCCAAAAAAATGTAGATTTACACCTTTTGAGAGAAACCAAAAATTATATGTAGTTATTGAAACTTTTTTATATTCTATTTAACAAAATAAGCATCTTATTTGGAATAGGGATACAAAAGTTTACTTTAGACATTTTTTGATATTTTTTCCGACAAGTATTATATTTTTATGGATAGTAAAAATATAAAAAATTTTAACTAAAATAAATTTTTTTCTACGAAATATTTTATGGGGATAAATTATATTATTGAACGTTTTTAATTTAATTTTTTTTTATTATTTAATATCATTTTGGTCATTCATATTAATTTTTCTAGGAATTTTGATGTAAAAGTGTTTCAATCATTGGCAATTTTTAACTTTCAAAACCACATTTTTTCATTTTAAAAACTGTATTAATTATAAAATAATTACATAAAATTATATATTTTAATTTTTTTAAAATGGATTCCATATTTCGAATCAGTAGTTTTAATTTATTTAAATGGAATTATTTTATATTTGAGATTATGAATAGCAACATTGATAATTCTTCTTAATATGGTAAACTGGAAAATCTAGTTGTTAAACATAAATATAATATTACCAAATTAACTTAACATGTGTCTTAATATGATTGTATGTGTGATTTTCAACCGAAACCATCCATGGGAAAAAATTATTCCCATTGGAAGCCACTTGGTTTACATTAGGGTATTTAATATATTTTATTTAAATAAAATTTTAATATATCTTACTCAAATTTAATATATTTATCATTTATAATATATGGTTATACATACGATATATTTGACTATAAATTATCATTTTAAAAAAATATCTCTCATTATCAAGATAATTTATTTTCAATATTTTTAAATAAATAATGAACTTAATGGTTTATACCTTGGTGGTGAAGAAATTATTTAATAGATGGAAAATCAATATATCAATTTTTATTAAATTGATAAATATAATTAGATGAAAAAAAACACGTGACCAAATATTTCTATTGTATATATCTTGACTAGAAACATCCATGGGTCGATTTATTTACCATTTTGAGCTCTATAGACAATATTATGACCCTTATAATATTTTATTTAATGTGATGTTAAAGATATCACATTCCTATTTTAATAGATATAACATTTTTATTTTAGGATTTTCCATGAAATGTATTTGAATATAAGAATTATTATAAAATTTTGAGGGTTTGTATTCGACATAGTATTTTATTTTCAATTTTTACTTGAAAAAATAACTATATTAAATAGTTACAAAAAATTGATTTAGTGATTTTTTGATTATAAAAAATATCAAATTAATGTTACTAAATAAAATAAAAGAAAAAATACTTTCAATAATTAATATGTACCACAAATTTTCAATATTTCCATGTCCCTATATAGATGTAATAAAATAGTTTTTTTGAAGTTAATACCTTATCATGCTATTTTTATAGTTCAATTAAATTAATGGTGTCAAATTGAAACAATGGATATTTTATCAAAATATTTTTTTATTAAATTATTTAAAAATCATAAAATATTTTCAAAAATATAAAATAAATATGGTGTACTCTTAACATTTTTATATTGTTCTTTTATGGTCTAACTGAAAAAAAATCAATTAATAATTACACTATATTAATATTGATCTAATTATTATATTAGTGTAAATTATAAGACAATAATTAAGGGTAAAACGAAATAATAAGGATTAAAATGAAATAAAAACATATATAAAAATAATTGGTTTATGAGATTAAAAATTTATCAAATCCCACATTAAAAATACTGATATTTTTATGTTTTTTAGATGTGGATATAGTTTTTATAAATTATTATTTTTTGAGTTTCCAAAAGTTCCTCTCAAGTCAATTATAAAATGGCACCTCCTCCCTCACATATTAGCATTACATAAAAACATAAATATCATCTATCCCCCACCCATTTCTTTTATCATATTCCCCATTCACATTCTAGAGGATCTCCTCTTCTCAAAAGATGAAATCTAGTTCTATTAAGAGGAGGCTTAGCGCGAGCACGAAAAGAATATGTAATCTCCTCAAATGATTCATTGAAACATCATTATTCTATATCCTCATCATGAGTTTTTCTATTCTAAATTAATAAATCCAGTATCACATATTTATAGATTTGTTATTATTATTATTATGGAAAATCCATACTCCACCTTCAATCAATCCTACAAAAAAACTAAATCACCATGCATGCATACGTATGGCTAATTTTCTATACGTTGTGGTGTAATCTATTTGACACTTCCACATTAAATGGATTGATATAATGTCAGATATGATAAGTATATATGATTAATATAACATGATATGTATTATGGAACTAAATATATACCATCCACTTCAATACCATTTTATAATTATGGTAATGATATCGTTACTCATGCATACGCACGCCATACTGTCTCCATGATGTGATGTGATTCATTTTACATGAAATCCATTAAATCATTATTATATAAATATATTTAAGGAAAAAATATGATATATATTATATAAATATAATTATTTAAATAATATAACTATATTATATGAAGAGTAATAAGAACATATCTGATAAAACATGAATAAGAATACCAAGTAGTTAGTACCTGATTGGAGAGTAAAAATGTTTCTGATATATACAATGGATATCAGATCTACGGTATGAGATTATTTTGTCACACATTTTTTATATAAGACACATTACTTATACTACACCTATTTCTTTTAAGTTGAATTTATTCATTACATAAATGTTTTTATGATTATTATTATGAAGGTTATGATATGAATATATGTTTCTTCATATTATGAGGTTTGCGATTCAATTGATTATAATTTGGAATGGGAAAATATTGTAATCCCCTTAATATATGAGATTGTTTATACGTAAGTATTTTTAGGGTATATCTACCATCCTTGTCTATATTTCATAACTGTGTATTCCAAAATATTAATTATATTCTATTACAAATTTTTAATTTCAAATCTACCTATTAGTGAATTTTTATTAAATGGATTGAATGGATTGTTTTTGTAAATGTTATGTTTTGAAATTTTCACAAAATTATGAGCAGATTTATTTCTTTGAACATGATGAATGTATTCAAACATATTCATAATTTCTTACTTCTTTGAATATTAATTTATAATATTTCATGTTTATTAACATTAAATTATTTTATTTTAATATTTTGTGTAATTTTGGGATAATAAAACGTTTTTTAAGAAGAAAGGATATTCTTCTCAGAAATTAATTTGATGTGTTTTATCAAAATTATTTTCTCTCTAAGATATAGTTATTTAATATGGTTATGATTGAAATATATTGTACCTATTTTCGTTTAATTTTATTATGGTTATAATGGAATTATATTTATGAAATAAATTATTTTACATAGGTTATGTTAATATTGAATTATGTTTAATAATCCTATTTAATTTCATTGGTCATGCTTTGATGAATGATTTGGGTTTTCTTGGAACATATAAGAATGATTTCATTATGTGATGGGTAGAACCTATATCTCGCTCTAATAAAATCGGTATATATTTATATTTCATGAGACTGATAGTAATACAATAGCAAGTAAATACAGTTCAATAAAACAAGTTGGAAACAATAAGTATATCTGGTTATGTAATACAGGGCTGCAACGAGGAGTAAACATGGGTGAGTAAAGGAATTTGTACACTAAGATGGTTTGGAAAATGATCCTTGTATAATATTAAATGATTTTAAATTCTAATCTTCATACCAAAAATTCCATATATTATGTTATACCATTTAGAAAGATGTTCTTAGATTCATTATGATTAATTAGGATTTACTAGATGTCTTGATAACATGATCTATGATATATATGAGATGATTTTGAATTTTTATGTTCACATGTATTATGATAATGATATTATTGATATAACACTTATTTAATTTTATTTAGTATCTGAGCTAACTCTTTTAATTTTTCTTTTTCCCCATGTTAGAAATTTGTGTATTTTAAAATATGTGAGAAAAGGGGTTCTTGTTAAAAAAGAAAAAATGAGGAGATGATGTATATTTTTTTAAACTAGTTGTTCATGTTTCCAATTTTCCAAATAAACTATACAAATATGGTCTTTGGGTGTCCGTTTGTGTCGTGTATTATAAACCTTTTGAAAAATATTATTCAAATTATCAATGTTTCCCTCATGAAATTTCATTTTCAATCACAAGAAATTATTTCTATATATTGAAATAGTCAATCCATTTCGAATACCTTTTAAAAAATTTAATAAATATTTTTTGGAATCAATGTGTCCAATACAAAAATAAAACATTTTAATGAAATGAAAATTTTAAAATAATCATGTCCACATAAATAAATTCATAAGAAATATTTTCCAAAAATTTACATGAAATAGAATTTTGAAGATGAATAAATTAATAATTCATCTCAAACGATGTATTATTTAAAGTGTCCCTTACCACATGAGAAATACTTAAATTAAAATAATTATTAAAAAACATTAAAAAATACTATATATCATTAGAACATACTATTTCTTAATATATCATGTAAATTTTTTTATATACTTTTTATTGTATATAAAAATTTACAACATCAAGATACGCCTCAATGAAAAGATATTGACAGGAAGTCCCCTACATCAAGTCAAAATCATCTCGAACGTTATTTATCATCTGGAATAATAAAAATAGAATAATATAAACTCTCTTAAAAAAATTCATTTTCATTATTCATTTTATATCACTTATTATTATGTTATAAAAATTACATAATTAGTCATGTTTAAATCATACATTTTGTTGATATTCGGCACTTGAGTCCAAAATGTACTTGTATGATATCAATAGCCCTTATGGTCACAATTCTTCATATCTAGAAATAAAAATCATTAAATAATAATCAAATTTAAATATCATTTATACTTTTAAATCTATTCACTAAATATGGACTTGAAAAATAGGAAAACATTATAGTCCTAGACACTGTAAGTCATACGAACGCATGAGTAACATTTCCATTTTTAATTGAACATTATAGAAATTAAGGTAATTACTATTTTATATTTAAAAACTAATAATAATATTATTAACATAATAATAATTATTTAAATATACATATATATATATTCTATAAGTTATATTTTTAATAAAAATGATTCACATTGCTTTCTAGTGGTGATAGTTCACACATACGCACAAACGAAGTTATAATTTTTTTGTTCAAGGAAAGTAAGAAAATTAAATTTATATTATTCTCTTATAATGATAAATATTTCATTAATATCATATAAAAATATTAATTCTATCATTGTGATGAGTCTTGAGAGACCACAATGAAAAACACACTATATCGATTCATGTGGTGGTGGTCCTCCGTACAGATGCATGAAATGTTCATTTCCCATTTCATTAAATTGGAGGTGGTGATATTATCAGCATAAAATCCCATTATATCGGGGATACAAGAGTTAATATTTCATCACAGTTTTAGGATATTTGAAGAAGCGGGATAAGTAATAATATAGAAATACATAAATAAAAGCAATAACTCTTCTTCAATTGATCACTATTGAAGAACAAATTAACACCTATAAGGATGTTCTTCTACCAGAATTAAGTCCTAAAGATCTGGTGAGGGATTTTAGGAAGGGATTTGGGTAGATATTATATAAATCAAATGGGTTTTGATGTGTGATTAATAGAGAATACTGTGTACTATTTTATAGGTGAGGGATGCGACACCCTTGGAAACTCTTAAAATATTAAATAAATATAAATTATTTTTTAAATCCAAATGAATAAAACATGAGTTATGTAGATGATAATATGTGGAATGTTTTATGTACTATAATTAAATAATTTATAGACCTATTTTTATTTCTTTTTAAACCTTATCATTTCGGATAAACCTTAATTATTTTCTTTTAAATTTAATTGGGTAACCAAATTCTAAATAATTTAAGGCTATAAATTTGAGATATATAGAGTAAATTTATCATAAATGGACAATTCATGAACATAGAGACTTTATCATTTTCATTTTATAATTTTTATTTTTTAAAAAATTTATATAATTTTATTATTTAATATTTTTATAAAATATCAATAGTTTTAATTTTGACACTATTAATTTCATTGATTTTAAATAAAATCCCAAAAAATGGATAAATTCGAACCAAAACATTTAATATACATATAATACGTAATATTCAACTATAATATTCATTGAATACCAAAATTAATATTAATTATATTTAATTTTACATTTTTTTGTCATTTATTTGATGTTTTTATTAATAAAATAATTATTGTGTTATTGTTGTGTATGTATCTATGGTAATTATTTAGTATCTAAAAATTATAAATAAATTACCATGATTTATATAATTTAATTATATTTTAGGATACTATTTATTATTTATTTTATATTATGTTTATCCCTATATTAAAATTAATGTACTTATAATAAATTAGTGGGTTTCATGTTGTCACTTTCTCTTGTTTTCATGATATTTATATCACTTTTATAGGAAAAGGTCCATTAAATGATAAATTAATGATCCTTAGGTCTTAAGTGTAATCATCTATTTGTAAGATAGGATTTTATAATGTGTTATGATAACTTATTTATACTTGTAATATTATTTTTTACCCTAATTTTCTTGATTGACCTGTCACAGTTGTAAATAATAATTATCGTAGTAACTATTCATAATTTCAAAAAAAATTAATATTTTAACATAATTTGTACCCACTAGTTCAAAATATTTAATCCATTTTTCAAAATTTAAAATTTAGAAGTTTTAGTAATTAATTTAAAATCAATCCCCATTGTGAAACTGAGAAAAATAATTTTTTAAAAGCAAAAACCAACAAAATATTCACAATTGTTTATATCAAATTTCAAGGTTAAATTATTCCAAATGATCATAATTTGATTAAATTAAAAAAATAAAATCCAATTCTACCATAAAAACAATAATAATTATAATATAATAGTATAATTAAATTTGATAAAAATTATGTTATTAATTAAAATTCAGTATGTATCACTGTTAATTTAAATAATAATTTTATCATGCAAATAGATAAATACCCAAAAAACATTTCATTCCCTGTTCAAAACATGATTTTTTCGAATAATACATATAAAAGTTTTATAAAATATATTTAAAATGGATTCTCGGTTAAAACAATGTAAAACTACTATTTTGATAAATAATTATTTTATATTTAAAATCATATTTGATCTTATATTAGGACTTTAAAAACATTAAGATGAATTTTAAAAATTAAATTATATATATTTCGTACATATTTCATTAATATAATAAAAAATTAATTATTTGAATAATTTAAAATTTGCAATTATTCAATCTTAAATAGTTTTTTCATAAAAATACATCCTCTATGTTCAATATGTTTTTATTTTAATTTATAATTAATTTATTAACCAATGAATCCTAATATATACATGTGTAACCCAATTTTCATAATTCAATTAAAACTCATCATTTCTATTTTTCTAACATACAGTTCTTAATTGTAACAATTAAATAATAATATTTAATTATTCATTTAATCCTGATGTGGCGTATCTTGTACACTATCAAACATAGTATTTGTTTTTAAAAACATAGGGTGGGTCAATTAATATAAGGACCCATCCATAAAAAATACACAATCACGAGTTAAGTCATTAATTTTATATTATTTCACATTGATGATATTTTCTTGTTTGGGGATATAGATAATAAGGCCCTAACTATTATATAACAACACAAATATTAAAAAGTAGACACTTCTACATAGTATCAATATTTTTTCATAAAACAAAAAAAATTAAAAATAAATACTATTTCATTACATGTATAAATGTCATAACATTTCATTGATCCCATACATTAATCTATTATTCTTTAAATTTCATGAAAAACATTTAAAAAATTGGGATGATCCTAAGAATCTCATTAACGCAAACACAAATGAAAAATATTAGTCTTGTGGAAAAATGTAAACCATGTTTACATTATCATAATGTAAATCATTTCACTGATAATAAATTTTAAATAAACATCACTAAATATAAGATCATTAATTTCGATTTTTGTAATAAAAATATAACCTTAAACCCCAAATTAATAAATATATAACAGATGAAGGTAGATTGGAAAACCCTCATACTTAAATGGAATAACAATATAGTGGAATTCCATACATATCTCTCTTAAAAATTGAATATCCATACAAATGACTTACAAACCCAATGCATTGGAGTATATAATGTATCCTCCCTTCCATGGTTTATCACAAAACCACCTATATTTGTTTTATCACATAACCAACCGTCTTTTATTTTTCACGTAATCACCCATCAAATATACATGTACCATTATATAAGCATAACCCATATATTATTCCAATGATGAATAATTTTCTCATAAAATTTCATTTTCAACCTTTATAAATCATTTTATGAATTTAAAATAGTCAATCCATTTCGAAATACATTTGAGAGACTCGAAAGTTAAAATTTTGAATCAATGTGTCACATACCGCATTTAAATTTATAAAATATAGTAACATTTTAAAACGTTCATGTGCATACAAATAAAAAAAACCCCCATTTTAAATACATGGACATGTTGAATATATCATCAAATCATTTGAAATGATTTTTTATGTATAGAATACATTTCCACATGAAAAATAGTAGAATAAGTATCATTAAGGAATGAAAATAAGAAACATTTAATATATTTAGGATATACCAATTCAAAATATAATTCCTCATAAAGGGTTTTATATACATCCTATTGGATAATAAAAGTTCATAACATCACGATATGCCTCAATGAAATGATATAGTGAAGAAGACCTTAACCTCAAGAATGAATGGTATCATACATTATATATAATCATAAATAATAAAATTTGGTTGATTTATACATTCTTGAGAAACTTATTCATGTTCATTATTCCTTCTATATCACTTATTATCATGTTATAACAATTACATACTTAGTTAAGTTCATATATGATGTTTTTTTTTTGATATTTAGTAAATGATTCTAAAAGGAACTTGGTACGATGTTAGTTGTCCATATGTTCATAATTCCATAATATTCATAAAAAACACCCTTGAAAAAGTAAAAAAATTATATATCAGTTGTACATTAAAATACATCTATTAAATATGTATATGAAAAACTGAACAATGTTATAATCCTGGAGACTATATTCCATACGTAAGCAATAGTGACATTTCAATTATTTATTGATAATTTTTGAAAATAAGGTAATTATTATTTTATCTTTATAAAATAATTATAATATTATTATCATCATAATAATAATTTAAATATAATTATATATATCACACAAGATATGTGCTGAATAAAAATGATTTATATCCCTTTGTGGAGGTGATAGTTCACATGTACACACAAACGACATTGTCATTATTATGTGCATGGAAATAAGGAAATAATTGATATATTATTCAATTAAAATGATAAATGTGTCATGAACATCATATTAAATCATTAACTTCATCATTATGACTGCTTTTGAGAGATAGTACTTAAAAATGAAGTATATCAGATTGTGAGGTTGTAGTTCTCTGTACATAGGAATAAAATGTTCATTTCCCATTTAACGAAATTATAAGTGATGATATTAACCACAAAATCATAATATATTGAATATACTAGATTCATAAGTTCCTAATTTATTGAGGAGATTTAAATGGAAGTGTAGAAAGAAATAAAATATAAATAATTAAAAAAATGATACCAATGCATTGGTTCATCACATTTGATGAACAATATAACACCTCTATGGTTGGAGTTCTGCCTAAAATAAGGCATCAAGAATGTGTTGAGCGATTTTTTGAAGTGTTTTTTTGTAGGGAATTTCCTTTTAAAATGGTTGTTTATGTGTGATTATTGGTGTTGTTTTGATACATTTTTATAGGATCTAGGAGGTAACCCTTGGAAACTCTTAAAATATTAAATTAATATAAAATAATTTTTAAATCCAAATAACTATAACATTAGAAATAGTGGTTATAATTTGAGTATTATTTGAGATAATCTCTTACATTAATGTTTAGAAATTTATTGGTTTTATTTTAAATCATATATTTTTTGTTTACCCATAATTTAATCTATTTTAATTTTATGTATGATGATAACATTTTCAATATTAAGAGGCTTGAGATTTTACATATATGTGTTAAATTTCCCGTAACTAAAAATTTCATGAACATTTAGACCTTCTCATTATCACTTTGTAATTTTAGCTGATTTCTATGACTTTTAGATAATTTAATATAATTTTACTTCAATAAAATATAAATAATGTCAATTTTGATACTATTCATTTCATTGGATTTAGTTAAAACCCAAACAGAGAGATAACTTCGATAAAACCAATTTAATAGACTTATAATAAGTCATATTCACCTATAGATTTCGTGGAGTACACTAAATAAATCGAATTATATTTATTTTTATAATTTTCATACAATTTATTTTATATTTATATTTATAAAATAATTACTATAACACTATTATGTTAGTATTTATGGTCATTATTAAATATCTAAAAAACTAAATAAATTCCCATGTGATAGATAATTTCATTATATTTCAGAAGACTATTTGTGATCAAATTATTATCAGGACTATCTAAATATTTAAATTATTATACTTGAAATAAATAAGAGGGGGAAATTGTTTCACTTTATTTTTTTTAATATGATTTATATCAGATTCATGAATAAAATTACACTAAATGACTGAATTCTGATCCTATTATGTTAAGGGTAAATTTTCATTCCTCGAAAAAGGATTTTTCAAGGAGTTATAGAAATTTTATTATATGTATCATTTTATATGTTACCCTAATTTACCACTGATCATGGGTCCAAAATCCTCCTTATGTTGATGCTAAACCAGATGTTATAAGCAGAGACAACCAATACCTATTTTTGATACTTGATAATGATTAGGATGATGATATTTTCATGTAGTTATGATTAAATAATGACTTTATATAATATATTCTTATATTGAAGTTATGTGGTGGCAATGAAAAGTCACAAATTAAGTGGCTTTGCAAAGGCAATGGTAACACAGGTTGCTTCCATGCCCGCATTAAAGAAAGAACATTTATTATCTCATCCTAATTTTCTCCAAGAGGATGGTTCCTTCAAAAACTAAAAATAAACCACTATAAACATGGTTGATAACCACATCATGATTTTACTAGAAGATCTCAACCCATGTAGGGCAGGTGACTACCCATGTGGCACCTTTGTGTTGTCTGATATTTTCCCATATTCAGTGTCTGATGTAGCAAATGAAATATTTCAAGCTCTCTCAGATGACGTATAAATTGTGGAGAAAATTTTTTCCATAAACCATAATTGTTCTCATATTCTGTATTCATTCCTTTCATCCTTCTACAGGGCTGTCTGGGATATTGTGAAAAGGTGTTTCATCAGGTTGGTGTAAGAATTTTTTCAAGGGGGTAATCTTCCCTCAGTGGATTTTTCTACTTGACTTGTGTTGGTGCCCATGGTCATATCACCAACTTATTTTAATAATTCATGGCATAATATTCCATTAAATATTGCCTATAATTTCATGCATATCCTTCTTAATTCATGATTTGGTCCCTTCCACATGAGTTGGGATACCAAGGAGCAGTATGGTTTTGTGAAATGAAGGTCAATGCAAGGGGATTTTTCCTTATACCATGAAGTCATTATTGACACAAAGTTGGATAAATATATAATAAAAGTGGCCGTACAAGATGAAATGAGAAAATAATATGATATATTTCAATGGAGTTTCATTATCAGGGTCCTTAAATGCATGGGTTTATCTACATTGGTTGCTGATCTTCTCATTTGTTATGTTAGTTCACCATTGTTGGACAGCTATTTTATGGTTAATTAGTTATTAGTTTTCAATGATTTCATTGTATTCAGATAGGGGGATCCTCTCACTCCCTCTATTTTAATCAGTCCTCAATATTTTCTAAGCCGTTATGTAAATCATTTCATTTAAGTGGGTCAAGTTTCCTTCTACCATAACAAATAGTCAATTGGGGGTATCTCTCATCTCATTGTTTTAGATTGTAGCATCCAATTTTTTTATTCTTTTATAAGATCAATATAGGGTATTAATTAGACTCTTGTGGTTTATTTTTCTAGGATTTAGAATGTTTTCAACCATGCATTGAAAATTTTCATTTCTCTTAAAAAATTCTCTGAAAGATGGTATTGGGATTTTGAAATCAGTCATGATATGAACAAAGGATCATTCCCTATGAATTAAATGGTTGAACATATTTCCCTCAAAATTTATTTTCATTGTAAACATTGACATAGTTATGGATAAATGCACAAGCTTCATTCACAATTGGAAAAACATGGTTTTTCATTTAGTGGGAGGATAACATTGTTCAATTAGGTTTTATATGCTATCCCTATACACATAGGGTCTACACTTAACATCCTAAAGAAATTGATTTACAGTACTAAGTCCAAATATTTATCCTTTTTATGGTATGGAAAAATTCAATATAAATTTTATTGGGTTTCACAAAACATGTTGGAAAAACCATTTGAAGAAGTGGGACTTAATGGATAGAGTGTTTTTAGGACCCCGAATGTTCTTCATGCCAAGAATGTTAGTGGAATAATTGAGGGGAAACAATTTTTTTGGAAACATGAAAATCCATTATTTTCCTCAGTGATATAATTTAGATATAGACCCTTCCAAATAAAAAATTTATTCGAACCCCATCTACCGTCTCTCTAGCAGCACATCTGATGGGTTATTGGAAAATGGGTAATAAAATTTTGGCACCAGAATTAGTTGGAAAAAATAAATGGATTCCCTTGAATTCGTACACCAAATATAACATTCGGGCAGGCCATATGTCACCTTGTTATCTTCTATACTACCTTTGATTCCTATCATATAAGCCTTTTTGACAGAATTGTGCAGAGTGATGATCCAGATAAATGTGTCTTTACAGGATTGGTGGATGGTGCATTCTCTATGAGATACCTTTATTAAATTCATTCTATTATATCTCATCTGGATCATTAGGGTGACATTTTATAGTCTATGAATATTCCAACAGAGTACCTATTCAGTTTTTTTCACGTCCGGAATAACGCCCTTCCTCCTGATGAAAATGTCTTGTAATGAGGCATAAGGTTGGACTCAATGTGCCTTGGCTACATGGAACCTAAACCTGATTCCAATGAACACTTATTCCCTAAAACTAAATATGAATAGGTGATATAGAGTTCTTTTTGGTATATAATAGGATATTTTTATTGGTTTTTCATCTTTGATATATTTCTCATTTAAATGTACCATGCAACAAATAGTCCCATCCTTGAGAGAAAGGGAATAGTGTTAATCATCATCACTGGTTATTAGCTTATATAGACTTCAGTAAATTATATGGGGCACCAGTATCTGCCAAAATCATCCTTGGTAATCATATTTAAATTTAGGAATCTAATTGTAGGCTTATAATAGAGGTACAACAACCTGGTGAATTTCCCACCCCTGATACATTTCCATCCTCTACTTGCCTCTATTAGCTCTTATCCTATTTCATTGTGAAAATGAGTCATATAGAATCCCACACTCATTGGAAAAAACTAATCATATATGGTTCCTGTCTCATGGTTCTCATCCATGGGGTGGAGTTATCAAATTTTCAAAAAGGCTCAATAATTTCATTTTTAAATTTTCTGGGAAGTGGTGGCTCCATTCAATTGGAATCTCATGCCATGCTTTTAGGACTCATGACATGCCACCAGATAGGGATATTCTGACTGAATCACATTCACTCTATAAATAAATGTTAGTAAAGGGTCATATACCGTGGTGTATTGAATATTATATCAGGTGATGTAAGTCTCTAATGAAAAATAATTTACCATTCATCATGCCTAGAGAGAAGGGAATGCTGGGACAGATTATCTTGCTTCTAAAGCCACTTAGAATGATAGGCTTATTATATTTTTTGGTCTTATATGCTTTCTTATATAAGGAATAAACATTTTTTAGGATGATTCTCTTGGGATGCATTATTTTGGACACCCTTAATTGTTCCCTTGTTGGATTTTTTAATTTCCCACATAGTGAAATAAAAAAGACTTTGGGGTATTATTTTTTATTATTCATTAAAATATTTAAGTTATCAGAAAAATTAAAATATTCAGAAAAACTAATTATTATGTCCCGATTCTAAAAAATATTTATATATTGTATAATAATATATTTTATAGTGCCAAAAATAATTTTAAAATTGTTCTTCAATAAAAAAGTTGTAAAACAACCTTTTTTTAAAAACACTTATTTGATTCTTAAAATTGAATTTATTAATATATTAATACTATAAAATAAATAATATTCTTTCAAAAAATTAAACAAAAAATATCACATATATTTCATTAATATAATCCAAGAAGTGGGGTTTTTTATTTTATAAAACACATTAATTCATACTAAAACAGGTTTTCATAAAAAAAAATCCTTTATGTTGAATTAGTTTTCATTTTTTATCTAATTAAATATTTATAAAAAATAATTATATAAAAATGTGTAACCCCCTTTTCGTAATTCAATTAATAATATTAATTCACAGTATTCTGATGGATATGGTTTGATGGTAACATTTAAATAATAATATTTAATTGCTGATTTAAACTTGATGTGGCGTATCAGGTACAATAAAGAAAATTTTCATTATTTTTTAAAAAAATTTGTTTATTTCTCCCCCACCCTATTTTAAATTATGTCCTTGTTATTTTAAATTTAAGATCAGCAAAAAATTAACAAAACTTCGACTTTATAAGAATGAATGGAAGGTATAATGATTACATGGGATAACACATAGTAGGGTTCCATGTAGAAAAAATGGATATAGAAGAGAAATATAATGTTCATGTTCAAATAGATAATAATTGAAAACATTATTAAGATAATGATAAAAATAAAAAAACACCAATTTCTAATAGATTAAACAATATTTTATTTCATAGTTGGAAAAGTAATATGAATACAATTTTTGTTTTAATATTATTTCCATAGTGTTATGTAATTTATCAAATACATAGGCTAAGATGATAAATAAATACACTTTCATGAAAATCATAGTTTCACCCTTCAATCAATTTCCACCAAAAAGTCACCTTTTTATCAAAATGGTGAGTATTTAAGATGAATCAACTTCTATAGAATCACCTAATCCCAAAACGATTAACAATCCATTTCTCCTGTCTTGAAAAATTAACCAAAAACAATATAGAAAGTATAATATAAAATAATTATAGAAATATAATAGACCATTGAATGATGGAAAACTAATTATAATATCCAAAATTAAATTGTAATACCTAAAGTCGAACATATACCATTCAACAAATAACTGTCCATAAAATTTCTCAAAATTATTATAACAATAATTTAAACACTTAAAAATAATGTTTCATAATTACCTCAAATTTGAATGTCAGAAAAATTATAGTAAAACATTTTAAAATATTTGAACTTAAATCCTAAAAATGGATTTATATGACATTGAACTACAAAATCATATAATATTTTTATCTATTAAGAAGATATCGTAATATCTCATGTTACCTAAACCATCCTATGATACCAAATATAATGAACTAGAAAGAATAATTACATAATCTTGAGTTATGTCGATAATTTGAATTTTTTTTCACATTGTGGACCTTTTTGAGGTTTATAGCATTGGATAATTATGCCATAAATAGTACAATACAATGAAAATATCACAATGTAGACACATGTACTCACTATCCATTTATTCATTAAATATGATTAAAAGAAACATGTTTCCATTTTCTATTTAAACTAAATAATTTTTCTTTGATACCATCCTTGTCTATATCCTTATTAATATCTTGTGAAAAAATATCATAGTATTGGATGAGCATAGAAAACCTTAGTATAGAATACAAAAAGGAGAAAAACATTGAGTCTTATAAAAACGTGTAAACCCTGAATAACTTATAAATATTAATACACTTCAAATTTAAGAAGTCGTAAATATAGTTCACTAAATATATGTTCAGTTCTTACCCTTATGTAATAAAAATATTACCTTAATACACATAGAAAGAAACATATGAAAATTAAATGTAACATGAGAAATAATGATACATAAATGGAATAACCATACGATCATCTTCCATTCATATCAGTTTTAAAAATGTAATATCCATATCAATGAATTCTATACCAAATGCATTGGAGGTTATAACTTAACCACTAATCCAGTTTTTATCACAGAACCACCCATATTTTATTTATCACATAACCACCCATATTTAGTTTATCACGTAACCACCCATCATATTTACATGTTCCATTATATAATCATAACACATAAAAAATTAAATTATCAATATTTCCCTAAAAAAATTCATTTTTAATCATAATAAATCATTTTAATATATTAAAATATTCAATCCATTAACAAAACCATTTAACATATTTACTAAATAGATTTTTGAATCAAAGTGTCCCAAACCACTTTGAAACATTATAGGGAAACCAAATTTTAAAAAATTCATGTCATTATAAAAAAGTTCATTAAAACCATTTAGAAAAAATGGAAATGAAAAATATGTATTTAATATAATAAATCAGCTTATCATTTAAAACTAGGATATAGATATTGTTCCCCTTATCCATTGAGAAACAAATCAATAAAAATCACTAGGTATTAACATTAAAAAATATTAAATGTCATGATAATATATATTAATTATATAACGTTTCAAATGTGTAGTATATGCACCTTATAAGACAATATATGTGCATAGAATCTGGATATTAGTCAGTGAATGGAGACTGAGATAAAGTCCCTAACCTCGAGATTGAATCATCTCCTACATTATTTATCTTCGAGAATATTATAGTTAGGTTAATTTATAATTTCATTAAAACCCTTTTTATGTTCAATATTCTTCATATATCCCTTGTTATGATGTTATACCAATTACACAATTATTTACATTCATATTAGATGTTTTGTCGATATTCGTTACATGAGTCAAAAATGAACTTGGTACGATGTCAAAAGTCCATGGGGTTATAATTTCATCATATCCAGAAATAATATTCATTATAGAATTGTAAATTTTATATATAAATTTTCATTTTATTTCCATTCCTAAATTATGGATATGAAATATTTAACAATGTAACAATCATAGAGACTGTATGATGTACGTATACATGAGTAACATTTCCATTTTTCATTTATCATTATGTAATATAAGGTAATTATTATTTTATATTTAAATAATTATCATAAAATTATTAACATCCTAATAATAATTTAAATATAATTATATATATATAATAAAAGTAATGTGTTGATTAAAAATGATTCACATCGCTTATTGGAAGTACTAATTCACACATACACACGAATGAAGTAATTATTTTCATGTACATCAAAAGTAGGAAAATAATTGAAATATAATTATCTTATAATGATAATAATATAATTTAATTAGTTAAATAACATTAATTTCACCTTTATCACATGTCTTTAGAGATAGTAATGAAAAAAAACTATATAAGTTTGCGAGGTAGTAGTTTGTCGTGTGCATGAATAAAAGGTCCATTTATAATTTGGTTGAATTTGAAGTGATGATATTTACTTAATAACATCTTAGTATATAGTGGATACTGGATTGATTAGTTTCTCATTGATAATGTATATTTAAATGAAGTGGAATATGAAATAATATATGAAAATTTAAAGTAAAGGACACTTCTTCTTCCGATAATCACCATTAAAGAACACCTTAACCCCACTCAAGAGGGTGACTATCAAAATTATAGTATAAATAAATTGGAGAGTCATTTTATCATGGGGTTTGGTGATATCATGGAAAATCAAATTTGTTTTCTAGTGTGAGTAATATAAATTATTTGGTACCTTTTATAGGAGAGGGGACACGAACCCATGGAAACTCATAAAATATTAAATTAATATAAATTAAAATTTAATATAAAAGTTTTTCCAAATTGAGTTATGTCAAAAATAAGATGTTTATGGTTTGAAATCCTATCAACAAATAATTTTTATTATGCTATTTATCTTATTTAAAACCATATATTTTCTGTTTACTCTTAGTTTATATATTTTAATTTAAATTGGGGTAACAAAATTGTCAATATTAAGTGGAAATAAATTATACTAATATGACGAAATTTATTAATAAATGGACACATAATGAATTTTTAGACAACATCATATTCACTTTGTAATTTAAAAATATTTTAATTATTTTTAAATTATTTGATAATATAATTTATTTTATAAAATAATAATAGTGTTAATTGGGACAGTATTCATTTCATTGAATCTAATGAAATTAAAAACTGAAATATAACATCAAAAAAACCATTTAATTGACTTATCATATGACAATGTAATCTATAAAAGTCAGGGAGTGTCCTAATTATTTTGAATTATATTTTTAAATATTTTGTTTATAATTTATTGAATATTTTCTCTTTATAAAGTAATTACTGTATCACTGTTGTGTAAGTATTTATAGTAAATCACTAACCTGTAAAAATTATAAATAAATTTCCCTGATTTTGATAATTTAATTATATTTATGGATACTATTTATGATCGATTTTTTATCACGTTAATCCATATATTAAAATTATAATACTTATAAGAAGTAAAAGGATGATATGTTGTCACTTTATTTTGTTTTAAAAATATTTATATCACTTTTACGAAAAAAAGTCAATTAAATGATCCATTTTTGATCCATATGTATTAATGGTCATTCATTATTCATAAAATAGGAATTTTCATAGGGTTTAGGATAACAATATTATAATAATCATATTATTTGTTACTATAATTTACATGATTTACCTTCAATCATGTTATAAAAAAATTATCGTAGTTACTATACATAAAAACAAATAACAGAATGAAACTATTAACAAAATTTGGACTTCAAGATTACAAAGGTGGATTAAATTATTAAAAATATGATGCCCATATGTTTTAGTATTTAATTTTATAATAATTTTCATTTTCAAAATTTGAAATATGGTTTTTATAAAAGTAAAAGTCAAAAAAAGAATAACTTGTGTTATATCAAATTTCATTGTGAAATTACTTCAAATAACCCAAATTTTATTTTATGAAAAAACATAATGTAATTTCACATTAAATACAAGTAAAAATATAATATATTTTTATAAAGAAATTATATGAAAAAGTTGTTTTGAGTTAAAATGCAGTATTTTTTACTATTCATTAAAATAAGAAAGCTATCATAAAAATATGAAAAAATATCCAAAGTAAAATTTTATTTTCCAATTTATAATAAAAATTATATTTTGTTGGATTGAAAATATATTTGTTCCAACACTAGATTTAATATGGGTTCTCCATCAAATGAAGTAAAAAATGCAATTTTTTTATAAAAATTCTTTCCTAAAAAAATAAATTTATTCTTGTATCATGTCTTGAAAACAAAAAAGATGAAATTAAAATATAAAATTGAATATATTACTTATATATTTCTATAATAAAACCTATAAAGTGTGATTTTATTATTTTATAAATGCACGTATTATCCTTAAAATGTTTTTATAAAAACAATTACTTTTATTTAAAAGGTTTTTTATTTTTATTTGTAAATACTTTTCCACCAAATAATTAATTATTTACATTTATAAACTAATTATTAATGTTAATTTCCTCCATTTTAATACCTAGGTTACAATGTAACATTTATAAAATAATATTTAGTTTTCCTCTTAAGGTGTATTATGTACACTATCGAACATAATGTCTATTTTTTTATAACTCCCATGAATGTTACAAATTTCATTTAATGGAAATTTTCTGTGAAGGTGATATAGATATTATTAAAACATAATAAATTGACAACATGTTTCCAGCTTACTTCGTATAAGTATAATAATTTAAATATAGGGTTAAACATATATAATATTTGATCATAAATAGTCTCTAGAAAGATAATGAAATTATATATATAATGAGAATTTATTTGCACATTTTAGGGATGAAATAATTTCTATAAATTCCGACTCGATGGTGATACAGTAATTATTTTTTTAATAGAAATATAAAAAAAATGATTATAAAAATTTCAAAATAAATATATTTCATATTATTGAGTATACCCCCTGAATTTTCTTGATGAAAATGAAAAATTATTAGTCTATTAAA
The DNA here is from genome assembly GCA_963277665.1 of Viscum album. NCBI lineage: Eukaryota > Viridiplantae > Streptophyta > Magnoliopsida > Santalales > Viscaceae > Viscum > Viscum album. The sequence continues at coordinate 323,558,903 of OY728152.1, read as the reverse complement.
TGAATATGTTTCATATTATATATCTATTTGGATTTTATTTAAATTCAATGAAATGAAATGTTTCAAAATTTTCACTCTTGATATTTTATAAAAATAATATTTATTTTAAATAATTTAAAAAACATAAAATTCTTCTATAAATAAAAAGTTTCTATTATATGTTATAAATTTTTATAATGTAGAAATATATGGGAAATTGAAACCATATATATTATATTTATAGCATTTTAAAATATAAAATTTTGTTTCAACAATGAACATTAAAAGACAGTAATTTAAGGTAAAATGAAATGATAAGGTTTAAAATGAAATAAAAACATGACTATACTTTTTGGAAGTGGGGATTTATAAATATCATCCTCTTATATGTGACATAACTCATGTTGGTGTCATTTGGATTAAAAAATGAATTTATATTAATTAAAAAATTCAAGTACTTCCAAGGGTGCCCTTGTCCTATCATATAAAAAGGTACCCATTCTCCTTTATTAATCACCCTTAAAATTATATTGGGATTAGAAAATATCTTCCTGAATACTTTTTTAAAATCCATCCCCGCATTATTGAGTCCTTATTTTATTCATAACACCCACCTTGTAGGTATTAAGGTGTTCTTCAAATTTGATCAACTGAAGTAGAGGTATTATTTTAATTTATATATATCTATATTATTTCTTCATATACTTCATAAAATCTCTTTAATAAATGGTGAAAAAATAAATCCAATCTCCTAAATATATAGTGATGTTATTCTGTTAATATTATTCCCTAAATCAATATCTAATTTCATCAAATGGAAAAATAACTTTTCGTTCATGTGTATAGTGAGCTACCACCTCGTGAACTGATATGGTTCCTTTTTCATCATTTTATTTAGAGATTGGCCATAATGATGGAATTAAATTTTTATATGTGATATTCAATACATATTAATAATTATAATATGAGAATGTATCAAGTAAATTATAATTTTCCATGCACCTAAAAATGATAATTTCATTCATGCGTATATGAAAACTATCTCCTCCACGATGCGATGTGTTTCATTTTTATGCAATAAATTAATTGTATGATATATATAACATTATATTAAGGGTTTTATGAACATTTCGTGAACTTTAAAATAATACATACCTTCATTCCATAACGTTCAATGATAAATGGAAAATGATACCTATGTGTAAATACCAATTACCATCTCCGTGATTATAACATTCATTTTTCATATCCTTACTTAATTAATGTTTTTAAATATATAATTGATAATGAAATTGATTATTATTTCATGATTTTTTTTGAGATGATGGACTTATGACCACATGGACTATAGACATCATACTATATTCATCTTTGACTCGATTATCGAATATCAACGAAACACCCAATGTGAACATGAATTATTATGTAATTATTATGGCATGATAATTGTCATATAAATGGAATAATAACTATTATTAAGGTTCTTAATATGTAAATAACTTACCCATGTTTATTATTTAGGATGATAAATAATGTAAGAGATGATTCTGACTCAAGATAAGGGACTTCATCTCAATCTCTTTTCATTGAGGCATTTCTTGATGTTATGTATATTTTTTATCCTATAATGTGTATATACAACCCTTTTGACATGTTATATAACAAATTAATATATAATAATGATATTTAATGTTTTTTAATGGTATTATTAATTAATTATTATTCATTTTTTTCTCAACTGGTTAGGGGATCATTAACTAAAACCTCATTTTAGGTGTTTTAATGATTAATTAATCGACTTCATTCCCATTTATGTCCATGATTTCATAATAGTTTATCGACAACATTGTCTTAAAATCATAATTACAAAATTTATTATAAAAATATCAATGTGTAATAGGAAACTTTGATTCAAAAATCCCTTTTATAAGTAATTTCAATTGGTTTTAGAAAATGGATCGGTTATATTATAAATGAAAATGAAATTTTATGAGTGACATGGTGAAAATTTCATCCATTTATTTGATGTTACATTGACTATAAATGAGTGATTTCGATATAGATTATATGGAGTGTTGAGCCCCATTATTTATGATAAGTGATCCTGATATAGCTAATGCAAATGGTTGATCCTCATTATAGATAGTGAAATATTATTGATCCCGATATAGCTTATATGAAGGGTTAATCCCCAATATATCTCATAAACATTTGGTGTTCATGATATAGATTATATGAGGGGTGATCCCTATTATCTATCTCTAATAAATTCGGTATTCTAAATATTGATGTTGACCAAAGGTCTATTTTATTTATAAGGGTGAAATTAAGAGTGATATTAAAATTATTTCCTAAAACACTAATGTTATTTTTATATGCTTTCTATTATGTTTTTTATGAAAATATTTTAACAAGTTTTCAGTTTTTCACTAGACTATCAATTTTTTATCATTGTATCACTTACTATTATATTGTGCTCATACGATGATTTTAAAACACTTCCAAAGTCTTATAGTTGGTAAGGACAAAGTAGATTTCTTGATGAATGAATTGAAGATGTGTCTCAAAGAGAAGTCATGTAATATATTAAATTGATTTCCAGTGGTGGGAAAATTTAATACCATGTATTAAATTCCTCATGTAATTTATCGAACTTCCCTATAATAGTTTTCCTAATTAGATAAAACAATAAAAGGAATAGATCCTTCAATGTGAATTCTCGTTCTAAAAACCCTAGAAGAAGATATGTTTAAGGTTGAGTCCTTATGGTGGGTATTAGAGGATGGTATAAACAATATTATAGAAGGTGATGTTATCGTAAGAGTTATCTATACAATATTTGGATTATAATATTTTCGTTGATTGTATGTTTGATGTCATAGAAACCCCTTTTGAGGCCTTATGTTATGAAATTTTAATGTTATTAATGATATTTTTTTATACATTCACCATTGAGGTATTATGCATTATTACTTTTGTGGATACAAAATAAAAGGTAGGAAATAAAATCATACTTTAAAACTTGTTATGTTTATTTATGGGGATTTTATATTAGTAATATAAAAATAATTATAATATTTTTGAAAATGGAAACCCATAGTAAGTGAGAAAACCCATTGTGTCAGATAATGCTATAGGAGTAAAACCCATAACTGAAGGGATATAAATGATTTATTGCCTACCAATGGCCTACAAAATGGCCTTGGTTAGTATTAATTATTTCCTTTTAGTTTAATATTTTAATAGAATATTAATATTTTTGTGAAAAAATTGATAAATCAACATACTTGGTACTAGAAAAATTATTGGGGGTTAAGTAATAAAGTCTACGTTCGATATCATACATGATATGCCACATCATGTTTAAAAGAATAGTTAAATATTATAATTTAAATGTGACCCTTAAAACATAGTAGTTAGAATAACAGGAATGAATATTATTAACTGTTTTATGAATATATGGGATAATCTTGTTTATTTTTTGATTCATTTGTTATCAAATTAGTGGAAAATGAAAATAAAAACAAATTGAATTAAAAGTTTCTGTTTTTATGAAGAACAATTTAATTACAAATAATTTTTTTCTATAATAATAAAATTAATATATTTATATTACCTCAGTAAAATATATTTAAAATATATATATTTTAATTTTTAGAATTCATCTTAGGTATTTACTATTCCAATTATTAAGAAAAATCTGATTTTATAAATAAAATAAGTATTTTTTCAAAAAGAAATTCCTTTCATCTTTAGATGATGAACACATACAAAATTTAGTTCTTGAAACCTATATATGTTTTATTTGAATAAATTAACTTCTTATATTGAAGAAGGACATCACAATTTAGTTTGGATAAATTTTGTGCAATTTTTGGATAAAATTCATATTGTAATGAATAGTTCATAATACTGCATTTTAATTCAAAACATCTTTTTCGTCTAATTTATTTTTACTGTAAGATTATTATTTTAATTTTTTTAAAGAATAATTTTGTTTTATTTGAATCATTTAATCCAATATTTTTAATTATATATATCTTCACATTGAATTTTCATAAAAACATAGGTAAATCTTTTGTTGGTTTCTACTTTTTAAATTCAGTCTTTCTCATATTCTCATTCGGGATTAATTTTAAAGTAATTACTAATACTTCTATGTTTAATATTTTGAAAAATGGACTCAATATTTGGAAAATTTTGTTACAAATAATTTTTTTAGGTTACTTTAATTTTTTTTTTTTATTTTGAATTGTAACTAATAAATTTTATTTACCATGGTTAATGGTAAATCAGGTAAATTAAGGTAAAATATAATATGATAAAAATGATAAGATTAACTTAAAACATAACATTTTAAGTGTACAAATCAAATTATACACTTAAAATATATGGAACGTAATTTATTCATATCACTTAATGAGAATTTTTTTTAAAAAAATTGGAGATTGAATAAATACCAAAAATACATACACAACATTGATAAGGTAATTATATTATTTATGGAAATATAAAATAAATTATATGAAAAATATAAAAATAAATATAATTATAATTAATTGGGGTACTACAAGATTTTATAGGTGAATATGATATATTATAAGTCTATTAAATTGTTATTTTCAATGTTATATCTCTTTTTGGAATTTATTAAAATTCAAAATGAATAGGGTCAAAAGTGACACTATGGATATTTTATAAAAGTAATATTTAATTAAATTATTTAATGATTATAAAAATGTATAAAAATTATAATTTTTGAATGATACAGTTTATATGTTCATAAAGTGTCCATAAATATAATATTTTCTCCATATAAGTAAAATTTATTTCCTTTTGATATTTAAAATGTTAATACCACAATTCAAATTAAAAGAGAACAATTAAGGGTTAAACGGAATGATAATTTCTAAAATGAAACCACAATAAGTATAAAAATAATTTGTTTATTGGGTTTAGATCTATTGTAATATTATATTCAACATGCCTCATGTTGGAGTTATTTTCATTTAAAAATTAATTTATATGAATTTAATATTTTTAGAGTATCCAAGGGTACCCCTCCCCCATCCTATAAAATTACTTCCATTCTAAATTACACACACTTAAAAACCCATTTGGATAAGAAATTGTTTTTCTAAATCATTTACTAAAATCCTTTCCACATTCTAGAGTGATAATTTTTGGAATAGAATCCTTTTTATAGCTGTTATGGTTATCTTTAAAGGTGATTAACTGATGAAGTTGTATTGTTCTTATTAATATATTTTTATATTATTCGTTGCTCACGTTCATCAAATAACCTTAAACAATGATTAAGTAATACTAATGCTTCATCAATATAATGATATTTTATTATATTTATATCAACACCTAAATCTATCTTCAGTTTCATCAAATGGGAAATTTATATTTCGTTCTTGTGTGTGGATGATTACCACTACGTGAAACCATATAAATTGTCGTTCACTACTGTAGTTGAAGACTGATTATAGTGATGGAATTAAATGTTTAAAAGTGATATTTATTACATATTTCTCTTTATATGATAATAACATATAGATTAAGTGCTTTATTTCTATGCACTAAAAATGATAATTTCATTCATGCATGCATGTGAACGATCACCTCCAATAATTGATGTGATTCATTTTTATTCACTTCATTATTTGTAAGATATTTATAAAAACATATTAATTATTTTTTTGGTAATTCTGGAAATATAATATAATTCTTATCTTCTTTCCATAACAATCAATGAAAAAAGGAAAACTTCACCCATTCATATGTACGACATACCAACTCAATGATTGTAACATTTTCTGTATTTAATATACATTGTTATTGAATGGATTTAAATGAATAATTAATTTAAATAAATTATTATTATGACATGATGTTTCTTTTGGAGATGATGGACTTCTGACAATATGGACAATAGATGTTATTCAATGTACATTTTTGACTTGAGTACATAATATTGACAAAACAATATATGTGAACAAAAATAATTTTTCCATAGTTATGACATGATATTTTCCATATGAAAATTATAGTAATATTTATAATGATTATTGATAATGTAAATAATTAATCTTTTATTTTTATTTAAGAAGATAAATAATGTACGAGATGTGTTGGAATCAACATAAGGGACTTAGTCTCAATATACTTTTGCTGATGAATAGATTGATGTTATGCATTTTTATTATCCTATATGATGTATATAAAACCCTTTTCAGAAATTATACATTGAATAAATATATTATAATAATATTTAATATATTATATTTTTTCTTATATATTTATTATTTAAGTGCCTCTCAAATGGTATGAGAGAATTTGTCAAAAACATAATTTTAAATGTTATAAATATTTATTTTTTGACATAATTTTCATTATCATACATGTTTTTTAAATGATTTTATGGGAATAAATTTTCAAAATGATAATTATCTAATTTCAATTTAATATTTCAATGCTTTATGGGACACATTGATTCAAAAATAAATTTAAAAAATTCTTTTAATTGGTTTTGTAAAATGGAATGGATATCATAGGAATGAAAATTAAATTTTAGGACTAAAATGTAAAAAATTACAATATTTTATTTGTTGTTACATGTAAATTAAACTGGTCAACCCTATATAGCATAGTCAAACGGTAGGGCCCCATTATATCTCATGGGTGAGCCCAATGTAGATTATATGAAGGGCTGGACTATATTATACCTCATGAAACATTATTCATCTATATATAGCTTATTTGAAGGGTTGATCCACAATGTAGATCATGAAAAATATGTGACACCAATATAGCTTATACGAAGGATAATCCCCATTATAGACCTCTAACACATTGGGAATTCCGAAGATGGTTGTTGACTGTAAAAGTATTCCATATCTATGGTTGACTTTAAGAGTGATATTGAAATTATGTCCTTAGGAACCTATGTGATTTTTCTATGCTCACAAATGAGTTTTATAAGAAAATATTTTAATGGGTTTTCATGTTTTCACTAAACTAATGATTTACATTCATTATCTTACATGCTATGATTATGTGGTCATCCTAAGATTAAATTAATCATAGTTCTTATGATTTTATTATAGAAAATGAAGATGTCATGATTAAAAAATTTAATATGTATGTTGAATAGAAGTCATGTAATATTTTAAAAGGGTTTCCTTTGGTACAAAAAGTGGATACCAAGGGTAATTATCCACTTCTAATGTATTGGTATACCTTGTAAGAGTTTGTCTAAATTCTATAAAATATTAAACTGAAAATATCCCCTAATTTGATTTCTTACTAAAAAAAATATAATAATATATGTTTATGTATGTGTCATTATAGTTGTTATTAGAGTGTGGTATAAACAACATAAGTGATTTTGTTGTTTTCTTAAATTTATGGATATAATAATTATATTATAATCTTAAGGTATATTATTTGTTCAATGTCTTAGAAAACCCTTTATAGGACTTATATCCTATCATTTTAAGGTGATTAATGATATTTTTAGACACATTCACCATTGATGTAATAATGGGTTTTTAATTTTCAGGATGAAAAACTAATCGTATTCGATAATCTTTGAGATAAAAACATGTTATGGTTGTTTTGAAGATATTATTTTTGGAATTTTATAAGAATTATATTGTTTTTCAAAATATAAAACCTATACGAAGGGTGAAAACCAATCACGTTAGATAAGGATGAAACAATCGAACCCACAACTTATGGGCGATAAGGATTTATCACCTACCACTAGCTGACGTAAAGTCTATTGTTAGTATGAATTTTTTCCTTTTAGTAAAACATGTAAATGGTATAACAAAAATTCGATATTGGTAACTTATGTTTTATTAAATGGATATCATTAGTATAGGAAGATAATTTATGGATTAAGGGATAACTGTTATTTAGGAAGACGATCACTATTTTGGGAACATTATATGATTTATGTAAATAGTGTACATTTGGATGTTAATTGTGGAGTACTTCTAGAATTATATTTTAAAACAATATATGATTTCAATTGTGGACATATTTGGAATTAGGTTATTTATTGAAAATAATAACCTATCATAAAAAATTTGATTATGTTAATTAATGATCGGTATGAGACATTAAGAGTGGTTGGTGTAATTTAGGTTTAAATGTTATATCATATCACTGAAGATTATTTTTTTAAATCTTTCTGATTTTTAGGATTTAATCTTTGTTAAAATATTTTTGAGGAATTTTTTCGACTGTTATTCATTGAATATTCTACATTAAACATTTGGTATTAATATTGAATTTTAGAGATTCCAACTAGCTTTTCATCATCCAATGGATTTTTATTTTGGTATATTTCTTTTAAAATATAATTATTATACTCGTTTTGGATTCTTATTCTTGATAGTAGAAATTGATATTTAATCATTTGGGGATATTGGGATTATATAGAAGTTCATTAATCATTAATACACATCATTTGGAAAAATATTTGAGTTTTTGGTTGAAATTTATAAAAGAATGAAAATATACATAATAAGTTAGTGTATTTCTTTATTTTATTATTCAAGGAATTAAAATTATTCATTATAATTTTCTAAAGGATCATAAAAAAAGAAATTTTTTTATTATTCCTACTACAAAGAAAAGACCATTTAACCCATCACAAATTTATATCTTGGGGATTATTAAATTTTTCCCCAAAACATTTTCTATATCTCTACATAAAAACATGATAATAATTTTTCTTCCATATCCATGTTTCCTATATTGAATCCTAGTTTGTGTTATCTTTGGTGACCTTCATAGTTCCCATTATTTTGTTAAAATTTGAAGTTTCGTTATTCTTTTTTCAAAAGTGGAGTTTTGAAATAAAAAATTAAGAATTCATACCTCATTTACCAACCTAATATTCAAAAATTTTAGGATTAAAGTTCCTAAAGGGGTAGGATGAAACAAGCTTAGTTTTTAAAAAGAAAATATAAGTTTTATAGCATACATGCTAAACCACAATAAATTTAAATGAACAATTTTAAATTATAATTTAAATGTTACCCTTAGAACCTAGTCAAGAGAATAACATGAATAAATCATATTAGTTAAACTATCAAATAGGGGTTAAAATTGTATATATATTTTTACATTGGTTAAAAATTTAATTATAAATGAAAAAAACCAATTGGATATAATGGATGTGTTTTCATGAAAAATATTTTACGTATCAATAATTGTGTTTTTTAAAATAATAAAATCTATATTTTTTTATTAAAATATTCAAATATACAGTAAATATATTTAATTTAATATTTAAAATTCATCTTATCTCTAGTCCAAATATAAGAACAAATATTATTTCAAAAATATAATAGGTGTTATTCAAAAAGGAGTTTTTTATCAGCATTTTATGGTGAAGTAATTTTAAATTTAGCAATTGAAACATTTATATGTTTCCTTTAAAAAAAATATTCTCTAAAATCAGGTCATAATATTTTTTAGATAATTTTTTTTATTTTTCTGATAACATTAATATTTTAATCAATAGTGAAAATAGTGCATTTTAATTCAAAACAACCCTTTCGCTTAATTTATATATACTATTATATTATCATTTTAATTAGTTTTAAAGTATAATAAGATTATAATATTATCATTTAATTCAAATTAGGTCATTATATGTAATTTTATACTGAAATTAGATATTATCACACGTCAGTATTTTAATGGTTTTTACTTTTTTAAAACATATTTTTTCATTTTTTCAATGGAGATTTATTTTAATTAAATTACTGCAAAATATATGTATTAAATTTTGAAAAATTAATTCCATATATGGAAATGTCAGTCCAAAATATATTAATAATATATTTTTAATTTTTAGATATTATGAACAGTAACTACGGTTATTATTATTTACCAAGGTTAAAGGTAAATCAAGTAAATTAGGGTAAAAAATAATATGATAAGGATTATAAATTACCTTAACACCACAAAAAATATTATTGGATGCATAAAAGTTTAACCCTAACACTTAAAGATCATAATTAACACATTCAATGGCCTTTTTTCTATGACAGTGATATAAATATTACCAAAATAGAAGAAAGTGGAAACATGACACCCTCTTATTTATTATAAGTATAATAATGTTTATATGGGCATAAACATGATAAGAGTTCAATAAATAATAGTCTATAGAAATAAAAATAAATTATATACACGACCGGAATTTATTTAACATTTTTAGAGAATAAATAGATATAATAAATACAGACACGACATTGATAAAATAAATATTTTATTAATAGAAATATCAAATAAATGATATGAAAAATGTTAAAATAAATAAAAATTGAATAAATTATGTTACTCCATGAATTTTCCAGGTGACGATGAAATGATATATGTAAATCAAATAGTTTTTCTCAAATTAATCTCTCTTACATGATAGACCCTTGCATTGCATCATGACAGTTATACTTGATATTCACTTTTTACACCAAAGTAATCCCTCTTAAAATTTTACCTAACTTTTCATTGAGATACATCTTCAATGCACTCATCAAGAAATGTTCATTGTCCATACCAATATTAATATATATGAAAAAATAAAACATGGGTTGAGAAGAAAATATCATTAAGCTACATAAATAAAGTCTATGTCAATAGTCTATTTAAAACATGAAAACCCATTAAACATTTTTCATAAAAAACTCATTAAAAAGCATTGAAAAATGAAATCAGTGCCTTAGGACATCATTAACACATAACATTTATATTCACCCTTATAAATAAAATAACCATACAGACTACATCAATCTATGAAAAACCCCAATTCATTAGAGAGATATAATGGGGCTCACCATTTATAAAATCTATATCAAGCTCATGCATTTCTAAAAAGCTATAACGGGGTTCAAACCGTTGAATAATATATATCAGGCCCACCCATTTTTCAATATCTATAATGGGGATCAACCCTTTATATATGTTAAATCAGGCTCACCCATGTGCTATAATGAGGCTCAACCCTTCGTATATGCTATATCGGTCTCACCCGTTTAATTTACAAGTATCAACACTTAAAAGAATTTAATTTTCAACATTTCAAGCATATTATTTCATTTTCATTCATAATATATCCATTTCATTTAATAAAAGAAATTTAATGAATTTTTAAAAGAGATTTTTGAATCAATGAGTCCTATAAAACATTTTTGTATTCAAAATAAATTCAAGAATTAACATTTTATAACGTTGTTTTCCCAAAAACCGTTTTGCAATAATGGAGGTTATTGACAAAATAATTTGAAGAATAAATCATAAAACACTTAAATGATGTTTACGATAAAGAGTTCGTTACCACATAAGAACAACATAAATAAGTATTTTAAAAAAATAATTTTAAAAAATATTCAAATTTCATGATAAAAAAATTAATTTATGATATAAAATGTCAAAATGGTGGTATATACACCTTATTGGATAATAAAGGTTCATAACATAATTATATCCTCAATGAAAGAAGATTGAGATGAAGTCCCTTACCTTGAGTCTAACTCATTTCAGGCATTATTTATCTTCCTGAATAATAAATATAGGTTAATTATTTACATTCCTATGATCCTTTATAAATATTTTTATTCTTTTTTATGAATATTATCATTTAATAACAATTATGTAATTATCTATGTTCACATTGGTGTTTTTTCAATATTCAGTACTCTAGTCAAAAATGAACTTGGTACAACGTCTATTGGTCAGGTGGTAATAAGTCCATAATTTATAGAATAATATACATGAAAAAAAATAAAATTTTATATCAATTATAAATTTATATCCATTCAAAAAATATTTGTTTGAATTAATATACAATGATACAATTATAGAGATGGTAAGTCGTATGTACGCATGGCTAATGTTTTCCATTTTTTCATTAATCTTAATGCAATGAAGCTCATTAATATGTTATCTCTTTTTAATTTTCATAAAATTATTAATATCATGTTATATATATGACACAATTGATTTAGTGAATAAAAACTAATCACATCACTTTGTGAAGGTGAGTTCACAAATAGAAATTAACAATGATATAATATTTATGTTCATGGATGGTAAGAATGTAACAAATATATTATTATATTATAATGATAAATATGTCATGAGTATCACATATAAAAATTTATTTACATAATTAGAACTTTTCATTAAAGATGGTGAAGAAATTCAAACTCTATCTATTCCTGAGGCAATATCAGACTGTACACACGAACAGACACGACATTTCACATTTGATGAAATTATCGATGTATTCATGTGATTAATTTAAAATAATGACATATAATTATATTGAGAATATTGTAGTTTTTATTTCATCATAGACTATGTATATTTAATGAATTGGAAGATGGAATAATACAATAATACTTAAATAAAAACAAGACATCTTATTCTGTTGATCACTTTTGAAGAACACCTTAAAACCGAAAATGAGGATATTGTGCCTTAATTGAGGCCCAAATAATGCAGGGAGGGAATATAAGAATTTTTTTTGTAAATATTGTCTTAACCAAATATTTTTTGAAGCGTGTGTAATAGGGATGATTGGGTACCTTTTATAGGAGAAGGGAGTGGCACCATTGGAAACTCGTAAAATATTAAATTATTATAAATTAATATTAAATCAGAACGATGCTAACATGAGTTATATTGAAGATAAAATAAGGATAGTTCTCAATCTTCTGAAACAATAAATTTTATACATTATTTAATTTCATTTCAAACCTTATTATTTATTTAATAATTAATTATTCTCTTTTACTTTAAATTATGCTAACAACATTTTAAAAATTAAATGGCTTTAAAATTTACTTATATATAGTAATTTTTAAATAAATGGACAATTAATAAACTTATAAAAACTTTCATTTCCGAATGATAACATATAAATAATGTTATTATTATTGAATAATATAATAAAATATTATTTTTTATACAATATCAAAATTTTAAATATTGACACAATTCATTTCATTGAATTTTAAAAAAATAAATACATTGGGATAAATTCAAAAATAAAATTTAATATACTTATAATATATCATATTCTCCAATAATATTCTTGTAGAACCTTAAGTTAGTTGAATTAATTTATTTTGATATTATCATATAATTTATTTGATATAACTATTAATTAAATAATTATTATATCATTGTTGTGTCAAAATTTATTATAATTATTTAATCTATAAAAAATATAAATAAATTCCCATGATTTAGATAATTTCATTATATTTCTAGAAACTATTTATAATCAGATTTTTATCATTTCAATTCTGATATTTAAAATATTATACTTATATCAAATCAGAGGGTGACATGTTTCCACATTAGATTGTTTTACTAATATTCATTTCACATTCGTAGGAAAATATTTCATTAATGGAGTTAATTACAATCCTTATATATTAAGGGTAATGTTTTATTCACTAAATATGAATTTTTATTGTTTTATAGTAATTTTATTATCCTTATCATATTATTTGTTACCCTTATTCACACGATATACTTTTAACCATAATAAATAAAAATAACAGTTGTTACTAATAATAATATGAAAAATATGAAACCTAGTAAAACAATATTGACCCACCTATTCCAATTATGGAATTCATTTTTCAAAATAAAAAAAGGATGTTTTAATAATTAATTTCTAATTAATCCCTATTGAATAAATGAGGAAACTGTTCTCTAAAAAATAAATGCCATCAAAAGATTTATATGTGTTTATATCAAATTTAAAGGTGAAATTACATAAAACAACTATTTTTATATTAAATAAAAATAATTAATATTATTAATCTTGAAAACCAACTAAAATGATAATGAAATAAAATAAATAAATATGATGAAGAGACAGTTTTGAATCAAAATGCGGTATTTTTTACTATTCATTAAAATATGAAAGCTATTAGAAAGTTCCAAAAATTTTCCCCAATTAATTTGGTTGTCCCTATTCAAAATAAGATTTTATTTTTCAAATAAAACTTTTCATTTAGTCAAAACCTAAATTTAAAATTTTTTTCGATCAAAAGGTTGTAAAAATGTGTTATTGTGAAATAACTATTTTACTATTAAAAGTGGATTAGTTCTTATATTAAGACTAGAATATAGATAATATGAATTTAAAAATTAAATTAAATATATTTCATATATATTTCACTATAAAAATCAATCTATAATTATATTATTATTTAAAAAAACAATTATTCATTGTAAAATTGTTTTTCATAGAAAACCATCCATTATATTCAATTGGTTTTTATTTTAATTTCTAATTATCATTTTAATAAATGAATCATTATATAAACATGTGTAACCCATGTTATCCTAATTAAATTAATACTATTATTTCCCTTTATTTTAACAACATGCTTTTATTTGTAATATTTAAATAATAATAATTTATTGTTTATTTAATCATGATGTGATGTAACATGTACACTAGAAAAAAAGTCTTTATTCTTAAAAACACATAATGTTACATTCTCCACCAACCCTTTAAAAATTTCATCCCTGCAATTTTAAATTTGTGGTTGGTAAATAATTTATTACTTTTCAAAATATATTTACTGTAACCCAACATCCAAATATTGATAAATAAAACATCAACAGTATACGATATAATGGAATGTATAAAGGTCACCTCAGATAACACATACTAGTATTACGTGTATGATAGAATGTTTGTGGAAGAAAATCAAACTAGCATGTTCTGATGAATATTGATAGAAAACATTGTCTGGAAAAATTTATCAATAAAAAAGTTATAAATTTGTGGCGGGTTAAACTATCTTTGAATTCTTATTAGGAAAAGTGAAAAAAAAAATTTGTTTTATGATTCTTCTCAGGATGTTGATGAATTATTTTAATTCCTTGACTAAAAACATAAGGAATCATACCTAAAAATCAACTATATTTTCATCATTTAATAAATGCACACCCTAAACTCATATTTTTCTCCACATGATGTGTATTCTTGATGAATAAACTTCTATTGGATCACATAATACACAAAAAAAATTTACTATCCATTTCTCCAATATTGAAACATTAACCAAAATAAATATTTTTAGGTTTAGATAAAATAATTCCCTTACAATAAAAAACCATTAGATAATTAAAAACTACATTTAATATCCAATTTTCAACTATAATACCAATAAATCAACATAGACCATTCACAAAATAAGAATACATGTATTTATTAAAAAATATTATAATTATGATTAAATACCAAAAATAAGATGTATTCAATAAAATAATGTTCCATACTAATTAATAATGTTTTACATTAAATGAAATCAACCACTCTTAACGTCTAATTACAAAAAGTAATGAACCCAATCACATATTATCTAGGACTGTTTAATCTCTACCATAAATAAGCTAATTCCCATTATGTCCAAAAAAGATATATATTTTTTCTACATCTAATTAAAGGACAACTCCCCAATTAAAATCCAATTTAATTTTTTTACCATAATAAAATAAAGTTCCCAAAATATTGAATGTCTTCCAAAATAACAGTTATAAAATAATCCCAGAATTAATTATATAGGATAATGGTAGGTGATAAATCCTTTTCCCCCTATAGTTTTGGGTACAATTCTCATAGCCTTATCTGACGCTACTGGTTGTCGCCCATCAAGGTGGTTTCCCTTTTTCCAAAAATATATAATTGTTATAAAATTGACAAAATATAATCTTATAAACTAACCATAAATTTTTTAAACCTAAAATTTTATTTCATTCCATTAATTTTTCATCCCAAAAAGTTATAACCTATAATTACTTTAATGGGGAATGTCTCCAATAATACAATTAATACATATAAAATTTCTGAATATAAGGCCTCAAAAGGGGTTTTTAAGTTATTTAACATATGATAATCCTAAAAATTATAAACCAAATTTTATATCCATAAATCATAAGAAAAAATCATAAACTCCAATGTTTTCTAGACCATCATCTAATTATCAAAATAAGGACCCATTCTTTAACATATCTTATGCAAGTATATTTGAACTAGAAATAAAATTATAATATATTTTCAATTTATATTTTTAGTGTATTATGATAAACACATACATGGTAACCCCATACATTACATGTGGACAGTTATACTTGGTATCCACTTTTTTAACGAAGGAAAAAATTTTAATATAATACAATATCCCTATTTAAGGAACATATTTACTTCATTGATAATGAAATCATCATTGTACATACCAATAATAAATCATGTGAAAAGCCGTTTAAATCAGGGTATAAGAAAAATCCCCCATTAAGGGACATAAATAATTTAAATCATGAGTCCATCGAAATCATGAAATCCCATTAAAACATTTTCTTAAAAAAATAATTTTCATGAATAGTAAATTCACATAGGTGTCTTGGGAAATCATTACCATATAACTCTAATATTCAACCCTACTAATGAAATAACCATAATATCAACTTTTATCCCCAGAACACCCAATGCATTGGAATGCTATAATGTTTATCACCCTTATTATTAGCTATATCAGGCTCACCATTTTTTCATGAGATATAATGGGGATCGACTATTTGAATATGGTATATCGAATGCACCCATTTTTCATGAGCTACAATGGGGCCCAACACTTCATACAAGATATATCAGGCTCACCCATGAGAAATAATGGTTCTAATCCCTTTTCCATTTTTATAACCAATATAAAGCATTAATATTAGATTTTATTCATTCAATGTGTCCCATTACACTTTGAATAATATAAAATAATTAGAGAATTGACATTTTAAAACATTTATTTCCATAAAACCATTTTGAAATCAAGGAAATTAATAAGAATGTATTCGGAGAATAAATCCATCAATCAATTAAAATGATATTTTATTTAAATACTCCCTTACAACATGAGAAATGTTTGAATATGAGTAATTAAATAATTAAAATTAAGATACAATAAATATCATGATAATATATTAATTCATGATATAAAATGTGAAAAGGGTAGTATATACCCCTTATAGGATAATAAATGTGTATAACATAATGATATTCCAAAATAAAAGGATATTGAGACAATGTCCCTTACCATGAGTCTGAATCATCTCTAATGTTCATTATCACCCGGAATAATAAAAAAAGGTTAATTATTTACTTCTATAATGACCTATATAATGTTCATTATTCGTTTTATGTGACTATTATAGGTAATAAATATTATATAATTATTTATGTTCACATCAGGTGTTTCTTCAATATTTGGTACTTGAGTTGAAAATGAACATGTTATTATGTTGTTTATGATGCTTTCACAGGGGCGAGCATATCCATATCATTTGAGGACAAAAGGCGTAGTTTTGTTTCCCCGTATTCTCTCTTTCCAAAGTCGGGCGACATCCGTCACTTTTTCAGGGAAATTTTCTCTTTGATCAAAACAGGATGATGGGTTGTTGATTCCTCCTTCCATGGATTCCTCCTCAGAACTTGTCGCCTAGTCCGAGACTACCTTATTGATTAAAGACGTTGTTTGTGAAACTCTTCATAGGACCAAATCTTCATGGACAGTAGTTCATTACACTACTTCTACAGGGAAATTCCACGTGGTCAGTAACCTTTAGTCAGGGGAGTAGTCATGTTGGGCATCATTGTCATGTCTTTGCACTGGGACTTTGGTGCATCTGTCTTCTGTACCTTATTATAGAGCTTCTCGAGGGCGCGGAAGCCTGAGGCATCCCACATCAAACGTGGGGAATCATATTCCATGGGCATGTATATGTGGTTTTCCTCAGTATTCCATGTTTAACATAGGGTATGACGCTTGTTTAACGTCCATCGGAGACGAATCAGACTGATCATAACACTGACTAGAGTGGATTAGATGGGTACAACCCATGGAGGGAACACAAAAATTGGGCCCAACGTGTGGTTGGCTTCTTTAATGTTGTTTAATAAAATGTATAATGTTGTGTCCTGATCCCACCGGGATTTGGAGGACCGGGTAAGAAACAAGATGGATGATGGATAGATCAATGAAGTGGATGGGGATGAAATAGGACCATTACAATGGCAATGGTGAAGTTGGGATTGAGCCTCAAAGATACATTCTACGTATCCTCGTGGCAGTGAATCAATGCCTGTGTAGTTCGGTGAATATTGTTCATCTTTAAAATAGCTTATCATTGGTTGGAGTTCAAACGGCTTATTGTGGAATGTGGTTACAATGACTTACAACTAAATAAGGTTGACAATGGGTTACCACTGAATGGGGAACACAAAGTGGAATATCGTTTAATGTCATGCAGGACTGGGGTGGACTGATGTGAATTGGATTGTACCATTTGTTTTTGGGCATGAACTTTAAGGAGGCTTCCTATGTAACTTTCCTCAGCAAGGATCAAATACCTCATAGTTTAGGATAGGTTTGGTGAACCGACATGAAGGGGGTCGGAATGACCGGGTGTTGGGATTGAACCTCAGAGAGGCTTCCTATGTTCCATTATTTGGAAATGATAAAAGACCTCATAGTTCAGGATGGGTTTGGAGAACCTACATGAAGGGGGCAGAATGACCGAGTGTTGGTAATGAACCTCAGGAAGTCTTCCTACATACCCGACATTGGCCAGGATCAAAGTCCACGTAGTTCGGAAGGGGGAATTTGGGGCTTACACACTAAGGTAGTCATAAGTGTTAGAGAAACAACGAGAATATGGTTGGAATGATCGAGTGCTGGGATTGATTCTTGTGAAGGCTTACTACGTACCCTACTTGGGAAAGGATCAATGTCCATGTTGATCATGTGTTATTTGGGGTATACAATCTAGGCTGCCCAGGAATTGGTGAACTGATGTGAAGATGGTCGGAACAGCTGGGTGGGGGGATTTAACCTCGTGGAGGATTCCTACATACCCTCCCTTTGAAAGGATCAAATTCCACGTAGTTCAAGTTGTGGCATGGGGATTACCCTCTAGGATGACTAGGATTTGGTGAACCGACATGAAGATGGTCGGAGCGACCAGGTGTGGTCTTGAGCATCACTGAGGCATATAACATACCCTTCCTTGGCAAGGATCAATGTCTACATAGTTCAGGTGGTGGCATGTGGCATACACTATAGGCTGCCTAAGAGTTATTGAACCAACGTGAAGATGGTCGGAACGACCGGGTGATGGGCTTGAACCTCGTGGAGGCTTCATATGTACCATGCCTTGGCATGGATCAATGTCGACGTAGTTCATTTGGAGTATGGGGCTTACACTATATGCTGCCCATGGTGGATGTCATGGCCGGTGCTTGCTCTAAGCCCACATGAGCCATGCTCAGTGTGAGAAACAAGAGGTATCCGAGACCTGACGATCACATCTCTAAAGGTGTGTCCATGGGTGGTGAAGTGGGGATTACATTTCATCGTATCCCATGGAAGATATAGGGGCTTATGCATGGTTAGCAGCCCAGGGAGATGGAGATTGGGACTTACTCCATAGTGGATGCCCTCTGGTGGAAAATCCCAGTGGGAGAGGCATTTGGTACCAAAGAAAGGAGGGGTCCAATGTCAATCCCCCCCACACTCTGGTCCTTAGGACCGATGATAAAATGAGGAACATGGATGCTCCCTCCTACAATAAATGGTATGGGCTTACACTAGGATGTTTGCCCTTTCCCCACGTAGGATGCATAGGGGGGAAGTCGTGGTTTAACGTTATGTGTTAAGCCGATGGTTCATGGCAGTTTAACGACATGTAGCTAGGACGGGGTGAGTTCACACTACAGTGCTAGGGATTACATAACAGGTACCCTCTACAACCTTTTGAAGAAAGGGGACAAGAAATTCCATGGCTAGTGGTGTCCTGGAGTGAACCATTAGGGGGTCCACGTTAGCGTGTCTATACAATGAAGTAATAGTCGTTAGTGTGACTATGCGAAGAATCTTGAGGAAAAGAAACACAATTGGAATTGATGTCCATCGGACTTTGAAGTTGCTTCATGCGAACCTAGGAAGTTGCATGGGAGAGGGAGTTGCAGAGAAAAGGTGTTTACGAGTAGAGGCCTCGTAGAGCTCTGGTGCTCTATGTAATGGAAGGGATTCATGAAGGTGTGTGAATCGCGAAGTGATATGCCCCAACCTAGGCACAGGGAAAAGGTTTATACAATAGGTTCATCATGAAGTGGAAGTGCATTCGCGAAGAAAATCCCTATGAAGCATGGGTGCCTCACTAAGTAAGGACCTTTGAAGCAATGCGCTTTGTGAGGCACAGTGACTTGGCCTTAGCATTTGAGTCAAGTGTGCATGGTGGGTGTTTCAGGAAGAATAAATGTTCCATGATGACCTAAGTCCCTATGGGGATATCCATCCATTGCGAAGGCCCATGGGCTTCGTGAAAGGCCTCCCTCTCGAAATAGGGGTTTAAAACAAGGCATAGGGGATGCACTTCACAGAGAAAAAGTACCACGAGAAGATCATTGTTCATGGAGCTGAATGTGCTTCGCAATTTGAGAGCTAGAAAGTGGAAAGGTCAGATGATCCATGATTTGGGCATGGGGGAGGCTGGTATTTATAGGCAAGAGATGATGTGGAGCAGTGCTTGATCTTTGGGATGACGGATTCCCCTCCATTGTGGGTTTGTGAATTTCAAAGGGGCTTGCGGAGCATCCTGCCTCCTAGCATCAGGGCAGGCTCACAAAATTCAATGGGGATCAAAGAGCATCTTGTCTCCTCACATTGCGGTGGGCTCATGAAAGTCAAAGGAGCATGTGTAGAATATTTCCACAGGGCTCCACAGCAGGCTCGCAGACGTCAAATCATCTTTCGGAGCTTCCCACCTTCGTGCTTTGCACTGGGCTCAGGGGACCACGACGCTCCGTGAAAGGACTTCCTGAGGATGCTTCTGATCCTTTCCTATAAACATTATCCCTTCTGATTTTTGGTGCCAACAAATTCCCTCCATTAGACTTGGAGATGAGGAGAAATCAATGGTCAATGTCTGCGGATCAATCACTATAATTCCTCAACTATTTCCAGAAGATGTGTCATGAAGGAGGATCGCCAAGTGGGAAAGTGACATGTAGACTAGCGGCGGGGGTCATCACCTATAAATATAGGTGTTGACTTCTCTTTTGTCATTTCCATCCTTCATGATTTTGGATTTTAGCACTCTCGATTCCTGATTCTCCACGTACTCCCCTTCTTGCTCTCCGAAAACCGGGCCTTCAGCTTCACGGCACATAGCGAGTCATTGACATCGCATCTGTGCGCTTCGCGACACCACGTTCGGTGGACATGGTAGGGCTTCGTGAATAGACTCTACAAACATGCTCCACGAATGAGCTTCATGACTGATCCAAAAAAAATCTCCCCATCCTAAAAGACTGGATGGCCCATCATGAAGTAGCCCAGGGGGTCATTGAAGATGCCTCCCAAAGGGACGAGATGACTAATAATCTCGGTTTAGGATATCTAGTTCACAGCAACTCAAACCATTGTTCTTTGTTGGAGCTACTATCAAAGATCCAGAGGAACTACCTGTTATGCTATAGGATTCCATTATATGGATTCACACTAAGGGATGATGTATTCATCTCAGAGGGGAGTTGGGAAGAACCATCTTACTGGTTCAAGAGCACAGCAATAGCACTGATGGTTCAGGGTGGCTGATGGTCATTATTGGGAGGACATCACACCCATCATTGTTGACTACTTATACGGCCACCTGAATAACATTGTAGAGAATTATTTGTATCCCAAGAGGTCTCCTCACATGCATCAGATGATAATAAAGGTGGCTCAAGGGAACCCAGAGAAGGGTTGGTCTGAAGAGTGGGACTTATGCCAGGATGGAAACTTCACAGTCGATTGGGGGCTGGGCCTACTAGTTTTGCCCCTCCTATGAGGAGTTTGGGGAAGAGCTAAGAAGACTGGGCATGTATGAGGCTACTTGGGCCTCTATGTTTCCCATATACCAACCAAAGCAGCTGATGCCTATGCTTTTGGGAAGGTGGTCATCGAGGACCAACACATTCCATTTTCACCACGGGGAAGTCAAAATTTGCCTGTGGGATGTCCACCAGATCTTGGGGGTCCCAATATTGGGGGTTATGTTTGATGAATTACTCCCCATATTGAGTGCATGGGTGGACCTAGAGAAAATGTAGTCATTGGTGATGGCTTTGATAGAGCTTGTGCCGAGAGAGGACAAGGAGGAGGTGAGAGACATACATTTCAACAGTTGGTACAAACAATTCCTAATCTTCCTGGAGAACTGACAGTTTCTAGAAAGGTCTCAGACGTGCCTGAAGGGGGCCAGGAGTAAGGAGCACTCATACTGGTGACAATTGGAGGACAACTAGTCGAAGAAGTGGAGATTTTGCATCGTCACAGAACAACAACCGATAGTCAGGCTGGCAGCATTCATCGCGGCTCTCATATGTGGTTGGATCCTACTAGTGAGGGACACCGTCATGTGAGTGTGGCTGAGCACATTAATTATGGCATCCTTGATGGTGATAAGAGGGTGGGTCAACCTCGGGATCCCGATGATGGCAAAGCTATATAAGATGTTACGAAATATCAGTTAGGGAAAGAGGCCATAGATAATATGCATTCCATTCCACCTCTTATATGGGTGGATAGCGGCGCATGTCATGGTGTTTTAAGAATACCTGAACCACATTTCCCCTCTAGGATAGAACATCCACAAGTCCATCCTGAATGCTATCAAGAGCTTTCCACCCAAGTTGACTGCACCGTCAGTGCTGAACTGATTGTGGAAGGTGGAGGAGTTCTACTTCCACCCATTCCTGTTGCTGACAGGGGTATTCAATGACGATGGATATGGATAAGGGAAGAACTGTGCATATCCCCTATCCTTTTGAGGTGGAGTATTGGTGGCAAGGGTGGATTGTGAGTCTTTCTACAAGCTGTACACCCCGCACTGATTTTCTCGGCTATTCCAGTGCATGCAGTGACTGACCCCATAGGTCTATTTGGGGGTTAACATTGAGTAACACCCATTTGTGATGAGGTAGATGTGGATTATGTTAACAAAGGAATATAGGAATATGCTGAACTAGCTTCCCCCATTGACCGATGTCATTGGGTTAGTGATGGAATATGCCCAGAGTTGTGAGGCGGCCAACACTGGGGAAATGATGATGAAACCAACAATTATAGTTGACGATGGCAGGCCTCCCAAGCCTTGGCGTCGAGGTAGGAAAGTGGAAGTGTAATCTTGTGTTGGCTGTGCTTTCATAGTTGTAGGGATGCACCGGTTGAGGTAGAGGAAGAAATGGCAATGGACCTAGTGATCCCTGATGAGCAGAGCCATCATGAGGGGTGGCCACCTAGAGGGTTCCATAGAATATCCACTCCGGCTCCAAGGAAGCGGCTGTGAAACATTGATATGCAAGATACTGTTATCTTCTCGGAGGCTTGGGACATCTGGAATGTTAATTAGAAATTCCTTGACCCATCCGAGATGTGGCAGCATCTGAACCATTTCGAGATGGATTTTCCTGGGATAGGCCCTATCAGGGCCGACATTGTGGTATCTCAGGAACCGGTGGAGAAATACATGACAGAGCTGAAGGACTTTGTGCACTCCCGGGGTACCCCACATATGATGACGAGTCGAGTAAAGGGGTTGCTCGATCAAACCACTCCCCCACAGTAATGGGCTTATGACTTAATGGAACGGTTCCCTCTGTAGGAAGAATCAGCAGAATCCTACTAGGGAGACGAGGCTGGGAGAGGGTGACTGTTGGTAGAGGGTGATGTCGGGGATCAGGACTCTGATCTAAATGTGTTCACCAAGGACCTTAAGGTAAATATTCCACACACCATCTTCAAGACCCACATTTTCTAGTCATTTTGGACTCCATGATAACATATAAATTGTGAAAGAGGGCCTTGTGAAAAGAGCTAGTTTTTTCCCTTCAAGAGATACATATGTGGGACCTTCGGGGTCCACACTTTCTGCTTGTGAGATCAACATTTCTTGCGGGGCCTGAATAGCTGAAGCAGAACCTGAATCGTAAACAATTCCCACAGTATATGGGGGGATACGCTTTGGGGTCCCAATGACATCATCCCAAAAACAAGACCAAGAATTTGATCTCTATAAGTCTCCTCTTAAAAATTAAAAACTGTCATCCATTAACAATGTTTACTAATGTGGATTCTCTCTTTTTGGTGTTCACATACCTCCAAAAGGAAGGGTTTCCTTGGTGAGATCATTTGGTATCCCTGGCAGCACCTTCCAATCGAGAATTATGGAGACAGTGGAGGTGGAAGTCCAGATTGACTAAATAGTGGTGCTCGTAATCACTAGTTGGACCGCCAGGGAGGCTGAGCCTCAGATCATTGAGGTGGGGTCTAACAAGGATGATCGGTATGAAAGCCCAATTCCCGCCATGCCTGATCGAACACCGGATGTGGATCCGGATGATGAGATCATGGTTGCATTCCTAGAATATGAGCCCTCCAACCATGCTGACTGGGGCGAGACGACCTCTGATGAAGATGACAACATAATAGTATGTTGCTGATCACGTAAGTGGATCAACGACTTCATTGATGACACCCCCAAGAACTATGGATATATGGGATGGAAAAACATCACTCATGACTGCGTGAACTTTTTGCTTGGGGAGTAGATGCACAACTTCCACATAGGCTCATTAGATATCTTATGGTGGAGATGAATCGAGAGCATGATCATGGCCTCAGTGTGGGTTGGAATTGTAGGAAAGAGGTGAACAATAAAAGTCTCCAGGAGGAAGTAGATGAGGTCCACTAGCTGCAGAATCAGGAAGACGAGCACTCAGCCTCCCTCAACACTCACTCTGAGCTAATATTGCAATTGAACGCCCAGCTGGCCGAGGCTGAAGAGGGAATGAAGCAAGAATCTGATGAAATGATCATCATCCAGACCAGCGTGGAACAATCCCAGATTGAGACTGATGAATTTTTCCCCATCTTTTCCAAGGAGGAGTGGGAACTGAACAGGTGGCAGTAAATCCATGATGCAACCAGCCAAATTGTGGTGGAGCTGCATTGCTCTTTTGAAGAGGTCATCCCATCCATGGGAGGGGTCGATCCTAGGGTTTTGTGATGCCTGTATAATATGAACTCACATTCATGCTATGATTATTTTATGCCTGCTACATGCATGAGTTCTTTTATTTGTGTTGATTAATTGAATTCTTGTAACATTCATGGAGCGTCATGCGGTGAATCCCTAAGCTCATGTGGGTTTGGCTCGATGTGTGAAACAAGGGACGACCACCTTGTTGTTATATTGAAATATAGGAGTGAAAACACGGCTTTGGGAATCCGGTGGTTTGAACAAACAATCAGGATTCCTAGGATGGGAAAGGAGAGACCTGAGTAGGGAATAAAGCTCACAAAATAGCTGAATTATCATTTCCCTAGTGTGCTCTTGTGCACGAGTGGGGTAACACCATGGGCATTTTAATAAATCTAAAAAATAATGGAATGGAATTTGTGAATTAAAATACCCCAAATTCGGAACACTTTGGGGATGGAACGATAATAAAAGAGAACTGTTGACTGGATTCAAGACACAAAATCTATATTGTGTTATCCTGAAATGGTGATGAAAAATGAGGGTCGACCGCTGATCTTCTTCAAAACACAGGGCCTGAATCAGATTGTCATTAATTAGCCTTCCAGAAGGTTGGCCCAAGATAGTAGGCGAGCCATAGGCTGATCATCCATACTGTTATGGGGTTCCTTCAGACGTGAGAGAATACGAGGGTCCAAATAAAGGGCACGTGAAGCGTGGAGAGTGGAGTGATGAGTTGTTCGACTAGAGTACAAAACACAAGAAATTTCACCACCGCGGTGGATAAACATTTGCTAGATACACTGACCTGATCAGGGATCAAACATACTTTCGAAAAAGACCTATATGATGAGGAAACAGTCACGTCCCAAAGTTTATCATGGGGAATCCCGAACTTGTTCCTGGTAAAGCCGCAATTTCATGGTTCCCCAAAGATCTCAGGTCAAGGGACAAGAAAAGGAGTGGGGAACAAGAATTATGATTCCCAAGGCTGGACCTAGAGGCAGGATGTTGGGGGATCCTACGTATATCTTGAGAATGGGAATCAAGCCAAACTTAGTTCTAAGACTGTAGTTTAACGTCATGTAGGACGAGGAAAGTCATGTTTGGCAATGGATACTCAAGTAAACATCCTACCAGAACTACTAATCCCACTTGATTTGTGCTCGATTTGGGAAACAAGAAGTAATTATGCCACTTTCCTAGCACAGGGAGGCACACATTAGGGATGATGGGTCAATAGATGACTGATGTCCCACTGATGCTGACCCGACATTGTAACGCACTTAGATGCAATGAAGGGTCAAGCAGAGTATGATGGAATTCAACTTGATCATAAGGTAGTGGAAACATGTGAATCATGATGCTCGAAATCAGGACCAAAATGATGGTTGCGTGACAATAGTGGATAACCGTTGACCATTTTTTAAACACAGCATCATTATCTCCTTAGCTTAGAATGGTGACAGACAAATGAGGGACAACTATTGACAGTGTTCGAAACACATGACCTGTCGCAAATGACATCCAAGATCTTTAGGGACATTGGCCTGAAAGGGTTGGTGAGATGATGTGGCATGAGACCTAGTCATGAAAGGGGTCCCTTACGATGTGGAAGAGGAATAGAATCCTAATAACGGGTTTGTGAAGATTTTAAAGGGAACAAGGGGAATGTCCCCGTGGAATGTCCACACATCGGGCACTTTGCCTAAACATATTTGAAATGGACTATAAGACGTATCTGAAAGAGGGGTTTGTGTCCCCTCACCAGGACAAGAGTCCTGGGACTGCACACTTCTAGCTTAATTTCCTAAGGTGGACCATTAAGGGGGGAGTAATCTAATGGGATGTTCACAGGGTGGCGAAATGGCCAAATGTGGCGCGCATTTCCCATAGGGAGATATTAGTTTAAGGTCATAGATCATGGACCCCACTAGGTAGAAGATACAGGAGGCACATGGTAAGGTCTTTTAAAAAACCTGACATGAATGTGGACCCATGAGGTACTCGCTACACCACATGTTCCTCAGAGAGTTCAGGTCGAGGGGCTGAAAGAGTGGTGAATGATTTTTGAGTCTTGGGGCTGGACATAGAGACAAAAAAATCCTGGGCATTCCTACGTATCCCATGAGTGTGGGAATCAAGCCATACATAGTTCTGAGAGGTGGCACGGTAAGGTACAAGTGATGAGGATAAAAGGGGTGTGCGATTCTGTCCCTCACACCAAAAGAAACGGCATTTGATATGTATTGTTTTTCCTTTTGTGTGAATGGAGGAGTTTTTTTGTGAGGCGATGGACCTAGAAAAGAGAATCTAGGAATCATAACAAGAATCATGCCAAATGATGGAATTGACAAATGGTACAGTTCTTGCCTGATACCAAACATGATGTCCCTTGAGTAAGGGCACCACAATGCTGCGCCATTTATTGTCGTGCGGCCAGGACGATGTTGTCACAGTTTAGGGTCATGTGATGGGACCAAGAATGCACATTAAGGTCTTGTGGCACATAACTTTTAGAGAAAAGGATAAAGGGGGAATGTTCATGGTGTGATAAATCATACTCGACGTGAATGAGGTCGTGGTCCACACCACACCGTGCCAGATTCCGAAATAGAAACCCTGGGCCAAGGGTCCAAAAAGAGGTAAATTGGTAAAAAGTAGGAGTGACTAGCTCTCAATTATGATGAACACGAAGTCGAGGTGTCTGGGTGTTCTTCTGTATCCCATAGAATGGTAATCAAGATTCATATAGATCTACAAAGGGGCAATAAAAAAAGATCTTAGTTCAAGGTCTTAGAACATGGACCATGGAAATGCTGAACTATTCCAAGTAAGTGTATACCTTAATATGATCCCTAAGCCTACTTGAGTCGAAATCGGTGTAGGAAACAATAGTGTATAAGGTATTTTCAATATGTAAAATACATGCAAAGGGGAAATCGGTGGATCCACGAATGATTTCCTTATAGCGTATTTTTCCTCCTAACATGTAGATGCACATTGATGAATAATACTAAGAGTCTCGCAATTCTACATGGACATGATCAAGTGGATAAGGGTGTGAGTCATGTAACCAAAATTTTTGGCTTAATGGGTTCGGCGTGATGATGGAGGATAATTTTTGACCATGTTCGAAACACGACATCCATATCGCATTAGACTAGAAGGGGAACAATATATGAACATCAACCACTGGCCATATTCTTAATGAGGGATTTCTATTAATTTTTTTCCCAAAACCCTTGAGGATGTTGGCCCGTATTGGTAGGAGGGCCCTTATTTCGAGTATCCCTTCCATTTGGGGGTCTCTTTGAATGTGAATGTTGATGGATTCCCTAAGGAAGGGGAACTTGACGCCAAATGAAATGTGTGATACCATGTCTGGGAAGAATTTTATACTCTAAGTGCTCATCCAAAGTACCCTTGGGCACATTGGTGAATCAATGAACATAACCTAGGGGTTCATTTTGGGAACAGACAATTTGAAAATATGAGGGTAGAACAAGGGTAAGGAAAACCCTCAGGGGGAGGAGCTAAATGGCATGGTTGTTACAACACCCGACGTGAGTGAGAACATAGTCCCATACCATACTGTATATTCCTCTCTCCATGGGAATATAGGCCGAGGGGCCCAGATGAGGGGGAGATTTCTAAAAGATGGGTCTTGACCCAAATTCTAGATGTTCGGGTGGTCCTAGGTATCCCTTGAGGATGAGAATAAATCCCTACATAGTTATTTAAGGGAGTAATTTACAGTTATTCATCATCCATTAGGGAGGAAAATGGGTAAGATACGCCACCTATAGGAGGTGTATGGCACAGTGAGTAACTCGACATGAATGAGGAAATACTCACATGCCACACCATACAACCCTAAGTGAAAACATGGGTTGGGGCCCGGAAAAAGTCCAAGGGGCCTGAGACTGGGCCTCACATGGAAAGGTAAGACCAGTTTGCAGTTTAATGTCTTGTAGTGTGGATGATGGAAGTGGTAAGATACCCCAAACAAGGAAGGTGTACGATGTGATGAGTTTTCCGACGTGAATGAGGACATAATCCCATACCACACTGTATAATCTCGTAGGAGATTTAGATTTGGTTCGGGGGCTCGATATTGGGCACACGAAGCGCATCAAGGCATTTGCTCACGGTATGGACGATACATGGTGGGAGGGATGTCTCAAGGGGATCTATGTGGCAGGGTGGAATAGACCGATGTAAATAAGGACATAAATCTCCTCCACACCACGTGACCCTAAATGATAACTTGTTCCATGGACCAGAAAGGTCCAAGGGGCATGTGGATGGGCATCCCAACCAATGGTAGCCATACGACGTCTTTTGTAGTTACCCCATAATCATAGTTCCTAATCCCACATGAGCTATGCTCGGTGTGGGAAATAAGAATATGAACCCAGCTCTGCCTTCCATATAGAGGTCTAATAGCAGGCATTGCCCAGATGGATTTTGAGGTGCTGAGATACAACAGGGTAGAATGGACCACTACACTCAATGTTTGGGACATCGTGGGGTGGCTCTAATGGAAAATGATATTTGTTGACCATATTCAAAACTGATCATCCTTGTAGTGACTTAGTATTAAAAAAATTGAGCATCGACCGCTGACCATATTCACATCATGGGACTCGTATCAATTCATTGCTCATCAACCTCAAGGTCATTGGCCCAATGTTGTATGAAGGCCCTTGGTCCTAGAATCCCCGCCATTTGGGGGCCCTTATGGATGGGATAGATTATAGAGTCACAATCAATGGAGTGGGTGAAGCATAGTTCCGTCCATATGTGATAGATGTGGAAACCTTCAGGTAGTTGGATGTCTAGAGGGATCGAGATGAGCTCAACATGAATTGGGGAAAAATCATGCACCACAATATATGACTTTTTCGAGGGGAGATTCAGGAATTTGGGATGGACCAATAGAATAAATGTCTAGGTGTACCTATGTATCCCATGGGGATGGGAATCAAGTTGTACGTAGTTCTTGAAGGCCATGCAATTTAGCATCGTACGTTGAGGATGTGGGAGGATAGAAGAATGGGGAGTGGACACATGGTGAGACCATTGTAATCCTAGCATGAGTGGGGCTTTGGAAGCCTACATCATATCATTAAACTATACTCTGAGAGAACTATACCCAGGGGGATAGTCAAAGAGAAGAGTTTGGGGCACGTATGAAGAATTTTTTTTTGAGCATTCCTACGTATCCCCTGGAATGGGAATCAATCCACATGTAGTTCTAGGGGTGCAATTTAACATCTTTTAGGATGGAATACAGTTTATTATCCAGTGGGACGAACCAGTTTAGGGTCATGCAGGACCATCAAGTAGTTTAGGGTCATGCGGGATCGAACCATTTAGGGTTTTGCAGGACCATCATGTAATTTAGGGTCATGCGAGGCCATCATGCAGTTTAGGGTCATGCAGGACCGAACAGTTTAAATTCCTGCAGTACCAAACAGTTTATGGTCGAGTCAGACCAATCGGTTTAAGGTCGTGTCTGACTAGTAGTCTCTGGCAATGTATTGCTTGAAGAACTTGGAATTAGTGGTATGAGTTATATTCTCAACATCCATGGTCACCAGGGAGTACACACCATTGGCATAAACCCTATGAATTATGTAAGGTCCTTCCCATTTGAGCTCCAACATTGGTGGTTTCTTTCCCGG
The DNA here is from genome assembly GCA_963277665.1 of Viscum album. Classification (NCBI taxonomy): domain Eukaryota; kingdom Viridiplantae; phylum Streptophyta; class Magnoliopsida; order Santalales; family Viscaceae; genus Viscum; species Viscum album. The sequence continues at coordinate 323,528,103 of OY728152.1, read as the reverse complement.
GATTATTGGTGTCTGGAGGGCCAATACCAAGTCAATTTACAGGAAAGAGCGGAGGTGAACCTTCTTGTTGGAGGATCTAGCTATATTATTCGGATGCCTTTCCAGAGTGTGCAGGGAATGAAGCATATTATCGTCAAGTGATTCCAATTCATCCAGATGAATTTCAGCCACCTTAGCTGGTGTCTACTGGTCATAGAACATTGTGCATAATGAAGGTAGCTAGATATCAATGGGATGGATGGCCTCAGCTCCGTACAATAAGGAATATGGGGTCACTTGGGTGGAATTATGGTTCATCATTTTATATGTTCAGAGGGCATTGGGGATCCATTCTAACCATCTATTATAGTTCTGACCAACCATTTTAAGAAAAATGATAGAGAGGGTTTTGTTGAATGCCTTGATATATCCATTTTCATGGGTGTGATAGTGGGAGGTATGGTTCGATCGAATGTTGTACTTGGCGTACAATTTCTTCAGATCAGCTGCTCGAAAGTTCATGTCGTTATCTGTGAGGATGGAGTGAGGGACTCCAAACTGGTAGATGATAATGGATCTCATGAAGTTTAAGATAGAACGAACCTTGACCACCTTGAGTGGAACTACTTCTTCCCACTTGGAAAATAAATCTGTTGTGGTCAAGATGAACCAACACTCGTGAGCTTTTGATGATGGATATGGTCCCATGACATCGACTCCCCACACCACAAACAACTAGGAGTACTCGGTTGAGAGGTGAGTTTCTGGTGGCTAATGCATTAATTTACCATGAATTTGGCACGCGTGACAATGTTTGGCCAACAAAATGCTATCTTTGATCTTGGAGGGTGGAAAGTACCCCATTCTCTGAATCATGTGGGACAGCTTTGGCCCAATCTAGTGGGCACTACATGAACCTGCATGAACCTCCTTCATGACCTGAGAAATATCAAATCCTTGGATGCAATAGAGGAGAACATCATCGAACCCGCTCTTGTAGATGGTCAGCTCAGGACTGGGACCACTCTGGAGATTAAATTGCAGCGCGTGGTGTCGGATTCGCTCGAGCTCAGCCCGATCAACCTGGAGGAAACCATTTTGGAGATACTCAACAATGGGGGGTCTCCAGTTAGGGGTCACTTAAATCACTACATCTATGGAACCTGGGGTTCCGGACGTGGAGGCTCTGGTAGTAAGATGGCTTACTCGGCGGCCGTCGTCATCATCTGAGGTGACTGGAGTAATGAATCTCCAATGTTCCACGTGTATAATCGGATCATCCTACTCGAGGTTCCTCAAGTGATGCAGCAAGGCCATCTAGGGCATCTGCTCGACCGTTTTGCAATCAAGTGATATGAGTAACTTATGGAAGAGATGGAAACTCGGCCATTAGTTGGATGGTGCACTCCAACAAATGGTTAGGGATCTGGATTTCGGATGAGGTAGTCACCATTCATTTTCATGATGACTAGTTTGGAATCCCATTTCACATGAAAATGGGGAACACCGATCTTGAGGTCCTGCTCGAGGCCAGTGATAAGATAATGATACACTGCCTTTTTGTTGGTGCATCCTTCTGACAACAGGAATGAGTATGAAAGAATGGATTGTGTTGGGGTGAGGAATATAATACCCATTACTAATCTATTGAGTCTGGTATCATTGATCCTCCTACCGGTGGGGCTTAGGGAGGCACCATCGATGTGCATTTTCCAACATGATATGGCATGATCTACCAAGAGGATTGCCTCGTTGGGAAAACCCAGGTCTATGGACTGGTCTATGGGGGTCGGATGGGCATCATGAAAATCTGCATGTCCCTGTCCCTTGATAGCTTTCTGAGGGATGAAACTAATGTTGAACTGCTGGAGTATTACTGCCCACCATGCTAGATGGATGGTCCACATTGGGCGGTTTAGAATGTACTTTAGCGGGTCTACCCAAGAGACCAGTTGTACCTCATGGCGCTGCATGTAGTGTCACAATTTCTGTTCTGTGAATACCAGTGGAAGGCATCTCAATTTGATGGTGGAGTATCTGGTCTCTGTATCAATGAGAATACTACGAAGGTAGTAGAGGCTATTTTCTATCCCCTCATTGTTCTTTTGGGTGAGGAGGGTGTGAAGAGATCATTCTAGGGCAGTTACGTATAGGATCAGTGGCTTTCCAGAGATGGGTGGCATCAAGACCAGTGGCTAGAGAAGATACTGCTTGATTTCTTCAAATGTGGTATGGCACTCTTTATCCAATTCAAAGGCGGGGCCTTTATTCATAAGACAGGAAAAGGGATAACACTTTCCAGCCAGTTTTGTAATCAATCGGCGTATGTAGGCTAAGTGGCCTTGGAAACCTCGAAGCTTCAGAATGTTTCTTAGGGAGGCATTTATCTAATTTTTTGTATCATATCTGGGTCTATCTTGATGCCCTAGTACCTGAAAAAAATCCAATGAACACCCCTGTGGTGACAGCGAAGGCACATTTTAACGGGGTCATCTTTAAGTGGTTGGAACTGAGGAATCTGAACACTATCTTGAGGTCCATGACGTGGTCCTAGTGCTGGCGAGATTTGACCACCATATCATCCAAATATCATCCACCAATATCCCAAGGATTGTATTGAATATGCAATGCATGGCCCGCTGATTGGTGGGAACTTCATTCTTTATGCCGAAGGGCATGAACTGGTAGAAAAAACTACCTTGTGGTGCCCTGAAAGATCTGGAATCCTCGTCCTCGAGGGCCATCTAGATAGTAATATATCCAGAGTACTCATCCATGTAGTAATGTTCTTGGAACCTAGTCATTTCATCGATCAACAATTCTATCTATAGAAGGGTAAAATCATCGTTTGGACAATGACGGTTGAGATCGCATAAGTTGATGTAGACTATGATCTATTTGTTCTTCTTCCTGACTGGCACAATGTTGGCCAACCATTTAAGGTAATGGACCACCTTGATGATGTTTTCTCTAATGATCTTGTCAACATTGGCCTCGACCATGTCACTATGAAATGGTTGCATCTTTCAGGGAGGATACTTGAACCCACGATGGTTTTCCAGAAGACTGAGGCGGTGGACAACTACCTGAGGATATAGTCCTAGAATCTCATCATAACTATAGGAAAACTCATCACGATGTTGTTTCAGGAAGCCCACGTATCTTTGTTGCTCCTCGAGAGATATGGCGACACTGATCAATGTGCGTCTCAGATCTGCCTCACAACTAAGGTTCACCTGTACCAGTTCATCGACTGTGGAGGAGATTCCCTCTTCAATGTCTAGGGAAGCTTCCTCTAGATCCTCTTCATTGGTTGTAGAGGAGGGATCTCTAGCAGGAGAAAATTATTCTAGGTCGGCAGATTCTGCCGGGAGGCTTGTACCATCCTGAGCAGCGATGGTCACCACATTGGGAGATTCTAGTACTATTGAAACCATATAAATGGAGTTTATCAACCTGATCCAATATGTTCTTCGGTGTAAGAGGCCAATCATGAAGATATCAAAGCAATAGTGGAACGTCGGTTTTAGCTAGTTAATTCCATCCCAACAACATAGGCAAGTATGGCGTACTGTTGTTTCCATGGGGTGGACATCCCTATACCATACGAGGGTAAGAGGCTCTGGGATAACCTGATCCAAATTTATATAGGAGTATGAGGTGATTTACTGTCATTTCATGGACATGGGAATATGACCATCCCTTATACAAGAGAAAACAATTCCCCATGTTGGGGGTTGTGGCCTCCAATTGATGGATCGGGAAGACGTAGACGCCATCCATACCTACCCAGGGATCAGTTTCAACCACGACGGGTTTGACCACACACACCTAAATCTGCTTATCCTTGATCTTGTAATAGTAGGCATCTAGGTTGAGGGTTTTATAAGAGGATAAAGGAGACGTGTCACCTAGGAGTATGCCTACTAGAACATTGAGGGAGTACATGAGGAAATTGTGATATGATGAGGGGACTGCAGTGTACAGGTGCTGCCATGGTCTTCCCATCAATGCATTGTATGCAGTGTCCTAGGAGACAACCATAAACTAGGTGTTGGGAACTCGGCCACCAAACTGTGTCTACAAAAGTATCTTACCAACTGCGGTCTTTTCTGTCCTATTGTATCCCTAGATTTTTAAATCGGAGGCAGTCAGGTCATCTTCAGACAACCCTTAGCTTCTGCAATGTCCGTGTTTGGATAAAGTTAATCCCAGAGCTGGTGTCAACAAGACAGTGGTGAACCTGCACACCATTATGTTGGCTGGTAATGTACATTGGTTGGATTTTCCCCTATATTGGATTGGCTTCATCATCTCCAGAGAATGAAATGATGGCCTCACATTCAGTATTCTCGACAGCGTCGGCATCAAAGGTTTCTATAGCGGCTACCTCCATCACTAAATGGACGGGGCTTCTTAAAAACATAGTGAGGGACTCGCAGTTATCTGATTAGAGGAGAAGGGCCTCATGAATGGAAAGACCCATAGGGATGTTGGAATTTTTTTTGATAACATCATACTTTCGTGTTAGGCGTGAACTTATGCTTGTAGGAATCCATTCTGTGGTAGGGGGCATGGCGAGCCCTACCAGCTGAGCTGATGGATAACTGGTGCTGGGCATATCCCGTTACTCACTATTTGAAGTTCGCAGAGTAGCTACTGGATTAGGGTCGGATGACTAAGACTATACTATAGCAGGGGGAGGCTGGTTGTGGCATGGTCGAAGTGGCTCTGCCTAATCCAGGAATACAAATTGCGTTAGAGGCAGGCCTGATGACATTGGATGAAGAGGCAGCATGTGATGAGCTCTGCGATGGGGCTATTGTATGGTCTCAGTGGCATGCACGGCCTGGCTAGAGGTTCCAATTTATGTTCCTGATGAACCATATGGTCACGGTTCCACCGACGTTGGCGTCATCTGGGGACGTTGGGGAGGTTCGCCTAGTGCCCCCGTCGTCGGGAGTCATATAGGAGTTTACCAACTCCACGGTATTAACTGAAGCGTACCCTTGAATATCACTCGAAGATTCATCCATTATTTGGTGGATTATGGGAGGAATCCCCTTCTCTAGAGTGATGAAGTCGCTGATAGTGTTAGATGATGATGGAATTGGAGGGGCACATTTCTTTCCCTTGCGTTATCGATGCTTTCTCTTCTGGGAAGAGGCATACTGAGGTGATGATACCGAAGTATCGGTTGTATCTTATGAATACTCCGGTTGGTTCGGGGATTAAAAAATGATTCCATGGGCATGAGCAACCATTTTTTTTCATCTAGTCATCATACGTCTGAGATTCATGGTTAGAAACTTTCTACCACTCTCCATCGTCGCTGCTACTACTGTCTGGCCTTACAAAGACGCATGACACTTATGTCGGGGTCGGGACCATCCTGCCTATATTGTTATCAAACTAGTATTGAAGTCATTATTTGAACACATATAACTACTTGAGGGTGTTGTCCATGATTCTATTATAGGGGAAGTAGTTTGGGCGATCAGTGTGGGTCACCTCTTCTGGCCTTCTGCACTCAGGAAAATGCACATTCCCTTGTTCCAAGGAACTTCAGAAATAGCTAGGGACCTCATTCTCGTTGAATGAGTAAGTATTATTTCATCAACATAGAATGTTGGTCCTTTGAGCTAGGCCCTAATGAGGATCTGGAGGAACTTGTTGAGGAGGTGCATCCTGGTTGTCCCGCCTAATCGCTGGCGGCACATTCGGCAGGGCCACCTGCTGATTCTGAGGAAGCCGTTGTTGGGATGAAGGTTGGGTCAGTGGTGGTGGGCCTCTATGTGGCTAGGGAAGTGGCTCTAATTGTAATAATTCCAGCTGTCTGGGGCCCTTGATTTGGGCCACTGCAGTAGTCTCTACTCTGACATCCCTTCTAACGGGAATTACCGGGGCAATAGACGTGTCTGGCTGGCCGGTTGCAGGTATTATTCTTGGTGCTAGGACTTACCAGAGATATCTCAAAATATCTCGATGTAGTTATGGGTTATCAGAGTGGGAACCACTTCTGTCTTGACATTTCCAACACACATCGTCGGTAGTCTCTCATGAGTCAGTGGTATGTCATGGGAATATGCAATCCCTTTCCACTGGGCGATAACAACTAAGAAACACTCATCAAACCATAGTTATCACTTGAATAGGTTTGTGATGCTCGTTTTCTGCGTGGTGGAGCTGAATTGGTAGAGGATTTGCATGTAAAGGTCCTCCAAACTGGTTACAGATCTAACAAGAAGTTCATTGTTCTAAAATGATGTAGTCCCCTCAAATTTATGAACAAAACAGTGGATCATGACAGTCTCCTGCTACACTAGAGTCCCTAACATTGGCCCACACCTTGAGTTGATGTGGTCCAGGTGCTGCGGTGGGTCCCCCGTCCCATTAAAGGGGAGAAGGTGGGATCCCAAAAACCCGTAGGTGACGACATATCATCGACCAATGCTGGTTATGGTCTTCCATCACGTGATATTACCACATGTCGTGTTTCCAACACCTCAAGGCTGGTAATTAGTGCCGCCATTGGATCATCTGGTTGGGGGTCCCTATCATGACGGGGATCCCTAAGCACATGTGCAATATCGGGTACCTCAACATGGTAGGTAGGCCCAGCGAATCATGGAGCGGCAAGCGGCACAACCCTCATGGCGGTTGAGGGAGCCCAATCTAGGTCCTTTTGATGGTCATGTCATTCAGGAGGGTTTGGCGAGACATATCGTGCCCTCTTTATATGAGTTCCGGCCTCAACACTATCTGCGGGGGATGGACAGTTAGGGTTTCCTACAGGCATCTCGCCCAAGGGATGTTGTTCCTGCCCCTACTGCCCTGGCCTTGGGTCACCGTAGACCGGTCGTCGCTCGACATCACATTCAGCCCAGAGGTCATCAACCAACTTCTTCTGCTCGTATTGTTGTTGGCGCAATGTGGCCTTCTCAGAGTCTTCCTCCATATTCTTCACTAAGGCGGACAGGTCAGAGTATTTAGCAGCTCTGACATTCTCTTTACCCTTACTGGTATTCCAACTGAGTATCGATGCCTCAGTGGGCATAGGGAGACCTAGTTTGTTCCCCTACTAGTGCGTATTCCTCCCAGATGGGTCCAATAGTGGTGGCATTCCCTTGGGGGGTAGGTCCCCATCAAGAATATCCAAATCATCGTCTCCATCCACTATATCGTCTAATTTTACCAGGACCCTTCCAGGGGGCATGTCCTCGATATCGCCTAGAAAGTCATGTTGCCATAGGATATGACTGAAGAGGAGGGTAGCATACTTCCCCCAACCACAGACTTTCATGTGGAGGGAAGACTCCTTGATGATATTGCAGGGTATCTTGAAACTCGGAACACATTAATCTTGGATGACCTTACGACGACAAGGTGACTCGGGGCGCTGAACCACATGGAGCGCAGCCAGATTGACTAGATGGCACTACTTTCCAATATCTTCGAAATGCGATTGGCTCCTCAGATATACCACTTACTGATGATGAAGGAGAAAGTGAGTTATCTATATGGTTTGGAGGAAACATTCAAACTCTTGTGGGGTGAGGGATTCCGACGTGCAGAAATTTGGCATTGCCACGAGCCAGAACATCTCTGGGATGTGGTCTGCCACGAAGATATTCCATAAGCTCCTCAGCTCAAATTCAATGTCTGGCACTTGACTTACCCATTTTTCAACTGGGGGTTGCTGAGGAACTACCAGCGGTACTGAGGCAGACAGTTGGGACGTCAGGATGGAAAGTGGAGAGTATGGAGAGCGGGCTGACTAGACGCAAAATCTTCAGCTATCTTTCAAAGATTGTAGCAACATGGACAGTAATTCATGATAAGATTGGACGATGGACACAGTTCCAGGATCAGGGGATATGGATACTGGAAATAGGCCACGGTGATGCTCCCCCTCCATTGGTCCCCAATATATCCCTCAGTGATCTCTTGTCAAGGTAGAGAGAGATTCTGGTGATGACAATGGTTATTGCATGACTGTAACCTGTGGGGTCAGAAGATTTTCATCCTCCTAAATATACCTATGGAGGGAGGCAAGAATCCTTTGTTCCTCTCATTCCAGGAGCACTATTTTAATGAGGCTCATTCCTGCCACATCCCTTGACATGGATGTGCGAGAGGAGGGTTCCTGTGCTGAGTCATATTCTTCTTCAAAGTCTGAGAAGTGGACTGGTTGGATCTCCATCTGAACCATCCCAAAATTCCAGTTATCGTGGCAATGACCCACCTTCTTTCCGATGGGTGGCTCCTCGGGGAAGGGATGATTTCTGACACAAGGTCCTTCGGATGCACTTGTGTTGAGGCAGATAGGGTTTCAACCTATTATGCTGGGGTGCGAGGAGAACCGAGAAAAATTTCCATGGGGACATGGGGAGTACCACCATGGAAAGTGTTGGAGTGGGTAATACCTCAACTAGAACTAGAAGGAGCATGGGGAGTACCTCCATGCTTGTTTCCCCTTGTGGCCTCAGTTTGAGGAGGGTCCTTGAAATGGGTTAGCTAAAGACGGGTAGGACCTTCGTGCTTGGTGCAGGTAGGCCGAGGCTGATCTTCATCCATTTAGTTGATGAGGCGATAAAGGCCTTCACCAGCTACTAAGAGGATGATGGGATGATACCCACATTGGAGAGAGACTGGATGTGCAACATCCCCACACCGGTGGTCGAGGGCATGAGGAATGACTCCATACCAAGTTTAATGGGCTTGAGAGAGGCTGTTGTACCTAGTTTCACCATTGCGGGGAAGGTGCTCATTTGGATTGAGGGTGGCTTGGGGCAGACCAGCATGCTGATCCTTGAAGAGGGTATGGTCCGCACTCTCCCTGGTAATTGTAGGTGGAGGACCTCTGTACTGGTTCGCATCACTACAGGTTTGTTCGTGGTGGCCACTGCCTGTGCCAGTGACCAGGAGAGTCGACCCAACCTGTTCAGGGGTGGTTGGGGCCTCGATCTTAGTCAAGCATTTAAGTTCCCCTACTCAGTGTATACATGGAACTGCTGATATGAATCGGTGGTGGATAGGGCCACTTTAGTCACCGACATTTATTCTCCATGGTGAGAATTCTCAACTTGCGCCCGACGTTGGCATCAGGTTAGATGAACTGGGGACGATGGTGTTGGTATGTGGGTTACCTGCTCCTCATCTAGTAGGACTGGGCAGCGGTGCTAATGCGACCATGTGGGAGCCCTCGCTGGGAACCCCTGGAATGGGACTCTTACCAGGAAAGGACGGACGTCCCCTACCTCGTTAGCGTAAGCCAGAGAGCTGTCAAAGCGTTCTGGGGAGAGGCTCCCGAAACTATTATATGTCTGTGTGGGGAGATACGGATCCCTGCGCGGCCCTCTGGGGCGGTGTTGGCGATGAGGCATAGATGCCTCCAGATCTAGGTGGACCATATCCTAGTTCTGGATTATGCCATCCTCCTTGTAACGGCGCACGAGTTCTTTTATCACCCTTGGTTGGATGACCTCTAAAGGGGATATGGGACGTGAGCGAACTGGGGCCACGAGTGAAGAAGATGTTGTGGAAGAGGAGGAACCTCACATGACTTCCACGCTGGCACCACCCCTGCCCTTGAGTCGGTGTGCAAGTAGTGATTTCATTATGAGGGTAGCAACCTGATTCCTTACAAGTAGGGAGACTAACATATCAGTACTGAAATAAAAATGAATCGACAACTAATTCCCTAGCATCATTTCGTTTTCTATGACCAGTAAAAGGGATCCATGCTGACAATGTCGTAGAACTGGATTTCCAATGTTATACTTCACCATCTTCTGTTAAGTTTCACACTAGGCCCACTATTTTCATGGTGGGACCTGATGTCGGATAACTGGATCTCATGACACGTCAATCCATTGATGCCTCAAGCACCTATAATCTCCATTTTAAGGAGAATATCTTCACGTTGGGTTCACCATTTCTGTTTCCAATGCATTCGTCGATGCGCACGTTTCCATCTCATTTAAGGACGAAAGGCACAGTTTTATTCCCCAGCATTTCCGCTTTCCAAAGGAGGGTGACATCCGTCACTTTTTCAGGGACGTTTTCTCCTTGATCGAATGAAGATTATGCGATGTGGGTTCTTCCTTCGGTGGATTCCTCCTCGGAACTCGTCGCCTAGTCTAAGAATCCCTTATATATTAAAGATTTTTATCATAAAACTCTTCATAGCACCATATCGTAATGGACACCAGTTAATTACACTGCTTCTGTCTGGACATTCCAAGTGATCCGATCTGGGTAGCAATAATCAGTCATGGGAGTAGTCACATTGGGAATCACGAGCATGTATCGGTGTTGGGAGACTGGCATGTCTTTCTTATTTACCTTGTTATAGGGCTTCTCGAGGGCGTGGAACCCTAAGGCATCACATATCCAACATGGGGAATCATATGCCATGGGAATGTATCTAAGGTTTTACTGAGCTTCCCATGACTATCATAGGGTATTCTGCAAGTTTAATGTCCAGTGGAGATGGATTAGACTAATCAGAACACTGACTTGAGTGGATCATATGGGTGTAACCCTTAGAGGGAACGCCGATATTAGGGCCAATGTGTGGTTGGCTTCCCGAATGATGTAAAATGGAATGTAGAATGGGGTGAATGATCCCACCAGTATGTTGTAGCCCGGGAATGAATCAAGATGAATTATGGATGGATGAATGAAGTGGAGGGGGAATGAAATAGGACCATCGCAGGGGTGATGGTGAAGTTGGTCTTGATCCTCGAAGATACTTACTACATATCCATCTGGTAGGGAATCAAATTCCTCATAGTTTGGTGAATGTAGTTCATATTGACCATGGCTTACCATAGGTTGGATTTCTATATGACTACCATTGAAAGGGGCGACAACGGCTTACCGTTGAATGAGGCTGACAACGGCTTACCACTGAATGGGGAAAACAATGTAGAATATAGTTTAATGTCATGAAAGACTGGGGTGGACTGATGTGATGTGGCTGGGACAATTGGTTGTTGGGATTGAACCTTGGAGAGGCTTCATATGTACCTAACCTCTACAAGGATCAAAGACCTCATAGTTTAGGATGGGTTTGGTGAACCGACACGAAGGGGATCAGAATGACCATGTGTTGGGCTTGAACCTCGAGGAGGATTCCTCAGTACCCTACCTTGGTAAGGATCAATGAGCTCATAGTTCAGGATGGGTTTGGAGAACCAACATAAAGGGGGTCGTAACGAATGGGTGTTGGGATTGAACCTCAGGGAGGATTCCTACATACCATGCCTTGGCAAGGATCAATGTCCATGTAGTTCGGAAGGGGAAATTTGGGGTTTACGCTCTAAGGCAGCACAATGTGTTGGTGAACTGACGTGAAGATGGTCAGAATGACTGGGTGGTGGGTTGGAACCACGTGCAGGCTCCCTATGTACCCTGCCTTGGCAAGGATCGAAGTCCACATAGATCAGGTGGTATTTGGGGATTACACTCCAGCCTACCCAGGAGTGGGTGAAATGACGTGAAGATGGTTGGAAAGACCGTGTGGTGGCCTGGAACCTCATGGAGGCTTCCTATATACCCAGCCATGGCAAGGATCAATGTCTACATTGTTGAGATGGTGTCATGGGTCTTAAACCCTAGGATTCCTAGGAGTTGGTGAACCGACATGAAGATGGTTGAAATGACTGGGTGGTGGGCTTGAACCTCATGGAGGCTTCCTACATACCATGCTATAGCAATTATCAATGTCCATGTAGTTCACGTGGTGGCATGGGGCTTACACTCTAGGCTGCCCAGGAGTTGGTGAACCGACGTAAAGATGGTCAGAATGACTGGTTGGTTGGCTTGAACCTTGTGGAGGCTTACTACATACCCTACCTTAGCAAAGATCAATGTCCACATAGCTCAGGTGGTGTATGGGGATTACACTCTAGGCTTCCCGAGGTGGATGTCATGGTCAGTGCTTTCTCTAATCCCACGAGAGTCATGCTCGATGTGAGAAACAATAGGTACATATACCTAACATTCACGTCGTGAATGGTGAGACCATTGGAGGTGAAGTTGGGCTTACATGTGATTGCAACCCAAAGAGGAAACACGAGATTATGCATGGGTAGTAGCCTAGTGAGATGGAGATTGGGACTTACTTTAGGGTGGAGGACCAGTGGCAAAAAATCCCACCAGGAGAGGGATTTTGTACCGAAGAAAGGTGTGGTCTGGCATCCATCACCCCCCCACTCTGTTCCTTTGGCAGAAGATGAAATGAGGAGCAGGGATACTGCCTCCTGCAAGAGAGGAAAGGGGATTACACCAGCATGGTTTCCCTTTCCCCATGTAGGAAGCAATGGGGTCAGAGTTTAACGTCATGTGATGAGAATGATTGCACTTGGATGTTCAACATCCGACATCTCGAACGGGGTGGGTTAACTCTGCACCCCTTGGACACACATAACTGGTACCCTCTTCACCTTAGTGAAGAAAGGGCACCAGAAACACTGTGTCAGGGGGGTGTCATGGAGTGAACCATTGGGGTGTCCACATTAGCGTTTCTATGCAAAGAAACAATAGCTATTAGCATGCATATGCAAAGAAGAATGAAAAGAATCAATGAAATGGGATTTGGTGTCCAAGGGACATTGAAGTTGCTTCGTAAGAACCTAAGAGGTTCCACGAAAGAGGGAATTGTAGAGCCAAGGGGTTTATGAGTAGAACCCTGGTAGAGCATTATTGCTTCATGAATTGGAAGGGCTTCGGGAAGGTGCGGTATTCACGAAGTGAAATAGATCAGTCCTGGCATAGGGCATTGGTGCATACAATAGGTGCTTCACAAAGTGGAAGGGCGTTCATGAAGCAAATCCCTACAAAGCATGGGTGCCTCATGATGCAAGGTCCTGTGATGCAATGTTCTTCGCTAGGAATAATGACATAGCCTTAGAATTTGACTCACATGTGCATGGGGGTGCTTCACAAAGCATAAAATCTCTCCGATGACCTGAGTCCCTATATGGATCTCCTTCATTTGTGAAGGCCCACAGGCTATGCAAATGTAATCCCTCTTGAATGAGGGGGTGAAAATAAGGAAAAGTGGAGGCACTTCGCGGAGCTAAAGTACATTGAGCATCCCATGGTTCCTAGAGTAGAAAGTGATTCATGATTTGAGTGCCGAGAAGTGGAAATGTCAAATTATTCATGCATTGTGCCTGGTACGAGGGCGGTATTTATAGGCAAGAGTTGTCGCAGAGTAGCGCTCGCTCAGCGCGAAGACGAATTCCCCTCCATGACAGGTTCTTGAACGTCAAAGGGGCTTGAGGAGCTTCCTTCCTCCTAACATCATGGTAGGCTCATGAACAACAAATGTTCTCATGTAACATCCCTCCTACTTGCTTTGTGGTGGGATCACAAAGGTCAATGGGGCACATGGAGCATCTTGCCCCCTGGCTTCACGGCAGACTCATGGACATAAAATTTCCTCAAAGAGCATCCCACCTTCGTGCTTCACGGTGGGCTCGTGGGGCCAACATGATCTGCGAAAGGACTTCATGAGAATGCTTTATATGATTTCTTATAAAACATCTGCATTGTGATTTTTGGCACCAATAGATGTTTGTAGTTCATGTGGTAATAATTCCAACATATCTAGTTGACCATTCATGACATAATAATAAATTTAGTATATAAATTATAATCTTAAATACATTCATTAAATATGATAGGAAAAATGAACAACGTTACAACCAAGGAGATGGGAAGACATATTTATGCATGGGTAACATTTTCCATTTAAAATTGATCATTAGGGAAAAAAGGTACATATTATTTTATTTTTTTGAAATTATTAATAAATCATTTATATTATATTATATATAAAAAACATGTTATGTGGTAGATAAAAAATAATTCCAACACATTTTGGGCATGATATTTCACACAAATGAACGAATGAGGTAATCATTTTCTTGTTCATGGAATGTAAGATTGTAAGAATGTAATTAGTATTTTCTTTTAATTATAAGGAGTATTATTTAATGTCTATCACAAATGATCATTTAATTCCATCATTAGAACATTTAATTTAATATGGTGATGAAAAAAGAACTATATTGGTTCGTGTGGCCGTAGTTGTCATACAGTAGAATGAAACTTTCATTTCACATTTGATGATATTGTATATGGATTTAGGTGAAGTTATTAAAATAAAAACATCTCATAATATTGTGGATATGTCATCATGGTTTAAGCAGATTTGATAATGTGGAAGAATGTATAATATAGAATTATTTAAATAAAAAAATACATATTCTCTGGTTGATCACCATTAAAGAACACCATAACACCTCTAAGGAGTATGTTATGAATAAAATAAGGCATCAATAATATGGGAATAGACATTAGTATATGATTTTGGTAGATATTTTCCATACGAAAAGGGTCTTTATGTGTGGGAAATAGAGAAGTTTATGTACCTTTTTTTAAGAGAGGGGATGTGGTTCCTTGGAAACTCCTAAAATATTACATTAATATAAATTAATTATTAATTCCAAATGACTCCAACATAAGATGTGTCATATATAATGTCAGAATAGTTTGAAATCATATCCCCTAATAATTTCTAGAATTGTTTTGATTTCAGGTTAATACAAATCTTTTTTTACACTTAATTATTCAGATTTATTGAAAATTTTGTAAATTCATTTTTAATATTAAAACTAAATAAATTTTACTTATATAAAGTAAATTACCCATAAATGGAATCATTATGATCTTATTGACCTTATCCTATTCACATTGTAATTTTTTATTATTTATTTTATTTTCAAATAACATAATAAAATATTTTTTTATAAAATATACGTATTTTAAATTTTGACACTATTTATTTCATTGAATTTAATAAAAATACAAACAGAGAGAAAATCATAAATAAAACCATTGAATAGGAATAAAATATGTCATAGTCTCCTACAAAATACTTAGAGTACCATATTTAATTCAAATTATATTTATTTTAAAATATTTCATATGATTTATTTTATTTTTTATTAATAAAATAATTATTGAATCACTATTGTGTCATCATTTATCGTAATTATGTAATCTATAATAATTATAAATAAAATTTAAAAATGTAGAGAATTTCTATATATTTTTTGATACTATTTTTTATTGGATTTTATCATTTTTATCATGACATTAATATTATTATACATATAAGAGATAAGTTCATGACTTAGTATCACTTTATTCTAATTTAATAATATTTATAAAATATTCATGTAAAAAATTTAATTAATTGAATCAATTATGATCCTTTGGTGTTAATGGTTGACTTTTATTCATCCAATAAGATTTTTTTTTGTGTTATGGTACATTTATTATATTTATCATATTAGTTTCTACCCTAAGTTACATGATTTATCTTTAACCTTGGTAAATAAATATTATTGTTGTTAATATTTATAATAACAAAAAAAATAATTGTAATGCATTATAATAATTATGACTCACTGATTCTAAGAATGAATGTATTTTATTCAACATTTAAAACACATAAGTTTCAATCCATAATTAATATTAATACCCATTGACTAAAGTAGAAAACATGTTTCCAAAAAAACCATAAAAATATTGAAATGTGTTTATATCAAATTTTAATATGAAATTGAATCAAAAGAAAAAATGGATTAAATGATAAAATTATCATCTAGTTATATTTTAAAAAACAAAAGTTATTATCTAATAGTATAAATAAATTATATGAAAAAGTAGTTTTGAATTAGATTGTAATATTTTTCATTGTTCATTAAAATATGAATATTATCAGAAAAAGACTTAAACATTCTACAAAATAAATTTTAATGTTATTATTCAAAAGGGGATTTTTTTGGTCAAATAAATCATATAAAATAGTCAAAAAATATATTTAAAATGGATTCTCTATTAAAAGGAGGTAAAATGTCCTTTTCTTGTAAATTTTTTATTTTATTTATAAAATCATATACATTTTTTTATTAGGACTATAAAATACATAAGATGAATTTTAAAAAATAAATTAAATATAGATCATGTATATTTCATCAATATAATGAAACAAGAGTGATTTGATTATTTTAGGAAACCACAATTATTCATACTTAAATAGTTTTCCATAAAAACACATATATTCGTTTGGTTATTTATATTAGTTTATAAATAATTATTTAACTAATGAATAATTTTATATAGATGTGTACCCCATATTTTTGACGTCCAATTAATAATATTCATTTACATTATTATAACTGCTAGGTGTATACCATAACATTTAAATAATAATATTTAATTGTTCATTTAAACATGATGTTGCATATCTTATATGCTATCAAACATACTCATTCTTTTTAAAAACACACAATGTTAAATTATCCCTCAAATTGGAAATTTCATCCTCAGAATTTTTAAATTGGTGTTAGGGAATAAGGTGTGAATATTAAAACTTCCATTTTTGTAACCCCATGTAATAAAATTGATTAGTAAAACATCAACTTTTATAGGAAAAAATGAATGTGCAAGGGACACTAGAGATTAAAAATAATCCAATTTTATGTAGGAAAAATTGATATGGAAGAAAAAATAACCATCGTTTTCTGATGGTGAGTGAATGAAAAATGTTTTAGGAAAAATATAACACTAACAAAGCTATAATTTTTTTGTGGGTTAGAAGGTCATTGACTTCATTGTATTAAAAGTTAAAATATAGTTTTCTATTTTAAAATCATTTTTATAAAGTTAAGGAATTTATTTAATTTTGTTACTATGAATATAAGGAAACATACATCATTTTAAAGATTAATTTCATCCATATATCAATTTCAACCAAAACTCGTCTTTTTCTCCAAATTATGAGTATTCATGATAAATAACCATCTATATAATCACATAATACACATAATATTAATTAACCAATTCTCTAGTATTCAAACATTAAAAACCAAATATAGTTTGGATAAGATAAAAAATATCATTAAATAATATACCATTTGATAATTAAAAACTACTTTTAATCTCAAAAAGTCAACAGTAATACCAAAACATAAACATAAACCACTCTACAAATTAGTATCATTAAAATTACTCAAATATATTGTAACTATGATAACATACAAAGTATTTATAGGTTTTAATAAAATAATCATCCCAGCTATGTTCTAGAATTTAACTCAATGAAACATTATCATCTCTTAATGCCTCATTCCAAAAAGTAATCAACCTAATCCAATATTCTCCATGATAGGTGAAACACTTCCATAAATAACCTAATTCCCCATAATTCCATAAATGAAATCATAGATTCTCCAAAAATATAATTCAAGAACAACTCCTATATTAATATACCTTTGTATTTTATTTAACATAATCATATAATATTCCCAAAATATTGAACATCATACAAGATAATATTAATTACCTAATCCCTAAATAATATTACAATAGCAAGGATATCCATTTAATATCACATAACTTCCCAAAATCAATGTATTCAAATTCTTTAATATTGATTATTTGAAAGGAAAAAATTCATACTAACTAGTGACGTTACACAAAACAATGGTAGATAATAAATCCTTGTCTCCCTTCAGTTGGGGATTTGATTCCCACAGCCTTGTCTGATGCGACAGGTTGTCACCCTTCCCGTGGGTTGTCCATTTTCAAATAATATATATGTATCATAACATTTCCAAAATAAATTCCTATGAAATACCAATAACATATTTTAACCTCAAATATTATTTCATACCATTCATTTTTCAACCCAAAAATTAGTGCCCCTTAAGTCCCTCAAAGGAGAATTGCTTAAGAAATACTGTTAATAACCTAACAGTTTCGTTACATAAGGCCTCAAAAGGGGTATCTATGACATTAAACATATGATCAAACTGAAAATTATAATCCAATGATTATATTTGAAACAGTTTTGAAAAATTTCCAATCTCCCATGATGTCTACACCATCCTCAGAAGCCAACTATGAGATCCTAGCATTAAACATATCTTAATCTTGTATATTTTAAAATTAATTCACATTATAAGTTTTTTGTTGTTTAGGGTTTTACAAAATTCGAAAAAAAAATTTACAAGGGAGACCCATACATTTCATGTCGAGTGTTATAATCAGTATCCAAATTTTCCTCCAAAGGAAACCATTTTAAAATGTTACATGACTTATCTTCGAGACACATCTTCAATTCATTATTAAATAAATCTTCATTGTCTATTCCAATTATAATACTAGTGAAACAAATTTAAATCATCAGATGAACAAAAAATATTAATAAGGTACATAAAGAAAGTAAATTGTTACTAATGTAAAATCCTAAAACCCATTAATAATATTCTAATAAAAGTTATTAGGATGAAAAAAATCAAATAGGTACCTTGGTTCATCATTTCCACATCACTCTTACATTCACATATAAAAATAGAATAACCATATGGTCAAATTACATCTCCAGAATAACCATTCCATTGGAGAGATATAATTGGGCTCATCTTTCATGTAATCTATATCAGTGTAACCCATTATTCAGGAGCTATAATGGGGAACAACCATTCGTACAAGCTATATCAGGCTCTCCCTTAATTCATGATCTAAAAAAAGGCTCAATCCTTTATATAAGCTATATTGGGCTCACTCGTGAGCTATAATTGGGATCAACCACTTGTATATGCTCTATGAGGCTCGCCCATTTAATTTCCAAGAACTGGACACATTATAACTTCCATATTTCAATATATCACTCCTAAGATTTCATATTGATTCATAAGAAAACAAATCCATTTTCTAAAACCAATTAAATAAATTTATAATATAGATATTTAAGTTAAAGAGTCGTATACCACTTTCAATACTATAATAGGAATTTTATAATTATTATATTAAAAAATTTATTTATATAAAACCATTTTTAACATATAGACATGAATGATAAATAATTCGAGGAATAAATCATTAAAACACCAAAAATGATATTTTAGTTAAAAAGTATCATACCACATGAGAAACAATTGGATAAAAATTATTAAATAATATAATTAAAAAAACATTAAATATCATGATAATATATTAATTAATTATATAACATTTAAAAATTCTTGTATAATCACCTTATAGTATGATAATGGTGTGATACATCAAGATATGCCTTAATAAAAGGAGATTGTGACGAAGTCCCATACGTGGAGTCCAACTCATATGACACGTTATTTATCATCCTGAATAATAAAATTAGGTTAATTATTTAAATTATAAAGAACCTTTATAATGTTCATTATTATTATTTATATTACTATTATCATGTCATAACAATTACATAATAATTTATGTTCATATCGGGTGTTTCATCGATATTCGGTACTCGAGTTTAAGATGAACATGGTATGATGACTACGATCAATGTGGTTATAAATCCAACAGCTCAAGAATAACATTAATGATATAATAATAACTTTTTTATATCAATTAAATCATGAAATATATTTTTTAAATATGGATAATAAGAATTATTAATGTTATAATCATAGATCTGGTTAGTCGTAAGTACACGTGGGTAATGTTTTTTATTTTTCATTGATCATTATGGAATAGAGGAATGTATTAATTTATCTTTAACAATATTTTAAGAACATCACGAATACCATTATATATATATATCATACAAGTTATGTATGGAATTCAAATGAATCACATTTCATCGTGGAGTTGATAGTTCACACGTACAAATGCACTATGTTGTCATTTATATGTTCATAGAACGTAAGAATGAAATTTATATATTATTATCTCAATAAGAGTAATATTACATGAATATCACATATAAACATTTAATTCCATCATTATAACAATTCTTTAATTACGATGATGAAAATTAAATTGTATCATTTCGCAAGGTGGTAGTCCACCGTACATACGAATGAAAAGATCATTTCCCAATTGATGAAATTGGAGATGTATTCAGGTGGTGATATTAACATAATAACATATAAGTATTTTAAGATTACTATATTAATTATTATAATCATCGTATAAAGAGAATTGATGAAGTGGAAAAAGGTTAAATATCAAAATACTTAAATAAAAACATTACATCTTCTATGGCTGATCACCATTCAAGAACACCTTAAAACCTATAAGAAGGGTGTTCTTCCAAATGTAAGGCCTCAACAATGCATTGAGATATTTTAGGAAAGGAAATGGGTAGATATGTTCCAAACTAAATGGTTTTATTAATGCGAGTAATAGATAATAGTGAGTAACTTTTTATAGGAGTGGGGTGGGGAACTATTAGAAACTCATATATTATTAAATTAATAAAAAATAATTTTAAAATCTAAATGACTCCAACCAGATTTATGAAAAATATAAGATTAATATAATTTTAAATCCTCTATCTGAATAATTTTTACTCTTTTTTTATTTCATTTTAATCCAAATAAGTTTTTTAACCATTAATTATTCCCTTTTAATTTTAATTTTAATAACCTATTATTAAATATTAAAAAGCTATAAATTCTACTTATATGGTGTATGTTTTGCCTAAATTTACACTTTATTACTATTTATAAATTATTATAGACACTTTATAAATGTTATGTTTTTTTATTATTTTTATAATAATTATGAACATATTTTGTTTTATAAATTACTAATAGTGTAATTTTTGATACTACTCCTTTAACGAAATATTAATAAAATCCAAATAGAGAAATAACATCAATAAATACTATTTAATAGACTTTAATATGTCATATTAAAAATGGAAATTCATGTATTACCCTTATTAATTCGAATTATATTTATTTTAAATTTTTTCATATCATTTATTTTATATTTATATATAAAAAAATAATTATTGAATCAAAATTGTGTTCATATTTATAGAAATTATTTAATCAATAAATATTATTATTTAATTCCCATGATGTATATTATTTCCATATATTTTTTCATACTATTTATGATCGAAGTTTCATCATGTTTATCCCTAAATTAAAATAGTTGTACATATAAAAAATATGAGGGTGACATGTTGTCACTCTATTTATTCTTAATAATATTTTTATCACATTCAGAGAAAAAATTCCATTAAATGATTCAATTATGATCCTTACATATTAAGGGTTTAATTTTATTCATCGAATATTATTTTGGTTAGTGTTAGAATAATTTTATTGTCCTTATCATATTAACTTCCACATGAATTTACCTGATTTATCTTTAACAATGCTAAATAAATATTTTCATAGATACTACTCATAATATAAAAAACTAACATACTAACATAATTTTTACCCAATTACTATAAATATGAACTCTATTTTTTAAAAATTAAAATTTATAAGTTTAATAATTAATTTAAAATTAATCATTGTTCATAGAATGAGAAAACATGTTTTGAAAAAGTACAAACCATCAAAGGATTGACTTCTGTTTGTGTAAAATTTCAATTTAAAATTACTAATAATGACCAAAATTGGGTTAAATGTTAAGAATATAATATAATTATACTTTTAAACATATTAAAATGATAATCTATCAGTACAAATAAATCAGACAAAAAACAATTTTGATATAAAATGCAATATTTTTCCCTATTCATTAAAATATAAAAGTCACCATAATAATAAAAAAACATTCCCCAAACCAAAATTTGATTTCCTGATTCAAGATTATATTTTTACTTTTTTATATAAAATATTGAGTCCAAAACTAAATTATAAATGGGTTCTCCATCAAAAGGCCATAAACTACAATTTTTTAAAAATACATATTTTATTCTTAAAATAAAATTTGTATTTATATTAATAAAATAAAATTAATAAGATGAATTTTAAAAAATAAATAAATATATTTCATTAATATTATCAAACAAGGGAGATTTTATTATTTTAGAAAATCATAATTATCATTACATAAATTGTTTTTCATAAAAATAGATCATTAATATATGACTTTATTTTCATTTATCATTTATTTTTTAACCAATTAATCATTAAATAAATATGTTTAAACCCAATTTTCATAATTCAATTACTATTATTCATTCCTTTTATTCTAATGACTAGGTTTTAATAGTAACATTGAAATAGTAATATTTAATTATGTATTTAAACAATATGCTACATATCATGTATGATATCGAAATATTATGTTTTTAAACTCTAGATGTTAATTTATCCTCCCTTTTTGGAAATTTAATCCTCACAATTTTTAAGTCTGGTTTGGTAATTTGGTAAGACATTTCAAAATAGATTTAGTGAAACACCACATCAAGAAAAGGTTTAATAAAACATCAGAATTAAAAAAATTAAGGAAAGTATAGGGGCCACCATATATAAATCATACTAGTATTCCATATATAAAACATGATTATTGATGAAAAAGTAACCATCATGTTTTTTATGGAGACTGATAGAAAACATTTAATGAAAAAATTAACAATCCAATATTTATAAATTTGATATGGTTTAAACGGTTTTTGACATCCTAATAAGAAAAGTAAATAGAAAACATTTTTGTTTTATGTTACATTTCATAATGATGATGAATTTTTTACTTCTTTGACTAATAAAATAAGGAATGATACTTCATTGTCATGTAGAGATTCATATGTTAGTCAATTTCCACCACAAAATCATCTTTTTTTACATAAGATGAGTAATAAAGTTGAATCCACTTCTTTAGAATCACATAATCTCAAAAAGATTAACTATCCACTTATCCTATTTTGAAACAATAACCAAAACAAATATCTGTATCATAAGAAACAAATTCACCAAAAATAATAAATCACTAGATGGAGAAAAACTACTTTTAACTTCTAAAATTAAAATCTAATACAAAAAATATCAATATAATCCATTCAATAAATAAATGTCCTTAAAATTTTATAGAAATAATATAAATAATAATAATTACAAAAAATTGGAAGGATTTATTAAAATTAATCATACAATATAAGTTCAACTATTTATCTCTAAATAACATGAACTAATATTAATGTATCATACAAAAAATTATTTAAAAAAATTATATATTCTCCATGATAAGTTAATCATTTCAAAAAATATCCTAATTTAACTAATTCCACAAATGAAATCATAGATTCTGTCAAAAAATAATTCAATCACTTCCTCTGAATTAAAATCAGATAGTACTCTATTTTCCTTAATCATATAATGTTCTAAAAATAGTGAACTTCTTCCAAAATAACAATTATTAATTAATCCTGATATCATTTTCCAATACTTGGGATATCCATTTAATATAACAGATTTCCCCAAAATCAACTAATTCTGATTCCATTAACTCATTACACCAAAAGGAAAAAATTCATATTGACTAGGGACATTACGTAAGCCATTGGTAGGTGATAAATCCATCACTCCAATAAATTTTTTGTTCAATTCCCATATCTTTATCTAACATGATAGGTTTCCACCCTTCCAATAAGTTGTCCTATTTAAAAAAAAATATAACTATTATAACATTCGAAAAATAAAATCCCAAAAAATAACCATAACATGATTTAACCTAAATTTTTTTTTCATAAATTTCATTTTTCATCCCATAAACTAGTAACCAATAATTACATCAACATTGACTGTCTCCAAAATTACCATTAATCAACATAAATTTTCAGAACATAGATATCGTTAATCACCATAAATATCCGAACAGAAGACCCATTAAGGGGTTTCAAAGACATTGAATGTATGATAAATCTGAAAATTATAAACCAAGGATTATATCCACAATTCTTAAGAAAACAAACAAATCTAAAAAGTTGTGAAAACCATATAATTATACCAACTACAAGGAACCATCCAGAAATATATATATTTTTGTAGTTTTTTTTAAATATAATTCACATTAGAGGATATTTACAGTTTTGAGTTTTAGAGAATTTGGAAAAACTAATTCAAGGTAGGCCCATACATTACATGGGGAAAATTATATGCTATGTTGGTATCACCCTAATCAAATGGTTATTAGTGTTGATTAGTGTCAGTAACCTCTTAATGTAAAATACAATGGAAAATCTCATGTGATCACTATTGGTGTTTTGGTGTACAACAATGAAGTGGTGGAATGAATCTGTGTTTACGTAATTGAATTTTGGGATAATGTTGTAAAATAAAATTTATTGTATTACTAAATAATGAAATATATACTGGTATAATATGGGTTTTATATATTTATTTACGAGTACATTCTTAGTCGTACCAGTAACCATGGAAAGTGATTCAAATAAGTCTGTGAAAAATACATTAATGGAGGCATGACTCATAATATTTGTGTAATGTTGGGATAAGTAAATAACTATTTTTTCTAGTATTATTGAAATTGGGAAAGTATGAAAAATTTAATTTATGATATCATGGGTGGATAATATTGAATAATTAGGATTTATGGTATATGTAAAGTGTTAATTTTGGTAAGCAGGCATGTATTCACTATGTTTTAATGGTGATTCAGGTTATTACCATGGCACAAGAAAATACCTGATGAAGGAGTTTACTTGTTTGGAATGTGACCCGCAAGGGATACCATAATATTTTTTAGGAAACAATGTCATTGCATGTTATTGAACCTCTTTCAAAAGTTTATTTTTTCCATCTTTTAGAAGTATTTAATGGTTACCATTTTATGGAATATTTAAGTTGAACTTTGGATGATGATTGTTAAAATAAAGTAATATCCCACCACAAGAGGAATTTTTGGCTTTTGAAAACTTATTATAACCTTTTATTTGATATTTGGATAGAAATATCATCTTATTTATGGATTTTAGGATTTTTTAATGCATCAGAAAAGATAAATTTAACTTCATTTCATGGAATAGGAGATGAAGTGTAAATTGGTCCATGTATAAGAAAATAAAGATATTATACATAATCTAGTATTTAAGTCTTCACATACATTTACTCTAGGGAAAGGTTATTAAAACCAAAATTTTTACCATAGTTCCTCCATTTCTAATGAATCAAACAGACCCTTAAATCATCATAGATTTGTGCATTTTTTTTGTTAAATTTCGTCTAAACATATTCTATATCACTCTCCATCAGAACAAAATTGTTACCTTTCCCTCCCATATCTATGTTTTCACATTCCACCAATTTTATATGTGGAAACAAAGTTATGAGTTTCATTGGGTAAATGTTATGTTTTTCAACATTAATTTTTAAAATGATATTTTAGTCTTCATTTTCCCAATGTGGGTTTCTATAAAAGAAAATTAAAACTATTAATCCTTTTATTCCAGAGGAATTTCATGGGATAAATTCATTTTAATGGGGGTATAATGTAACAACCATAGATTTAATGAGATATATTTCTTATTTTAATTAATTAATTTATTTATGTTTTTTTGTTTCATTGATGCCTTATGTTATAAACAACACCCATATAATCTTATGCAACACGCAACACATTCTTAGCAATGTAAATATGCCCGACTGTTCTTGGCTAGTGTTATACAAAATTTAATGTTCTAACGATAGAATTTATTTCACGAAATTTTTAGTATAAGAAAAAAATTTAATATTAATATTTTACCCTTTAACATAGCCAATATAATGTTGGGTAAGAATAGTATTAACTTTCTTCTAAAAACTATTTAAATGAAAATAATGGAATTTATAAAATAATAAAATCATTGTTGAGGTATTTTATTAAAGTAATATATAAATATAATAATAAATTAAATGTTCAAAAATCATCATATTTTTTGTTCTAGACATGAAATATGAATAGATTCATTTTTTTGATAAAATAATTATTTTTGAAAAAATAATGATTTTTTTAATTTTGATGGAGCACCCATTTTGAATATAATTTCATATATATTTATATATTATAGTTAGAAAAATAATATTATTATTTGGAATAGTAATATAAAAATTTACATTTGTTGAATTTTTGATATTTTTTTAATTATTTTTATGTTTGGATGAATAGTAAATATCTACTAAATTTTAATTGACATTTTTTTTATTTGAAACATTTTTTTTTGGGATAAATATTATTATTAAAAAATTTTAAGAATGAACATAATATATTATTATTATTTAATATAATGTTCCACCTTGTAATTAATTATACCATTAATTTTTATATAACAAAATTTCAAACTTTTGCAATGTATTAACTTTTAAAACCTGTTTTTAATTCTGACAATGAGATTTATTTTAAATTAACTACTATATCATTTATGTTTTCAATTTCTAAAAATTGATTTCATATTTTCTATATGTAGTTCCAAATTATGTTAATTTTGTTCTTTTATTTTTAACAATTTCGAATAGTAACATTAGTTAAATTTATTAATACAGTAAGAAGGTAAATTAGAAATTCTAGTTAAATATAATATTATAAAATTACACTAACACTTATCTTAATATCATTGGATGTGTAGATTTTGACCTAAATCTTCCATGGGTTAAAATTAAATCTATATGAATCCACTTTTATAAGATTAGGAGAATTATTTTATTTTTTTAAAATAAAAGTTTGATATGTCTCGCTCAATTTTTATTAGCAAATTCATTTATAATATAAAGATATATAGATGATAACTTAGATTATAAATACTCATTATAAAGATAATTCTTTTTTCATTGTCATGGTATTATATTTTTAATTTTTAGAAAATAAATAATTACCATAAAGGATTATATATTAATTATGAATAAATTATTTAATTGGTGAAAATTAAATAAAATAGCATTTATTAAAATGATAATAACCATTAAAAGAAACAGACACTTTAAAAAATTCTTATTTAGAAGTATATATTTACCATAATAATTATAAGGTTTAGTTATTGATCATTTGGAGCCTTATAAAATATATTTTGAGACATGAATTATTTTATTTAATGTGATGTTAAACATGTCACATTCATGATTTAATATACATTACAATTTTAATGAGGGATTTTCTAGATGATATATATATATATATATAATTAATCCCCTGAAATAATAAGATTTATTTTTTATATTTTTTTATATTCAATTTATATTAAACAAATAATCATATTTAATATTTACAAAAAATTGTCGTAGTAATAATTTATTAATCGAAATATCACATGAATCATAAGAAAAATATTAAAATAAATATAATTTGTGATAAAAAAAATTTAAAAAGAATTTTCATGATCCCCTAGAGACCTTAGGGATATAATAAAATATGTATTTCATGGTTAATGTTTTATATTTATATTTTTAAAAATCCATTAAATGAATTTTGTCAAAATTGACAGTATTGATATTTTGTAAAAATGATGTTTCATTAAATTATATAAAAATAATATTAATTTTTTAAAATTATACTATAATTTTTATATGGTGTATAATTTTTTAAATTTTTCATTTATGGTTTTATTAAAATCAACTATGTTAGTATTACTCTATTGGAATATTTATTCATTTTTACCGTAGTTAAAATTGAAATAGAATATCATAGGGTTAATTAAAATGAAAAAGAATTAGATTGAGAGAAATACATTTGTAAAGTTTATTGTTTGGTGAAATTTAAAACTTATCACATATAATATTCTAATATATTATATTATTTAGGGTTTTTTATTTTGTTTTATTTTATTATAAATTTATGTTTTTTGGAGATTCAAAATGTGTCCCTTTCCTCAATTATAAAAGGGAACATCCTCCCTCAAAACATCAAATCATATTTTTGGCTCAAACTCGTCCATCCTCTCCACATTTACCTTATCAGCCTCCGTGGTCACATTATGCTGGTTTTGGTATTCTCTAAAAACAATAATTAGAGACATTAAGATGAGATCTATTGGGAGCTTGTCGAAGAGGAGGTAATCTCCTTTACTGACACTATCATGACCATTTATACGTATACTTCCTCTTACAATATTTTTTAAATTATTATGTAATAAATAAATTATCACCTATATAATTATATGTTATTATAGTTATCGAACAACCATATTACACCTTTTATATATCCAATGAAAAATGAAATCATAACGTGTGTTTACGTATTACTTATCGTCTCCACATCGTGGTGTTATATGTTTTTCACCAACACATTAAATGGAGTACTATAATGGTAAAAAAATATATATATATATGATTATAATAAAAATATATTCATTCTGAAGCATTATATATATACCATTCACTTCTATATCATTTCATAATTAAAGGAATGATATCATCGCTCGGGTGTGCGTACGACCTACCGTATCCCTGATCCGATGTGATTCATTATACATGATATCCATTAAATTATAAATGAATAGAATGAGTAAATTTGATATATATTATTAAAATATAATTCTTTAATTATTTAACTATAACCTATCAAGAAGGCTCAAAACATATTTGGAAACACATGCATATGAAAATGATGTTGTTTATACCAGAACAACAAGTTCAAATAAAATGTTATTAACAAACAGATGATAATACGTTCATATATAATATCATAAAAAGGAATATGAATATGAAATTATTTAATGAAATTATTTAAATTATTATACAGGATGCTTGGATACATAAAAATGTAATCACACCAAAGGTAATGGATATTCTTTTAATTATATTATTATCTGAGATTATTTATACATAAGTATATACTAGGAATATCTATTTAATCCATGTTCATGTTTCCTAAATATGTAGTCAAAAATATTAGTTATATCCTTATATTATTGATTGTATTCAATTTTACACATTTTTTATATAATTATTTAATGGTATGAAAGGATTATTTTGTCATTTTTGATATGATATACATTTTCAATTTTTCTCAAACATTTGAGAAGAATGTTGTTGTTAACATATAGAAAATAAACAGATTTTTACATTTCCATAAAACCATATTTCATTTAACTTTAATTACTAAATTTAATTTTTATTTTAAATTAAATTATCTTATGTGAAAATTATATTTCATTTTTAGAAAAGAAAATGTTTTTCAAGAAGAAATGATATTTTCCTCATGATTTAATTTCAAGTGTTCTATAAAAATTATTTTCCATTTAAGATAGAATTATTTAATTGGGTATGTTTCAAGTGCATTATCCATATATTTATAATGATTTTTTGATTTTTATGATTTAATTATATTTATGAAATCAATTTTGAAATTGAATTTGTAATAATGGAATGATATTTAAGAAACCCATTTTTTACCTTTGTGTTATGCAATGATGAATGATTTCAGTTTTTGTGGAAAAAATAAAAATGATTTCATTATGAGATTAGTATGACCTATATCTATATCAAATTCATTTTTTGAAGATTTACATATTAAGATAAATACATGGTTTTAATACGAAATGTCCTAGATTCAGTAATATAGGTCTAGAATGAGGAGTAAGCCCGACTCAGTAATGGACTTTGTCTGCTGTGATGGAAATTCACATGAGGCATGACTAATATAAAATGATTTTATTTTATTATGTGTATGTCACAATATTTCATGTCTTCTGATATATCATTTTTTATTAGATTAATTGATACATATGAACTTTTATGATTTATCCCATGGTATGATATCATGATCTTTTAAATACATGAGAATATTTTCAAATGTTATGTTCTTATGAGTTATGAGTTATGATATGATTGATATCTAACTTTTTCACCCTTATTGAGAATTTGAAATCACCCTTTCTTATGTTTATGTTCCCCTAGATGTGATGAATATTATTAAGTAATATATGTCAAAAATGGATCTAGTTATGAAGAAATAATAGGGATAATATATATATGTCTTATAAAGAAGATGTTATTGATTCCCGTTTTCTAATGAAAGTATACATATAAAGTCTTATAATTGATTTGTTATATTTTTTTAAAATAAATATTTTTTAATTTTGATGTAATATCTATGTGTGTGAATAATGTTTTTTGTAGTTCATATCAGAGGAATGGTATATTTATCCTTTGGAAACTAGGATGAGAAAACATTAGTGACATTCCATAAGAAAGATTTTCTTCTTTTATGATTTATTTCATGACATGATAACACATTATAATCCCCCATATTACAACGTTTTTGTTTAAAAATCCAATTTTTTCACTCATACTGATCATCAGAGCTCAACAGTTCTTGTGTTTTCTTTTCCTCAGGTTATAAATAAATGTTTTAGGATGGATTTCAAAAAGGGGAAGATTATTTTGTTAAAAAATGATGATATTTCACTATAATAGAAGTTTTTATTCCATGTTTGAAAGGTTAAAATCAAATACAGTCATTTGGAGTCACATTATTTAATTATTATGTATTCTGAAAAAATAATGTTAAACACAGGTATGTCCAGAATGGGTCTCTATAGGTTGTATCCATGTGAAGGTTTAGTAAATATTTTGAATCTATTATGTGAAATCATTAGAGTTATTTATAGATATATTTTGTAGGATATTCCAAGGGTGTCATAAGGATAAGTCTATGTATTAGTTACAATTATAGTGTTTTTTTGATAATCATGAATAACCAACGATTTAACCTAAGATATCATAGATTTAAATATTATATGTAATTTACCTAACATATATGTTTTTAATATATGATATATATTTCTAACACATACATTATGATCATATTCAATATCCAGAACAACATATAATAGAGTTAACCATGAATGATTTAGATCTGGAAAGAAATAGAATAATGAAAAATGATTTTCTATTTGGAAATATCATAAAAATAATCATGAATGTTGTTTGATTTTTTGTTATGATGTAGGGGATAAAGATATCATAAATGACATGTGAATGGTATGATAGGTTCAAGAATCATTTTTTTACTAAACTGAAGAATCTAATTGAGATTATTGTTGAGGATCTTTAAGACAATATTCATATTTTATGAATGAATAAGATGATGGATCTTGAGTAATAGATTATGAATAATGTTAGGTGAATGAGATATATATGTTTCATAGTTCAAGTATTTTTGAAATCATTATACATATAAGTGTTTTCACTATATTTTTTTCCTTGAGGATTGGAATGGATATTTTGAATAGTTATTAATTCCTAGAAATGTTATTTAAAGGATTTATGATATACTTAGAAAACACACGATTAATGGAAATGAAACACATAATATGCTCTTTAGGTTACGTTAATGACGTTTTTATAGTGATATGTTGTTTACTTATAAATAAATTGGAAGATACTAGTTTATTGGAACTATTTATTGATTTGATGTTAAGGGGGTTATTCTATAATAGATGAAGTGTTAAACACTTTGGGAATTGTTTAATATATCCAATAATCATTATAAAAGAAAACAATGTTTTCAATTTTGATATATGGTTATTAAGGATTTTACCATAAAACAATAGAATACATGATTTAAGGTGTTCTCAGTTTGGAATGTCATGACCCATCCCATGGGGCCCGCGCTGTGACTACCCTAAGCCCACCTTCCATTTTCCAGGGGCTAGCGACTAACACCGAATGATTTTTCGTTAAAATTGGGAAGTCATTGTCTTTATAACCTGTAACACACAAAACCTATCACACAACATGATATAAACTGATGTAAACACAATAGTAAACATAGTGAGTACAATAAGTAAAAGGGGCAAGAATACAAGCCCAACTGGAATGTACATGGAAAATACGAATTTACAAGATGACTAATAGGTGAAATGCATGTCTTTGATTATCCACCAAGAATCCTTTTAGAAGGTTATGTACAGCTCCCGAATAGCCGTCCATTTGGTTCACCTCATATAACGTCCACCTCTCAGCTACCTCATGCCCTGGTACTCTCGTCCTCAGTCAGTACTGTCCATCGTCAGCACCAAACACAACAAGGTGTGGGAATATCATTTATAGGTGTGAGTATAACGATACTCCGTATGGACCCCGAGACGCTCAAGTTCCCAAAAAATTCACAATGGTTAAACCACAAAGCGTGAAATCTAATGAAAACCCTAACTAGGCATATGCCCTTACGTATACCAAAGTTAACAAGTATACCCATCTCAATCATGAAGAAACATAGAGTCCAACTCAAAAGCATAAATCACTACTGCTCCACAAAGGAAAAACACCACGAAGGTAAGTACCACACAGGTACACCACACAGAAGAATACCACAAAGGTGTTGACTCAACTCACACCAGGTATTTCTTTAGTAAAGTAGTAGAGATAATTAGATGTATCTACTGAATCATCTTACTATGTTAAGAGGCTCTGTTGCTAATCCACACAGGATCACTCAGTGCTGACCCACAGGGGATCTCTTGGCGCTGACCCACACATGATTTCTCAGTGCTAACCCACATAGCATCGCTTGGTGTTGACCCACACAGTATAGCTCAATGTTGACCCACATAAGATCTCTAGGTGCATACCCACAAAGGATCGCTCGGTACTGACCCAGACATGATCACTATTCATTCTTCACATCACACCCAGCTACTGGGTTCTGAAACTAGGCTTTCTCATCTCCGGGAGGGTCCGATCCTCATGCCACTGATCGATATTACTACTACCTCAGTATATTATTAGCCTTTTACAGTTGAGGCCCCGGTTGGATTTGTGTTTGATCCAACCTGAACGTACCCTAACATTTTCCAAATATCATGTGAGGTATACCAAAAGGATGAGCTCGCTCTATGTATTACAACTCCAATGTTATGGTCGATAGAGTGAAAAGATCACAGCTGGTCCGGGTCCAGTCTGACCTGGTTGGAATGACCCATCCCATCCCAGCAGGGGCTGACCTGACCCGGTGTTGGTCAACCCAGCCTGCTGGTTCCGGGTCGGCTCTCATTGGGTCTGACCCTACCTATGCTGGGCTGAACGGGGGACATAGAACGACGTGAGGCCACGAGTACGGTGCGGAGGCTGTGAGGGCGGTGAGGCCATGGGTATCGTGAAGGTCTGCAGGACGACGAAGCCACTGGTGCCATGAGGCCAGTGGACGAAGAGGCCATGGAGGCAGCTGAAGGCCTCACGGTGGTGAGGCCTCATGGGAGGCAGAGGTCAGTGAGGTGGCGTGGTCGTGGGGTGGAGGGGAGGGCCACTGGGCGACGCGGAGGGCCACGGGTGGCGAGGCCTTGGGGAACATGAGGTGGCAAGGTCGTAGGGTGGCAGAGACCACAGAGCTACTGAGGCCACAGATGGTGTGAGGCCGCGGGTCGGAAGAATCCAGGGGCTACGCGGTGGCAATGAGGCGGCACTTTTGAACCCTCGCCTTCATAGAAACCGGCAGTTGTGCCAGTCACAATTCTCATTCACCACCAAGGATAGTTGCGGTCCTCCTCCATCGTGATGATCACAAAATTTAATAACAAGATTTGCCGATAGATCAGGCCATGTCTTTTTGGTCTACACTCTCTACGTTAGAGCGGTAGAAATAGACTATAATCTCTTCCGGGTTTTACGATGAATTATCAGGAACTCGTAAGGGGAAGAAATTAAAACAACCACCAAAAAATTTCCACAATGATTATTCCCAAACCCGACAATGAAATCATTTGAGAATCAACTAGTTTGAGAGATGATCAATGTTCTTTTATAAAGGGAAGAACATGTAAATATATAACCATACAAAACTAAACTCCTACTTTGGAGAATTTTCGACGTAGGTCGCGATGAAATAGTTGAATTCTTTGGTGATAGGAGGACGTCGGCGACATTGATGTTTCCTCAATTGTCGGATCATTGTCATTGATGATGTTCCTCATCGTCTTGAGAGTTATTCTTTGTGGAGGGTGTTCTTCATTGGAAAAATAATTCATGGTAGGAGAGAATAATCCTCTAAAACGTTCTCCTCTCCCAATTACACCAAAATGTGAAAATATCCTCTTGTTAATATAAGTTTATGAAATTAATAGTTTGGAAGAATTAAACGTTGGAAAAATTAATTTTACCTATTTGTCATAATTATTTGTCTCCAATTAGTGGGAGGAAAGGATTAATGGGGGGTTGAGTGGTTTCTCGCTCATTAAGAGGGGTCGGGTGGTCCCCACCCCTAAATTCAAAGTGGGGTTTAGTTCAGGTGGTCATAAAATCTAAACATCCACATGAGAGGTTTAGGCTCGGGTGGTCTCCACCACCATAACCCTTGTTAAGGGGTTGCAAAAAACAATATAAATATGTTAACATTTTTATTTATTTCATTCATTCACGAAAGGAAGGAAAACTATCTTTCACTCTCAACCCATTGTGGTTGAGGTGAAGGTCTCTTTAAACAAATACTGGTGATGCGAGATCAACGTTGCCCGCCGATTGCAATTCCGAGCACCGGTTGAAAAGTTAGAAAACCCCACTCATACATTTACTGAATGTACCCAAAATAATGTTCCGAAATTTATTCCGAGCACACTGGGCCGCGGAATCACATGCCCTCAATTTTCACAAACTCGTTAAATTCCCAAATATTTAAAAACTATTACATGGAAATTATAGGGCATTACATTCTACCCACCACAGGGCATTGCATCCACAAAATACACATCATGAAACTAGAAAAACAATTGGGGGTACTGGGCATGAATCTGAGCCTCCTCATCCCATGTGCTCTCCTAGAGGTTCTCATGTGGCCAACGAACGTGTGCCAAAGGTATCGACCGCCCAAAAAGGGCCTGATCCTTTCGATCCTAAATCTAAACTGGAACCTCTATAGAAGTTTCCCCATCATCGCGTCCACCTCTCGATGATCCATTACATGGGAAGGGTCATTCACGTTTTTCCTTATCTAGGATACGTGGAAGACGTCATGCACCCGGTGCAACTGAAGTTGAAGAGATAAGTGGTAATCCACCTATCCAACTCTACTGAGGACCTAATGGGTCCAATGAACCTTGGAGATGACTTGCCACCATGGCCAAATTTCCGCAAACCACGTCGGAGGGATACCCATATAAAGACATGGCTCACCA
Source organism: Viscum album (assembly GCA_963277665.1). Lineage (NCBI taxonomy): Eukaryota > Viridiplantae > Streptophyta > Magnoliopsida > Santalales > Viscaceae > Viscum > Viscum album. Next base: position 323,493,209 of record OY728152.1, on the reverse strand, counting down.
TCCTCCATCTCTAGAGGTCTCTATCTTCTGTCAGCATAAGAATTTTTCCTACTCTATATAGTCTTCATCCGCACCTGGATGATTTTCACTTTCTCTGTGGAAGCCCATACCATCTCCAGTCCCACTAGTGCTGACTCCCCTTGGATAGTCCAAAACAAAGGTGACCTGCAAGGTTTCTCGTACAACACCTCAAAAGGTGCCATCCCAATGGTGGAGTGATTGATTTTTTTGTATGAAAACTTCACCAAAGGAAAGTGACCCTCAATGTTGTGACCGAAGTTGAGGACGCAAGCCTACAACATGTCCTCGAGGTTCTGAATGGTCCACTCAATCCATCCATTTGTCTGTGGATGGAAGGAAGTACTCAAATGAAGATGCGTCCTGAAAGCCTCCTACAACATCTTCCATAGCCAGGAAGTAAAATGTGCTTCATATTTAGAGATAATAGTCGAGGGTAATCCATATAGCCACACAATATTTTTATCATAGAGTTTTCCCAAGCTCTCTATTGATCTATTATCTCTGATCGGTAGGAAGTGGACCGACTTGGTGAGTCATTCGATGATCACCAAAATTATGTCATGTCCTTTGAATATATGTGGATGTCCTATTATGAATTCCATGTATATTCCATCCCACTTTCACTTTGGGACCTCTAAAGGCTGAACCAAGCCTCGTGGTACCCGATTCTTTGCCTTCACTTGCTGACAAGTAATCCATCAAGAGGCAGACTCTGCTACTGCTTTCTTCATTCCCACAACCAGTTCTGTCATTGGAGATCCTGGTATATCATATCCACTCCTGGATGTACCACTAGAGGGGAATCATGAAACTCTCTCAAAACATCCTCTTCAAGAGATACTGGTACCATTTTACATCCTCTAAATACGATGATGTGGTACCCACCTTCAAAAAATCCATCAGGTGCATGTCTTGCAGATATTTGAGCCTGTCGTGTCTTGTAGTCAGTGTCCCCATGCAGCGACTCCCTAACTAATTGAAAAGGTGGTGGATGTATTATAATAAATTGAAGAAAATGCACTCCATCTCAATCCACAAAGGATACCAGCAAAGTGGCCAGCTACTCCGCCACCTCACCCAGTAGATGTATACCAGACCTCCTGCTGAGTGCATCTGCTACAATGTTCCCCTTCCCAAGAGTATATATTATCATGATGTCATAGTCAAGGAGGAACTCAATCCAACATCACTGTCTCAGGTTTAGGTCTTTCTAAGGGACTATATACCTGAGAATATTTTGATCATAGTAACCTGTAAAATGTTCACCAATCAGATAGTGTCACCACATCTTCATGGCGAAGACCACTACTGCTAACTCCCGATCATTGGTAGCATAGTTCTTCTCTTGCTGTCTTAGCTGTTGAGAAATATATGTGATAACTTCTCGATTATACATTAGGACACATCTGAGACTAGTCCCTGCTGCATTTCAGTAAAATACATACCCTATGCCCTCCTCTGATAGCCTCATGATAGGGGAACTATTCAGCATATACATCAGTTCCTGAAAACTCAGCTCGCATCTTTCTGACCACAAGATGGGTTTCCCATTCTTCTTCAATGCTAATAGTGGTGTTGTAGATCTGTAGAAATATACTCATATCTCTTGTAGTATATGGCCAAAACTAGGAAACTCCTTACATCTGATACACACTTGGGTGGCTCCCAAGAAGGTACCTACTCAATCATCACAGTATTCACTGAAACTCCAGCCTCTGAGATGATGTTTCCCAGAAAGTTAACCTTTCTAATCCAAAACTGGCACTTCGAGAGCATACCATAAAGCTGGTGTTCTCATAGTGTGTTCAGTACTACTAGTAAATGATTGGCATGGTCCTCTTCAATATCCGAGTAGATCAGAATGTTGTCGATGAAGACTATTACAAAGTGATCAAGGTGTGGCTGGAAGATATAGTTTGTGAGTCCCATTAACTCTTCTCGATCGTTGGTTACACCGAATGGAATAACCAAGAACTCATAATGGTCGTATGAGCATCCAAAGGTCGTCTTCTTCATATCCTCGTCTCGTACTCTGAGCTGGGGATAGCCTGATCTGATGTCTATCTTTGTGAACCACTCTACTCCCTTCAACTGATCATAGAGGTCATCAATCCTCTAATGTGGGTAACTTTTCTACATGATCACCTGTTTCAGGCACCGATAGTCAACACATAGTCTTAATCTCCCATCCGCCTTCTTGGCAAGCAAAATCGGGGATTCCCAAGGAGAAACACTAGGCCGAATGAACCCTTTCACCTGTAAGTCCTCCTGTTGTACCCGTAGCTCACGAAGCTACACATGATATGTACAATATGCTGGTGTAGATATCGGTGTCGTCCCGTTTTTCATGTTATTGTAAAATTCCACCTCTCTTCTTGGAGGTAGACTCAGATTATCATCAGGGAAGACATCTGTGTACTGTTCCACCACTAATGATTAACTCAGACACTCCACATCAACTAATCTGAGGGTAAGGCTAGCCAACTGATTAGTGATTAGCTGCACTATCTTCTAGTTAAGTCCTTCAAGTGCTTCATAGCCTTCCTTCTCGTCGGTGAAGGTATACCTGGTCTCATCCATGCTGACACACCACACAGTGAGCCTAATGCAGTCTATCTGAGCATGGACTGTAGATAACCAGTCCATACCCAAGATGACATCGTAAGGCCTCAACGAGAAAACTAGGAGAACCCAGCCAAAGCTCTCACTTCCCTGTGTAAGATCACACTGCCGGAAACAGTGGGTAATCCTTGAATCTTCTCCCATAGGTGTCTCTAGCCATAAGGATCAGACCAATGACTTTGTCAGAATCTCCGAGCTCCGAATGAGGGTAGATGAAATAAAATAATGATAAGAACCTGTGTCTATTAGTACTACATCTAAGGTGGGGTAGAAATAGATCGTAGCTCATATCCTCTCTGGAGTGCCTTTGTCTTAGGACTCAGCTTCATGGAGCTATGGTCGCCCCTGTGCACCTTTTCCCTCAATCGGGGTGGACCTCCTAGTGGTGGAGGTTACTTCTCGAATCGTCACCCACCACTAGATGCACGGCCAGCTACTCTGCCACGTTCACCTACTCCCTAAAGACATCCTTATTCGGCCCTATGTCTCGTCCTGGGAGGTCCTTCGACCATATTCTGATCATCCATACGTCAGGTCGGATAGTCATGAGCCATGTTACCCTGCTCACCGCATGAGTAACACTATCCGCTCCTGGAATGACTAGCTCTACCTCGGGAGCCCAGAAAAATCGTCCCTAAATCCTACTATCGACAACTGTAGGTCTAGTCCTCTTGGACCTCTACAACATCTATCTGCATCTAGCTGTATAAGACTCTTATACGTGACATTCAGTGGGGGGTCTCACTACAGGTGATTGCTCAGCAAGAACAAACTCCACTAAGAGGGACTGTTCTAACACCCCCTCCTGCGTCGGGATGCTAAGAGCAGTCATTGAACCCATGATCTATATTCTGAGCCCCTGCTCGAAGGTTCGGTCCCTAAATAATGGGTCCTCCACCATATCAGTGGAGTAGCATGAGAGTTTTGTGAACCTCACTGAGTACAAATCTACAGTCATGTTTCCCAACTATAGATGAATAATCTCTTATATGCACACTGCGTGAGGTTTTTCCGGTACAAAATCAGCTCGAAACTGGCTCTCGAAGACAGCTTAGAGAAGCTTCACATCATCATGAACTTGGAGCATCAATATCTACCATATTCTTTCCTATACTTGTAGAAGGCAGGAAGAAAGGATCACCATGATATCATCTAGTGTCCCAACCAGTCAGAAAACTCTCACCACGATCTCCAGGGAATCCTCAGCCACTTATGGGTCCGTCTCTCCCCTGATCCTGGGTGGCCTATGGCACTGGAACACCAGAAACACTCTGGAGCAGCATGCACCCTCTGATACTGGGGCTTGTGTCATCGGTGGCGCAATGTGTAATGGTACCACTGGTGCCTCTACTGGAAGAGGGCCCTATACCGAGGCCTCGTCACTCAGTGGGATATCAGGGAATACTACTCTCATAACCCCAGCTGGCTATCTACATGGAGGAATCCAAAAAAGAAATATGTGTGACATAGTATATATGTTATACCTGGTGAGATGACTCAAATGATCACAAAGAAAACCTTTGAAAACACACACACAATCAGTTTTTTCGTGCACTGTGTGGGAAATCAGAAGTCAGGGTCCTGGTGCATGGATATGTCGACTGCCATACCAACACTGGATTTCATAAACTGATAACCACACTCACTACACATAACACTATTGCTGTTAAAATGAAATATCAGAATCATATGTTCTACGATAGAACCGACTCCTCTAATATCAATTTGAAATGACCCGTCCCCTGGGGCCCGTGTCGTGACTACCCCAAACCCGCCTTCCATAGGATAGGGGATAGTGACTAGCACCGAAGGCATATTCATTAAAAGTGGGAAGGCATTTCCTCTACAACCAGCGACACCCACAAATAAGAACAAAGAATGATATAAACAAAAGTAAAAAGAATATTAAACAGAGTAAGTATAGTAAGTAAAAGGGGTTGGAATACAAACCCAACATTAAAGTACAAGGAAAAATAGAAACTAAAAGACTGTTGATATGTGAAAAGATGCTCCTGGATTGTCCACCATAAATACTATAGGATGGGAAGGTACAACTCTTGAACATCCATCTCTGTGGTTTGCCTCGTCTAACGTCCACCACTAAGAATCCTCAAGTCCTGGTACTCTAGTCCTCATTCAGCGTTGTCTGTCATCTACACCAAACATAATAGGGTGTGGGAATAACCAGTGCAGCGATGAGTATAACGATACTCATTAGGGACCCTGAGACCATCAAGGTCTCACAAAATTCATAGAGGCTAAATCACAATGCATAAAATAAACTGTCAACCCTACTTAGGTATATTCCCATTCATATACAAAAGATATAAAGTATACCTATCTCAATATATGAGGAAACATAGAGTCCAACTCAAAATACCAAATCTCAACTGTTCCACAAAGGATGGAACACCTTGAAGGTAAGTACCACATTGGTACAACACACCAAAGAATACAACCAAGTTACTAACTCAGCTCACACCATGTATATCTTAGGTACAATAGTAGAGATGATTAGATGCAACTACAAAATCATCTTACTATGTTAACATGCTATGCAGCCGACCCATACAGGATCTCTCGGTGCTGACCCACACCAAATATCTAGGTGCTGACCCCCAGAGTATTGCTCGATGCTGACCCACACAGGTTCTCTCGGGGCTGACCCACACAAGATCGCTCGATGTTGACCCACACAGGATCACTAGGTGCTGACCCACAATGGATCACTCGGTACAAACCCATACATGATCACTATTCATTCTTCATGTCACATCCAACTACTGGGTTCCTGTACTAGGCTTTCTCATCTCTGTAAGGGTCCACATCTCAATCCAATAGTAGATATTCCAATTTATATGAAGTCCCATGATGAAGTAACCCATAGGAACGTAATGTCATAGGGGTCTCAACGCAACATATGGGGTGTCAATCAGCCGCCCGGTCTATATGTTATTAGAATTTTAGTTCTGGGGGCCTAGTTGGATTCGTGTCTGATCCAACCTGATCATACCCTAATATTATCCAAATCTCATGTGAGGTATACCAAATGGATGGTCTCTCCCCAAGGTTTATAGTACCATTGATGGTTTGTCAAACAGAAGCTTGGTGCCAATGTTATGGCCGAGAGAGTGAAATTCTCGTAGCTGGTCCGGGTCCTGTCCGACCAGGCCTAGGCCGACCTAACTTGGCCAGGGCCGACCTACCCCGGTTTGGGTTGACCTAGCCCGCTAGGTCTAGCTCGGCCCGCGCTGGGTGTTGCAGGGGTGGCGGAGGGAGCAAGGCCGTGAGGGCGACGTGGACGCCGCAATGGCGGCGAGGCCGCGGGGGACGAAAAGGGACACTGGGTTGCGGGGCCACAAGGTTGTAGGATGGTGTTTCCCCAAGAAGGTGAGTACGTGGGGCTAGAAGAGGTCCACAAGGGGGAGAGGCTGTGGGGGCGGTGGAGGTCCACGAGGAGGCGAGGACGCGGTGCGTCGTGGAGGGCCGCTGGGAGACGAGGCATCGGGGCGCCACAGAGGGCCACAAGTGGTGAGGCCACGAGGGCCGCGGAGGGCCGTGGGGGGCCACAAGGTGATGAGACCATGGGGTGGAAGATGCCGCATATGGTGCGAGGCTGCGAGGTGGCAGAGGCTGCCGATGGTGCGGTGGCCACGGGCGGTGCCATTGCGACGTCGGCTTCGTCGCAGCCGATGGGGGTGCCGGTCGCCATTCCCGTGCCCCACCAAGGTTGGTTGGTGTCATCCTCCATCGTGAAGAAAAAATAATTAAACATAGGATTTTTAGAGAGGTCATTCCATGTTTGTTTGGCCTACACCCTCCGTGTTAGAGCTGTAGTAAGAATCTATAATCCCTTCCTGTTTTTACGATGAATTATCAAGAACAGGTAAGGGGAAGAAATTGAAACAACCACCCAACAACCACCCGCAATGATTATTCACAAACCCACAAAGGAAATCAACCACGGATCCACTAGTTGGAGAGATGATCCACATTCATTGTTTTAGAAGTGGAGAACATGGGAATATATAATCATATACAACGGAACCCCTAACTTGTAGATTTGTTGACGGAGGTCGCGAGGAAAGAGATGAAATCTTTGTGGATAGACGGATGTATGTGATGTCAGTGTTTCCTCAATTGTCAGTTCATTGTTGTTGATGATATTCCTCATTGGCGTGAGCATTCTTCATTGGGGAGGACAATATTCATTAGATAACGCATTCTTGGTAGTAGAGAATAATCCACCAAAATGTTCTCCTCTCACAATTCCACCAAAATATGAAACTAGCATCCTGTTTAATTTATGTTTATCAATTTAAATGTTTGTGACAATTAATTGTTGGAAATATTTTTGTATAAATTTGGAATAATTAATTGGATCCAATTAATGGGAGGAAAGGATTAATTGAAATATGAGGTGTTTATACCCCATTAAGAGGTGTCGGGTGGTCCCACCCCTAAATTCATATGGGGGTTAGTTCAGGTGGTCTACACCACTAAACATCTACATGGGATGTTTATGCATGGGTTTTTCACACCACCATAACCCATGTTGTGGGGTTTCAACAAATTAAATAAAAATGGTCACATTTTAATTTATTTAATTCTTTCACAAAAAACACAGAAACTAACTTTCAATCTCGACCCACCGTGATCAAGGTTAACGTCTCATTACATGAATATGTGCACTATGAGTTCTACGGTGCTCTCAAATTTCAATTCCATGCACCGGTTCAAATGCTAGAAAACCCCACTTGTATGTTTAATGAACGAACCGAAAAAATGTTCAGAAATTCATTTCGGGCACACCGGGCCTCGGAATCACACACGGTAAAATTTCACAGACTCGTAAAATTCCAATATATTTATAAAATAATTAATGGATATTCTGGGTCTCAACACAAAATTTGACTAATAAGAGGTATGTTCTGATATGTGGGGAATAAATGTTAAGATGAGTTAGTGAACCTTTTTCTATGGTTTTTTATTTTAATCCTTCAAAAGGATTGTCAGGTTATCAATTTATGTAATGTTTATATTAATCATTAGATTCTATTCTTTAGAATAATTTATTATTTCACCATAGGTGAAATTAGACATATTTGATAAATTGTGCTAAGATTTATGTTGTGATAATGGTGGATGGAATGACATATCATTCGATTAATGGATTGAATGATATATTAATTCTTAAGGAATGAAAAATTAAACAACATTTCATTGAATAAGAGATAAATTGGAAATTTTTCATTGACCAACCAATGATGTTATTTAGCTGAAATCATGTAATTATAGCTTCTCTTAAAAATTATTCTATATTATTAAAATGGATCATGAAGTAAAAGGGTATCATATTATCATTATTTTTATGATATCTATGAACTCTTTCACAGATCATTAATGTATGATTATTTTAAATTTAACTTTCAATAGATCTCTCACTTTCTTATGATCAGTTTCATTTATCAATCTCAATGAATATTCATGTTTTTCCTCCATGCACAGATATTCAACTATATTCTCCTATGTAGAGACCATGTCATCATTTACAATCGGGATATTTTATTTTCTAACTATTCCATTTTTAGAAGGAAGTATTAATCTTCATTTTTATGATGACATTTTCTATGAATGAAACCTTTGTGTATTAATAATTTAATTAGCTAGATGAATTTTGAGGGAGATATTCATTTTATGGGGGTAAAATGTAAGACCCCATGATTTTTATAATACCAATTATTTTTAATTTATTTGATATCTTGGGATATATGGTACAATGTGATTAACTTGTGGTACATGTAAAACCATCTTTGCTTTCAGTGTCCACAACACTATGATTGGCATGGGTAGCACACAATTTCTAGTTACTTGTATAGATTTCATTTTAAATAGTACTAATTTTGTTTGATCAAATAAATGTTATTATATTTCATTATAACAAATCCATTATAATGGCTTATATTGAAAATTTTAAGTAAATTATGAATACATTATTTACCCATGTTTATAAAATTAATTATATGGTGAGAAATTAATTATAAATAAAAATAAAACCTTTTCATTAAAAGGAATGTTTTTTTGAAAATACTATTTAAATTTAAATTATTGAGTTAATAATAAAATAACTATTTATGGATTTGATTAATGATATATATATATATATATAATATATTAAATATATTTATTAAAATTATTCTTATATATTTTAAAGACCTGATATAAGAACAAATTCAATTTTTAGATAATATACGTATTATTAAAAAATGTGTTGTTTATGACATTTTGAGGGTGCAAAATTTTTAAATATAATTTTGACAAATTTTTATATAATTTTTGGACAAAATAATGTAATTGTTATAAACTGGTAGTATAAAAATTTACTTTTGATTAATTTTTTGGTTTTTTATGATAAGATTCATTTTTTGAGGAATAATGAATAATAGATTTTAATATTATTTTAAGGTATCATCAAGGAAAAACTTGGTTATAGATAATTTTTAAATTTTAATTTGTTTATTTTAATAGAAAATAGTACAAATATGGGTTTTAAATGGATTTTATAAATTATTTTATTATAGAAACATATTTTCTAAATGAAATTTTTCATAAAAACTATTTTTCAAGACATTTTATCGGTTTTTTTAAAAAAATTTAATAATGAAACATATGTTTATATAATTTTAAAAAATTGATGAAAAAATCATATTATATAGATCTAATTTTTAATGTATTTTCACTTATTTTTTTAAAATATTTATAGTAACATTAATATATTTTGTTACAACGTAAAAGGTTAAATTGTGTAATTTTTGTTTAAAATTTATAAAGACTATAAGTCGACCTTAAAATGAAAATATTTTATATTATGAATCAAATTACATCCTAAATAGTTTGGGATCAAAATTATGTAATTTAATGGAAACTTTTCAGTGAAAATTACTTTAAAAATATTTAAATCAGAGAAAGACCCAAAGTGTCATTTTCATTGTCTTTAAAATCAATTATGTGTCTAGATGGGGAAAGATTCTATTATTAATTAATGTAAATGATAATTTTGAACTTACGATATATATATTCATTATTATAATTTATTTTTATTGTTTTGGACCACTTGGGTGGAATTATGATATTTATATTGCTTTATTTATTAAATTTTTAATGATGTCACATTTATCTTTTAATAAGTAAATAATTTTTAATACATTTCTATAAAAAATAAAAAATTGACTATAAAAACTAATTTGAATTAAATTTTATAATTTATTATGTTTATTTTGATTTAATTTTTTAGAAATAATTAATTTTCTAAATGACTTATACATTGATGGTGAAAATATTATTTTATTCATGAAAAATCAAAAAAAAAATTATATTAAATTGATAATAAATATTAAAAGACTGAAATATTAAAAATTATTATTTTTTAGTATATATAAACCAAAATGATCCTAGGGTCAAATTATTGACCATTTGGAGCCACACAGAATAGATTATGACACTTATAATATGTTATCAAGATTAATTTTAAAGTTGACATATTCATGTTTTTATTAATATAAAATATGATAATTTATATATCTAATGAATTTTCTATATGACTTTGACCCCTTAGGGATATAATAAAATATTTTTGATGAGGATAAGATCTTATCTTTCCATTGTTAAGAATCCAATAAATGGGTAGTGTCAAAATTGTCACTATTGATATTTTTACATGACAATGTTCTATTCAATTATTTAAAAATATTAATACATTTTAAAAAAATATTGAATAATTATAATATTTTATAAAATGTTATATTGTATTTATTTATTTTCTAATTGACATAAAATATGTAAATATTTAACTCTGTTAATATTGTAATATTTTTACCCAGGTTAAAATAATGTAGAACAACTAAGTGAAAAATTAAAATGATTAGTATAAATATATTAAAAAATGTATCTAAAATTTATCGACTGATTATATTATAACCTTCTCTCATAGAATTTCTAATATGATATTTTTGAGTTCTTTTATGTGTTTTAATTTTATTGTAAATTTATATGTTTAGAGATTCCAAATCAACCCCTCACCAAAATTGTAAAAGGGCACACCCTCCCTCTCAACTTCACATCATTTTGAGACTTCAATCTCTACTATACCCCTCACATTTCCCTTATCAAATTTATTTTTCACATTATAATGGATCTTTTATTATCTAAAGACCATCTCTAGTTCCATTAAGAGGATATCTCGAGGGAGATTATTGAAGAAGAGGTAATATTCCCTACCGAATCATTCAAACTTATTTATTATTATAATTCCTATTCATTTGTTGTTTCCATAATACGTAAAGAAATCTAGTATCACTAATACACTAATAATTTATTATTTTGAAAAATCATATTCCACCTTCTACTCATCCAATAAATAAGAAAATTACCATACATGCATACGTGTAGTTTACCATCTCCACACTAGGGGTAATCTATTTTTCACCATGAACTTACATTGATGGATGTAAATATTGAAATAATAACTATATATGAATATAATATCATGATATTGATTTGTTAATATTATATAAAACATCAACATTAATAAAATTCAATAGTTTTGGGAATAATATCATTACTCATGCGTAGGTACAACCTACAGTCTCAATGACGCTATGTGATTCATTCAACATGATCTTCATTAATGAATAATTAATTAAATGTATAGAATTAATAAGTTTGATATATATTTTATAAATATAATTTTTAAATGCTATAACTATAACCTTAGAAGATGAACATGGTCTTATTTGTCAAAACATGCTATAAAAATGAAAATGTTAATACAGGATGGACGAGTAACACTGTTATCAAACTATGCGTAATAATTTGATCAAATATAATATAATCAAATGGAACATTATCTTGGGTTATGTTAATGAAATTATTTATTCCCATATATAGTATGTTCAAATGTTTATGATGGAACTCAAATCTAAGGTAAGGGATAATTTCACAATCTCATTCTGATTTGAGATTTTGTACCTATATATTTATTGTGGTGTACTTTTTCCCCGTGTTCATCTTTCTGAAATATGTATTCCAAAATATTAATTGATTTATATTATAATTTTTGAAGTCAATTTTACTAATTTTTTAATTTCTATTAAATAGAGTGTATGTAATAGTTTTTTTCCTACATGGTACTTTTATACTTTTCTACCCAATGTTTAAGAATAATTTTTTTTAACATATAGGTAATGAAATTATTTTTAATCTTTTATGACGCCTTATTACGTAAAATATTCCTTTACATGTTTTCAATGTTTTTTTCAAATTAATTATTTTCTTTTCAAAATTTATGGTGTTTTATAAAAATAAAACAGTTTTTAAGAGGAAATGATATTCTCTTAAAGAATTAATTTCATGTGTTTGGTCAAACTAATTTTCATTTTATGTTGAAATTATTTAATAAGGATAAATTTCTACTGTATTGTTCCAATTATTCATATTGGTTTACTATTTTTATGATAGAATTATAATTGTGAAATCCATATTTTTACAGGTATTATGTTATGATGAAATTATGTTTAAGAAAAACATTTTATTCTTTATTATATGATTAATGTTTTATGGTTTTGTGGAATATGTAAGAATGATTTCGTTATGAGATGGGTGGGAGCTATATCTTCCTTTGATGCATTGTGTATCCTGTGGATGTAAGTCCACCGTATTATTATTCAATTATAATGGTAAATGTAAGAGTGATATGGTAACAATTTCCTAAGGCACGTATGTGAATTTAGAATAATATCAAATGAGTTTTTATGAAAACTTTTTTATTGGTTTTCATGTTTTCACTGGACTAATGATTTAATTTCTTTATGTCATTTTCAATGATTTTATGATAATACCATATTTTAATATTTTTTTTTACATTTCTGAAGATTGGAATGGGGAATTAATATGTCTTGTTAAATTAATTGAAGTTATATCTGAAATATAAGTCAATTAATTTTCTAAAATCTAACCTAATTTCTTTTCAAGTGTATTCTTCATAATTGTTCATCGATTCCATCCTTGACTATATACTCCATTAAATCATGTGTAAAACATTTAAAAACATAGGAGAAGAACAAAAATCTCAGTAACGAATACTAAAATTATGAAAAATATTATCCTTGAGAAGACCTGTAAAACATGAATACATTATCATTAATAATACACTTCATCATAAAGATGTAGTAAATACTCATCAGGGAATATAAACTCATTGATTATAATTTTTTTAATCAAAATATTAAAACAAAAACCATTGAAAACACATTTAACTTATAAAGGTATCTTGGGACATAATCAAACTTAAATGGAATAACTATACGGTCTACATCCACACATATCACTCTTACAAATGGAATAACCATATGACCCATATCCATAATAATGTATTTGAGGTTATAAAATAACCACACATCCTTGATTTATCATAGAACCCCCCATATTGTTTTAGCACATAACCATCCATATTTGGTTTATCAAAGAACCGCATATCAAATGTGTAAGTACCGATATATAATCATAACACATAAAAGATTACAATATTCATCATTTAACACAGTAAAAATTATTTTCAATTATAAGAATTAATTTCAAAATACTAGAATAGTTAATCCAATTTCAAAATTATTTCCAATACAAGATAACCAAAGCAATGAATATTGGATTTTTTCCCATTTCGAAAACATTATGGAATATATAAGAAGCTAAATGTCAAAAAATAGTTATAGCGGGAAGAGAAATCATTGTCTCCATATACATTTTAAAAATTACTTTTTTTCATTTTGAAAAAAATTAAATTCTTCATATAAAAATATTCTTCTTGAAAAACAGTGAATGAAATTAATATATAGACAAAAAATATCATGTTTAATCTTTTTATATTGATATTCATGAATATAAAAATTAATATTGTAAATAATAGAATTGATAATTACATATTAAAAAGTACAGTGTGTCCCATTCCACATTGAACATTTAAATATTAGTCTCTATGAATTAATAAATTTAACAAAATAATAGGTATATTTATTAAATACTCTTCCCTAAATATATGCTCATTGCAAACTATTTTTGTAGTAAAAATTTTATCATAAAATCTATAGAAAGAAACATATGACATATAGAGGTAACATGGGACATATTAATACTTAATAACAATAACAATATGGTCTAATTCCACAAATATATCACCTATAAATGTAATATCCATACAACCAACATCCATACACAATGAAATGTAGGTTATAACCAAACCACCCATCTTTGGTTTATCACAGAACAACTCATAATTGGTTTATCACATAACCACCAATATTTGGTTTATTACATAAACAACCTTCAAATTTCCATTCACATTTATATAATCATAACACATGTAATATTTCAATTATCAACATTTTATCCATCAATCAAAAAAATAATTTCATGATATTTTAATATTCAATCCATTTCCAAAACAATTTGAATGATTTAATTAAGATTTTATTAAATCAAAATGTCTTATACCACTAGGAATTTATTTAAAGAAATTTAAAATTTAAATCCTTAATTTACATATAAATAAATTACTAAAACCCAATTTTAAAATATGAACATGAAATATAAAAAATTTTCAAAATAATTTTTTTTAAAATTTGAAACGATTTTTTAGTTTAAGAGTCCCTTACTACTTGAGAAACACTTGAATACAAATCATTAATGAATAACATTAAATAAAAGATTAAATATCAATAAAATATAATAATTTCTAATATAACATGTCAAAATGGTTGTATATACACCTTATAGGACAATAAAAGTGCATAACATCCTGATATGCCTCAGTGAATGGGGATTGAGATGAAGTCCCATAACTTGAGTCTAAATCATCTCATACATTTTTTATCTTCTTAAAATAAAAACGTAGGTAAATTTATATTTGCTTGAGAAAATTTTTCATGTTTAATATTAATTTTATATAACCTTTTATCTCATTAAAATAACTATATAATTATTCAAGATCATATAAGAAGTTTTGTCATTATTCGGTACATTAGTTGGAAATTAATTTTTTATGATGTCAATAATATATTTCATCATAATTCTATCATAATATGAATATTATTCATTGAATAATAGTTTTATACATAAATTATACCTTCAAATCCATTTATTATATATTGATATGATAAAATAACAACATCAAAATCATGGATATGATAAATGGTACGTACGAAAGGGTAATATTTCCCATTATTCATTGATCATTTTTGGAATGAATTATATTATTATTTTATCATCATAAAGAGATCATAGAACTATTCATATCCTATTATCCATTTAAACATACTTACATATATCATACAAGTGATGTAGTTAATAAAAATTCAATCGCACTGCTTCATGGAGGTTATAGTTCACACGTACTCACAAAAAAATTAATCATTTTTATGTGCTTTGAAAGCAACAACATAATTGATATATTATTACATTAATGTGATTAATATTCCATAAATATCACATATTTACATTTAATTATATCATTAGATCTTTTCTTTAAAAATTTTGATGAATAATTAACTATATTACTTCGCATGGTGGTAGTCTGTCATACACATGAACAGCAATTTCATTTAATATTTGATTAAATTAGGGATTGGTTAAAGTGATGATATTAATATAATAAAAGAATTGTATATTTTTTTACTATATTTATTATTTCATAATGGTTTATGGATATTTTACAATGTGGGATAATGAATAATATATAATTATATAAATAATAACAATACATCTTCTTTAGGTGATCACCTTTGAAGAACACATTAACACTTCTAAGAAGGGTGCTCTGCCTAAATTAGATTCTCAAGAATGTGGGGGTGGATTTTAGGATGGATTTTGGGTAGATCTTAGTCAAAACAAAAGGATATTGATGTGTCAGTAATAGAGAAGAGTGGGATCCTTTTTGATTGAGTGGGGAGGGGTACCATTGGAAATTCTAAAAATATTAAATTCAAATAAATTAATTTTTAAATCTATATGTCTTGAAAATTAGTTATGTGAAAAATAAGATGATTTTGATTCTTTATCTTCTCAAACTGTAATTTTTATACATGTATATATTTTAGTTTAATCCTTACATTTTCTTATTACCCGTAATTAATCAATTTTAATTTTATTTGTGGTAACAACATTTTAAATAGTAAGGGGCCATAAATTTTAATTATATAGGTTAAATTTATTACAAATGTCCAATAATGGACTCTATAGAACATATCATAGTGTCTTTTTAATTTTAAAATATTATTTTTATTTTTGAATAATTTAATAGTATATAATTTTTGAAAAATATAAATAGTGTCAATTTTGACACTTTTTATTTTATTTAATTTAAATAAAATCTAAAAAAATGGATAAAATTTAAAAAATATTTTAGTATAATTAAAATTTTTCATGATAACCTATAAATGTCATGGATTTTCCTAATTATTTATAATTTTAAATATTTAATTATTTTTCAAACTAGTTATTTGATATTTCTACTAAAAAATAATTATTGTATCACTATTGTGTTAATATTTGTGGTAATTATTTAATCAATAAAAATTATAAATATATTCTCATGATGTAGATGAATTCAATATATTTCATTATAGTAATTTTTATCAACATTTTATCATTTTTATACCTATATTAAAATGATTATAATAGTAATAAATAAGAGGGTGACATGTTGTAACTTTGTTATGTTTTAATAAGATTTGTATCACTTTTATAGATAAAATATAGATTAAATGATTCCCTTATGATCCATAGGTGTTAAGGGAATACATTGATTCTTTCAATTGGATTTTTCAACTATTAGGGTAATTTTATTATCATTATCATATTATTTATTTCCATAATTTACATAATTTACCATTAACCATGGTAAATAAGAATTATTGAAGTTATTATTTATAAAATAAAAAAAATAAAATAAAAATATATTTCTAATTTGGACCCACTAATTCCAAATATTGAATCCATTTTTCAAAATTTAAAATTCATAAGATATATTGATTAATTTAAAATTAATCACTATTGTTAAAAAAAGAAAATGATTTTTTAAAAGTAAAATCCATCAAAATATTGAAATATATTTATATCTAATTTCAATGTCCAATTACATCCAATGAAAAAAACTGAATTAAATGGTAATAATATATTTTACATTTACTTTAAAACCACTCATTAAAATAATTTTTCCACATAAATAATTTTTATGAAAAATGTTTTTTTCAATAAAAATTTAGTATATTTATACTGTCCATAAAAACATAAAACATATCTGAAAAGTTACAAAAAATCATCTGAAATTTATTTTTATATCTCAATTGCAAATAAGAAGTTCTTTTTGATAAAAATAACATAGAAATGTGTCAAAAAATATTGATAAAACTGGTGAGTCGCCAAAAGGCAGAAAACTGCATTATTTGATATAAGGACAATTTGGAGGTTTTTATGTTGATTGAGTTTATTATCAATTAATATTTTTAGAGTTTCAAAAAGATACCCTCACCTAAATTATAAATGGAAACTCCTAGAACACAAATTCCCTTCACATTTGACCTACATTCTTGGCCATCACTTACCAATTTCCCTTCTTAACATCCCGAGTTATATTTTAGGGGTTCTGATCTTCTCAAAAGACCAACTCTTATACTTTTAAGAGGATATTTAGGAGGAGCACATCGAAGAAGAGTTAATACCCTCTACTGATTCAGTTGAAATCCTTTCTTATTATACTTCTAGTTTATGATTTGTTTCGATTAGAGAGTAATAAATCTAGTTTCACTTATATACAGATATGTTATTATAATTATGGAAAAAACATATTCCACCTTCTATCCATCCTATAGAAAATTAAATGACCATGTGTACGTATGTAAGGCTTACAATATCTATATCGTGGTGTAATATTTTTTATCAGTACAACATTACCTTGATGGGTAAAATTATTTAAATAATAACAATATATAATTACTATAACGTGATATGGTTTCTAGAAAAAAAATTTACCATTCACTTCCATACTATTTCTCAATTATGAGAATGATATCATTGCTCGTGCATACGTACAAAATACTATCAACAAGATACGATATAATAAATTCAACATGATTTCAAGTAAATAATGTTTATATAAATGTGTTGAAAGAATGAATATGATATATATTATAGTAACATCAATTTGGAAATCAAATAACTATAACATAAGAAGAGGAACAAGAACATATTTGATGAAACTTGTATAAGAAAAAAACAAATTTAAAACATGATTGATAAGTAATAATGTTATTAAAAAATAGACGATAATATGATCATGTACTATATCAAAAAAGACTATGATTTTGGAATAAATCAATGATATTATTTAAATCGTTATATAGGAGGTTCGGAAACATAAAAAGGATATCAGACATAAGGTAAGGGATTTTTTGTCCTTGCTTATATTTATATGGGTAATATATATTATACATCATCTATTTCTATTGATTTGTGTTTATGCTGCACATTTATGTTTTTATGATTCTTATGATGATGGTTAGGATATGTTTATAAATGTTTTTACTTTTTTAGGAAAATTATTCAACTGATATTAAAACATTAAGATATTATTTTGAAAACTTGTTATTATTTGAGATTGTATATAAATATTACATTACAAGGTTATATTTGTTATACATTTCCATGTTTCCTAAATATTAATTGTAAAATATTGATTTTATTATTGTTAATATCAAATTAATGTGACAAAAATTATTATATAAATATAATTTGGGGTGATTCAGTCTTCCAAAAAATATTAGATGAACATGTCCCCTTAGAGATATAATAAAATATTTTTTACAAGG
Organism: Viscum album; assembly: GCA_963277665.1. Lineage (NCBI taxonomy): Eukaryota > Viridiplantae > Streptophyta > Magnoliopsida > Santalales > Viscaceae > Viscum > Viscum album. The sequence continues at coordinate 323,474,649 of OY728152.1, read as the reverse complement.
ATATCATCTTATCTTGATTTTCTGAAAATTAAATTAATTAATTATTTCAAAAATTGACACTATTGATTATTTATCAAAATAATTGTTATGAAATTATATAAAAATAATAAATATTATTAAAAATATATAATAATTTTCATGTGGTGGAAAACGTTATAATGTATTCATTTTTGGCATAATTAACATCAAATTAAGTAAATATTGAACCCATTAAATATTGAATTATTTGTTATCTTAGTTAAAAATTAAATATAATATGTTAAAACAATATAACCGCCAGTGCATGCATCACATGTCATGAGATATGATAATGGCCGTGTCTTATGAATAACATCCTTTATTTCGAATAAACTTTACATGCATGACTTGATAGTTTTAATTATTTAAAATAAATATAAATAAATATATTTTTTCCTTAAATTTATAAATTTTATTTGAATTATTAATAAAACAATTTTTATATAAGAACATTAATTTTCATAAAAAATCTCATGGAATTTAAAATAATAATATCTGTAATATGTTAAAACCAAAATGGGATTTACATGAATTTATGAATATATAAATAATTATAAAATCATTTTTAAAAATAATAAGTTAAAAATTAAACAAACTATCATTCATGAATAATTTAAAAAATCATATAATTTTTATGTAAAAACAACATTGAAATAAAAATTATCACAATTAAAATTTAATTCTAATAGAATTTTCAAAATAGAATAATTAAAAATAAAATATTATTTATAATAATAAATTCCCATATAAAAAAAGAATCTTAAAAATCATATTTTTATTTTAAAAAGTCACTTACTAAAAAAATTAATAAATATTTGAATTGTTGAATGACTTTCTATTTAATCAAAATACTAAAAAAACGCTTATATTAACAAACGTGGAGATTTAAAATTATTTTTAATGTTGATGAAACATTTTGAAAAAGAAATTAATTTAGAAAATATTTTATTTTATTATGGATTTTATATAAAAAAAATCAATGTAGATGGAAACTACCTTGAAACACCATAAAATGATCGAAAATAAAAATAATCCCTTTAATAAAATATATGTAAATAATCATTTGAAGAATAATATTTTGCTCTTGAATTTTAACATATTAAAAACAAAAGAAATAACATGTCCCATAGGAAAAACTTAAACATTAAATATTAAATAATGAAAATTTAACATTAAATAGAGTTACAATTCCTTTTGTAGAAGACTTTCAATCCAAATTACTTGAGTGTATGAGAGTTTTAGCAGAAAAAATAGAAAAAATAATGGTTGGAGGAATTGGTATGAAAATATCATTTACTAGATAATATTTTTTTGAAATGATTATTTCATTAAATTAAGGGATATATTAATTCTATATTATATTTCAGTTCTTTATACTTATAATGATTAATTTTGAAAATCAAATTTTATTTCTCGTTATTCTTTTTTGACCATTCTATTGAATTATAATTTTTATTATGTTAAAATCCTTATGGAAAATAGGATTTATATAAAAAATTATACGATTATGGATATTATGTGTAAGAGATGATTTAATTTAATTTTCAAAAAAATTCATTCTTAAAAAAGTTAATTTTATTGAATTTTATTTTTATTTTATGTCATTTTTAAATGTCCATTTCCTTTAGTATCATAAGAGAATTAATTTATTTAAATAATCATCTATTTTTAATGTAATTAAATATTAATTGAAAATTCAATGAATTGTTGTTGTGATATATTAATAAGAAATCCAATGTTATTTCTGAAAAACTAGAAATATTTCAATTTAAAATGTTATGAATGAATAATTTTGGAAAGGAAAAAATTATATTATATAATCAATTTTAATATAAATGTTTTTTTTTACAAATTAATTATTATCCTATTGTATCATTTTAAGTTTATATTATTGAATACTAAAAATTATCATGTCATCTATAAAAGTTCATTATAAAAACATGGATTTAATTGATAAAATGTGTCCATAATCATTAATATATGGAGAGAAAGTAGATGAAGAAATAAATGTGAACGAATTAGTAGAGGAATTCACCACTTCTTTGACGTGTTCCCTCTAGTCCTCCTCATAAAAGTACTAGAGTTGGACTTTTGAGAAGAACATAACATATAGAATGAAATTAGGGAAGTTGAAGATGTAAATGGGTAGGGGATGGATGTTATTCCAGGCTCAAACTAAAGTAAAGTTATGAGAAATGATATTCCCTTTTATAATTGAGGTGATAAGCACTTTTTGGATCCCTAAAAAATATTCATTTCTAATAAAATCCATAAACATAAAAATGTATCCAAAATTCCCTTATTTCAATGTCGATAGGAAATAAGGTTATAATATCATCAACCGGTAATTTTTGACATGTATTAATTTAATTTTAAACATTACCATTTTGTTGTACCCTTAATTATTCTCCTTTAATTTTAAATTGGGTCTCAAATTATTCAATATAAAAATAGGGTAATATTAATTTAATTGAGGTCAATTAGATAATAAATAAAAAATATAAAACATTTTATAGTAAACCATAACTATATGATATTTCATAAAATGTTTTATTATTTTTATATAATTTAATAAAACATTATTTTGAAAAAATATTAATTGTGTCAATTTTCACACTATTCATTTAATAGGTTTGGTTATAATAATAAGATAAGATTTTAACAGAGAAAAAAATATTTTAATATGTCTATATTGTTGAGTAAATAAGGTTTTCCTTATTACTTTTCCATTCCTTCGTGTTTTGAAAATCACAAACACCTTATACTTAAGAAAATCTATATTTTACCTTTTTAAGGAAAATTTCCTTCCCAATAAAATTTACCCCTACCCTGTTTTCATTGATCATATCAATATTTTTCTTAAGTATAAGCATCAGATTCATATCTAAAACCTCAGAATCGTATAATACTTAGATATTAAGCATTCTGTTTTTTGATCTGAATTCAGAGTACGAACTCTCTTGAAGTTCCACTCTGAATTACAGATACAAACTTTCATGATGTTACAATCGGAATTCAGAGTAAAAACTCTCATGAAGTTCCACTTTGAATTCTGGATATGAACTCTCATTAATTTCCACTCCGAATTCTATATATGAACTCTCATTAAGTTCCACTCTGAATTTCATATACGAACTCTCATGAAGTTCCACTCGAATTTCTGGAAACAAACTCTCATGAAGTTCCACTCTGAATTCTGGATACAAACTCTCATGAAGTTCAACTACAAATTCTGGGTACGAACTCTCAAGTAGTTCTACTCCGAATTATTTATACAAAATCTCATGTAGTTCCACTATGAATTCTGATTACAAACATATCTATGTTCTGACTCCGAGTTCACTAAATTTAGACTCCGAACTCTTATTTGTTCTGACTCGGAATTCCAGTGAACTATGTCTCCAAACATGGTATGTTATGGTTCCAAATTCTAGTGAAACCAAACTCCAAATTTCCTTGGAATTCAGACTCCATATTTCTATAGAATTCATGTTCTAAATTCCTACAAAACAGAATATGAATATCTCTTTCTTATATACTATGAATTCCATTTTTGTTAGAATCTGAACTATTATTTGCTTACATTCCAAACTTTCTTTTTCTCTATTTTGAATACCAGTATAGTTATTCTTACACTTGTTTCATTTGAAAAGGATGTCGTGCTTTTAGTTATTGACTAACTGTTGGTTGAGTGACATGTGTACAGGTCCCTCCGAAATTCAAGGAAAAGTACGACTGTTGGAGGAGGGAGTCGATCATTGGAGCTTCGACTATAAATAATAGCTCATTTGAAAGTGTTCAATACTTTTGGAACATTTGGAATTTTTGTGCATAGAATTTCCTGATGTGATTTCTAGAGATAGAGGCTCTTATCAACTCTTAATGCTTTGTGCAGAATGTTTGAACAACTTGTTCAAACTTTTCATAGTGTACACGTGCTTCATGTGACTCATATTATTGCTGATTACAATCGAGGGCTTCCAAGGATAGGAAAACAGAGGTTCCAAAACCGTTATGGCGAGGGATACCTTGTTGATTAAGATAGAGGTGCCGACTACCTGATAAGTGAGGGATAGCAGGGATTGCAAGACAGTATCCTATCTTCATTTCGAGGACTTACCCCAGTGTGGGTATGACAGACTTTCTTGAAAGTATAAATCAAGGGACTTTTATCCATGGTTGTTGGATACCATTCTCTCTGGGTTAAAAGAGTTATTGTTTGTTACTTATAGTTTTTCTATTTTTTTCTGCTGTATTTTGTATTGTTATGGAAGGTATTAATTTCTTATACTTCATTACTTGTACTGTGATTTAGTTAGATTCTATATGCTTTAAGGTAGAATCATAGTTGGTTTAAAATTTTCATAAGTTTCATTTCCAGAATCACTTTTTTGGAATCAAGCTAGTATTTAGAACTTAGAGGTGTTGTGAAATTGGGTTATCCAAAATTTCTTAAGGGAATTTTTTAAGAATAAAATTCACCCCCCTGTATTTTTATCTCATTATACTTAATTGATACTACATTTGGTATTATATAGTATATCATACTCAGTGTCATAAAATTCTAACATTTGGTGTCAGAGGATGGAAACCACAAACCCTGCTCCAAATTAATAATTGGTATCAGAGTAATTGGTTCAATATGAATTAATCTCATGATTAGATTCAGACGGTTTTTTATATATAACATTCTAAATTGAACATTCGGATTCGTATTTCCGAATTCATACTTTTCAGAATTTATTATTCGGAATCATATTTCGGATTTACTTTTTGCTTAGAGATAAAATTATTCTTGCTAATAATATTTTCCCTTGTTTACAGACATATACTTTCAATAATTTTGTGTGCCAATGTTTTGCTTCAGGATGGAAGCTTTAAATTTTGGTTCTATCGACAACCTAAATCCTACTAGACCACAAATTTTTGATGGTAATGATTACAAATATTGGAGAGATCGTGTGAAGACTTTAATTTTCAATACTGGGGTAGATAACTGTGGCATGCTTACCGGAGGATACAAAATTTTTGGTAAAGAAGTATGTGCCTTTAATAATCAATAAAAGCATGAATACAAACTCAACTATAAGGTATATAATACGTTACTTTTTTCAATGACTTGGAACATATAAATCCAAATTTCTTCTTATGAAACAGCTAATTTTATATGGAAGAAACTTGAAGTTACAAATTTTGGTACATATAAATTGATTGAGACTAAAAGAGCCATGCTCAGATCTCAGTATCATAGTTTTAATTTTCCTTACAGGGAACCAATTTGTATGGTGCAATAGAGATTCATGACTATTGTGAATAGATTACACTCTATGGGAGAGAAAGGATTATATGATGAAGCCCTTGTCGACACAATCATATATATTATTACCAATGAGTGGGAATCAAAGAGAGCTGCTATCGATGAAAACCGAAAGGTTCCTCAAATTTCTCTAAATGAACTATTTGGAACACTTCATCAACATGAGACTAGAATAAAGAGAGATACTGACAACACAAAGAAGAAAAATGGGAATGGTAGTTTTTCTATTACTACAACTTCAAATCACATGAAAGCTAAGACTCCTGAGAGAGTTACTAGATCAAAATCTAAGAAGGTGATTATCCAATTTGAATCTAGTGAGAGTGAAGTCTCAGAAAATTAGTTAGCTAATATTTCGCAAAGGATGAACAAGATAGTCGGACAGAGAAATTTAAAATCCAAGTATAAGAAGAAGGAAAGGAAATATAAGAAAGATTCGGAGGTCACATTCTATGAATGTAAGAGAGTTGGACACATAATACCAGATTGACCTATCCTCAAGAGAAAAGAGAGTAAAGAGAGGCATTCTGAAAAGAACAGAAAGATGTATTACAAGTCCAAAGATAAGAAGGTTCTGAAATTTAATGACAACTGGAGTGCCAGTGGTGGTGACTCTTCAGAAGAATCATCAAATTATGAATCTTCAGGACAGATGAATCTTGGTCTAATTGCTAGGCTACCTATTGATAATCATTTATTTATGGATAAGGTATAAAATGCTGAATCCTTGACCAAAGTTTCTCGGAATGCTAATGATAGTAAATATTATAACTCTTCTGATGAAGAAAATAAATTACCTACCTATGAAGAAGTTTATAGGTTTTCTGAAAATCTTGAGATTTAGAACTCAGATCTCATGAAAAAGCATGATAAGGAACCCTATAGGAATCTATTATTACTAGGAAATATCATATCATTATAAAGATATTAATAAGAAAAATTCTTATTTTGAAAGTATTTCAAAAAATCTTGAGGAAGTAAATTCCGAGAAGAATAAACTTTCAAAAGATCTTGAAAACGAAATTTTTAAGAAAGATGTTTTCGCGCCTAGATCTAGTTAAAATGATTTTGAAGACAAGAACTTAGTTATCAAACTCATATCCAAAATATTTTCCTTGGGTAAGTGTTTTTCAAACATTACCTAAGGTAATGATAATTTTTATAATATGTATACATAAATCTGACCTCGAAGGAATACTTCTGGTTTTGGTTATACTAGTTCTAAACCTATTTTTAGTAACAACTACTTTGTTCCTCAAAATGCCCCATTTTGCACCAAGTGTCAATGTGGTGGTCACTGGGAAATTAATTGTTCATTAAAAACCCAATCTTTAGGATTTCATAAGGATTATTTTTCTAAGAAGTTGTGGGTACCCAAAATTTTACTTTCTGATATTTCTTGATACAAGAAAGTCTGGACTTCGAAAACCTATCTTTTTCTTATTTTCAAGAAAATAGGGAAAGTAACAATAGTAATACATGGTACATAGATAGAGGATGTTCCCAGCATATGAATGGTAACAAACACTATTTTGAAAAGATTATCATGTCGAAAGGAGGAAAAGTAACATTAATAGATAATTATCAGGGAGAAATTATTGATATAGGTAACATTGTTCTTCTTGGAAAAACATTAATTTCAAATGTTTTGTTTGGTAAGGGTCTTAAGAACAACCTCCTTGGCATAAGTCAATTATGTGATGAAGGATACCTTGTGAACTTTAGGAATGAAAAATTCATAGTACACAATTTCAAGGATGAATTTATTCTCTCTGCCCATAGGCAAGAGAACATATATACTTTGAATATAGAAGACCAGCGGAGCCAAGACTAACCGTGACATAGTGAAATGAAAGTTCTTTATTAGTTATGGCATAGAAGTTTAGGACACTACAACACACACTCACACACTATGTCTTGAGTTTTACTAAGACTCCAATTTTGTGTGATAACACTAGTGCCATTTCCCTTTGCAAAAAACATGCACACCACTCTCATGAAAAGCACATAGACATTAGGCATCACTTTCATAGGGATCACACACAAAAAGAAGATATCATTCTTAAATTTATCGGAATGCAAGATAAACTTGCTGATATATTCACAAAATATTTTCCCTCCGATAGATTTGAATACATTAAACATAAGCTAAAAATGATAACCGTAAAGTCATCTTGTTTAGTTAACTTCTTTTTGAACCAATATTCTACAGTAATAAATTCTTTTTAATAGGGGGAGTATATCTGTTAGGACGTTTTTTAATGTCTTGTATTAGAATTTTTCATGTTTCTTGTAAATAAATTTATTTTTAAATTTTCGGAACAAAAACATTCAGAAGGAAAATTATCGGAATAGAAATTTTTGTAATGATGTTTTCATACTGGAAATTTTCCTAATGATGTTTTCATACTAGAAATTTTCATAATGAATTTTTCGTACTGGAAATTCTCGTAATGAAGTTTTCGTATTTTGAATTTTCATAATGACGCTTTTGTACTGGAAATTTTCGTAATATGAATTTTCGTACTCATAGTTTTCGTAATCGAGTTTTGGTACTTGAAACTTATTCAATAATTTTTTTATTGACCTTATGTTTTTCCTAGTATGTTTTTCGTAGTGAGTTTTTTGTAGTCAAATTTTCTTCAAGAATAATATCACCTATTATGAATAATCTTCCTAGATAAATCCGAAAGGTATCACTTCCGTAATTAAATTTTCATAGTCATTTTTACTTGTTGGAACTTTATATTAATATTTCGGATTCATTTTTTCTTCAATCTAAATGTTTTTCTTAAAAACCTCAAAATATCAGATTCAGGATTTCTTTACGGTTATTTTTTCAACCATCAGATCAGATCAAACAGTTTTTCAACCGTTAGATTAGTTTTCGAAGTTCAAAGGTCACCAACATTGCCTATTTAAAGGGGACCCCCAATGGTTTTCCCTCATCGATTCCAAACCCTCATGTCTTGAAGCTCTACCACAGTTCATAAATCCAGTTTTGAATCTCTCAGAGTTTCTTGAATATGAATGTCTATAGAAGCCACATCTCAAGAAATTTTTACCACAAATCCAATCTCAAAATCACAAGTATACAAGGAATAATTGGTCCATCCGATCCTTTCCAAGTATGATTCTATCATCTCTATGAATGTTATGTTGAATGGTTGTGAAAATGTATGCACATCTAAGACATGTGTTCAAGATACGATGTATCGGTAATTACTTAGAGAGTTCTATGAATCAGTTTGTTTCTTCAAGGAAGAGTGAATTTTCTCTAAGTCTTATGGGTAGACCTATAAACATACTTACAGCAAGGCGGCAAGCTTGGTGGGGTTGGCATACGATGGAGAAGCTGAGTTTTTCTCACACAAAATCCCAGATGTTCAAGGTATTTTTGTTAAGGTAAAGGCATTACAATGTCTTGGACTTGCTGATGTCAAGTCAGCCAAAATTGCTCACATATCTTCTAACAATCGTATCCTTCAGCTTTGGGTAAAAGGTGTCTTATTACCGATAAAAGGTTACAAAGATACCCTAAAGAAAAGTGATATATGTTTCTTAGACATCCTGATAAATCTATGGAAAATAAATATGATGTCGCATGTACATGTTACAATCATGAACATCAAGAATGATAATATTCGAGCCTAAATTTTTATGTATCATGCTCTTCTCTCAAAGCTTATTATTAGATGTCTTGATTCCGTCAAGGTTGCATGCACCTCCAAGCCAAGAAATTACAAGGTGATGCTAATCAGAGATGTCATCCTTAAGATGATTAAAGTAGTTTTTTCAAAAAAGTCAGGAGAGTTCAGCGTAACGATTCTGTTTTTCACTACATTCATAATCCTCTTGAATTCTAGATTGAATAGGCCATTTCATGGATTGATGGCTGGAAGGAACACAAAGAACACATTATGTCAGGTGTAACCCCATCATGTACCCCGCATTGGAACCCCCTAACGGAAGGGATTCTTAACCTTATTGTGGATGTGTCTCTCCCCAAGGATGGGCTTGTTGCTCTCGGTCTCCTGGCTCGAAATAATATGGGGAAAATCATTGCAGCAATATATGAATCACATCATGCCTCATGGGAACCAGCAATAGCTGAGGCCTCATCCATCCTTGCAGGTTTGATGCTCACTGTGGAACATGGATGGGTTGATATCATCATTGATTCGGAATGCCTCACCGTGATCGATGCTATTAACCACAATGACGCCAGAGACCAGTCAATTGGCCTCATTATCAAGAGAATTCACTCGCTTCACCAAGGCTTCTCTTGATGCACCTTCTCCTTTACCAAAAGGGAAGGAAACAATGTGGCCCATTAGCTGGCAGCCTCAGGCCCCTTCGATGACAACCAGCTCTGTCTAGACAATTTCCCTTCATGGATTCTCATATGTATGGCTGCAGAATTTCATCATTAATGATATCTGTCCTTTTATTGAAAATGCTAAAAAATAAAAAATGCAATGGCTCACCCACTACCAAGTTAAAAGATACCTTTTCAATTATTTAAAAATAAATGCGGCTTTAGCCCCGAAGAATAAAAAAATGCACAATATTTATAAACCATTGACCAATCATCAACTCTTTATTCATTGAAACTTCTTCGATCTGATATATCGTTTGTAGTCACTTCATGATAAAAAATACAAAAACTATTCATCCGGACTTGTTAATTATATTTATGAGATTCTCTCATAGTGAATCGATTTTTATAATGACCATTCAATAGATATTTAATGATTTTTAATATTTTTAAATAATTTATAAAATATAATTTTTATAAAATATCAAAAGTGTTAATTTTGACTCTATTCATTTCATCAAATTCACTTAAATTCCAAATAGAGAGATAACATCGAAAAAACTCTTTAATAGGATTTTAATATGTTATAGTCGCTAAGAAAATTCATGTCTCCAGCTATTTAATTCAAATAATATTTATTTTAAATTTTTTATAACATTTATTTGATTTCTTTAATAATAAAATTATTTATGTATGATTGTTGTGTCAATATTTATGGTAATTATTTAATTTTTATAAATTCAAAATAAAGTCTTTTGATGTAGATAATTTCATTAAATTTCTATTAAATATATATTATTTTAGTTTTATCATGTTTAACCTTAGATTAATATAATTACACTTATAAGAAATAATAAGGTGTCATTTGGTCACTTTCATGTTACTTTATTTTAAATTAAGAATATATATATCATTTCATGGAAAAAATTCAATTAAATGAGTCAATTCAGATCCTTTGGTGAACCTAATGTGTCATAGATATTAATAATCTTTTTTATTATAAATTCTCATTATAATTAAATATATAGTTTCTTATATATTATATTATGGGCATATGGTTGGATTACAATGTTATAACGAACCAAGTTTTATATAAAATAGTTAGGCATAGTATCAGATCTAGAGATGACACTAACTATAATAAATAAAACATTAAATACATAGATATTACATCAAAATTGAGGAACATTAATTACTAAATAAAACAATGCCAAGAAAATTCCATATTGGTATAGTTTCTTTAGAAACATGGAAATGTAAATTATTAGTTCATAAGACATCAACATTATCTATGACTTAGTTTATGATAACAGTACCCATTTTTGATATATCTTACTTAATTACCTTTATCATTACCTGGAAAAAAGAAACATAAGAATGGGTGTGCTCAAATTCTTGTTATGGGTAAACAACATAGATATTCATTATATCATAATAATAAGGCATAAAAATAGAACATTTGATAATATTATCCATCATATGAAAGATTAGTATATCATATCATAGTATAACTCATAAAAGTTAATAAAGATTCAATTAAAATATTCCCAAAATTCATAATATATGACATGTAATTTTTGGAATACACAAAAAACACACAAAATCATTTCATATTAGTCAAGGCACATCTTCAAGTACATCATAGAAGAAAAAGTCCATTACTAAACCAAGCACACTCATTGTTCAAGTACTGTATTACTAAACCGAGATCATTTCACATTATAAACATATCTATCCCTTGAGATATAAATCAATAACAAATTAATTGTAGTGATATATTGGTCCTAGAAATGTCATAATGAAATCATTCTTACATATTTGATAATAATATAAATCATTCATCATATCATAATACAAGGAATAATATAGGTTTCATAATCATCATTCCATTGTAATGTATATAAAAAAAATGGATTTATTAAACATAATACCAAAATAATAAATAATAAAACAAATGAAATAATAGGTATAAAAACATAACCCTATTTAATGAATGTCATCTTTAGATGGAAAATAATTTTGATAAAACACATGACATTAAATATTGAGAAAATCTTTTTTCTTCCTGAAAAACATTTTCTTTTTTCAAAATAATTAAAAAATTTAAATGAAAATAATTCATTTGAAATAAAAAATGAAATCAGATAATTGTGATGCGTGTAAATAAGGATTTATGACAACATAAAAATTCTTTCATGTTGTATAAGCTAAAAAATCATTCTTCTCATACATTTGTGAGAAAGTCAAAAAATACCTCACATCGAAAGGAGGAAAATATTCCTTTCATACCATTTTATTAAAATTAACCAATGGGAAAAATATACATTGAACCATATTATAAGGATATGATGAATATTTTATAATATATATATATATATAACATGGACATGGATGATAAAAATACCCTAGTAAATACTTACCTATAAACAATCTCGGATAATAGTGAAAGTAAAAAAATATCCCTTATGTTACTTCAGATATCCTTTAATGTATCCAAACCTCATGTAAAATGATTTAAATAATGATATTGTACTATTAAATAAACGTAAAAATTGTTATGATATCATATGTGATCATATTATCACTTTATTAATATCATTTCATTATTACTCGTTATTTGGGTATAAAAGCCTTTATTTTATTATTCATGTTTTTTCAAATAAGTTATAATTATTCTTCATGAGATATAATTATATCATTTATATAATGATATTTATACGAATATATCATATTTATTCATTCTATACATTCATTCTTTATTGGATATAATGTAGAATGAAACACATCGTATCATGGAGACGGTGGGACGTACAAATGCATGAGCGGTGAAATCATTACATTAATTATGAAATGTTATGGAATTGGATGGTATATATAATGTTATAGATTAAATATATTTTTATAATAATCATATAGAGTAATTATTTATATGTTTTTATCCACACTAAAAATGTAATGGTGAAAAATATATTACATTAGGGTGTAGATATAGTAAGTCGTATGTACGCAAGAGTGGTGATTTCGTTTTTTCATAGGATGGATTGAAGGAGGAATAAGGTTGTTCAATAACCATAATAACATCCATGAATATAGGTGATACTAGATTTATTACTCAGTATAGGAAATAAGGAAGAGTGAGTATAATATGAAATGATCTTGAGAGAGTTGGTATAGGACATTGCATCTTCTTAAAAGAGTTCCCTCTATATCTCCTTGTAAAGGTACAATAAAATGATCTTTTGAGACAAACAAACCTCTAAAATGTTAATATTTATGTTTTTAAGGGTCATGGTCAAGGTATGGATGAACATGAATTCTAAATGATTTATGATGATATGAAAGATAAGGTTCCATATTATTATTGAGGTGATGAGATCATTTGGAATCAACAAATATATTAATTTATAATAATATAAAAGCACATGAAAAATCTATAAAATTTATTAGTTTAGAAAATTTGATGATGTAATGTTGTAATATCACCAACCAATAACTTTTGTACATTTTTTACATCATCTTAAACCATATCATTTCATTTTACCCTTAATTATTCACTTTTAATTTTATCTTAGGTAACATATTGTTTAATATTAACACAGTGTTAATTTTAGTTATTTTTTGTCAATAAAACAAAAAATCTAAAATATAGAACATTTTATAGTAAACCATAAATATTTTATATTTTATAAAATATTCTAGAATAATATAATAATTTAATAAAAAAATATTTTTCCAATATATAAATGGTTTCCATTTTTAGACTATTAATTTAATTGATTTTGTAAAATATCAATATAATATGTTAAATTCAAATAAATTATCTTATATATAAAAGGTCAAGGTAATCAAAAAAATTAATTGGATATATTAATTCAATAAATATACATTTACTTAAACATTTTTAATAATATTTATTTGACATTTACCTTAGTAAAATAATTACAAGATAAGTTTTTTTAATTATATAATATACTTATTTGTTGAAACAAATTACAAAAAATATACATTAATGAAGATAAATATTCTATATTTAAAAATAATACTTTTATTCTAATATATCCTATGGAAAATTCATTAATAAAAAATTTATACTTATTAAAACATAAATGCGACAAGTTTAACAACACTTCACACAAACTAATATAAGTGTCATAATATATTCTATAAGGATCCAAATAGTCAATAACTAGACCCTTGGAAGACTATGGTCATGATATAAAATAAAAAAATGATTTGGTAAAAAAAATTATATTTTAAATTTTATATCATTTTAATCAAGACTTAGTTTATTGACATTTCATTAATTAAATAATTTAATCATCATCATGATATAAAACATTAAGATAAATATTTTTTTCCTAAAAATTAAATATAAATTATCATGATAAATTAAAAAAATTACATTAAAATGAGTAATTATAATATAATTTATATTTTTCATGACATTATATTAAAAATTATTTATTCATTAATATTTGAGAAAGAAATATTTAACTTTTAATTAAATAAAATATTTTAAATATTATAATCACATCAAATTGGCTCCAAAAGGGTATAATGTCAACCCAATGATGGCTATAGAAAAAACCACGTCATAAATAGATAATGGGAGATGTATTAAGGTAATTTTATAAAATTATATTTACCCTTATTTACTCAGTTTACCTTTTTACTATTTTAATAAAAATGACTTATGTTACTATTCATAATACCCAAAATTAAAATAATGATATTAAAAAAATGAACACCTGATTCAATTAAAAAAATCCATTTTTAAACATTCCAAACACAAATGATGTAGTAATTAATTTAAAATTAATCCCATTGTTGGAAAGAATAATGGGTTTTTAAAAGTTACAAAATTTAAAAATAATGAAATGATTTTACATCAAAATTCTATTTAAAATTAATTCCAATGAAATAAAAAATAAAGAATGATTGAAATATATTATATTTATTAATTAAAACCTTTTAATACTATAATTTTACTATCTAAACTATTTCGATGAAAACGTTGTTTCTATTTATAATTTATTGATTTTAACTATTCATCAAAACATGAAAGTTTTCGTAAAAATTTCCAAAATTTATCCAATGTAAATTTTTGTATCCCACTTCTAATAAGGAATTTTATTTTGATAAATAGAATATATAAAGGTGTCAATGTCTAGATGTAAAATTGGTTCTCCATCAAAATTCTGCAAAACAATATTTTTTGAAAAATACTTCTTATATTCTAAAATTTGATTTTGTTCTTGTATCATGTATATAAAATAAATAAGGAGAAGAGAATAATTAATTTTTCATTATAAGAAAAAAAAATAAAAAACATGAAAAAACAAGAAAAAACAGAAGCCAAAAAGTCTAAGGGGGCCATAAATGGTGATGTCCTATGGCATACCCTCTAATCAAATTGACCCTATCAGGTTTCAAAGGGAATATATCATGGAGATAGATATGGTAATGGCCAAGGACATCCAAATAAGCCAGGTAATCCGACACTATGTTACCTTCATGCCAAAAATGTAGAACATTTATGTGGTTGTTGATCATGCCTTTACACTTTCTGATTATATTGATGATCGACCATGGATGGGGTGGGACAAAATCATTCTGGGAATCATGGAAAATATTTTAATGTGTTTCCACTTTGGATATAATTATTCCTTGCTAGTGGAAAAGGTTAATACCCATGAGCATAGCTTCTTCTTCTACCTAGAGAGTGGAACTATATCCCATGTAAAAAGAAAAAACCAAGAGGACTGAACCCATGGAGTCTTCGATAGAACCACCCCCTCTCAAGACTCCTGTCTTGCACGAACCAACATAGTTGAGTTTAAGGACCCTAGTGGGAAGATTCCATAAATCCAAGAGGTCACGGGAGTTGCTGTCAGGTGCCTGTGAAAAGTATGAAGGATGAATCATCCACCACATGGTGGGGGAATCTCTCCAGTTGAAAGAATGATGAGCCAAATCACGTAGGTTGATCATGGAACTGAATATGATATTCTTTCTAGTGGGATAATCACCCTTTTCATTGAACGTATTTCTAGCTTGCCAAATACACCATCACCCCGTCAAAATAATCAACGCGTGGGACATCGTCACTGGGCCTCTATCACCTGACCCATGGAAGCACCTATCAAATAATTAAATCCCTACTAGGTTAGAGTTATGAATGCTTGTGAACTCCCCAATGACACTCCACACATCCCACACAAAACCTCCCTAGAAGAAAAGGTGATCAACACTTTCCTCCTTGAATACTGTACAACAGGAACACCGAGAAGCCAAAGGGATGCCTCAACATTTAAAATTTTCATCTGTGGGTATCACCCAATACCTAATACTCTATAATAGAAAAGTGTATTTATATGGAACTACCTTGGGCCAAAGTGGTTCATTCCATCACTCTTTCTCCCCTGTAGAGACCGTAGACCATAAATAATCCCGAGTAGAGAAAGTTCGCGATGAAGAAGGGGTGATGACACATTGGTCAGGTTGCTTGGATAAAGAATTGAGATTAAAAAAATGCCTATTTATCCACATCCATAATAGATTTAGTGAATTCAAGGTAAAAACTAGCCTCCCTGAAATAAATGGTAGGGGTGGGGCACCCCGGGAGGCTGAACACATTCCATGCCCAGTTGAGGTGCCAGAAAGAAATGTCCCCCCTTTCGATGATCCACTAAGAATGAAAAAAGAGCATCCTAAATAGGTTATCAAATGTGGGCCGCAAAGAGGAAACTCGACCTTCCATCAGGGGATTGGTACTCAATAGAGGATGAATAATTTTCCCCCACAGTGTACTCTGATCCAGTTCCTTCCAAGCCAGTCATGCAAGCAGGCAACAGAGAGTGTCATTCAAGTAGTGAACATTAATTCCTTCTCCTTATAAGCCATAACAACCGTACCCCAAGAATCCCAATGATTCTTCCTCTCCACCGGAGGATCCCAGAGAAAGCCGGCTAGGAGCTTCTCAATACTATAAATGACACCCTTCGTCACCTTGATAGTAGAGAGAGAGAGTGGATGGGAGTGTCTAGTAGAACACTATTAATGAGAGCTATGTATCCTCCAAAGGACAAAAACCTATTTTTGAATTTGTGAATGTGGTCTGCAATCTTGAAGGAAATAATGTCAAAATCATGAATCCGCAATCTAATATGGGTGATGGGAGGCCCAAGGTATTGCATGGTAAAGCACCCCCATTGTATGAAAAGAGTGATCTGAATATTAGAAGACCTTCTAGGGGAGAAGTTGTTTGGGATGAAGAATATAATCTTCTCCTTATTGATATGTTGGCCACTCCAGTGGCAGTAATCCTTCGAAATGTTTTTTAGGCATCAGATATATCCCCCCCCCATTGAGAAAGACAAGGGTGTCATCTGCGAAAATTATGTGAGGGATGGTCGTGGCCCTCATGCTCCTCCTATACGACATAATATCTCTATTATTGATGATATAATGAATGAGTCAGATGATCACCTCTTAAGTTATGATGAAAATATTGGGGGACAAAGGGTCACACTGTCTTAGTCCATGA
This sequence comes from Viscum album, assembly GCA_963277665.1. Taxonomy (NCBI): domain Eukaryota; kingdom Viridiplantae; phylum Streptophyta; class Magnoliopsida; order Santalales; family Viscaceae; genus Viscum; species Viscum album. The sequence continues at coordinate 323,457,450 of OY728152.1, read as the reverse complement.
ATGGATTTTATGAAACGGAAGAAATTCACCAGGAATGAGACAACCATCCATGGGGAGATGAAACATTTGAAAACAAGGTCAATAGTCTATGAAGAGATACCCATACATTCAATTACCTTGATGAGAAATCCCCATTCCACTTGATCGTAAGACTTACTCATGACCAGCATGAGAGCCACATTTTATCCTTGGGTTTTGCAGTTCATATCTCTAATCATGTCATGGGAAAGAGCTATAGCACCTTTGATGAACCTACCCCTCACAAAACCATGATTCTCCAATGAGATCCACCTTGGAAGATGTATGGAAAACCTGTCATTATTAATACTTTCAAGCACTTTATAAGGAATTTTACACATAGACACTGGTCTATAGTGAATGATAGAAGAGGAATTCTTGTTCTTGGGAATGAGAATCATAGTAGTGGTGCATACAATCTGTGACAAACTACGGCTCCGAAAGAAGTCATGTATGGCCATAACGATAACCCCCTTAACCACATCGCATGTTGCTTTGTAGAAGGAAGCCGGAAATCCACCAGGTCCTGGGTGTCACGACCCGTCCTCGGGGCCCGTGCTGTGACTACCCCAATCCCGCCATTCATAGGCCAGGGGCTGGTGACTAGCACCTAATGCATATATCCCAATGAAAAAGGGAAGTCATTTCCTTTATAAAGTAACACACACTATAGAGTACGCATGTTAAGTAAGCACTAAGTAAAAATGTGTACTAAAGTTGGGGCTAAAAAGTAAATGGGTCTGTATACCAACCCCACTGAAAATACAGTACAACTGAAGAGAAAGCACATCAGCAGTAAAGTAAAACAGCAACATCGAGTCGTCCTCCAAAAATCCCCCCTGAAGGGTGGGTACAGATAGTATCCTCACCTCCTCAGGTCCGACCGTCCGGTTCTTGTACATCCTGCCAAGTGGTCCACCTCCAGGTATCGTACAGCTCCACAAGCCTCCACCTCGATTAGTGTAGTCTATCGTCTGCATCCAACACAATGTAGTGCAGGCATAGCCTATGCAGGGGTGAGTATACGATACTCAGTAGGGACCCGAAGAATCCCGAATTTCTCTCAGGATCCATAAAGGATAAACCACATAGTAAAGATAAAATCACAAAGTATCAACTGAATCTACATAGGTATATGCCCATACATATACCTAAGTCATCAATTACAGTTCACCTTCAACTCTTGATCCCAAGAACAACCAGTCCACATTGGAAAACACAACCCTGTCTACACAGGAATGCACAACCCAGTGCACAAAGGAAAGAAAGTCAATCACATCGATGATAAGATTGGAGTCAAGACTCGGCTCACACAGGTATACACTTCGTAAGGCGACAGAGATGATTAGATGTAGCCACTGATTCTTCTAAGTTGTTGGACTCACATAGGATACAAGTCTAGCTACTCTTCCGGATCCACTCAGGATACAATTACAGAGTTCATACTACGGGACCCATGTAGGATACAAGAACAGTAGTCATCTATGTTGGACCCACGGAGGTTCCAATTACAGTCATCCTCGCTACCGAACCCATGGAGGATCCTAGTACAGTCATTCTCGCTGCCGAACCCACCAAGGATCCAAGTACAGCCATCCTCAATGTCAATCCCACGAGGAATCCTAGTACATTCTTCCTCGCTACCGAAGCCATAGAGGATCCATGTACAGTCGTCCTTGTTTCCGAACCCACAGAGGATCCAAGTATAGTCGTCACTGTCACAGTCGCAGCCAGCTCTAGAGTTCTCACACACCGCTCGCTCAATTCCGGGTGAATCTGCTACTCCAACAAAATATTTTGTACATCAGTTGACACGAACTCCAGAGTTGATGTATCCCGAAGTTCCATCTCGTCAAAAAAAAACCAACACGACAGACGGTTTGTCTATCGGACGCTCGGTCTGAGAGATATTGGATTTTCCGTTCTAGGGGCCCGCTTGGTTTTTAAGCTAAAACAAACTTGACCGTACACCAGATGCATTCAAACCACATGTGGATTATTCTAAAAGAACCATGTCATCAAGAGTATTCCAACGTAGATGACGACACGTCAAACAGATGAACGGTCCTCAAGTTATCATCGTTTCCACACCAAGGGCTTAGTTGGTTTCGGGTTTGAACCAACCCGGCCATACCCAAAACTTTACTAAACCATGATTTTAATATACCGCAATGACCGACTCTATCCAAGGATTCCTACACAACTGACAGTGCGTCGATCAGAGGTATGTAGCTCATGTTATGAGGAAAAGACCAAAAACAGTCTGAAGTGGGGGGTCTGGGCCCGGGCCGACCCGGCCGAACCAACCATGGGTCAGCCCGAACCTGGTCCAGGTCTGGCCCGGTAGAGTGCGGCCCGACTTGGTCGATCCAGCCCGGTCAGCGTGACCCGCCCCAGCCCAGCCGGGGGGTGCGGGCTCGGCCAGCTGGCCGAGCGGTGGGGGGGCCCTGTCCCGCAGACGAGGCGTTATGCTGGCGCCGTGGTCTTTCCAGGATCATCACGGCCACGAGATCCCCCTTCCACCACCACAGTCGATGCCACAGCGGGCTGCGACCAGTAGCGCATCGGGGCACCCCCGCCTCCAGCTGCCGCGTCGGCGACCCGCGCCGCAGGGGGCTTCTGTGGGCCACCAGAGTCATTCTGGTGGTCCGATTTTTCTCATGTCTATTCCTGCAGTCATCTCAGGGCCTATACATCACTGCGAAGGCCTCCAATATCCATTTCGGTAATGCTTTGCCATCGCCAAATATTTTTCACATCAAGAACAAAATAGCAGTGGGTTTAGACTTGTTTGTTAGTCCGTACCCACCACTTTAGTGGTTCAAATCATCACCCAAAAATTACACTCCATACCGAGGGTATAAATCGCATAATGAAATATACAATTTCCACTACCTCAACAATTGATGACGAATGTCGGCTTCGCAGTAGACATCGTCGCGGATAGAGGGTTCATAGGTGTCCTCGGAGTGCGTCAAGGAGGAAGTGTCGTCTCCTCTCTTATCGCGGAGAAGAGGATTAGTGGCGCCTCGTTGTTATTCGAGGAACCGAAATTCTTCATCATTCTTCGTCAGGGGACAGTGTTCTTCCAAAACCTCAAGGGTTCTCTCGATCTTCCTCACACGACAAAAGATCTCCCCCTTAATAAAATAATAGGCTCCACCTATTATTTTATTACACACGCCAATAAACTCGGCCAAAATTAAATCACAACATTAAATAAAATGTGTTGAAAATCAATTAAGGAAGGGAGAGGGAAGGTCCCCATTTATTAAACGCGTTCGAAATTAAATAAAATGTGGGGAAAGAGGAAATATCCCCATTAAATTCTAGGTTGACATGAATTAATGGAGTGAGGTGGAGAGATTTGCATTTATTGGGGGGGGGGGGTTTCCAATTTAATGAGGGTTTTAATGAGTTTGGAGGAAATTAAATTGTTGGGGATCATGTGGGCCCCACCTCTCTAACATCCACACTTGGGTAGTTAGTTGGAATTGGGCCCCACCATTAACTTCCCATGGGAGGGAATAACCACCTTATAAAAAAATTGTTCCGACAATTTTTTATTTACTTCTTAAATAAACCCCCAATAATATAATTCTCCTCCATTGTGAACGCAACAATGATATGGATCACGTTACGCAATTACTGGCATTTCGCATTCATCGGTGCCCTTATATTTTAATTCTGAGCACCTGTTCAAAAGATAGAAAAACTCTCTCATTTTTTCACTGAACGTACCCGAGGTAAACTTCTAAATTTTATTCTGGGCACACTGGGCCTCAGAATCATGTGTCGTCAAAAGCCACAGATTCGTAAAATTACATAGAATTTAAATAAATTAATGAAATTTCTAGGTCTTTACATTAATCCCACCTCAGGGCTTTACGTCCCCGTAAAGTTACAACATAAACTAGGGAAACAAATGAGAGTATTGGGCATGCATCTGAGCCTCCCGATCTCATGTGCTCTCCTAGAGGTTCTTGTGCTGCTAACGAATGCGAACTAGAGGTATCGACCTTCCATGTAGGACCCACTCCTGTCAATCCTAGAACTCCACTGGGACCCCCAAAAATGTCACCTTTTAATCGATGTCCATCTCCCCGTGGTCGATGATATGCGTCGGGTCGTGCACATATCTACTCAACTCAGATACGTGGAAGATGTCGTGCACCTGTTGCAACTGTGGTGGAAGGGATTGGTGGTAAGCCACCTCTCCTACTTTAATGTGGACCTGAAATGGTCCATTTAAGTGTGGAGATAACTTACCACCCCAGTCAAATCTCTGTAATCCACGTCGAGGTGAGACCTGAAAGAAAAAGTTGTTGCCATCCTCGAACTCCAGTGGTCTCGGCCTCTTATCAGCTTAGTTCTTCTATCTGCTCTATGCAGTCCTAATCCGCTCCTGGATGACCATCAACATCTCTGTCATAGCCTGAACAATCTCTGGTCCTAAGAGTGCTGACTCCCCAGGGTCAGTCCATCACAGAGGTGATCTGCATGGTCGCTTGTATAGTGCCTTGTATGGTGCCATCCTGATGGTGGAGTGGTAGCTCTTGTTGTACGCAAACTCCACCAAGGGAAAAAGATCCTCCTAGCTATGAACAATGTCGAGGAAACATGCACAGAGCATCTCTTAGAGAGTCTGGATTTCCCATTCCATTTGGCCATCCGTTTGAAGATGAATGGTGGTGCTAAGGCATAACTGTGTCCCCAATGCCTCCTGCCAGCCCTTCCAAAACCGGGAAGTAAAGCAAGCATCTTGATTGGAGATGATAGTCATTGGCACACCATGAATCCATACGATTTCCTATACGTAGAGGTTTCCCAAGCTCTCAACTGATCACAACTCTCTGATCGGTAGGAAGTGGGCCGACATGGTGAGTCGGTTTACGATCACCCAGATAGAGTTGTTTCCTCTGGATGTACGTGGAAGCCCCGTCACAAAATCCATAGATATTCCATCCCACTTACATTTTGGAACATCTAAGGGTTGTACCATGTCTTCTGGTACCTGATACTCCACAATCACTTTCTAGAAAGTGAGGCATCGTGAAATGAACTCGGCTACAACATTCCCCTTCCCAGGAGTAAAGACTATCTCATTATCATTGTTCCCGTGGAACTCAAGTCAACGACACCATCTCAGGTCCTGTTACTTCTATGAGAAGACACACCTGAGACTTTTGAGATAAGAGTAAACTGTAAACCATTCACTCAACGAACCATGGGTGTGACTAGTCATTATAAAGAACTCGAATACACCATTTTTCTCTTACGTCCTACAAGAGCTGCTAAGATTTATCCCTAGTCGAAAAAAGAAATCTGATCTCATCCCCTAGATGAAATGCGTTCTTTGCGTAATACAGTCAATCCTGACATGAACGATACTATTTCATGACATGGACGACGTCGTAAGGCCTCGACACAACTACCAAGAGATCCAACTATTACTCTCACCACCAATGGTCGAGTCACATTGCCGGCAGCAGTGTGTGGTCACTAGGTCTCCTCACGTAGGAATCTCGAAAGTGAGGGTCCAGTCAACGGTTTTAACCGAAACCTCTCAGTATTAACCAGATAAAAAAGATCATGGAAGAAAACTACACAAGAACAAGGGTATTTTATTATTTTGGTTCAATGTACAAAGACACAAAGCATCCACAAACAATGAAATTAACAAATATAAAAGAATCATGAACAAAAGCCTCCATGCCTGGAGCTAGTCCCTCTCTGGTTCGTCTACTCCCGGAGCTCTATGGTCGTAGGCCTAAGCTGCCTGAAGCTAAGCTCTACCCTATCCAGTCGTTCCCTACAGTCGAGGTGGTACTCCTGGTGGTGGTGGTGGTAGGTCCTCTAAACGTTTTCTGACACCTACTACTTGGACAGCCCCTATGCCACGTCTGCATGCTCCCGACGGACCACCACGGTCGAAACTCCTCCTGAGAGGTCCCTCTACCTCCTGCTACTCATCTGCAGGGTGGGTCTGGCATTCTCAAGCCATGTGACCCTGCCCACCGCATGCATAACACTGCATTCTCCTTGTATGGGTGGCTCTGTTTCGTGTTCCCCACACAACCAAACCTATATCATAAGATCCCTCATTGGATATCCTGGTCCGCTTGGTCCTCTGCATCAACTATCTACTGCTGACTGCAGAAGACTCTGCTACGTGTCGTCCTGCGGAGGGTCTCTCCACTGGTGACTGCTCAGCGAGTAAACTCTCCACTAGAAGGGCTCTCTCTAGCACCCCTGCTTGTGTTGGGATATTGAGGGAGATCATTGAAGCCCTAATCTAATGTCTGAGTTCCTAATCAATGGTCTAGGACCAGATGAATGGAATTTGTCCCATGTCCATGGAGTAGCTCGAGAGGTCAGTAAACCTCACAGAGTACTGAGCTACTATTGTGCCTCCCTACTATAGATGTAGTAACTCATGAATCCACACCGCACAGAGTGTGGCGGGTAGAAACTACGAGTGTAAGAGGCTCTCGAAGTCTGTCCAAAGTTGAGATGCCTAGTCGTTCACCTGGAGCATCAAGATCTATCCCCTACTTGTTGCTACATGCAGGAGACTCATGGAATGGATCCCCGTTTGTTCGGACGGTGTCCCCCCTAATATGAAGACTCGGAAGATAGCCTCCAGCCAATCCTTAGCTTCCTGAGGATCCGTCTCTCCACAGAACCTGGGCAGCCTCTACCAGTGAAACTCGTGCAACACACTCAAAAGGCATGAACTCTCTGCTGTTAGGGCTGGTGGTATCGGATGCCCAGCGGGTAGTGGTATAATTGGTGCCTCCACTGTATTAGGGCCCTGCACCGAGGCCTCGTCGTTCGGACGTCCAGTCCTTAAGTTATAAGTGTGTCTGCACCAAGGGCCCGGTTGGTTTCGGTTTTATACTAACCCTTCTGTACCCAAGCATTGCTGAAACCTCGAGGGTAATATACCGAAATTATTGTCTCGATCAAAGGATTCCTACACAATTTACGTTGCATCGATCGGAGGTCCATAGCTCATGTTATGGGCAAAAGACCAAAAATGGTCTGAATTGGGAGGTCTAGGCCCAGGCCGACCCGGCCCAACCCCCCTGTGTGGGCCCGAACCGGGTCGACACGACCCGGGTCCGTGTCCGGCCTGGTAGGGCGCGGCGCGACCCGGCATGGAATGACCCGGTCTGGCAAACGCGTCCCGGTCCGCGTGACCCACCCCGGCCCAGCCTTGGTTTTCTGGCTCGGCCAGCTGGCTGAGCGGGGGGGGGGGGGGGGGGTGGCGGCCCCCCTGTCTCACGGACACGGCACCAGGCTGGTGCCACGGTCTTCCTCGGATCCCGTGGGATCCCTCATCTACCACTGCGGCCGATGTCGTGGCGGGCTGCTCCTGGCAGTGCGCCGGTGACCAGCGCCACCAGGGGCATCCTCAGGACCCCAGATTTATTTCGGTGGTCCGATTTTTCTCCCATATGCACCTTCAATTATATCGGATCCCGTACATCAAAACGAAGGCCTTCAATCGCCATTGGGGCCCCGCTTTTTCATATCCAAATTTTCCGCGCATCAAGAACAATATAGTGTTAGGTTCAGACTTGTTCGTTAGTCCGTACCCACCTCGTTAGTGGTTCAAATCATCACCCAACAATTACATGCCTTTCTGAGGGTATAAATCACATAATAAAATATACAAATTCCACTACCTCAACAGTTAATGAAGAACGTTGGCGTCGCGGTAAATGGCATTGCGGGGAAAGGGTTCGTAGGCGTCATCGGAGTGTGCCGAGGAGGAAGTGGCGTCTCCTCTCTTTTCTTGGAGAAGAGGATTGGTGGCGCATCATTGTCCTTTGAGGAACCCACGCTCTCCATCATTCTTCGTCAGAGGCCAACGTTTTTCTAAAACCTCAAGAGTTCTCTCGAACTTCCCCACATGACAAAAGCTCTCCCCCTTAATAATATAATAGGCTCATACAATTATTTTATTATAGACCCAAAGCAACTCTCCCAAAATTAAGTCACCACATTAAGTAAAATGTGTTGACAATAATTTATGGAAGGGAGAGGGAAGGTCCCTATATATTAAAAGCATTGACAATTAAATAAAAAGGGGGGAAAGAGGAAAGATCCTCATTAAATTGTGGGTTGACATGAATTAATGGAGTGAGGTGGAGAGTTTGGCATTTAATGGGGGGTTTTCCAATTTAATGAGGGGTTTTAATGAGTTTAGAGGATATTAAATGGTTGGGGCTTGTTTGGGCCCCACCTCTCTAACATCCACACTTGGGTAGTTAGGTGGCTGTGGGACCCACCCTTAACTACACATGGGAGGGAATAACTTCCTTATAAAATAAAAATTGATCATACAATTTTTTATTTACATCTTAAATAAACCACTAATAATTAACTTCTCCTCCATTGCGAATGCAATTACGGCAAGGATCACATTAAGAAATTTCCGGCGTTGTGAGTTCATAGATGCCCTTAGATTTTATTTCCAGGCACCAGTTCAAATGATAGAAAATCCCGCTCATTATGTCACTGAATGTACCCGAGCTAAACTTCGAAATTTGATTCCGGGCACACCGGGCCTCAGAATCAAGTGCCGTCTGAATCCACAGAATCGTAAAATTCCAATGTCATTTAAATTTTTTTAAAATTCCGGGTCTTTAAACCATGGCACTTTCCGGGTGAAGATTCATCATGGAATTATAGATCTCATTTTCATCTGGAAGAGAGCTCAACCCTTCATTGTCCGGGTCTAAGACATAATAGGAGATCGCCTCAAAAATCCCATTACCAAATCCTATATATCCAGTGTCCATATGACTATTGGGACCAGTCAACAAATCTTGGATATAGGAGAGATCCATACTTCCAACAATATCCCTATAATCTGTGTAAGACATATCATCCAAAAGAATGTTTGGTTTGATATGTCTCTTCCTCTCTTTAATACACGCCTGAAAAAATCCATTGTCTATATCACCATCCTAAACCCACTTGATTCTCGCAGAGTCCCTATCCAAACGTTCCTAATCCAAGATCATAATAGAAAGTTCTTCTTTTCTAGAAGCAAGCTGCTCAAAATTATGGTCCTCACATTCCTCTTCCATCCGAGCGTCAAGCCTCTCTACCTCATTCATGGTATCACTGATCTCACAGTCAATCAGGGGGAATTCTTTGTCCCACAACTGATGCCTTGAATTGAGACAACATGGTTTATCATGAAGGTAATCCCATGGGCCAGTCTATCCAGGAGAATTCCATGTACCACAAACCACGTCCTTGTATCCTAGTTTAATGATTTTTTTGAGTAAATGGAACCTATCCCGATGATCTAGGTTGAGAAAAAAGAGACCAGTAGTGGGGAGTTATCCGAAATTCAATGAACGAGATGGATCACCTTAATATTGGAGAACATAGATATGGCTTCCATTTGGCCAGACATCTGTCCAATCTTCTCCACAAATGGTGATGACCCATTCAGTTATTGCACCATGTGAAGCCATATCCTGAGAACCCCAAATCACTAAGGCCACTCCAAGCCATGAACTAAGTAAACTCCGTGTTGTCCCTCCTTTGAAAAGGCACACGAACATTATTTTCCTCCGGATTGGAAATAATATTAAAATTATCACCGACAAACCATGGATGATTTCCCAGTAGAAAAGCATTAAGATCTCTCCAAATCATGGTCCGTTGGATGGGATCACTACTCTAATTCACAACATACATGATGTAGGAGAGATTCCCCTACTCACTTTAGTAGTGATGAATGGGTCTCCTTCTTGGAAAAGCTCCACAGAGGTAATCTTATTCTAGAATATCCATATAGGGCTATTATAATGTTCACCATGCAGATTACCATCCATCGTAAAAATTAATGAGAATACATGAATTCTAGAAGAGGAAAGCTTGGGATCAATGATGGTGACAACAGCGGCAAGAAAAAATCAGATTTAACCTCGGCTCCATGGAACGGACATCCTAGATGAGAGTAGCTTTCATTGGAAGGATAAGGCTCTGGCATTGGCCCAAGATCTAGTAGCTACCTTGAAATGGGAGATCAATACCTCCTAACGATTCCTTGATCCTGAGCGCGTACAAACACCCTCCCGAATGTAGACCTTTCATCTAGGTGAAGAAATAAACTCTATAGTACAAATATTGGTTGTGCCTTGATCCATGAGAATAAGAGGGGGTGTACTCTCTAAAAAAGGGTGGATAGATAGCTGGGGAACAATTTGAATCTCTTGAAAAAACCTAGATAGAGCCTGCCATGGGCGTACATCAAAGCTATGAAGATTCATTCAATAGTAAACACCCCTTGGCTTGGGGGGGACTCCAATAGGCTAGAGGTTGGGTGCGGCAGGTCCCAAAGGTCTATAGAGAAGGGCCTTAACCCATATAGACCTACTTCCATGTACACATCCTTTAGGAAAAAAGAAAGTACAGTGGGTTTGGACATACTCCCTGTTGGTTGGAGTCACCTTTATGCATGAAAAGAACCACCGTCTCGCACTACAGCAAAACATCATTGAGAAAGGACCCTGAGGAAAAAACTCAATAATAAACCAGAGAGGGGAGATTCAGCACTAGGATTTCTTTAGAGGCCATGGATTCCTGCGGAAGAACCTCATAGGGGGTGAGGATAGGGGAAACTGATGGCCTGCACCTTCGTGAAGAGGCCTTAGGAGGGATATTCGCATATTCTTTCCGCTGTCGATGAAATATCAGGAGAGGGTGCCCCTAGAACAGGAATTGTAAAAAGAAATAGGGAAACACAAGATAAATAATATCCTGGTTCCAAGAAAAAATACCCTACACACAAAGAAATAACTTGTTTGGAGTTTGGTGAGTAGTGTTCATCTGAACACAAATACTCACCATCGAAATATCCTCCCTGCTAGAAGTCATGGAATTTCATCACAGAAAAAAACCTAGAGCACCTCCGATCACCTTCATAAAACCTCCATTCTGTAAGGGAAGTGGATGACAAGTGAGGTGAATCCACACGGCCGAAAGGGGGTTTTATTTTCTCTACTGTACATCTAGCGACCAATGAAAGTGGCTGAATCTCCAGCACCCAAAAGCATGTGTGTCCCTACACCAAACATCAAAGAAATATTATTCCGATGACATAACAAGGTATAAAGAACTCATCTGAAACGATGAGAATTTAATAAGAGATTAGAGCCCCCCTAAGAGAGTGAAACGTTGGAACATAGATAAATAAGGCTTGATAGATCCAAAATGAGCAACCATAATCCATCTAAGGCATGCCTCTTCCTCATCAATGGCCAAAGGTGGGAACTCCAGGGACATGCCTGCATCATCACAGAAGACCTTCGAGGACGATAAACAGACATATGGAAAAAAAGGACGTTGGACAACAAGATTAGATCCACAAAGAGATTCCTTAAACGACACACTCTTGAAATGCTCAGAAGTACTAGCACCGACGTGAGTTATTGGATCAAGAGCCAGGCATTTGTGGGAGACTTCCTGCAGGTGAGCAAGCGGTGACCCAACTGACCGAAAATTTGAAACTCCCGATGGCGTGTAGGGAATGTTCAATGGATACATTACATATATATTAAATTCAATACATTACATATGTATTACATTAATAAAATCCATCAAGAGTGATTTTATTTTTTTATAAACCCAGTTATTATCATTTTAATATTTTATTTTTAAAAAAAATGACTTTTTATTTATATTAATGTTATATTTTTATATTTACTAATTTGATCATGAAAGAGAAGAATACATTAATAATTTACTTAATAATGTTCCTACCAACATTATAACAACATGGATATATGGTAATATAAAAATAATATATGTTTTCTTTATACTCGGACTTGTGTTAAATTAATTCTAATAAAATGACTTGAAATTACGTGTAATAGAAGTCATGGATAGTGTTATGTATATAGAAATTTAATTCAGTGTTACATGTAGCACAATATTTTGTTGGTGTTGAGTATAACACAATAAATCAATGAAATTAAAAAAACATAACTAATTAAATAAAATCATGAAAAAAAAATTCATTCTTATAAAAATATCGGGGTATTACATTCTACTCGAATTAAATTGAATTTCTCCCTAGAAATTCATTTGTGTTATAAAAGTATTAATACTTTAAAATTTATTTTACATAATCCCACATCATAAAAAGGATGACTAATACTTTTTAAAAAAATGAATGATGAGAAAAATAATTGTTAACCAATATTACTCATAACTATATCACCACATACGAAAACATATGAAGAATGTGAAAACGTGGATATGTAATAAAAATATATCCACCATTTTCCAATGGAGGGTAACAAATATTATTTTTAGGAAAAAGATTATAATAAAAAATCCCTAAATCCATGTTGATTTAAGGAACCCTCTCATTCAAGAGATAAGAAAGTACTAGGATAAAAAAAATTTAACTATATTTTTTATAAAATTGTTGATATTTATTTTTTAATGATAATATTACTTATTTTATTTCAATAGAATATCACCATTGGTCATTCCTAGAATAAATTACACACAATATCTTATTCAAAGAAATGAAGTTGAATTTATCATTCTTGAAGCATCTGTAGATCATGATATCTAGAAATAGAATGATAGTTCATCCCATATATCTTTACAATAAAAATGGTTATAACATGTTATCAAATATTCATAAGTTTACACATTGTGAGATAAAATTTTATTCTAAAAAAATTCATCCAATGTTTAACATTAAACATCCATAAATTTATAACATCATTATCCTTCTAAAAGATGAAAGTCCAGAACTTTTGAAATAGGTACAATTAATCAGTTTTGATTTATACCCATATATCATAAGGTATATCTTGTTGGTTACATTCCAAACATGAGAATTCCTTATTATGTATTTTCTTGAAACAAGTTAATATCATGAATTACTTTAAAGCATTAGTCAAAACATGCATGATTACAAATATTATCTCTTTAAATATACAATAAATCCTAATGATTATACATTCTTCATTCATGATATCATAAATCACTTTGTCATCATATTTGTTTCGAGGCACTTAATACTATAAATCAACTCCTTTTCCTTACCACAATATTATAAACATATTAAGGGTCATACACACCTTATTTTTTCAAATATACCTAAATTTGTTTTCATTGTTACTCGTACTGATCTACATATTATTTTAAATACCAATGAAAAAAACCCAGTATACCAATATATATTTCATTATTAAATAATACTATAAAAATTTTCTATAAAAATTTTCTCAGATCCCATTACATAAATAGTCAGTCATTCCACCACTTTGCATTCTTACTAAACAACATTTTTAGTGATCACATGTGATTTAAAATATTATTTTTCCTTGAGAGGTTGTGGATGTTGATCATCATTGATACCCCTTAGATTAGGGAAATAGATACCATAATTACCCATTTCCAAACACTATTGATGATAGAGAAATTATTTAAATGATATCAGCTCTAACAAATCATGAATGATGTAGATTTACATTACATTATTTTTGTGGAATAATTATTACATTACAAAATAATATTCCCATAGAACGTATTGGTTTAGGGCCTTTGGAAACTAGGAAACATAAAAAATTGTTCATAAAACATCTAATTCATATCCTACATTACCCTTTATAACTTGAATCCCTTTTTTGACATATGTTACTTAATATACTTCACAAATCCTATTAAACAAAACATAAAAATTGGTGATCGTAGATGTTCAGTAAGGGTAAACAATTGTGAGATATAAACATAATCTTGGGAACAAAGGGTATGATAATGTGATCATAACATTAGAAAATTATGTCATTCATTTCATAACAAAACATGAATCACAAGGAAATTGAAAGATTATAATCCAAAAGATCTTATCCTTAAAATAAAATTGGAAATTCTCGAATTCACATAATATTATAACATTGTGAACATGTATAAATCGTAACAGGTTGACTTAATAAATTAAGGACATGAAATCATACCCATATATAAATATATGGACATGGAAACCATGTCTACTAATAAAATTATGAACATGAAAACCCAGGTACAAGAATATAACTATTAACATTAAACCGGGTTCACCCATAACATACATACTTCATAAGTTATCAATTAATACCCAATGCATTATAGGGTGATATATGTTTGATCTAACTCATTGTGAAATCATATATTCATGTACCACAAAGATCATAAATAATCATATCATAAATCATGCAATGAAATTTTATTATAAACATGTAATAATATCTTAACATATGGAAATTGAAAGGATTCATAAATACTTTATCATAAAAATCACCCATGAAAAGAAGTGTTTTTCAAAGGCATATCACCCATTAATGAGAAAATATATTCATAAATTCCATGATAGTAATCCCATTAATAGAATTATTGCTAATAGAACATTTTTTTCATTTTATAAAATAGCATGAGTTACAAAAATGGATTTTATTTTATATGGATAATAATTTTGATATATTATCAAAAACGTTTTTGAGAGAAAGGTACTTTTTTCTACAAAATGATTTCTTTTCATAAAACATCGTGAAATTTAAAAATAAAAGAATTTGTTTGAAAATAACCATGAAACATTATAAGATAAGATTCATGAAAAAAATAAATAATGAAATTGTAAAAATCCAATCATGTCATATTAGTTAAAAAACATTCTTCACATGCATTTTCTAGAAATTTTAAAAAGTAAATCATTCGGAAAACAAAATAATGATTCATTTTAATCTATGAAGTAATAGTAAAAAATGGGTAAAAAATAAATTAAAATCCCATATAAGACTGGTAATGTTTTTTTAGAAAACATATACTTGGATAATAAATATTCCCTAGTAAATACATAGGCATAAATAATATCAAATAATATCAAGATTCAAAATTTATACTTTACCAATTTATAATTAGTTGAATCATATACCTCATAAAATAAATAAAATTATATGAATATTTAAATATCATGAAGTTAAGAATATGAATTATAAAAAATATAATTTGAAACAAAAATACCAAAATAAAAACATATGTGGTGTATAAGGAATAATTCCCATAGAAATAAAAATGAGACAAAATAATCCATTTACTATAGGCCAAGGTTCATTCATATGTATTAGAAACTCCTATTTTTCAATGTGATCCCTCTTGAACATATATTAAAGGTAATATAGGTTTTCATTAAGGAAAATCATAACTGCTATAATTTTAAAATGGGAGTTTAGAAGTGAAATGGGTAGGGTATGGCCGAGCTTGAATGATCAATGTGAATTGAATAAGTGAGGGAGGAGGTTGCATTTTATAACTTAATTGAGGGGAACTTTGGGAAACACCAAAAATATTAATTTACAATAAATTAAAACCACATAAAAAATTAAAAAATTTATTTATTAGGAAAATTATATGAGATGATGTTGTAATCTTTTCAGCCAATAATTTTTTTACACATTTTGATTTCATTTTGAAACATATCATATTGTTTAACCAATCGTTATTCTCTTTTAATTTTATGTAATGTAAAAAGTTTTTCAATATTAAAATCATGTAATTTTTACTTAATTTATGTAAATTAAACAACATATGAACAATATAGATCATTTTGGAGTAAACCATAATTATTTTATATTTAGGAAAATATTTTAATATTTTTAAATAATTGAATAAAACATTATTTCATAAAAATAGAAATAATGTCATTTTGAAACTATTCATATAATGGATTTTTTAAAATATATTTATAAGATGTGAAAATTGAAAAAAACAAAAATTTATTAAACTTAATGGGGTAAAGGACATATATAGAATTAATTTTATATATTAATTATCCCAAATTATATTTATTATATTATTTTTAGAAACTTTAATTTGATATATCCATTAATAAAATAATTAATACATTATTTTGGTGTAAATATTTAATATACGTATTTATGGGGTAATAATTAAATATAATTTATTATGAAAAATATAAATCATCTAAATATCATAAGAACACTTATAGTAAAATACATATCCTGGGAAGTCCTATATTAAAAATGTTATACTGATTAATACTTGATTGTGATAAGTTTAATATAACATTAAATTAAATATTCTAACTGTCATAATCACTTATATATGGATAAAATAGTCAATAACTGAACTGATGGTTGATTATGGTCTATATATACTCAGCCAATATGATTTGGTCATTTTATGGTGTCGTTTAATTGGTATTATCATTTTAATGGTATTTGTTTATTATTTTGTTTCAATTAAATAATTTATGAATCATCAATATTTAATCATTTATGGTAATTACATATTTCTTAAAAATTAAAAATAAATTACCTTGAAAAGAAAAATATTTTAATATTTCAATTTCGTAATTATAACATAATTAAGATTTGGTTTATCATTATTTTAAAAAGATAATTTTATTAAAATTTTAATAAGACATATTTATCTTTTCATTTAATAAAAGATATTAAATGCACTAATCTCATCCAAGTTTCTTGCAATGTATATAATTATTTCCCAATGATGGTTTCTATCTAGAATCCCCCATACAATCATATTTGGGTAAGTTTTAGGTTAATTTTATAATAACATATTTACCCTTAATTACCTAATTTATCTTTTTATCGTATTAATAAAAAGTACTGATGTTTCTATTCATAAAGCCAAAAAATAAAAGAATTTTGTTTAAATAATTTGGAGCTCCTATTCAAAATATTTATCAATTTCTTAAAATTAAAATCCTATAATTTAAAATAATTAATATAATATTAATCTCATTGTCTTAATGAAGAATGAATTTTTAAAAAATAACACATTGGGAAATATTGAATTTTTTTACATCAAAATTTATTGTAAAATAAATTCCAATTACCAAGATTATATTTAACAATAAAAATATATTATTTTTGTACTAAAAATTTATTCAGTAATATAAATTATCAACATAAATTATTCCGATGAAAAATTTTGTTTCAATTAAAATTTTGTATATTTTTACCAATCAACATAACATTAAACTTATCCAAAAGGTAACAAAAACCCATCAATATTAAATTTTTATATCTCGCTTCCAAAGATGATTATTTTTATGTTAAATAAAATATATCAATGTTTCAGAAATAATATTTTAAATGGGTGTGCCATTATTAGGAGAGGAAAAATCATTTCATGAAAAATACTTCTTTTATCGATAAAATTGGAATTAGTTTTTATATATTGTCTTGAAAGCATAAAAGATGAATTTTAAAAATTATATTGAATATATTACTTAAATAAAATCCATCAAGAGTAATTTATTTATTTTATAAACTGACTTATTTTCAGTTAAATTTTTTTTAAGAAAAATGTTAATATTCTTCATACCTACCATTATAAAGACATGGATATAAGGCAATGTAATAATATTTTTTTCACATAAACACTGAATTATGTGAAATTAATTATATCAAATGAAATTTAATTTTTTTTACTAAATACATGCAAAGTGTTGGGTATAGTTGAAGCTAAGACGAAGTTGCAGTAGAGGAATTTTATCTTGGTGTAGCATACATCGCCAAACATCAATAAAATTGAAATAATATATCTCATAAAAATCACACGGGTTACATTATACCCCTTAAAATTAATTTCTCCCATTAAAATTTCATGGGTTATAAAATTATTACTACTTCAATGTTTTTTTAATAAAATTATCCTTACAGTCCTAAGGATATGTCTGCCAATAATTTTAATTTTTACTCAACATATATGTATATTAAATAAGTATGTTAAATACTTTTATGAATATTAAATAATTATATCTATCAAATCAAACAACTGATCCTTCATTCCCCTTTATTCCTCTATAATTTTTACTCAAAAAAAATAAGTATATTAAATAATTACACAAAATAGATGTGGTAATGATTTTGTAAAAGGAAATATAAAAATACTCTTACTAAATGTATTAAAATATTTATATTTTATGATAATTAATATTTCCAACAAATTTTATAGATTTCTATGTCCCTATAGAGATATAATAAAATAGTTTCTATAAATTTGAAATATTATCTTGATATTTTTAAAAATCCATTAAATGAATAGTTTCAAATTGACACTATAGATATTTTGTCAAAATAATGATATATAAAAATTTCTAAAAATCAAAAACTATATTAAAAAATATAAAATAAATATGGATTACTCAAAAATATTATATATATATTTATATATATTTATTGTTCATTTACTATCAAATTGAAATTAAATAATTAAAAATTTCACTATTTTAATGTTTATCTATTTTCTAACTACATAAAAATTAAAAGAGAATAATTAATGGTAAAAAAAATTGTTAAGGTTAAAAATAAAATCAAAATATGTTTGAAAATTATTGGTTGATGAGATTATAACCATATATCATTTCATATTTAAAATAAGTACATTTTTGTTATGTATAGATGTGGTTTGAAGTTTTTGAAAATTAATATTTTTTTAGTTTCCAAAAATTCTCCTCACCTTAATTATAAAAGGGAATATCCTCCTTCACATATTCACTTCACATTAAGACTTCAAGATCAGTCATCCCATACCTATTTCACTTTTCAACTTCCCTAGGTATATTCTAGTAGTTTTTTTCTTCTCAAAATACCTACTCAAGTAAAATTAAAAGGAGGTCTAGAGGGATAACATTGAAAAAATATGGTTTGGAAATGTAAAATGGATATCACGCCTAATATAAGGGATTCTTTTTTCTCACATTTATTTTTTTGGACATATTACTGATAAAAGGAATATTTATTTTGAGTTGTTTTTATTCTACACATGATTGTTTCATCAGATTATTGTTATGAAAGTTATGATATGAAAATGATTTTCTCTATTTGATGAGGCTTACGATTCGATAGATTATAAATTTGTAAGGGATAATTTTGTAGTCTCTTTATTATGTATGATTTTTACACCCATGTATTTTAAGAGGTATATTTATCATCCACATGCATGTTTCCTAAATATGTTTCCAAAAAATTCAATCTATATAACTATAATTTTTTTATGGTTCTTTTACCTATTTGTGATTTTTTATTAAATGTCCTATAAGTAATTTTTTTCCGTTTTTGTTACGAGATACTTATTGAAATTTTTTAAAAATTTTGAGTTGAATTATTTATTTTATCATATATGTCTTGAATAGATTCTTACATTTTCATAATACCATACTTTAATGAATCTTTCATTATAATATTCCAATTTATTTTCAATGATATTATATTATTTTAAAATTACATGTAAATTTGAGAAAAGAATATGTTTTTTAAGGAGAATGGATATCATCTACAAGAATTTATTTCATGTTCTATATTAATAATATTTTCCGTCTAAGAAAGAATGCATTAATGGGGTTTTGACTCATGTATACTATACATGTTTTTCAATTTATTTGATTGTGTTCTTGATTAAATGTTATTTATTAAATACATTTAGTTTACATGATAATTTTATGATGGAATGATGTCTATGAAACACATTTAACTATTTGGGGAATAATATAATGGAGGATTTATATTTTTTTGGAATAGGTAAGAATTATTTAATTATGAGATATTTGAGAACTATATCTCTCTACAATTCATTTGGGTAATGATTTAAATCTCCTGAGATATGTAGGATTGTAATAATAAGTAAATTGTGTTCATTAATACATGTTTGGAATGAAAATTAAATATGGCTCAGTAATATTGGGATAGAATAAAGAGTGAAAAATATTCATTAAAGTACTCTATCTACTATGATAGTATTTGTAATGATCCGTGAATAATCTGAAATGATTTTATATGCTTATGTGAATGACACAAATTTCATGCCTTATATTATGACCTTTGGAAATATATTTATTGATTCATTATGATCTGTTTTTACTTATTTCATGAATTTATATCATTATCTATGAAATATAAAAGATGATTTTCGATTGTTATGTTATTTTATATTTTGATTATAATGTTATTGAAATCTCTCTTATTTACCCTTACTATGCATCAGAGCTCACCCTTTTTATGATTCTTTTCCCCCGGGTTATGAAGAAGTTTATTATGCAATATGTGAAAAAGGGTTTCCATGTATGAGGCAATAAGTAGGAGATTATGTAGACCTTTTAAAAACCAATTTTGTATGATTCTGAGTTTTCAATGACAATAATATAATACAGTCATTCGACATATTTTTGAGTGATTTACTAATTATTCCACATAAGTAATTTAATTTCCATGTATGTAAATATTGGGTCATTATAGTTGGTATAAGAGGGAAGGATTAGTTAATTATTGAAAACTAGGATGTGAGAACTTTTGTGATAACCCTAGGGATATTTCTAAGGATATTCCAAGAGATTTCCTTTGGATATGTATAATTATATATTAAATCCTAGAACATTATTAATGATCTTGAATATCCTATGACTAAACCTAATATGTTATATATTGAATATTCTCCCCGCGTGATTATGTTGTTTTCCTAATTTGATTCTTCTCTCTCACATTTCTCATTATGGGTTTTAGAAAATAGTTAGAAATATGAGGATTCATAATAATTTGGAATACGTTGTAAAATGGAATGATATTCCTCGTAAACAATCAAAATGAAATGGGAATTTGAAGGAGGAATATCATTATTATGACTTTTCATAAATATCATAAAATTAGTAACAATATAAACATTGGTGAGTTTCTTGACATACATAGTAAGTGAAATATGGAGTTTCATGAGCATTATAGAGGAAATATGTTTCAATTTTCCTCATATAAATCTTGTGTGTAGTGGCATCAAGTAGAATGTTTTAATAAAGTTTATATATTCATTGTGTGTGAAAAATAAGGACACAAAGCCAGTAATTAAAAAAATACATGGATCATTTGACAAAATGGATAATTATAATGGAAAGGAATAAAAAATGGTTAAATTCATTAAATATATAATGCATGGTGATTAGGCACATCGATTCCCAAGGGGAAAATCTTTGGAAGGGAAATAGCATGGTTTTAGGGGTCATATTTATCTTCCTACCGATGAAGAGACTACAAATGATTTATGAGGTGAATGAATAGTTAAGGAACAAAAAATGATGATTTTTCAATGTTTATAGTGGAATTATTACATGTATATCATGAATAATGTTGAAAAAGTAAATTCAGGTTATAATGGAACAATGAAACATCTAAGGATTGTTCGGTTATTTTTTCTTTTATTATTTTAATGTATATGTCTAATGGTACTGGTAACCATTAGAAGTAATTAAGATATTCTATTTGGGAAACACATTAAGGGAAGGAAAACTCTTAGTATAATAAATGATGATGAGATAATGAAATTTTTATAAAGATATGTGATAAATGAATAAGATAATTGTATGAAATCATTTCCTTAGAAATGAATAAATTTTTTTCATGAGGTTTATCCCATCATGGATGATGTATACATTTTTTGTGACATAAGTAATATATCTCATATATTTTGGAATAAGTAAACACACATTTTTTCAATAAGGATATATAGTAATAAATGATATTATATTGAATACATAGAATACATGATGAAGGTGATAAACTGTTTTTATTGTTACTAATAAGAGAAAACTTATGATATATGGGGGGATTAATGTAAATATGATTTGGTGTACCTCATTCTAATATTATGGACTTTCAGTTTTTGGATGGATTTTATAGTTACTCATTTATGGATAAAAGAAGTTAAACACTCGATGAATTTTGAATTATCACAGTGTAAGTGGACTTATGCATATTCTATAACATGTGGTATCATTTTTGTATTGATTTTCAAAGATCGAATGACATATAATTCTATTTACGGATCCCATGGTCTGCTAACACTTAAGGAATGAATAATTCAACATCATTTATTTAAATAAGAACTATGGGGGAAATTGGTTATGGCACAACCAACAATGTGATTGTAATAAAAAAATTTAAGTATATATTCTCATTAAAATTATGTAATATTAGTAAAAATGGAATTTAATGTAAAAGGATGTCTTATTATCATATTTTTTTATGATATCAATGACTTCATTAATGTTTGTTTAGTTTTAGGTTTTGTTATTATTATCCTTTAATAGAGAACCAACGTTCTTATAATTAGTGATCTTTACCTATATGTATGATTATTTATGCTTTCCCCCATGCCCAATATTTACTATTGTTCTCCAACGAAGAGAACTAATTAAGATTAACTTTGGATAATGTTTTTTAACTATTCCTTTTTTAATATAAGTATTAGTCCTTGTTTTTATGATGTGGGTTTCTCTGAAGTAAACATTCTTGTATAGAATCTTAAAAAATACAGATGAATTCCAAGGGTGGAATTAATTTTAAGGGGGGAATAATGAAACACCCATATATTTTTTGAGATATGTTTTTTAATTTCATTGATATCTTGTGTTGTATGGTAAACCAAAATAACCATGTTCTAGGCACAACACCGACATTACTAGTATTATACAAAATAATATGCTTGGATTGTGTTGCACACAATTTCATGTTCTTTTAATGTTATGTATTTCATAAAAGACCAAATTTAATTGAACAAATAAATATTATTATGTTAACTTATAACCTAGTTAATATAATGGTGTGTATGAAAAATATTGGCTTTCGTTCAAAAAACATGTTAAATGAAAATAAGTGAGTTTATGATATAATAAAATCATTGTTGATGGATTTTATCAAATTAATATATATATATATATATAATAAATGTAATGTTTATATTAATCTTATATGTTTTCTACTCATGATATAAGCACAAATTCATCTTTTTGATAAAAGACATATTTTAAAAAAATGCAGTTTGGCATTCTTTTGATGGCACTATAATTTGAAATATAGTTTTTGACAATATTATACATTATATATACCCAAATAGACATCTTATTTTGAATAAGGTTATAAAAACATTCTGTGGTTGATTTTTTTCTATTTATTCGGTCAAGTTTTATGTTTTAATGAACAGAAAAATATAATAAATTTAAATTGAAATAAGCTTTTTTAATCAAAATATTTTACTTTGAAAAAGAATAATATTTAATGTTTTCATACTAAAAATATAATAAATTTTTATCATTAAATATAATTTTGGTCATTTTAATTCATTTAAAATGTGTTTTGAGGAAAAATATTTCAATCTATTCCAATTTTTTAACTTTTAAAAAATTATTTTACATTCCGAAAATGGGATTATTTTAAAATTAATCACATAAACAAATATATTTTTTATTTTATAAACTTTATTACTTATATTGAATCTGTAGATCCATATTATGTAAATATCATTATTTTATTTTTGTTCATTTTGAATAAAATATTCAGAAATGATTATTAATACGCTAAAATAGGAAAATTGGGTAATTAAGGTTAAATATAATATTAGAAAATTACTTTAGCAATTGTCCAAATTTTGTTGAATTACCGAATATTGAATTATAGTATCCTTTAATCAAAATTTGGCCCTTTGGAATCCACTTGGATGAGATTATGATATTTAATATATTTTATTTAAATAAAACTCAAATAATTATAAATCGAATTTTAATAACATTATTATTTTTAAAAGAATTTTATAGATAAATTAATTCGATAATAAGTACTTATTTGAATGATAACATGTTTTATTTATCATTATTATTTATTTTTAATTTGTAGGAGATAAATATATACCTTAAGGACTAATAAATTGAATATACTGAAATTATTTAATTGATGGAACAACAATTAACGAATTTTTATGAAAATAAAAAAAAACATTAAAAGATAGTCAAACTTGAACAAATCATATTAGTCAAGTATAGATAGACCTTAATAATCCAAGTATTGAGTTATTAACCATTTGGATACTTATGGAATTGATTATTACACTTATTATATTTTATTAAACCTGATGTTAATGTTTTTACATTAATGCATTAATAAATATGACAATGTTGATTTAGGCTTTTCCAAGAGATATATTCAACGATAATTATTATAATGACATAATGAGGATTTATATACTTCATATTATTTTATGTTTAATTTTTACTGAAAAATAAATTATATTAAAAAATTACACCATACTGATGTAGTAATTAATTTATTAATGGAAATATCAAATACATGTTGCTAAAATTAGTAAAAATAAATACAAAGATGGAACAAGTAAAATATGAAAAAACCTTAAATTGACCACATAGAGATATAATAAAATATTTGGTTCATGTTTAACATCAAATGTTGATATTTTTAATAATATATTTAGTGAATATTGTCAAAATGACAATATTGATATTTTTTAAAAATAATGTATTATTAAATTATTTAAAAATTATAAATATTTTCAAAAATATAAAATTATTACCCATTACTCTAAAATATTAAATATTGTTATTCTTTGGTATAATATATATCAAAAACATATAAAATAAATTATTTTAATAAAAAAATTATCTTAATTAAAATTAATACATATTAATTAATTGAAATAATAATTGAAAGGATTAAAATGAAATAAATACATTAAAAAAAATTTGGATGATGATATTAATACCTTATATCATCTCATTTTTAAAATAAGGATATTTTATTATTTTTAGGATATGGTTTAAATTTTCTATAAGTTAATATTTTTTTGAGTTTCCAAAAGTACCCCACAACTCAATTATAGAAGGGACTATTCTCCTTCACCTATTCACATCATATTTAAGAATCAAGCCCAAACATCCCCTGTAAATTTCCCTTATATTATACCCTAGTTACATTCCAGGGGTTTCAGTATTTTCAAAATCCCAACACTAGAAATGTTTTGGGGAGGTCTAGAGGGAAAACATCGAATAAATGTTTGTTCAAATACATACAAAGGATATCAAACGTAAGTTAAGGGATTATTTTGTCTCACTTTTATTTTTATGGTACATATACCTTATAAATCATCTATTTATTTTTAGTTGTGTTTATTCTTCCCATGATGGTTTTTATGATTCTTATTATGAAGTTTATGATATGCATATAATTTTTTTATTTTATAGAGAATATGATTCAGCTGATTCTAAATTCTTAAGGTATAATTTTGTAACCATATTATTACCAGATATTATTTATAGGTAACTATTTTAGGGGATATATTTTTCATCCATGTCAGTGTTTTTGTAAATATAAATTAAAAATTATTATTTATATCATTCTATAAATTATAATGTCAATTTCAGACATCGGTTAATTATTATTAAATGGTCTTAAAGGTATGTTATATCATTTTCATTATAAGGTAATTATTGACATTCCAAAAAATTATTATAATTATCTTTTATTTTAAATATATAATAGTAATTTGATATTTCTATTATTAAAATAATTACTTCATCATTTTTTAATTATATTACTTTATTATTGTTGGGTTAATATTAAAATTAAAATACTATGATGAAGTTAAATCTATATTATTTCATAAGAGTACATGTAGTCGAATATATATTCTATAAAATCCATCATTAAATATTCTATACTTATTAAAACATGAATGTGAAATATTTAACATCACAATAAATAAAATAATATAAGTGTCCTAATATATTATATAAGGCTCCAAATGCTTAATAAATGTATGTTTTGGTGATAATGGAATATATATACTTGACCAATAATATTTTTTCAAGTGTTTTATCCTTTTAATGGTTATTATAATTTTAATAAAAGTTAATTTTTGATTTTTTCAGTTATTATAATTTTTATTAAAATTAATTTATTGATTTTTTATCAATTAAATAATTTATGCATGATGAATATATAATCCTTTAAGGTAGTTATTTATTTCCAAAATAGTATTGATAAATTACCATGATAAATAAAAAATAGTGTTCAAATGAGTAATTATAGTTGAATTTATCTTCTCTCTAACATTATTTTAACATGAATGCTCGTAAAATTTGAGTAATACATATTTAAATTTTCATTAAATAAAATATATTACACTTCCTAATCTTATCCAAGTGGCTTCCAATGGGTAACATTTTGACCCAAGGATGGATTTGGATGCAAAATTACTCATCTAGACATATTAGGAAAATTGTGACGGTAATTTTATAAAATTATATTGACCCTTAATTAAATGATTTACCAATTTACTATATAAAAATAATTCACTCAAGTTATTATTAATAATGCCCCAAAATAAAAGAAATATATTTATAGAAAATGAAAAACATAATTCCAAATATGGAATTTATTTAAAAAAATAATAAAAGTATTCAATAATTCATTTAAAATTAGTCCCATTGTTAGACTAAAGATAAGTTTTTTTTGTAAAAGTACAACATTTTCAAAATATAGAATATTTTTTACATCAAAAATAATAGTTAAATAAATTCATACGAATAACCTTATATTAAATGATAAAAATATATTGTATTTTTTTTTAAAATATTTGATATTATAATTTTTTCATATTAATAATATCCATAAAAAAGAAGTTTTCAAGGAAATTTTTGTATAGATTTACAATTCATCAAAACCTAAAACATATCAGAAAAAAATTAAAACACTATTCAATGTAAATTTTTATAGCCCTCTTATAAAGAATAATTTTATTCAGTTAAATAAAATCTATAAATGTGTGATAAACTAGATTTAGAATGGGTTCACCATCATAAGGTAGAAAAAATACATTTATTTTGAAAAATACTTCTTGTTTTTAAATTAAATTTGATTCTATATCTTGTCTAGGAATCGTATATGATGAATTTAAAACATTAGATCAAATTTATTACATATATATTAATTTAATAAAATCCATCAAGAGTGATTTTATTATTTTATATACTCACTTATGTATATTTAAATATTTTTTCAGAAGAAAGCTAATACTATTCATAGTAACCATTTTAATTACTCGGTTATAATAAAATTTAGGTTTTCACATAAAATTTGTCTTTCATGAAAATATTTAAATCGAAAGAACATGAAACTGTGTGTAACATAATCTAATCATAGTTATTTTTATACTGGAAGCAAATCTGATGTTGCGTATAACATAATCCTATCTGGGTTTATAGTACAACACAATACATCAATGAAAATAAAATTACTACCTCTTAAAAATCATAGGGAGTTACATTCTACCCCCCTTAAAATGAAAACTTCCCCTAAAATTCGTCCTTTTTGTGAAAAGATTTGTTAAGTTAAACTATTTTCATCGAATACCACATTATAAAGACAAGGACAAAATCTACCATCTTAAAATTGAATCATTGGAAAATAGTAGTCACCAAATGTAAATCATAACATGGTCTCTACACGGGAGAACCAATTTAATGATTATGCATGTATGAAAATCATAAATAATGCTAGATATTGATAAAGATCATTGATCACAACAATATTTGTGATCATGTGAACATTAACAATGGAAAAACAATAAACTAAAGAATCCCGAAAGTGGTAATTGATATCATAAAAAATGATGATAATAAGTCACCCTTTTACATAACGATCCCTTATTCCAAATGCTGAAGAATTTTCCAACTAATATTTAGTTACTTATTATTTGTACATTATCATTTTTGGTCATCCATGACCAATTTCACTATTAGATCCTATTCAAATAAATAAAGTTTAATTTTGAATTACTAAAGCTTTAGTAGATTAGTCGAGCCATAAATATAATTATAGGTAATTCCATTGGTCTTTATCATAATAAAATGTTTATCACAAGTTAACAAATATTTATAATTCCACCTATGGTGAGAAAATAATGTATTCTAAAAAAATCATCTGATTGACAACCATACCATAATTTTGAAGGGTGAGAATAAAAAACAATAGAAATAGGTGAACGAAATTGTTGAAGCATTTATCATATATATTTTCTAAGGATGTTCGGGGTTGTAGCATTCCAAGCTTTTGAATACCTAAATAAATTATTTTCATTTCAATAAATCATTTTTGAAAACATTCATGTCACCGTATTCTTTAGTCCATAAAGCTATAAACACAATCCATTATAGAATAAACCAGATTTCAACAATCCTTAATCAGTTATACAAAAATAATTACCATTCAGTTTACTTATTCATATCTAATATATCATTATCTCATATCATAATCTTATAAAGGTTTATCCTTCCCTTAATCATGTGTTCTATAAGTTCATCAAATTATCATTAAATCACTTTTTTATGTTCTTATATGTATTAAACAGATATATTCAAATCCTTTATTAAGAACATATATTGAAAACAATCTTATATTTCATCATTAATATAACATAATCTTTTAATTCTAAAACATATACACATCAATCATCTCACATTATTAATAATACATTACATAGTATCCACTATCTTAGTATATCCTAAAATATGAATCTTTTCCTAAGGTTCATCAACTGTAATCTTAGCAATAATATTTGTTTTAAAGTAAAAAATAATTCTAGTATATAAAAAACTGTTCACATTTCATTTATAGTCTCTTTATCCTCAATATTATAACCATAACAGGTACCAGTTTCATGATTCTATTTATGAGGTTTCTTCTTTAGATGTTGGTTTCAATAATCCACATACATTCCATATCATAAAAATGCAAGGTTAACTATGTTCTATATAATTCGGGATATTAACTGAGATAAGAAAAAAACATTGTGAAAAACATTTCAGAGATAAAAAATGAATAAGGGAAAAATACTGTAAAAGTGCCCCTTATATTCAAATTAGAGAAAAGGCATATCTTACATAAATTTTTAGGAAACTCCAAAAATTTTCATGGAATAAATTTGATAAGAAATTTAATTAATGTATTAGACATGTTTACTCTTAATATGTCCACCTTGAAAATTTTCTGAGAATAACTCATGAAGAGGATGTAGAAGGACAATAATGTTTGAATGAATCTTTAGAGGAAATTTCCTTTATCGAGTACTTCAATCATCCTTCTTATTTTACGTCCTCTTTATGAGTCATTTCAATTATAAGGAAATAAATCTACAAGGAATTATATTATGATATGTTTTTATAATTATGGGAAAACAATATTCCACCTTCGATTTATCCTATAAAAAATGGAATCATCAATCGTTTGTACATATGACTTAACAACTCCACATCTTGGTGTAATATATTTTTCACCATCACCTTAAATGGATGAATATAATGATGGAAATAATTAATATATATATATATTATTATAACATGATGTTGATTATGGAAAAAAATATATACCATCCACTTATATACAATTTCATTTTTATGGGAATGATATCATCGCTCATGAAAATGTACGACTTATCTTCTCCACGAAGTGATGTGATTAATTCTACAAGTTATTCATTAATGATGAAAATATAATTTTACTAAAATAAAAAATATGATATATATTACATTAATTTAAATTTTAAAGGATATAATTATATCCTAATAAGAGGAACTCTATCTTCTCTGAAAAAATATGTGTAAGAAAATAAATATTTGAATTCATGGTGTATGTGTAATAATGTTACTAATAAATGAAGTATAATATAATCATATAAAACATAATATAAAGTACAACGATTCTGGAATTATTAAATTAAAAATTTTAAATTATTTTATAGGAGGTATGTCTACGTAACAGGGATGTCAGACCTAATGTAAGGTGTATTTTTATAATCTCATTATTATCTGAGTCTATTTAACCATATGTATTTACTAGTGTATATTTGTTATCCACATCCCTATATAATATATAAGAATTAAAAAATATTATTAAAACCATTCTAAAATTTAATAATGCTATTTTTAACCATTTTATAATTTTTTTAAACAGTACAAATGGAATCTTTTGTCGTTTTCAGTACGTTGTACATTTTGACATTCCCATTTATGTTTGAGAGTAATGTTTCATTTTCACATATACGAATTGATTGGATTTATATGTCTTCAAAAGTACATATTTTTTTGAATATTCCTTTATAATTTTTCAATATTTTTTTTCATGAAATTGTTCTATTTTAGAATAGTGTGTAATGATTGGAAAAGAAAACATTTTTGGAAAATAAATGAAATTTCCCTCATGTATTAGTTTCAATTGATTTACCAAAATTATTTTCCATCAATGATGACATTATATAAATTATATTAGGATTCTGTCATTATTTCCATGATGAATTTATTGTTTTTATGATGGAATTATATTTATGAACTCCATTTTTTATATGGATTATGTTATGTTGGAATTATTCTTAGGAAACCCATTTTAATTACTTTGGGTATGCTATGATGAATGATTTATGTTTTATTAAACATGTATGAATTATTTAATTATGAGGTGGGTGGGACAAATACATCCCTATAATGAATTGGGAAATGATGCATATCTCATTTGATAGAAATGGTTGGAACGATAAATGATCTTGTTTCAGTAACACAGAGATAGAAGTAGGGGTGAACTCCATTTAGTAATGGAATTTTTCAGTTATTATGGTTTGGTAATGACCTAAAATGAATACGAATTTATTTTATATAATTATGTGAATGGAAAAAATTACTTATCTATAGTTATGACTTTTTGGAAATGTTCTATGATTTTGTATGAAATTTTATAATTTTTCCCATGAAATGATATCATGATCTTTTATTTGCATGATATGGTTTTCAAATGCTATGTAATAATGTACTATGATTATGATATGATTGATATCTCCTTTTATCACTTATTGAGCATCTGAGCTCACCCTTTCTTATATAACTTTTCACCATGCTGTGATGATGAGTATTATGTAAGCAATATTAAAATTGGTTATAGATATATAGAAATAAGTGGGAGACGACTTAGATTTTTTATTAACTAGATGATTACGTTTCCTAGTTTCATAAGAAAATATATATATACGATCCAATCATGGAGTTGTTATATTTTATAATGAGAATTATTCATTTTAGATGTAATATCTCTATATGTAATGTATGGGATGTTTTAATACATTTTAATAAATTTACCTCCATGTATTATATCACTTATAGTGATATAATACAAAATTCATCGAGAGTTTAACTTATACATGGCTCTGATACCAACTGTAAAAGCCCAAACACAATTTACATGAACATTAAATCATTTTTTTCCAAACACATAATACATTACAACAACATATACCCAAATACTGTATTTGTTTATTTCATTTGGAAACACAAAACACATTCTTCTAATTGGTGAAAGATATTCATAATATCCCATAATGATCTTCCACTTTAGTTTTCATATCTAATTGTTTTGTATCAAAGGGAATAGAAAATATATAAAATAAGTGAGGTAAAATTCCTAATAAAGGATAACATATAAACTATAAAATATAAAATGAAAATAATAATGTAAAACATGAACATAATCTTTGAAAATCATACCATGTGCAATGTCCCCGACCCAGAATCCACTTATCTATTTCTTTGATCCAGGTTACAACAAGGCCTCAAGAGAACCTCCTCATATGACATAGGCTGCCGACAAGCAAAAATGGTATAATAGGTCATGTGGGGAGACTATACCCTAATTTCCAGAGTAACCCACAGTATATAATAAGTTAAATAATGGGAAAATAAGTTGCAATCAATAGCATTCACAAATGACCAATAACCATAATGCTGGGTACAATCATATACAATAGTAAATACCACATGAAATGAAATAGTGACAAGTTAACAAAACCAAAAAAAGGAAAATAGTATAATCCACAAAATGGTTCAGACTCAATTTTTGGATCCTCACCCATACATGTTCGTTGTCCAACTCAACTCCCTAACATTGGGCCCTTTCCCTTGTCCTGACCAGAAAGCATGAAATCTGCTCTGTTAACCATTGGAAGCATGTATAGTGTGTGATTATAACTCAGTATTCCACCACCCAAAATGTATAAAAAATATCCATCAAATGTAGATAGTGCTTGTAAGTGAAAATTAATTTAAAGTATAGATAAAAAATTCAATTGGAAATTTTATTCTATGCTCATTTAATTTATACTACCATTCAATCTTGGTTCACTACTTCACCTTTTCAGGGATTAACCTTCCTTTTTCATATGTTCAATGGATCAGGAATGATCAATATCCTAAAGCATATTGGAATATAATCAACCCCAATCTCACTATGAATCACATTATAACCATCTTATAATCCTCACCTGGAAGCCTCAGTCTGGGTGGAATGCAACCGTCATGGGAATAATATGGCATCCCCTTCCCTATCCAATGTATTTAGGGGAGGATATTGAACTCTGGATCAATTCAACCCGTGGGTTTAGATCTTCATTTTGATACCCCACTCACCAACCCACGTGCCCAGTCTTATTTATCATTCAACACTATCAACCAAAGCCACAATCATTTAAAATATCACAACAATATCAACAAATTAGAAAGTATCAATGTTGCTTCAATCCATTTACACATTAATCATTTAAATTAGATAACCTGTTATCCCCATTTCACATTTCCCATGCCTATCTCACTAATTATATACATATATAATGATAATCCCCTAGCATTTTCCCATTATTCTATTTGACCCTTTTTTCAGGCCAACCAAACATCTTCTTAGTAAATTACCCATCCAAATTTTATTACAAAACAAAAAATTGCACATGATTTATGAATATTAACATATTAATTAGGGACTCTATGTTCTCTCACAATGTATTACACTAAAATATATAACTCCATGTCTGGGGAATACCAGCACACCCCATGGGTGGCCCCAAAATATGCACATCACCATCCATACATTCCTTAGGGATTATAAGGATTTAATTAGGTTTTTTGGAATCTATTATGTCACATCATATCAATGGAACCAGGTTCTCCTCAATATAGGGCTTTAAATATAACCTTCCATGCACAAATCTATATAAAACCCAATGGATATATCTTGTAGACCACCAGCCTTGAATCTGTTGCCGAAAAACCTCAAAATTGAAGAATTAGGTATCAATTAAACCATATTTTGAAGATTTAACCTAAATCTCACTGATAAAATATGGGTTTTAAATACACATATGGATATGGGGTTTAAATTGAACCCATATACAAGAAAAATAAACATGGAGGAGTTTAGCCTTACTCGGATCATCAATCCAAAACGTGATACACAGCAAACCTTATTGGATTAAATTTGAATCACCTCTTAGAAGATAAAGGAAGCTTGGATCATCCTTAGGGATTAAGGATGCTGAAGGGCTAGAAATCTTGAGTTGAAACACAAATTACTATAATGGTATTTTTGATTTTTTTAGAGGTTCCAGGCCACACAGTTTACCCACACAACTTACCAAACCATGCCCAAACTGTTTTGACGATACTACCTACACGCCCCTCTCTTCACAAGGTTTTATATATCGTGTAAAAAAAGGGTGGATTTCAACTGCCTACATGCTCATCCATCAGACAGTTCGGAAAACCATGCACAATCTGTGTTGATTTCCAAGAAATCCCCTTATCCCCCTTGTTGTGTCCTAAACATCCAAATCTATCCTGATCCTTCTCAGGGACATGGAAAAAACATAATTAACCACAAAAGGTGACTTAAATAGAAACAAAAAACAAGAACATACCTTACAAAAAAATTTGGGATCATAAAACCTCCATAGATTATAATGGATTATCGGTGAGACACTCATCCTGAGCAACATTGAGTTCCAAAAGAAAAGAGATCGAGCCACTAGGCCCGCATTGCGGATTATCTCTACCAATTATATTCCTAAAATTTTCAATTTTGTTGTATAAAAAGATCTAAAGGAATGAATTATCCTTAAAAAACATTCTCACTATAATCTACAATACGAACATAGTGCTCCTCAAAGGACGCATCAACCCCTAACTCGACATCCTCATCATTTATTACATAAGATAGATTAGGATGATATTGTCAGCGCATCAAAACCTAGATAACATAATGCATACCACTATACAACTATGGAAGATCCAATCAGTAAGCCAATGTTCTGATCCTCTCAACAATCTCAAATGGCCCCACATATCTTGGTGCCAACTTTCCCTGCTTCTGATTTCAATGGTGACCCAACCTTGGAGATGCCCTAAGAAACACACAATCACCCACCATGAACTAAATAGATCTAAAAAGACAATATAGAAATGACTTCTACCTTATACAATGTATTTTCATATGATTTTAAATCTTACGAACTTTCTCTGACGTCTCCCGAACAGGATTCAGTACTAACAACATAGACTATCGGGCCTCTATCTAATAGAACCATGATCTACATCATGTCCCATAATGCACCACAAAAGGACCCATATAAATTGTAGCCTAAAAGATGTTTTTTAATAAAAATCAATAATTATCAAGTGTCTTTCCCATGAACCACAAAAATCCAGAACGCCTGCTCTTAACATGACATCTAATACCTAAATTTTATGCTTTGACTGCCTATCAGTCTTTATGTTGTAAGCCATGCTCAAAGAAACCTGGGTACCAAGAATGTTCTGTAGTCCCCTCAAGATGCACAATGGGAAATGCAGATCACAATAAAAAACTATGGTCCTCGGTACACCATAAAACCTCACTATTTGTTAACCATACAATTCCCCCAACTGGTCGACTATATATGTCTCCTAAATCCACAAGAAATGAACAAATTTGGTCAAACATTCTACCTCCAACCAAATTCCATCATTCTTTTGAAGCCTCCTCTGAAGACTCACTACAAAGTCCTTCATGATGTCATCCCACTTCCACTTGGGAATATGGGATGACAACAACAAACCACCTAGATGACAGTTCTCAGCCTTGATCTACTAACAAGTAAGGCATCACGCCACAAAACTCACAACATCTTTCTTCTTTCCCAGCAATTAAAACTGCCTACGATGATCCTGGTACCTCTTATTCATGCCTGGATTCACTTCCCAATTTGACACATGGGACTCACGCATCAAATTATCACACACATCATCTGGCACCACAACACGACATTGAACATAATGAACTCCATCTATACAGAAAGTTAAACCAAATGGTGACTCCCCACCTTATCGACTTTACTTCACTACAAGAAACTCATGGTTTAGAAGCAGAATATCCTTAACTCATCTCAAATGAGTGAATTCAACTACTATAGAGGAAAAAATCATCTAATTGTTCCAATCTTGTACCTCCAAATGCAGCTCTACAAACAAGGACATCATTGACAACTATGCACTGGATTCATGAACTACATGATTTGAGTCTTTTGGTCCAAAACATCAGCGACACTATTACCTTTTCTTGGTGTGTATACCAACTGAAAATTAAAATACCGTAGGTACACATCCCAATTTCATTGTCAAAGATTCAAATCCTATTGAGAGATTATGTACCTGAGACTTTTATTATCAGTGAACACCATAAAGGGTTATCCCAAAAATTAATGCCTCCAACACATTAAGGCATGAAATAAAGTTGTTATCTCTAATTCCTATGTGGGATAATTCTTTTCATGTGGTCTCAACTGCCTCGACTCATAAGATACAACCCAATCATCATGAATTAACATTCCTCCATGTGCAACACAAGATGCATAACAGAACAAGGTGTACCTCCTACCTAGTTCGAGTAAGATCTAAATTGGTCCAGTTGTGAACTAAATTTATGATCCTAGAATGAATTTTAACAAGCCTATTACAAGTTGAAATTAACCCCCTTTTTTGTTATGCTTGTTAGATACACTTCCAGATGAGAGAAAACTCGAATAATACTTTATTAATAACTATCCAGACCAAGAAAATTATGAATATCTGAATCATTCTAGGGTTAATCCAAATAAACCACCACTTCAACCATTCTTGGATCCATGAACACACCTGACTCAGAAATGATCTGTCCCAAAAAGTCTACCTCATCAATCCAAAGATGGAATTTTGAAAACTTAACGTAACGCCTATCCTCTCGTAGAGTACTCATGATGATTTCATGATGTTTGGCAGGGTTTTCATGGGTTCTAGAGTACAATAAGTTTTCATCAACGAATACAACTACAAATAAATTCATATATGGGTGGAATATCATGTTCATTATGGTCATGAACACTACTGGTGCATTGGTCATGCTAGACAACATTAACAGAAATTCATACATCATGTACCTTATTCAGAATGCTATCTGGGTTATGTCAGAAGGTCTCAACCTCAACTTATGGTATCTCAATCACAAATGAATCATAGAAAACTATGAGGCACCTATGATCTAGTCAAATAGTTCATTGATTCTTGGAAGAGGGTAT
Organism: Viscum album; assembly: GCA_963277665.1. NCBI lineage: Eukaryota > Viridiplantae > Streptophyta > Magnoliopsida > Santalales > Viscaceae > Viscum > Viscum album. Next base: position 323,421,135 of record OY728152.1, on the reverse strand, counting down.
CGGTTCTTAACTGTCCTATGGTTCAACCTCCAATAATCTACACATATAATCATTGATCTATCACCCTTATTATCAAAAAACACCAAAAATACCCTAGGTGATATACTAGGATGTATAAACCCCTTACTCACCAATTCCTCTAACTAAACCACTAGTTCCTAGAGCTCGGAAGGAACCATTCGATAATGTGGAATGGATACTAGCTACACATCTGTCAACAATTCAATCATAATTTCAACTTCTCTCTTGGGTGGTAACCCTGAGATGTCCTAAGGAAACAGATCTTGAAACTAGCCCACAAAAATGGTTGACCTACTATCCTTTCTCACCATCATCCAGCATAAGGCATGCCATTTGGGTAGTGAGTTCTCCCTATTGTTAGAATAGTGGCCATTTATAGCCTGCTCGAGTATCCCACTCACCAAAAAGGACAAAAGTGCTCCCATAGAGAGATGTAAATGTTACCTGATGTCGATAATAGTCAATATGGTGATGATATAATGTCCCCCAATTCATCTCCAATATTATTCCAAAACCAGACATCTCTTGGGAAAACAACTCTCATAGAAAATGATACCCACCAACCACTAAAACACAACCATTATACTTCCTAATGTCCTCAACCTATACCCCTAGCATTGTATACAAAAAACATTACCTCACATGTAGTCTCCACAGTTAATCGCAACACAACTACCAACTGAGTGGAAATAAAATAATGTGTTGAACCTGTATTCAATAAAGAACTAGTAAGCGTGGATGCAACATGAATTATACCATGAAAAATTTATGGTCTTGCCTATATACGTTGATTTGTACCCTGAACTGCATGGAGGTGACCTTACCCTTTACCCATGGCTCTCGCATAAGTACCTTGCATTGCACTGCTCTGTTGGAAAGGATGTTATCCCCCCCAGGTTCCACGTCCCCCACCTCTACCAGTTTGACCCATGGAGCTCTAACTGCCTACCTGCTAATGGGTAACTGACCCCCATTCATCACTACTCATCTGTATCTGACCTCCATCACTCCCTAACTATCACAAATTCCGGCAAAACCACTACATGTGGCCTAACATGGAACAAGCTCGGTACTCGACTGGGGGGGACAGTAGTCATGATTCTACGTTATCCTGCCACACATATAACAAAAGACCTCACCACCACCCTGAGAAGTTTACACCCTCTTCATACTTCATTGGGTCCTTCCAACATTATGGAAGATCCCAAAATGGTGCTTCTTACTATCGAAAACCAGACCACCAACTCGCCTAGCCGGCACCATAAGTTCAGTAGCTAAAACTCCAATCTGGTTCCCCTATGAGATAAGGGCTTGATCCACCACTTTAGAAATCGTTTTTAGGGGATATAAATTTAGTTGTGATCTAATCTATTATCTTATCCCATCCTCGAAGAGTTTTACCATAGTTGTCTCATCCCTTATCAATGTCCAAACAACACGTCTCAAATTTGTGAAATGACTAGAATTGTCCATTACCAACATTGTACCCTCAGTCAACCTCATGAAATATGTTTCCTTCTTATTCCTCAAGGTTTCAAGGTAGAATATCTCAAGAATATTCTTCTGAAAATCATAACACATTATTCCTTCAACCTACTCCTTCCAAATCATGATGTCCCATAAATGATTTTTTTGGCCCCTCATTATATAAGTCACTAACCTGGATCGCTTATGGAGAGGATTCCAAAGATTCTCAAAAATATTTTGGACAAATTATATCTAGAAATCTTCTTATTCAGGCCCACCCTCTTTGGTAATTTATGGAGGGTGGTGTAGCGGAAACAACATGGTCAGCTCAAGCATACACTATGCAACCCACCTAGGGTCTCGTTCCATCATCTTCATTAAATAATAAAAGTTATCATGGAACTACTCTTCTCTATTTTCATGGATCACCACATTCTCCTTCTCCACTATTGGAGGAGCATTCTAAGAAACATCCTCATGACTCCTTATCAGAAACTTCCTTTGAGGTGGCATTTATCTATACTTCCATACATAAGATTTGGCATGAAACCATAACACATTTACGAAGGAAAAATGACACAAAGGTAGAATCATCACTTTCCATAACCAAACCAGTTCTCAAACACTATCCAATAAGCCCACTCACAACCGGTTCACTAACCCTATCCGTCTCTCCTAATTCCATGGCTAACATGAGTATCTAATTTACATGTTTATGATCCTTCTCTTTCACTCCCATTCAAACCCATTTCCATATCTCTATTCAATATTACAAAATATTAATCCATGTTTACTTCCCTATCAAGAAACGTCTTCTAAATACTATTTTATATTTTGACTTCCTGTTTTACCCATTCATACCATCTTGTTAGGCACAAATTAATTATTTTTAAGAAAACTTATGCATCACAACCATTATATCCCGCACACCCATCCCATGTGTGTGCCAATCATGATGCATGTCACATTCATACATATGGGCCTTGAATAATTCAGGAATGCCCAACCTCATACCTTTCTCGAAATGAGAGAAATATCAAAAAACCATCAAATAACACCACAAGTTCATCCCCTAATGGTTAAATAACATTAAATATAGAAACCCACAATATTGAAAAAAAAATCATTCCCAGGGTGACTTGTGTTGTCCCCTATACATGAGTTAGTTACTCGCAAGAATTAGCTCATTACCAAGGCCTGAATCCTTCCAAACCCCTTTTCTACAATCCCCAAAAAGTAAGAAAGAGAAAATAAATCATCTAATACAACATTGTAATGTCCCTGACCAGGAATCCACTAATTTGGTGCCTCGATCGAGGTCTCCACATGTCCTCAAGCATACCACCCTATAATCCATAGTATGCTAATTAGTAGAAAGGGTCTAATACGTCACATTGGGAGACTATACCCTCATTACCAATGTATTCCAGAGCAGATAATAACTTAAATGACACAAAAATTTGGAAACAATCAATAGCATATACAAATGAACAATTCACACAAAACTGGGTACAATGATATACAATAGTATATATTCCATTCCATGCTAAAGTACCAATTTAACAAAATGAATAGAATGGAAAACAGAAGAATACCCCAAAAGAATTGAACTCCATGTCTAGATCCTCACCCATGCATGTTCCTTGTCCATCTCAAATCCCTAAAATATGTCCCTTTCCCTTTTCATAACATAGAAGCATGAAATATTCTCAGGTACCCAATGGAGGCCCAAGTAGGGTGTGAGTATAACTCATTAGGCCACCACCAATGATGTCTAAAAAATATATAGAAAAATTACAATGTGCATTCAAGTCATAAATAATGGTATGTAATGATAAATGGATCAATTATCCATTTCAGAATATGGTCATTTAATTTATACTATAATTGAATTTTGTTTTACTACATATACATTTCATGGTTTAACATATATTTTTTATGAGGTCAATGGATTAGGCATGTTCAATATTCTCAAGAATATGGGAATAAAATCAAGCTCTATCTCACTAAGCATCACATTATAACTACCTCATAATCCTTACATCAATCCCATAGTCCGTGTGGAATAAAACCATTAGGTGAATACAACTTTTTCCACTTCACTAAACCATGAATTTAGGTAAGGATATATATCCTCAGTCCAAATCAACCCGTGGGTGTAGAACCTCAAGTCAATACCCCACTCAATAAATCCTTTTGCACATTATTATTTATCATTCACCAAAATCATCTATTTACAACATCATTCAAAACACCACAACAATTTTATTGAATGGAAAATTATCATTATTTTCCCAGTCCATTGACATATTAATAATTTATATTACATTACCTTTAGCCCCAATTCACGTTTCAAATGTTATTCTCGCTAAGTGTATTCAAGTATAAAGTAACTTCACATTAATTTTACCATAAATCCATATACCACATTTTCCTGCCCACCAAACTACTTCATAGGCCATTACCCAACCTATGCGTATTACTAAAAATCTAATTTAAAATCCATAAATAATATTAACATATTCATCAAGGGCTCTGTGTTCTCAAACTATGACCTACACTTACGTAGCTAACTCTAAGTCCGGGGAATATCGACACACCACATGGGTGGCCCCAAAATTGGTCACATAATACTCTATACATCCCAAAAGGATCATGAAGGTTTAAATAGGTTGTTTAGACACCCAATACATCACCCAATGTCATAGGAACCAATAACATATCAAAAGAGGGAAAGAAATAATACCATACATGAAAAAATATACATAAAACCCATGGGATATGACTTATAGACCACCTAACTTGAATTCATTGGTGAAAACCATCACAATCGATGTTTTGGGTCTTGATTGAAACATATTTTGAGGATTTACAATAAATCTCACCGAAAAAGAAGGGTTTTAGAGACTCTAATAGAGATGGTTTTGAAATAGAAATGTTAAACGGGAAAATAAAAACAAAGAGGGGTTCAGCCTTACCGAGATGTTCAATATGCAACTGACGCCACTCAAAAAAGCCTATTAATAAAGGGGAATTTCTTATTGGAAGATATTGGAAGCATGGAGCATCACTAGGTTTGAAGGAGGATGTTGGGGGATAAATCCCAAGTAGGAACGTAAAATCTTGTAATGGATTTTTTGTAATTTTTTTAAATGTTTCTTGGGCGCACAGTTTATCTACATGGTTTAGCAAACCGTTCTCAAACCGTGAAAAGGCTATTTCCTGCATGATCTTTTCTTCGCACATTTTTCTAGACCATGTAAACACTGTATTAATTGGCACTACCCACACAGTCATCCCTCACAGAGGTTTCCAAACCCTGTGCAAACCATGCGGATTGCCTAGAAAACTCCATTTTCCTCTTTTTTGTGTCTCGAAGCCCCAAAACACCCCTAAACCATATCAAGGACTCGATAACACACATAATTAACATCAAATGGGGACATATGGTAAATCATAAAAAAGAACATACCTTACCGAGATATAAGGGATCTTACGCCATGTGTTACAAATATCAAAATCTAGAGTCCTATAATAAATCGTTTCCATTCATATTGAATAAATCCTAAAGGAATATGATCCATGAGAAAATAAATACATAATAAAACATAGATTTTTTGAAAAGACATATGCATTTAAAATAATATCCATAAAATCCAATGCTCATTTCCAATGTCATCATAGTTGACATATTCCAATAATGAACTAGATTTACTTTCTATTTCATCCCTCTATTACTGAATGAAACATACATTACATTCCAACACTGTATTACAGAACTAGATTTACATTCCATTCTAGTAATGTCTATCTCATGAGATATAAATCATTACATGACATGTTGGATAGAGAAATAGCTCCCACAAATATCATAATGAATACATTCATGTGTGTGCCAAAAAAACATAAACCATGCATCATAGCATAACACATGGAATAAAATGGGTCTCTTATATATGATTCCATCATAAAATAATCCATTTGAAACAAATGTATTTCATATATACAATTACATAATAAATGAAATCAATCCATAATATAAATAGGGATAGTATACATGAAATATAACACTACTAAATAATGTCATTATATATGAGAATATTTTTTATAAGACTCTTGAAATTTATTCGTGAAGAAAATATCCTTTCTTCTTTTAAAACATTTTCATTTCCAAAAATATTTTGATTTTCTAAATGAAACTGATCTCATTTATAATAATTTTGAAATGGTGTAATTGAATAATCATGTAAAGAGGAAATTATGAAATCATAAAAATAGTTTCATGTTGTATAAGATAAATGAAAACATTTCTATCTTACTTTTGTAAGAAAAAATGTACCTTGTACTAAAAAAAATAAATACTCCTAGAATAATATTTATTATAAATTAATTAATAGTTATAATTAACTTTAAGAAATATTATCTGGATAGAACTAATATTTTGTAATACATATTTAGGAATCATGGATGTTGATGATAAATATACCCCAAAAATACTTATATATAAAAAATCTCTTATAATAATGATAATACAACATTATCCCTTACCAATTTATAATAAATAAAATTATATACCATATAAAATATAGAAAAAAATATGAATACCATAAACATCATCATCATAATAATGAAAAAATTTATGTGAAGGTTAAAAATGACTCAAAAAATATATGGTGTATATGACAAATGTAACCAAAAAATAAATATGAGGAAAAATAATCCCTTACCTTTGGTCTGTGTTCCTTTAAACATATTTGAAACTCATTTATGAGGGTTTATGTAATGTTGTTAACTTATACAATAATCATATTCACTTTTTATAATATCATTAGTGATCATATTATTAACAATTTTTTAATAACATTTTTACTCATCCATTAGGTTTTAACTGCTTTATTTTCTTATAAAAGTTTCTTCAGGTATGATTTTTTTATTACTCATAGATTATACTTATAACATTTCCATAATTATATTAATATAAATTTTATAACATATTTTTTTATTCAATAGATATATATTATCATGATTTAATAGATATCATATAGAATGAATGACATTGAATTTTGGAGATGTTAGATAGTACATTTCCACGACCAATGATATCATTCCAATAATTTTTGAATGATATTGAAGTATATGTTTAATATAATATTTCAGAATCAATTTCCAATTATAATATTCCTATATTATTATTATTTACATAATTTTACCCATGAATGTAAGGTCGTGATGAAAAATAACTTACCCCACAACATGGAGATAGTAATCCATCCATACACACATGTGCTGATTTCATTTTTCGTAGGATAGATATATGGTAGAATATGGTTATTAAATAAACATAATAACATCTCATTAAATAATTTAAAATGTTGTAATAACTTTATAATGGAATTAACAGATGAGTAAGATGTATTATAAGAAATAAATTTGAATGAATCGGTAGAGGATATTTACTCTTCTTTGATGTGCCCCATCTTAAAATCCTCTTAAAGGTACGTGAGTTGGTCTTTTGATAATACAAGAAACACTAGAATGTTAATATGGAAATTGATATGGTAAATGGGAAGGGTAATTACATAATTTAAGGCTCAAATTGAAGTTAATGATTGAGGGAGGAGGTGCCCATTTAAAATTGAGGTGAGGGGAACTTTTGGAAACATGAAAAAAAAGAATTTATAATAAACTCAAACCACATCCAAAAACCTAAAAAATGAACAAATGTTAAGGAAAATATTAGATAAAGTGGTAATATTGTAAATAAATAATATTTATACATGTTTTTATTTCATTTTAAACAATTTAAATTAGTTTTATCCTTAATTATTTTATTTTAATTTAAACTAATGATACAAACGTTTCAATATTAAAATACTGTTTTTTATTTATTTGATTTTAATCATAACATAAATGATCAATATAGAACATTTAATTATAATACAAAAGTATATTATATTTTAAAAAAATATATGAATTTTATATAATTTAATAATACATTTTTTTGACATAATATCAAAACTGTCATTTTGACAATATTCATTTAATGGGTTTTTAAAAATACCAAAATAATATGTTAAACTCGAACCAAATTTTTAATTAGGTTTTTATGTGGTCATGGTAATTTAAAAAATTTATTGGATATTACATTTTTCCAAACATATATTTATTATTTTATATTATATAACATTAACATGATACTTCCACTAATAAAATAAATACTACATCAGTTTTGTGTAATTATATAATATACTTATCTATTAGGTAAATATTAAAAATTAAAAAATATGAAGAAGTTAAATCCACTATCCTTCAGGAGAATACTTATATTTAAATATATATCCAGTAAAATCCTTCTTTAAAAATGTTTTATGTATTAAAACATCAATGTGAAAACTTTAACATCAAATTAATTAAATTATTATAAGTGAAATAACCATTTTTATATTGCTTTAGATGGAAAATAACTCATATGTTTTATTTTTATGGTCATGATATGCTTGAAAAATAATATTTGTTCTTGTATTTTGGTCATTTAATGGTATTTATCACTATAATAAAATTTGTTTTATTTATTTTACGTTAATTAAATAATTTCTACATCATTAATCTATAAATCATTAATAAAAATATATATTTTTAAAAAATTTAAAAATAATTACCATGATAAATAAAAAAATTTTGTAATTATAATGATTATTAATAATACAATTTATCTTCTGTATATCCATATTTTATGTATGATATAGTTAATAAAATTTGAGTAAGTCATACTAAACTTTTCATTATATATATTATATTAAATGTCCTAATCTCATCCATCTGGCTTTTAATAGGAATCTTATCAACCGAAGGGTGATTTATGTCAAAAAACACAAAAATAATAATATTAGTAAAAGTGTTATGGTAATTGTATTATATTATATTTACCCACAATAACCTTATTTACCTTTTTATGGTGTTAATAAAAATTAATGATGTTAATATTCATAATTCATAAAAATAAAAGAATTATATTTAAATAATTTAAAACTATTGATTCAAAATATTGGATAAATTTTTAATAAATTAAAATAGTTAATTTTATGTAATTAATTTAAATGTAATCATGATGTCTGAATGAAAAATGTGTTAAAAAAATAAAATATTATAAATGATTGAAATATTTTTACGTCAAAATTCATTGTAAAATTAATTCAAATGACAGTAATTATATTAAATTATAAAAATATATTCTATTTATAAATTTGAATCTTGATATTATATAATTAATCCACATAAATTATTTTGATGAAATAATATTTTTCAATTAAAATTTAGTATATTTTTACTAATAATCAAAACATAAGACTTATAAAATAATAAGAAGAAATAATCGAAAGTAAATTTTTATTTCCCACATACCAAGAATAAGTTCCTTTTTTTAACTATAATATATAAAACTGTTAAATGAATATTTAAAATATGTGTGCCATCTAAATGCAGCTAAACAACATTTTTTAAAATTATTCATTTATTTGAAAAAAAAATTGTTCTTATATAGTGTCTAGAAACTATATAAGGCGAAAATTAAAAAAATGATTAAATACATTAAATATATATTAAATTTGCAAAATCCATCATGTTTGAATTACTATTTTATAAACTCAATTATTTTCATTTAAATATTATTTCAAAAGAAATTTAATTTTTCTCATACACGTCATTATAATGACTAGGTTATGTGGTAAAATTTTAATATATATTTATTCACATAAATATATCTTGTTTGAAATGAATTATATTAATAAACACGAAATTGTATTCAACACAAGGCAAGAATATAGTTTCGTATACTACACGCTAATTCGGTGATGTGTATAGCGAAATCATATCTTGGTAGAGTGTACAACACAAGACATTAATGAAATTAAAAAAATTATATCTTCTAAAAATATTATGTTGTTACATTATACCACCCTTAAAATGAATTTCACCATATATATTCATCTAGGTTATTAATGGATTTAATATGTAAATGTTTATTCCATATAAAGCCACATCATTAAAACAAAGACTAAAACATCATTTTAAAATTTAATAGTTTGAAAATAATAGTTCCCCAAAGAAAATAACAAATAGGTCTATATGTAGTAGAACATATGTGATGATTGGGAATGCAGTAAAAGTATTAATAAACATTGAGATAGATAAAGATCACAGATCACAAGAAATTTGGTCTTCTAGTGAATGAAATCAATTTGAAAACCATATTCTAAAGAAGCATGAATGAGGTCAATGATATCATAAAAAGTGATGTTATTAAGACACTCATTTACATCATGATATATTTTTACTAATGTTGAATACATGGAATGAAAATATATACTTGTTTTTGGTACAATATAACTATTTGTTGTGACTTGAACAGATTTCCCTTCAGTTTTTATTCAAATTAGTGAAGTTGAATTTTTCATTCCCAAAGAATTAGCAGATCATATTATCAATAAATTTATTGATAGTTAATTCCTTATATATTTATGAAAAAAATGTTAGTAGACATTATAAAAATTGTAGTAATCCATCTATAGTGTTATAATCCAATCGTTTATAGACTTATGAAAAATGTACATTGGTATGGAAATTTGGATTTCAAATTTATTCTTAAGTTAATAATTTATGGAAATTTATATGTAAACATCATATGATTTTTTTTAGAATAATGTAACAACTCACCATAGGAGTACTTATTAATATTTGATAATTTGTGATAACCTTCTGTTAGACATATCGAATGACATATTATCCTATTTTTAGATCGCATGATCTTCTCATTCTTTAGGTATGATAATTTCAAATACATTTCCGAGAATAATAGTGGATGTTTATATTGATCAAGGAACAAGGATAAAATGAGAATTCACTTAATAAAGTATGAATTTATTATAATTAATTAACCCTGGGGAAAGGATCTTAAAACAAAAAATTTTACCATGGTACATTAATTTCTGATTAATGAAATATACCATAAAATCATCTCATAGATAATGATTTTTTATTGTTAACTTTCTCCTAAACTTTTTCACTATCCCTCTACATTAGAACATGATATTTATATTTCCAGCCCATATCCAAGACTTCAAATTACATCTATGTTATCCTATGTGGAAAAATACTTATGAGTGAATGTTCATAAATGTTATGTTTATCACCTTCCCTTTTGAAAAAAAAGTTTTAGTCTTTGTTTTGTCTATGTGTGTTTATATAATAGTCCTTTTTATGTGTTAATACTTATATAACCAAGATGAATTTCAAGGGAGAAGTTTCTTTAATAGTCGATGATGTAACACCACGATATTTTTATGTGATTGATGTTTTATATTCTTTTATTCTTTTATTTGTATTTTTTATTAATTCATTGATTTCTTCTATTGAATGAAACTCCAAGATAATAATGCCCTACATGCAACACCTTCTAAGCTTATGATATATGAAAAAAAATACTTTGATTATGTTATTCACAATATCAATTTTATTGATAGAATTAATTTAAACAAGAACATGTATATTTTGAATAAAAAATATTATTTGGTTACCTTATAGCATATCCATTACAATGGCTGGTATGAACAATATTAACTTTCTTTTAATAAACTATTTAATTGAAAATTAACGAGTTTATAGAATAAAAAAATCACTATTTAAGGAATTTATTAATCTAACATATATTCCTTATTTTTAATATAGTGTTTTAAATTGTTATTATATACATTTTATACATTATATAAGAATAAATTTAATTTTTCCAAAAAAATTAACTATTTTTCAAAAAATGAAGTTTTACCACATTTTTATTACGCACCCATTTCTAATATAGTATTTGGAACTATTATATATTATATTTAACAAAATAAACATCTTATTTTAAATCAAGATATATAAATTTACTTTGGATGAATTTTTTATAATTTTTGGATAATATTTTTCTTTTGATGAATAGTAAAAATATACTTTTTTTAAATCATCTTTTTTCAATAAAATAATTGATTTATAAAAATTATATTATTGATTGATAAAAATGTAAAAATAAAAAATATTTTTACCAGTTAATATCATTTTTTTCATTAACATTAATTTTACCATGTATTTTGATATAAAAACATTTAAAACTTTTTCCATGTCGTATCTTTTAAAAACAAATTTTTATTATGACTGAACAATTTATTTTATATTAATTACTTCTGCTTATATGTTTAGAATTATTTAAAATCTATACCCTATTTTGAATCATTAGGTCAAAATTATGTTAATAGCATTATTTCATTTTTCGGAATTATGAATAGTAACATCAGTAATTTATATTAATACGAAAAAAAGATAAATTAGGTAACAATAATTAAATTAAATATTATAAAATTACACTAAAACATAGCATAATATAATTTGATGATTAGGTTTAGAACTAAATAATATTTGGGATGAAATTCTATTCATTGGAATCCACTTGGATGGGATTATGACATTCAATTTATTTTATTTAATGAAAATTTATATAAGTCTCACTCCAATTTTAATAACTAAATCATTTTTTTATATGGTTATACAAAACATAAATTTAATTATAAGTACTCATTTGAAATATAAAAATATTTTTATTTACCATGTTATCTAATTAGCAATTTTTAGATAAATAAAATTACATAAAAAGGTTATATATTGATCATGCATAAATTATTTAATTGATGAAATAATAATTAAATAATATTTATTAAAATGATAATAACCCTTAAGATGAAAAAAACATGGCCAAATGTTATTTTTCGGGTATATATCAACCATAATCATCCAAGGGTCGATTTATTGACACATTTATCCTTATAGAAGATATTATGATAGTAGTATTATTTTATTTAATGTGATCTTAAAATTGTCACATTCATATTTTAATAAGCATATCATTTTTAATGATTGATTTTTTAGATGATATATTGGACGAAATGTATTATTTCAAAATCCAATGGAATTATCGTTGTCAGAGTAATATATTTAAAATTTTTATTTGAAAAATAAGTATATTATATATTTAAACAAATCTGTTGTAGTGATTATTTGTTTTAGGGAAATATCAAATGAATGTTATTAAAACTATTAAAATAAATATAACTTTTGATAATTAATAATTACAATGAATTTAAGAGAATAACTTTTTCCCCATATAGATATAATAAAATATTTTCTACGATGTTTACAATTTATAATGATATTTTTTAAATAATCCATTAAATGGAAATTATCAAAATTTAAACTATTGTTATTTTGTAAAAATGATGTTTTATTAATTTATACAAAAATCATAATAATATTTTAAATATATAAAATAATAATGAAATAGAATAAAATGTTATAAATGGGTTTTTATGGTCTAATTATCATCAAATAAGTAAATATTATAATATATTAATATTGAAACATATAATACCATATTTAAAATAAAAATCGTATAATATAGGGTTAATTAAATTGATAAGGTTAAAATTGAATGATAATTTTTTATAAAATTTATTTTCTGATAATATTTAAACATTATCATATATATTGTTTCAAAATATGAAATTTGGGAGGTTTTTATAATTGGATAGTTTTATTTATAAATTAATATTTTTTGAGATTCCAAAAGAGGCACTAACATCAATTATAAAAGAGCACATCCTCTATCAAAAATTAAATTCACTTTGAGCATTGATGATCTTCCATCCTCATCCCATTTCCCATATAAACTTCTTATTTTTCATTATATTAGTTTTCAGCTTCTCAAAATACAGTCATTAGTTCCTTTTAAAGTAGATCTATTGGATGCTTGTTGAAGGCGATGTAATCTCCATTACTAACGCTATCAAGATCATTTCTTCTTCTACATACTCTTACATTTTTTCATAAATTAATTATCAAATCCAGTATCACTTATTTATTAAGAAATATTTTTAATAAAATATCCTTATTCCACCTTCAATAGATCGTATGAAAAAGAAAACACCACGCATGTGTTTGTACGAAATACCATCACGACATCTTGGTGTAATCTGTTTTTCACCACCACATTACATGGTTAGTTATATTTATGAAAATAATAACTATATATGATTATTATAACAATATATTTATTTTAGAACAATATATATATATATATATCATGAAGTTCTATACCATTTCATAATTGACAGAATGATATTATCACTTGTGCGTACATATAACCTACAACATCTACAATGAGATGTTATCAATCCAACAGGATATCCATTAATAATTTAATGATTACAATGATTAAATATTATATATATTATATTAATAAAACTATAGAAATGATTTAACAATAACCAATTAAGAAGAAATAGATATTTTTTGACGAAACATGCATATGGAAATGAAGCTGTTTATACCCGAATAATGAGTAATACTGAAATTATATTAACAAATGGATGAAAATATGGAAATATATAATGAAATAAAAAATTCTATAATTTTTGAATAATTCAATGAAATTATTTATTTCATTATATATGATATTTAGATACATAAAATTGATATCGGACTTATGAAAATGGATAATTTTTCAATCTAATTATTATCTTAGATTGTTTTTACACAAGTATATAATTGGTTATATTTGGAATCCATTCCCTTGTTTCCAAAATATTTATTCTAAAGTATTATTTCTATCCTTATACATTTTTATAAATTCTATTTTACCCAATTAGTTAATTTTTATTAAACGGGATGAAATGAATCTTTTGACATCTTTGATATGATGTACTCATTGACTATTTAATAAGAGTAAAAGAATAATGTTTTCATTTAAATTATATGAAATGAATGGGTTTTTACATTTTCATAATTCCTTACTTCTATGAGGCATATATTAATAGGTTTCAATATAATTTTCAAGTAGATTATTTTCTATTAAATTTGTTCCACATTTTGAGAAAAGAACACATTTTTCAAGAAAAAAAATATACATTCCGCAAGAATTAATTTCATGTGTTCTATAAAAACTATTCTTCCATCAAGGATATAATTATTTAATAGGGTTATGGTTATAGTATACCATCCCAAATATTACAATGATTTTACCATTTTTATGATGGAATTAAATAAATTATATATATTTGTTTTAAATTGATTATGTTATAATAGAGTGATGTTTAAGAAACCGATTTTATTCATTGGGTTGTGCTACGATAAATGATTTATTGTTTTGTGTAACACATAAGAATAAATTCATTATAATATGGGTTGGACCTATATCTCCCGCCAATTCATTGGGTCATTATTTATATCTCAAGAGACAGAAAGGGATGGAATAAAAAATTATCGCAGTTCTGTAATACAGGACTTGAATGATGAGTGATCTCGGTTCTGTGTTGGAATTTTTCTGCAAGGATAGTCATTGAAATGTTCCTTGACTAATATGAAATGATTTTATAAAATATATGTTTTCCACTCAATATAATATCAAATATTATGACAATTGGTATAATGTTCATTAATTGTTATGAACTTTTATGATTTATTTAATGAAAAGATATCACGTTAAATCATATACAACATACATTTTTCAAATGTTATATTCATATTAGATAGGAATATGATATGAATTCTATCTCCCTTGTTTAACCGTACAGAGAATTTTATTTCACCCTTCTTATGTTTCCCTTCCCCAGGATGTGAAGAATAATATTACGTAAGATATGTCAAATGGGTTTCTAGTTATGAATGAATAATTGGAGACAATGTAGATGTATTATGAAAATGTGGTTTATGCTTCCCAATTTCTAAAGAAACTATACCTATATGGCCCTACCCTGGAACTATTATATTTTTTAATGAATGTTATTAAATTTTTATTTAATATCTATATATGTAATGTATGGTTCTTTATAGTTCCATAATCATAGTCATTTAGATATTACATACATGGAAATTATTATCATTATTACATTTTTGTTGTACGAATAAAAATTACTAATGTTACCTTTAATAATTTAAAAAAATAACATAATTCTATTAACATGATTTAGAATTACTAATTATAAATATAGAATAATTTTTTTATAATTCAAAACACAAAATTTTTAGTAATTAATTTAAAATTAATCATGTTGTTGGAATGATTTTTTTTAAAGTTAAAACATTACAAAATATTGAAATATTATTACATCAAAATTCATGGTAAAATTAATTATAATGACCAATATGTTATTAAATGATGAAAATATATTCAATTTATACATTATTTACATTCTATAATATAATTAATCCACATAAATTATTTTGAAGAAAAAAGTTGTTTTTAAATAAAATTTAGTATATTTTTAATATTTATCAAAACATAAAAATTATCAGAAAAATGTCAAAACATCATCAAAATTTAATTTTTTTATCGCACTTAAAAAGAATAAGTTTATTTTCTAAAACATAATATATAAAAATTTTAAAACATTGGATTCAACAATGCTGATCCATCAAAAAGTGACAACAATACATTTATTTTAAAATAATTCATTTGTCTGAAAAATTGAATATCATCAAATATAATGTTTTGAAAACATATAATGTGAATTTTATAAATATATTGGATATAATACATATATAATACAAAAATAAAATAGATAAATAATGAATATATTAATTTTTAAACACACAAATTTTTTATTTCAATAGTCTCTCAGAAGAATGGTAATACTGTCTATACCCACAATTATAATGACTAGGATAGAAGGAATCATAATACTATTTATATGTTCACTTAATCATTGACATGTATGAAATTAATTCTAACAATATAACCAGAAATTGTGTGTAACACACACCATGTATAGTGTTGTGTATATCATAAGCAATGATGATGCTTCATGTAGTGAATGATTATCTTGGTATTTTTTATATTACAAGACATCTAAGAAATTAAAATAAAATAAATAAATGAATGAATGAAAAAAAAAATATTATAAAAATTTCACCATGTTACATTCTACCCACTTAAAATGAATTTCTCCCTCCAATTTCTTCTATGTAATAAATGGATGAATATATTTAATGTTTTTTAATAAAAAGGCTCAATAGAAAAAATTCTAAATATTCATTTTAAAATGTAATGGTTGGAAACATAGATATTATGTACATGGGAATTATTAAAATTTAGAGAATATAAAAATGGTATGATAGTATGTACTCGGGTCTACTAAGTCCGAAATATTTAACAAAATATTGCCCAACTATAACGTAACATACATTACATGCATTGATATTACTTAAAAATTGAAGAATATTCATTAAAATTATAATAATTCCATGATAGAACAATATTGTTATAGTGTTTTTAGAACCAATGAAACCTAAATAACATGTCACAATGCATCTACATTATCTCCTTCTTATTCCTTCATAACTAGAACCCTTTTTGATATTTCATATATAATATTCTTATACTCATCTAGGGGAAACGAAACATAAGAAAGGGTCATCTCTTATTCCTAGTAAAGGTAAACAAGGGATATATCAATCTTATCATAATCATAACTTATATGAACATAAAATTTTAAAATATTATCCTTCATATGAAATATAGTGATATCATTACATGGGATAAATCATAAAATTTCATAAGAATAAAACAATGTAATACAAAATTAAAAACATAGGACATAAAATTTTGAGGCATACACATAAGAATATAAAATAATTTCATATTATTAAAGGATAATTTCCGATACAATCATAGTGGACAATGTATATTACTTAATTGAGCTCACTCCACATTATAGCCAAATATTATTTAAAAGATATCATTTCCCATTCTAGACCTATTTATACCATGTCATATAAATCATTACCAAATGCATTGGAGGGAGATATAGGTCTCACCCATCTCATAGTTAAATCATTCTTATATGTTCTATAAAATCTAAAATTATTCAACATAGCATAACCCAATGACTAAATTGGGTTTCAAGAACATCAATCCCTCAAAACATAATCCATGCAAAAAAAATGGATTTCATAAATTGAATTTTTCACGAACCGTCCTCGGGGCCAGTGCTGTGACTACCCCAAGCCCGACTTCCATAGGCCAGGGGCTGTCGACTAGCACCAAGGCCTAAATTCCTTTAAAAAGTGGAAGGTTTGCCTTGAAAAGTAAAAAAATACATAGAGTAAGCAAGCAGAAGTAAACACTAAATAAAACTGGGTACAATAGAAAGTGCAGAAAAGTAAGTGGGCCAGAATAAAACCCAAAATGAAAGTAAAGTACAACTGAAAAGGGAGTACAACAACTGAAAAGTAAAGCTGCAACGTCAGGCCGTCCACTGGAAGTCCCACCTGAAGGGTGGGTACAGATAGCCTCCACAGATCCTTGGGTCTAGTCGTCTGCTCCGTGTTCGTCCCGCCCAGTGGTCCACCTCCAGGTACCAACTGCTCCACTAGCCTCAACCACGATCAGCGATGTCCATCGTTTGCATCCAACACAATGTAGTGCGGGCATAGCCCATGCATGGGTCAGTATACTCTAATCAGTAGGGACACCGAGACCCCCGAAGGTCTCCCAGAATCCACAATGGATAATCCACAAAGGAAAGATACAATCATGAAGTAACATCTGACTCTACATAGGTATATGCCCATACATATACCTAAGTCATCAATTCTAGTTCATCTCCAACATCTGAGACCATGTCTAACCAGATCCACACAAGATAGCACAAAACAATCCACATAGGATAGCAAGTTAATCATATCGAAGATAATGATTGAAATTCAAGATTCAGCTCACACAGGTCTACTTCTTCGTAAGAGGATAAAGATGATCATATGTAGCCACTGATTCATCTAAGCCATCAGACACACATATGATCAATAGGTACTAACCCCCGCAATGACCCACAAAGGATCGATTGGTACTAACCCCCGCAATGACCCACACATGATCTATAGGTACTAACCCCCACAATGACCCACACCGGATCTGACCCACACAGGATCGGTATGCGCTGGCCCACATAGGACCGCTGAGCACTGACCCACACATGATCTGACACACACATGATCGGTAGCACTGATCCATGTAGGATCATAGAGTGCTTTAGTCGTCATTGTCAAATCCATAGAGTATTTCTGTACAGTCTTCATCATCGTCATAGTTGCTGCCAGCTCTAGGGATCCCGCACACAACAAGTTTGTTCGGGAGGGTCCACTCCATGAGCCGAGGGTCTGATACATCATCTGACACGATGTCCAGAGTTAATGTATCAAAATGTTCCGTATCGTCAATAGGATCTCAACGTCACAGACGGCGCGCCAATCGGACGCCCGGTCAGAGAGTTATTGGCCTTTTCATCCCAGGGGCCCAGTTGGTTTTTATGTCAAAACCAACTCGACTGTACTCCAACTAT
This sequence comes from Viscum album, assembly GCA_963277665.1. Lineage (NCBI taxonomy): Eukaryota > Viridiplantae > Streptophyta > Magnoliopsida > Santalales > Viscaceae > Viscum > Viscum album. The sequence continues at coordinate 323,402,227 of OY728152.1, read as the reverse complement.
GTCTAAACCTTGAGCGGAGTAATACAAAGGGTTCTTATCACTATGAGGAATCCAACAAAGTCGATGGCACGTCGAACAGACATCCGGAGCTCAAGTTATAAGCGTTTTCGCTCTGAGGGCCCGGTTGATTTCGTGTATGAACCAACCCGGACGAACACAAAGTTCACCGAAACCTTGAGTGTAATATACCAAAACTACCATTTCGATCCAAGGATCTCATCGTAGCTGACGGTGCATCGATCAGAGTTCCGTAACCCAGGTTATGGGCAAAATACCGGAAGAGGTCCGAAAATGGGGGTTTCGGGCCCGAGACCGACCGGGCCCGAGACCCCCTGGGTCAGCCCGAACTGGGTCGACCCGAAACAGGTCCGCGTCTGGCCCGCTTGGGCATGGCCCGGCCGGGCAGTCACGGACTGGCCCGGCGGCTCGCCCTAAACGGCCGAGCGGTTGGGGGGGAAGGCACTGCCCCCCCCCCCCCACGTGGGGGTCGGAACCAGGCCACCACTCGATGCTCCGCTGCAGCCTAAGGCCGTGGCCTTTGTCCATCTGGCACAGCGCGATGACGTCGCTCCCCTCCATCGCGGTCCCGTTCCGGCCGATGTGCCTTTGTGGTACTCCGGCGCGGCGCGACGGCGCCACGACTTTGTTCGACGTCAACGGCATGATGCAAAGCCGCCGCACATCCTTGCCGCATGATCGCACGTGGTGCGACGACACCGCACCATTCTTGTTCCAAACCAGAACAAGGTCAACAATAGAATTAAGGGAGGAGGGTCAGCCGTGTTTGTGTGGTCCAGCCCCCTCCAGTTAATCGATAGCAATCGGCTAAGATTACTAAGAATGCTCGAATATTCACGAACAAAAACAATAAATCCCCTACCTAAAGTGTTGTCGTCGAACGAGGTATGTTGCGGAATGGGACGTCGCAGAATTGATCGTCACGGAAGAAGTGGATCGTTGGCATTTGTTGATCTCCGAGGAAGGCGTCTTTCACCGTCGTCCTTCGTCGGAGGTCGGTGTTCCTCGTCAGTAGCGGTGCATTCTTCGCATTCTTCAATGAAGAATGAAGAACATCAAGACTGCTCTTTCTCCCAAAAACTCAACACAACAATCCCAAAAATAATAAAATAAGCCCCTCTTATTTTATTACTCAAGAATTAAGTTTGAAATTCAAAATTGAAATAACATAAGTAATTAAACCTATGTCATTAAAAGGATGGTAATGGGGGGTTAGGGAAAATTATGGGGTGTTGTTCATGTGGGATCCACCTCCCTCATAACCTCTCATGGGAAGTTGGGTGGTTGTGGGACCCACCAACAACTCCCCATTAGAGAATTAATCTAACTAAGATAAAATAAATTTTCACATTATTTATTTTACCTAACATTTCATTCCCTAATTTTTAACAACTCCTCCCTAGCAAACACAACTCCAGCAAAGGACTTATTAAGAAATTACCGGTGCTGCGGTTCCATCAGTGCCCTCAGAATTCGATTTCGAGCACCGGTCCAAATGTTAGGAAATCCCACTCGTTTGTTCACTGAACGTACCTCAGCTAAACTTCAGATGAAAATTCCGGGCACATCGGGCCTCAGAATCAGGTTCCATCAAAAACTGTGTTCTTGTAAAATCCCAAAGTAAATTAAAAAAAATATCCCTTGAATTTTACGGTTCTTTACATTACTCCCACCTCAGGGCTTTACGTCCCCGTAATGATACATAATAAACTAGGGGAACAAATGTGGGTATTGCGCATGCATCTGAGCCTCCCACTCCAAAGTGCCCTCCTGGAGGTTCTCATGCTGCCATCTGATGCGAACTAGAGAAATCGACCGTCCACATAGGAACTGCTCCATTCAATCCTCGATCTTCACTAGGACCTCTGCAAAAGTCACCCCATCATCAACGTCCATCTCCCAATGTTCAATGATATGCATCGGGTCGTTCACGTATCTCCTCAACTGAGATACGTGGAAGATGTCGTGCAAATGGTGCAATTGATGTGGTAGAGCCAGGTGATAATCTACCTTGCCAATCTTTCTGAGGACTTGGAATGGTCCGATGAAGCGCAGAGGCAACATGTCACCTCTGCCAGATCTCCGTAATCCACATCGAGGTGAGACCCGTAAGAAGACATGGTCGCCATCCTCAAAATATAGTCGCCTCCGCCTCCTGTCAGCATAGGAATTCTGCCGGATCTAGGCTACCCACATCCGCTCCAAGATGACATGGACCTTCTCTATAGGGGCCTGGACCATCTACGGTCCCATAAGTGCTGACTCCCCAGGGTCTGTCCAGCACAGCGGTGATCTGCAAGGTCGGTCGTACAACTCCTCATATGGTGCCATCCCGATGGTGGAGTGGTAGATGTTGTTGAACGTGAAATCCACCAAGGTTAGGTGGTCCTCCTAGCTGAGACCAAAGTCTAAGAAACATGCATGGAGCATGTCCTCAAAAGTCTGAATGTTCCTCTCTGTCTGGTCATCTGCTTGAGGGAGAAAGGCAGTGCTCAGACGTAGCTGCATCTCGAACGCCTCCTTTAACCCCTTCCAAAGCCAGGATGTAAAGTGAGCATCACGATCAGAGATGATAGATGATGGCACAAGATGAAGTCGTACAATCTTTTGAACTTAGAGACGTTCCAAGCTCTCCACTGAGCCCTTCTCTCTGATGGGTAAGAAGTGAGCCGACATGGTGAGTCGGTCACCAATCACCCAAATGGAGTTGTGACCTCTGGAAGTGCGTGGAAGTCCAATCACGAAGTCCATAGATATCTAGTATCATTTCTAATCTGGGACCTCCAACGGTTGTACCAGGCCTGCTGGTAACTGGTGCTCCGCCTTCACCTACAGGTAGGTGAGGCATCGAGAAACAAACTCTGCCACATATTTCTTCATACCCGAACACCATTGCTATTGTCTGAGATCCTGGTACATCTTCGCCACCCCTGGATTTACCACTATATGGGAAGTGTGGAACTCCCTTAATACCTCCTCCTATAAAGAAACTGGTACCATGGTACATCCTCTGAAAAGGATGACGTCCTCTCCTCCCATAGAGAATCCATCAGGTGCCTGTCCTGAGAATATCTGTGCACACCACGCCTCACAATCAACGTCCCCACGATGGGCCTCTCTGACCCGTTGTATATGTGGACGAGTGATTGTCTGTGATTGTAGGAAGGATGCTCCATCACTATCAACGAAGGATATCTGTAAAGCAACAAGCTGCTATGTCGCCTCCCCATGTAGCTGAATGCCCATCCTCCATCTGAGGGCATCAGCTACTACGTTCCCCTTTCCAAGAGTATATACTATCTCAAAGTCATAATCCTAGAGGAACTCGAGCCATCACCACTTTCTCATGTTTAGGTCCTTCTGCGAGAAATGTACCTGAGACTCTGGTGGTCAGAAAAGACTATAAACACTCGCCCATCAAATAGTTTCACCACATCTTCAGGGTGAAGACCACTGCTGCCAACTCTAGGTCAGGGGTAGCGTAGATCTTCTCATGCTGCCTCAACTAATGTGATCCATAGGAAAACTCTGCCTGATCATACATTCGGACACATCCGAGTACGATCCTTGATGCATTGCAGTAGACTACGTACCCTACTCCCTTCTTCAGTAGCCTCAAGATAGGTGCGCTGGTCAATCTCTGTCTCATCTTTTGGAAGTTCTGCTGACATCTATCTGACCACACAAAGGGTTTCCCCTACTTTGTCAAATCTGAGAGTGTTGTATCAACTCTAGAAATGTCTGGTACGAATCTATGGTAGTATCCAGCTAGCTCAAGAAACATCGCTCCTCTGTCACGCTCCTGGGTGGCTCCCAAGCTAGCACTGCCTCGATCTTGGCAGGATCCACTACATCTCCAACCTCAGAGATGACGTGTCCCAAGAAGTGGACCTCACGTAACTAGAACTGATACTTTGAGAGCATTCCATTAAGCTGGTGCTCTCGATGTATGTCCAGTACAACCCGCAAGTGGTAGGCGTGCTCCTCCACAGTCGTCGAGTATATCAAAATGTCATCGATGAATACCACGACAAATCGATCGAGGTATGGATGAAAGATCCTATTCATGAGGCCCATGAACACTTTTGGATCATTGGTTATGCCAAATGGCATATCCAAGAACACAGAGTGTCCATACTGACACCTGAAGGCCGTCTTCGGCATGTCCTCGTCCCGAACTCTGAGATGATGAGAACCTGACCTGAGGTATATCATCGAGAACCACCGTGATCCCTTGAGAAGATCGAAGAGGTTGTCAATCCTCGGTTATGGATACTTGTTCCTCAAGGTCACCTGGTTCTGGAGATGATAGTCGACACACAGTCACAAGCTCATGTCTTCCTTCATGGAGAACAATATCGGGGAAGCCCAGGGTGAAACACTAGGTCGAATGAATCCCTTGCCCTGCATGTCCTCCAGATGTACATGTATCTCTCGATGATTGGCGGGATCCATCTAATATGCTGGGGTGGATATTGGGGTTGTATTGGGGTATAGGTCAATATAAAAGTATACCTCTCTACGAGGAGGTAGTCCTGGAATGTCGTCGGGATAAACGTTCGCATACTGATCCACCACTGCAGGTAAGCTCAGACTCCGCACGTCAACTTCTCCAAGGATGAGGCTAACCAACTGATGTGTGATGGGATTCCCTCTCATCTACATGAGTCCATCATACACTACAAAGGCTCACTTCTCTCCGGTGAAGGTAATCCTGTTCTCATGGTGCGTATACACCACAACTTGCATCTAATGCAGTCAGTATGAGCATGGACTTTAGATAACCAATCCATGCCCAAGATGACATCATAAGTTCTCAACGCCACTACAAGAATATCCCAGCTGATGATCTCGCCTCCTAGATTAAGCTCACACTTCCGGAATCAGTGTGTAATCGTTGAGTCTACTCCCGTTGAAGTCTCTAGCCGTAAGGATCCAGCCAATGGCTCTGTCGTAATTTTTGAGCTACGAACAAGGGCAGCGACAATAAAGGAATGACTCACTCCTGTGTCTATAAGAACTGCAGTAAGGGTGGACTAGACACTGATCATACCTCGACTCATCTCGGGTGTGTCGTGGTCGTAGGCCTCCGTTGCCTGAAGCTGTGCATGCCTCTGCCCGCCACCTCCCTTTGGTCGGGGTGGGCCTCCTGGTGGTGCTGGTGGTAAAGCCTCAATGTGTCTCCCACCACCTGATACTCGTACAACTCCTCTTCCTCGTCTGCCTGCTCCCTGCGGACCTCCATAGTCAACCCTATGCCTATGCCTGGGTGGTCCCTCAACTGTCTACTACTCCTTCGCACGTCAGGTCGGGCGGTCACGAGCCATGTGGCCATGCCCGCCGCATGTGTAGCACTGTCTGCCTCTCGAAAGACTGGCTCTGCGCTGAGTGCCCCGCACCTATAAGCAAGTGTCCTGAGGTCATCTACCTTATTGTTTGGTCTTCCTGGACCCATGTGTCATCCGTCGACTGCCTGCTACAGAAGACTCTGCTACGTGCCGACCTGCGGTAGGTCTCACTGCAGATGTAGGCTCAGCAAGGAATCTCTTGATGAGAAGGGCTCACTCCAATACCCATGCATGTGTCAGAATGTTGAGGTAGATCATCGATGCCCTGATCTCATGCCACAGTCCCTGCTTGAAGGTCCGGGCCCGGAAGAATGTGTCCCGTACCATGTCCGTAAAATAGCGCGAGAGGTCTGTAAATCTCGCCGAGTACTGGGAAACTGTCAAGCTGTCCTACCGCAGCTGTAGAAGCTCCTGGATGCGCACCACACAGAGGGTGGTCGGCAAAAACTCCGAGTGGAAGAGGATCTCAATGTCCGTCTAGAGGATATATGCTCATCGTGCACCTGGAGCTTCAAGCTCCACCATCTGCCTACTGCCACGTGCAAGAGACTCGCCGAAAGGATCACCATGAGGTCTGCTGGTGTCCCTACCAAATTTAAAACTCGTACAACTACCTCCAGCCAATCCTCGGCTGCCTGGGGTTCCATCTCCCCATGGCACTTGGGTGGTCACTAATGCTGGAACTCATGCAGTGCACTAAGGAGACATGCACTCTCGGCGGCTGGGGCTGGTGGCATCGGTGGCTTGGCGGGTAGTGGTACCGCCGGAGCCTCTGCAGTAATAGCGCCCTACACCGAGGCCTCGTTGCTCGGTGGGCTGTCATCACGTACAAAACTCAGAACCCTAGGTGGCTGCCGTTGTGGGGCCATCCTGAAAAGAGATAGGTGTGCCACGGTCAAACAGTATACCTAGTGAGCTGACACAAAGTAATCACAAAGAAAACATGAAATACACATGCAATCAATTTTTTCATGCCCTAAGTCAGAAATCAGAATTCAGGGTCCTGGGGTATGGATACGTCGGCCGCCACACCAACATTGGACTCCCTGGACTGATAACTACACTCAATAATCTTAACACTATTGCTTCACATAGAAAAAGATCAGAGACCTGAGTTCTACGGTACAACCGAACTCCTTTGATACCAATTTGTCACGACCTGTCCTCGAGGCCCGTGTCGTGACTACCCCATGCCTGCCTTCCATAATCCATGGGCTAGCGACTAGCACAAAGGCGTAAATTCCAATAGAAAGGAGAAGGATTTGACTTGTAAAGTAAACAAACACACAGAGTAAGAAAGCAGAAGTAAACACTATGTAAAACTGGGTACAATAGTAAGTGTGGAAAAGTTAGTGGGCCAGAATAAAAACTGAAACTGAATGTATAGTACAACTGAAAAGGGAGTACAGTAACTAAAAAGTAAATTTGCATCGTCGGGCTATCCACTGGAATTCCTACCTGATGGGTGGGTACAGATAGCCTCCACAGCTCCTCGGGTCCAGTCGTCCGCTCTGTGTACGTCTCCCCTAGTGGTCCACCTCCAGGTACCTTCTGATCCACTAGCCATAACCACGATCAGAGCTATCCTTTGTCTGCATCCAACACAACGTAGTGCGGGCATAGCCCGTGAACGGGTGAGTATACTCTACTCAGTAGGGACCCCGAGTCCCCCGAAGGTCTCCCAAAATCCACAATGGATAATCCACAAAGGATAGATACAATCACGAAGTAACATTCAACTCTTCTTAGGTGTATTCCCATACATATACCTAAGTCATCAATTCTAGTTGAGCTACAACAAAATCCACATAGGATAACAAGTCAATAATATCGTAGATAATGATTTAAGGTCAAGATTCATCTCACACAGGTATACTTCTTTGTAAGATGATAAAGATGATCAGATATAGCCACTGATTCATCTAACCCGCCGGACCCACACATGATCGATAGGTACAAACCTCTGCAATGTCCCCCAAAGGATCGATAGGTACTAACCCCCGCAATGACCCACAAAGGATCGATAGGTACTAACCCCTGCAATGACTCACACAAGTTCTTACCCACACAAGATCGGTATGCGCTGGCCCACACAGGACCGCTGAGCGCTGACCCACACAAGATCTGATCCACACAGGATCGGTAGCATAGACCCACGTAGGATCGCTGAGTGCTGTAGTTGTCGTCGTCGAATCCATGGAGGATTTCAGTACAGTCGTCATCATCGTCGTAGTCGGAGGCTGCTCTAGGGTTCCCGCACACAGCAAGCTCGTTCAGGAGGGTCTGCTCCACGAGCCGAGGGGCTGATACATCAACTGACACAAAGTCCAGAGTTGATGTATCCAAAATTTCCATATCATCAACAAGAACTCAACGTCACAGACGACACATCAATCGGACGCCCGGTCTGAGTGTTAATGGCTTTTTCGTCCTAGAGGCCCGGTTGGTTTTTAAGTCAAAACCAACCCGACTATACTCCAAATGCATCCAAACCTCAAGAGGAGTAAGCCAAAGGGTCCGTATCACTAAGAGGAATCTAACAAAGTCAACGACATGTCGAACGGACGTCGGGAGCTGAAGTTATAAGTGTTTCCGCTCCAAGGGCCCGGTTGGTTTTGTGTAGGAACCAACCAGACAGACCCAATGTTCTCCAAAACCTTGAGTGTAATATACCAGAATGACCGTCTCGATCCAAGGATCGCATCGCAGCTGACAGTACGTTGATCGGCAGTCCGTAGCCCAAGTTATGGGCAAAAGACCGGAAGGGGTCCGAAAATGGGGGTTTCGGGCCCGGGCCGACCCGGCCCGAGACCCTCTGGGTCGACCCGAACCGGGTCGACCCGAACCTGGTCCGGGTCTGGCCTGCTTGGGTGCGGCCCGACCTAGGCGTGGCCCGGACTGACCCGACCTGGGAGGACCGGCCCGGCGTGCTGGCGCGGCTAGCGTGGCTAGGCGGATCGGCCGAAACGGTCGAGCGGTTGGGGGGGAAGGCAATGCCCCCCCCCCCCCATTTAATGAAATGTGGCCCCCATGTGGGGGCTTCTCCTGCTTCCAACCGGGGGTTTCAAACCCCCGGTCTTCCCCCTGACAGGCCAGCCCGCTGCGGCCGGCCGGCTACTGCACCACGTGACCGGCGCGGTCCCGTCCCCCTACTCCGACGCCGGGGGCCGGAACCCAGCTGCCGCTCCATGCTACGCCATGGACTTTTTCCTTCTGGCGTGGCGCGATGGAACCACGCCCCTCCGCCGCGGCTCTGCTCCAGCCGCGGTGCCTTTGTGGTTCTCCGGCGCGGCGCAACGCCACTGCGCCTTTGTTCGACTTCAACGGCGCGACGCGACGGTGCCGCACATCCTTGCCGCATGCTCCCGCGCGGTGCGACGAAACCACGCCATCCCCATTCCAAACCACAACAAGGTTAACAACAGAATTAAGGGAGGAGGGTCGACCGTGTTTGTGCGTTCCGACCCCCTCCTATTAATCGATAGAAATCGGCTAAGATTAGGAAGAATGCTCGAATATTCATGAACAAAAACAATAAAACCCCTACCCCAATCATTTTCATTGAATGTGGTTTTTCGCGGAAAGGGACTTCGGATAATTGATTGTCGCGGAAGAAGAGTATCGTTGGCGTTTGTCGATCTCCAAGGAAGGCGTCTTTCGCCGTCGTCCGTCATCGGAGGTCAGCGTTCCTCCTCGGCGGCGGTGAATTCTTCGCATTCTTCGACGAAGAATGAAGAACTTCAAGACTCCTCTTTCTCCCAATAACACAACACAATAATCCCAACAATTAAAAAATAATCCCCCTCTTATTTTATTACTCAAGCCTTAAGTTTGAAATTCAAAATTGAAATAACATAAGTAATTAAACCTAAGTCATTAAAATGAGGGTTATGGGGGGTTAGGGAAAATGAAGGGGTGGGGTTCGTGTGGGCCCCACCGCCCTCATAACCTCTCATGGGAAGTTGGGTGGTTGTGGGCCCCATCAACAACTTCCCATTAGAGAATAAAATTAATTAAGATCAAATAAATTCGCACATTATTTATTTTACCTTACATTTCATTCCCTAATTTATAAAAACTCCTCCCGAGCAAATGAAACTCTAGTAAAGGTCTTCTTAAAAAATTACTGATGCTGCAATTCCATCTGTGCCCTCAGAATTCGATTCCGAGCACCGGTCCAAAATTTATGAAATCTCGCTCGTTCGTTCACTGAACGTACCCGAGCTAAACATTGGATGAAAATTCCAGGCACCCCGGGCCTCAGAATCAGGTGCTGTCAGAAACTGGGTCCTTGTAAAATCCCAAAGAAAATTAAGAAAAAAATTTCCTTGATTTTTACAGGTTTTTACAGAATTACATCTTAAACATAATCATATAATTCAAAAAATAGGGATATTATTCTTGAAATAGAACCCTATAATAGAATTCTATGTAATATGGAAAATAAATATTATATAACACTTGAAATAAATTCTTTATGAAAATATCATTTCTTCTTAAAAAACTATTTCTTTTCCTAAAATTACCCAAACATTTAATATAAAAAAATTGATTTGAAAATGACCATGAAATGTTATGAAATAGGGTTCATTAAAATAAATTTTTATGAAAATGTAAAAATAATTACATTCCATATATGTTTTAAGAAAACATCCTTCTCATACTTTTGATGTTATGTTAAAAAGTACCTCGTATCAAAAATAAAAAAAGATTCCTTTAATACCATTCAATAAAAAATCACCATGTGGTTAAAAATGTCATTAAATAATTGTATAGAGATCAAAATAATTTATTAGACTAAATATTTAGGATATTTTTACATGGATAGTAAATATAACATAGTATATGCTTATTTATAAACAATATCAGCTAATAATGAGATTGAAAAATTATCCCTAATCATAGGTCTGATATACTTTATTTGTGTTTGATCCTCATATATAACAATTTAAATATTTTTTTTGAAATATTCTAGAATAATAAGAATTTTATTTATATCATATTTTATCATATTTTCATTCTTTTTTTTAAAACGTTTCATTTTTAAAATTTATTTAGGTATAAATGGTTTCATTTTTTATGGATGCTATTTGGAATCAGTTTTAATTTTTATTAATAGGATATAGATATATAATTTAAATAATGATATTAATTTAATATAAATCATCAATATTAATTCTATAAATTTATTCTTTAATGTACATTCGGTAGAATGAATCACATCGCATTGTGGTTACGGTAGGACATGTGTACGCGATAGAGAGGATATCCTTCCATTAATTATGAAATGGAATAGAAGTGGATTTTATATTTATATATATAATGTTATAGAATAAATATATTTTTATAAATATCATATATAGTTATTATATCCATCATTTTAACTATACAAGAAATGTGGTGGTGAAAAGAAAGTTGCACCGAGGCATGGAGATGATAAGTCGTATGTTCGCATGTGTGGTGATTTCATTTTTCATAGGATGGATACAAGGTGGGTTATGTTTATTCTATAATAATAATAACTTAACATAATATTGGGGACACATTCGTTTTAAATTAATATCTGAGAAACCAAAGAAAGTGGATGTAGAGGAAGAAATTATCTTGAGAGAGTCAGTAAAGTAGAGTTACTCTTCTTTGGTGAGATTCCTCTAAATCTCCGCATAAAGGAATTGAATTTTATATATTGAGAATATACGAACCTCTTTTATGTATTTAGAGGTGTGGATAATGTAAATACTCAAGATATTTATGAAAAAGGTGGCTCAAATAATAAATTATTACTGAAAATATATATAATTCGGTGAGATTCCTCTAAATCCCCCTAATGTCATATTAAATAAGATACGACAAGATAAGGTTTTAATATCATAAACAAATAAAATTTTATACAATTTTTTCTATCAATTTAATCATTATCATTTTAATTAACACTTAGTTTTTCTATTTACTTTTAACTTTGGTAACAAATTATTTAATATTAAAATGGAGAAATATTTAATTATTTTTTTTCAATTTTACCATAAGTAAATATTTATATCATTATAGAAGATATTATAAATTATATATATTTTCAGTAATAATTTATTATTTTTAAATAATTAAAATAAACTTTATTTTGATAAACAATCAGCAGTATCGAATTTAACATGATTTAATTCATTAATTTTTAAAAAAATTTTAAAAAAAAGATAACGTCATACAAACTATTTAATTATATACCTTAGAGTTCAGGGATTTATATAAAATTCATTTTAGATATTAATTATATAAAATTATATATATTATATTATTTTAACAAAATTTCATTTTTATCTCTAAAACAATTAATAAAACAATAGTTTTTTGTAATTTTTTGAAAAACTTATGTAATGAATAAAACATAAAAATAAAATACACTTATTAAGATAAATCTATTAAATTTAAGGAAAATACTTTTAGTATAATATACCTTCTGAAAAATTGGTCATTAAAAATTTTATATTTATTAAAACATGAATGTGAAAAGTTTAACATCATATTAAATAAAATAATATAAATGTCATAATCTCTTCTATAAGGCTAAAAATGGTCAATAACTCAACCCTTGGATGATTACTATCGAGATATACTCATCCAATAAAATTTGGTATAGTTTTTTTTTCATTTAATGATTATTATCATTTTAATAAAAATTAGTTTATTTAATTTTCATTAATTAAATATTATATGCATCATAAATATATAAACCATTAAAGTAATTATTTTTTTCTAAAAATTTTAAATATGTTACCAGGATAATGGAAAACAATTTAGATTTAAAATGATTATTTCTAATCAAATTTATCTTTTATTTTACATGATATTAAAATGATTTAGTCCCTAAAATTTTAGTGAGACATATATAACATTAAAATAAATAAAATAAATTAAACCAAAATGGGTTAATATTCATTTACATTATTATTATAACCTAAAGCATTTGCAACCAACTATAGGTTCCCATGGTTGATGTACATGGACATTATAAATTTTTTTTTTGGAAAAGGCGATACATTTAACAAACAGATGCCCAAAGACTATATTAGATTAGTGCCTATGGAATCCTAGAACAGAAACTTCTAGTCTACTAAATCATCCTCAATTTTTCCCTTAATGATCTTCCCTTTTTTTACTCTAACCTAAAACCATTATTTATTACCTTGGGAAAAGAAAACATAGGAAAGGGTGTGGTCAAATGATCAGTAAGAGTAAAAATGTAACACCCCCAGATTTTATGAAAAATATTATTTTAATTTCATTAATGTCTTGTGTTTTATTCTACACCAAGATTACCTTGTGCTATACGCAACACCGTATTAGCGTGCAGTATACGCAACACTATTCTTGGATCGTGTTACATACAATTTTGATAATAGTTATTCTACGCAACATTGAGTATATATATATATATTAAATGTATAAATGAAATATGGTTGAATTATGTTATACGAAACAACGAAAGATTCTTTCACAACACGCAACCCTGACTTGGCTTGCATTACACGCAATCACGACCTTCCTCGATAGCGTGTGTTGTACGCAATACCGGGTTTTAATAAACACTGATATATTATTATAATATTATCATGAACTAGACGTTATGAATAGTATTAACTAAATTTTGAATTTTATAACATTATTATTCATCTTACACATTTTCTAGAACATGGTATAAGAACAAAATAAATTTTTCGGGTAAAATAAGTATTTTTCAAAAAATGCAGTTTTGCCGCCTTTTGATGGCGCACCCACTTTAAATCTAGTTTTTGACATGTTTATATGTTCAATTTGACAAAATAAAATTATTCTTTTGAATCAGGATGTAAAAATTTATATTAGATAAAGTTTTGGTATTTTTCCGATAACTTTCATATTTTAATGAATAGTAAAAACACGCTATATTTTAATTAAAAACAACTTTTTTCATCATAATATCTTATGTGGTTAAATTATAATATTGAATGGTTTTAAAGTATAAATAGAATATATTTTTACCATTTAATAAAATTTATGTCATTAGCAATGATTTTACCTTGAATTCGTAGGTTAAATCAATTCAATCTTTTGCAATGTTTTAAAGAAAAACCCGTTTTTATTCGACAAGGGGATTAATTTTAATTTAATTTATGCAACTTCTGTGTATTGAATTTTAAAAAATGGATTCCGTATTTGGAATTAGTGGGTCCAAATTATGTTAATAGGCTACTTTTTATTTTTTGAAATTATGAATAGTAACTACGGTAAATTTTATTTACCATAGGTAAAGGTAAATCAGGTAATTAAGGGTAAATATAATATTATAAAATTACCCTAACACATGCCAAAATTCCATTTGATGGCTAAAAGTAAACCCATATCAACTATGGGTCAGATTAGATTCATTTTATGGACTTTTGACCATGAAAATAATTTAATTATTATTAAAACCAAAGAAAGTGACAACATGTCACTCTGTTAAATCTTATAAGTATAATAATTTTAACTTAGTGATAAACATCATAAAACTTAGATCATTAATAGTTTCCAGAAATCTAACAATATTATCTACATCATGAGAATTTATTTATAATTTTTTCGGATTAAATAATTTAATTTATTTATGACACAATGATGATTCAGTAATTATCTTATTAATGAAATATTGACATAATTGATGTTATAAAAACCAAAATAAATGTAATTTGAAAATTTTTATGAATCCCACTAATTTTATTGGTTACTATGATATATTATTGTTGATTTAATCAACTTGGTTCGAACATATAATTCTATTATGACTTTCACAAAAAGCATATATCCAATAATGTCAAAATTGTCACAAAATAGTTTTTAAATCAAATATTATATTATTAATTGTTATTTTATTCCTAAAAATCTAAGGTTCGGCCAAATGACTTAGATAAGGATATATATATATTAATAATAAACAATTTGGGGTTCTTTTGGCATGTTATAGTAAGTGTATTAACCATATAGTGTAAGAAAACAAAAAGACACGGTAAAAGTTAAATTATTTAACTTAGGGTTAAATCTAATTGATAAGGTTAAAATAATAACCTAAACTTGTCTAAATCTTATTGGATGATAGGATTTCGACCAATCCCCACTTTAGCTTCTAAATAAGACCCTTTGGAACCATTATAAACCGATTTTGACTTTAATATAAAATAATATTTTGAGATATTCCTAAGGTGCCCCTCTCCTCCCTTATAAAAGGACACCTCCTCCCCCTCCTCCTCACACCAATTTGAGCACTCAAGCTCGGCCAACCCCTGCCATTTTCTCCTCTCCACTTCCCTAGAATAATCCTAGAGGTCCTTGTACTTTTCAAAGACCAATCTTAGTTCCATAAGTGGAGGATTCGAAGAGGCGTTCCAAAGAAGAGGTAATATCCATTACCGATCTTTTCAATTTCTTTCTTATTCAACTTCTTCTTCTTTAGTTGTTTCATTATAAAGTAATAACATCAGTATTACTTACATACTGATATGTTATTATAAATATGAAACAACTATAATTAACCTTCTATCCATCCTACGGAGAAAGGAAATCACCACGCGTGCGTACGTACGGAATACCGTCTCCACGCCGTGGTGTAATCTATTTTCCACCACCACCTTACATGGATGGGTATAATGGTGTAAATAATAAATATACATAGTTACTAAAACATCATATTGATTCTGATATATTGTATAATCCACTCCAATTCAATTCAGTATTTATGGAAATGATATCATCGCTCGTGTGTACGTACGGACTACCGTCTCCACGACGCGATGAGATTCATTCTCCATGTTAACCATTTAAGAATGATTATAAAGTATATATAAGAAATAATAATGAAATATATGACACTATAATTCTACTGGATTTATGTATATATTTATATATGTATGTCATCTACTTACTTCCATTCAAGACAATAAGGAAAGGAAAACAGCATTCATGCGTACGTACGGACTACCGTCTCCATGAACGGTGTTTTTCATTTCATTTATCTATATATTATATATATATATACTGAATATATATGATATATAAATCATATTTTATATTCTTGAAGTAAGTAAATCATGATATAAGTAATAATAATATCAAGAACAACAAGTCAAATCACCTACGATAAATGAAACGATTTTACCCAAAACACTTCTTTAACATGGAATTTACAAAAGAACGGGTAATATAATGTCATAAGTGAACCATATATGATATCATAACAATGAATATGATTATGTAATAAGTCAATGACATTATGTAAATCATTATACAGGAGGTTCAGACACATACGAAGCAAATCGGACCTAAGGTAAGGGAAATATCACAATCTCATTTTTATCCGAGATTGTTTATTCGTAAGTATTTACTGGGGTGTATTTTATCATCCACATCCATGTTTCATCAATATGTAATATTATTTCCATCCACCTACAATTTTTTAAATCCATTTTTACCCTTCGGTGAGTTTTTAGTAATATGTATGAAAGGAATCTTTTGTCGTTTTTCGTACGAGGTACTTTTTGACTTTTCCTACAAAAGTACGAAGAATGTTTTTTTAACATATACGGCATGAATGGATTTTTAAAACATTATTTCCATGAAACTTCCTTTACAAGTTTTCAAGTTTATTTTTAATCAACTTCTTTTATTTTAAAGTCGTATGACATGTTATGAAAGGAAAAATGTTTTTGAAGTAGAAAGGATATTTTCCTCAAGAATGGAGTTCAAATGTTTTATCAAAATTATTTTCCATCTAAGATAATATAGGGTTCTGTTTTTATCCCTATTATTACACTGATTTGATTATTTTTTGGGGAAATTATTTTTATGAAGTCATTTACCTTATATGATTTGTTTTATGATGTCATGATGTTTCAAGAATCCCATTTTTGTTACATGTGTTATGCGATGATGTATGATTTATGATGATGTGGCACACATAAGAAAGGATTCATTATATGATGGGTGGGACCTATATCTCCCTCCAATGCATTGGGTAAAAATTTTATATCTCATGAGATAGACAGGGCTGGAACGGTAGGTTTTACCGGTTCAGTGAAACAGGACTGAAACGAGGGTTACTTGATTCAGAAAGGGACTTTGTCCACTAAGATAGTCTTGGAAATGAGTCTTGACTAACAAGAAATGATTCTATATGATTATGTGTGAATGTCACGGAGTTTCATGTTTTAGTTTATGATTATTGTGATTACATTTCACTGCCATGATTTACCCCATGTTATGAAATTATGATCTCTTTTGCAGGTTAAGATTTCCAAAAGTTATGTGCTTATGTATATGATGTGATTGATATTTCATTTGTTTACCCTTACTGAGCATTTGAGCTCACCATTTTATGTTTTCTTTTCCCCAGGATATATAGAAAGGTTTTAGGTATAAAAAAAAGAATATCTTTATGGGATACATTGAAGATCATTCACAACTATTAGAAGATTATATTACGAGTTTCCAAAGACACTAAACTATTACGATCATTGTGTGTGTGTTTTTTGTTATGTACTAAGTATTCCGAAAATGCAATTTAATGTCAATGTACGTCAAGCTTCGGGTCTCTACAGTTGGTATCAGAGGAAAGGTTTAGTCAACCATTGGAAACTTGGATGCGAAAACGTTAGTGAGATCCATAGAGATATTTCTAAGGTATGTCTAGGGATGTCCCTAAGTATAAGTATAAGTATAGGATATAGTCCCAGAAATATGGTAACGATCTTAGAATTTAACCTAAGATGTTAGATATTGATGATACTCCCCCTTTATTATGTTGTTTTCTCTAGCATGATTTTTGCCTCGCACAATATTCTTTTTTTGTTTTAGTTAATGAAGGGAACCCGAAGGAATTCGGTTAACATTGAATCCAATGGACAAATTAGTGACTATGAGCAACAAAATTGTGTAATTCCTAGAGAGAAAGATATTGTGATTATGCCGAATCATTCATCGCGATATATGATTAACAAGGTGAAATTTAGTGGTATGCCTAATTCATCAAAGAAGAGGAAGATAAACTATTATTCATGTTCTCATGTTGAGGATCATAAAGAAAGGAAGATTGAGATTTCTAAAGAAGGGAAGAAGAACCTTGAGGAATACCTCAAATGGAGGGACCGATGTTATCTGTGTGGAGAAAAGGGTCATAGAGTGACAGACTGTTATGGAGTTCAATGTCTTATTTGTGGAGAACATGGCCATTACCCAACTCAATGCCCGGACCTAAAAAGGTACTTCTAAATCAAGGAAGGACTTATTCTAGGTCAATCATTGAAGTGGATGGACTGATGTGTTTATGTATTGGTATTCAATAATAATGTTGTTGAGGTACTTTTATGGTGTATTGAAATATTTATGTATTGGTCTATTTTGGTTTTCAATAATTCTAATGTACCGGTAACCAAGAAAAGTGATTCAAATATTTTGGAAAGTAGATTATATGAGCATAATGAAGGGATAAGGAGGAAATGAAATGTTTGACAGTATTCATGAGCTCATGATTGATATAAGGACTAAGTGATATCATGGTTTGAGTATATAGAATTTTGAGGATTTTGGTATGTGGAAGGTGTTAACTTTTAACTGCAATCATGTTTTCACTAAGGTTCAATGGGTATTAAAGAAAATACTTGATTAAGGCCTTTGAATGTTTGGAATGTGACCAACAAGACATATCTTATGATATATGGGGATTGACGATGGTGTTAAATCTCTGGTAATCATTTTCACTATGTTATGAGAGTGGACTGCAATATTTTGGATAAGCCTAAAGATTGGAATGGATTATGTTGGACATAAGTTAGTATTGTATAAGGATATAAGTTTTCTCGATATTATTGATGGGATTTTATAGTAATATAGTTTTAGAAAAAGGACAACCTGCAGGACAGGCGACGACCCATCGCTTCGGTCAAGGCTGTGGGAATCGAACCCACAACCGAAGTGAGACTGGCCTTTATCGTCTACCACTGACCTACAGGAAGTCCCTGTTTAGTAGAAAATAGGTTTATTATATTAAGCAGTATGATATATGAAGTATAAGTCCATTTTAGGAACCATATATGATTAATCTCACTAAAGAATGACTTATGTATATTTAATAACTTTTTCTAACCTTTTGTTTGAGACAAATGGAATGACCTGTCATACTAACACTTCACGACTAAAAAATACAACTTCATTTATTTATGAGATGAAGTGGAAATTGTTCAAGGCACAAACAACAGTGAGATTGTACCAAAATAAAGTAAATATTTATTCTAATTCAAATTCTTCAACTTTAGGGAAACGATCTAGAAAACCAAAAATGTTTTCCTAGTGCTCTTATATCTGGTACCATAGATCGTCACAAATTTATTATTTTTAAATAATTAAAATAACCATTATTTTGATAAAAAATCAGCAGTATCGATTTTAACATGATTTAATTCATTTATTTTAACAAAATTTCATTTTTATCTCTAAAACAATTAATAAAACAACAGTTTTTTGTAATTTTTTGAAAAACTTATGTAATGAATAAATCATAAAAATAAAATACACTTATTAAGATAAATCTATTAAATTTAAGGAAAATACTTTTAGTATAATATACCTTCTGAAAAATTGATCATTAAAAATGTTATATTTATTAAAACATGAATGTGAAAAGTTTAACATCATATTAAATAAAATAATATAAATTTCATTATCTCTTCGATAAGGCTAAAAATGGTCAATAACTCAACCCTTGGATGATTACTATCGAGATATACTCATCCAATAAAATTTGGTATAGTTTTTTTTCATTTAATGTTTATTATCATTTTAATAAAAATTAGTTTATTTAATTTTCATTAATTTAATATTATATGCATCATAAATATATAAACCATTAAAGTAATTATTTTTTTCTAAAAATTTTAAATATGTTACCAGGATAATGGAAAACAATTTAGATTTAAAATGATTATTTCTAATCAAATTTGTCTTTTATTTTACATGATATTGAATTGATTTAGTCCCTAAAATTTTAGTGAGACATATATAACATTAAAATAAATAAAATAAATTAAACCAAAATGGGTTAATATTTATTTACATTATTATTATTAACCTAAAGGATTTGCAACCAACTATAGGTTCCCATGGTTGATGTACATGGACATTATAATTTTTTTTTGGAAAACGCGATACGTTTAACAAACAGATGCCCAAAGACTATATTAGATTAGTGCCTATGGAATCCTAGAACAGAAACTTCTAGTCTACTAAATCATCCTCAATTTTTCCCTTAATGATCTTCCCTTTTTTTACTCTAACCTAAAACCATTATTTATTACCTTGGGAAAAGAAAACATAGGAAAGGGTGTGGTCAAATGATCAGTAAGAGTAAAAATGTAACACCCCGAGATTTTATGAAAAATATTATTTTAATTTCATTAATGTCTTTTGTTGTATTCTACACCAAGATTACCTTGTGCTATACGCAAAACCGTATTAGCGTGCAGTATACGCAACACTATTCTTGGATCGTGTTACATACAATTTTGATAATAGTTATTCTACGCAACATTGAGTATATATATATATATATTAAATGTATAAATGAAATATGGTTGGATTCTTTTATACGAAACAACGAAAGATTCTTTCACAACACGCAACCCTGACTTGGCTTGCATTACACGCAATCACGACCTTCCTCGATAGCGTGTGTTGTACGCAATACTGGGTTTTAATAAACAGTGATATATTATTATAATATTATCATGAACTAGCCTTTATGAATAGTATTAACTAAATTTTGAATTTTATAACATTATTATTCATCTTACACATTTTCTAGAACATGGTATAAGAACAAAATAAATTTTTCGGGTAAAATAATTATTTTTCAAAAAATGCAGTTTTGCCGCCTTTTGATGGCGCACCCACTTTAAATCTAGTTTTTGACATGTTTATATGTTCAATTTGACAAAATAAAATTCTTCTTTTGAATCAGGATGTAAAAATTTACATTAGATAATGTTTTGATATTTTTCCGATAACTTTCATATTTTAATGAATAGTAAAAACACGCTATATTTTAATTAAAAACAACTTTTTTCATCATAATATTTTATGTGGTTAAATTATAATATTGAATGGTTTTAAAGTATAAATAGAATATATTTTTACCATTTAATATAATTTATGTCATTAGCAATGATTTTACCTTGAATTCGTAGGTTAAATCAATTCAATCTTTTGCAATGTTTTAAAGAAAAACCCGTTTTTATTCGACAACGGGATTAATTTTAATTTAATTTCTGCAACTTCTGTGTATTGAATTTTAAAAAATTGATTCCATATTTGGAATCGGTGGGTCCAAATTATGTTAATAGGCTACTTTTTATTTTTGGGAAATATGAATAGTAACTACGGTAAATTTTATTTACCATAGTTAAAGGTAAATCAGGTAATTAAGGGTAAATATAATATTATAAAATTACCCTAACACATGCCAAAATTCTATTTGATGGCTAAAAGTAAACCCATATCAACTAAGGGTCGGATTAGATTCATTTTATGGACTTTTAACCATGAAACGAATTTAATTATTATTAAAACCAAAGAAAGTGACAACATGTCACTCTGTTAAATCTTATAAGTATAATAATTTTAACTTAGTGATAAACATCATAAAACTTCGAACATTAATAGTCTCCAGAAAGCTAACAATATTATCTACATCATGAGAATTTATTTATAATTTTTTGGGATTAAATAATTTAATTTATTTATGACACAATGATGATGCAGTAATTATCTTATTAATGAAATATTGACATAATTGATGTTATAAAAACCAAAATAAATGTAATTTGAGACTTTTTATGAATCCCACTAATTTTATTGGTTACTATGATATATTATTGTTGATTTAATCAACTTGGTTCGAACATATAATTCTATTATGACTTTCACAAAATAGTTTTTAAATCAAATATTATATTATTAATTGTTATTTTATTCCTAAAAATCTAAGGTTAGGCCAAATGACTCTGATAAGGATATATATATTAATAATAAACAATTTGGAGTTCTTTTGGAATTTTATAGTAAGTGTATTAACCATATAGTGTAAGAAAACAAAAAGACACGGTAAAAGTTAAATTATTTAACTTAGGGTTAAATCTAATTGATAAGGTTAAAATAATAACCTAAACTTGTCTAAATCTTATTGGTTGATAGGATTTCGACCCATCCCCACTTTAGCTTCGAAATAAGACCCTTTGGAACCATTATAAACCGATTTTGACTTTAATATAAAATAATATTTTGAGATATTCCTAAGGTGCCCCTCTCCTCCCTTATAAAAGGACACCTCCTCCCCCTCCTCCTCACACCAATTTGAGCACTCAAGCTCGGCCAACCCCTGCCATTTTCTCCTCTCCACTTCCCTAGAATAATCCTAGAGGTCCAGGTCCTTTTCAAAGACCAATCTTAGTTCCCTAAGTGGAGGATTCAAAGAGGCATTCCAAAGAAGAGGTAATATCCATTACCGATCTTTTCAATTTCTTTCTTATTCAACTTCTTCTTCTTTAGTTGTTTCATTATAAAGTAATAACATCAGTATTACTTACATACTGATATGTTATTATAAATATGAAACAACTATAATTAACCTTCTATCCATCCTACGGAGAAAGGAAATCACCACGCGTGCGTACGTACGGAATACCGTCTCCACGCCGTGGTGTAATCTATTTTCCACCACCACCTTACATGGATGGGTATAATGGTGTAAATAATAACTATACATAGTTACTAAAACATCATATTGATTCTGATATATTGTATAATCCACTCCAATTCAATTAAATATTTATGGAAATGATATCATCGCTCGTGCGTACGTACGGACTACCGTCTCCACGACGCGATGAGATTCATTCTCCATGTTAACCATTTAAGAATGATTATAAATTATATATAAGAAATAATAATGAAATATATGACATTATAATGATACTGGATTTATGTATATATTTATATATGTATGTCATCTACTTACTTCCTTTCAAGACAATAAGGAAAGGAAAACAGCATTCATGCGTACGTACGGACTACCGTCTCCATGAACGGTGTTTTTCATTTCATTTATCTATCTATTATATATATATATATACTGAATATATATGATATATAAATCATATTTTATATTCTGGAAGTAAATCATGATATAAGTAATAATAATATCAAGAACAACAAGTCAAAACACCTACGATAAATGAAACGATTTTACCCAAAACGCTTTTTTAACATGGAATTTACAAAAGAACGGGTAATATAATGTCATAAGTGAACCATATATGATATCATAACAATGAATATGATTATGTAATAAGTCAATGACATTATTTAAATCATTATACAGGAGGTTCAGACACATACGAAGCAAATCGGACCTAAGGTAAGGGAAATATTACAATCTCATTTTTATCCGAGATTGTTTATTCGTAAGTATTTACTGGGGTGTATTTTATCATCCACATCCATGTTTCATCAATATGTAATAATATTTCCATCCACATACAATTTTTTAAATCCATTTTTACCCTTCGGTGGGTTTTTAGTAATATGTATGAAAGGAATCTTTTGTCGTTTTTCGTACGAGGTACTTTTTGACTTTTCCGACAAAAGTACGAAGAATGTTTTTTTAACTTATATGGCATGAAAGGATTTTTAAAACATTATTTCCAAGAAACATCCTTTACAAGTTTTCAAGTTTATTTTTAATCAACTTATTTTATTTTAATGTCGTATGACATGTTATGAAAGGAAAAATGTTTTTGAAGTAGAAAGGATATTTTCCTCAAGAATGGAGTTAAAATGATTTATCAAAATTATTTTCCATCTAAGATAATATAGGGTTCTGTTTTATCCCTATTATTACACTGATTTGATTATTTTTTGAGGAAATTATATTTATGAATTCATTTACCTTATATGATTTGTTTTTTGATGTCATGATGTTTCAAGAATCCCATTTTTGTTACATGTGTTATGCGATGATGTATGATTTATGATGATGTGGCACACAAAAGAAAGGATTCATTATAAGATGGGTGGGACCTATATCTCCCTCCAATGCATTGGGTAAAGATTTTATATCTCATGAGATAGACAGGGCTGGAATGGTAGGTTATACCGGTTCAGTGAAACAGGACTGAAACGAGGGTTACTCGATTCAGAAAGGGACTTTGTCCACTAAGATAGTCTTGGCAATGAGTCTTGACTAACAAGAAATGATTCTCTATGATTATGTGTGAATGCCACAAAGTTTCATGTTTTAGGTTATGATTATTGTGATTACATTTCACTGCCATGATTTACCCCATGTTATGAAATTATGATCTCTTTTGCAGGTTAAGATTTCCAAAAGTTATGTGCTTATGTATATGATGTGATTGATATTTTATTTGTTTACCCTTACTGAGCATTTGAGCTCACCATTTTATGTTTTCTTTTCCCCAGGATATATAGAAAGGTTTTAGGTATAAAAAAAATAATATCTTTATGGGATACATTGAAGATCATTCACAACTATTAGAAGATTATATTCCGAGTTTCCAAAGACACTAAACTATTACGATCATTGTGTGTGTGTTTTTTGTTATGTACTAAGTATTCCGAAAATGTAATTTAATGTCAATGTACGTCAAGCATCGGGTCTCTACAGTTGGTATCATAGGAAAGGTTTAGTCAACCATTGGAAACTAGGATGCGAAAACGTTAGTGAGATCCATAGAGATATTTCTAAGGTATGTCTAGGGATGTCCCTAAGTATAAGTATAAGTATAGGATATAGTCCTAGAAATATGGTAACGATCTTAGAATTTAACCTAAGATGTTAGATATTGATGATACTCCCCCTTTATTATGTTGTTTTCTCTAGCATGATTTTTGCCTCTCACAATATTCTTTTTGTGTTTTAGTTAATGAAGGGAACCCGAAGGAATTCGGTTAACATTGAATCCAATGGACAAATTAGTGACTATGAGCAACAAAATTGTGTAATTCCTAGAGTGAAAGATATTGTGATTATGCCGAATCATTCATCGCGATATATGATTAACAAGGTGAAATTTAGTGGTTTGCCTAATTCATCAAAGAAGAGGAAGATAAACTATTATTCATGTTCTCATGTTGAGGATCATAAAGAAAGGAAGATTGAGATTTATAAAGAAGGGGAAAAGAACCTTGAGGAATATCTCAAATGGAGGGACCGATGTTATCTGTGTGGAGAAATGGGTCATAGAGTGACAGACTGTTATGGAGTTCAATGTCTTATTTGTGGAGAACATGGGCATTACCCAACTCAATGCCCGAACCTAAAAAGGTACTTCTAAATCAAGGAAGGACTTATTCTAGGACAATCATTGAAGTGGATGGACTGAAGTGTTTATGTATTGGTATTCAATAATAATGTTGTTGAGGTACTTTTATGGTGTATTGAAATATTTATGCATTGGTCTATTGTTGTTTTCAATAATTCTAAGGTATCAGTAACCTTGAAAAGTGATTCAAATATTTTGGAAAGTAGATGATATGCGCATAATGAAGGGATAAGGAGGAAATGAAATGTTTGACAGTATTCATGAGCTCATGATTGATATAAGGACTAAGTGATATCATGGTTTGAGTATATAGAATTTTGAGGATTTTGGTATGTGGAAGGTGTTAACTTTTAACTGCAATCATGTTTTCACTAAGGTTCAATGGGTATTCAAGAAAATACTTGATTAAGGCCTTTGAATGTTTGGAATGTGACCAACAAGACATATCTTATGATATATGGGGATCGACGATGGTGTTAAATCTCTGGTAATCATTTTCACTATGTTATGAGAGTGGACTGCAATATTATGGATAAGCCTAAATATTGGAATGGATTATGTTGGACATAAGTTAGTATTGTATAAGGATATAAGTTTTCTCGATATTATTGATGGGATGTTATAGTAATATAGTTTTAGAAAAAGGACAACCTGCAAGACAGGCGAAATCCCATCGCTTCGGTCAAGGCTGTGGGAATCGAACCCACAACCGAAGTGAGACTGGCCTTTATCGTCTACCACTGACCTACATGAAGTCCCTGTTTAGTAGAAAATAGTTTTATTATATTAATCAGTATGATATATGAAGTATAAGTCCATTTTAGGAACCATATATGATTAATCTCACTAAAGAATGACTTATGTATATTTAATAACTTTTTCTAACCTTTTGTTTGAGACAAATGGAATGACCTGTCATACTAACACTTCACGAGTAAAAAATTCAACTTCATTTATTTATGAGATGAAGTGGAAATTGTCCAAGGCACGAACAACAGTGAGAATGTACCAAAATAAAGTAAATATTTATTCTAATTCAAATTCTTCAACTTTAGGGAAACGATCTTGAAAACCAAAAATGTTTTCCTAGTGCTCTTATATCTGGTACCATAGATCGTCACAAATTTATGGATTTGTGATTGCTATCTTTTCCATAGCCATGTTCTCTACCACTCTCCATCAGAACATGATGGTTAGATTTCTCTTCCATATCCATATTTTCACCTATGTGGATACCCAGTGATTAGTTAACTTGGGTAACCATTACGTTTTATACATTATTTTTTAAAGATAAGTTTTGGTATTCCTTTTTAAGATGTGGGTTTCTGTCAAAGAAACTTTCAAATAGTAAACCATTTATAACCCCAACGAATTTCGAGGGCGAAATTCATTTTAAGGGGGGTAGAATGTAACACCCCGAGATTTTATGAAAAATATTATTTTAATTTCATTAATGTCTTGTGTTGTATTCTACACCAAGATTACCTTGCGCTATACGCAACACCGTATTAGCTTGCAGTATACGCAACACTATTCTTGGATCGTGTTACATACAATTTTGATAATAGTTATTCTACGCAACATTGAGTATATATATATATATATTAAATTTATAAATGAAATATGGTTGGATTATGTTATACGAAACAACGAAGGATTATTTCACAACATGCAACCCTGACTTGGCTTGCATTACACGCAATCACGACCTTCCTCGATAGCGTGTGTTGTACGCAATACCGGGTTTTAATAAACAATGATATATTATTATAATATTGTCATGAACTAGACGTTATGAATAGTATTAACTAAATTTTGAATTTTATAACATTATTATTCATCTTACACATTTTCTAGAACATGGTATAAGAACAAAATAAATTTTTCGGGTAAAATAAGTATTCTTAAAAAAATGCAGTTTTTCCGACTTTTGATGGCGCACCCACTTTAAATCTAGTTTTTGACATGTTTATATGTTCAATTTGAAAAAATAAAATTCTTCTTTTGAATCAGGATGTAAAAATTTACATTAGATAAAGTTTTGATATTTTTCCGATAACTTTCATATTTTAATGAATAGTAAAAACACGCTATATTTTAATTAAAAACAACTTTTTTCATCATAATATATTATGTGGTTAAATTATAATATTGAATGGTTTTAAAGTATAAATAGAATATATTTTTACCATTTAATATAATATATGTCATTAGCAATGATTTTACCTTGAATTCGTAGGTTAAATCAATTCAATCTTTTGCAATGTTTTAAAGAAAAAATCGTTTTTATTCGACAATGGGATTAATTATAATTTAATTTTTGCAACTTCTGTGTATTGAATTTTAAAAAATGGATTCCATATTTGGAATCATTGGGTCCAAATTATGTTAATAGGCTACTTTTTATTTTTGAGAATTATGAATAGTAACTACGGTAAATTTTATTTACCATAGTTAAAGGTAAATCAGGTAATTAAGGGTAAATATAATATTATAAAATCACCCTAACACATGCCAAAATTCTATTTGATGGATAAAAGTAAACTCATATCAACTAAGGGTCGGATTAGATTTATTTTATGGACTTTTGACCATGAAAATAATTTAATTATTATTAAAACCAAAGAAAGTGACAACATGTCACTCTGTTAAATCTTATAAGTATAATAATTTTAACTTAGTTATAAACATCATAAAACTTCGAACATGAATAGTCTCCAGAAATCTACCAAAATTATCTATATCATGAGAATTTATTTATAATTTTTTGGGATTAAATAATTTAATTTATTTATGACACAAAGATGATGCAGTAATTATCTTATTAATGAAATATTGACATAATAGATGTTATAAAAACCAAAATAAATGTAATTTGAGACCTTTTATGAATCCCACTAATTTTATAGGTTACTATGATATATTAGTGTTTATTTAATCAACTTGGTTAGAACATATAATTCTGTTATGACTTTCAAAAAAATCATATATCAAATAATGTCAAAATTGACACAAAATAGTTTTTAAATCAAATATTATATTATTAATTGTTATTTTATTCCTAAAAATCTAAGGTTCGGCCAAATGACTTAGATAAGGAGATATATATTAATACTAAACAATTTGGGGTTCTTTTGGCATGTTATAGTAAGTGTATTAACCATATAGTGTAAGAAAACAAAAAGACACGGTAAAAGTTAAATTATTTAACTTAGGGTTAAATCTAATTGATAAGGTTAAAATAATAACCTAAACTTGTCTAAATCTTATTGGTTGAAAGGATTTCGACCCATCCCCACTTTAGCTTCGAAATAAGACCCTTTGGAACCATTATAAACCGATTTTGACTTTAATATAAAATAATATTTTGAGATATTCCTAAGGTGCCCCTCTCCTCCCTTATAAAAGGACACCTCCTCCCCCTCCTCCTCACACCAATTTGAGCACTCAAGCTAGACCAACCCCTGACATTTTCTCCTCTCCACTTCCCTAGAATAATCCTAGAGGTCCTGGTCTTCTTCAAAGACCAATATTAGTTCCCTAAGTGGAGGATTTAAAGAGGCGTTCCAAAGAAGAGGTAATATCCATTACCGATCTTTTCAGTTTCTTTCTTCTTCAACTTCTTCTTCTTTAGTTGTTTCATTATAAAGTAATAACATCAGTATTACTTACATAATGATATGTTATTATAAATATGAAACAACTCTAATTAACCTTCTATCCATCCTACGGCGAAAGGAAATCACCGCGCGTGCGTACGTACGGAATACCGTCTCCACGCCGTGGTGTAATCTATTTTCCACCACCACCTTACATGGATGGGTATAATGGTGTAAAGAATAACAATACATATATATTAAAACATCATATTGATTATGATATATTTTATAATCCACTCCAATTCAATTCAATATTTATGGAAATGATATCATCGCTCATGCGTACGTACGGACTACCGTCTCCACGACGCGATGAGATTCATTCTCCATGTTAACCATTTAAGAATGATTATAAAGTATATATAAGAAATAATAATGAAATATATGACATTATAAAGCTACTGGATTTATGTATATATATATATGTATGTCATCTACTTACTTCCATTCAAGACAATAAGGAAAGGAAAACAGCGTCCATGCGTACGTACGGACTACCGTCTCCATGAATGGTGTTTTTCATTTCATTTATCTATCTATTATATATATATATACTGAATATATATGATATATAAATCATATTTTATATTCTGTAAGTAAGTAAATCATGATATAAGTAATAATAATATCAAGAACAAAAAGTCAAAACACCTACGATAAATGAAACGATTTTACCCAAAACGCTTCTTTAACATTGAATTTACAAAAGAACGGGTAATATAATGTCATAAGTGAACCATATATGATATCATAACAATGAATATGATTATGTAATAAGTCAATGACATTATTTAAATCATTATCCAGGAGGTTCAGACACATACGAAGCAAATCGGACCTAAGGTAAGGGAAATATCACAATCTCATTTTTATCCGAGATTGTTTATTCGTAAGTATTTACTGGGGTGTATTTTATCATCCAAATCCATGTTTCATCAATATGTAATATTATTTCCATCCACCTACAATTGTTTAAATCCATTTTTACCCTTCGGTGAGTTTTTAGTAATATCTACGAAAGGAATCTTTTGTCGTTTTTCGTACGAGGTACTTTTTTGACTATTCCGACAAAAGTACGAAGAATGTTTTTTTAACTTATATGGCATGAATGGATTTTTAAAACATTATTTACAAGAAACATCCTTTACAATATTTCAAGTTTATTTTTAATCAACTTCTTTTATTTTAAAGTCGTATGACATGTTATGAAGGAAAAATGTTTTTGAAGTAGAAAGGATATTTTCCTCAAGAATGGAGTTCAAATGTTTTATCAAAATTATTTTCCATCTAAGATAATATAGGGTTCTGTTTTTATCCCTATTATTACACTGATTTGATTATGTTTTGAGGAAATTATTTTTATGATGTCATTTACCTAATATGATTTGTTTTATGATGTCATGATGTTTCATGAATCCCATTTTTGTTACATGTGTTATGCGATGATGTATGATTTATGATGATGTGGCACACATAAGAAAGGATTCATTATAAGATGGTTGGGACCTATATCTCCCTCCAATGCATTGGGTAAAGATTTTATATCTCATGAGATAGACAGGGCTGGAACGGTAGGTTATACTGGTTCAGTGAAACAGGACTGAAACGAGGGTTACTCGATTCAGAAAGGGACATTGTCCACTAAGATAGTCTTGGCAATGAGTCTTGACTAACAAGAAATGATTCTCTATGATTATGTGTGAATGCCACAAAGTTTCATGTTTTAGGTTATGATTAGTGTGATTACATTTCACTGCCATGATTTACCCCATGTTATGAAATTATGATCTCTTTTGCAGGTTAAGATTTCCAAAAGTTATGTGCTTATTTATATGATGTGATTGATATTTCATTTGTTTACCCTTACTGAGCATTTGAGCTCACCCTTTTATGTTTTCTTTTCCCCAGGATATAAAGAAAGGTTTTAGGTATAAAAAAAAGAATATCTTTATGGGTGACTTTGAAGATCTTTCACCATGATTAGAAGATTATATTCCGAGTTTCCAAAGACACTAAACTATTACAATCCTTGTGTGTGTGTTTTTTGTTATGTACTAAGTATTCCGCAAATGTAATTTAATTTCAATGTACATCAAGCTTCGGGTATCTACAAAAAAGGGTGATATGTAATCATAAACATGATAATAAAGGTTATTCTAATGTGATTATAATATTAAAACATCATGTCATCTATATAAAAGGTAAAAATGAATGACAAATAAATCAAATAAAATAATCTATAAGATCATAAAGTTTAAATAATTTATAAAATATTGGCATACCCATAAACATGTATCATTGTGAACATATATAAATAATAACATCAAAACACATGAGTGACATGAAATTACCCCTTGCATAAACAAATGGACATGGAAACCATATCCACTAATAATGTTATGGATATGAATACAATGTCCATTCATAGAATAGTGAACATGAAATCTGTTTCATAATTAAAATATATTACTCATTAGTAATCCATCATCACATAATACATTGGAGATAGATATGGGTCCCTCCCTTCCCATAATGTAATCATTCATATGTTTTCCACCAAAACAAAAATCATTCATCCTATCAGAATCCATGAAATAAAATGGTGTTCATAAAAATAAATCAATAATAAAAGAATCCTTATAAAATGAATTTATTTATAAATATATTTCCATCATAAACATAATCAACCACTTTAATAATAGGGTTGATATACTTAAAACATTTCCTTATTTAATAATTTCATCTTATATGGATAATAATTTTGATAAAAAAGTTGAAATTGATTCCTTAGGAAAATATACTTTCATCATCAAAGAAATTTTCTTTTCTTAAAATGCCACAAAACATTAAAATAAATGAATTTATTTGAATACTACACTAAAATTTTAAGGAAAACATCATTTAAATAAGGTGTTATAAGATCATAAAAATCTATTCATGCCATATGAAATAAAAAACATTCTTCTCATACTTATCACAGAAAACAAAAGAAGTACCGCATTTGGAAAACGAAAAATGATTATTTTCAAACCATGTAGTAAAAATTAAAAAAATAGGTTAAATAGAATTTCAAAATATATAAGTGAATAGTAAATCATTTTACAAAATAATATTTAGAAAACATAGTCAGTGGTTATAAATAAACCCTTGTAAATACTAACGTACAAACAATCTATAATAATAATTAGTTTAGGAGGTTATCTTATACCATATGTATGTGTTCTATCATATGTATCATAAAAAGTTTTGTAATTGATTAAATAAAATTATAAGCATTTACATAACCATATTTTCATTTTTTTGATATCATATATGATCATATTAACACTTGTACAGTAATATTGTTTTATTACACATCTTTTGGGGGTTAATTACTTCATTTTCTTATACATGTTTTTTCAAATAAGTTATGATTATTCTTCATAGGTTATAGTTATATCATTTCCATAATGATATTAAAATAATATATATATATATATATATATCATATTTACACCTTCTACCAATTTTATAATTCATTCTTAAATGGATATTATGTAGAATAATCACATCACATCGTGGAGATAGTAGGTTGTATGTACACTCTAGTGACGCTATCATTCACATAATTATGAAATGGTTTGGAATTCGATAGTATATATATTAACAAAGAATCAATATCATTTAATAATAATCATATATATTTATTATTTCCAACAATATACCTCTACATGTATGGTGGCGTGGATAAAATATGACACCATAACGTCGAGAGGTTAAGTCATACGTAATCATGTGTGGTGATATCAATATTTGTATGATCGATAAAAGGCATAATATGGTTATTAAATAACAATAATAAAGTCTCATTATACAGTTTATACTATATTTATTACTTTATAATGGAAAAAAACCAATAAGATTTATAAGAAGAAATGATCATGACAGTTTTGGTAACGGTTATTACCTCTTCTTTGATGAGCCCCCTTTATGTATCCTCATAAGGCACAATAGAATGTATTTAGTGAAATATAGAACCCATAGAAGTTGACTACAAAATATAAGAAGGTAAATGTTCCTCGGATGACTCATATTTATGAATCAATATGAAGTGGCTAAATGAGGGGGGAGGTTCCATTTTATAATTTAGGTAAGGGGTACCTTTTTTATTCTCAAAAATATTAATTTATTATATTAAAACAATTCCAATGACTCCAATGTGTCTTAGTTTTTAATATTAGATGATATACGTTATTAATATCTGTAACCAATACATTTTATAGATGTTATTTTTCTAATTTAATCCTTATCATTTTAATTAATACATAGTTATTCAATTTAATTTTTAATTAAGGTATCAAATATTCGAATATTAAAAGGGTTCAATATTCAAATAAATGATTTAAATATTAAAATTAATAAATAATATATAACATTTTACATCATATAATAATTATTATATATCTTAAAAATTGTGTTTTTTAGTTTTAAATAAGTTAATAATACATTAATTTGAAAAAAAATTCCATAGTCACTTTTGAAACTATTCATTTATTGGATTTTTAAAAATATAAGGATATGTTCTTAACCAAGAACAAAATATTTTTTTATATTCCTATGAGGTTAATGTCATATAGATAATTTTTTTATATATAATTCATCAAAAATTATAATTGATTTAATATTTTAAAAAATAATAATTTCATATTTGCATTGAAAAAATAATTACTACATCAGTTTTTTGTAGTTATTTAATATAATTATTTATCGGGAAAAATTTAAAAATAAAAAATTATGATGAGGATAAATACACAATATTTCATATTAATAAATATAGGCAAATTTATTTCCTTTAATGTCCTAAATTAAAATTCTAATTATTATTAAGACATGAATGTGAAAACATTAACGTCACTTCAAAAAAATATATTAAGGGTCGTAATTTTTTATATATGGATATAAATGGTCAACAAAATTGACCCTTGTATGACTATGCTCTATATATACACATAAAATAAGATTTTTTTTTGTTTTTCGTCTTTTGGATGGTTGTTTTAATTATAATAATTTTTTTTATTTTTCATCAATTAAATAATTTGTTCATCATCAATTTATAAGCGTTAAAGGTAATTATTAATTTCCTAAATATTAATAATACATTTCCATGATAAAGAAAAAATAGATTAAAAAGGAGTTCTTATAGTTGAATTAGTATTCTATATTACCTAATTTTAAAAATTATAAATTCATTAAAATTTGATTAAGCCATATTTTACTTTTCATTTAATAAATTTTATTAAATGTCATAATATAATAAGTGTGGCTTCCAAAGTGTAACATTTTTAAACAAGGGAGAAATAGGTCAAAAATAAATCATCCAATTTTATTAGGGCTAGATTAAAATTTTATAATAATATATATAACCTTGAGTTCCCAATTAACCTTTTTCCGTATTAATAAAAAAATCCCCATGTTACTATTCAAAATGCCCAAAAATAAAACAGTCAACATAATTTGGGTCAACTGATTTGAAATATAAAATAATTTTTTCAAAAATCAGAAAATATATGTTTTTTTACTATATTTAAAATATATCTCAATGTCCAAATAAAAACAGGTTATAAAAACATCAACATTACAAAAGATTGAACTATTTTTACATCTAAATTTATGGTAAAATTAATGAGAATGACTAAAATTGTATTATATTATAAAAATATAGTCTATTTATTAATTAAATTAATTCTATAATATAATTTAACCATATGAATTATTTTTATGAAAAAACATATATTCAATTTAAATATTGTAACTTTTTTATATTCATCATTAAATAAAATTTACCAGAAAAATATCAAAAAAATGATCCAAATTAAAATTTTATATCCTGAGTAAAAATAATAATATAATTTTGTTAAATATAATATATAAAAGTGTCAAAAAATATTTAATGTGTGTTCACCATCAAATGATTGTAAAAATGAAGATTTTGTAACAGTTTTATTTTATAAGAAACTTTTATTTTTTCGCATATAATGTCTAGAAATCCTATTTTCTGAATTTTAAAAATTAGATAGTATATATTACACATATCATACTTTTATAAAATCGATCTGGAGGGATTTTATTATTTCCAAAACTCACTTATTTGTATTCAAATAGTTTATCAGAAAGATATTTTGTTTTATTTAAAAAATGTAATTTTTTTTAATTGACATGTCACCAATGAATTATTTAAATATACAAGTGTGAAGAATATTTTCATTATTCACTTGTTTATACTACCAATTATATTTACTAAGTAGTAAGGTAGTGTAATAATATTTATTTTCTCTCTTAAACTCGATCATGTGTTAATGAAATATATAAAAATAACATGAAATTGAATGTAAAACAAGCCAATTATAGTTTTTCATATACTGCATGTTAAAATGGTGTTTCTTATAGCACATGATGATTTTGGTGTACCATACAAGATATGATTAAAAAATCAAAAAAAAAATATCCAATAAATATTATGGTGAGTTAAATTATACACCTATTAAAATAAATATCTCTCTTGAAATTCATGTTAGTTATAGCATTATTAATACGTGAACATTTAATTCATATAAATCCACAACATAAAAATGAAGTATAAAACATCCATAAATATGTTTTGAGGTCATTGTTTTATGTGTTCCTAAGTCCTAGATCGTTAGAATAACATTCATGATATTATTATCTTTTGTATAAAAAAATTATACCTTTAAATAAAACCAAGAAGTGTGGTTATGAAAAATGAAAATGTTATAATCATGGAGATGGTAAGTCATACGTACACATGAGTAATATTTTCATTTTTCATTGATCGTTAGGGAAAGAAGTTAAATGTTATTTTATCCGTCCATAATTATTATAACATCATTAATATCATTTTTAGAATTTAATTATAATTATATATATCATACATATGATATAATTAATTCAAATGAGTCGCATCGCATCGTAGAGGTGATAGTTCACATCTACGAATGAACGATGTTATTAATTTTAATTTCATGGAATTTAAAAATGTAATTGATATATTACAAATTTATAATGATAAATATGTCATAAATATCATATACGAAAATTAATTCCATTTTTATAACCAATAATGAGAGATAGTGATGAGAAATGTATTATATCTGTTTGTGGATGTCATAGTTCAGATATAATGACAAATGATTACTTCCATTCAAATTTAATGGAATTTCAGATTCATTAAGCTATTATATTAAAATTATAAAAACTAACTATATTTAGGATACTAGAGTTATTATTTCATCATGGATTTAGATTATTTGAAGGAAATGAAAAAAAATCAAATAGAAATACTTAAATAAAAACATTACCATTCCCTCTGATGAACACGTTTTATAACACCTTAACACACCTATGAAATGTGTTGAGCATAAAATAAGGATTTAATAAAGTGTAGATGGATTATTGTAATGTTTTTAGATTGATCATGGTCAATCCAAAAGGCTTTGTAAGTATGAGTAATAGAGCGAAACGAGTGTCTTTTTATAGGTGAGGAGAGGGGCACATTTTGAATAATAAAAAGTATTAAATTAATTTAAATTCAATTTCGATTCCAAATGTGCAAAAACAAATTTATTTTTAATACAATTTGATGAGTATGGTATTAAATATAATCATAAAATTAATATTATTGAAGTTTTCATATTTTTTTAATTCTTATCATTTAGTTTTTACAACTTTTAACTCATACTATTTTATCAAGTAATTTACAATTAAAGGGTTAAAACAATTACCAAATAATGTGAAACGTCCAATTAATGGGTCATTAAAGAAATTTTTAGATTTATCCATACTTTTTGGAAATATTTTATATTTTTATAAATTATATATCATTTAATTAAATAATTTATAATTTGAAATATGAAATATGTGCATTCTAACACTATTCATTACATGAATTTTTTAAAATAACATAACCACATGATTCATTATAAAAAAATACATTTAATCAAACATAACATGTTATAGTGATCCATAAAATTCGTTTATGGAAGAATATATTTTAAATTATATTTATTTCTATATTATAAATATCATTTATTTGATTAAATGTTTAATAAATCCATTATTGCATCATCCTTTTGTCATAATTGAATTTAATTATAAAATTAATAAAAATAAAACAATTACCACGATATAGGTACTATTTTTCATATTATGGACTATTAATTGTAAATGATATCACATATATGTGACCATAATAAAATTATTTTAGTAAGAATAGATATTTGTATGACATATTTTCCTTTGCTTTAAATTAAATGCTAAAAATGTCATAATCACATCCATGTCACTTCCAAAGGTCACAATTTCATCAAAAATATTGTCATGGTCGATAATGACACATCAAATAATATTATAAAATAGTGTTAGGGTAATTTAATTATAAAATTTATTTTACCATTAGATACCTTATTTACCTTTAACCATGGTTAAAAAATATTAAAGTCTCTATTCACCAAAAATTATTTTTACCCTATAGACCAAAAATTTTATACTAAGTGAATAAATGTAAATATATTTTTGAAAATTAAATTCATATATGTGGTGACACTAGGATTATCACCAATCCTGATGCTAGATCTAGAAAATGGGTTTTTAAGTAAAATGTTAAAAATTTCACATTGATTTTCTATTTAATTTTAATTTAAAAAAATACAATGAACTACATGAAATTAAATAATAAAATATAATCTAATTATACATTAAAACCATGTAAAATGATAATTTAACCATATAAATAAAATTGATGAAATGAATTTTTAAATTAAAATGCATTAATTTTTACTATTTATTAAAATATGAATTTAATCACAAAATATCAATAAATCAACCAAAGTTAATTATTATAACCTTATTTTAAAGAAAAATTCTATTTTGTAAAATATATCATATAAAATTGAAAAATAATTAGAAAGGGATTTCAATCAAAAGGTGTTAAAATTTTTTTTATATAAAATACTCATTTTATATGTAAAATTGAATTTCTTCTTATATCATGCCTAGGAATCGTATAAGATGTATTCTAAACATCACTATTAATTTATATTTTATTTATATAATCCATCAAGGGTGATTTTATTATTTTATAAATGCAATAATTCACACTTAAATATGATACTTAATGAGGAATCACTTGATATTATGAAACATTAATATGAATGAAAAGTGTATTATTCAAAAAAGTTATTTTTAACACAAACATAATTCAATAATATTAAATATGATATGAAATTTTATGAAATTTTTTAGATATAAATGTAAAATATTGATATTTTTATGTGATAGTTTTCTTTAAAATTTCATTGATGTATTCTATTATATGTCACACCAGGGTAATCTTTTGTTATACACAACACTGGATTTGCTTTCAGTATACACTACACTATCCTCGGCTTGTGGTAAACATAATTTCATATTATTTTGATAGAACATATTTAAAACAAGACTATGTTTAATCGAGTTAATAAAATAATAAAATAAATTATGACGGATTTTATTAATGAAATATATATGTAACTATTTTGATATAATGTTTAAAATTAATCATATATGTTTTATAAATAAGATATAAGAACAAAATCTAATTTTCGGATAAAAGATTTATTTATTAAAAATGAACGTTTTACGCCTTTTGATGTCCCACACATTCTGAAACTCTTTTTAAAACTTTTTTTATTTGATGTGAAAAAATATTCTTCTGTGGAAATAAAAAAATCAAAATTTAGTTTGGAATTTTTATGGTTTTTTTCTAATAACATTATAATTTTAATGAATAGTGAAAAATACTGAATTTTAATTCAAAACATCTTCTTCATATAATTAATTTATATTGATATATTTTGATATTTAATTGGTTGTAAATGATAACTATATTATGTTTTTATCATTAAATACAATTATAGTAATAGAAAGTAATTTCTAATTGAAATTTTATATAAAAACATATCAATCTGTTGACAAATTTTTCTTTTCAGAAAATTGTTTTCACATTCCCTCAATGGGAATAATTTTAATTTAATTACTATAAATTATTTGTTTAAAATCATGGAAAAAAGGATTTCATATTTACAATTGTTTTTCAAAATTAATTTAATAGGATACCATTATTATTTTAATATTATTAATATAACCTATGGTAAATTTTCATTAACGTGGTAAAAGGTAAATCATGTGATATAGGTTACAAATTAATATGTTAAGGAATATAAAATTACACTTACACCTTCAAAAATAATATTGGATGAGTAAACATACACGGTTGACAACTAAGCATCGTAATTGACTCATTTAATGGATTATTTACATAAAAATGATCTACATATTATTGAAATAAATGTAAAGGACATGAATGTGAAGAAATGAATCCCTCTTATTTCTTATAAATATGTTAAATTTAATATTGTGATAAACATGATAAAAAATTAATTGTATATAGTCTATTTAAAGGTAATGAAATTACCTACATCATCTTAATTTATTTTTAATTTTTAGATAATAAATAATTACATTAATGATTATATAACAATGATACTTAAATTATTTAATTGACGAAGAAAAATTAAATAATTTTACATAAATTGATAAAAACAATTAAAAGACTAAAAAACCTGACAAAATCTAATTTTTAGAGTATATATCTACCATAATCATACAAAGGTCATGTTATTGACCATTTTTAGATATATTGAAATAATTATGACACTTATAAATTTTTTTAATGATATTACTGTTGTAAGATTCACCTATTACTAAATAAAAAATTTTAATGTATGATTTTAACGAGGACATGTTTAATAACATTTTATTTCACTAAAATATATATTATTTAATTTAATTATCTAATTTTATTTTTAATCATTATCGAAGAAACAATTATATTAAATAATACCACAAATAAATTTAGTAATTATTTTATAAATGGAAATACCAAATTAATTTTATTAAAAATAATAAAATAAATATAATTATGGACAATTAATATATAAAATGAATTTTATAGATTACCCTAACCCATTATGTATATAATTATATATTTTTATTGGGTAAATCTTATATAGATATTTTCCAAAATATGTGGACTCAAATGTTTCAAAAAATGACACTACGTTCATTTTCCAAAATAATGATTTATTAAATTATCAAATATCATAATAAATTTTAATAATTATAGAATAATTATTATATGGTTTAAACTTTTAGTAATGGTTCATTTATGATATATTTAACAATAAATAATTAAAAATTACAACATATGATTATTCAAGCATTTGTTGAATTATTTTAAATTAAAATTCAATAACTAAGGGATAGTAAAAATGATATGGTTTAGCTGGATTGAAATACTCGTCTAAAATAATATTTTATCGTTATATTACAACCTCATCTCACGTAATATAAGAAAATAGGACATTTTGGAGGTTTTCATTGTGTTTTTAATTTACTATAAATTAATATTTTTTGAGATTCCAAATTTGACCCTCACCTAAATTATTAAAGGGCACTTCCACCCTCACAACTTCACTTCTCATTAAACATTCATGGTCAGCTATATCTGGACCATTTCCCTTCTAAATTAACTTATTCAAAATCAATATGTTTTTTTCTTCTCAATATACCAACTCGAGTTCCTTTAAGAGGAGATCTAGACGGAGTTCAACGATGAAGTGGTAATCTCCACTACCAATTATTTCAATCCTCTTTCTTCTTCTACTTCCTCTCCATGAGTTTCTAATATTCTAATGTATTAACTATATTATGAATTATATAGTAAAGTGTTATTATTTATATGAAATAACCATATTCCACCTAATAAAAACAAAATCCCCACGCGTGTATATGTATGACTTACTATCACCAGGCCGTGGTGTAATGTGTTTTTCACCACCATCATAAATTGATGGGAATAATGATGGAATTAATAAATTTATAGGAATTATTAAAACAAAATATGTATTCTTTAACAAAATTAATACCATATACTTCCATACAATTTAACAATTAAGGGAATTATATCATCGATCGTGCAAATGTATTCCCTACCATCTCAAAGATGAAATGTGACTCATTATATATGATATTAATTAAAAATGATTATATGAATGTGTAGAATTATAAAATATGATATATATTATATCAATTTTAATCAGTAAATGATATATTAGTATCTTATGAAAATAAAAAACAACATATTCAACAAAACATATGTAATAAAAGAAAGTTGTTAAATACATGTTGGATGAGTATTAATGTAATTAATAAATAGGTTATAATATGATAAATTATGATATTATTAAAAATAATATGATTCTTGAATAAGTTATTAACAATATTTAAACACTTATATTGGATTCTTAGACATGTAGGAAGGAACTCAGACTTATGGAAAAGTATTATTTTGTCTCACTACTGTGATTGTGGGGCATATTCCTTATACCCCACCTATTTATTTTAAGTGGTGGTTATGTTATCCATTAAATGTTTTTATGATTCATATTATTATGGTTATGATTTTTACATATTATCATAATATTTTATAATATTATGATCCATAAAATTAAACAGATTATAAATCCGTTTTAGATACTTTTTCTATCTCAATATTATCTATGAATGTTTATACATAGGTATTTATTGAAGTATATTTATCCTCCATGTCCATGATTCCAAAATATATATTCGAAAATATTATTTTTGTCCTTATAGAGTTATTTATAATAATGTTTTTCCATTGGTGATATATTATTGACTGGTATTAATGAAATCATATTTTATACAAGGTACATTCCAAAGTTTTGAAAAAAGTACAAGGGAAAAGTTTTCAGTTAACTTATAAAAAATGAATGGATTTTTGAATGTCATTGTTCTTTATTTCCATGGAACATCATTTAAAATATTTCATGTTTATTTTCAAATTATTTATTTTCTATTAAAATTGCATGAAATTTGAGAAAAAAATACTTTTTCAATAATAATGGATATTTTCCCCAAGAATTAATTTCATTTTTATTATAAAAAATATATTCCTTATATGATGACATTTATTAATAGGGTAATGACTCAATTATACAAAACCTATTATTTCCATAGTTTTATTATATTTATGGATGTATTATATTTATGAAATCCATTTGTTTTAAATTGATTGTGTTATGAGGTAATAGTGTTTAGGAAAACCATTTTTCCATGTTTTATGATATGATGATTGATATATATTTTTTTAACACATAAGAATGATTCAATTATGAGATATGTAAGACCAATATCTCACTCCAATGCATTGGGTAATTATTTATATCTCATGAGATAGACATGACTGGAATTGGATGTAAATTTGATTCAGTAGGATTGGTCCAGAACTGTATGTAAATGTAGATCAATAATACAGGGCTCGAATGAGGAGTGAGAGAAGTTCAGTAATGAAAATTTTCCACTATAGTGGCCTTTGAAATGAGCATTGGATAATATAAAAATGATTTTCTAAGATTATTTGTTTTCAAAAATTCCATGTTTTATACCAATATTATTTTCTTGTAGTTCTTGATTCTGTTCTATTTTAATCATTATGAATCGCCCTATTTTATTTCATCACTCTAGATTTTTACATATGATATATGTTGAATGGTTTTCAAAAGTAATGATCTTGTTTTTTTTACATTATTTTGTTCATGTTTTATTATATAGTGTACTTATTTACCCTGAAGGAGTATCTGATCTCACCCGTTTAATGTTTTTTTACTCTAAGATAAATAGAAAGGTTTAGGTAGGGAAACTAAAGGTTAATATATATATGGGATATGTTGAAGATCATTCACCAAGTAATACGAATGTGTTACAAATTTCCAAAAACACTATACTAATGCGTTATTTTGGCATTTGTTTGTATAAGTTATTTAGTATTCCCTAAAATTAATGTACTGACAATGTATATTAATATATTAAATCAATGTTATAGTAATACGGTAGAGAAGTTAATAACGTTTCCATTTATTTTAAATTGACCCCATATAAGTAAAATTTAAAGTCTCTTAATATTTAATATATTGTTACCAAAATTAAAATTAAAATATAATAATTATGTGTTAAAAAATGATATGGTTTAAAATGAAATAAAAACATGTCTAAAAATATATAGTTGAGACGATTTCAGAAAAACATTATATTATCATATTCATAACACATGTTGGATTCATTGGGATTTAATAATTAATTTATATAATTTAATAATTTTTGAGTATCCAAAAGTGACCTTAGCTATATTATAAAAAGGAACCTCCTTCATCATTTATTAACAACTGATTCAAAATTAATGTTAATCTATAACCTTCCCACTTCCAATCTATAATTCCCTAGTAATATTCTATAGCTTCTCATTTTCTCAATATTCAAACACTAGGGCCTTCAATATGAGATATAAAGGGAACTCACTGAAGAATATGTAATCTCCATTACCCACTATATCAAGATCATTTACTCTTATACATCCTCTTGATTTTTTGTATACATTATAAAGTTAAATATCAAGTAACAAATATATAATGAGATGTTATTATGGATTTGTATTAAACATATATCACTTTCTATTCAACCTACTTAAAAGAAAATTGTCACTTGTGTGTACATACGGCTTACCGTCTCCACGTTGTCGTGTAATCTGTTTTCACCACCACCTTACATGAATGGGAATAATGATTGCAATAATAAATATATATGATTATTATAACAATATATTTATTCCATAACAAAATATATACCATCCACTTCAATATTATTTCATAATTATGGGAATGATGTTTTTTCTCATGTGTACATACATTCTACCATCTCTATGTTGTGATATGTTTCATTCTACTTGATATAATTTCAAAAATGAATTTTATAAAGGTATATAATGACTAAATATATTATATATTATATTAATATAATTATGTCTATGATATTACCATAACCTATGAAGAAGAATCAGAACATATTCAAAAAAACAAGAATATGAAAATAAAGTAATTGTCATCTGATGCAAGCATAATAATGAAATATTATTTAATGGTTGTTAATATGATAATATATGATATAATAAATATAAATATGCTTCTGGAGAATTTTAATATCTTTCCTCATTCTATTATACTAGATTTTCCGATACATATGTATGAACCCATACCTATGGTAAGAAATTATTTTGTGATTATTTTATTTCTGGGAGAAATATTCTTTATATAACACCTATATCTTTTTTGTGGTCTCTATGTTACACATTAATGATTTTAATATTCGTATTATTAAGGTTATGTTACATAAAT
Source organism: Viscum album (assembly GCA_963277665.1). Lineage (NCBI taxonomy): Eukaryota > Viridiplantae > Streptophyta > Magnoliopsida > Santalales > Viscaceae > Viscum > Viscum album. Next base: position 323,358,461 of record OY728152.1, on the reverse strand, counting down.
ATTCATATAATTATATATATTTTTTTGAGGGATATTGTTTTACTGATTTTAAATTGGTAAGGGAATATTTATCAATTTCATTATTAAACAATATTATTTATAACTAATTAATTTATGAGGTTTATTTATCACCCATTTCCATGTTTTATAAAAATGTTTCGTAGTTTTTTAACATTCTATTTTTTATTATTGAAAACTTATTTGCCCATTTTTTTATTTTTACTACACGATTTGCGAAGAATATTCCTTCCATTTTCCAAATGAGGCACATTATAGTATTTCTTGTAAAACTATGAGAAGAATGTCTTTTTAAATTATTTGGAATGAATTGATTTTTTCACATTCATAAAAAAATATTTCAATGAAGATTATATTACATGTTTTCATTGTTATTTTAAATGAAATTATTTTCTTTTTAAATTGCATGACATTTTATAAAAATAAAATACTTTTTGTTGGTGAAAGGATACTTTCCTCAAAAATAAATTTGAACATTTTTATCAAAAAATATTTCTAACAAAGATAAATTTATTTAAGAATGATATTTTCAAGTATATTATCTATATTAGTTCAATTAATTTTAGGTCTATAGGTAGCACTTTGAAAATTGGTAATCCACTATATCAATTATTTAATTTGTTTTCTTCTTTTACTTCTCTTCTGGTGTAATTACCATTCCAAGATAATAACTCCAATATCCCTTTTATATCGATATTTTTGTACTTTATAATGGATAAAAATCATGAATAGAATTTATAATAAGAACCGTATTTGAAATAATCGAAGGAGGAGATTACACCTTCATCTACATGTTCCCAATAAACCTCACCTTTAAGGTAATAGAGTTGGTATTCTGTCAACACCATAACCTATAGAATGTTACTTCAGAATTTGAGAATGGAAATCAATTGGGTATTTCTGAGCATTATGTCTCAATGTGATTCAAATAGGTGAGGTATTATACTCTCTTTTATAATTTTGGTGGGGAGGACTTTTGGAAACTCCAAAAATATTAATTAATAATAAACTCCAAACACATTCAAAAACCAAAAAAAATATTATTTATAAGTTCAAATGAGATATGGTTTTAATATCATCAACCAAATATTTGTAAACATATTTTGATTTCATTTTAATCTTTATCATTTATTTTTACCCTTAATTATTATCTTTTAAATTTAACTAATCTAAAAAATTGTTCAATATTAAAATATTTACCTTTTTAATTATTTGACATAAAATATACAATAAATGAAAAATAGAGAACATTTTAGTGTATTAAATAATTATTTTATATTTTTTAAAAATATTTTATGATTATTAAATAATTCAATAAAATATTATTTTGAAAATATATCAATAGTCTCATTTTGAGACAATTAATTTAATTGTTTTTTAAATTATCAAGTCACGATGTTATCCTACAAACACATATTTAATTATAACTACATCAGGTCTTGGCCGTCAATAACTGTTTTGGGATATATTTTTTATCTAATAACCTATTTAAAAGATAGAAAACGCCACATGTGAATTTAAAAAATGTACCATTAAAAATATTAGAAATTCCTTCCGAGCACACTAGGCCTCGGAATCACGCGCCATCAATTTTCACAAACTCGTACTAACTATATATAATTAAAAACAATAACATGGAAAATCTGGATATTTACATTTCTAATCGATAAAAATGGATTTATTTCAAGGATAATGCGGGGATGGGTACAAAGACTCTAAAAAATAGGTTTTAGGGAATTTTTGGTCATTATATTAACTATATGTTTTAGATTAAACTCTTTTTTCAAATAGTTTACCTTTATCAATACCTTCTTGTATTTTTTTATTACAATGGTAATAAAATTATTGTAAAATGATAAGATAAACTAAAGTGGTTCATTAATGAAATATATATCATTATATAAGTCTGTTGGATAAACTGTATTTTAATAGGATTATTATATCATTTAGTATTTTTTTATTTTATTTATAAACTCATTTATGTAAACTTTGTCACTATTTGGTATTTGGTTTTTATTGAAAGTCAATAAAACCATAATAATTCGAAACAAATACCTTAATTCAACCCTAACATTTCATATTATCCTATAAATTTTTAGGAATGCATCAAAAGTCAAAATTAAATTTATTTTGATAATTAATATATTCGTTATTTTAATCATTAATTAATAATGTAATTATTTCATTATCATTGTGTCAAATATAAGTTTAATTATTTAATGTATCAAAAATATAGATAAAATAAATTTATGTATGGTATCGTTTGAGATTTCTAATGAATATTTATAGTCGAATTTATATTATGTATAACCCTATATTAAAAATGGTTGAGTTATTAAAATAAGAATTTAATGTTTTAACTATACTTTAAATAAAATTTAATAAGTGACCTAATATAATCCAAGTAGATAAATAATGATCATTCTTACTGATAAAGATGATTTAGGACTAAATAATCATATCTAATAAACTTATGACTTGTTTTATGGTAATTATAATATCATTTTTACCTTTAATTACCCTATTTACTTTAAACCTTGGTAAATAAAATAGAAAGTTACTATTCACCAAAAATTATTTTCATATTGTCGAACCAAAATTTACATACTGTTTTCAACAATGTATCTTTGATTTTTGAAATTCAATTCATAGAAGTGGTAAAATTACATTTTATGAAAATTTGCAAATGTGCCTAAAAGGAGGGTAAAAGACATTAAATAGTTCAATAAAATTTTATATATCTTATCACATTATAAATTGACTCCAATGAATTACATTGGAATAATATAGGTATTAGGTATATATTTTTACTTTAAAATAAATATTAATATAAAAATAAATTATTTAAATAAATATCGGTTTTAAATAATAACACTATGTTTTTCACTGTTCATCAAAAATTTAATGTTTTCAGGAAATTTCCAAAAATGCACACTATGATAATTTTGATTTTTGAAAATAAAAAATGATGTATATTTTACGAAAATTAAAACACATAAGTTGAATTAATTTATTTGAAATTAATTCTCTTTGACAAAACCAGAAAGTGGGTTTTTAAGAAATAAAAACTATTAAACGATTGATAGGTGTTTATGTCCAAATTTAAATGTGAAATTACATCCAATGAAAAATATTGGAATAAATGAAAAAAAAAATTATAATTTAATTGCACTTTTATCCCAGTTAGATGAATAATTTATGATTATAAATAATTTTTATTAAAAATGTGTTTTTCAATTAAAATTTATTATCTTTCACAATTCATCAAAATATGAATATTAATAGAAAGACAATTAAAATTTATCAAACCTAAATTTTTATTTCCTGATTTTAAAATAGATGTTTATTTTGTGAAATTGAATATATGAAGTTGTTAAATATTGGATTTAAAAAGTGTTCTCCATTAAAAGGTGGTAAAATTGTATTTTTTTGAAAAATACTTATCTTATCTGAAAAAATGAATTTTTTCTTATATAATGTCTAAGAAGCACAATATATGAATCTAAAATTTATAGAGGATGTATTAAAAAATTCAAAATGTTGTTAATACTATTCATATTATCTTTTTAAACAACTACATTGAAAGGTCGTGAAGCGCTTGAACATGGTGTTGCATGTAACAGACGCTATTAAATTACATTAAAGAGATAATGTACTATGAAATATTAGGGTGTTACATATGAGAGATAAATGTAAATCCTAATTAGTGATCCTATAACAAATGTTATTGTTTTTATCATTATTTCGATGGATTCTAATGTTACCAATTTATGAAATATTTAATTTAATCATTGGATGATATTTGTTAGAATAATGGAATATTTCACCATAGGTGGAATTATGCATATTTTATTACTTGTGAAAACAATTTTTTTGGATAGATGGAATATCTGATCATACAATTCATTGATTGCATAGTTTTCTAATGCTTTAAAAATGACAAAATTCAACTTCATTTTTTAGAATAATAAATTATGTGGATATTGATCAATGTACAAGGAAAGGATAATATTATACATAATCAAGTGTATATTTATTCAAATTAATTAAATCTATTGAAAGGATCCTAAAACAAAATATGTTAATATAATACCATCATTTTGGAAGAATAATATGGCCCATTAAATCATCACAGATTTATAGATTTTTTATTTTTATCATTATCCTAATTGTGTTCTCTATCACTCCCCATCAAGAGTTCCGGGTTATATTTGTCTTCAATTTCAATTTTTTCACATTCCACCTATGTTCTACTATGTGGAAGCCTAGTTATCTGTTACTTTTATTTAACATTTTATTTCTCACCTTTACTTTTTAAATGAAATTTTTAGTCTTTGTTTTATATGTTGGATTCTATAAATGAATTTTAAAGACATAATCTTTTATAACCCAAACTAATTTCAAGGGAGAAATTAATTTTATTGGGTGTAGAATGTCACACCATAAGGATTTTTTGATATTTATTTTTTATATTCTTTCATTTATTTACTTATGTTTTTTAATAGCTTTGATGTCATTTTTTGTATGCAACCCCAATATAATATTTCATTACACGCTACATCATCTTAACTTGCGATATATAGAACAATATTCTTGGATTTTGTTACACACAATTTAATTTTTTTATGAATTAATTTCTTGAATGACCTAGAATAAGTGAGTAATTAAATATTATTATGCTTCGTTATAAGCTAGCCTTTATAATGGTCGGTATGAACAATATTGACTTACTTCTGAAAAACATTTTAAATGACAAATAATTGAGTTTATAAAATAATAAAATCACTAATTATGGATTTAAATAATGTGTTATATATTTAATATATTCAATCTATTCTTTAAATTTCATCTAATATTTTTTCTAGTCATGACATAAGAAGAAAATCAATTTTTCGGATAAAAGAAGTATTTTTCCAAAAATGAATTTTTTCTGCCTATTGATGTAACAGATATTGTAAATATAGTTTTGGAGACTTTTATGTATTATATTTTAATGAATAAACTTGTTCATTATATAAAAATTAACTTTGGATGATTTTTTGATATTTTTTGTTAGGTTTTAATTTTTGATGAATAGTAGAAATAAAGTAACTTTTAATTGAAAACAACATTTTTCATCACAATAAATTATATGGTGAAATTATATTGTTAAATTTTTTGGAAGTATAAATAGAATATATTTTTTTTAAATTTTTTATAATTTGGGTCAATGACATAAATTTTAACATGAATTTTGATGGAACAATAATTCAATTTTTGTAATCTTTTAACTTTTAAAACCCATTTTTTATTTTATGAAAGGGAATATTTTTATATTAATATTTTAAAATTCAATGTTTTGAATTTTTTAAAATTTATTACATATTTGGAGTCAATAGTTCTAAATTATGTTAACAATATTCTTTTATTTCTGTGAATGATGAATAATAACTTCTATAATTTTTTATTAATATGTTACAAATGTAAATCAGGTAAATAAAGGTAAATATAATATTATAAAATTATCATAACACTTGCCTTAATATAATTAGATGTTTATTCTTCTAAATAAGTCATCTTTGGGTCGAAAGGGTTTCCATTAGAAGCCATATGAATGAGATTATGACATTTAAATTATTTTATTTAGTTTAAGGTAAAATTTGTTTCACTCAAATTTTAATAACTTAAAAACTATTAATATAATGTTATACAGGAGATAAATTCATTTATAAATAACTGATGGAATTCTAAAAAGATTTTATTTATCATGGTAATGTATTTTTTGTTTTTAGGAAATTAATAATTACTTTAATTTTTTATATTTGAATGAGGCGTATTTGTTTACTTAACATGAACTCATAATTTAAAATTATTATAACCATTAAAAGAAAAAAAAACTAAAATACTATTTCTATAGTATCTATCGACAATCCTCATCCCAGTGTCTAGTTATAGACAATTTTTCTCCTTATAGAAGTGGTTATGACACTTATATTATTTTATTTTATGTGATTGTAAACTTGTAAATTTCATGTTTTAATATGTAATCCATTTTTAATGAGGGATTTTCCAGAATTTATATTAATATAAAAGTATTATTACTAAATCTGGAGGATTTATATATTGTTTTATTTTTTTATTTTCAATTATTTTTCAACATGAAATCATATTAAATATTTACAAACAATTGTTTGTCTACCTATTTTAATATTGTAATATCAAATGAATGTTTTTAAAAATACTAAAACAAAAATAATTTTGGATAATTAATATTTACTGAAACTTTTATAGATTACCTTTTCCCCATAGAAATATGAAATTTTTTTTTCGTGTTTGAAATCTTGTCTTGATATTTTAAAAATCCACTTCTCAAATATTGTGAAAATCAAAACTATTGATAGTTTTTTAAAACAAATGTTATAATATATTATTTAAAAATCATAATTATTTTTTAAAAAATAATTATTATATGATTTAAATGTTCTCAATTATTAATTCTGGGTCTAATTAACAAAAATTAGTAAATATTAAACAATTTTAATGTTGAAACATTTGATACCATAGTTAAAATTAAAAGAGATTAACATAGGTTAATTAATATGGTTAGGTTCACATTGACATAAAAACATGTTTAAAATGTATTTGATGATGGGATTACATAATTATATCATCTAATATTAGAAAATATGTCATTTCAGGGTTTTTTTACCTAGTTGGATTTCACGATAAATTAATATATATTTAAATTTAAAATGTGATCCTCGCCTCAATATTAATAGGGAACATGCACACAACATAAACTCACTTGGTTCCATAAATTTCATCCATCACCGAACCATTTCTTATCTCATGATACCTAGTAACATTATAGAGGTACTTTTCTTCTCTATATACCAACTTTAGTGCCCCTAAGAAGATATTTAAAGGGATAACTCCGAACAGGATGCAATCTCCTTTATCGAATCTATGAAGATCATTTCTTATTCTATTTTCTAATAAATTATTGTATCCAATATTAAGTAATAACACTATTATAACATTTATATTGAGATGTTACTATGGTTATGGAACAACCTTGTTCCACCATTTATCCATCCTATGAAAAACAAAATCACCACCCTTGCGTATATACGACTTACCATCTCCATGATTTTGTGTAATATGTTATTCCCAACCACGTTAATTGGATAGATATAATGATTAAGATAATAACTATATATGATTATTATAAATATATATGAATTAATGAAAAAAATATATATATTTACCATCAAATTCTATAATATTTCATTATTAATAGAATGATATCATTTCTCATGTGTACGTTTGACCTTCCATCTCAATGATGTGGTGTGATTCATTATACATTATATACATTAAATAAAATATTACTGTAATGAATAAATATGATATATATTATATTAATATCATTAAGTTAATTATATACCTATAATCAATGTATTATAATGATAACTTATTCGAGAAAACATGTATAATAAAATGATGCTTTTGATTTCAAAATTATGATTAATAATGAAATGTTTTTAACAAATATATGATAATATGATCATATATGATATCATAAAAATTAAAATGACTCTTTAATAAATATATAAATTTAGTTAAATCATTCTATATGAATTTTGGATACATAAAAATGATATCAGTCGTAAGGTAATGGTCAATTAGGTAATCTCATTATTATATTAGATTGTTTATATGTAAGTAATTACAAGAGTATATTTATAATCCATGTCCATGTTTCCTAAATATGTTGTTCAAAATATTATATATATATCCATCCAATTTTTTAAAGTCTATTTTAACAAATTGGTTAATGTTTATTAAATGGTATGAAAAGAATATTTTGTTGTTTTCGATACAAGGTACTTTTTGAATTTCCAAAAAAAGTATGAGAAGCATGTTATTTATCATAATATATAAGAATAGTTTTTTAAATTTTTACATAGTCGTTTTTTGATAAAAATTAATTTAAAAAAATTTATTTTAATTTTCAATAAATTCCTTTCATTTAATATTGTTGGACAGTTTGAGAAAATAAATATTTTTTCAAAAATAAAGGATATATTCCTCAAGAACTAATTTCAAGTGTTCTATTAATATTAATATAAATAAAAGATGAAAATAATTTAATGGATTATGTATCAAGTATAAAATCACTACTGTTACCATGATATTGATACAATATAATATGTAATTATATTTTTGAAATCAATTTATTTATTTTTTGGATAATGTCATGATGGAATGATGTTTTAGAAACCCATTTTATTCATTAGGTTATGCTTTGAGGAATGATTTATCTTTTGGGGGAACAAGTAAGAATGATTTCATTATGAGTTGGTTTGTAAGAATATCTACCTCCAATGAATCTGTTAAATATTTATAACTTATGAGATATATAGTGAGGGAATTGTAAATGATATTTTTTCTATAATCCAGGGTTTGAATAAGGAGTGATCTTGGTTGAGTAATAAAAAATTTTTTTCTATTAGGATTTATTAAATGAGTTTAGACTAATATTAAATGATCTTATATTCTTATTGTTATACCACAAAATTCAATTCCTCATGTTTTCACTTTTAGGATTACATAAAATCATTCAAATGAAATTTTACAATTTATCCAATGAAATGATATCATGATGTCTCATATGCATGATATGATTTTTTAAATGTTATGTTCTTATGAGTTACTGTTATGATATGATCAATATTTACCTACTTTATCCTTATTATCCATATAAGATCACCCTCTCTTATGATTAATTTCTCCACATTTGAAGATTAATATTAATTAATATATATAAAAGGGGTCTAGTTTTGATGAAATAAGAATGTGTCAATGTAGTCTTCTTATGAACTAGTTGTTTATGTTTCCTAGTTTTTAAATCCACTATACTTATACGTTCCAGTCATTGATTTATTAAATATTTTTAAAGAATATTCTATAATTTTGATGTAATATCTATGATTGTAATGTATGGTTCATTATAGTTGGTTACAAAATAAACTATTGATATACGGTTGGAATGTGGAGTGAACGTAGGTATAACTATAACAACAAGTGTATCTAGTTCAGTAATATAGACCACGAATGATTACAAAATCATGATCAGTAAAATAGGGATGGAATGAAGAGTGAAATCTATTTAGTAACGTACTTTTTAAACTATGACTATGATAGAATTGTTCCTTTTCAACTTCAATGGTATCATTGGAGGGAGATATATGTCCCACCAATCACATTATTAATTTATTATTAAACATGGAAAAAAACATTCATTATGGAATAACACAAATAAAAAATGGGATTTTTAAATATCATTCCATAAAAACATAATCCACATAAAACATATGGATTTCATAAATAGCATTCGTTCATAAACACAATCAATCCATAGGAATGAGAGAGTTAGTATATTTGAATCATAAACCAATTAATGGATTATATTTTTTATGGAAAATAATTTTGATAGAATAATTGAAACTAAATATTTGGGAAAATATATTTTATTCTTCGAAAATGTTTTCAATTATCAAAATATATCACAATATTAAATAAAATGAAACTATCTGAAAAAAAATTAGTGAAATATTTTATTGGATGCTTCAAATAATTAAGGTTTTATAAAAACAGAATAATCCATTTATGTCATATGAGTTAAAATAAATAATTCTCCTCTTAATTTTTTAGAAAGTCCAAATGTACCTCATTATTAAAATGATAAAAATTTCCATTCAAAACATTTATTAAAACTTCATGAATTCAACCAAATAACATTTTACAATTTTATAAGAAGAGTAAAAATATTTTTAAATTTTTTTTTACGAAATATGGACATGGAGTAGAAAAATAAACATGTAAATAAGTACATACAAACAATCTCGAATAATAATGACATTGAATAATTATCCCTTAAAAAATTTATAATTAGTCAAATATTATGCCTCATTAAATAAATAAAATTATATGCATATAATAACCTTCCTAATAAGAATCATAAAAAATTTCTTCAATATCATAAACAAAAATAAAAATAAAAATGTATTGTATAAGTAAAACGTCCCACAATAATAAAATCTAGAGAAAATAACCCCATAAGAATTTTTTGAAATAAAACATTTAAAATTATAAATGGAATAATTTTACGTAAAAAATATAGTTTGATAACAAGAAAAAATATTATTCTTATAATTTCTCTTTAAAAACATATTAGTTTTGAATTAGTATAATATAAATTATAAAACAAGTTTCTATTAACTATAATGCCCAACACTTAATCATTACATAATCTTGAGTTTTAGTCAAGAATTAAATTTATTTCATATTGAGGCTCATATTTGGTATATAGTTTTAGTGAATTAGTAAATAACTATTACCTAAGAAAAAAATAATATTTAATAGTGGAAACAACAAAATAGTATACATTTTTTCGACAATGGAAACCGTTTTAATATAAAACAAGATTTTTTTTCTGAGACACATCATCAATTATTTCATCAGGACATGATCTTTGTCCTTACCAATATTAGGACCTCAAAAAAAAATCTAAAACATGGGATGGTCATAAAAAGATCAGTAAGGGGTATACAATGAAGTAAAAATATAATCCTTCGAAAATCATTTAATCGATGATTACATATCAAAATTTAATAATTTTCACTTTTAAGAAATAGTAAATACTCTTCCCTGAATATAAGGGAGTTGGTTCCCATTTGGTAAAAAAAATATTTCAACAAAACCCATATAAATCACATATAAAATATAAATTTAATATGGTACATAATAATACATAAATCGAATAACCATACGATAGACTTCCACATATATCACTCTTATAAATGGAATAGCCGTATAGCTGACTTCAATAACATATTTATTAGAGGTTATGACATAACCACACATCCTTTGTTTATCTCCAAACCAACTATCTTTTTTTATCACATAACCACACATATTTTGTATATCAAAAAACCACACATATTTGCTTTATCATATTAAAACCCATAAAATTCCCATTTACCACTATATAATCATACAACATAAAATATTTCAATTATCAACATTTCACTCATAAAATTTCATTTGGAATCAGAAAAAATCATTCAAATATATTGAAATAATCAATACTCATTAAAAAATTACAATAAAATACACATAAAAGGGAAATATGGGATTTTATTTCAATTTTAAATATATTAGGTCTTATAGAGTAGGCCATGTATCAAATAACTGTTATAGTAGCAGAGATTTCGTTATTGCCACATACATTAAAAAACATTCCTTTTTTCATTTTTTAAAGAATGTTAAATGATTTATTTAAAAATTCATTTTTAAAACGATTTAATGAAATTAAAATATAGACATAAAATTTCATGTATAATCATTTTATTTCCATATAAATTAATATTAAAATTAATATTACGAAGAAAATATTTGATTATTAAATCATTCAATGTTTAACATGTCACATACTACATTTAACATTTTAATCATAATCTCCATTAATTAAAAGATTTACTAAAATATGAAATTACTTTTTATAGATAAAAAATAGATTTTAAATTTCATATTTTCTATATATACACCATTTAAAAAAATTAATGTGAATATTATCATGAAATGTCTCAATGAAAGGAGATTGAGACAAAGTCCCTCATGTTGAGTTTGATTCGACACTTCTGTTCTTTATTCTTTTGTAAAAAAAATAATAGGTTAATTTAATCATTACTCAAAAACATTTAATTTTTATTATTACATTTATATCATTAATTACCATGTCATAATAATAAGATAATTGATTGAGTTCATGTCAGATGTTTTGTCGATATTCAGTACTTGAGTTGAAAATGGATATAGTTTGATGTCACTAGTCTGTGTGGTCATATGTACTTCATATCAAATATATTATTAAAGAAAAAATAATGAATTTTAAAAAAAATAGAATTTTAAATATAGTCATTAAATATATTTTTATAAAATTAAACAATATTAATGTCTTTGATAAGGTATGTTGAATATTTGTGTGAGTAAAATTCCCATTTTTCAATGACCTTTATAGAAAAATATAATGTATTATTTAATCTTTATAGAATTCTCATATCATAAATATTTTCATATTAATATTTTTAACATACTTATGTATGTCATATAAATGATATAATGAATAAAAATGCATCACATCATTTTGTGGAGGTGAAATTTCACACCTACGCATGAATGACATTATCATTATTATATTAATTGAAAGTAAGAATGTAATTGATATGATTTTAAATTAGAAGGATTATTATATATTTAATATCACATACTATCATTAATTATATTATTATAACCAATCGTGAGAGGTGATTGTGAAAAAAAATTAGATCAAATCGTGGAGGTTATAATTCACATGTACACACGTACGATTAAATCAGTTCCCATTTAATGGAATTGCATATGGATTTAGTTGATTATTTTAACATAATAAAATATTTTTATATTAAGGATTTTAGAGTTATTTTTTCATCAAGGAAGAAAAATATTTTATGAATATGGAAGAAGATATAAAATAACAATAGTTAAATAAAAACCTTACCTTTCCTGGAGATGATCACCTTTATTAACACCTTAATACCTCTAAGGATGGTGTTATTCCATAATTATGGCTTCAAGAATGTCAGGATGGATTATAGTAATATGTTTGGGTAGAAATCCTTCCTTATACGTATTAAGGAGTTAAGAATGGTCTGAATCTAAAGGAACGGTAAAGTTTTTATGTACGTATTTCTATTTTATTTATTCATACATTTAAATCAATTATTCCTAATCCTTGATGAAATAATTTCTCAAATATATTCAATATACTGAGATTATTTAATGTTAATATCATCACCTAAACACATTTCCAATTTCATTAAATTGGAATGGAATTAATCATCCGTGGATACGTGTAAAATGTTAACTCCACGAACATACCTAATTTGATTTTCATAAGAGTCTATCAGGAATGGTTATAATTTTGGAATTAATGTTTATACATGATATTCTTGAAATATTAATCATTCAATGATAATAATATATATCAATTTTACAATCTAATATTCCTAATAAAATTATTCTTGTGATCAGTAATCATTATGAATATTTATGGTTTTCATCAATGCCCAATCCTCAACTATGTTATCCTATATAGATAGGTAGTAATGCTTTACTTTGAGTAAAAATTATTTATAATCTATTACTTTTTAAAATTAATTCTTAGCCCTTGTTTTTATTATTTGGGCTTCTATCCTTTTATAACCCCGATGAATTAAGTGAGTGAAACAATTTTAAGAGGGTAGAATGTAACACCATGATATTTTTATGAAATATAATTTTTAAATTTCATTGATTTCTTCAATTATATGCTTCAACTAGGTAATATTTTTCCATATAAATAACTGGATTACCATGTATTATATGCAACACTCTTCTTTGATTATGTTGTAGAGAATTTCTAGTAATTTTCATAGAACTAAATTCATACACGTATGACTTTAATTAAATCTATAAATTTGTAAAATAACTCTTCATATATTTCATTGTAGAAATATATATTTAATACCTTCAATATTATGTTTAAAATTCATATTATATGTTTTATATACATGTTATAAGAATAAAATTAATTTTTCTGATAAAAGATATAAATTTTTAAAAAATGAAATTTTATCAGCTTGTGATGGTGCACCCATATTAAATATAGTATTAGACACTTTATTAAATTCTATTTGGGAAAATAAAGGTCTTATTTGGAATTAGATATAAAAAATTCAATTTGTATAAATGTTTTCTATTTTTTATAACATTTATATTTTAATGAATTCTAAAAAATGGATCACTTTAATTCAAAATGCTTTATCATCTAATTTATTTATAATGATATATTATTAATTTAGATTATTTTAAAGTTTAAATATATTATGTTTTTATTATTTAATCAAATTTTGGACATTGGAAGTAATTTCACGTTGAAAGTTGATATTAACAGTTGTCCATCTTTTGATGGTATTTACATTTTAAAAACATGTTTTATAGTTCCCTCAATGGGATTAATTTTAATTTAATAGGATAAACATATATATTTATAATTCATAAAAATGGATTCTATATTTTTAATAATTGGGTCCAAATTATGTTAATATTTTACGTTTAGTTTTCCAGATATTATGAAGTGTAACCATGGGAATTTTTATTTAATAAAGTAAAAGGGAAAATTAGGTAATTAAGGGTAAACATAATAAAATAAAATTACACTAAAACTATTAATAAGAACATTAGATTAGTTTTTTTAATAAAAACATACTTTTAAAAAAACAGTATTATTTGGAATCTACATCAATGAGATTTGGACATTTAATATATTTTATTCAAAGAAAACATAAATTTGTCTTAATGAACATTTAATAACTCTGTCAACTTAATATAAATTTATACATGAGGAGAAATTTGATTATAGATACTCATTTTAAATCCCAAAATGTTTTATTTATCATGGAAATTTATTTTTAATTTCTAGAAAATAAATAATTATCTTAAAAACTGTATATTAATGATGTAGAAATTATTTAATTGACGAAAAATCAATAAAATAATTTTCATTAAAATTAAAATAACAATTAAAAGAAAAAAACAAGATAAAATTTTATGTTTAAAGTATATCTCCACCACAATCATCAAAGGGTCTAGTTATTGAACATTTAGAGTCTTATAGAAAATATTATGACACTTTTATCAATTTATTTAGAGTTACATTATACTTGTCACATTACTGTTATGATTTGTTTAACATTTTTAATGATGGATTTTCCAAGAGTTTTATTTATCTAATTTAATTCATCTGAAATATATTTGATTTATATTTATCATATTTTTTTAATCTTTACCTAACATATAAGTATATTAAATAATTATAGAAATTTTATGTAGATATATTTTATTAAAGGAAATATAAAATTAATGTTATTGAAAATATTAGAAAATATAAAAATTTTAATTATGGATATATCTAGTTAATAATCATGATTAACTTTACCCAAGGGGGATATAAGTTTTTTTAATATATAACATTTTATATTAATATATGTAAATTTCAATAAATTGGATACTGTCAAGATTTTCACTATTGATTGTTTATAAAAATAATATGTTATAAAATTATTTAAAAATATATTTTTTCAATATAATATATAATAATTATTATATGGTATAAAATGTTCATATTTCTTAATATATGGTCTAATTTAAATCAAATAAAAAATATACTATTTATTAATTTGATACCATAGTTTAAAGTAAAATATAATAACTAATAGTTATTTGAAATGATATGGTATAAATGGATATAAAAACATTTCTAAATTTTATTTTTTGTTGATATTAAAACCATAACTCACTAAATATTTGAAACTAAGACATTTGGGTGGTTTTTGTATCTGGATTGAGTTTATTATAAATTAATATTTTGGTAGTCTCTAAAAGTGCAGCTCTCTTCTATTATAAAAAGAAACATCCTTTATCACATATTCACTTCAGTTTGTGCCTTAAAGTTAGGTCATCACCATGCCATTTCCCTTATAAACATCCCTATGTACATTTGATAGGTTTTTTCATCTCATAATACCATCTATAGTGATTTATGATGTGATCTAGAGGGAGCTTGTAGAAGAAGTGGTAATCTACTCTACCGATTATTTCAAACATGTTTCATCTTATACATCATATGAAAGAGTTGATTCCATTATAATTTAATAAATATACTCTTACATACAAACTATGATGTTATTATTATTATTTAACAACCATATTTCAACTACATTCCATCCTTTGAAAAATGAAATCCCCATGCATGTTTATGTACGACTTTATGTCTTAATGTTGTGGTGTAATTTATATTCACCAAAATCTTTCTTGGATGGGTATAATGATGGAAATTATGAATTTTTATTATTCTTAAGAAATGAAATATATATTCTTGAATAAAATATATACCATACACTTCAACACAATTTCACAATTAATGGAATAATATTGTCGCTCTTGCGTAGGTCCGGCCTAGGGTCTCCAAAATGTGATGAAAATCATTCTACATCATATTAATTAGAGTATGAATATATTAGTTAATATAATAATAAAATAATATATATATATTATACTAATTTCATTTCCTAAATGATATAAATATAACCTAATAATATTAATAAGAACATATCTGACAAAACATACCTAAGAAAATAAAGTAATTAATACCTGATGGATGAGTAATAATGTTGTCAAAAAATGGTTAAAATTCTGATTAGTTATGATATTATAAAATAGTAATATGATTTTGTAATAAGTTAATGTTATTATTTATATCCTTATATAGGAGGTTCTGACAAGTATTAAAGGACCTAGACCTATGGTAAGAGATAATTTTTTAATCTAACTATTTTATGAGATTGTTTATACATAAGTATATAATATGGTATATTTATAATACATATCTATGTTTCCTAAATATATATTACAAAATATTATTTCTATACTTCTAAAATTCATTATATTCAATTTTACCCAATTGTTTAATTTTTAATAAATGTTATGAAAATAATCTTTTTCATTTTTCGTTAAGAGGTGTTTTTTGACTTATTCAACAAAAGTATGAGAAGAATATATTCATTTATATTATATGAAATGACATATTTTTTAAATTATCATAAAATCATATTTCCATGAATATTCCTTTATAATATTTCAAGTTTATTTTCAAAGAAATTATATTTTTTTATAATTGTGAGGCCTTTTGAGAAAATAAAATCTTTTTGAAGAAGAAATGATATTTTTATCAAGAATTAATTTCAATTGTTCAAAAAAATTATTTTCCATCTAATATTGAATTCATTGATAATGTTGTGTCTTAAATAAATTATACCTATTATTCCGATGGTTTTACTATTTTTTATGGAATGATATTTATAAAATCCATTTTTTTACATAGAATATCTTATGAAAGATGTTTATGAAACACATTTTATTCCTTGGGTTATACAATAATGAATTATTTATGTTTTTGCGGAACCAAAAATAAATATTTCATTATAAGATGGGAGGGACCTATATATATCTCCAATACATTGGGTATGGTTTTATTTCTCATTAGATATACATGACTGGATAAGAAAGTTAACATGATTTTGTAATACAGGTCTGGAACTATATGTAAATCCAATTCGGAAATATAGGGCCAGAATGAAATGTGAACATGGTTTATTATAATACTTTTTTAACTATATTGTTCATGGAAATGAGAATTGGAGAATATATAAATATTCTTATATGCTTATGTATTTTCCACAATTCCATGTTTTATTCCTTTTTCTTCTCAGGGATCATTTTCCTTTATGATTTATATATTATGAACTACCAGGATATATTTGATGACTCCAAATTTCCTGATATGTTATATATGGTATGATTTTGAAAAGTCATGTTCTTTTATTTACATTATTATTTTCATTTTTTAATGGATATCTTCTATGATTAACATTAACTATCATCTAATGTCACCCATTTATATGTTTCTTTTCCCTAGTATAAGAGGAAGATAATTATGTAAGATGTGTCAAAAATGGGTTCTAGTTTTGAAAAAAAGGTGAAGATGATGTAGATTATTTAAGAACTAGTTTTTTATATTTCATAGTTTCTAAAGATAGTAAATTAATACGGTGTTTGTGAATCTATTTTTATAATTTATTATGTATTCAAAAAATGTAATGTAATTTCTATATACATCATTCTTGGGTCATTATCAATAATAATTTTGTGTATGTAATTTTTCAGAATTAAAGAATAACGAAACATATATGGATTATTAAACCATTTATTTTCCATAAGTACATTAATGTATATGTTTAATTGTACTGTTAACCAGAAAAATTTATTCATATTTTGTTTTGGATAATACAGTATAGGAAGGATAACCCTTCATATAAGCATGATGATGACATAATGATATTTAGAAAAAGATATGTTTTATATTAATAAGAAAATTTAAAGGTAATTAATTCCATATAACTGATAAAGGATTTTTTTTCAAGAGGATTATGTAATCAAGGATGAAGTATTCAATATTCCGGGACATAATGAAAATATCCAATATTTTTTCGAATACTGGAATCATTAATGTTTTTAATAAGGAGATATACCGTAATTCAAGTAATTATGATTATTCAATAGAATACATGATGAAGGTGACAAAATGTTTTAAATGTGACCAATAAGAGATATGTTTTGATATGTGGGGGATAAATTTTAATCCAAGTCAGTGTTCATATTTATATAGATTTGAATTTTTGGTTTTCAAAAGGATTTTATTGTTATTCATTTATGGAAAATTTATGTCAAACTTTGGATATTGTTTCTTTGATAAAATCATGATCTCACCACCTGTGGATTTATGAAAAATTGATTACTCGTTCTAACATTATTGTTATGAAAAAGATAGATGGAATGACGCATCATTTTATTTATGGATCACATGATCTTTTAACTCTTATGGAATTATATATTCAACTTCATTTATTTTAATAATAGATTATGTGAAAAGTGATCATAGTCGACCAATGGTGTGATTGTGCTGAAATAATGTATCGACATCTTCAATTTCAAATTCAACAATAATAGGAAAATAATTATGATGTAGAAGGGAATACTATTGTAATAATTTTGGATGATATCAACAACTTCTTTCATTCTTCTTTATGTCATAGTTTTGTTATTGTGAAAATTCACTCGATCATCCACTTTCTCGTGATCTGTGATCTTTAT
This sequence comes from Viscum album, assembly GCA_963277665.1. Lineage (NCBI taxonomy): Eukaryota > Viridiplantae > Streptophyta > Magnoliopsida > Santalales > Viscaceae > Viscum > Viscum album. Next base: position 323,339,609 of record OY728152.1, on the reverse strand, counting down.
AAACCGTTATGATTATTTACTATTTTTCTCTATTCCCAAATCATAACCTATATTTTCATATTTCAAAACATAGATATGAGTTACTTTTGAAAACTATTATTATTAAGCTATTCCTTTTTAATAGAAGTTTTAGACAATATTTTTATGATGTGGGTTTCGATGAAAGAGTCATTCATGTAATAATAAATTTATACCCAAGAAGTATTTTGAGGGAAAAATTCATTTTAAGGGGGGGTGTTGAATATAACACCTAGACAATTTTTGAGATATATTGCCTTTTTTCAATTTCTTTAATGTATTTTGATGTCCACAACAGTAAGAAAATCTTCTGCTACACAAAATATTGTCTTAGCTTGCAATATACACAACACAATACTTGGCTTGTGGTAGACACAATTTCAAGTTATTTTAATAGAATTAATTTTTTCCCGATAAATAATTTATTTTAAAATCAAATTATGATTATTTTACCTTATAACATAATTATTATAATGGCAGGTATGCACAATATAATGTTTCTTCTGAAAAAGAATTTGACTGAAAAAAAAATAGATTTTATAAAATAATAAAGTTAATTATGATGGATTTTATTAATTTAATTTATATTTAATATATTCATTCTAATGTTTAAAATTTATCATATATGATATGTAGACATTAAATAGGTACAAATTTAATTTTCCAGATAACACATGTATTTTAAAAAATCAGTTTTGCTTCATTTTGATGGGGCACAAATTTGAAATATATATTTGACACTTTTATATATCCAATTAAACAAAATAACCATATTAATTGAAATTAGTTTTAAATAATTCACTTTAAATAATTTTTTGATATTATAATGATAATTTTTAGTTTTTTATGAATAGTAAAAATATGCTAAAATATTATTGAAAAAAACTGTTTTTAATTGAAATAATTTATGTTGATATATTATATTATTTAAGGGTATTTAAGTACAAATAAGATATATTTTTATCTGTTAATAATATTTTGGTCATGGAAATTAATTTTACAATGATTTTTTATGTAAAAACCATTAATATTTTGTAATGTTTTAACTTTTAATAACATGTTTTTAATTTCGACAACGTGATTATCTTTTATTTAATTACTGATAATTTGATTTTTTTTATTTTATAAAATCTATTTCATATTTGGAATCATTAGTACCAAATTTAGTAAATATTATTATTTGATTTATGGGATTTTTCGATAGTAACCTATGTAATTCATTTGTTTTATAAAAAGGTAAATCTGGTAATTAACATTTAAAATAATATTATAAAATTACATTATCATATGTACTAAAATTATTGTTGGAGTGATTTTCTTCATAAACCATCCTTGGGTTGGAAATATACACTTTGGATTCCACTTGGATGAGATTTGGACATTTAATCTATTTTATTTAATGAAATGTTAAATATGTCTTACTCAAATTTGGATAAATTTATCAATTAAAAAAATTACATACAGGTGCTAAGCAAGTTTATAAATACTAATTAGATAGTTAATTATATTTATTTATCATGGTAATTTATTTTTAATTCATACAAAATAGTTATTTACCTCTAAATATTATATATTGATGATAAGAAAATTATTTAATTGATGATAAATAAATAAACTTATTTTTAATAAAATGATGAAAACCAGTAAAAGACACAAACACAATAAAACATTGTATTTTTATATAATTAATAGAACATAATCATACAAGGGTTAATTTAATTAACATATAGATCCTTATATAATAGAATATGAAACATATATTATTTTATTTAAAATGATGTTAAACTTGTCACATTCAGGTTTTAATATGTATAAAAATTTTAATATAGGATTTTCAAAGAGATATATTCAACTATAAGTATTCTTATGAAATATATATTATTTTTATTTTTTAAATTAATTAATTTATAATTTCCACCCAATAAATAATTATATGTAATAATTAAACACAAGAAATTAGGTAATTATTTTATTAATGGAATTTTCAAATTAATGTTACTGAAAATTTGAAAATAAATATAATTTTTGATATTTAATATATCCTGAAAAAATATCTATATGGACTTGACCCACTATATAAATAATAAAATAGTTTATTCAAGGTTAAAATCTTATCCAGATATTTTTAAAAATACATTAAATGAATCGTTTCAAAATGACCCTATTGATATTTGGTCAAAATAATGCATTATTAAATTTTTAAAAAATAAAAATATAATTTAAAATATAAAATATTATTTTTTTACTATAAAATCATCTATATTTATAGTTAAAATTCTAATTGAAATGAACTATAAAAAAATTACACTATTTTAATATTGAACGATTTGTTACCTAAGTTAAAAATAAAAGACAATAATTAAGGGTAAAACAAAATGAGAAGGTTTAAAATGAAATAAAAACATAGATAATGATTTTTGGATGATTATATGAAAACCTTATCTCATATATTATTCTATACAATGATATTTTCATGGTTTTTGAATGTGTATTGATTTTATTATAAATTAATATTTTTTGGAGTTTCAAAAAGTACTCCTCACCACCATTATAAAAGGAACCTCCTCCATCACTTATTCACTTCACATTTATCCTTAAATATCACCCATACCCAACCAATTTACCTTTTAAACTTATATATTAACGTTATATAGGTAATTTGTTTTCAAAATAACAACTCTTGTACCTTTAAGAGGTGATCTAGAGGGAGAACTTCAAAGAAGAGGTAATCTACTCTCTCGATTCATTCAAACTTATTTCTTATTCTACATCCACTTAATGAGTTATTTCCATTATAAAGTAATAAATATTGTATAACTTATATACTATGATTTTATTTTAATTATTGAAAAATCATATTAGTCATTCTATCCATCCTATGAAAAGTGAAATCGACATGCATGTGTATGTACGTCTTACCGTCTCCATGCCCTAGTGTAATATGTTTTTCACTAATAACTTACTTGGATGGGTATACTGATGGATATATTAACTATATGTGATTATTATAACATTCTATTAATACCAAAACAAAATTTATACCATCCACTTACATTCCATTTCATAATCATGGGAATGATATTGTTTCTCATGCGTTTTTATGACATTCCATCTCCATGGTGGGATGTGATTAATTCTACATGATATCCCCTAAATCATGATTATATAGTTTTATTGAAAGAAAAAATATGATATTGATTATATTATTATCATTCTGGAAATGATATTACTATAATCTAATAAGAATAAAAATAAATTATCTTACAAGACATGGGTATAAAAATATAGCAATTAATAACCGATGGATGAGTAATAATGGTATTAAAAATTGATGATAATATGATCATATATGATATCATAAAAATAACTATTATACTATCATAAATCAATTAAATTATTTAAATCATTATACTGAACATTCCAATACATACAAAGGATATCAGACCTAAGGTAAGTGCTTTTTTTCTCACTTTTATTTATGTGGGAAATATGCCTTATACAACAACGATTTCGATTGAGTTATGTTTGTACAACACATGAATGTTCTTCTTATTTTTATATTTAATGTTATTATATATATAATATTTTATTTATTTTTTGAGGCATACTATTATACTGATTAAAAATTGGAATGAAATTATTTTGAGTCACTTTTATATTTGCAGGACACATATGCCTTATACACTACATATTTATTTTGAGTTCCATTTATATAGCACATGAATGTTTTTATAATTCTTATTGTAAAGGTTATGATATGAATATAATTTTCTTCATTTTATGAGGCATATGATTTATATGATTATTAATTGGTAGTGGATAATTTCATAATCCCATTTTTATCCTAGATTGTTCATACGTAAATATTAATCATGATATATTTATCATCCAAGTCATTGTTATATATATAAGTATTATAAAATATAAATTATATTATTTTTATACTTGTCAATTTCAATTTTATCCATTTGTTAATTTTTAAGAAATGGTATGAAATTATACTTTTTTTATTTTCGATAGGAGATACTTTTTTATTTTTTACAAATGTACGAGAAGAATGATTTATTTTAACATTTACAGCATGAAAATGATTTTACGATTTCATAACACCATATATCCCTTAAGATTATATTTTAAGATTCCAATTTTATTTCATAATAATTCATTTTATTATTTATATGTGTTTTCATTTGATAAAACAAAATTTTTTTATTAAGAAAGTTTATTTTCCACCAGAATTAATTTCACATGTTTTTTCAAAATTATTTCCCATTATAGATGAAATTATTAAAATAGGATTATGTTTATGTCCCTATTATTACGATAATTTTATTTAATTTATGATGTAATTATATTTATGAAATCAATTTTTTTTATATGGATTATGGTATGATGGAATGATTTTTAAGGAATATATTTTTATACAATAGGTTATGCTATTATGAATGATTTAGGTCCTGTGGAACATATATGAAGGATTTAATTATAAGATTAATCCAAAATTTTTCTACCTCCAGTGCATTAGGTAATGATTTATATCTCATTAGATAGACATGACGGCCATTTTCTTCCAAATGGTAATGGGAGTGAACCATGACTACCAAGAAGGTTATTGGAGTGAACCCTAACTACCAAGATGTGATGGGGGTGAGCCCATACTACCAATATGGAAGTGGAAAAAATTCCTTTACTATAATGGGAATCATTATTATATTCTTATGTGTCTCCCACAATTAATTTTTTTTCTATGTTATGATTCTATTACTCATTCTCTCTATTTCCTCATGATTCAGGTTTTATGAACTATCAGTATTTGTGCTATGATTCATGTTAATGATCTTGGATATGTAGGGTATGATATTATATTTTCCTGATCATGTTTTCCTAACCTTATTATCAGGAATATGTTTACATGCCTATATTTTATACACTTAAGCAGCATCTGAGATTTTCCTTTTCATATGTTATCTTTTCCACAAGTTATAAAGAATGGTTTTAGTTAGGGGAACTGAAAGAAGAGATAATTATGGGATATTTTAAAGAACATTTACCTAATTGAATAATGTGTTTCAAGATTATAAAGGTACTAAACTATTTTTTTATTTAGGAATATTTTTATTATTAAATGTATTATTTAGTCCTCATGGGTAATGTAATGTCCGTGAATGTCATGCATGATTTTTTATAGTTGGTATTAGAGCGATGGATTAGTTATCCATTTGAATCTAGAATGAAAAAATATTAGTGATATCCATAATAATATTTCTAAGGATATGTTTAGGGATTTCTTATGTATATTTCAAATTATACGATAAAATCCTATAATTTTTTTACGGATCCTGAATAACCTATGATTAAACCTATGATATTAGATATTTATATTACTCCCTCTTTATTATGTTTTTTTTGTAGTATTTCTTCCTCACACAAATTTATTTTTGGGTTTATAAAATGGAGGGAAATATAAGGATTCATGTTAATGAAGAATATGATAGACAATTGAATAATATTTCTCTTGGTCAATCATGTGAAATTAGAGTTAGAAGGAGAAACATAATTGTAATTTCTAATTAGAAATCTCATAATATAATAGCAACATCAACATTGGTGACTTTCCTAAAAAGCCTAATAAGATAAATATAGAGATTCATGATTAGAATATGGTAAATAAAGTCAATTTTCCCCATTCAAATCATATGGGAAGATTAATCAAGGACAATGTTTCAAAGGAACTAGATAATGTTTTGGGTGTGGAAAAGATTGTCACAATGTTAGGCATTGCAAAGGAAAAGGTTCAATTAACCAAATATACATGGACAATGGTATCATTAAGGTATCAACTACCATTGAATTTTTTAAATGTGGAATTAATAGTCATTATGAAAAATTATTCCCTAATGAAACATTTCATGAATAGAATCACAGTTTCTATATGAATGATATTAATATTTTTGGGGATGAAGATACAATGAATGATATATGATAATAAAGAAGTTTTAGGGAATACAATAATAAATATTGTTTAATGGTTAAGGAAGATAGTGGAAATATTTACAATTTATCATGAATAATGTTATATAAGTAATTATATGGTATTATAGAATAATGAAATATCTAAGGATTTCTACACTACTGTTTTTCCTTCATTATGTGAATTTATATATTGAATAGAACCTGTAACAATGAAAAGTCATTAAGATTTTTATTTTGAAAACACATTAATGGTATAATAAGCCATAGTATTAGAACGATTATGAGATAATGATATTTTGATAATGATTTGTTGGATAAGAATCAGTAAATTGGACGGTAGTGATTTCCATAGAAGTGATTATTGATTTTTTCTTCCAGAGGGTTATGCTATCATAGATGACATATAGAAATTTGAAACATATGGAATACATCCAATTGGTTTTGGACTAAGGAAACACACATGTTTTCAATAAGGATATATATATATGGTAATTTAGGTTATTTCCATGACTCAAGTGAATACATGATGAAGGAGATCACATGATTTGAATGTGAAAAACATGGTATATCATTTGATATATTGTGGAAAATTTTTATGTTAAGTATGTATACCTATTTCGAATGTTTTTTATTTTCAGTTTTCAGTAGGATTATATGTTTATCAATTTATCTAATGATTATGTTAAACATTTTATGATGTTTTTTAGAATAAATTATTATCTCACCATATGTGTAATTATTCATATTTTATTACTTGTTCTATACTTTTTAGTTGTGATAAAGAATAAATGGAATGAACAATAATTTTTTTAAGGGATCATATGATTTTATAACATTTAAGGAATGAAAAATTCAACTTCATTCAATTTAATTATAAATGAATCATAATGTTTTCAAAGAACAACCAACAATGAGATTTTTTTAAATCATGTATTTGTATCTTCTATAGATAAATATTACGAATTATGAAAATAATCATGATGTAGAAGGGTTTTTTATTATCTTAAATTTTGATGATATCAATGTCCTCTTTCATGCTCATTTAGTTCATGGTTTTGTAAATTTTAACATTATTTAGATCACCAACTTTATTGTAATCTATGATCATTATCGATCTCTATAATTATTTTTGATTTTCTCCCTTGCCAAAATATTCACCTTTTTTATCCTATGTAGAAACATAGTAATGAAATACATTGGGAAACTGTGAATTTCCAACGAATCCTTCTTGAAAGTATGTTTTGGATATTATCATTTCTATTTGGGTTTCATGGAATGAAATTTCACATAGTAATAATTGTATAACCCAAAATAATTTCAAGGGTTAAATTTATTTTAAGGGAGTAAACTGTAACACCCAGAGATTTTTTAGAGATATATTTTATTTTTGAAATTAATTATTTTAAGACTTGTGATGTATTCTACACCAAGATAAGATTACACTAAATGAAACATCATCTTAAATTGATGTCTACAAAACACCATTCAAGGATTGTGTTACACCTAATTTAAGTTTCTTTTGATATTATTCATTTCACATAAGAATATGTTTAAGGTAATAACTAAACATTATTATGCTACCTTATAACATAGTCATTATAATGGTGGGTATGAATAGTATTAAATTTCATTTCAAAAATTTTTTAAATGAAAATAAGTGAGTTTATAAAATATTAATAATACTCTTTTAATGACCCGAATATTCCCTGTAATTTTTTTAAAATTATTTGGGATTTTTTCAAATCTTTGAAAATTTATGGATCGAGATTCTATGGCCTGGTGGGCACAAAATAAATTTCTCAACATTTTTTAAGGTACAATTATTAAAAACATGGGTGGTGTTTTTTATCATTGGAATTGGTGTTCGAATGAAAAATTTGATGGTAAAGTTGAATCAGAAGCACTGGGATTCACTTATGTAGAGCTTTACTTCAAACCGGAGTAGGCTGATAGAAAAGTAAAATATTGGACTTTAAAAGTAAATAATAAAATTAATTAAAAATTTATTTTATTTGTTTTTCTCCAGTGGATGGGAAATGGTGGTGGGGACCGGTGACTTGTTAATACAATTAATGGCTTAACAATCTTTTTTTTTTGAAAATCAATAATTGTTGAATTATGTGGTTAAATCATTAAATAAATCTCATTAATTCTTCACTGTGTTACTTACTATTCCTACACCTATTTTAATGGATCCTTGGGTGGGGTTTTGGCATGACATCATCGAGCAAGGAAACTCTAGTGATGTCTTGTGGAGATAAACACCAATAGGGGATGGAGGCTCGGGAAACAATGATCCTGGATCAAAGAATGCTGATGACTCTATCCAACTTGGATTCTGCTCCTGCCACGACCGCCACACCACCAAAAAAATCTCGATTTATGGGTTTTTGTTTTAAACATTATAAAATTCATCCTTCTCCGTTCTTGATTTATATGAAGAATGTGGAAGAATCGACCAATGGGTTGATCCAAGGGTAATTATTTTAACACAGGAGGCTGAGGCGGGGTTACAAGTATGGAGTTATTTCAATATTCTCCATTTTTTGTTTACAACCCTAGTAAAAACGCTATCATGGAGAGTGCGGGCCAATCCGAACAAGTCCCGCACCCTCCGCTGATCTTGTTGTTTATGTGTTTCCCATTCATAGTTAGGAAATGTGACAAAAAGGCAATGATAGTGGTCAAGCAGTGGCGCTGGTGACCCGAGAGGCTCGTATGCGCAGACAACACCAAGAACGGACCAACAAAGCACTTCTAGTGGCCCACAGAAAGAACTACCAGCGTGACTTGTTGGCCACTACTGGTGGGGGCTAGAGGAGCCTCAATGCTACTCGGCATAGGTAGTGGGGAGTTAGTGTGCCATCATGCACCGTGGTGGCCAGAGGCGGCCGGCCTGAGCCAGCCGGGCGGGAGAAGGGCGGTGGTGGCACGACCATGTGCCATGACGTGTCAGCTAGAGACCTTTCACCCACCGGATAGACCGTTGCACGTACCAGGGCAGTGCCCCACCAGCTGGTTGAAATGGTCCCACATCCATGGGGCTAGCTAGAGATACGGTTCACCTTAAGGTGAATCAGGTAGGACCCGTGACCCAGCGGGCTAGTGTGTGTGGGTCGTTTGACCTGTTGTTGGTGGCATGGGAACCCCTTTTGGTAAGCAGTCCCTTTGGCATATTCTGGGGGGCCCAACTTAGCTGGGCCAGACCGAGGTGTGATAACCCTTGTTTCACTAAAAGGGGTGTAACTAATAGACCGAGCGTCTGATCGATGCATCCTATGTCATGTTGGGACCCCTATGATGGGTCGGTTGTCACGACCCGCCCTCGGGGCCCGTGCCGTGACTACCCCAAGCCCGCCTTCCATAGGCCAGGGGCTGGCGACTAGCACCAAGGCGTACTTCCTTGTAAAAAGGGAAGGCATTGCTTTTGAAAAGTAAACAGGCACCACAGAGTAAGAAAGCAGAATAGTAAACACTAAGTAAAAACAGAGTACAACTGAAAGCGCAGAAAAGTAATGGGCCAGTATACAAACCCAAACTGAAAGTAAAGTACAACTCGAAAGGGAAAACATCAACTGTAAAGTAAAAGCCGCTACACCGAGCTGTCTACTGGAAATCCACCTGAAGGGTGGGTACAGATAGCTCCACTACACCTCGGGTTCCGCCGTCCGCTCCGTGCATGTCTCACCCAGTGGTCCACCTCCTGGTACCGTCCTGCTCAGCAAGCCTCAACTACGATCAACGCTGTCCGTCATCTGCAACCAACACAACGTAGTGCGGGCATAGCCCGTGCGTGGGTGAGTATAAACTACTCAGTAGGGACCCCGAGACCCCTGAAGGTCTCCCAAAATCTACAAAGGATAAACCACAAAGGTAAGATACAATCACTATGTAACAACTGACACTGCTTAGGTATATGCCCATACATATACCTAAGTCATCAATTCCAATACCCTCCAACCTCCGAGCCCAAGTACAACTCCGTCCACACAGGAAAGTATACTTTTTCCACACAGGAAAGCAAAACGTAATCCACACAGGATAGCACAACACAATCCACACAGGAAAGCAACAGGGTTCAGCTCACACAGGTATAATTTTTCGGAAGACGATAGAGATGATCACCGATCCATCTAAGTCATCAGACCCACAAAGGATCGATAGGTACTAACCCCAATAATGACCCACACAGGATCGGGCCCACATAGAGCATGGAGGTGCTGGTTCACACATGACCGCTAAGCGCAGACCCACACAGGATCGGACCCACACAGGATCGGGCCCACACATGACCTGTAGCACTGATCCACGTAGGATCGCTGAGTGCTGTAGTCATCATCGTCGAATCCACCAAGGATCTCTGTACTGTCGTCGTCGCAGTCACAGTAGCAGTAGCAGTATCAGTCACAGTCGCAATCAGCTCTAGGGTTCCCGCACACAGCAAGATCTTTTGGGAGGATCCGCTCCACGAGCCGAGAGGCTTATACATCAACTATCACTAAGTCTAGAGTTGATGTATCCCAAAGTTCCGTATCGTCAAAAGGAACTCAACGAAACAGACGGCGCGTCGATCGGACGCCCGGTCTGAGAGTTATTAGCTTTTTCGTCCCAGGGGCCCAGTTAGTTTTTAAGGCAAAACCAACCCGAACGTACTCCACATGTGCCCAAACCTCAGGCAGAGTATGCCAAACGATCAGTCTCACTATGAGGAACTCAACAAAGCTGACGACACGTCAATCAGACGTCTGTAGCTCAAGATATGAGCGTTTCCGTTCCGAGGGCCCGGTTGGTTTCGTGTACGAACCAACCCGGCCGAACTAAAAGTATTCCGAAACCCCGAGTTCAATATACCGAAACGACCGTCTCGATCCAAGTATCTCATCGCCGCTGATGGCGCGTCGTTTGGAGGTCCGTAGCCCGAGTTATGGGCATTTGAACCTAACAGTTCGGTAACGGGGGTTTCGGGCCCGGGTCGACCCGGCCCGAGACCCCTCGGAAGGCCAGAACCGGGTCGACCCGCCCCGGTCAGGGACGACCCGGCCCGGCCCGGCCCGGCCCGGCCCGACCTAGCCCAGTGCCGGTCAAGCGCAGTGCGCCGCGCACTGCCAGCTCGGCCGAAGGCCGAGCTGCTGGAAAATGGGGTGCCGCCTTCCCCCCTTTGTGAACCGGCCCCCCTCATAATGGGGGGCCATTTATGTTGGCTAGGGGAATTAAATTACCCCGGTTTTTCCACTTCCGGCCGGCCTCGACCTGGCCGGACGGTTCTTCCTCAACGAGACAGGCAAAGCCGGTCCCCTTCCGGCTTCCGACACCGGCAGCCCGGCTGGCCGCCGGTCTTCCCGTTCCGCCGCGGCCCGGAACCGGCCGCGGCCTTCATCGTCCGGCACGGTGCGACGACACCCCGCCCCTCCTCCGCGGTCCTGCTCCAGCCGCGGCGCCTTTGGATTCCTTTGACGCGGCGCGACGGCGTCGCGTTCTTGATAATCTTTCTGTGGCGCAGCGCGACGGCACCGCGCAATTATTGCCATGTGATTCTTGCATGATGCGACGGCACCACGCCATCTCGTTTCATCCGCAAAAAATATTCAAGAACAAAGGAGGGGGGTTCGGCCATGTTTGTGCGGTCCGGCCCCCCTCTCGTTAGACGATAACACTTAATCATTTAACCTCAAAGATCGTCATGCTAGAACCAAGAATGAGAATAAATAAATTAAACAACAACAAACCCCTACCTCGGTTTCAAGAACGAAGTTTGTCAACGACCCGCGGAAGACGAGCGTCGCGGTGGTCGGCGTCGCAGGAAAAGGAAGTCGACGTAGTGAAGCGAGGATTCGAAGTTCTTTGACGACGATTTCGTCACGGGAAATCGTCGGGGAAGAGATGACACAGATGAAGTACGTCCCGTCGCGGATAAGGCATCGCGAAAGTACCGAGTTCTTCGACGGAGAGGTTCTTCGTTGAAGAACGGCGTTCTTCGCGTTCTTCGTTGAGTTTGAAGAAGAAGAAGAAAGTTCCAAATTCTCTCAAGGTGGTAAGAGAATTCTAACCAAAATAAAATAAGCCAAAGCCTTATTTTATTTACTCAACCAAACCATTTTGAAATTCATAGGTTTGAAATTAAACAACTCAACCCATTTAATAACCCAAGTTGTCAAGTTAATTAAAGAGGAGTTATAGGGAGTTTAAAAAGAGAAGGTGAAGAGTTATGCTTCGTGTGGGCCCCACCACACTTAATCCTCCCAAGGGAGGTTAAGTGGATGTGGCTCCCACCTCTAACTCCCTTTGGGAGAAAAAAATAACCAACAAGTTTAAAATAACATTTGTATTCCACAATTTTTTTTAACTTATTCTAAATTCCCAAAAACTAACTCTCATCCCGCAATAAACACAACCACAGAAAAGGTTTCCTTAAGCGAATATCGGCGCTGCGAGTTTATCGGTGCCATCGGAATTTGATTCCGGGTACCGGTTCAAAATTTAGAAATTCTCGCTCGTTCGTTCACTGAACGTACCCGAGCCAAACTTCGGAAATTGATTCCGGGCACTCCGTGCCTCGGAATCAGGTGCCGTCAGAAACTGCGCTCTTGTAAAATTCCAAAGAAAATTAAGAAAAAATTTCCCTTGAATTTTATGGGTCTTTACATTACTAACACCTCAGGGCTTTATGTCCCCGTAAAGATACATCAAAAACTAGGGAAACAAATGAGGGTACTGAGCACGCATCTAAGCCTCCCTCTCCCAAGTGCTCTTCTGGAGATTCTCGTGCTTCCATCTGATGCGCACTAGAGGAATAGACCGTCCACATAGGACCCACTCCTGTCGATCCTCGATCACCACCGGGACCTCCGTAAAAGTCTCCCCATCATCAACGTCAATCTCCCCATGGTCAATGATGTGTGTTGGGTCGTGCACGTATCTTCTCAGCTGAGATATGTGGAAGACGTCGTGCACCCGGTGCAACTGAGGTGGTAGAGCCAGGCGATAAGCCACCTCGCCAATCCTGCTGAGGACCTGGAAGGGTCCGATGAAGCGTGGAGATAACTTGCCGCCTCGGCCAAATCTCTGTATACCACGTCGAGGTGAGACCCGCAAGAAGATGCGGTCGCCATCCTCGAACTCTAGTGGCCTCCGCCTCCTGTCAGCGTATGTCTTCTACCGGCTCTGAGCTGTCCTCATCCGCTCCTGGATGACCTGGACCTTCTCTGTCGTGGCCTGGACCATCTCTGGTCCCACAAGTGCTGACTCCCCAGGGTCTGTCCAGCACAAAGGAGATCTACAAGGTCGGCCGTACAATGCCTCGTACGGTGCCATCCCGATGGTGGAGTGGTAGCTGTTGTTGTACGCGAACTCCACCAAGGGTAGGTGGTCCTCCCAGATACGACCAAAGTCGAGGACACATGCGTGGAGCATGTCCTCGAGAGTCTGAATGGTCCTCTCCATCTGACCATCCATCTGAGGGTGAAAGGCTGTGCTCAAACATAGCTGCGTCCCGAATGCCTCCTGCAACCCCTTCTAAAGCCGGGAAGTAAAGCGAGCATCTCGATCGGAGATGATAGATGTTGGCACACCGTGAAGCCGTACAATCTCCTGAAAGTAGAGATGTCCCAAGCTCTCCACTGAGCCCTGCTCTCTGATGGGTAAGAAGTGTGCCGACTTGGTGAGTCGGTCAACAATCACCCAAATGGTGTCGTGACCTCTGGAAGTGTGTGGAAGTCCAGTCACGAATTACATAGATATCCAGTCCCACTTCCACTCCGAGACCTCCATGGGCTATACCAAGCCTGCTGGTACCTGGTGCTCTGCCTTCACCTGTTGGCAGGTGAGGCATCGAGAAACGAACTCTTCTACAACCTTCTTCATGCCCGGCCACCAGTGCTGCCTTCTGAGATCCCGGTACATCTTCGCCACTCCGGGATGTACCGCCAATGTAGAAGTGTGAAACTCTCTCAGAACCTCCTCCCGTAAAGCGACTGGTACCATGGTAGGTCCTCTGAAAAGGATGTTGTGCTCTACTCCAAGAGAGAAACCATCAGGTGCCTTTCCCGAGGATATCTGTGCACGACGTGTCTCACAGTCAGTGTCCCTTCGCTTTGCCTCTCTGACCCGCTGTAGTAGTGGAGGTGTGACTGTGAGAGACTGAAGGAAGGCTGCTACATCTCTATCCACGAAGGATATCTGCAAAGAGGCTAGCTGCTCCGTTTCCTCCTCATGTAGCTTAATGCCCATCCTCCTGCTGAGGGCATTGGCTACCACGTTCTCCTTACCAGGAGTATAGACTATCTCAAAGTCATAGCCCTAGAGGAACTCGAGCCATCGACGCTGTCTCGGGTTCAAGTCCTTCTGCGTGAAGATATACCTGAGACTCTGATGATCAGAAAAGACTGCAAAGCGCTCGCCCATTAGGTAGTGTCACCAAGTCTTCAGAGCGAAGACCACTACTGCCAACTCCAGGTCATGGGTAGCGTAGTTCTGCTCATGCGGACTCAACTGTCGTGATCCATACGCGATCACATCCCGCTCCTAAATCAGGACGCAACCGAGTCCGGTCCCTGATGCATCGCAGTAAATAACGTATCCAACTCCCTCCTCAGGCAACCTCAAGATAGGTGTGCTGGTCAATCTCTGTCTCAGCTCTTGGAAGCTCTGCTGATATCTGTCTGACCACATGAAGGGTTTCCCCTTCTTCATCAAAGCTGTGAGTGGTGCCGCAACTCTAGAGAAGTCTGGAACGAATCTCCGATAGTATCCGGCTAGTCCCAAGAAACTATGCACCTCCGTCACGCTCCTAGGTGGCTCCCAAGCTAACACTTCCTCGATCTTCGCAGGAGCCACTCCAACTCCCGCCTCAGAGATGACGTGTCCCATGAAGTGGAACATACGTATCCAGAACTGGCACTTCGAGAGCTTACCATAAAGCTGGTGCTCTCGGAGTGTGTCTAGTACAACTCGCAAGTGGTAGGCGTGCTCCTCCTCAGTAGTCGAGTAAATCAAAATGTCATCGATGAAGACCACGACAAATCGATCGAGGTATGGCTGAAAGATCCAGTTCATGAGGGCCATGAACACTACTGGAGCATTGGTTACACCGAAAGGCATAACCGAGAACTCATAGTGGCCATACCGACATTTGAAGGTCGTCTTCTATACGTCCTCATCTCTAACTCTGAGCTGATGATATCCTGACCTGAGGTCTACATTTGAGAACCACCGTGCTCCCTTGAGCTGATCAAAGAGGTCATCAATCCTCGGTAACGAATACTTCTTCCTCACTGTCACCTGTTTCAGGCGACGATAGTCAACACAAAGTCGCAATCTCCCGTCCGCCTTCTTGGTGAACAAAATCGGGGAAGCCCAGGGTGAAACACTGGGTCAGATGAACCCCTTGCCCTGCAAGTCCTCCAACCGTACCCATAGCTCTCGAAGCTCGGCAGGGGCCATCCGATATGCTGGAGTCGATATCGGGGTTGTCCTGGGATACAAATCAATATAAAAGTCTACCTCTCTGCAAGGAGGTAGTCCTGGAACGTCGTCGGGAAAAACGTCCGCAAACTGATCCACCACTGTAGGAAAACAAGGACTCCGCACGTCAGCTGCTCCTAGGATGAGGCTATCCAACTGATGAGTGATGGGCTGTCCTCTACTCCGCGGAAGTCCATCCTATGCTGCTAAGGCTCCCTTCTCGCCGGTGAAGGTGAACCTGCTCCCGTCGGTGCGTACACATTGCACCTTGCACCTAAAACAGTGAATCTGGGCATGGACCATAGATAACCAATCCATGCCCAAGATGACGTCGTAAGGCCTCGATTCTGCTACAAGAAGATCCCAGCCGAAGCTCTCGCCTCCTAGAGTAAGCTCACACTACCGGCACCAGTGCATAATCGTCGATTCTTCTCCCGTAGGAGTCTCTCACCGTAAGGATCGAGCCAACGGCTCTGTCGGAATCTCCGAGCTCTGAACAAGGTTAGAGGCTATAAAAGAGTGACTCGCTCCTATGTCTATAAGTACTACAGCAAGGGTGGAGTAGACACAGATAGTACCTCGAATCATCTCGAGCGCGCCGTGGTCGTAGGTCTCTGCTGCCCGGAGCTGTGCTTGTCTCTGTCTGCCAGCTCCCTGCGGTCAGGGTGGACCTCCTGGTGGTGGTGGTGGTAGAGCCTCAAAGCGTCGCCCACCACCTGATGTTCGGCCAGCTCCTCTGCCTCATCCGCCTCCTCCCTGTAGACCACCACGGTCGACCCTCTGCCTCTGCCTCAATGGTCCCTCAACCGTCTGCTGCTCCTCGGCACGGCGGGTCGGGAAGTCACGAGCCATGTGGCCCTACCCGCCGCATGAGTAGCACTGTCTGCCTCTCGAAACACTGGCTCCGTGATGTGTGCCCCGCACTGCTGAGCCAGTGTCCTGAGGTCGTCTGCCAGAAGGTCTGGTATGCCTGGAACCATGAGTCATCCGTCGACTGCCTGCTGCAGATGACTCTTCCACGTGCCGCCCTGCGGTGGGTCGTGGTGCTGGTGTAGACTCAGCAAGGAAGCTCTCGATCAAAAGGGCCCGCTCCAGTACTCATGTCTGAGTCTGTATACTGAGGGAGATCAGCGATGCCCTGATCTCGTGTCTCAACCCCTTCTCGAAAGTCCGGGCCCGGAAGAATGGGTCATGTACGATGTCGGTCGAGTAGCGCGAGAGATCGGTAAACCTCGCCGAGTACTGAGCGACCGTCATGCTGCCCTGCCGCAGCTGAAGAAGCTCATGGATACGCACCGCATGGAGGGTGGCTGGGACGAACTCCGAGTGGAAGAGGCTCTCAAAGTCCGTACAAAGTAGAGATGCCTCATCATGCACCCGGAGCATCAAGCTCCACCATCGGCCCACTGCTGCATGCAGTAGGCTCGCAGCGACGATCACCATGAGGTCTGCAGGTGTCCTCACTAGCCTAAAAACTCGTACCACTGCCTCTAGCTAGTCCTCGGCTGCCTGGGGGTCCATCTCCCCACGAAACCTGGGTGGTCGCTGGCGCTGAAACTCATGAAGTGCGCTGAGGCGACGTGCATCGTCAGCGGCTAGTGCTAGAAGTATCGGGGGCTTGGTGGGTAGAGTTACCGCCGGTACCACAGCTGACAAAGGGCCCTGCACCGAGGCCTCGTCGCTCGGTGGGTTTTCATCACGCTCGACTCTCGTAACCCTAGCTGGCTGCCGTCGTGGGGCCATCCTGAAAATGAAACAGGTGCGCCACGGCCAGAACAATATACCTGGTGAGCTGATACAAAGTAGTCACAAAGAAAACTTAAAAAACACACGCAATCAATGTTTTCGTGCATTAAGTCGGAAATCAGAAGTCAGGGTCCTGGTGTACGGATACATCGGCCGCCGCACCAACACTGGACTCCCTGGACTGATAACAACACTCAATATGCTAAACATTATTTCTTCATATAGAAATGATCAGAGTTCGCGGTAGAACCGAACTCCTCTGATACCAATTTGTCACGACCTGCCCTCGGGGCCCGTGTCGTGACTACCCCAAGCCCGCCTTCCATAGGCCTGGGGCTGACGACTAGCACCAAGGCATAATTCCCAGTAAAAAGGGAAGGCATTGCCTTTGAAAAGTAAACAAGAACCATAGAGTAAGCAAGAGGAATAGTAAACACTAAGTAAAAACAGAGTACAACTGAAAGTACGGAAAAGTAATGGGCTAGTATACCAACCCAAACTGAAAGTAAAGTACAACTCAAAAGGGAAAATAGCAACTGTAAAGTAAAAGCCGCTACACCGAGCTGTCCACAGGAAATCCCACCTAAAGGGTGGGTACAAATAGCTCCACTGCTCCTCGGGTTCCACCGTCCGCTCCGAGCACGTCTCGCCCAGTGGTCCACCTCCTGGTACTGTCTTTCTCAGCAAGCCTCATCTACGATCAACACTGTCCGTCGTCTGCAACCAACACAACGTAGTGCGGGCATAGCCCGTGCAGGGGTGAGTATAAGCTACTCAGTAGGGACCCCGAGACCCCTGAAGGTCTCCCAAAATCCACAAAGGATAAACCACAAAGGTAAGATACAATCACTAAGTAACAACCGACACTTCTTAGGTATATGCCCATACATATACCTAAGTCATCAATTCCAATACGCTGTAACCTTCGTGCCCAAGTAGAACTCAGTCCACACAGGAAAGTATACGTATTCCACACCGGAAAGAAAAACGTAATCCACACATGATAGCACAACACAATCCACACAGGAAAGAAACAGGATTTAGCTCACACATGTATACTTTTTCGGAAGATGATAGAGATGATCACTGATACATCTATGTCGTCGGACCCACAAAGGATCGATAGGTACTAACCCCCGCAATGACCAACATAGGACCTGTAGGCACTGGTCCACACAGGACCGCTGAGCGCAGACCCACACAGGATCAGACCCACACAAGATCGGGCCCACACAAGACCTGTAGCACTGATCCACGTAGGATCACTGAGTGCTGTAGTCGTCGTCGTCGAATCCACCAAAGATCTCTGTACTGTCGTCGTCGCAGTCACAGTAGCAGTAGCAGTAGCAGTCACAGTCGCAGTCAGCTCTAGGGTTCCCACACACAGCAAGCTCGTTTGGGAGGATCCGCACCACGAGCCGAGAGGCTGATACATCAACTGTCACTAAGTCTAGAGTTGATGTATCCCAAAGTTCCGTATCGTCAACAGGAACTCAACGCAACAGACGGCACGTCGATCGGACGCCCGGTCTGAGAGTTATTATCTTTTTTGTCTCAGGGGCCCGGTTAGTTTTTATGGCAAAACCAACCCGACCGTACTCCACCTACACCCAAACCTCGGGCGGAGTATTCCAAATGATCAGTCTCACTAAGAGGAACTCAACAAAGCTGACGGCACGTCAATCGGACGTCCGTAGCTCAAGATATGAGCGTTTCCTCTCCGAGGGCTCGGTTGGTTTCGTGTACGAACCAACCCGGCCGAACTCAAAGTATTCCAAAACCCCGAGTGCAATATACCAAAACGACCGTCTCGATCCAAGGATCGCATCTCCGCTAACGGCGCATCGTTTGGAGGTCCGTAGCCCGAGTTATGGGCATTTGAACATAACAGTTCGGTAACGGGGGTTTTGGGCCCGGGCTGACCTGGCCCGAGACCCCCCGGATGGCCGGAACCGGGTCGACCCGGCCTGGACCGGCCAGGCCCGGCCCGGCCGGGCCTCGCGGACAGGCCTGGCGCCGGTCCCGCGAAGCGCGCTGCCAGCTCGGCCGAAGGTCGAGCTGCTGGAAAACGGGGGGCCGCCTGCCCCCCTTTGTGAACTGGCCCCCCTCATAATGGGGGGCTATTTATGTTGGCCGGGGGAAATAAATTCCCCCGGTTTTTCCCCTTCCGGCCAGCCCGACCTCACCGGCCGGTTCTTCCTCAACGGGACCGACAAAGTTGGTCCCCTTCCGGCTTCCGAGACCGGCAGCCCGGCTGGGCGCCGGTCTTCCCGTTCCGCCGCGGCCCGGAACTGGCCACGGCCTTCGTCGTCCGGCGCGGTGCGATGGCACCGCGCCCCTCCGCCGCGGCCCCGCTCCGGCCACGGCGCCTTCGGTTTCCTTCGACGCGGCGCGACGGCGTCGCGTTCTTGATAATCTTTCCTCAGCGCGGAGCGACGGCGTCGCGCAATTATTTCCGTGTGATTTCCGCGTGGTGCGACGGTACCACGCCATCTCGTTTCATCCGCATGAAACATTCAAGAACAAAGGAGGGGGGTTCGGCCGTGTTTGTGCGGTCTGGCCCCCCTCTCGTTAGATGATAACACTTAATCATTTAACCTCAAAGATCGTCATGCTAGAACCAAGAACGAGAATAAATTAATTAAACAACAACAAACCCCTACTTCGGTTTCAAGAACGATGTTCGTCAACGACCCGTGGAAGACGAGCGTCGTGGTGGTCGACGTCGCGGGAAAAGTACGTCGACATCGTGAAGCGAGGATTCGAAGTTCTTTGATGACGATTTCATTGCGGGAAGTCGTCGCGGAAGAGATGACGCAGAAGAAGTACGTCGCATCGCGGATACGGCGTGGCGAAAGGACCGAGTTCTTCGATGGAGAGGTTCTTCGTTGAAGAACGGCGTTCTTCGCGTTCTTCGTTGAGTTTGAAGAAGAAGAAGAAAGTTCCAAATTCTCACAAGGTGGTAAGAGAATTCTAACCAAAATAAAATAAGCTAAAGCCTTATTTTATTTACACAACCAAACCATTTTGAAATTCAAAGGTTGGAAATTAAACAACTCAACCAATTTAATAACCCAAGTTGTCAAGTTAATTAAAGAGGAGTTATAGGGAGTTTAAAAAGAGAAGGTGAAGAGTTATGCTTCGTGTGGGCCCCACCACACTTAATCCGCCCAAGGGAGGTTTAGTGGTTGTGGGACCCACCTCTAACTCTCTTTGGGAGAAAAAAATAACCAACAAGTTTAAAATAAAATTTGTATTCCATATTTTTATTTAACTTATTCTAAATTCCCAAAAACTAACTCTCATCCCGCAATAAACGCAACCTTGGAAAAGGTCTTCTTAAGCGAATATTGGCGCTGCGAGTTCATCGGTGCCCTCAGAATTTGATTCCAGGCACCGGTTCAAAATTTAGAAATTCCCGCTCGTTCGTTCAATGAACGTACCTGAGCCAAACTTCGGAAATTGATTCTGGGCACTCCGGGCCTCGGAATCAGGTGCCGTCAGAAACCGCGCTCTTGTAAAATTCCAAAGAAAATTAAGAAAAAATTTACCTTAAATTTTACGGGTCTTTACATTGGTCCCTCTAGAATATTTTTACGGGACTTCTTTTAACACCCAAATCTTTCACGGTATGCTTATCTTTGAATATTTTAGTAGCTTGTGATGTATGCAACATCAAGTTATAACACACCCCGACCAATTAAACTAGTCGTACGAAGAGTAATACCAATTTTTTGAAATTTATAAAAATTTTATATTTCAAAATGGGAATTATTTTATGATACAAAATATCAAAATTAACTTAGGGTGAATTTTTGGTATTTTGCTAAAAATATAAAATTTTTAATGAATAGTGAAAAACATAGCGCTATTGTTTAAAAACCTACTTTTTAATTAAATAAATATTTATTTAATTAATAATTATTTTAGTTCAAAATAGATACATAATACCTATATTATCTCAGTGTAATTCATTGGATTCATTTTATAACATGTTTAGCTGTATAAAATTTTATTGAATTTTTTTATTGTCTTTTACCGACCTTCTAGGCACATTTGAAAATTTCCATAAAACATAAATTTACTTCTTATTGGAATTTAATTTCAAAATTCTGAGAGATAAAGTTTATATTATTAAGTAAAATGTGGTTCAATAAATGAAAACAATTTTTCCTGAATGGTAATTTTTGAATTTTAGTTTCCACTGTTAAATGTAAATAGGGTAATTAAATGTAAAAACGATATTATAATTACCCTGACACCTATCCTATTTATTTTGGATATTCTTTTTTGAACCAAATCAACCTTACCAATAAAATATGATCATTTTGGTCCACTTGGATTACATTAGGATATTTATTATTATTGTATTTAAAGAATAGTTAAATGTATTGAATTCAATGTTTAATAACTAACCCATTTTTAATATAGGGTCATACATAATAAAAATTGGACTATAAATATTCATTAGAAAAATAAGAAGATTTACCACAGAATGATAATTTATTTATAATTTTTATATAATTTAATAATTAAATTTATTTATGACACAATGATGATGTAGTAATTACATTATTATTGAGAGATTAAAATAATTGATATTATAAATATTAAAATAATAATAAATTTAGAATTTTGAGGTTTTACACTAATATTCTAGGTTAATATGACTTTTTTAGGTTGATTAAATAAATTTTATTTGAAGTGATATTGTTGTTATCACATTCACAAAAACAAAATACCAAATAATGTCAAAAATGACATTAATGAGTTTAAAAAAATATTATATTATTAATTGATGTAATATTACTAATTATGTAAGGGTAAACCAAAGTCATATATAAGGATATATATATCAATAATGAACCTGTTGGGATTTTCTTGTCTTTTTATAGTATGTTTATTAATCATTAATTAAAATAATACAAGAATACATGGTAAAATATTAACTATTTATCTAAGAGTTATATATAAATGATAAGGTATATATGGTTATCTAAATCTATCTAAAACAAATTTGTTGATAGGTTATAGATATAAACCCAAATTAGTCTCTAAATAAACCTGTTTTGTGCCATTATTTACAAAATATGATTGTATAATAAAATAATATTTCAAGCTTTTCCTAAAGTGAACCTCACCTCTCTTATAAAAGGGTACTTCCTCTTCTCTCAATATCACACCTCCAAAAGCCATTTGGATCAGCAAAACCCTTCTAAAATATTATCCCAAATACTCTCAATTCAAATTAGAGGCATTACTTTAATCATATGCTAACCTAAGGATCCATTTTTATCAAATCAAAAGAAAGCAACTGAAGAAGAGGTAATAATTTATTCACCTCTTCCGGAGTTCTTTTCTTCTTACACTTCATATTTCATTGTTGTTTCCATACCAAAATAATAAATCCAATACCTTATACTAACTGTGATGTTATTATAAATATGGTCCAACTGTATTCATTGTCTTATCCATCCTACGAATGACAAAGTCACCATACTTGTGTACGTACGAATTACCATCTCGACGTTGCAGTGTAGTTTGTCATTCAACACTTAATTAATTTAATGGGTATAATAATGAGTATAATTGATTTAAATAATAAATATTACATGTTAATTATTATTTTATATGATATAAAATCCAATTAAATATGACTTCACCATCAATAGAATGATATTGTCGCTCAAGCGAACGTATGGATTATCGTCTCCACGAACACGATGATATTCATTCCACATCATAACCATTAAAGAATAATTTTTATATTATGGTTAAAAATAATTTTTAAGAACATAATATCAATATTTAAATGAATAAAGTACATCATATCCATAACAAACATGACTTATATAAAAAACCTTTAAAGGAAAATGAATCACTTAACACCTGAAACAATGATACTACTGAAATATCATTGACAAAGAAATATTAGAAGATCATATATGATATCATATAAATATATGTTTTTATTTTATAATTTAATAACAATTATTTAACTATTATATAGTAGGTTACTTTATCCTCGACTATGGAAAAGATTAAGGTAAGGGGTTTTCATCTATCTTTTTATTCCCATGAGATATATGCTATATTAGCCAATATTTATTTTTGTGGGGTGTATGTACTGCACATGATTGTATTAATTGTGTAATATACCATAATTTATGGATATTTACAACTTAATTGAATGATCCTTCTTCATGGGTTGTATGTTTCGTAAGTTACCAAATCGGTAAGGGAATTTATAATTTCAACCTCCACTCATTGGGTTTTATGAAAACATCAGGGATTAATTTACTCTAAGATTATGTGTGAAATAACTATATATTTTCTTATGTAGTAATTTTCACTCCACTTTTTTTTGATATAAATTTGACATGCATAATCACTCAACTGATAAATTCTCACGTCTTCGATATGAACTTGATAAGAGAAATCTTAACTCAATTTCCATTCCTTGAGTTAAGAATCCAAGTCATTGGTGTTGTTTTTACATGAATATGTGTGAATGTACTCTGATTGATTTACACTAAATAACTAATCATAATGAGTGTATTTATATTATTCACCCATAATTTTGTTATTTATTTATCCTTAACCTAATGATGCGTTCATTATAATGGATTTCATTTCAATTTAAATTCCATTGAGAGTTCTTTTTTGTTATGTGCCAATTCACTTTTATATGGTGAATATACATTACTTTCAAATAGTATATCATGAGTCCCTTTATTCTAATAATATTTTATGTTATTTATTACCTCAATTATTTTAATTCAATGTCCTCTCAATTTGTTAGGATCTCTAACTACAATATCATTTTAAAGGGTTTATAGATTTATCCTTCTAAATCATTCTCATTATTGTCCATGTTTTAAAAATGGGTTTAAGGATTTATTAATATGTGCTTGAATGTTATAAAATTACAATTCCATTTAAATGTTTCAATGTTGTATCAGACTGTTTGATTCAAAAATCTATTTTAAATAGTATTTTGATTAATAGTGATACTTTTAAATGTTTTCATGAAAAAAGGGATATTTATCTCAGATAGTTTTACAAATTATTTTCATCTATGTCCATATCCTTATATTTATTTTATTATCGATGGTGTTTGATTTATTATAATTCAATCTTACATATTATATTGAATGTGTTATGTTTTACTGTGGATGTGCTATTTTTATACCATTATTTTTTGTGGTTAATGTATTAACATTTGGTATGCCGGTTTTAATAAGAATGATTATGTTATGTTTAAAACTTGTCATTTTTGGAATTAAATGGACTTTATACAGGATAAGTGGTGCCCGCTATAACTCCTTGATGCATCAATATGTCTCATGAGACAAAATTGTGTCTTAGAACAAGGCCTTGACCAAATATTATTTGTTGTCTTGGAACAAGGCCTTGAATATGTTGTTATGATGTCCGAAATTATGAATTTCATCATTATGAAATTGTCTATTGATATTACATGTGAGTATTCGACTAGTAGTATAACCATGTGAATAAGAAAATGGAACTGTTCAATTTTTATTCTCCATATTATGTTGATGTTTAACATTAAAAGGCTTCTGTTTTGGTATTATACATTGCCTTAAATATTTGTTCTTATTTATGATAGTTTCAACTATATTTTTTTTATTACGGAGCATCTAATCTCACACTTCTCTGTGTTTTATTTCACACAGGATGTAGAGAAGTATATTATGATTAACCTATATTAATAGGCTAAGGTATATGATTGTGTTCAAAGGGGGAACAATATTGTTGTTGTTTTTCCATTTCATAATGTAATGTAAAATTTTTTATGTATCTAGTACATATAAGGCTACTAATATAATAGGTATTTAGAGACTTGATCTCTTGTGATAATGAAAATGTTATGTAATAATGCAACGACTTGGGGTAATTAGGGTCGGGGCATTATAGTTGTTATGAGAGAATATTAGTACAAACCTAGGAAGCGAGATTAAAAAAAACACTTATTAGAGAACATTACCACAAGATAAACATTGAGTATTAGTAGAGAAGAATTTTGAATAATTTTGGTAATGTAATGATTTTGTGAATTTTCCAAAAAAAAATGAATCCCAGTTTGGATACGATCAGGTAGATGAGGCTTTAGAATATATATATATAGAAGTGAAAACATTGTCATGCAGTTTCAGACATGACGCATGTTATCCTGGTACACGACAACGGGCCTTGCTACACTCTTGGTTACAACACCCTCGAGAGATTTTCATAGGATAATTCAAATTTTCATTACAAACTATGATGAATGATTTACGAGTAAATTCCTCCTCAAATAATATATTATTTTTTGATTATGGACTATATGCCCACACGGTTCAATTTATGTTAGTTATTTTACTAGTTTGGAATTATGTATTGTGATTCATAAACTAATCTAAAATATTCCATTGTTTAGAAATGGGACCTAATAGAAGGAATTGAAACTGTATCAATGCACGTAATCCATGTAGGATTCCCTCCCACTCAAGATAATTATAGTGGATCAAGTGATGAAACTGTTGTCGAACAACTTATAACCATACTGGGTCAACTCATTCATGTTATGAATAATAACCTTACCAGGATGGAGCAAAATGATCAACAAAGTTGTGGATCAATGATAGACAGCTTCATGAGGAAACAACCACCAACATTAAATGGGACTACAAATTGATTTGTAGCCGAGCAATGGATAAGTTCCTTACAAGATACATTTCATGCTTTGGGGAGTAGTGAAAGGAAAAAAGTCTTCATTGAAGTTTATCACCTCACATGAGATATAGATTAATGGTGGTCATTAATTAAAGACAAAAATGAGTATGAAGACTTATAAAATATTTAATGGAGGGAGATTAAAAAAGTTACAAAGAAATATACATTCCTCATGACCATACAGTTGATATGGAATAACAATTTCTGAGTCTGAGGAAATAGGAGGATGGGAATGTCATGGAGTTTGAAGCTAACTTTTCAAGGTTATCAAGGCATGGAACCGATTATATATGTAAGCTAAGAACTATGATTTATTGATTATCTGATGTGTTAAAACCATTTTTCCGTCAAGTGTTATTGTCACTATCCTTCACAATGTACGAAGATAATGTCTCATGTGCTATCAAGACATAAAAAGAATTATATATGTCTTACAAATATAAAGAAAGGAAAAAGAAGAAGAGATCAACTGAACATACTAGATATGAAAATAAGGGGAAGAATGGAAATTTTTAATTTTCATCATGTGGAAAATGTGGGAAGAAACACCCCAGTACTTGCCTAATGGGAATGGGAGTCTGTTACAAGTGTGGTTAAAAAGGACCCCAAGCCCATGATTACATGGGAATGAAAGATGTTTTCAATGTTGAATGAAACAATTGTAGAGAAATTATGCATTATGTCAATGAATATCCTAGTAGCCAATGAAAACATACCTCAGAAAAGGCCATGGGAGCTAGGATAAGCTTATGTGATGACCACTGATGTGGTTGAAGCTCAGAATGACATAGTGGCAGGTAATTTAACGGTTTACTCAAATTTAGACCATGCTTTATTTGATTCTAGATCATCTCATTATTTAGTATCGTCCATATTTACGAAGAAAATAATTTATTTCCAATTTGATTTAACAAAGTAATTATCAATAAAAACACCAAATGGAAGTATCATTGAAACAATGTTTTGTCAATTAGTTCCCATTATTTCATATAAACGTTCATTACCTACTGATCTCATTTTTATACCTATGATTGAATTTGATATAATCCTGCGAATAGATTGGATTTCGGACTAAGATGTGATAATCTATTATTAGAATAAGGATGTAACAATTTTGGATGATGATATGGATTAACTTATATTTAGAGAGAATCATCACTATCTGTTTGTTTTCTAGATCTTCCCCTAGTAGCTCTGCTAAATTCAATTATTGGGGAGGAAAATAACGAAATAACCATGGGTGAGGAAAAGAATGTTGAAATAGATGATGTACCTATTGTGAAATAATTTTAAATGTTTTTCTAGAGTATTGACTTGGAAATCCTCTTCAATGATAAATTGAGTTTCCCATTAATTTAATTCGTAGTTCAAGGCCCATATAGAAGACTACTTATAGAATGGAAATTTTGGAATTAGTGGAACTAACTAAACAACTTCAGGAATTAAGTAATAAATGATTTATTCCCCCTATTATTTCTCCATGGGGATCCACTATTCTTTTTTATAAGAAGAAATATGGATCTACAAGGTTGTTCATTGAATACAAGGATATCAATGCTTTAAAAATAAAAAATATGTATCCCCTACCTCACATTGATGATTTATTCGATAAAAATCACAGAGATCAATATTTTTCAATGATTGAAATTAAATATAGATATAATCAGTTGTGTGTTAATAAGTAAGACATTTTGAAAATAGCATTTTGAACTAGGTATGGGCATTACAAGTTTACAATAATACCTTTTGGACTGACTAATTCCCCATCAATTTTCATGGATATAATTAATATTCATTTAACGCAATATCATTATGAAATTTTAGTGGAATTTATTGATGATGTCTTGGTATACTCAAAAATTTTATCTCCCCTATCTACCAAGGTATGTTTCCCACTGAAAAATACTATAGATTGTGTTGTACGCAACTGTGAGTTCAAACACACCACAACAAATAAAACTAGATTTTATTAATTGTAATACCAACTTTTTAAAATTTAATAAAATTTATCATTGAAATTGGACTTCATTTTTGGATTCAGAATATCAAAATAATCTTAGGGTGATTTTTTTGTATTTTTCTAAAAACATTCAATTTTTTATGAATTGTGAAAAAAAATTCCGTTTTTGGATAAAAACGAATTTTTAATAGTTATTTTATTTTAATTTATTTTTGGTAAAAATTGATACATAATGCCTATATATGTTCAATGTCATTTATTGGAGTCATTTTATAATAAGTTTATATATATTAAATTTAATCGAACTTTTTACCGTCTTTTACCCACAACTTAGGAGCATTGGAAAATTTGTATAAAACATAATTTTAACGCATTTGTGAGTTCAATTTAGAAAATATGATAGACACTATCAATATTAGTAAGTAAAATTTGGTTCAATAAGAAGAAAATAATTTTCAGTGAATAATAACTTTTGGCATTGATTTACAACGGTTAAAAGTAAATTTGGTAATTAAGGGTTAAAATGATATCATAATTACCATAAAACATGTATTAATTATAATGGATAAGTATAATACGAACACTGAAAACCTTATAAATACATTAAGGTCCTCATTGGTCCACTAGTATTATATTAGGACATTTATTATTATATTATTGAAAGAAGAGTTAAAAGAGTTATATTCAATGTTTAATAAATAAACATTTTTTAATATAGGGTTACACAGAATATAAATTAGACTATAAATATTAATTATAAATATAAAAATATTTCCTACATAATTATATTTAATTTATTATTTTTATGCATTATATAATTTAATTTATTTATGACACAATGATGATTCAGTAATTACATTATTAATGAAATATTAAAATAATTGATATTATAATTATCCCAATAAATGTAAATTGAGAATTATGATGAATAAAACTAATTTTAAAGTTTCATATGAAATGTTAGATTTTGTTAAATAAATTTTATTTTAATTTATAATGATTATATGGCTTTTTAAAAAATCAAACTCCAAATAGTGTCATAATTGACATAAATGTCTTTTATGAAAAAAATATTACATTATAAATTGATATAATATTAATAAAAATATACGTTTCAAAGAAAAGAATGTATATAAGGTTATATATTAATATTGAACCACCTGGGGTTCTCTTGGAATGTAATATTATGTTTATATACCATATAATATAAAAATACTAAGTGACGTGGTAAATGACAAACTATTTCACTATGAGTTAAATCAAGATGATAAGGTTAATATGATGACCTAAACCAGACTAAATCATATTGGTTGAGAGGTTTTAGGACCATGCACAGATTACCTTTAAATAATTCATTTTTGAGCAATTAGAAACCGAATATGATTTTATTATAATATAATATTTCAAGCTTTTCCTAAAGTGAACCTCACCTCTCTTATTAAAGGTCACATACCCTTCGGTTAATTTCACACCACCGTAGAATTTTAGTTAGGCCAAACCCTAACCAAATATCCTTCCAAAATTCCTCTATTCATCCTAGTGGACTTAAATTAGTCATAAATCCATCCTAAGGAACCCTTTGGATCAAATCTAAAGGAAGAACCCAAAGAATAGATAAATATTTCATCACCTCTTTCAAGTTATTTTCCTCTTCCACATCCTCTTTATTTGTTGTTTCCATAGTAAAATAAGAACTCCATTATATTACATATATAGTGATGTTATTATACAAATGGTAAAACTATATTCATTATTCCATCAATCCAAAATAATGACAGTGTCACCATACGTGCGTACGTACAGATTACTATCTTCACGTCGTGGTGTAGTTTGTTATTCAAACACTTCATTATTTGGATGGGTATAATAACGAGTATAACTAATTTAAATAATAAATATAACTTTTTAATGATTATTTATATATGATATACCATCCAATTACATACTATTTCACCAAAAATATATTGATATTTTCACTTGTGAATACGTACAGATTACCGTCTCCACGAACGCGATGATATTCATTCATCATCGTAATCATTCAAGATTAAAATTAATTTTACAATTAATAATAATGTTTATTAAGATAATATAATTATGTATATAAATCAAATACATCATATCCATAACAAACATCGCTTACATAACCAAACATATAATTGAAAACGAATCCATTAACACCTAAAATGATGATACTACTAAAATATTATTAACAATGTAATATTATTTGATCAGATATGATATCATATTTATGTTTATCATTATTTTATAATTTATTAAAAATATTTTAACTAATATAAAAGAGGTTAACATACCATCGACTAAGTATTACTATAAGTTATGTGTTAATTTCACAATCTCTTTATTATTTGAGATTGTTTTTATGTAAGTATCTACTAGAAAAATCATTTTCATCCAAGTCCATGTTTTCATAAAAATGTATTTCAATTTTTTTTCATTTAATGGTTAATGTGATATATTAATTTATACCCTTATTTGACCTTATATGTTTTGAAATTAATCATTCCGTCATTTTCCAAACAATGTACTTTATGATCATTTTGAAAAAATAAATGTAATTTTTTTTAACTTATACAGTGGGTATGGCTATTTTTCACCATTATAACATCGTCGAAGCTTCCCCTACATGATTATAATAATTTATTAAAAATAAATGTTTTCTATTAAAATTACATGTCTTCTAAATTATTTCTAAATAGAAAGATATATTTCTCTCAAAAAGTTTTGATTTCATCTATGTCAACATCCTTTGATGGATTTTAGGCTCCATTGAAGTAGATTTATTATGATACAAAACATCCATATTGTATTTTTGTTTTTGTGACATGTTTGAATATGGATGTGTTTTTCTACACCATTCATGGTTTATGGATAAGTTATTGACATTTCGTATACTAGTTTTAATATTAATTTTTATTTTATGTTTAAATATATTCATATGAGGAATGTATTGGACTTTGTATGTGATGGGTGGAGCCCTCTATATGTCTCGATGCATCAGTAGGTCTCACGAGAAAAACTAGTCTCTTGGCAGAAGGCATTGAAAAAATTTTATTTGTAGTCTGGGAACAAGGCCTTGACTATGTGGTTATGATGTCTGGCTTTATGAAATCCATCATTATGAAAGTGGCTATTGGTATTACATGTGATTGTTAGACTAGTTGTATATCCATGTGAATTAGTAAATTGCATTATTTGACATTATATTTTCCATATTATGCAAAAGTATATGTTTAAAAGGCTTTTGTTTTAGTCTTATACATTTCCTTATATGTTTATGATTATTTATGAATGTTTTCGCTATATTTTTATCCTTAATGAGCATCTGAGCTCACCACATTCTATATTTTATTTTTCCCAGGATGTGAAGAAGTATTATATGGATGACTAGCAGGGGTAGGCTTAGGATATAAGTGTGTTCAAAAGGGGAAAAAATGTTTTCGATGTTTTTATTTCATAATGTTATATAAAACTGATGAATCTATATAGTACATCAAAGGATACTAAATTGATTGGTCTTTCAAGACACGATTTCTTATATCATGCCAATTTTATGTAATAATGCACCGACTCTGGGTAACTGGGGTTGGGGAATTACAGTTGGTTTTAGAGTAAGATTAGTAAAAACCATGGAACCTATATTTTGAAAATCCCTGATTAGAGAACTCTATCATACGACAAACTTTGAGGATTAATATTGAAGGACATCCTAGAATTTTGGTACTGTAGAGATTTTGTGAGTTTTCCAAGTAAGAAATAACTGTCTGCATATGAGCAGGGAGAGGTTTCTTCGGCATAGATGTACCAAGGGTTGAAACTCTAAAACACTACTTTGATCTAGACTCGAATGGGAACAGGTCACGACAACTAGATTTGATGCACTCTTGGTTACGACACTCCCGTGGGATATGCTTTGGATAATTCTTATTTTCATTACAAACCATTATGAAGGGTTTGTGAGTATATACTTCTTCAAATAAATACATTTATGATTATGGATTATATCCATAAATTTTTCAATTAATGTTATGTGTCTTATATGTTTGGATTTATGTATTGTGATTCATAAACTAATCCATTGTTTTACATTGTGTATAAATGGTTCCCAGTGAGAGGAATGGAAACCGTATCAATGTACAAAATCCATGTAGGGATTTCCCTACCACTCAAGATAATTATAAAGGAGCTGGTGAAGCAATTTGTGCTAATAAACATATCACCATACTGTGAAAACTCACTCAGGTTTTGAATAATTACCATACCAATATTGA
Organism: Viscum album; assembly: GCA_963277665.1. Taxonomy (NCBI): domain Eukaryota; kingdom Viridiplantae; phylum Streptophyta; class Magnoliopsida; order Santalales; family Viscaceae; genus Viscum; species Viscum album. The sequence continues at coordinate 323,307,425 of OY728152.1, read as the reverse complement.
GCACCCTAATCCACCACACGGAGGATCAATGTTAGACCGCTTCATGAGGAAATAACCACCATCATTAAATGGTAGTATAAATACATTAGTAGCTAATCAATGGATAAATTTCGTAGAGAAAATATTTCACGCTTTACGGATTATTAAAAGGGAAAAAGTTTTCATGGTAGATTATCGCTTCACAGGAGATTCATATCCATGGTGGTCATTGATTCAAAACACAAAAGAATATGATGGTGTATCAAATATGGAATGGAGGGAATTTAAAGAGATTTTCTTAGAAAATTAATTTCCTCAGGACTATCGATCAGATATGGAAATCCAATTTTTGAGTCTGAGGAAAAAATGGATGAGAATGTTGCATAATATGAGGCTAACATTACAGGGTAATCACGACATGCACAGAATTACATAAATAATCCACGAATTCTGATTTATAGATTATTTTATGGGTTAAAACCATTTTTCTGGTGAGCATTACTCTCACAATCCTTCTTATCATACGATGATATTGTCAATCTTCTATCAAGACAAGAAAAAGAATTATCTAAGTCTTATGAATTTAAAGAAATGTAGAAGGAGAAGATATTTGTTGAACACTATAGAAATGAGAATAAGTGGAATAAGGGGAAATTTGAATATCTATCCTAGGGTAAATTTTGTAAGAAACACCCTGGTACATGCTTGAAGGGAATTTGAGTCTTTTACAAGTGTGGTTAAAATATCCACTAACCTCGTGATTGAAAGGGGAAGAAAGAGGTTGTTGAATGCTACAATTGCAGAGAAAAGGGGCATTATACAAATGATTGTCCTAAGAACCCCGGGAACATACCTCAGAAAAGGCCAACGGAGAATGTCCAATCTTATGGGATCACTACTGCTGAGGTTGAATCTCCAAAAGATGTGGTGGAAGGTAATTTTATGGTTTCCTCATGTTTACCCAATGCATTATTTGACTCTAGATCATCACATTGTTTCATATCTTCCCTATTTTCTACGAAAAATAGATATTTTAAATTTGACTTAAAAAGGTATTTTCCAGTCAAAACACCTAAGGGAAGTATCATCACAATAATGTTTTGTGATTCAGTTCCCATTAGGGAGTACAAATGTTCCTATTTAGCTGATATCATCATCATACCAATGATTGAATTTTATATAATAATCAGAATAGGTTGAATTTTAGACAATGATGCAAAAATTTATTTTCATAAAAAGGAGGTTACAATTTTAATTGATAATTAAGTGTAAATTATCTTTATGGTAGAAACACCACCACCTGATTCTTATCTAGATCCACACCCAGTAGCTCTAAAAAAGTCAATTATTAGGGAGGATGAGAATAAAATAATCATGGGTGAGGAAAATAGTGTTTTAAAATAGGGTGTACCTATTGTGAAAGAATATGATGATGTGTTTCTTGAAGATTTACATGGACATCCTCCAGAATGAGAAATTGGTTTTTCCATTTATTTCATTCTAGGTTCAAGTCCCATATCGAAGACCCCATATAGAATGGCCACTGTGAAATTAGTGGGACTAAAGAAACAACACGAGAAATTGAGTAATAAGGGATTTATTCACCCTAGTGTTTCTCCATGGGGATCCCCTATCCTTTTTTTAGAAGAAGGTTGGATCATTGAGGTTGTGAATTGAATACAAGTAGATCAATTCTATATCAATAAAGAATAGTTATCCCCTTCTTTGCATTGGGACTTATTTTACCAACTTCATGGACCTCAATATTATACAAATATTGACCTTCGATCTGGATGTCATCAGTTGTGTGTGAAGAATGAAGACATTCCAAAAACAACATTTCAAAACAGGTACAGGCGTTACAAGTTTACAGTAATGCCTTTTGGGCTGACTAATGCACCCTCTATTTTCATGAATCTAATGAAAAGAGTTTTCATGTAATATCATGATGACATTGTAGTTGTATTTATTAATTATTTCTTGGTCAACACAAAAATCTACGATTATCACAAAAATAACATTCGCATTTTCCTAAAGAATCTTAGAAGAAATGAATTATATGTGATGTTTAGAAAGTGTGAATTCTAGCTTTAGGAGATTTCTCTTCTTCTCCATATTGCCTCTAAATAGGGAACCTATATTGATCCTTCAAAGACAAAGGCAATACAATAATGGCTAGCACCAATGAGTATAACTGGGGTATGCAGTTTTATTTGTTTAGTAGGTTATTATTGGCATTTTTTCCAAAATTTTACGTAATTTTCTAACACATTAACCAATCTCATACTATTAGGATTGGGCCTTAAACCTTACTTAATATTGAATTAAATGAATAATTCACATTGAGGATCTTTTCAGGTTTTGAGTTTTAGGGAATTAGGACATAACTATTATATCTCAAATTATTTACAATGTTGATACTTCTATACAGTTTCCAATTTTTTAAACAAAACATGAACTCTTGAAAAAAAAAGATTCATGTCTAGTTCCATTAATAAGACAACATGACTTTTCCATGATCCCATCCTTGACCCTATTCAACATTATATCCTATGAAAAACATTTCAGAAACATGGGATGAGCATAAAAAGATTAGTTAGGGATACACAACGAAGGAAAACTATTAGTTTTTCAAAACAACATGTAAACCATTAATACATTAATATATCTAATACTTTTCATTTTTACGAAATAGGAAATACTCTTCACTAAATAAAAGATCATTAATTACCATTTTTTATCCAAAATATTACCATAATACCTATATAAAGAACACATAACATATAGAGGTCACATGGGTCATAAACATACTTAAATGGAATAACCATTCGGTCAACTTCCACACATATCACTAAATGGAATAGACATACGGCTGAATTCCATACCCGATGAATTGGAGGTTATAACGTAACCACCCATCCTTGTTTTCACGGAACCACCCGTCATTTGGTTAATCACGCAACCACCCTTCAAATTTCCAAGTACGATTATAAAATAATACATCACAAAATAATGAAAATATAAAAATTTCCCTATTAACATTTAATTTGGAATCAAAAAATATCATATCATGATATTGTCAAAATCTCTGCTTTATAAAATCTTTTTCAAAACAATTTAATAAAGATTTTTTTTAATCATAGTGTCCCATACCACTTTGAAGCTTTTAAAGAAATTAATATTTTAAAAAAATAATGTCAATATAAAAAAATCCTTAAAACAAGTTTTTAAAACATGGAAATTAATGATAAATATTTATAAGAACAATTCATTAAAAATGTTGAGACAATACATTAGTTAAAGTGTTTTAAAAAAATTGATAGATACTTGAATAAAAATAATTGAGGAATAACATTTAATAAGCACTTTTTAATATCATGAGAATAAATGGATTAATGATATAATAAGCCAAAGGACAGTATATTCCCTATATAAAATAGAATAGGTTCATAACAATAATGAAGTCTCAATGGAATGTAAATTGATATTAAATCTATTATAAAGATGGAATCCTTAAATTAAAGATATATCAATCTCTTAATTATCTGTGAAAAATATAAATACACCCAATATAAGTGGATATTAAGTGTAAAACAATCATAGGTAATTTAAAAATATTCATAGGATGACATATTAAATAACTACAAGTAGAACCCAAAGAATCGAAATTGGGTTACGTAGTTCACTTGTTAAACCTTGACAGCCTAACGATGTAAATTTAAAATTCCGAAAATGAGCTGATTAGATAAAAAGTGTATCTCATCACATGGAAATAAATTTTACATACATAAGGATATAGAAGAAAATATCCCAATATAATAAGATGTAAATTAAAATACATTACAAAAAAAGTCTTTTAAAAAGAAGAGGGTGAAAGGTTCCCTTATCAATTTGGAAACTTACAAAAAATATGCCACGTGAAAGAAGGATCATAAAATGAATATGTAAATACCCACTAATTAAATTATATTACACAAGGAATACAATCATTGGAAGTTTATACACCATACAAAATTAAGTAGTGGAAAATATAGCATGAATCTCATGGGGATAAAAAGTGACATGAAAACCCCTTACCATGTTGTAATCAATCGATTCGTACGAGCCAACGTTAATAACCACCAAATGAGTCACAGAATAGAATGAATATAATGATAATAATGATAAAATATATCAAAATGAAATACAAAATACAACACACGAAATAAATAAGTGGCGAACAATGGAAATCTCACGGAATTAAAAGTGAGATAAAAATCCCTTACCTCATTGTCCAAATTGACACGTTCGATATTTAATCCCTTGAATAATAAACTAATGTTAATTTATACTTTATTAAGAACCTTTTTTTAAATTTTATTATTTCTTTTATATTACTTATTACATTGTTATAAACATTATGTAATAATTTATGTTAATAATTGTCGTTTTGTCGACATTTGGTACTTGAGTAAAAAAAATGAACACCTTATATTTACAAGTTGGACATGCGGTCAATATTCCATTATATTCAGAATGGTGTTCATGATTTAGATATCATATATATCATATATATCCCGTATATATATGTATTTATAATATTACATAACATTTGGAGGTAAGAAATGAAATGCACCGTTCATGGAGACGCTAAGTCGTACGTACGCATGAACACTACATTCATTTGTATTTCTTATTTTAATGGATTTAAAACATAATGATACATTTTTATATTATAATTATAGTATAATATAATATATAATATCATTAACTCTATCCTTTATACATCCCACATAAGGCATTAATGAGTCCCATCACTTGAGGGGGCGGTAGGTCGCACTTCCTCAAATGAGATTATCGTATTTACCCACTAAGGAAACCATATAGGCGTGCTATAAATTAAAAATACAGAAACATAAAGAAAACATAAACATAGTATATATCATATATAAATATAGTGCCATCATAATGACCACCATGAGAGGCGGTTGGAGATATTTGAACAATCATCGTTTCGTGAGGCGTTAGTTTTCCATCCACAGAAACATTGTGTTCTTCATCCATTAGAAGGAGGTGTTTGTATGTTTAGTTTGAATACATCCCATAAAAAAATCCTAGTATATTTATGATACTATTTTTGTTACAAAAAAAATGAATAAAAATAGTTTAGGAGTTGTAGAAGTAAAATAAAAGAAAACAAATTAAGGGAAATCGTTACCTTTAACATGGGTAACTCCCTTTGGTTTGATCCAAAGGACATCTTGAAGTCCTTTATTCCTATGTTAAGGCTTATAGAAGTAGTAGAGATATGTATGGAGAATAATTGGGTAGAGTTTGAACGAGCCAAAAGGCCTGTGAGGTGTGAGGAATTGGTTAGAAGTGGTCTTCTTTTATAAGGGGGAGGAGGGGCTCTTTAGGAAAAAGTGAAAACATTATTTTATTATATAATTATATTCGGTTTAAACTGGTCTAAAAACCAGTATAGTCAAAGATAAGATGACTCAAGATATAAATAAAATAATCCAATATGAATTGGAAAGGTTTTGAATAATATTTTAATCCTTATAATCTCATTTAATTAAATAATTTATTAATGAGGTAAACACTGAATCATTATTGTGTCATAACTAATTTATATTATATGATGTCTAAAAATTATAAACAAAATACCATGATATAGGAAATCAATTTATATTTCTAATTAATATTTATAATCTAAAATATATTTTATATAACCCCTTCTAAAAATTAATTTATTAAATGATATTTTCTTTTGCAATTTTTGCCTTTACATTAAGTTAATTAATCTAAATTGTCATTAACACTCCCATGTGGCTCAATGGGGACCCAAAATCGACCCAAAGATGCCCATTTTCCTTAATGACTCAAAAAATATGGTTTGGACAAGTGTTAAGGCAATTTTGAATTATTATAATATTATTTTTACCTTGAATTAACCTATTTACCTTTAACTGTGGTATATAAAAGTCCAAAGATACTATTCACCAAAAACTATTTCCATCTTATTGAACCACATTTTACATCTTGATAACAACAATATATCTAAGATTTTTTAAATTCAATTCACAGAAATGGTAAAATTTCAATTAAATTAAAACGTCAGTTTTTTTAACTACTACTATGTGGTTTCACTATTTATCAAAAATTGATGTTTTTTTGAAAAATACAAAAAATTCAGCCTAAGATTTATTTAATATTCTGAATTCATAAATTATTTCTATTTTACCAAATTAAAAAATTAGAAGTGGAATTAATTAATTTTAAAATTAATTCCCGTTATCAAAAAAATAGCGTGTTTTTAAGAAACAATAACTATCAAAAAATTGATACTTGTTTATGTCTAATTTCAAAGTGAAATTAATTCAAATGACCAAAATTGGATTAAATGGTAATAATATATTCTAATTACACATTAAAACCAATTAAAAATAAAATCTAACAATATAAATAGATTAGATTAAAATGTAGTTTTGAATTAAAATACAATATTTTCTATATTTATTAAAAAAACCAACATTATCGGAAAAATTTGAAAAATTTACACAAAGTAAATTATGATGTCCCTATTCTATATAAGGATTTTACATGGTCAAATAAAATGTATTAAAATGGCCAAAACTATAATTAATTAGGGTTCACCATTAAAAGGTGGTAAATAAACCTTTTAATGTAAATTATGCTTCAAATTAGATTCTTTCACATTTAATGCCTCTAACTTTTATTTGAAAAATGTAAATGCATTTAAAAAACATGTAATATCATATTGTTGTTAGTTTTGTTCATTCCCGCCAATACAAAAACTATGAGTTAACAACCTTATAAAATAATAATATTATATTATTAGTCTGCAACGTAAGATTTCAAAGAAACTTCTTGTTGTGTATCAAGTACGCTATTGAACATTGCAAGCCCTTTAAAGTAAAATTAATATTTAATTCACAAATATTAATAAATATGAAAATTTCATATTCATCATTTATCTGGGATGTTACACACACATAATGGGGTGAACTTTTTTGGATAAAAGAGTGTGAAGACTTTTTTAAAGAACTAAAGAGTAGGTTAGTTATTTCTCATTTAATGAATATACCATAGGGGAACGATGGGTTTGTTATTTATAGTGATACTTCAAAGAAAGGACTTGGTTATGTCATTATGAAAATGATAGAGTTATTGTTTGTGAATAACAACTGAAAATTCATGATCATAAGAATCCCACTAATGATATTGATTTAGTTGATGTAATATATGTTTTGGAGATATGGAGACACTATCTCTATGGTGAAAAATGTGAGATTTATACTGATCAAAAAGAGAATAAAGTATGTTTTATCATAAGAGTTATTCACTGTGATGTAATGGAGATGTCTTGAACTAGTCAAGGATTATGATTGCACTATACACTACCACCTAGAGACGGAAAATATGGTGGCAGATGCTTTGATCAGAAAGGACCATGGAGTTTTGAACAAGATGAGAGTTGAAAAGGATACTATATTAAGGGATCTAGAAAATTTGGATATTGGAATAAACATGGAAGGTGAAACATCAATTCTTTTTCAAAGGGTTTCCAAACCATCTTTACTAGAAATGATAAAAAGGTCTCAGACTGATGATGCCGAATTTCAATAGAATATTAAAGCTATGAATTATTGAAGATTGAGTGACTTCATATATGAAGATGGAATTTATAAATTTGGTAAGAGAAATTGTGTTACAAATATACCTGATCTAAAAAGGGAATTGTTGGATGATGCTCATAGCCCTAATATATCTTTACACCCCAGTAGCACTAAGATGTACAAATATTTGAATGAAAATCTTTGATTGGACAACATGAAGAGAGATATTGCTGATTTGGTGTCGAGATGTATGGTTTTTCATGAAGTGAAAGCTATAAGGAAACAACATAGAGGAGCCATAAATCCTCTTCCCATACCAGAGTGGAAATGGGAAAATGTTATGATGGACTTTTTCATGAGGGTACCAAAGACTCTTAAAAGGAATGACACAATATAGGTCATTGTTGGCCATCTTACCATGTCAACACATTTTCATTCCATAATAGATGATTTACCACATTAGTGTATGGAAATAATATATATTAATGAATTTTTAAGACATCACGGAGTACCCCTATTGATTTTTTCTGATCGTGATCTCTATTTTACATCAAAACTCTGGAAAAGTTTTCAGAAATACATGGATACTAAACTTCATTGGAGTACTGCCTACCACCCTCAAACTGATAGACAATCAGAACAGACTATTCAATCCTTAGAAGACATGTTGAGATATATCTCACATGACTTTCAAGGTATATGGGATAAATATTTACCTCTGGTATAATTTTCCTATAATAATAGATTCCATTCAAGTATTCAGATGGAACCATATGAAGCATTATATGGAAAGAGATTCATCACACCAAATTTTTGGGATGATGTCGGTGAAAGAAAACTCGTAGCCCTTGAACATGTTGAGGAAAGAATGGAAAAGGTGAAGGTTATCCAAACCCACATCAAAAAAGCTCAATTTAGGAAAAAGAGCTAGGTCGATAACTGAAGTAAGGATTTGGAATTTCAGGTAGAAGATCATGTTTTTTAAAGGTATCTCCATGGAAGGGTGTTATACATTTCAGTAAGAAGGGTAAATTAAGTCCCAGGTACATCAGACCTTTCAAAATTCTAGAATTAATTGGGGATATGACATACTGTTCGGCAATGCCGCCAAGTATTTCCAAAGTTCACAATGTCTTCCCTGTATCACTATCAAGAAAGTACATGCTAGAACCAGTGCTTGTACTAACCTATTAAGAAATTAAACGGGAACCTAATCTATATTATTTTGAATAGCCTGTCGAGATTATTGATACAAGGGAAAAAGTGTTGAGAAATTGGAAGACACATCTGGTAAAATATTTAAAGAGAAACCATAAGATATAAGAGGCAACGTGGGAACCTCAACAAATTATAATGATAAACCACCCGAATATTTTTATGCAGTAATATTTTAGATATTTTGATGTTGAAAGTATTTTAAGGAGGGGATAATGTAACACCCCAAGAATCTATAGTATGTTTCCCAATGAATAGTACAGTAGCTTGTGTTTTTACGCAACTTCGATTTCAAACACACCATAACCAATCAGACAATCCATTATGAAAAGTATTACCCACTTTTTGAAATTTTATAAATTTTATCTTTCAATATGGACTTCATTTTTGGATTCGTAATATCGAAATTAGATTATGGTGAATTTTTGATATTTTTATGAAGACTTTAATTTTTTTATGAATACTGAACAAATATTGCGTCATTAATTGAAACCGAATTTTTATTTTTTATTTTATTTTAATTTATTTTATGTTAAAATAGTTACATTATAACAATATACGTTAAACTTAATTCATTTAAGTCATTTTATAATAAGTTTAGATATATAAAATTTTATTGAACTTTTTACCATCTTTTACCCACCTATTAAGGGCATTTGTAAATTTGTATAAAACATAATTTTACAGCATCAATGAGTTTAATATCCAAAATCCATCAGACACGGTTAATATCAATAAGTAAAATGTTGTTCAATAAGATGAAAATAATTTTTTTTGAATAATAACTTTTGACTTTTATTTTCCACGGTTAAAAAAATAGGGTAATTAAGGATAAAAATTATAATTTAATTACACTAACACATGTACTAATTCTATTGTAGATGTATAATTTGACAAAAAACTACATTAAAAGTAAAATATGATCCTATTTGGTCCACATGTATTAGATTATGGCATTTATTATTATTTTATTTAAATTAGAGACAAAAGAGTAAAATTCAATGTTTAATAAAAAAACCCTTTTTATTATAGGGTTACAAAAATATAAATTCTATTATAAATGATAATTATAAAGATAAAACAATTTCTACCTAATGTTATTTTATATATAATTTATAGACTTTATAATATTTATTTTATTTATAACACAAAGATGATGAAGTAATTACCTTATTAATGAAATATAAAAATAAGTGATATTATAAATATCCATATAAATGTAAATTGATATTTATGATGAATTAAAATAATATTCTAGGTTAATATCACATTTTAGGGTATGTCAAATAAAATTTATTCGAAGTGATAATGTTTTAATGGCTTTCAAAAAAATCAAATACTATATAGGGTCAAAATTGACGTAATGGAGTTTTTAAAACAAATATTATATTATTTATTGATATATTATTCATAAAAATATGAGGATCAGCAAAAGGTCTAATATAAGGTTATATAAAATAATAATGAACCACATGGGGTTATCTTGGAATGTTATAGTATGTTTATTAACCATATAATAAAAAAATAAAATGAGACATGGTAAATGACAAACTATTTTAGTAAGAGTTAAATTTAAAATATAAGGTTAATATGATGACCTAAACCTTTCTAAAACCTACTGGTTGAGATTTTTTCGACCCATCCCCACCATTGACTTTATATAATTAAATTTTGATCCATTAAAACCTGAAAATGGTTTTATTATAAAATAATATTTCAGGATTTCCCTAAAGCGACCCTCACCACTCTTATAAAAAAGAACTTTCCCTTCTCTTAATTTTACAACTCCAAAGCATTTTGGCTCAGCCAGAACCTTCCCACATATCCCCCAAACATTCCTACTTTCATCTAAGAGGATTTCCTTTCGTCAGAAAGCTATCATAATGAGTCCTTTTGATCAAATCAAGAGGGAGAACCCGAATAAGAGGTAAATATTTCTTCACCTATTTCAAGTTATTTTCTTCATCCACTTCATCATTCATTGCTGTTTCCATTATAAAATAATAAATATAGTATCCTCTATATATCGTGATCTTATTATAAAAATGATACAACCATATTCATTATTCTATCCATCGTATATATGACCATGTCACCATATGTGAGCAAGTACGCATTACCATCTCCACGTCATGGTGTAGTTTGTTATTCAAACACTTCATTATTAGGATAGGTATAATAATGAGTATAACTGATCAAAATAATAAATATAACATGTTAATAATTCTATATATATGATATACCATCCAATTACATACGATTTTCCATCAATATAATGATATTGTCGCTCGTGCGTATGTACAGATTATCGTCTCCCCAAATGTGATGAGATTCCTTCAACATTGTAATAATTCGGGAATAATTTTTGTTTTATGATTAAAAATAATGCTTATGAACATAATATCATACTGTATATTAATCAAATACATCATATCCCAAACAATCACGACTTACGTAAGTAATCATATAATGGAAAAGGAATCAGTTAACACCTGAAACAATGATACTACTAAAATATTATTAAGAATTTGATATTATAAGATCATATATGATATCCTATTTATGTATATATTTCTTGTATAGATTAGTAAATTTTTTTACCTGTTATACAGGAGGTTAACCTACCATTGACTACGGAAAATTATATTGTAAGGGGTAATTTCAAAATCTCTTTTTTATCCAAGGTTGTTATTACATAAGTATCTACAATGAACTTTTTATCATCCACATCCATGTTTTCTTATAAATTTATTTCAAAACATTTATTTCATCTACTAGATAGTGGGTTAAAGTGATTTATACCGTTTTTTGACCTTATATGTTTTGAAATGTTTCTTTTCATCATTTTCCAAACAAGGTGCTTTATGACATTTTTGACAAAATCAAGGTAGGAGTGTTTTTTTATCCTATACGGTGGGTGCGACTATTTTCCACCATTATAACATCGTCGAAGATTCCCTTACATGATTTTAAAAAAAAATCAAAAATAAATTTTTTATTTTATAATTACAATACTTCTAAATTATTTCAACATAGAAAGATATATTTCCCTCAAAAAGTATTTATTTCATCTCTGTCAACATTCATTGATGGATTTTAAGTTTGATTAAAGTTGATTTATTATGATACAAAACATAGATATTGTATTGAGGGTTTTGTGATATGTTTGATTCTGAATGTGTTGCTTTTTCACCACTCATGGTTTATGGATAAATTATAGACATTTCAAATGCTAGTTTTAATATGAATGTTCATGTTATGTTTAATCAATTTCATATGAGGAATGCATTGGATTTATTTGTGACCGGTGGAGCCCTCTATAGCACATCAATGCATTTTTAGGTCTCATGAGACAAACTATTGGCTTGGATCAAGGCCTTGAAAAAATCTTATGTGTAGTCTAGGAACAGGGGCGTGACTATTTGGTTATGACGTTTTACATTATGCATTCAATCATTATGAATATTTCTATTGATATTCCTTGTGATTATTTGACTAGTAGAATATCCATGTGAGTTAGTAAATAACACTATTTTATTTTATCATTTCCATATTATTCAGAAGATTATGCGTAAAAGGCATTTGTTTTAGTCATCAACATTTACTTAAATGTTTATGATTATTTATGAATGTTTCTGCTATATTCTTATCCCAACTGGGAATCTGAGCTCACCCCTTTCTATGTTTTATATTACACTATATTTGAAGAAGTATTTTATGGATGACCTGCAGAGATAGGATAAGGATATAAGTGTGTTCAAAAGGGGAAACATGTTGTCGGTGTTTTCTTTCAGGATGTAATGTAAAACTTATAAATGTATCTACCTCTTCCAATGCAACTAAACCGATAATTCCTTCAAAAGATTATTTATTTTATCATGCCAATGTAATGTAATAATTCACTGTCTCTATGTAACTAGGATCGGGGTGTTAAAAAAAGTTATGATGATCAGAAAAATCCTATACGCACTATTCTACAAACCCTTAGAAGAAATGAATTCTGTGGGATGTTTAGAAAGTGTGAATTCTGGATTCAGGAGATTTATTTTCTTGTCTATATTGTCTCTATGGATGGAATATCTATCGATCCTTCTTTGACAATAACAAAATAAGAATGGCCAAAACTAATGAGTATAACTAATGTATGTAGTTTTATAGGTTTAATAGGTTATTATCGGCGTTTCGTCCGAGATTTTTCTAGATTTTCTAACCCATTAACCAATATCCCATGTAAATTGGTTATATTTGTTTGGAAAAAAGTGTCTGAAGAATGATTTGAATAACTAGAGGAAAGATTAGCCAATGCCCAAATCTTGACTCTAAGATTAAGGAATGATGTGTTTTTTATAAATAGTGATTCATCAAATAAATGAATTGGTTGGGTACTCATTAAGAATGATAGAGTTATTTCATATGCATCACGACAACTACAAATTCATGAATAAAATAATCCCACCATTGATCTCAAGTTAGTATCTATAATCATTTCTTTGATGATAAGGAGGAACTATCTCTATGGTGAAAAATGTGGGATATATACCAATCAAAAGAGATTGAAGTATATTTTCCCACAGAAATAACTCAACAAGAGAAAAATATGATGGATTGAACTACTCAATGATTATGATTTCACTACACACTACCACCTGGGGAAGGAAAATACGGTGATAGATGCTTTGAGAAGAAAGGATCATGGAATTTTGAACAAGATGAGAGTGGAAAGGGATCATATGTTCATGGATCTAGTAAATATGGATATGGGGATAATAATAGAAAGAGAAACATCTAATATTTTTATAATGGTTTCCAAACCATCATTACTAAAATAGATAAAAATTTATCATACTGATGATGAGGAGTTTAAAAAAAATTAATGTTGTGAATGAACGATGATTGATCGACATCATATATGGAGAAAGGATTTTGATATTTGTAAAGAGTCATTGTGTTCCTGAAATTCTTGATCTAAAAACAAAATTATTAGATGATGATAATTCCTCCAATTTATCTATACACTCTAGAAGCACTAAGATGTATAGTGATTTGATGGAACATTTTTTGTGGGACAACATGAAGAGGGATATTACTGATTACGTGTCATGATGTATTTTTTGTCAATAGTTTAAGGCTGGAAGACAACATCATGGTGGATTCATGAAACTTATTCCTATACCTGAGTGGAAATATGATGATATTATGATGGAAATTTTTATGAGGCTTCCAAATACTCCAAGAGGTAATAATGAAATATGGGTCATTGTTAGTCGTTTAATAGTGTCAGCGCATTTTCTTAATATAAGAGAAGATTTAACACTTGAACATTTAGTAAAACTATATATTAATGATGTTGTGAGACTTAATTGAGTACAACTATCGATTATTTATAATCATGGTCTATGTTTTACAACAAGATTCTAGAAAAGTATTTTGAAATCCCAAGATACTAAACATCGTTTGAGCAATGCCTACCACCCTCAAACTAATGGAAAATCAGAATAGACTGTTCAAAAAGGAGAATACATGTTGAGATATTTTTCATTGGAAATTCTAGGTTTGTGGGATCATCATTTATCCCTGGTATAATTATCCTATAATAATAGCATCCATTCAAGTATTCAGATGGAACCATATGAAGGGTTATATGGAAAGATATGTCTCACACCGACATGATGTGATGATGTTGGTGAAACAAAACTCATAGGCCCATAACATGGTGAGGAAACAATGGAAAATGTTAAGATTATACAAACCCACATAAAATCATATCAAATTATGAAAAATTTCTATGCCAATAACTAAAGGAAGGATATGGAATTTCAAGTAAGATATCTTGTTTTAGTGAAGGTATCTCCTTGGAAGGGTGATGCACTATTCATTAAGAAGGGTAAATTAAGTCCAAGGTACATCAGACCATTCGAAATTCTAGAATGAATTGGAGTTGTAGCTTACCATTTGGAAAAGCCACCAAATCACTCCAAAGTTCACGATTTGTTCCATGTATCACTGTAGAGAAAATACATGCATGTCCCCACACATGTACTCACCTATAAAAAATATAACTGGAACCTGATCCGTCTTATTCTGAAGATCATATCATGATTATTGACACAAGATAAAAAGTGTTGAGAAACCAGACGAATCGTCTGGTACAAGTTCTATGGAGAAACCATAAGATGAAAGAGGCAATGTGGGATCCCAAGAAACTTGTGATGAAAAACCACTCAATTCTTTTTATGAAGTAATTTTCTAGAAATTTCATGGATGAAATTATTTTAAGGAGGAATGAATGTAACATCCCATGTTACCAAATTAGGCTTCTCATTGAATAATGTAATATTGTGTGATGTATGCAACATTGAGTTCTAGCACACCATGACCAATTAAACTAGCTGTCATGAATAGTAATACCCACTTTTTGAAATTTTAGAAATATAATTTTTAAAAATGGACTTCATTTATGGATTCAAAATATCCAAATTAGATTAGGGTTAATTTTTTTGTATTTTACTGAAAACAATCAATTTTTTATGAATTGGGAAAAGTACTACGTTATTGTTTAAAAACGTAATTTTTATTTAAGAAGTTATTTATTTTATATAAAATTATTTTAGGTTATAATAGATATATAATTCCTATATTATCTCTATGTAATTCATTGGACTCATTTTATAATTAGGTTAGATGTATACAATATTATTTAATTTTTAGACGTCTTTTACCCACATTCTAAGAACATTTGAAAATTTTCCTAAAACGAAATTTTTCAGCCTCTGTGAATTTAATTTCCAAAATATGAGAGACATGGTTGACCACAGTAATTAAAATGTGGTTAATATGATGAAAATATTTTTTGGTGAATAATAATATTTGCATATCATTTACCCCAGTGAGAAGTTAATAGGGTAATTAAATGTACAAATGATATTATAATTACCCTAAAACATGTCCTAATTCCTTTAGATAAGTTGATTTCAACCCAAATGAAAATTATTAATAATATTTGATCCGTTTGGTCCATAGGATTGGATTAGGATATTTATTATTATTTTATTTAATGAAGGGTTAAAAGTGTTTAATTCAAAGTTTAATAACTAAACCATTTTTAATTTAGGGTTATACATAAGATAAACTCAACTATAATTATTCATGAGATAGAAAAATATATTTCTTAAGTAATGGTGTTTTATTTATTATTATTATACATTAAATAATTATATTTATTTATGACATAATGATTATCCAATAATTACCCTATTATTTAAGATTAAAATAATTGATATTATAAATATTAAAATAATTGTAAATTGAGACATTTGATGTTTTCCACGAATTTTCAAAATTAATATGATATGTTAGGATTTATTAAATAATTTTTTTGAAGTGATAATGTTTTAATGACTTTCACAAAAACAAAATTCCAAAAGGTTAAAAAATTGGCATAAATGTTTTTTTAAAACAAATATAATATTATTAATTGATATAATATTCCTAAAATTATAAGGTTTGGCCAAAGAACATAGATAATGTTATATATTTCAATAAAGAACCTCTTGGGGTTCTCTTGTATTTTTGTAGTATGTTTATTAATCATTTATTATGATAATACAAGAATAAATGGTAAAAGATAAACTATTTAACTATGAGGTAAATCTAAATTATAAGGTTAATATATTGACCTAAACCAATCTAAAACCAATGGGTTGAGATTTGTAAAACCCAGAACTACCTTAGGCTCGAAATAAATACTTTTTGAGCAATTATAAACTGAATTTGATTGTATAATAAAATAATATTTCATGATTTTCATAAAGTGACCCTCACCTCGCTTATAAAAGGGTAATTCCCCTTCTCTCAAAATCACACCTCCAAAGCGATTTGTATCAGCCAAAACCTACTAAAATATCCTCCCTACTACCCTCAATTAATCCTAGAGGTCTTAAATTGATCATATTCCACCCTATGGATCCCTTTTGATCAAATAAAAAGGAAGCACCAGAAGAAGAGGTAATATTTTTATTCACCTATTTCAAAAAACAATTCTTCATCCCCTTCCTCTTTCTTTGATGTTTCCATACCAAAATAAAAAATCCAGTACATTATAAATAATATGATTTAATTATAGATATGGTATAAAAATATTCAAAATTATATCCATCTTAATAATGACAAAGTCATCATACGTGCATACGTACGGCTTAGCATCTCCACGTCATAGTGTAGTTTGTGATTCAACACCTCATTATTTGGATGGGAATAATAATTAATTTAATTTTTTTACATAATAAATATAACATGTTAATGATTCTGTATATATGTTATACCATCCAAATACATACATTTCTCTATCAAAATAATGATATTATCGCTCGTGCGTACATACAGATTACCTTCTACATGAACGTGATGAGATTCAATCCCCATCGTAACCATTCAAGAATAATTTTCATTTTATGGTTAAAAATAATTATTAAGAACTAAATATAATTCTTTATATTAATCAAATACATCATATTCACAAAAAACACGACATATGTAATGAAACACATAGTTGAAAATGAATCAGTTAAAACCTGAAACATTTATACTACTAAAATATCATTAAGAAAGAAATATTAGAAGATCATATATGATATCATATTTCTGTATTAGGTTCTTTTATAATTTTTAACAATGACTTATCTATTAAATAGGAGGTTAATGTACCCTCGAATAAGTAAAATTTCAAGGTAATGTTTTTTCATGTCACTTTTTATTCGTGTGAGACTTATGATATATTTTCCACTATTTCCATTTGAGTGGTGTATATACTACCCATTATTGTATTATTTGAGTAATATAAATTAATTAATGGGTATTTAAAACTTAATTTTACTATACTTTTTATGGGGTTATGTGTCTCCATGTTAACAAATCGGTATGGTAATTTTAAATCTGAATTTCCACTCATTGTGTTTTATGAAAACTTCAATGATTATTCTACTCCAAGAATATATATGAAATCACTATTTATATCATTATGTATTAATTTACACTACCTTTTGTGTGGATATACTTTTGACACACATAATCACTACCCTGATAAATTCTCAAGTCATCGATATGAACATAATAAGAGTAATCTTAACTCTATTTCCATTCATTGATTTAAACGTCAAAGTCATTTGTGTTGTTTTTACAAAAATATTTGTGATTGTATGCAGATTTATATACACTAAATATCAAATCATATTTATTGTATTTATATTTTTCCCACATAATTATTTCATTGATTTATCCTTAACCTAAGGATTTGGTCTTTATTAGTGATTTCATCTAAATTTACATTCCATTGAGACTTCTTTGTTGTTATGCCCCAATTCAATTTAATATGGTGTATATACTGTACTCTGACATAGTATATCATTAATCCCATTTTTATGAAGATATTATATGTTTTTTATTACATCAATTATTTGCATTCAAATGTCTCTCATTTTTTTGGTACTCTAACAAAAATAACATTTAATTTTTTTTAATTATTTACTCTTCTAAATATTTCTCATTAATGTCCATGATTTCAAAATGGTTTTAAGGATTTATTTATATGAACATGAATATTTTAAAATTAAAATTCATTTTAGATTTTACAAAGTGGTATGGGACACTTTGATTCGAAAATCTCTTTTAAATGACTTCTTGATAAATAGTTTCACTTTTAAATGTTTTCATGAAAAAGGGGATATTTCTATCAAATAGTTTTACTAATTATTTTCATCTATTTCAACATCCTTCATTGTATTTTATTATTGATTTATGTTGATTTATTATAATTCAATCATCGATATTGTATTTAATGTGTTTTGTTTGACCGCAGTTGTACTATTTTTATACCATTAATGGTTTTTTGTTAAAGTGATAACATTTCATATAAAATAATTAATTCGAATATTTATGTTATGTTACAATCCTTTCATATGAGGATAGCATTGATATTATTAAGTGACGAGTGGAGCCTGTTATTTCTCCTCAATTAATCGGTTGTTCTTATGAGAAAAACTAGTATTTTGGCATAAGACCTTGAAAAAATATTATTCGATGTCTTGGAACGAGGCATTGACTATGTGGTTATGATTTCCGGGATTATGAATTCCATTATAATGAAATTTTCTTTTGATATTACATGTGATTATTCGATTTGTACAATATACATTGAATAAGTAATTTGAATTATTCAATTTGTCTTTGCGTATTATGATGAAGGTTAAGTTTAAAAGGCACATGTTTTAGTCTTATATGTTGCCTTAAATGTTTGTGCTTATTTATGTTAATTTCTGCTATATTGTTTTCCATACTGAGCATTTAAGCTCACCGCATTGTATTTTTTATTTTTCCAAGGATGTGAAGAAGTATATTACAATTAACCAGTAGAAATAAGCTAATGGATATGATTGTCTCAAAATAGAAAACATCGTTTTTGTTGGTTTTGCATTTCATAATGTAATGTAAAACTTATGTAAGTATCTAGCACATCCAAGTCTACTCAACTAATCAGTCATTCAAGACGTTATCTCTTTTAATCAATCCATTGTTATGTATTAATTCACTGACTCTGGGTAATGAGGTTTTGGGCATTACACTTCATAGTATATAAAATATGATCGATGGCTTGTGGAGCATTGTCTTCTAGAGATCTGGCGTGCTTCGTGTGGGAATCAAAATAACTGGACATGACATGAAGATGAAGAGCGACCAATACGGGTCATCATCAGAAAATGCAGAGTTGGATGATCTAGTTGTATGACTAATCATCCCTACCTCTATACTAGGGAGAAAACGGGTAAGCACCAGCAACCGATATGGGCCAATACTAGCGACCAATATGGGTCAGCACCGGCGACCAATACGGGTCAGCACTAGTGAACGGTATGGGTTAGCACCAGCGACCAATACATGTTAGCATCTAGAGGCCAATACAGGTCAGAATACAGTGACCTATATGGGTTAGCAGAAGATTTACAAAAGATAGGACGATATGGGTTTACGACTAGACATCCCTATCCCAGTAACCATGATTCTAAACCGTTAGAGTGAGCAGACTCTTTTTCTTTTTGCATCATGATGTATATCATGCTTTTGATTTTACCATTGTGGTATTTCTTGTGGTTTTTTCCTTTTTGGATTATTGAGATACCTTTTTGGGGTCTCAGGGTCCCCTATTGAGTTGTTATACTCACCCCTTCACGGGATCTGCCCGCACATGTGTGTTTGGTGCAGACTAATGATGTTGTGAGGCAAAATTTTGGGGTTTGGGACTTGGTGGTTCTTGGTGCGATGCGATCTATCTATATCCTATTCTTCAACTTCAATCATACACATACTACCCTATAGGTATACCACCAGGGAAGATGCGACAACTATTTACTTTAATTTTAGTTTCTAGGTCTATTATTTCATCCCACTGTTTTTAGTATTAAGTTGTACTTATTGTTGTTCATTACTCTTGTGCTTATACATTACTTTATTTGGTTGTTTACATTAGTTTCCATTTTTGAGTGTGTATAGACCTCTAAGGCAATTCCTTCCCTGTATGGGTAAACCCATTTGGTGCCAGTCACCAACACCTAGCCTATGGAAGGCGAGCATGGGGTAGTCATGTCCGGGCCCCATGGGACGGGTCATGAAAAAGTGGTATTAGAGGGTGGTTGGTTCTACCAGAAGAACCAAGACTCCACTTTTAATGAGGAAATGGTGTAATGGGTATTGAGTTCTATTTTTAGTACAGGTAGTCTAGTGTTGGTGTGGTGGCCGATATATCCATACACTAGGACACTGAATCCTATTTTTCTACTCGGAACATGAAAAAACTAGTAGCTAGTGTTTTGAAAAGTTTTCTTGAACTTTGTTGATTCATCTCAGTAGGTATAACTTTTTGACCATGGGGCATCTGTTTCTTACAAGATGCCTCCACGAAGACAACCAAAAAGGATTCCGGTTAGAGATCATGAAATTTTCCCGTAGATTGATGAGGTGTCTATACATGGACAACTCTTCATGATGTAACCTTCGAGTGGTGTACCAACATCACCACCACCCATTGAAGAGTAGATGATACCCGTGGATCATGCACTTCGGCTGAGTGCATTGCATGAGTTCCATAGACAGAGGCCTCCAATGTATCCTGGAGAGACGGACCCCTAGGTAGTAGAGTACTGGCATGAGGAAGTTTCATGGGGCTTTCAATTAGTAGAGACACCGACCAAGCAGATGGTGATCTTGGCTGCTAGCCTTTATTAGGGATCAATAGGATGATGGTAGAGATTGATTCTCCAGGTGCATAAGGAGATGAACCTCACCTAGCCAGATATTGAGATCCTTTTCAGGGAAGACTTCGTGCCAGAAACACTACTCTTTGAGTGTATATAGGAGCCAATTCATCTATAGTAGTGCAGCCAGAATGTGGCTCAGTACTTAGATAGATTTATGATCTTCTCCCGATACACCACTAATATGGTTTTGGACCCTTAATTCATGGCCCATACTTTTGATCAGATGCTCAGATGATAGATTTTAGCTGCAACAGTTTATCCTACCATCACGATGTAGGCTGGGGTGCTAGATTGACCTTTTTAGATTGAGAGATTCCATTCCTATAAGGCACGAACTATTAGAGCCCCTACTAGATAACTGGTAGTATAGTCATCTGCAACTGGTAGTAGACAGATGACAGAGAAGCCCAAGTGGGCTAGACCATCCATAGGGATAACTCGGGATGCAGGGTCAGAGGTAAGAGGATCGGGTGGTCGAGGGAGCCACCAGTGAGTCATGATATGTTTTTTACTGTAGGGGATAGGGTCATAGAGCTCATGACTATCCAACTCCCCATGCGAATGATCGTCAGATGGTGGAGTGGCCACTGATGCAGCTTCAGCGACATGGGCATGAGCTTCAGCTAGGCAGTGGATGAGGCAGGGGAGAATGACATGTAGAGTGAGGTTTTTTGGGTCACCATGAACTACCACCACCACTCCCAGGTGGTCCATCACGAGCTCTCTGAGCAGTTGGACGTGGACATGCCCTACTACAGGCAGTAGAGGCTCACGATCCTAATGTCCTTGAGATTATACAATGTACGATCTGTATCTTCTCTACTTTAGAAGCAGTGCTTATCGATATAGGGGACATCAATTACATCCTATCTATATACGTAGGTCGGGACTCTGAGATTTTGACTGAGCTTTTAGCTCGAACATTCTATTTGGAAACTCCTATGGGAGGAGAATCAGTGGCCACAAAACGGTGTTGACAGTGCAATCATACTCTCGAAGAGTATTTTTTCAGAATGGATATTATAGTAGAATTTTTGAAGAACTACGACATAATTTTAGGATTTGAATGTCTACTGGTAGTTTATGCACAGATTGACTTATTGAAATGTACAGTGCAATGTATTCAAAGAGATGGAGGCCAGTTTTAATTTGTTGGTGAGAAGGAATATAGAGAAGCATGGGATGGACTTACGTTCAAGAGGGTGTTGTCGATAAAATATCAGCTGGCTTGCATGATCTTTGACATGGTGGATGTGGCGAGTCCACAGTTCTCAGCAGTGGTGTACGAATATGAGGATGTGTTTCCAAAAGATGACCCAAGACTGCCTCCTCATATAGAGGTAGACTTCTGTATTGATTTATACCCATTAAAATCACGGATATCTACACCAGCATATCGGATGGCCCCTGTAGAGCTCCGGGAGCTTGGGGAACAATTGGATGACTTATAGGGGAAGGGATTCAAAAAGCCTAGTGTTTATCCATGGGCATACCTGGTGTTGTTTTATGAGAATTTAGACGGATGTTTGAGGCTATCCGTGGACTTCTAGTGCCTAAAATAGGTGATCGTGAAGAACATGTACCCTCTTCCAAGGATTTATGATCTATTTGAAACACTGAAAGGACAGAAGTGATCCTCAAAGATAGACCTCAGATATGGACATCATCAGCTCATGGTTCAGGATGAAGACATTCCGAAGGAAGACATCATATTTCAATATGACCATTACGAGTTCTTGGTGATGCCTTTCACCATGACCAATGCTTCAGTATTGTTCATGGGGATCATTAACAGGATCTATCAACCATACCTCGATTGCTTTGTGGTGGTAAACATCGATGTCATCTTTGTGTACTCAACATCTGGGGAAGAGAACATTGTACACTTGAGGATAGTTCGGGACACAATCTTGGAGCCCCAGTTGTATGGGAATCTCTCTAAGTGTGTGTTCTAGATACGAAAGGTCCACTTCAGGGGAAAATTCATCTTAGAGGCTATTGTTGTATTGGATCTATCGAATATTGAGGTAGTACATGCTTGATATCCACCAAGGAGTGTTTCGAAGGTGTGAAGCATCCTTGGATTAGCATAAAACTATCAGAGGTTCGTAGCTGATTTATGAAGATCAGAAGCACCTATTAAAACATTGAAAAAGAATGGGAAACCCTTCATATGGTCAGAGGCATGCAAGAAGAGCTTTCAGCATCTGAGGTAGTTCTTGGCCAGAGCTCCCAATCTAAGGTTGCTGGAGGAGGACACCAACTTGGTGGTTTACTGTGATGCATCATGGACCAGACTATGTTGAGACTTGATGTAGGAAGATACAGTGATTGTTTATGGCTTATGACAACTGAGGCCTCATGAGAAAAATTATGTGACTCCAGACTTGGAGGTGGAAACAGTAGTCTTCACACTGATGATGTGGCGACACTACATGATGGGTGAGTGATTCATAATATAATCTGACCACAAGAGTCTCAGATATATCATCATACATAAATATCTGAATCTAAGAAAGTGATTTTGGCATGATTTCCTCAAAGATAATGAATTTGAGTTAGACAATACTCATGGGAAGGGGAACGTAGTGATTAACATAGATGGAGATTGAGTTAAGAGATACTGGATAAGGCATCAGAGAAGGTAGCCTCTCTTCAGATATACTACGTGGATAGAGTTGAGTTATTATACCTACATTTGATGGTAGTTTCCCCACTAATCCTTCAACGAGTCAGGGAGGTGAAACTCAGAGACATCAGCTGCGAGACAACACAAGTTCATATATCTTCAGGCCATGCACCTGACAAATATTCTGAAGGTGGCGATCACAATATCCTTTTTAGATGATGTACAGTTGTACGAGTGGATCTAAGAGAGGAGGTGATATGGGAGTTCCATAAATCCCCCCTAGTAGTAAATCTTGGCATGGTAATGATGTATCAGGACCTCCGAGGTCAGTATTAGTGGCTAGTGATGATGAATGTTGTGGTGGAGTTTGTTTCTATATGCCTTACTTGATAGAAAGTGAAGGTTAAGAACCATGTACTAGCATGCTTAACCGAACCCCTCGAGATACAAGAGTGGAAGTGGGAAGGGATATCGATGGACTTCATTATGGGGTTACCACTTATGTCCACAGGGCCTGATTTCATCTAGGTGATCATTGAATGACTCGCCAAGTCAGACCACTTCCTTGCTATTCAAGAGAAGGGTTTGGTAGAGAACATGGGACGTCTCTACGTTCAGGAGATCCTGAGACATCACGGAGCAACTTAGAAAATTGTCTCAGGACCTAGAGAACGCTTCACTTCCCAGTTTTGGAATGGATTGTAGGAGGCTTTCAGGACATAGCTTCGCTTGGGAACAACCTTTTACCTTCAGACAGATAATAAGACAGAGTGGTCGATCCATACCATAGAGGACATGCTTCGTGGATGTGTCCTAGATTTTGGTCATAGTTGTGAGGACCACCCACCCTTGATGGAGTTAGCATACAACAATATAAATCCATCATCCAATAGTAAGGCCTCTATTGAGGCATTGTACAGAAGACCGTACAGATTTCCCTTGTGCTAGACGGATCTAGGAGAGTCAGCACTCGTGGGCCCAATGATGGTATATGATAATACTGAGAAGGTGCATGCCATCAGAGAGAGGATGATGACTGCACAGAGCTGATAGAAGTCCAATGATTATAGGTGATGGAGACCACTGATGTTCCAGGAGGGGGACCAAAAATTCTTTCGAGTCTCCACTCCATGGGGACTACAAAGATTTGGCCAAGGTGACAAACTCTCATTGAGGTTTATCAGACCATTCATGATAATTCAGTGGAGTGGAAAGTTGGTGTACCTCTTGGAACGACCACTGTAGTTGGAGAGGGTTCACAAAAACTTCCACATATCCCGTATGAGGAGATACGTGCATGACACATCTCACATCATCGTCCATAGAGAGTTGCAAATTTATGATGTCACGGCTTTTACGTCGTACCTGGTGGAGATAGATGATCGAAAGGAGCGGATCCTTCATGGGTGGTCAGTACCTCTAGTGTGCATTTTATGGTAGCACTGGAATCTCTTGGAAGGCACGTGGGAGCGAGAGGCTCATATGCATTCCTGGTACCCCTCTTTGTTTCTGTAGCGTTGTTTGGATTTCCAGGATGTAAAGACCTAATGTGGGGATAATGTAAAGACCCAAAAAATTCATGATTTTTTTAAAATATTTGGGGTTTTTTTGAGTCTAAAAAAATTAAAGGCTTGTGATTTTGAGGCCCGGTGTTCTGGAAATGTATTTGTGAACTTTTCATTAAGGTATGTTTAGTAAATGCGTGGGAAGAATTTTCTCTCATTTCAACTAGTGATCAGATTGAAATTCAGAGGGCACTGTTGAATCCTCACTGCCGGGATTCGCTTAAAGGAAGCTTCACTTCAACAACTATAGTTCGGGAGAAAATGTTAAATTTTTTACTTTATAGAAAATTAATAAAATAACATCACAAGTTATTTTATTTCTCTTTCTCCATCGAATGAGCAGCAGTGGTGGGTGCTGGTGACATGTCTAGCCAATTAATGGATTGAATCTCTGTTTATTGAAAGTATAATATTGAGGAATTAAGAAATTCATTCATTAAATGAACCTCATTAATTCCTCAGGTTGTTTTTCAATATTCACCCTCCTATTTAATTGGACAACGGGGTGTGGTTTTTGAATGACTGCATCATGCGAGGAAACTATGGCGATGTCATCTGGCGACACCCACCGACGGAGGACAGAGGCTCTGGTGTCAGTGGCCATGGATCGATGAACACAGATGACTCCATCAAATTTGGATGCTTCTCCATCCATGACCTCAACACCTCAGGCAAATCTCAAGATAGGATTTTTTTGATATTATAAAATTCCACCTTCCCTGTTCATGATTTATATGAAGAACTTGGATCAATAAACCAATGAGTTTATCTATTGATAGTTCTTTTACCATAGGACGTTGATGCGGTGTTAAAATTCAGACGTTATATTAAATTCTCTATTTGTTTTCAACACCCTTGTTAAAAAGCTAATTCAGAGGGTGGGGGCCAATCTGAAAAAGGCCCAGACACTCTGCCGATCTTGTTGTTATTTTGTTTCCCATGAACGACCGAGAAAATTGATGACAAGGTAGAGAGAGGGGTCACACAGTGGTGGTGGGGACCCGAGAGGCTCGTCAGCACAAACAACACCAAGAACGGACAAACTGAGCATGTCTGGTGGCCCACGGAAAGAATAGCATGCGCACCATTTTGACGGTGGCCGACGGTGTCTAGAGGTGGGATGTGGAAACCAGTCCCGGGTGGTGGGGAGGCGGTGTGTTGTCACCTTCCACGGGGGCCAGAGGTGGCCGAACTGAGCCGATTGCACGGGAAAAGGGCGGTTCCCACTAGCACCATCGGCGGATGCATATGTGGCTAGGAGACCGGAGCAGGAGTGGGCGGCGCAGCCCCGCGCCATGCCGCATCGGTTGGAGACCAGTCAACCACATGGAGCGGCGCAGCCCCGCGCCATGCCGCATCGGTTGGAGACCAGTCAACCACATGGATTACTATTGCACGAAGTGGGGAATAACCCCACTGGCTGGATGCAAAATCCCACATCTGCATGACCAGCTGGAGATGCAGCCCACCATCATGTATACTGGGCCAAACAAGGGATGATCGAACGGTTTGGGCCGCACCCACGGCCCTCCAAGCTAGCGCGGGTGGCCGGAGCCCCGTCCTGCCGGACGGGCCAACCACGACCTGGGACCACGAACCATTTGGGCCAACCCCGACAGACCAGACACAATGAACTAGGCCTACCCGTAATGATTCGGACTTAGGCGGGGATAGGTATACCATATTACGCATTGCGTCGGGTATACCTATCTGAGTCGGACATCACCCAGACCCAAACAGCGCCTGAATAAATAAACGCATGCAACTAATGAACCGGGTGTCTGTTTGACACGCCGTCAGTGGTGTTAGGACCCCTTTGGAGATTCAGTCCCTTTGGCATATTCTGGTGGGCCCGACTAAGATGGTATACACTAAGGTGCAATCACCACTGTTTCACTAAAAGGGGTGTAACCAACAGATCGAGCGTCTGATCGGAGCGCCATCTATGGAATAAGGACCCATGTGACAAGGTGGTCCTTCAGAGGAACACTAAGTGAGTTTTGATGAAATTTGATGTGTGACCTTGGTTGGATCAAACTTTAATCCAATAGGGCCCTTTTACAAAAGTGCCCATATCTCAATGATAGGGCGTCTGATCGACACGCCGTTTGTCACGTTGGGACCCATAGGATGAGGCTATCCTTTGGGTATGATTTTTTTTGGACATAGAAATAGTTGATATATGACCGATGTCTTGGGGAGAATAGTATTATGGAGATCAGGATGGATTTGTGTGGGAATAAACTGAATGGTAGTGAAATACAGAAAAAGAGCGACCAATACCGATCAGCATCTGAAACTCCAGAGTGGGATAAGATAGATATATGACTAATCATCACTACCTATATACTAGTGACCAATATGGGTTAGCACCAACAACCAATATGGGTCACCACTAGTGACCAATAGGGGTCCGCACCAGTGACCAAAACAGTTCAACACCAGCGACCAATACGGGACACCACTAGCGACAAATACGGGTCAGTCTCTAGCAACCAACCCGGGTCAGTATACAGTGACCTATATTGGTTAGCAGAAGAGTTAGTAAAGATAGTATGATATGGCTTTATGACTAGTCATCTCCATTCCTGTAACATTGAAGTTATACCGTTAGAGTTGGTTGTCTTTTTTGATTTGTACTTCTTGATTTAGATCATGCCTGTGATATTACATGTGTGGTAGTTCTTATGATGTATTCCATTGTGGATTATTGAGATACCTTTTGGGATCTCAGGGTCCCCTACTGAATAGTTATACTAACCCCTTCAAGGGATCCTCCAGCACATGTGTGTCTGGTGCAGACTATTGACACTCCAATGTAGACTTTGACAGTTCGGGACTTGCTTGAGCCTGGTGCAATGGGAGTAGTAAAGATCCTCTACTTCAACATTAGACATATATCCAATTCCCTCCAGTTAATGCACTGGGGCATATGTGACATCTATTTACTTTCTTTTCAGTTTTTAAGGCTTGTATTCTCTCCCATTGTTTTTAGTTTACATTTGTACTTGTGGTTGTACTTTACTCTCATGGTTATAACATACTTTGTTTTGATTATTTTTACTAAAGTTACCATTTATGAGTATGTATATATCATTATGTTAGTGCCTTCCCTATTTCGAAAAATCCTTCAGGTGGTAGTCACCAACCCCTGGACTATGGAAGGCAGGATTGGGGTAGAAACGTCTGGGCCCCATGGGACGGGCTGTGAGAACTCTTGAAGGATTATAATAACATTATATATATGTAATATATTAATATAATTTTTAAATTTCATCTTATATTATTTATAGAAATTATATAATAACAAATTCATTTTTTTGGTTTTTGATAAAATACGTATTTTGTTAAAAATGGATTTTTTCCTCTTTATGATGGTGTACTCATTATTAATTAATTTTATGAAACATTTATATATTATACATATAAATAACTATCATATTTGATTGTGTGGGTATAAAAATTTTCTTTGGTTTATTTTCTGATATTTTACTGAAATGTTTTCTGTTTCGATGAATAGTAAAAATATAATCAATTTTAATTGAAAACAAATATTTTAATTGAAACAAATTTTATAGATAATTTTTATTATTTAATGGTTTTAAATTAATAAAAGATTATATTTTTATTAATTAACAAAAAAGTTTCATGGGAATTATTTTTACAATGAATTTTGACGTTAAAAATTTTCATTCTTTTTCAATATTTATCTTTTAAAAACTCATTTTACATTCTAACAAATTGAATAATTTTCAATTACTTACAAAAATAGATTTGTTTTTATTTTTTAAAAATTGGTTCCATATTTTAAATAGGTAGATCACAATTAAAGTAATAACATACTTTTATTTTTATATATTTTTAATAGTAACTTCAGTCATTTTTATTAAAATAGTAAAAAGGTAAATCTTGTAATTAAGGGAAATTATAATATTATAAAATTAATTTAACACTTTTCCTAATTTGATTGAATGAATTTTATGACATATATTATCCTTGTGTTTAAATGATAACTTTTTGAAGTAACTTTTATGAGATTTGAACATTTAATATATTTTATTTAAAGAAAAGTTAAATATGTCTTAGTCATATTTTAATAACATTGTCATTTAAAAAATAGTTATATAAAAGAAATATTCAATTAAAAAGAATAAATTTAATGATAAATGATTTTTTATCATCTTGGAAATTTATTTTTAAATTTTTTAAAATATTTAACTACGATAATTGTTTTCGAAGCGATGATGCAAGAATTATTAAATTGATGAAAAATAAATGAACTGGTATTTATTAAAATGATTATATACATTAAAAGACAAAAAACACATGACCATATCTTATAGGTTGAGTATGTGGCAATCATGATCATCCTAGTGTCGAGTTATTGACCCTCTGAAGCCTTATAGAATAAATTATGTCACTTATAATATTTTGTTTATGGTGATATTAAACTTCTCACATTCTTGTTTTAATAAGTATATCATTTTTAATATAGTATTTTACAAGATATAAATACAACTATAAGTATTATTTAGAAAGGTAGATGATTTATCTTCATCATAATATTTTATTTATAAATTTTAACAAAAAAATGTATATTAAATAATTTCAAAAAACTGATGTTGTAACTATTTTACTACTGGAAATATCAAATTAATGTCCCCGAAAATATTAAAATATATATAACTTGGGATAATTTAAATATCCAACAAGTTATATATATTGCCTTGATACCATATATATATATAATAAAATATTTGTTTCAAGGTTATCATCATGTATGGATATTTTTAAAAAACCATTAAAATAATAGTTTCAAAATGAAACTATTGATAATTTGTTGAAATAATTTTTTATTAAATTTTTTAAAAATAATAAAATATTTTCTAAAATAACTAATTTTATAGTTTTTCCAAAAATATGTTATATTGTTCATATATGATCTAATAAAAATAAAATAAGTTTAAATTGACTAATTTTTTGTTGAAGAAATTGTTACCTTAGTTAAAATTAAAATATAATAATTAAGGGTCAACAAAATGAAATGCATCAAAGACAAATTAAAATATATATAAATATTATTTTTTGATGATATTAAAACATTATATCCTGTTATAATATAATTAATTACCCTTTTATTGTTTCTTATGTGGTTTGAGTTTATGACAAATTAATTAATTTTTTTGAGTTTCCAAAAGTGCCCCCACCTCAATAATAAAAAGGCACATCATCCCACACATATTCACTTAACATTAAGCATCAATTCTTGGTCATAAAAATCACATTTTCATTCTAAAATTTCATTGTCACATTATAGATATTATTTGTTCTCCAAATACCATCTCTACTACCTTTGTGAGCTAGTATAGAGGGAGCATGTAAGAGAGGATGTAATATCCTCTACCGATTCATTCAAACATATTTATTATTCTACATTATATTCATGATTTATTTAAATAATAAAGAAATATCTCCACTATAAATTACATATGGAGCTATTATTATAATTATTGAACAACCTTATTCCACCATTTATGCACCCTAAAAAAAGAAATAACCACATGTGCGTACGTACGGCATACCATCTCCACACTGTGTTTTAATTTAGTTTTCATTACCACATAACATAGATTAAATAAATATATATTAATTTTATAACTTGTTATGTAATTTTTAAAAAAATACCATCCTATTCAATACGATTTCACAATTATCGGAATGATATCATAACTCATGCATACCTAAGAACTACCATCACCATGATGTGGTGTGATTCATTCTACATGATATCTGTTAAAGCCTAGTTATATAAATTTATTAAAGAAAAAATGATATATATTATATGAATGTCATTCTGAAATGATATAAATATACTGTAAGAAGTGGAAATGAACATATCCAATGAAACATGCATACAAAAATAAATCAGTTAATACCTTATGGATGAGTAATAATGATATTAACAAATGGATGATAATATAATCTTATATTATATCATAAAATCACTATGATTATAGAATAAATCAATGACATTATATAAATCATTATCTTGTAGGTTCGTATACATACAAAAGATAGCATACCTATGGTAAGGGATTATTTTGTCTCACATTTATTTCGTTGGGACATATGCCTTATACACCACCTATTTTTTATTTATGTTGGTTATAAACTATAAGGTTTATATATTTATTATTATGAAGGTTATGTTATGAATATAATTTTCATTATTTTATGTGACATAATATTTTACTTTTTATAAATTAGTATGGGATTATTTTGTCTTATTTTATTTCTATGGGACATATTCCTTATACACCACCTCTTTCATTTGTGTTGTGTTAATTATGTCCATGAATGTTTTTATGATTCATATTATTAATGTATTGATATGAATATAATTTTATTTATTTTATAAGGCATATGATTCCAATTAATATGAATTGGTAAGGGATATTTTCCCAATTTCATATTTATATGTGATTATATATATATAAGTATTTATTAGGATACATTTATCATCCATTGCTATGTTTTATATATATGTATTATAAAATATTATTTATATTCATCGACTATTGTTTCAAGTAAATTTTACCAATTTATGAATTTTTATTAAAAGGGATGAGAGGAATCTTTTTTCCATTTTCAATAGGATGTACTTTTTGAGATTCTGGCGAAAGTACAAGTATAATTCTTTCTTTTATCATATACGGCATGAAATATTTTTATGCTATAATAAATCATTATTTCTATGAAGTATCATTTAAAATATGTAATTATTATTTCCCCTGAAATTATTTTATTTTAAAATTGAATTTCATTTTGAAAAAGGGAAACATTTTTGAAGAAGAAATGATATTTTTCTCATGAATTTATTTCAAGTATTTTATCCAAATTATTTTCAATAAAAGATGAATTTATTTTTAAGAGTGTTGTTTTTATATCCCTATTATCAGTATGATTGGATTTTGTATATGGTGGAATCGTATTAATGAAATCCATTTGTTTGATATGGATGAAGGTTATGATGAACTGATTTTTAAGAAATCCATTTTTATGCCTTGGGTTATGATATGATGAATGATTTGTGTATTTTTTCCCACATTATAATGATTTTATTATAAAATTAGATGTGTCGATATCTAAATTAATTGAATTGGGTAATGTTTCATATCTCATGATATAGACATAAAGGACCTTTTCATCCAATATGGTTATGGGATTCCATTACTACCTAGATGGATATGGGAGGGAACCATGACTAAATGGACAGTATGTGAAGTGAACCCATACTACCAAATATCCTTGGAATAAATAACTTGACAACTATGTGAATCATTATTATATTCTGATGTGTCTTCTCCAAATCCTTGTCTTATTCCAATGTTACAAATCCATGACTAATGTTCTTTATATCCTCTTGATTCAATTATTATGAACTACTAGTCTTTCTTCCATGATTAATGTATATGTTATTTCACATGCAGTGTATGATATTCTATTTTCATAATCATGTTATCATATCCCTATTTTAATTATTATGTTTACATTTCTCTAATGGTTACCCTTACTAAGAATTTGATATTTCCATTTTTCTTATATATTATTTTCCCCCGGTTAAAAATAATAGTTTTAGTTAGGTTTAATAAAGTGTATGATCCTTATGAGATATGTTGGACATCATTTCGTAAATTAGAAGAACGTGTTCCAAGTTTCCATGGGCACTAAACTAACACGTCCTTTGGTTATCTGAATGTTTCATGTATTATGAATTCTATAAATGTAATGTAATGACCTTGTATGTCAACCAAGGGAATATTTTTTTGTCATGTATAATGTATTCCACAAAAGTAATGTAATTTAATTATTTTCATTCTTATTGGAGCTTGAAAATTTGTTGTTTTGTATTTGGGTTAACTAATGGACCGACTATATTCATGGATCTTATGAAATGAATATTTCCTTAGATTGTGGATATGTTATTAGTTGTGATTATTGATGACATTTTGGTATATTTATAATGTTCATAAGAGCATTAAATCCATTTAGGGGTTGTATTTAAAACCTTTAAAGAAAATAAATGGCATGGGAAATTCCACAATTGTGTGTATTGGATAAAAAAATTTCATTCCATGGTCATATTATTTAAAAAGATGAAATAATTGTTGATCCTATGAAAACAAAAGTTTATGAATAATGGACCAAAACTAAAAATGTGGCTGATATTCATTTTTTTTCATGGTTTAGAATGATATTACTTGATGATTGTGGAACATTATTCATGGTTATCTAACCTAGTGAATATGTTTACTTGAAAAGGTTCCATGTTCATCTGGAAAATGAATGTGAGGATCGTTTCATGGAATTGAAAAGAATATCGGTGAATGCCCATGTTTTGGAATTACCTTCCATAAATGGTCAATTTATTTCCAATAATGATGCACCATTGAAAGGAATTGGATGTTTTCAAATTTAGAATGATCAGGTAATTTGTTCTGCTTCAGGTCAATAAAAAATTCATGAGTTAAATAACCCTACACATGATTGGGAATTAGATGGTGGTTTTTTGGTTTAATAATTTGGAGGAATCATCTATATGGAGTATAATGTGAATTGTATACTGACCACAACAAATAGACATATATATTCACTCAAAATTAATTGAACATGAGACATAGAAGATGGTTGGAACTAATCAAGGTATATGATTGCATGATTCATTATCATCTAGGAAAATAAATGAAATTTGTTGACGATTTGTGCAGAAAACGTAAATATACAGTAACCATGCTAGTCTTGGAATATGATCCCTTAGTTATAGATTTTGTGAAGGTTTTAATGGATGTTTTTGGTGCGTGAAATACCTCGGTTTTGTTTAAAGTATCAGTACAATCATCTCTATCAGACATAATTAATTAACCACATAAATAAGACAGTGAGTTACACCAAAAGGTAGAAATTTTTCAAAACAGTATGTTTCCAGAATTAAATATTGATTAAGAATTTTTTTACACATTTTGGAAGAGATTATGTGTTCATTGGAATTCACATGTAAAGAAAGCATTGTTTTGTGAGGCACATAGTTTAGTGTTTTTAGTTCATCTTGGAATCACTAAGATTTTAAATGAAATTCAGATGTATTACGGGTAGGATGGAATGAAAATATATACTACGAACTTTACTATTAAGTGTTTATCATCTTAGAAGGTTGAATTAGAGAAAAAGATGCCAATGGGGATGCTTCAGCCTTTTCCAGTACTAGAGTGGAAATGGTAAACCTTAATGAGTAGGGGTAAATCATAATGATTAAGTTGAAACCATAATTAATAGGGTAATTATTGTAAGACAAGGATGTATTAGATTGAGAATCACTCATACAATAATACTAGGGAAATCATTAATGTAATTTTATAATATTAAATTTAGCAATAATTACCCAATTTACCATTTTAGCATATTAATAAAAATTTCTTATGTAACTATTCATAGTTACAATGAATTAAATAATTTCGTTTACATAATTAGGACCTATTGATTCCGAAAACTGAATCCATTTTTAAAAATTCAAAAAATATAAGTTGCAGAAATTAATTTAAAATTAATACTATTTCATGAATTAAAAATGGTGTTTTAAAAGAAATACATGGAAAATAATTAAACTATTTTTACATCAAAATTCATGGTAAAATAAATTTTCAATTCTAAAATAATATTAAATTAAAAATATATATTATATTTTCACTTTAAAACAATTAAATAATATAATCTATCTACATAAATTATTTAGATGATTTTTTTTGTTTTCCAATAATATTTATTATATATTTACTATTTATCATAATATAAAACTTATAACAAAAATATCAAAAAAATATCCCAAAGTAAGTTTTTATATACCAATTCCAAATAAGAGGTTTATATTGTTAAATAAAATATATAAAATATTCAAAAACATATTTTATAATATTTCATCCATCGAATGGCTGAAAAAAAAATTATTTTTTAAATTATATATATTTGATCCAAAATTTTTCATTATTTTAATATCACGTATTAAAAACATATAATAATAATTATAAAGAGTAAATTTAGTATAAAAAATATATATTTAATTAATAAAATCCATCAGGGGTTGTCCTATGATTAAATATCTTTAGATATCATACTAAATTATTGTTTATTTATTTATATCAATGGAATTATACGTATAATTCTTATAGTTGATACCAAATATTGGGTCTATTATACATGGAAAAATAATCTTAGACATTAGGTATATGTTCCTTAATACTTGTTCAGACCTCCTATATAAGGGTCTAAATAATATTTATAACTCATTCTGGAATCACATTATGTTTTTATAATATCAAAATATATCATATTATTACCTATTTGATAAATAACATTGTTACTCATGAATCAGGTATTGACTGCTTTATTATCTTATGCATGTTTTGATTGAAAAATTATTGTTTTTATTATTAGATTATAGTTATATAATATCCATAATGATATAAATATAGTGTTTATAACATATTTTTTATTCAATACATTTATATAATAATTCATTAATAGATATCACGTAGAATGAATCACATCGCATCATGGAGATGGTAGGTTGTACGGACACACGAGTGGAGATATCATTCCTATATTTATTTAATTGTATTGAATTAGATGGTGTTTATAACATTTCATAATCAATATCATTTTATAATAATGAAATATTGTTATTATTTCAATGATTATACAACTCCATGTACGGTGGTGATGAAAGACAAATTACACCACGTCATGGATACAATATGTTGTACATTCACACATGTGGTGATTTAAATTTTAAAAGGATGGTTAGAAGGTGGAATATGGATGTTACATAATCATAAATACTTCTAAATATATATTTGACACTGCATTTATTACATTATAATGTAATAAACTCATGAAGAGGAAGTAGAATAAGAAAGATGCATGAAAGAAATGGTTGAGGAGATTTCTTGTTCTTTGACATACTCCATCTAGACCTCCACATAATGGTACTTGAGATTTTATTTTGAGAATACCAGAACCTATAAAATGTAACTAGGTTTGTTGAGATGGGAAATAGTTAGTTAATAGATGCGCTTGGAGGCTCATTGTGAAGTGAATATATGGGGGAGGAGGTTCCCTTTTATAATTTTGGCGAGGGGCAATTTTGGATACTCCAGAAATATTAACTTTTAATAACCCCAAAACCACATCTAAATACTTTTAAAATGTACTTATTTTTAATATGATATGACATATGGTCATAGTCTTATTATTGAATAATTTCAAGATATGTTTTGATTTCATTTTAGAGCTTATCGTTTCGTTTTTCCTATAATAATTATCTTTAATTTTTGCAAATATAAAAAATAATTAAATATTAAAATATAGTTATTTTTTTTTCATTTTTTGTCAATTTGACTATAAATGATCCAATAAATTATAGTACCATATATGTATTGTGTCTTTAGAAACATGGAAACATAAACAACTGGTTCATAAGACATCTACATTATATCACGTTTATTCCTTCATAACTAGACCCCTTTTTGACATATCTTAATAAATATTATTATTCATAATCAAGGGGAAATGGAACATAATAAATGGTGGTATCAGATTCTTAGTAAGGGTAATCTAGGTATACATAAATCATATCAAAATCAATACTCATAAAAACATTATATTTGAAAATATTATCATGAATATGAAATGTCATTAAATCATATCATGGGATAAATAATAAATGTAAATAAGAATAAAGGAATGTAATCCAAAAGTTTATAAAATATGACCTGAAATTTTGTTTCATAAACATAATAATATAATATAATTTCATATAAGTATAGGATCATTTCGAATTTCATTATATCAGACAAAGTCCAATACTGAACTGAGCTTACTCCTCGTTCCATCCCTATGTTACTGAACATAGATCATTTCACATTCCAACCCTATATATATCAAGAGATATAAATAGTTACCCAATTAATTCATGAATGTTATTGGTCCCACAAATTTCATAATAAAATCATTCTTACATCTTCCGTTAAAACAAAAATCATTCATCATAGAAAAACCCATCGAATAAAATAGTTTTCTTAAATATCTTTCCATCATAACATAATCCATCTAAAAAATAGATTTCATAAATAGAATTCCATCATAAACATAATAAAATAATGGGAAAAGTATGGATAGTATAATACAAACATAATAATATTAAGGAATTTTATCATAGAAGTAAAATGATTTCGATAGAAGATTTGAAATTAATTATTGAGTAAAATACACATTTCTATCAAACATATTTTCTTTTATCCTAATGACATAAAATTTTGAATGAAATTTATTTATTTGATAATAAAATTGAAATATTATAAATGAATATTCATATAATTATGGAATTATGACGCCGTTAAAATCTATTCACACCATATAAGTTTAATGAAAACATTCTTATCAATCCTTTTTTCAAAAATTAAATAAGTACCTCATATAAAAAATGAATAAAGAATAATATCAAACCATGTAATTAATATTTAACAATTGGGTGAAATATAATTTAAAAATTTGTATAAGGTTAGAAATAATAATTTGGACTATATATTTTGGTAACATTAACTAGGATGATAGATATACCAAAGAATATTGTTATATATAAACAATCTTGGATAATAATGAGATGGAAAAAGTATCCCTTTGATTAGGTTTGATATTATTTGTATATATCTAAACATACTTTGTAATTATTAAAATAAAATAATTGACTTAAACTATAATCATAGTCATTTTTTTATATCATATATGATCATATTATCATCCTTCTTTTAATAACATTTCATTATTTCTTATTATTTGGCTATAAAAAGCTTCATTTTCATATGATGTTTTTGTTGAATAAGTTATTATTATTAATTATAGGTTACTGTTATATAATTTTTAGAATTTAATTGATATAATATATATCATATCTATTCATTCTATTCATTTATGCATTAATGGATATTTTTAAGAAGGAATCACAACACATCGTGAAGACGGTAGGTCGTACGTACGCCTGAGAAATGATTTCGTTCATTTAATTATAAATTTGTTGAATTGGATAGAATGTATTTATTTTTCCACAGTAAATATCTAGTTATAATAATAATATGTTGTTATTTGTTCCATAATTATACCTATTTATGTTATTTGGTGGTGAAAAAAAGTGTACCCCACGATGTAGAGTTTGTAAGTTGTACGTATGCAAATGTGGTGATTTCATTTTTTGTATGATAGATAGAAGGGAGAATAAGGATATTCCAAAACAATAACTAAATCTCATTATATTTGTGATACAATATTTATTACATAATATTCAAAACAAAAAAGTAATAATAAATATAAAAAGAAATGATCTTGAGAGATTCAATAAATGAGATCACCTCTTCTTTGGAGAGCTCCCTATATATCTCCTCATATAGGAACTAAAGTTGGTATTTTGAGAAGACTGGAACTTATATTGCGTGATTAGGTAATTTGTTATGAAAATGTGTAAGGGGATGAACTAACATTAAGGATAAATTTTAATTGATTTTGTGAGAGATGATGTTCACTTTTAAAATTGTTGTGAGTGGCACATTTGGAATCTCCACAAATATTAATTTATAATAAAATAGAACCACAACAGAAAATCTAAAAATGTTATATTATAAAATATTATTTGAGGTAAGGTAGTAATATTATAAAAAAATTTATTTTAGACCAGTTTTTTCTGAAAATTTTAAACATATCATTTTAAACAACACTATTTATTATATTTTAATTTTAACTGTGTTAGAAAATGATTCAATTTTATTATAGTCTAATATTTACATATATGATGTTAA
Source organism: Viscum album (assembly GCA_963277665.1). Taxonomy (NCBI): domain Eukaryota; kingdom Viridiplantae; phylum Streptophyta; class Magnoliopsida; order Santalales; family Viscaceae; genus Viscum; species Viscum album. The sequence continues at coordinate 323,268,209 of OY728152.1, read as the reverse complement.
TTAGAACATAAATAAAATTTATTTAATATTTTTTATAATATAATAATTATTTTATATTTCTGAATAATTTATTATAATTTTTAAAATAATATAATAAAACATTATTTTGAAAAGTTATTAATATTTTCAATTTTATAATATTTATTTCAAGGACTTTTTGAAAATATCAACATAAGATTACAAAGAAATAAAATGTATTTTATTGTATCACTAATGGTTAAGTGAATGAATAAAATTTATTATAAATATTAATTACCCTAATTATATTTATATTAATATATTAATAACATTCATTTGATATTTCCCTTATTAATATAATTAATAAAATATTTTTGTATAATTATTTCATATGATTATTTGTAGAATAAAAATATAAAATAAAACATTGTGAAAAATACAAATCATCTTGATTAGAGAAGAATGCTTTTAGTTGAATATATCTTTTGGAAAATACATCATTAAAAATGTTATACTTATTAAAAAATAAATGTCAATAGATTATCATCAATATATGTAAAATAATATTAATGTCATACTCACATCTATAAGTCCTAAAATGGTCAATAACAATCCCCATTGATGATTATAGTCAATATATACTCAAAAAATATGATTTATTCATGTTTTTGTGCATTTTAAAGGTTATTATCATTTCTATAAAATTAGTTTATTCATTTTTCATTGATTAAAAACTGTATTCCGTATAAATATATAAACCATTAAGGTCAATATTTAATTCAAAAAAAATTAAAATAAATTAGTATGATAAAAAAAATTCATTTCACATATTATATGAGTATTTATTAAAAAAATTATATTCTTTATCGCCTTATATTAAAAAGTATGTAGTTATTAAAATTTGAGTGAGATATAATTATCTTTTCTATGAATAATATAAATTTAATGTCATAATCTAATCCATGTGAATTCCAATGGATATCATTTCATCCCAAGGATTAGTTTTATCGAATCCTACTCAAACAATTATACTAAAAATAGTGTTTTGTAAAATTTATAACAGTATACCAATCCTTAATTACATGAATTTCATTTTTTCATTATTAATAAAAATTAATGAAGTTACTATTAATAATTAACAAAAATAAATAATTTTTTTCACATAATTTGGTCCTACTGAATCTTAATATGGAATTAAATTTCAAAAATTCAACACATATAATTTTATGTAAATAATTTAAAATTAATCATATTGTAATATTGAAAAATTGGTTTTAAAACAAAAAAAAAATTACAAAAGATTGAAATGTTTCTTAATCAATATTCATGGTAAAAATAATTCCAATGAAAAAAATTATATTAATTGATAATGATATTTCTTTTATTTATGCTTTACAACTATTCAATAATATTACGTAGCTCTAATGCCAAGTATAAATACGCATGCCTAAAATATATATATTAAATTAATTTTGCAGAATATGTAATACAATATTCAAACAAATGCCTAAAGACCATATTTGTACAGTGTTTATTGAATTTGGGATCAAATTATCCTAAATTGGTAAATTATCTTCAAAAAAAACATAACGATATTCCCCTTTAGTTATCCAACATAAAACATTTCTCTATATCTTGGGGAAAATAAAATATAAAAATAGTGAGCTCATATAATCAATAAGGGTAAACGGGGAAAATATAAAATAAAACACGAACATAAGAATGTAAAAAATGTGAACAAAACTTTTAATAACAATACCACATATAAAATGTATCAAAATATTGAGTTATAAAATAAATAATGGCATTTCATAAGGAATAAATCATTAAGGAATCATTAACCATGAGAAAATAACTTCACCATAAACATGGAATTGTAACTATTTTAACATCACTGCAAATAAAATATTATACATGTCATAATTTTTTAATACATATCAAAATTGCCAATAACAAGACCATTGGATGATTATAGTAGATATAGAATCCCGAAATAATATTTGGTAGAGGTTTTTCATATTTTACTGTTTATTTTCATTTAATTAAAATTATATTATTTATTTATCATCAATTAAATATTTTATGCCTGATCATTGTATAATCCTCTACGTTTATTATTTAATCACTAAAAATTAAAAATGATTACGATGATTAATAAAATTTCATTATATTTGTAGAGACTATTTATTATTTATTTTTATCATGATTACCACTAAATTAAAATTATTAAAATTATAATAAATAAGATGGTGACATTTTGTCGCATTCTTATTACTTTCTATTATTTGAATAATATTTATATCATTTTGAATTAAAAATTCAAATAAATTACTCAATTTTGACCCCTAAGTGTTAATGGACAATGGTTTCTCATCAAATATTATTTTGGTCTATTTTATGGAATGGTTTGTGTCTTATAATATTTTTTACCTAAATTACATGATTTATCTTTCACATTGTTAAAAAATATTATAACAGTTTGTATTCACAATATCTAAATTAATAAAATTAACAAATTAACAGAATTTGGATCTGCAAATTCCAAATATGGAATCATTTTTTCAAAATTTTAAACAATGAATAAACAATAATTAAATTAACATCAGTCACTTTTGGGGGAAAGAGAAAATAGGTTTCTAAAAAATTAAAACAATCAAATGATTGACAAGTGTTTATATCAAATTTAAATATGAAATTACATAGTGGGAACAAAAATCGATTAAATAATAAATCTTAATGGAGTTATACATTAAAACCAATTAAATGAACAATCAACCAATATACATAAACTAGATAAAGATGTAGTTTTGAATTAAAATGCAATATTTTTTACAATTCATTAAAATTTGAAAGTTATCAAAAAATAACAAAATTTTGATCCAAAATAAATTTTTATGTCCTACTCCAAGATAATAATTTAATATTTTTAAAAATAATATAATAATGTTTTAAAAAATATATTAATTATGGCTGCACCATTAAAATACGAAAAAAATGTACTTTTTTAAAATAAATTTTTATATGAAAAATTGTTTTTTTCCATGTATCTCATATAGAAAAGATATAATATTAAATTTAAATTTAATTTAAATGTATTAAATAAATATTTCATTAAAAATTCTATCGTGGGTGATTTTATTAATTATTAAAAATTATTACACTCAGCATTGCATGAAATGAATTCTACCAAATTAACTAGAAATTCTATGTATCACAAGCCAAGCATAGTGTAGTGTATTCTGCAAGAAAAAACTGTGTTTCATATATCCCAATAATACATTTGTGTACAATAAAACATCAGATATCACATTAATAATATAATATATATATCTCTTAAAAATTAAGAGGTGTTACATTAAACCCCCACCCCCTAAAAATGAGTTTCTCCCTCAAAATTCCTCATGGTAATAAATGGATTGAATACGACATTGTGAAAAAATACTAAAACTTATATAAAAATTATTAAATGTAAAATAACAATTTCCCAAGTAAAATCATAACTAGGTATCTACATAGGAGAACATAGGTGACAATTTGGATTGAATGAAAAGCATAAATATTCAAAAAGATAAATGATCATGAGAAAGATTGTGTTCTAATAAATGTTAACAATTAGAATAGCATAAAAAAATAAGTGTGAAATATTTCAATGATATCATGAAAACATAGGATAATAATACTCATTTTTTCATCAGCATCTCTTTTCCTAAAGTTGAATAATTTTCATGAGAAGATATACATAATTGATTTTAGTAAAATATCATAGTTGTTAGTACCTTGAATAATATACCAATTCATGTCTTATTCAAAGAATTGATGTTGTATTTTTCATTCCTGAAGTGTTATTAGATCCTAAAACCCATAAAAATAATCATAGTTCATTCCAATATTCATTACGATAACAAAGAGTTATCACAAGTTATCAAATATTCATATGTCCCCCAATAGTGGGATAATACATTGATATAGAAAACATCATCTAGAATTTACCTTTGACTATCAATTAATTTATATCCTTATAATCCTTTTTAATGATGAAAATCAAAACTATTGAAATATATACACTAAAACAACTTATCATTTAGCCCCCGTATATTATATTGTATCTCTTATTTTTTGAATTATAAACTTGTGAACACCTTCATAATCAATTATCATGCAGTGTGGTAATAAATTATATTACCATATATCTGTATTGAAATTATTCATGTTCCATTGATCCAAATTTTATTGCACATATTCTATAAGTCCCAATAATTTTTATACTTCATCAATGAAAAAATAAACCTTTGAACAAAAAATCCGTTATTAGTTCCAATAAAACTAGTATCATCTAATTTATGTAATCAAGTCTAACTTATCTTTATCCAATAAACAATATCATAACATAAGGGACATATTGAGGCGTATATTTCCTTTAATCATGTTTTCTCCAAATATATCACCTTACCCTGAAATAAATTTTCTCGGTCTATAGAATTATTCAACATATACTTTCAAATCCTTAATGAGAAACTGATTCTAAAAGCTCATATATATTTCATTATTCATATAACATACTCTTTTAAGTCCAAAACATATACACCTAAATCATCAAACTATATCCTTAATCCATTACTCAAGATCCATCATCTTGGTCATTCCAAAAATATGAATAATGAATTATAGTTCCTCAACATTCAACTAACCATGATTTTTTGGTTTAAAGTAAACTATAGTTCTTGAACATCCCATACATATCACATGTCATTGACATTATTTTTATCCTCAAAAGTATATCTGATACTTGAACCACATTATTGATTCTCATCATTATAAATAGACTTAGGAAATATTATTTCATAATACCCATACATTCTAAATCCAAAACATTAAATGTTATCATTGTACATACTAGATTCATCAATTTACAAAGTCTAAAAATAAAAGTGTGAGAAACAATTATCATAGAAGAAAATAACATAAACAATGGAAATTACTTATAAAATTTTAATTTCTGATAGCTTACATTTAATCCACATTTTTTGTGGTTGTTAAAAAAATATATATGATTGTAGAAAATTGATAGACTGATCTTTAGGGACATCGCTAGATAAATCCTTATAAATAGCTCTTTCGATTTCATTCATTTTTTTGCATCATAGTTTCCAAACTATAAATATACCTTTACTCTGACTAAAACTACATGGATGCAAGGATGATTTACATGGTCAATGCATAATTTTTTTGGAATAAAAAATAAATTATACAACTAAACATCCAAACACTATGTATCCCATACACGACATAACCAAAAGGTTACCAAGTAATGTAGAGTCAACACGGAATGTTGCCCAATTAAAAAGTTATATTCTAAAATAATTATGATGTATGCCTAACACACTGAGTACCTCAACACCTACTTCAGATATTTTGTGAAGAATGTACATGTTGTGTATATAAGATTATCACGTTGCATGCTATTACAAAATTACACATAATTAAATCATTAATATCTGTATAATATTCACATATACATATCATTTATAAGATGTATAATATTTATTATTCTACATGTATTAATGAATAACATGATACTGAAAATTCAGGTAATTCATGTAATCATTTGTCATGTGCATGTCATGAAAGTACATAATATTTCAGGCATGATTTAGGACACAAAAAATGATGTGTATACATGTTTAATACATAGTGAGTAGATTTGGAAAACTATTCACTAATTTACCTCCAAGGTACATTTATGTACATGTTTAATTTTAAATGAATTTTAATTTTTCTAAAATTATAATGGAAGAGAATCTAATGGAAATTCAAAAAAAAATTATGATAAATTGATTGATTAATTAAAATTAATAATTAAACTATTTTACTTCTATTTATCTTAAATAAGAAAAATTAATGAATTGAATAAAACTTTTACTAAATGTGTAATTTTTTCATGCATGTGGATGATCAGGATCTAGATAAAACTATTTTATGTGATTGGTTTAATTGTAATTTTGTATATAATTAAATGTTGTAATGTATGCCTTCTCTTCTCATTAATATGGATGGCCTATGTGTGCATGGATTATTTTATGTAAATCCACTTTTACAGCTCACCTACATGTGGTTAATAGAATATGTAATGGATGGATCTCCTAAGATAATGGAGGCAGTTCCAGTTATGAGCTGAGGAGAAACCAATCAATGTAGATTCAATGCTGGATTGGAGGAAAGCTGTAAACATGATTCTTAAAGGATTTATGTCTCTCACTTAGTATAGTTATTAGTTTATAAAGCACTAGATAAACTATCCATTAAAAAAGATCATGATCATGCACTTTAATTTATTACAATCAGTTTCATGGTTATTCATTATAGCTTTTTTTATGATCATATTATTAATGAATTAACAAGAATTCATGTTGGAAAACAAATAAACGGTCTTGTGTCTATATATTATCTATTACATGGTTAATCACTGATGTATATTCCATGTAATATTAAAAATCATGTGATAATAAAATATTTTTAAATTTATGTATAAAGTATAAATCCATCAATAAAATATTATGTCATTATATTCTTACATTACAATAGTTAGAATCGAACTGTAATTCAATGTGCTTGACCAGCTGATGATAGGTTGCTTTCAATTTCGTGGAATTATAACTTGAGGATTTTTGTTGAAATTACGTGGTTCACATCAAGGGCTGACTTCCAAAATATTACATGTTTTATCTTAGAGACAATGGTTGAGAAAATATATATTAATGATTTTATGATTGGGGAGTCCACTCAAAGGATCAAATAATAGCGAGTTAATGTGGTTGGCATTTAGAATACCTACTTAAAACAATTCATGATGTTTGGACAAGAAATGTGGGGGTAATAAAAATGGAAATATTGATCCTTTCCACTTGAATGACCATCCAATGGGATATTCTGAAGCCAATGGTCCAGGTTATTGGGTTTTGATAAAATAGTGGGAGGATATTATATAGATTAATTATTTACCAAAATTAATTTTATCTGATAAATTACTAAAATTATGTTCATCATATTTTTTTAAAAAGCATTAAAAATGTCATCAAACATATCATTGTGGTCCATACTCAAGAAAGAAAACCTTCTCACTGACACCAATTCCCAGGAGTCTAAAATGTGCCTACTGGTCATCCTTCACCATGAAAAGAATTTTTATGTGTGGAAGAACCAATACAACATTTACATGGAAATGAGGTGAGTGGTGAATAAAATTCTTTATACGAGAAAAATATGAATGATTCTATATATGTTAATTTATTCATGTTATCATCCATGTCCAATGATCTCTTGAAGAAACATTATAAAATGGATGATTATGGTAAGATTTATCACATTTAGGTTCTCTACCAAGAGAAGAGGAGATAAGAGTGGTAGGAGATCTCCAACACTTTGATCATGACCAAGCTTGGATAGTCTCTATCGGTAAGGCCGCATGTAGTATAGCTTATTGGAAACAATGACTGATTGGATATCATTGGTATTATATTCCCAGATGATTAGCATACTGATCTCATAATATTATCAGTACCCAAATCATTCTGTAATTTTATTGTGAATTATAATATGATAATTAACTAGAATAGTCTTTCAGAACATCATACCAATATTCATTAAGTGGATAATGACCTGGCTTCTAAAAAACTCACAATTCATATGGTGAATATGAGGGTGAAAGATAAGGAAAAGGGGCCTAATAAATATATAGAGATTAATGTCATAGAGAACCCTTCGATGAAGAATCAAAAATCCAATGAAAAGGAATGGGAAAGGTGGAAGTATGTTTTTCATGTCGCAAGACAGCACCCTATAAGAGGAATTAGACACATATATAAGGGTATCCAATGGTGATGTCATTATTGAGTGAAATACTTCCATATATACACATTGGGTATTTGATACATTTTTTGGTTCTCGCATTTGTAATAATATTTAGGAACCAATTAAATTTCAAAAAAATAATTAGGATTGTTGCATCTACAAGATACCTATAGTGTGAGGTTGGCTTCTATTTTCATTTCTGACTATAACCTTTAATTTCCAATTGTAATGATTTTTGTTTTTCATGATTTCTACTATGTAACTACTATTACCAAAAAATAATTTCTATATCATGATTGATATTAATGGGTTTATTCGTTGTTGGGAAATAAATGTTTTTTTATTTTATATGGAAAGAATTTGTTATGATATAGAACATTTAAATTATGTTATGTATGTATTTAACTATGAAAACAATGTATTAGAAATTGAAAATGAATCATGTTCACACGACTCATATAACACCCAGATGTGGCATCCCCGTCTTGGACATGTAAATGATAAGTGTCTAAGAATGCATTGTCAATATGGTTATTAAAACTATTCTATAGTAGAAAGAGTTGATAGATGTCATTCTTGTTTACAAGGGAAAATGACCAAACCACCATTCGGTGAATAGGGTCTGAGGTCCATATATCTTCTTGGATTTTTACACACTAATGTATGTGGACCATTTCTAGTAGAATCTAGTGGTGAATATTCATACTTTATGACTTTTATTGATGAATTGGGTAGATATGGATTTTTTTACATACTGAGGTATATGTCTGAGTCCATTATCATATTTCTGGAATTCATGAATGAATTAGAGAATCAGATTAGTAAGAATATATAGAGGATTTTTCTAGATCATGTTGTAGAATATCTTAACCAAGAGTTCATCGAGTTTATTCGGCATTTTGGGATAATATCTCAACTAAATCGGCTATATACAACATATCAGAATGGTGTTAGTGAAAGAAGAAACCATACCTTACTGGACATGGTTAGTTTGATAGTGATTCATGAATATTTTCTATTATCCTTTTTGGGATATGCATTAAAAACTATGGAACACATAAAAAACGGATTACCAACAAAAGTGGAAAAACAAATTCCATTCGGAATTTGAAGTTTAAAGAAATACGTTTTGTCATATAAACATATATCGGGATGTGAGAAATTTGTTTTGTAATTATCAGGAAACAAACTAGCACCTGAGACATGAAGTGTGTCGTTATTGGGTATCCTATGAAAACAAAGGGCCACAAACTTAACAACCCCTAAGACTAAATGAATGTCACCAGAAAATTCGTCTTTCATTACAGGGGGCACATCCTCAAAAAGGATAGTAGGAGCAAGATTGACTAAGATGAAGTTGATGCTCGTGATACACATTAGTTGGTATAGGAACAAGTTCAATCAGTCCTCATAGAAGAAGTAGTTCCTGAAACACAAGTACTAAATAGTAGTGAAAGACATGTAAGAGAACGTGATAGATATTGCTTTCTAGTCACCAAGGATAGTGACTAATTATTGTTGGAAAATTATGAACCCTTATCCTACATGGAGGAAGTAGAGAGCTCAGATCCTCTAATATGCTAGATGATATGAATTCTGAGATGGATTCCAGGTATCATAACCATGTTTGGGTCCTGATCGAGGATCCTGTTGATGTAATGTCTATTGGTTGTAAATGGGTATTCAATACGAAATTTTACGTGGAATATAATGTTTGTACCTATAAAGAATGGCTAGTGGATAAAGTTATCAAAAAACGTCATGTAATTGATTTTTATGAATCATCTTCTATAGTTTCCATTTTTAAATACATCAGAATCAAACTTACTATATCTTCTTACCTTGACTATACGATTTGGAAGATGGATGTAAAAAATTCCATTAATTAATAAGAAACCTTAAGAAGATGTCAATATGACACTACGAGAAGGTTTTTTGACACCATTTGATGCCTAAATGGGTTTCAAGTAGAAAAGATCCATTTATGGATTGAATCCAGAATCCATGTCATGGATCATTAGATTTAATGAAGAAGTAATTTAATATATATTCATTATAAAATAATGTGAGCCATGTGTTTACAATTTTTTTTGTGGGAATCTGGTTTTTATCCTAGTATTACATGTTGAATTTTTTTTAAATATTTCAAATGACACACTAGTCTTAAAATCAGTTATGGACTAGTTGAAAAACGTTATTCTCCAAGATTGACTTAGGTGAAATAGCCTACATTGTGGGGATCAAGATCATTAGTGATAGATCTAAGAGGCTTCCTGGACTATGTCATTGCATAAATATGATGACCAGATACTTAAGATATTTAGTAGGGAACAATACAAGATGGGATTGGTTCCAGTGTCCCATGGATTATATATTTCTAAGAGAAGAGTCCCGTAACACAACAAGAGAATGATAGAATAAGAAAGATACCATATACTTCAGTGATAGGATCAATCATGTATGCCATGTTATATACTATACGTGATGTTTCTATTGCATTGAGCATGGTAAGAAATTATCATGATGATCTAGGAGAACAAAATTGGACTACTATTAAGGTTGTCCTTTTGTATTAGAGAAAAAATAAGGATATGTTCATATTATATGGAGGATATGAGGACCTTGTCTACAAATGTTATTCTGATACTGGATCCCAAATATTTCAGAATGATCTAAAGTTTAAATTATGATATGTTTTCTATCTCAACGGTGGAGCTGTGAGCTGGAAGTGTTCTATGCAGCCAGTTGTCAATGATTCTCCAACGGAGTATGAATATATATCTTCTTCATATAAAACAAAGGAATCTTTTTGGATTCAGATTATTGTCCAAAAGTGTAAGGGTTTATTTTGAAGTAAACACCATGCCACATTGTATTGTGATAATAATATTGTGGTGGCTCTTGAAAAATATCCTAGGACACAACCACAGACAATGAACATGCTCTAATATTATCACCTCTTGAAGGAATTTCATTATAGATGTGAAGTTGAAGTGAGAAGGGTATCCATAGAAGAGAACATGGAGTTCCCCTTTACTAAAGGCCTATCTTAATTGAAGCATGAGTATCTTGTGATATTAAGTATACTGAATGTTGTAAGTAGTTGACTCTAGTGAAAATGCATGTATGTTGGAGTTGGTTCCCTTGAACCAAATTCTATGTACATTATTCTAACTTATATTAATTTCATTGAATAAAAATAAACTCCTAATCACATCATTATTGTTCTGCTTCAAAACATTGTATGTTATAATTTCCCTAAAGTAGCTATCGCACTAAAACTTCATATGATTTCCCTAATATGATGAGAACGTGGGAGAAAAATGACACTATTCATAGATATATGTTCGATGGTCGAATGATATCAATTGATGGACACAATTTATATAGGATATCTATGGTGGAGACTCATATTATGTTGAGGCACCTTTAAATATTATTCCCCCTATTGATATCCCATATGACATTATGAGGACGTGACCAGATAGTAAGAAATCCATCATTATAAGTTTCATTGGATATTTCTATTTATGAAATTTTGTATTGGTTCTTACACATTAAAATTATTATTAATGGATATCCCGAGTCACGCAATTTGATGTATTGATGAACTCCGTGACAAAAGATATTCATAGTGATGGTGAATATGTTTGGTGGATCACAAGTTATATTGCATTAATGAATAATGAGAGTAACAATTTATCCCTTATGTTCACTAACGGAACATAATATCCTTAAACCATTGATGGAAATGATATATCCTAAATAAATCCATAGACAATTGTGTTCTATAGGTATGTTCTAATTTCATAAAGTCAAAGAAAGAGATATGAAGAATTTAGGTTGATGGCTCTAGAAAGGAACTATATCGATTAGATATATTGAGATTAATAGATTATGTATCGCAATAAATGTGGGTATGATGTGACATATCATTTTGGTATTAACTTCTTTTCAATGGGTTTCTTAACATGATTGTAGATGCCAAACATAGATTTTATACTAATCTACCTAATTCCATTTAGAAATAATCCTAGATGGTTACACACAAAGTGTATCAAGTATCTTAGTTATATATCTTATATTTTAACAAGTTTGATAAATATTATTCCAAATAATGGATAAATAATAATTCATGTATGCATGACCCCATTTTTTTAATCGATAGTTATTCGAGAAAATATATTGTGGGTGTGATAAATAATAAATATTTAGTAGGATTGACCAACCAATTTTAAGGATCTAATGAGAAAATCCTATTATTTAATATTATTTGATTAAAAATTATTTATTTATAACTCTTATGTTAAGAAAATGTCATGAAGTAATAATATAGAAGTTATTATCTAAAATGGGGGTTTCTAAAGGATTAATGAAACAATTAAATGCAATTTTAAAAATTATTTAATTATTACCATAGAGAAATAAATGTCAAGATGTATTATTCTCTAATTTTCCAAGCGATGTTAATTGTGTGGTGCACCACATTTTGAAGAAAACCTCTCAAGATTAGAGAGTTAATTCATTTCCAAGAACTCTCTTAAGAATAAGAGTGATCCTCCTCCACTAGATCATGGATAATTTTGTGTTATATGTCATAATGGTGATCGAAGGTGGATGATAAAAGTGTAAGGATCTTCTATTCTACCACCCTGAGACTCCTTCAACAGAGTTCAAAGATTCATGGAACCCTTGTGGATCTCCACTATAGGAGATATAACGTTGATATCTACAATGCAATGATGATTCACTAATTATTTGTATCTAGACACCTTAATGAAGAATAAATAATCCATGGATGTAATTTTTATTTAATTAAATAAATTTTAAACAATATATTTTGATCCACTATCTTGGTTTTAGGTTTATATTCTGTTGTATTGATTATTTTATTCAATTCCAAGGATCACATCACTCATCATCACATAGAACCAAGATTTTTTTATTGAAAATGGGAAAAAAGGGAATCAATCCTCTCGTGCTTCTGTATCTCCAAGAACATACCCATATTTTGAATCATTATGTCCAAATTATGTAAATGGAATTTTTTTATTTATGGGAATTAGGAATAATATTTTTAGTACTGTTTATTAATAGGGATAAAATTCCAGTCATGTAATTAAGGGTAAATATAATATTATAAAATTATCATAACACATTTCCATGTATGATTGGATCCCTAGTTTTGGACAGAAATTGACCTTGGGTCTAAATGATACGATTTGGAATCCATTTGGAGAGATTAGGAAATTTAATATATATTATTTAAATAAAAGTTCAATAATCCTTATTAGAATTTTAATAAAATTATAAATAATAAAATAATGTTATATTTAATTTAAATTAAATTATAAATAAACATTTTAAATGTAAATTTTTTTCTTTATCATTATAATTTGTTTAATTTTTTATGAAGTAATTAATTACCATAATATATTTTATATTGATTATGTAAAAATTATTTAATTTATGAATAATCAATAAAATAATTTTTGGAAACCCAAATGTGTGAATACGAACAATATTCAAGGGGAACACCAATTATAATGGGGATTCTTCGCGAGTCACCTTCACCGAGCCCTTCTACATTGCATCTAGAACAAAGCACCTCTGCACTGTGGCCGACGAAATGCCAGGGACCCCTCTACAATCAGTTTAGACTAAAGAGGCAGAAACCTCTGTGGATACAACACAATTTCTGGAAAGCTTCGCACCGAGGAGGGAACATAATTTCCTCAGTGATCTCTTGGAAATTGATAAAGGAATCTTCAAGAGATTCAAAGGGAATTAAGGAGGCCTTTACGTTGAGGAGGGGATCAACTCCACGGTTACAAACATATTGCCACAATCCTCTTATGAGGAAAAGGATTTAGTTGCTTTACAACATTCTATTAGCACTTCACACTATCTCGCGTATATAAAACCCAGGATCCCCTCAGACCCAAATAATAGACACCCCGATGTTTCTACTTCTCATATTTCAAGGTGCGAAGCACCCTCTAATCTGCAAAGAATTGAGAAAAATGATCTCTTAATGGTATTTGGGCACTGAGAAATACCTTTCCTTAAGCTCAAATACAGCCCCTCTTCATGCAGCGATAACCTTTTTAAATGCCATTGGTTGTCACAATGGAAGGATCTCCCTAAGTGATTTCGAGTCATCAAAATGCACACATGATTTGCGAAGTACCTTCCATGCAAATGGGGATCCCATACTATGCAAGGATTAGTATGTTTAGAGATTTATATATCTTCGCATTACATCAATTTGTATGGCACGCAAGCTCCATGAAGTCCTACTCCACGATTTCACTTACACTTAGTGATGCACACTTTATATGTATGTATATTTAATGCCTAGGCTAGGACACTCCACTTCGCGAAGAATAACCCTAGGTAGAGTCTCTCCACTTTTTGTATCACTAGATATTCATAATGTCTTTTCCTATGAACACCTTTTCCTTACAAATTCCACTTTCATACGGCCCTCCAGGTTTCTACAAAGTGATTTCAAGGTCCCCGGGGAAGTTCTTCGTATTGCGTTTCTTAGCCTCGTGTGTCTTATTGTAGGCATGCTAATGGATATTTTTTTATATCAAATACATGAAAATGTGATCTCCTAAACATATCACTCCACAATCCTATCTCCACATATATTTGCTAATTCCATCCTTCACCAAGTGTGCGTGGGTATCTGTTATGTAATTCTAATGGGAGAGGAGTGCATCCTAATCGTCCGAGATGCATGATGTTAAACATCCAGGAACCATCATCCTCATCAAAAGACATTAAAATATAGCCTCTCCCCTAGTAAAATACAACGAGCACCCTCCTAATACATTTTACATTCTCCCTGCTCACCACAAAAGTGAGATATTACTCAATTGGAATGGGATCCTCCTTTCGTGGAATGACATCTATCCATAGGGAAGGGTAACTATCTTTGTGTAAGACACTAGCCTTTGTTGCGGGAGGTTGAATTCTGGCTCCACCTCTATACTATGATTCTCAAAGGATAAATGGGAGATGAGAATAGGTAACATCATTGCCTTGTCCCTCTCGCTTTGGGCTTTATCACCATCAGGCCTCTATCATGGAGTAAGTCTCAATATCAATCATTCTTGGCTTCTAGACAAGCGTAATCCCTTGATTCCTCTTTGGTCTACCAACCGCGCATAGTCCCCACTCCATTTCCCACAAAAACACTATTCATTATGTGATTTTCAGGTCTTTGCATCATCAAATTTCTCACACCAAGAATGAGTCCCATATACTAAGCGTAAGAATCGTCCATGGAATCCTCCTCGGGCATCCTTAGTGCGTAATCCCCATATTTTCATGCCAAACGACTTTGAATTTGATCCTTTCCCTCTCCAAAAAAAGGAGTGTAGGAAGCCTCTATGAGGATCAAGTCCATCACATATCATTCAAGACATCTTCATGTTGGTTCACCCCCATCCCTCACGATGTTAATATGTATACCCATTTTCCTCCTATAAGAAACTAAACAACAATAATACAAACTATGAGGGTTTGGATCCCTGTTTACACAGGGTACATTGGAAGCCTCCATATGGTTCAATCCCAATATATGGTAAGATGTTGTATACCCCATTGTTGAGATCCAACTCTATGGTCTACCCATGGGTATTAGATAAATCTTGGGATGTTAACCACACGTAAGCCCCAACATCATCTTTGGGTCGTTGTTCCTCACCCGCACCCTGATCCAATGCCTCACCCATTCAAACTATGTGGGATTTTATCCAAGTCTTATAGGTTGGGTATATAGGTAGCCTCCTAGAGATTCAACCCCAAACACATGTAAAATTTAGTGTCCCCTTTGTTGGGACCCTCATCCACGATTCATCCCTTAGTAGGATCAGAGAAACTCTCGAGTTTCTACCCCCGCATGACTTGGGTAGGACTTTTGGTAACTGACCTCCATGAACAACCTAATTCCATCCCCCATCCTGAACTATATGAACTATGATTCCCTACCACGGTGATATGTAGAAATCCTTATTAAGGATCAGGTCTATAACTCATGTATAATAGTGGTCTCTCCTTGGGCATTTTTCTTTTTTGAAAGGTCATGCTCCAACCCAGAGTTTCTACTTCCTCTGGAAACCATCCATGCGTCCATTGTCACAAGCCTCCTCCTCAGGTGTCCCCTCGACCCACAGAACTATGTGGACTTTCATTTCCTACCACGATGATATATAAGAAGCCTCTATGAGATTGAATCCCAAGGCTACCATAACATTCAATACAGTTCCATATCAATTTTCATCCACTACCCTCAACTCTCCATCATCCATCATGATTCATACTTGGGCCGCCACAACCTGGTGAAACCATACCAACCACCCAGGATGATAACCATTTGTATGTCCTGAATAATCCATAACCATCCAACCATGAGTGTCCCTCTACCATCTTCCTCCACCTAGAGAACCCTTCTGATTATTCTGGTATGGGGATGTGCCCCATCAATTTGGTGAAAGATAGCTACGGAGGGACCATTATATTGATATTTACTTTCTCCCAATAATTCATTAGATGTGGGGTACCCTGAGTTTTCACGATTTCCTCCAGCTCAGTGATGTACTCCTCTCCTTCCGCCTGAGATATTTTAATGTTGGGGATTTTGAAACCAATCCCTGAAAAATCCATCCCACGATAGTTTATATGGTGCCACGTCATGGGATAATTTTGGAATTTTTTGTTAACATCCATGATGTCCCAAGTATCTTGGAAAACACCATCCTCATGGATATCTATATGGCATAGACACATCCCAAAATCGTTAGTGGGAATCTTATGGAACCCCCTAGATGTCCTCCCTTCGAACTGACTCTTTACCTCTGATACCATCAGTCCTACCTCTGTCTCTGTCCACTCAATCAGTAAAGGTATCACTACTACTACCACCCCTCCACCATGAGATTCTCTTTACACCTTTTGGTCCCGGCCTTGAGGAATAATATGTACTCCTTCACTAGCATAGATGGTCTATCGGTTAAACATCTCCCATGGGTAGGGTGCCCCCCAACTCTTGGAAAACTCCTTCACTAGACCAAAGAAAGTTGTGGGTGGAGGAAAATCATTTCCCATCATCCCATTATCATGTGTCTACATGAGACACATATGCCACCTCATTCATGGATGTTCCTTATGGAATACTCAAAGATAGACCCATGGTGTGAGCCTCTACATGCACTAGAAATGCCTCGCAATGCGTTGCGGGGTGTACTTCTAACTGAGAGGCACGTGGTCATCCCACGCCACTGTTACTCCATCCTGAAATGCCATGAGGAAAGTCCAATGCTCCTCCTTTCACTTTCCATCATCCATGAACGTGCATGTTGGTAATGGGAATGGATTGAAGATGAACTCATCTGCCTTCCAAACTTGGTTCAGCACAAGCGGCAGGGTCATCTTGGTTGGGAAACTCCCACCTCATTCTTAATTTACATCCAAAAGACTATCCCAAGAAGAGAAATGGGTGTATGATGTTCATTGGAAACCATATGAGATTATATCCACTAATTTAGAAGATGGAGTGGCCCACACACTCTACGTGGCTTCATCACTTCAATGATAATCCATAATACATTGTATATCTTAGCCAGCACCGGGATCTCTAGATTGATCCATTTCCCCATCGCCAACATGGATGTCATGATAAATGTGCTTATTTATTTTCACATTTTTTGTATCACGAACCAGAAGAATCCAATGTCAAATTACAACAGAGATTAATGTAACCAACCTAACCACCAGTTTCTGCTCAGTGCTGACACTGAACCCCATGTCATCCACTGGTCGTCCTCCAAGAGTAACCTGTATGATTGATCTTTGCTACACTATTACCCCTTTATGAAATTTTGAGGACTCATTGGAAACGTCCAATGTAAAGGACAATTTAGGAACTGCCTAAACCACAACCTAAAGTAGACATCCCTCACTGGAAACATTTCCCCTCCTGGCACAAGGTCCATCAATACATTTTCCAGCAGTGGCATCTGCTCAGGGTCTCCCCATGTATTCACAACATGGAGGAACTCGTCCTACATCGTTCTAATACTGGAATCCATGATATTTTATGATGGTCACATAGTCTTATAGTACCCCCCCTAATGGTGAAGATGAAAAGTTTTGGTCTGTGACGACCACCTTCTTAATAACTCATTCATTAGTTTATTAAACTAGAAGATACAGAATTGGGAGGCCTAAACCACCTCATATAGGTCCACTTGACTCAGCTCTGCCCATAACTCCTCACAGGTGGTATAGACCAAATAATCCCATGCCCAGTCATCTGTGAAATTACGTCCCTGGTAGAGATATCACTCATCAGTCCACCCCTTCTCTGGGTTCCTCAATATCACCTTCAATTTGGTTTGATACATTTGGGGAGATACCTATGGCTACAATTCCATACCATCAAAATAGTAAATTTTCATATACAAGTAGTCGACATTGAAAGGTGTATGATCTTCCCTAGTATGACCATCAGACACCCTAAACCACTAGCACTGGCGTGGTGTACTCCTAAACCAATAGGTTGGCTCGTCCATGCTTACTTCCGGAATTAGAACATCATCTTATAGACCAAATCCATATAGATACATTATTTTTCACATGGGTTCGTTTTTCTACCTATTCGACAACAAATCCACCAGGGATTTGTGGTCTGAATGGCTCCATAGACATGACATGATGATGATGTTATCCTCCATTTATACCCTGCAGGAAACATCTGCATCATCCCCCTGGAAGCTCCATGGTGATCCATTCCTTCTAAAAACATTATATTTTTCTTGTTCTGGGTCACAGAGCATGATCATAGATCTCGATTAGAGAGATCAATAACATTGACATGTCACATAGCCCTACCATAGACCTACAAGGCACCTACATAAGAGTGCATGATTAAAGGGTCTGAAGACTCATTGTGTACCATAGATCATAGAGAGATCTATTTGGAAAAATCAGTTGTAGACCCTATAAAGAATCATGAATCGAGATCCCAAGCACAAAAATGAAGAGATATGTAAGGGAAAAATAGGGCTCATCCTCCCCTATTTATAGGCAATGAACTCTCAGCTTCGCGGCATGCCCGGACGTGGCGAGCATCATAGAGTTCTCAACTTGCGCATATTTTATGCACATTGTGACCGTAATTCGCCATCTTTATTTTCTATTTTCAAAAATAATTGGGTGATCTACCTTCATAATTTAACCCTTCTTCTCTTTGACTCCAAATCTCGGGGGGGGGGGGGGGGGCATTTGTTGGTGCCCAAATGTGTGTATAGGAAAAATAGAAAATGGGAACACCAATGCCAATGGGTATTCTTCATAAAGCACCATGTCAGTGCCATTCAGCACCATAGGAACGGCAAAGCCCCTCAGAATGGCAGCCCCCCCCCCCTCTGCGATTGAAATAGAGTAAAGAGGTGGATGAATCTGCAGTTACAACACATTTGACCGAAATTTTCGCATTTTAAAGGGAAAATGATCACCTTTGTGATTCCATGTAAATTGATAGATGCATCCGAGAGAACTACTAAGGGAATTTAGGAGGCCTCTACACTTATTAAGGGATGGCAGTCAACTTTGCAGTTATGACCAACATGATGCAACAAGATTTTGTGGAAATAGTGTCCATGGCTTTGAGACTCACTTTCAATGCTTCACGTAACCTCTCCCCTATAAATACAAAGCAACCCTCATACCCAAATGGTTAATTCCCTGAACTTTTTCTTTATCAGTACTCAAACCATGATGCACCCTCAACTCTATGAAAAATTGATAAAAATGATCTCAGGAAAGAATTTGTGCACTGCGAAATACATTTCTTTTAGCTCAAATACATCCTCTCATCAAGGAGGTATTCCCTTAGTGAATCCCATGAGCCATCCTAAAGTAAGGTTCTCTCTAAGGGATCTTGGTTCATCAAAATGCTCTCATGCTTTGTGAAGTACAATCCAACAACATGTGGAAAAAATGCCAAGTCAATATCATTGTGCTTTACGATATAAATTGCTTTGTTGTTCCACGTATTTCAGGGCACCTTTTCACTACGATGTCCTACTCCGCGAAAAAAATTACAATTTGTGAGGAACCCTTTATATGCATGTATACATCATGACTAGGCTTGGACACTCCAATTCACTAAGAATTATCCCTTGTGGAGTCTCTCCACTTTGTGGAGCACTAGGGCTTCACAATTTCCTTTCCATTGAACCCCTTTGCATCACAAATCCCTCACCCATATGGCCCTCTAGGTTTGTATGATGTGATTTCAAGGTACCTTGGGTGGTGCTTCATATTTTTTTGCTTAGAGTTATAATTCTTTGTATAGGAATGAAAATGAATATTTCACCTTCGCATGGAGATGATAATCTGAGACACTAAACAGATCACACCACATCCCCTTATTCACACAAAATTTCTGATGCCTTCCAATCCCCTAGTGTGGGTGGGTATCAGTTATGTATTTCCCATGGGTGAGGAGTGCATACTCATCTTCAACGCTCTAAGATGTCAAACATCCATGAACCATCTTCCCCAGCACATGACTTTAAATTTTTTCCTTGCACTGTGAAAAATACATAGGGTGAATGATATAGACATTTTCCATGCCCACTGGTCTCCACGAGAGTGATATTTTCCTCACATGGAATCAGATCCCCCTTGCATGGAACGACATCTATCTGTGGGGAAGGGAAACCATCTTGGAATGTGCCCATAGCCTTTCTTGTTGAAGGTTTCACCCTTTCTCCTCCACTCATCTTTCATGCACAAAGGCTTGTAGAGACATGGGAATAGGGAACATTGTTACCCTAGCCCTCTCCCTTTGGTATTTATCACCATCAAGCTTCTATCGTAGATTATGTACCAATATCGAAATCTATGGGCCTCTATCCAAACATAAGCCCCTCTTTATTCATTGGGCGACAAACCATGTGTACTCCCTACTCTATTCCTCATGGATGCACCTTTCATGATGTAAAATTTAGGTCTTTGCTACCTCTTATTTCCCAAACCATGAATTACTTACATCAGCTTAGAATAAACATCGACCATCACATTCTCCTTAGGGTTCCTTAGTGCATAATCCTCACCATTGAGAACATAACTATGTGGACCTTAATCCTTGTTCTCTCTAGGAAAGGTATGTAGGAAGCATCCCTGAGGTTCAAGAGCATCACCTATCAGTCTAGAAAAATTCTTGTCGGTCCTCCCCCATCACGCATGACGTTATATTTTATTCCCATCTTCATCCTGCATGAAAATAAACTGCATATATACGAACTATGTGGGTTTTGATCCCTTTCTACACATGGTATATAAGAATCATCCTCGAGGATTAATTCCTATATACTGTAATTTGTTGTGTGATCCTTCATTCTGATCCAACTCTCTTGTCTTCACCCTGGGTGTTAGATCAATCTCGAGCTACTAACCACCCATAATACCCAGCATCATCTTCAGGTCGATTTCCTCTGTACACACTCCAATCCAATGCCTCAACCATTCGAACTACAAAGGGTTTGATCCCTATATCCTAGGAAATGTATATAGTAAGCCTCTATGAGGTTCAACTCCAAACACTGTTAAACTATGGTGTCCCCTTTTCTGGGACCCACATATTTGGTTTATCCCATATTAGTGTTAGACCAACACTTGGGCCACTAACTACGTCTGACCCTAGCCTGTCGTCAGTTTATTTTCCTTGGCCATACCCCGATTCCATTCTCCCATCAAGAACTACATGGAATTTGATTCCCTACAATGACAACATGTAGTAAGCCTCCATGTGGTTCAAGACCATCTATCATGTCTCATTTTGGACTCCCCCTTGAGCCTTTGGAATTTTGGATTGTTCATTCCCCAACTCGGAATTTCTACTTATTTCAAGTCCCATCCATGAATCCATTCCCACGGGCCACCTCTTTAGGTGTTCCACTACCACCACCCAACTACGCAGACTTTGAGTCCTTCCCACGAGGATATGTAGAAAACCACTATGAGGTTCAAGCCCAAGGCTCTCATCAATTTCACAAAGGTCCCATATCATTCATCATCTACTACTCTCAACTCTCCATCATCCAACTTGATTCGTACCTGGGCCGCCACATCCCAGTGAAATCATGCCATCCACCCGGGCATCTATCCAGGGACAAGCCCCACATAATCCATTAACATCCCACCTAGAGTGTTCATCCTATGGTGGTCCACTATTCAGGATTAAGCGACATCATTTCCATGGGTCGTTGTTGTTTTTGATGACCCCAATTCATCACCCCTTTGAATTATGTGGGTTTTGATCCCTAATTTCTGTACAGGTTACCTATGAAACCTTCCTGAGTTTCAATCCCAGCCAATGGTAAACCATATAATCCCCTGTTGTTAGGACCCAATAATCTCTAGATCCTCCCTCATTGGATGTATTGATCTACCCATCAAGTAAGATTCTCGCATTCTCCTTCTTGGGGATGTACCCATCTGATCCACTCATATCAATTATGTGATCAGTCTGATCCATATCCGGTAGACGTTAAACTAGCAGCATAACCTATGTCAAACATGGTAATATAAGGAAAACCTTAGGGAAAGGAAAATGGAATATAATTCTCCACACATGATGTGGGATTCCTTGGGATTTGGCACCCTCAAGATGCCATATCTTAAGAGAAAGACACCCAGACACATCATCGTTTTAGCATCATGACACCCAAGTGATGTTCAATATGACTACTCCCCCAATCAAAGGTTGTTTCCTTGACCTAACCCATCAGAATGTCATGATAGAAGTAGTGTAATTAACTTGCCTCCACATGGATATGTAACCATGAATAGTTTCATGAATGTTGTTGAAATATTTAAGGGAGACCCAGACTAAGAAACTAATTTTGAGGAGGAATCCACGGAAGGAGGAACTAACATCCCATTATCCCGTTTTGATCAAGGAAAAAAATTAAATGAACAAGTAACATATGCTATCTTCCATTGGACACCAGGAATGAGTGGAAAAAGTCAGTGCATCCATGACAAATGGATGCATGCCACAACGAATGCATGAGAAATATAATTTTTATTAAATTGATAATAACCATTAAAAGAGATAAAAACATGACCAAATCTTATTGGATGATTATATATTGACCATAATCATTCATGTTTCGAGTTATTGACTATTTGAGCCTTATATAATAGATTATAACACTTATATTATTTTATTTAATGTGATGTTAAACATTTCACATTCTTATTTTAATAAGTATGACATTTTTCATGTATGATTTTCCCAGAGATGTATTATACTATAAGTAGACTTATGAAATCTATAGGAATTATCATGATTTAGTTTTTTTTTGAGTTTTTACCCAAAAAATATGTATATTAAATAATTAAACGAAATAGTTGTAGTTATTATTTTATTAATAGAAATATAAAATTATTGATAAAAATAATAAAATAAATATTTATCGGATAATGAATATATCATAAATATTATCTAGATCCCCTTGACCCCATAGAGAAATACTATGATATTTTATTCGGAGTTAAAATCATTTCTTGATATTTTTCAAAATACATTAATTGAATATTTTCAAAAGGAACCTATTGCTATTTTGAAAAAATAATGATATTTTAATTATTTAAAAATCATAAAATATTTTAAAATATATATAATAATTATGGTTTACTCTAAAATGTTATATATTGTTCATTTATGGCCTAATTTTTTTCATATAGTTAAAAATTTTACTATTTCAATATGTAACAACTTTTTACCTTATATAAAATTAAAAGGGAATAATTAAGGGTAAACGATATGATAAGGGTTAAAATAAAATCAAAACAAGTTTAAACATAATTTTTTAAAGATATTAAATCGTTATCTCATCTAATAATCTAAATAAGTACATTTATTTGGTTTTTTGATCTGTTTTTACTTTACTATTAATTAATATTTTTTAGAGTTCCAATGTACCCCTCACCTAAATTATATATCAAAACATCCTCCCTCACTAATTAACTTTAATAAGTTCTTTCAGGCTCATCCACCCCATTCTCATTTCCCTTCTCATCATCCCTAGTTACATTCTAGAGGTTCTTATCTTCTGAAAAGACCAACTAAAGTTCATATAGCATGAGGTTAACAGGGAGATGCTCAATGAAGAAGAGGTTCAAATACATACAAAGACTATGATACCTAAGGTAAGAGATTATTTTTTAGCACTTTTTTTCTGTGGGATATATTCTTTTATACACAACCTATTTCTTTTGAGTTGTGTTCATTCTTCCCATAAATGTTTTCATGAATCTTATTATGAAGGATATGATATATATATATATATATATATATATATATATAATTTTAATTATTTTATGATGCATATGATAGGACTAATTATAAATTGGTAAGTGAATATTTTGTCCCACATTTATTTCAATGGGACATATGACTTATACATCACCTATTTATTTTGAGTTTTGTATATGATACACATGAATGATTTTATTATTCTTAAAATAGATGTTATGATATGCATATTAGTTTCTTTATTTTATGAGGCATAAGATTCAACGGATTTTAAATGGTTAGGAATAATTTCTCAATATCATTTTTATCTGAGAAATGATTATATGTAAGTATTTATTTGGTTATATTTATCATCCATTTCCATTGTTCTAATATATTCAATCCAAAATAGTCATTCTATTCTTCATAAATTGTTTACTGTCAACTTTAACCATTAGTGAAATTTTATTCAATTTTGTGAAATGAAATTTTTTCATTATAGATATGATTTAATTTTTAACTTTTCCAGAAAATGTTTCAGAAGAATATATTTTAATCTTATATTCCATTTAAATATTTTTACTCTTCAAAGATGCATTATTATATTGAATCCACACTTATGGGTTCGATGAAATATTATAGGAATAAAATTTATTCGGGAGTAAAAATTAAAAAACCTAAAATATCATGATAATATAAAAATTCATAATATAACATGTCAAAGGGATGTATATACATCTTATTGGATAATACATGTATATAACAACAAGATCTCCTGCAATGAAATGATATTGTGACAAAGCCCCTTACCTTGAGTGTGAATCGTCTCTGTTGGCGCCAAAAATCCGGCCCGAAAGGAAGGAACGAAAAAGAGAGCCGGCGCGCTGCCTCGCGAAGCACAGCCGCGAAGCACAGCCGCGAAACGTCCCAAACCTTGGCGGCCCCGCGAAGCTCCGGAGGCGGTGATCCTCCGCGAGCGCGTTTGACGTTCGCGAGCCGCCGCGAAGCACCGGAGGCGGTGATCCTCCGTGAATCCGTGTGACGTTCGCGAGCCGCGGCAAAGCTCCGGAGGCGGTGATCCTCCGCGAGCCCGTTTGACGTTCGCGAGCCGCCGCGAAGCCCCGGAGGCGGCGCGCGAGCCCTGCTTCGCGGCGCCCCTTCCCTATAAATACTCGACTCCCCCTGAGTCCACGGGAGGGAAAATCCGACCTTTCGGCTTCTCCTCTCCTGAATCGTGAAGAAAGCTTTGCCCCGGGAATCATGAGCTCCGCGAGGTATTTCTACTTCGCGAGACGACTCTGATTTGTTTCGTTCTGAGCCCCTCTTCCGAGAGGGATGCCCTTCGCGAAGCCCAAGGGCGTTCTCAAAGGAAGGGGATTCCCAAGGGAACCCGGGCAGCCGCGGAGCACTCGTGCTTCGCGAAACACCCAACCCATGCTAGTAATCCCTATGCCAAGGCATGATAACTATGCATCGCGAAGCACATTGCTTGGCAGGACCCTGCTTCGCGAACCACTCCTTCTTCGCGAGGCAGTGCTCCGCGAACACTGTTCCACTTCGCGAAGCACCACCCACTCCCACCTATGCCCCATGCTAAGGCCAAGGCACCCCACTTCGCAAAGCACACTCCTCTGCTTAGCGATTCCTCCTTCCGTGCGACCCTCCAGGTTTGCACGATGTGATTTCAAAGTCCCATGGACAACACCTCCCGTAGCGTTGCTTCGCCCAATGCTCCTTCGCATAGGCACGCTAACGGCTATTGCTTCTTCGCATAGCCACGCTAACGTGGACCCCTCGATGGTTCCTCCCTCGACCCCCCTTTACCATGGCCTTACTGGTACCTTCCCTTCCCCAAGGACCAGAGGGTACCGGTTATGTAAGCCCTAGGGGTGTGGAGTGAACCCACCTCGTCCGAGCTGCAGGACGTTAAACTTCCAAGCACCACGTCCTCAACACATGACGTTAAACTGTGACCCAACCTCGTTTCCCTCACAAAGGGTCCCCCCAACTCGAACATTTTTTACACCACTCGTCTCCACGGGAATGGAACTCTTCCGCACATGGAATGAGATCCTCCTTGTCGGAGTGGTGTATGTTCGCAGGGGAAGGGTCGCCTCAGAGCGTAAATCCCTAACCTATGGTACGGATGATTGCACCCGTGCATCTCGGTACTTCCCCACTACCAAGGTCAGTGGAGGACGTGATAGGGAACGAGGCACCTCCCATCGTCGGACCAAGGTCCATCTATCCCGCGCTTTGTCGCACCATGGGCCTCCATCCTGGAGTAAGTCCCAACACCATGGGCCGCCCAACGCGTAAGCCCCTCTTCGCTTCTCACGGACGCACCCTTCGCGACGTGATCGTCAGGTCCTTGCAACCTCTTGTTTCTCACACCGAGCATGACTCACGTGGGCTTAGAGTGAGCACCGACACTGACAAACCCCATCTGAACTACGAGGTCTTTGATCCATGTCAAGGCATGGTACGTAGGAAGCCTCCATGAGGTTCAAGCCCACCCGTCTTTCACGTCGGGTTTCACCCCTGTCCAGCACGACGTTAAACTGCACCCCGGTCCAGTGGTAAGCCATTGCGACCCACCATATGAACTACGAGGTCTTTGATCCATGTCAAGGCATGGTACGTAGGAAGCCTCCATGAGGTTCAAGCCCACCATCAGTGGACCATGGTCTACTTTCATCTGAACTACGAGGTCTTTGATCCATGTCAAGGCATGGTACGTAGGAAGCCTCCATGAGGTTCAAGCCCACCATCAGTGGACCAAGGTCTACTTTCATCTGAACTACGAGGTCTTTGATCCATGTCAAGGCATGGTACGTAGGAAGCCTCTATGAGGTTCAAGCCCACCTGTCTTTCACGTCGGGTTTCACCCCTGTCCAGCACGACGTTAAACTGCACCCCGGTCCAGTGGTAAGCCATTGCGACCCACCATATGAACTACGAGGTCTTTGATCCATGTCAAGGCATGGTACGTAGGAATCCTCCATGAGGTTCAAGCCCACCATCAGTGGACCAAGGTCTACTTTCATCTGAACTACGAGGTCTTTGATCCATGTCAAGGCATGGTACGTAGGAAGCCTCCATGAGGTTCAAGCCCACCATCAGTGGACCAAGGTCTACTTTCATCTGAACTACGAGGTCTTTGATCCATGTCAAGGCATGGTACGTAGGAACCCTCTATGAGGTTCAAGCCCACCCGTCTTTCATGTCGGGTTTCACCCCTGTCCAGCACGACGTTAAACTGCACCACGGTCCAGTGGTAAGCCATTGCGACCCACCATATGAACTACGAGGTCTTTGATCCATGTCAAGGCATGGTACGTAGGAAGCCTCCATGAGGTTCAATCCCACCATCAGTGGACCAAGGTCTACTTTCATCTGAACTACGAGGTTTTGATCCATGTCAAGGCATGGTACGTAGGAAGCCTCCATGAGGTTCAAGCCCACCATCAGTAGACCAAGGTCTACTTTCTTCTGAACTACGAGGTCTTTGATCCATGTCAAGGAATGGTACGTAGGAAGTCTCTATGGGGTTCAAGCCCACCCGTCTTTCACGTCGGGTTTCACCCATGTCCAGCACGACGTTAAATTGCACCCCGGTCCAGTGGTAAGCCATTGTGACCCACCATATGAACTACGAGGTCTTTGATCCATGTCAAGGCATGGTACGTAGGAAGCCTCCATGAGGTTCAAGCCCACCATCAGTGGACCAAGGTCTACTTTCATCTGAACTACGAGGTATTTGATCCATGTCAAGGCATGGTACGTAGGAAACCTCCACGAGGTTCAAGCCCACCCATCACCCAATTCACGTCGTGTTCTACCAACGTCCAGTATGACGTTAAACTACATCCCGGCCCAGCGGTAAGCCATTGTGACCATTTGAACTACGAGGTCTTTGATCCATGTCAAGGCATGGTACGTAGGAAGCCTCCACGAGGTTCAAGCCTACCCGTCGTTTATTCATGTCAGGGTTCATTATCATCCCGCATGACGTTAAACTGTATCATTTGAACTACGAGGACATTGATCCATGTCAAGGCATGGTACGTAGGAGTCCTCCCAGAGGTTCAAGCCCAACTCTCCTCGGACCAAGGTCCAGCTTCACGTCGGTTTACCGGCACCATCCTGAACTACACGGACTTTGATTCCCTGCCACGGGGATACGTAGGAAGCCTCTTCAAGGCTCAAGCCCGACTTCGCTGTCGCCCCCTGCGATGGTCCCATTCCATTCTCAACCGTCTCCGCAAGACGCTAAACTCGCGACCTACCTCGTGATAAACATGAGATGCCTGAGGAAAACCTCGGATGGAATGCCTTTGGCGTAACCGTCTCTGCTAGACGTTAATCTTGCAACATACCCTGTGTTGAACATGGGAAGCTGAGGAAAACCTCAGATACGTGTCTATGACATGTAATTCCCCGCGCTCGATGTGGGATGCCTCGGGTTTCCACGCCCTCGAGAAGCCTTGTGATCAAGGATAACAGACAGACATGCCAGGTACCCCAGCATCCAGACACGCTACTGATGCCTCAAACGTGATTACTCCCCTGACCGAAGGTTGCTGCCCTGACTGGACCCTTTGGAATGTCCCGACAGAAGCAGTGTAATTAACCGGCGTCCATGGAAACATGACATTGGGAAGAGTTTCACGAACTACGTATTAAATCTATAAGGGAGACCCGGACTAGGTGACGAGTTCTGAGGAGGAATCCACAAGAGGAAGAACCGACATCCAATCATCCCGTTTCGATCAAGGAGCAGACGTACCTGAATAAGGAACAAATGCCGCCCGCCTTTGGAAAGCGGGAATGCGGGGCAACAAAGCCGCGCGTCCCCCTCCCCCGCGGACGGATGCACACGCGCCCCGGCGAAAGCGTCGGAAACAGAAATGGTGAACCCGACGTGAAAGTCTTCTCCTCAGCATGGAGATTAGTAGCGTTCGAGACACCAGTAGATTGACGTGTCACCGGATTCAGATATCCGTTGCCTGGTCCCGCCAAGTAAATGGTGGGCCTGTCGTGGAACTCACCAGAAGTCAGGGTAGTAGAACGTGGGGCGCTCCGCTCCGCAGCGTGTTGGCGTGGATCCTTCTCACAGACATGGAGGATGGAAGAACGCTGGGGCACTGGCTGTCAATCCTTTTCCTCTCAGTACTGATGAGTTGATCCCTTCATTTTCCAGGAACCAGGTTGCTATTTCAGAGATGCGGTCACCATCCGCTCCTCGCCCGCGCAGGGGCAGGGGCAACACCACTACGGCCACTCCACATGGCGCCACTACCGCCACGACGGCTGCCACGTCACGGGATGCGGGACGTCCACGTCCCCTTTCCCCATCAGAGGTCATCCAACGAAGGGTGATCAACAGCCTCGTGCGCAGGTATGAGGAACAAGGGGTCATCCCGACCAGGGATATGGCCTGTTTGGACCTGGAGGCTTCCAGACCCCGCCGTCAACGCCGCCCTAACAGGCCGCGCAGGGAGCCCCCGCTCCCCACCTCAACATTCAACCGTTTCGGGAGCCTATCCCCAGAACGCCTTGACGACTCTTCGCCTTACGCCGAAGAGGCAGGCGCGGTCCGGCTCAGCCCGCTCAGTGCCCCGACCCAGGACCCCCAGGCGAGAGCTCCCGTCCGGCCACGTCAGCGCCGCCATCCGGCCCCGCAGGAAGAACAGGCAGACTATGTCTCTGCACCACCTGCACCGGCCCGCCTGACCCGACGTCAGCGCCGGGCCCGGGCTGAGGATGCTCGCCTATCCGCGTCCACATCGACAGCTATAGTGGCCCGAGCCACCGTCGACGTACATTATGAAGCCCCCGCCTACATTGAGCAGGGGCACCCCTTCGCCCAACCAAGATTGAGACCCCAGCCGCCCCATGGGCAGGCTGGGTTGACGCTCCGGGTTGCAGGCCCCAGTGATGATCGTCGCGAGCTAACCCGCGGTGATGCCACCCCGTACGGAGGTCCTCCCCGTACCACTACTCCACAGAGCGTGGGCCTTCCCCGCTCCGAGGTTCGTCATGGAGGCATGCCTCGTGCTGCCCCCATCCTGCAGGAAGACCCGCCCCGGGGCAGTGATGCTCAGTGCGGAAACACTTCCCGCGCCCGCTGTACAGGGTATGAAGTCCATTCTTCTGAGGGCACCGTCCATCCGGTCCTTCGACGTGGGGGCCCCCCCTACGTCCTCTCTGCGACTGGCGAAGATCCTTCTCGCCCCAGCAACTCAAGGAGTGAAGGTCAGCCTCGCTCCACTCGCATCGACCATGGAGGCCTTCCCCATGCTCCTGCCGGTTCCAACAGAGGCCCCGCCCACGTGGGTACTGTTCATGGAGGTCCTCCCCATGTACCCTTTGATATTTTCCCTGGTGCCCCCGGCACCCCGGCTGTCTCAAGTGGGGGCCCTCTCCGCCACGGCGCTAGCGCCGCCCCAGGGCTGCCTGATAGGGGTCAACCCTGTCCCGAAGAGCCACCCAGGGGCAGAAGAGCGGGTCATCGCCACCACAAGAAGAATCCTGGGAAGGCCCAGGGGGGATCAAACCTGCCCGCTTCTCTGATTCGGAAGCGGAATGCGATTCAGCGATGGAACCTTCTCCCAGCTCCTCCGTATCAAGGACTGGGGCAGGAACCAGACGCGCCAGCCTCGTTCTCCCGGAATTTGAGGTCCACCGGATTCCCTTCACTCTCCGCAGGTACATCCAGGAGGAAGAAATCCTGGGAATTCCGCAGGTTTCGACCGCGCAGTCACCGGCACCGTCACCCGAAGCGCCCTCTACCTCTACTCGGGATCACGAGGAGCTGTTTTGGGGGTCAACGGTGGTAGAGCCACGACATGACCGGACACAGGTAACGGCAATTCCCGTACCCAAAGTAGTGGCTGTTAGCCCGTCCTATCGTGACATTGTGGTCAGGTCACCTCGCTCTTCAGAGGAGGGCCCAGAGTACGGTGGTCAGTCTTCTCGCTCGCCGTATTCTCCACCGCCGAGTTTGCTATCCCAGAGGTCCGCCTCGGTACCGCTACCGGTCCCTCAGCCACCCCCGGTTGATGAGTGGGGAAATGTAGGGCCGAACCCCGAGGACGAACCCAGGAGCTTCTGGAGTATTCTTGCAGCAGACTACTTCCCAGAGAAGTTCTGGCCCACGGTGGCGCTAAATTTTCGCGTACCCGAGTCACTTACCCCTGAAGAAGTGGGATGCTTTTGTCGGACCCTGTGGGCGACGCACTTCCGCCTCCGTTGGGAACGGGTAGTGTACCCCAGGAGTCGAGAGCACTTCGAGGAGATTGGCAAACAGTGCCGCCTAATTGATGCAGCGGCGCTCCTTGCGGCCCAGCACCCCAAGTCGCCCGGTCACCAGAGTGCCCTCCAACGAAAATGCCTCCAGAGTTTCAAGGCACTCCGCAAGATCGTCAGGGAAGCCACCCCCCATGTGCAAGTCCGTGGTTGGGGACGCTATGCCGCTCTCCTCATCGACCCTATCCGACGACAACCTGATTCGCTATGCGACATTGAGGATATTCCCTCAAGAGGGGTCACAGTCCACATGGCCGACGTTGTGGATAAGGAAGATGAGCTTGAGTTCCTTGATGGGGACTTACCATCCGAGGGCGTACCGCCACTACTCGACCCATCAGGGAGAGTCACCCGTCAGCAAAGGAACCTGCTAGGCCTCCCCGTACCCACCGAGTCACTGGCACTCGGTCGAAGCACTGGCAAGGGTAAGGAGCATGTCGGGATAGTCAAGCACTCCGACCCGTCCGCCTCCGTGCAGAAAACGGACGAAGACCCTGAGAAGGCCACGTTGCGCCAGCAGCTTGCTGAGCAGAAGAGGCTGGTCGACGAACTCTTGGCTGAACGCGCCGCAGAGCGACGACCCGACTATGGTAATCCCAGGCCGGGGCAGCAGGGGCAGGAACAATTTCCCCCCGGTGAGATGCCTCCGGGCAACCCTGATCATGCTACTGCCGCGGACAGGGCGGAAGCCGGAACGTACGGCAAGAGGGCGCGATACGTCTCGCCAAACCCCCCTGAGCGACGGGGCAATCTGAAGAACCCAACCCGGGTTCCCCCAGTCGCCCAACAGGTTGTCCAACCAGTCAACCCGCGAGCAGCAGAAGCCGTCTACCGTGTTGAAGAACCTGGCAATGCGCTTGTGGTTAGGGACCCCCGTCAAGACAGGGACCCCCACCCGGAGGACCTTATTGCGGCACTCACAGCCCGCCTCGAGGCGTTGGAGACACGGCAGGTGGCGGTCCCACCGGATGGCAAGCCTTATCCCGCGTGGGTGGATGATATGCCCGCGCCTCCGGGTTTTGGGAACCCCACTTTCTCGCCTTTTAACGGGACAGGGGACCCACCCCAGCACTTGGCTCATTTCTCTTCCAGGTGTGGACCCATGCTGGGGAACCCGGCTCAGCAAGAAGCCTCTAAGATCCGATGTTTTGTATAGACGTTGGAAGGTCCGGCATTCGTCTGGTACAGCCAGCTCCCCATCGGATCAGTGACCGGTTGGGAGGATCTTCGCCGGCAGTTCTTGTACCAGTTCAGCTCCACCACGCGGAAGACCAGCATCGCGGACCTCTTTAAGTGCAAACAGAGGCCTGACGAGCGGGTTGCAGACTTCATCGCCCGGTGGAAAGGACTTACGTATTCTCTCGATATGCCGCTGACTAAAGAGAAATTACTGACGATGTGTGTGGGGAACGTAAAGACAGAGCTGGTACCCTCCTTGATTACCCAGAACTACCCTGGGGGGTTCAGAGACTTCTTGGATAAGGCCCAGCGCCTCGAGGAGGCCCTGCAACAGGCTAGTCAGGCACGTTTGCTACCCCCTATGATCCCAACCAGGAGGGCCGCCAGGGCTGAACCTACCGCGGTGGCTCAAATAGAATCCCCGAGGCAGCTGTAATTGTTACCGGTGGCTCCACCCCCACAACCCCGCAGAGGTCCTCCACCTCAAGCACAGGCTCCTGCCCAGCAGCGACTGCCTCAGAACCGACAGGTTCCCCCGCGCAACGCGCCACCGCCACCTAGGCGAGACAACCAGGCGCCGCCCCCTCGGCAGGCCCCTCCGGTCCCTCGACAGGACCAGGCCCCCAGGGCTCCTTACCAGGAAAGAAAGTACCATACCTATTCGTTTAACGAAAATCAGGTCCCTGTTTACTTCCGAAGTGCACTAGAGCAAGGGATCGTGCGTCTGCCTGAGTGCAGGAGGCCGGCAGAGGCGCATCTCACTGATCACCCCAACTACTGCCCTTATCATCGGATCCTGGGGCACACCCTCAAGCGATGCTATGTGTTTAAAGACTGGCTTCAGGACCAGGTCAAAAACAACATAGTCAAGTTGGGCCCAGCGCCAGCGCAGGTGGCAGGCATCTTCGCGGGATCGGAAATCGGCAGTGACAGCGAGGGTGAGTGGCAGCAGGTCCCTAGCCGCGGGTCCCAGAAATACGACAACTGGATGGCTCGAAAAACTGTCGTCCGTGCCCAGGGTATCATCCGGGCACGCCTGAAGAAGTCCTAACCTTAAGAAGAAGTAGTTTCCGCCTCAACATCGTCTTCACAGTCGTCCTCTGCCCAAAAAGGCAAGCAGCGGTGACGCAAGAAGAAGCAACGTGCACCGCCAGTGCCGTCGTCATCCCGCACTCTCGGCGACTTTATGCGTCCCGAAATGGGCATTCCCCCCAGAATCCGCCCAGCGGTGGATGACTCTTCGAGTGACGGTCAAGGGTACGCTTCGGTTAACACCGTGGAGCTGGTAAAGCCCTATATGACCCCCGACGAAGGGGAACCCCAGGCAGACCGCCCCAACGTTTCCAGCCGACGTCAACGTCAGCGGAATCGCAATCGCGCCGGTCACCGAGGTATGTCAGCAGGCACTTGTGACCAAGCCGTGCACGCTACCGAGACCAGGCAGCAGGCTCAGCGCAGATCTCAGCACGCGCAGACCCATCCAGCGCCCTTGGCTCTACCTCCACCGCCGTTCGTGTTGCTGGATCAGGGAAAGCCGCCTCGTTCGTATCACAGCCAGTCTCGCCCGGTGACGGGCCAGCCCCCGCTGTTCGATCTTAGCCCGGCGACTACTCTCCAGGCTTCTACTAGCAGGCAGCAGGATGTACCCAGTGCTAGCCGACCGCCAGTTCAACCGGCAGGACCCGCTATGCCTCCAAATGCCGAAAAACCCCCTGTAAGCAGAGGTTCGCGTTTGGCACGCAAGTATGATGTCCTAAAGCACCTAGCCGGCATTCCGGCGAGGCTTTCCATCCTTGAGGCCCTGTGCTTGTCATCCGAGATGCGCGAGGCACTTGCCGAGGCCCTAAGGAGCCCCCTCCAGTTCGAGACGGAAGTGGCAGCCGCGGAGGCCTTCCATACCGAGACGATTGAAAACGCCGAATGTCAGGCGGTTATCTCGTTCTCTGGTGAAGATGAAGACCCTCCTATACAGGGGCACATTCGCCCACTGTATATCACTAGCCACTTTAACGGTGTGGAAGTTCGTCGCTGCCTCGTTGACACGGGTTCCGGAATCAATCTAATTCCGACCCGGACGCTGCGAAAGCTGGGTTTGTCCGAAGGTGATTTGACTCCCTCTGACCTCAGGATTCAGGGGTATGACAGGACAGAGCAAACCCCGGTCGGCAAGATCCTTCTGAAGACCCAGTTCGGTGGCTTAATTGCCAGCACCGAGTTCATGGTTGTTTCTCAGGACACCGCCTACAACGCATTGATGGGCAGGCCATGGCTCCATCTGCATGCAGCGGTTCCCTCGTCGTATCACCAGTGCCTTAAGTACTCGCTCAACGGTCGAGTAGGAGTGCTCCAAGGAGACGCGTCCCCTTTCGCTTCTTGTGAGGCCCGCTATCTGGATGCAGGTTATTACAAAAGTAAGGACAAGCAGATCCTGGTCAGCGAGGATGAGCCCGCCCCAATCTCAAGTGATCCCTGGGCGAGCATGGACGACGCCTACATCCTCCCGATCCACCGGTTGGAGGCCACGACCCCCGACATGGGACAATGTTTCGTTGTTTTGGGTACGCAAGGAAGGCATGTTCCCGTGTCCAAGCGACGGCGGAAAATCACCTCGTACTCCTACATCAACCAGGCTCGGGTCATCCCAGAATCTCCTACCCCTGTACGGTACCGGGACGTCAAGCTCATGACAACGGCGGTACGCCATACGTGTCTATTTCGCCGGGCTGGAATCAACCGACTCTGGCCGACACGTCACCACTGCTTTGATATCATCAAGCGTGGCCCCTTAGGCCGAAGGCCGGATGGGATAGGGTCAAATGCATTCATTGCTATGGTCTCCACGACGAGTGAGTCTCCTGATGTGATGACCGCTGCTGCCCAAGCCGGCACCAGCTGCCCCTTGGGTTTTGAGAGTCCAGAAGTACCTTCCGTCACGGGAAATCCCCCCACGGCTGGGGAGGAAGACTTGGAGGATGCTCCCCCAGCCTTTGAAGAAGGCGTCTCTACCACGGTCGATGAGCTGGTACAAGTGAACCTTGGTAGCGAGGCAGATCCAAGACCCACATTAATCAGTGCGGCCATGTCCCTCGAGGAGCGGCAGCTGTATGTAGACTTCCTCAAACAGCACCGCGATGTGTTTGCCTGGAGTTACGATGAGATGCCAGGGCTGGATCCCCAAGTGGCCGTCCACCGTCTGGGCCTCCCAGTAAAACATCGTGGGTTTAAGCAGCCGCCTAGGAAAATGCACCCTTCCCATGGCGCTATGGTTGAGGCCGAAGTTGATAAGCTAATCAAGGCCAACTTCGTCAAAGAGGTCCAGTACCCCAAATGGCTCGCCAACATTGTGCCAGTCAGGAAGAAGAATGGGCAGATTAGAGTCTGCATCGACTTCCGCGATCTCAATCGCCACTGCCCAAAGGATGACTTCCCACTTCTGGTGACAGAGCTGTTGATTGACGCCACGGCCGGGTTCCAAGCCCTCTCTTTCATGGATGGGTATTCCGGGTATAACCAGATCCGGATGGCCCCCGAAGATGAGGAGTCCACTGCCTTCAGGGCTCCCCAGGGTACCTTTTGCTACCGGGTAATGCCATTCAGTTTGAAAAATGTAGGTGCCACTTATCAGAGGGCCATGCATCGCATATTCAAACCGATCCTCGGGACATTGGTGGAGTGCTACGTGGATGACCTTGTAGTCAAATCATATCAGCGCCAGGACCATCTCAAAGACCTTGAGAAAGTGTTCGGTTTCCTCCGTTCCCGTCACCTGAAGATGAACCCACTGAAGTGTGCCATCGGAGTCACCTCCGGGAAGTTTCTGGGCTTTGTTGTCAGATACCGAGGTATCATGATCGACCCGGAGAAGATCAAGGCCATCAGCCAAATGCCTCCCCCGAGCAACATTCGGGAGCTTCGAGGCCTGCAAGGCCACTTAGCCTATATACGCCGATTCATTGCGAACCTGGCCGGCAAGTGTAATCCCTTTTCTCGGCTCATGAAGAAAGGCGCTGCCTACGAATGGGATGAGGAGTGTCGGATCTCCTTCGAGGAAATCAAGCAGTACCTTCTCCAACCTCCGGTCTTGATGCCACCCGTCTCTGGAAGGCCGCTGGTCCTTTACGTGACCGCCCTGGAGAGATCCCTCGGCGCGCTGCTCGCCCAGAAGAATAACGAGGGCACTGAGAACAGTCTCTACTATCTCAGTCGCATGCTTCTCGATACGGAGGTCAGATATTCCCTTATCGAAAAGAGCTGCCTTGCGCTCGTCTTCGCCGTGCAGAAGTTGCGACACTACCTGCAACACCACGAGGTGCAATTGATCTCTCGGGTGGATCCGCTGAAGTACATCCTGAACCGCCCCATGCTGACTGGCCGGCTAGCACGGTGGGCGGTGATTCTCCAGCAGTTTGACATCAGGTTTGTGCCTCAGAAGGCCGTTAAGGGACAGGTGTTGGCAGACTTTTTAGCTGCCCATCCAACCTCCGCGGATCAATCCCTGGACCTGGATTTCCCCGACGAGACGATTCTCTCGGTCGATCACGCTGTCCCGTGTTGGCAAATGCATTTCGACGGCGCCTCGCGGAGCCCCACTGGTAGAAGGCTCAACAACCCCAAGCTCAACAGAGTGGGTCTGGGTATTGTTTTCATTACCCCGGCGCAAGCCGTCCTGCCGTACTCCTTCCTGTTGTCAGAAGGTTGTACGAACAACGAGGTAGAGTACCAAGCTCTCATCACCAGCCTCGAATTGGCCCTTGAGATCCATGTACCCCATCTACATGTGAAGAGAGATTCTGAGCTGGTAATCAAACAGGTTAATGGCGACTACGTCGTCAGGAAGCCAGAGCTTGCACCGTTGCTGGAGTACACCCTCCTCCTAATGGCCCAGTTCTCTTCTCGGCCAGAGGTTACCCATGTCTCGCGGTCGCAGAACGGCCAAGCGGACGCCCTAGCTGGCTTAGCCGCATCGCTCGCAGAACCCGAGCAAGATGATTTTGTCATACACGTGGCCCACCGTAGAGTCATTGCTCCCGTCACCCAAGAGGACCGTGATAGCCTACGGGTAAGTCATCTCACCGCCGGACCCTCCGTATCGGGAGTCCCGGGTTCGTCAGACGCAGTGGTTGAAACGACCCCCGATTGGAGAGCACCTTTTGTCGATTATCTCCAAAATGGCCAGCTCCCGGACAACCGGGCCGAGCGTGAGCGAATCCGACGCCGCGCACTTCAATTTACCATCCAGAGCGGCCCTAGTCTTGAGCAGACCCTCTATAAACGGAGTTTTGATGGTGTCCTCCTTCGTTGCATCCAAGGAGTAGAGATACCTCAAGTTATGCAAGAGGTTCACGCCGGTTCCTGTGGTTCCCATCAAGCTGGGCCGAAGCTGTCCCATCAAATCCGGAGGCTAGGGTACTTCTGGCCATCCATGATCCACGATTGTATTGGATACGCCAAGAGATGCCACGCGTGCCAAGTGCACGCCAACTTCTTGCATCGGCCGCCAGAACCCCTCCACCCCACCAAGTACTCTTGGCCATTTGCGGTATGGGGACTCGATGTAGTGGGACCGTATCCGCCGGCAACAGCCCGCCAGTGTAGGTTCATCCTGACTGCTACAGATTTCTTCTCCAAGTGGGCAGAAGCAGTTCCGCTCAAAGAGGTCAACACCCGTTCCGTCGTTGACTTTGTGAGCTCCAACATCATCCACCGGTTTGGGGTCCCTCACGCCGTCCTCACTGACAACGGCACCAACTTCCGAGCAGCTGAATTGAAGAAATTGTACGCTAAGTACGACATCCGGTCAAACCATACCTCCCGCTACCACGCACAGGCGAATGGACAGATCGAGGCATTCAACAAAACCCTCTCTAACATTCTGCAGAAGATGGTTGGTCAGAACAAGAAGAGTTGGCCGGACAAGCTCCCCAACGCCCTTTGGGCTTACCGGACGACGACTCGCAACTCTACCCAGGTGACCCCATATTCCCTGGTGTATGGAGCTGAGGCCGTCCTACCCATTGAGATCCAGCTGCCGTCGCTACGCACGGCGGTTTATGATCACCAGACATCAGATGAGGTGGCAGAGATCCGTCTAGCTGAGTTAGAGGCACTGGACGAGAACCGGCTTCGTGCCCTGCACAATCTGGAAAGGCATCAGGACAAGATGGCAAGAGCTTTTGACAAGAAGGTTCGTCTCCGCTCTTTTCTACATGGTGACCTGGTGCTGGCCCTGCGAGCACCAATGATTCCCGGAAGGAAACCGCCCAAGTTAGAACCCAAATGGGAAGGGCCTTATATCATCCATAAGGTTTACCCCAATGGAGCATATTCCTTGGTGACCACAGATGGAGAGCGTGTAACCCCTCCCACCAATGCCAGATTCCTCAAGCGATACTTTGCCTAGGGTAAAAGTTGGTCCTGCATGACCCTAAACTGCGAGAGGGTCCTGCACGACATTAAACTGCATTGGTCCTGCACGACATTAAACTGCATTGGTCCTGCATGACCCTAAACTGCGAGAGGGTCCTGCATGACATTAAACTGCATTGGTCCTGCACGACCCTAAACTGCGACTTGGTCCTGCATGACCTTAAACTGTATCTCCGTCCTCACTGCAAGACGTTAAACTGCAAGTCAGTCAGTTCTTCCTGACCGAGGCTCAGCCTCAGGCCCCTCGGCCTTTTTGGGCCCCTAGCCCCGTCTCTACCGAGGTCTGGCCCCAGGCCCCCCTCGTTTCTCTCCGACTTACCCTCTTACGGGATTTTACGGTACAGTGTAGGACTACGTTCTCACGTTGGGATCATGTACCATGCCGCACACATCCCCGAACGAGATGCCCCTCGTCCCGCATGACGTTAAACTGCATGTCAAGAACTACGTACGGCTTGATTCCCATCTTCATGGGATACGTAGGAACCCTCGGACGCCTTGTCTTGAGCCCAGCCCCAAGCTTCTCTCTTCCACTATTCCCCCTGGGAATGGTCTCCTTGGAGGATCTTTGTGTAGCAGGGCGTCGGCTTTCTTGGCCCCGCTCATGCAACCCCACTCACGCAAAGATTGTAAAGGTCGCACCATGCGCCCACTCCCGTTCTTCTACCCTCCCACGTCCTCACCGCATGACGCTAAACTGCATGGCCTTCAAGAACTACGTATGGCTTGATTCTCATCCTTATGAGATACGTAGGAACGCTCGGACATTTCGTCCGTTGGCCCAGCCCAAAAGCCAAAATCTTCCCCTCGGGTCAAGACACGGCAGGGTGCACACTTTTGCCCCGACCCACGTCGAGCAAGCCTCGACCCGGCTGCACATTCCCCCCTGGAGGTGTTTTCCCCTTTCGTGGATGGATTCACACCCGGAGGGGCCCCCAAGAACGGCCTGGATACAAAGCCCAAGGGCTCTCCTACCGATACGGGCCAACGCCCCTGAGGGTTTTTCAAGCAACAAATCGATACAAGTCCCGCGTGGAGAATTTGGTCAGCGGTCGACGCTCATTTGTTGCCCCCGTGCGGGTCACCATAGGAACGCTATGTTTCGAATATGGCCAACAGTGATTCATTCTGCCCCATCCTGAGGTGACAAACTTCCCCCAGGTGGTGCTAGTGATCGGGCCCACAGCCCAGGATTCCTCACCCGGAGCGTACGGTGTGGTGTGGGACTACGTCCTCATTCACGTTGGGATCATGTACCATGTCGTACGGCTCCCCTTCCGAGGCTCAGCCTCAGGC
Source organism: Viscum album (assembly GCA_963277665.1). Taxonomy (NCBI): domain Eukaryota; kingdom Viridiplantae; phylum Streptophyta; class Magnoliopsida; order Santalales; family Viscaceae; genus Viscum; species Viscum album. The sequence continues at coordinate 323,227,870 of OY728152.1, read as the reverse complement.
CCCTTGGCCTCCTTGGGCCCCTGGCCCCCCGTCCTCGTGTAAGACGTTAAACTACAAACCGGTCAGGCCTTCCTGACCGAGCCTCAGGCCCCTCGGCCTCCTTGGGCCCCTGGCCCCCCGTCCTCGTGTAAGACGTTAAACTACAAACCGGTCAGGCCTTCCTGACCGAGCCTCTGGCCCCTCGGCCTCCTTGGGCCCCTGGCCCCCCGTCCTCGTGTAAGACGTTAAACTGCAAACCGGTCAGGCCTTCCTGACCGAGCCTCAGGCCCCTCGGCCTCCTTGGGCCCCTGGCCCCCCGTCCTCATGTAAGACGTTAAACTACAAGCCAGTCAGGTCTTCCTGATAGATACTTGACCTTAGGCCCCTTGGCCTTTCCAGGTCACAGCCTAGGTCCCTTCTTACCTGGAGTGTACAGTGTGGTGTGGGACTACGTCCTCATTCACGTCGGGATCATGTACCATGTCGTACGACTCCCCTTCCGAGGCTCAGCCTCAGGCCCCTTGGCCTCCTTGGGCCCCTGGCCCCTGTCCTCGTGTAAGACGTTAAACTACAAACCAGTCAGTTATTCCTGACCGAGGCTCAGCCCCAGGCCCCTCGGCCTTTCCAGGCCGCGGCCCAGGACCTATCTTATAGGATTGTACGGCATGGCGTAGGGCTATGTCCTCACGTCGGTTTTTCGCCATACTGTACACCTTGCTTAGGGATATGTTATTCCCCTCCTCGTCCGGTATGACGTTAAACTACATTTCAAGAACTACGTGTGGCTTGATTCCCATCTTGATGGGATACGTAGGACCACCTGGATGTCCAAGATCTGGGTCCAGCCCCATTCCGCGGGAATCCTCATCCCATCTTGGCCCCTGGCCTATCCTTCCTCCATGAGGGGATCATGTGGTGCGGTGTGGGATTATGTCCTCATTCACGACAGTCTCATGATGACCACGCCATGCTCCCACCCCCTGCTGATTTGTTTCGTCGACCCCTCTTTTTCGGCGGTTCTCCAATGTGCTTAAGAGTACTCTGGTTCACTACCTGGAATGCCAAGCTTTACTCAGATACGTCCGCACCCGCTTTCCAGGCTTTGCGTATCCCCGTATCAGGGCTTTCACCATCTTTCACACCTGGAGGGACTCCCAAGAACGGCCTGGATAAAAAGCCCAAGGGCTCTCCTACCGATACGGGCCAACGCCCCCCAGGGTTTCGGACGACAAATCGATAAAATCCCGCGTTGCGAATATGGTCAGCGGTCGATGCTCGTTTGTTGCTCCCACCTCAGGCTAACGCGATACAGACGCTGTGTTTCCTTCATGGATAACAGTTTTCCTCTGTCGTCATGCCAACCCATTAAGCCCAAATGCCGGGTACACAATTCACACCCTTCACCACTTCATCGTGTCCAAGTAGAATTTCGGGACTCTTGGTATTTTTCCCCCGTGCACGTCTGCGCGTTTGAGGAACAAGCTACATCAAAGGTGTCCTTCGGAACTCTCTGCTGACTCCCCTTTAATGGATGCCCCAAGTATTTCAATGAGGATCCCCCCCTTGTTTCCCACACCGAGTTTATCTCACGTGGGCTTAGGGATTGGGTTGACCTCTGTGCTTGCTCGGGAGTTGTCACCACCCACGGTCCGAGCTCTAAGACCATAAACTAAGACTCTCATCTGGAACTACGTTCAAGACCCCTTGTCTCCGAACCCAGCTTGAGTTCAGCAAATTTACCCCTCTAATCCTGCCTTCAGGACCCTGATCACAGGACTGCGTGGCGCAGTGTAGGACTACGTCCTCATTCACGTCGGGTACGCAACAACTGCACCACGCACGCCCCCATTCTGAGGTTCAGTCCTCCTATCCCCTGTCCTGCATGACATTAAAAGGCACCCTTCAGAACTACGTGTGGCTTGATTCCCGTCCTAATGGGATACGTAGGACCACCTGAATGTCTAAGATTCGGGTCCAGCCCCACCTCCTGGTGATCTCCTGATCTCCCAGTCACCTAGGCCACTTGGACCATCCCTCTCCTGCGGGGGGTGTGTAGGTATGATACAAGGTTTTGGGCACCATGCCCCCTTTCCCTGGGAATATGCCATCTCTCGATCACCCTCAAGGTTGAGTCCCTTGACTCCCTACAGTGGTCCGCCCGTGTATTAAGAGTACTCTGGTCTAGCACCAAGAGTGTCAGATTCAACTTGATCAAGTTCCTTCCACTTGTCAAGCTTCCTGTTCCCCTCTATTCGGACTTCCATCATCTTTCACACCCGGAGGGACCCCCAAGAACGGCCTGGATACTACGCCCAAGGGCTCTCCTACCGATACGGGCCAATGCCCTCCAGGGTTACGGACGACAAATCGATAAAATCCCGCGTTGCGAATATGGCCAGCGGTCGATGCTCGTTTTGTTAGTCCTCCTTTCAGGCTAACGCGACAGGATGCTGTGTTGCGAACATGGTCAGCAGTAATCCTCTGTCGTCACGCCAGCCCCTTCAGTCCTTGAATGTTGGTTGCATGATTCACATCATTTTCCACCCCATCATGTCCAGTTGAAATCTCGACACTTTTGGCGCTATCCCTCAGTGCACCTTTGCATGATAGGGGGAAAAAGCTGCAATCTGGCGTCCTTTGGGACTCCCATGGTCCGAGCTCTAAGACCATAAACTAAGACCCATTCGGGACTACGTTCAAATTCCCATCCTCATGGGACACGTAGGACCGCCCAGACGCCCTGTCTCCGGGTACAACCCATTCAGGAAGCCAGTCTCTCTCCCTGTTTCCCCTCTGTATAGGCCCCTCGGCCTAAGGTTTCACCCACCAAATGGCGTACAATCTGATGTGGGATCATGTCTCCGTCAATTGTGTTTTATAACACTACGCACATTTCCCGCCTAGCATCGTCTCTGCTACGTCTGTGCTGCATGACGATAAAATGCATGCTTGGTCCTATCATACGACCTTAAACTGTGACATTATCGTCCTGGCCGCACGACGAAAAACGGCGCCGCATTGTGGTGACCTCGCTGTAGAGGACATCACGTTGGGTATTGGTCACGTGCCATGCCATTTTTCAACGCCCATCACGGCTTGAATCTTGTGGCGACATCATAACCTACAGTTCTAGGCCTGTCGCTTCACAAAAAAAAAACCCCCCGGGGAGAACTATGTAGCTACAATTTTACCCTGAACAAGTTCGGGATGCCCCCAGATCCCATTGGGAAGCGATAGATCCCCTCTCCAGAGAGGCCCTGCCCCAAAAAGGAATGATCCGTGATCAGGTCGATGCGCCCATCTGGCGTACTCCCTCCACGGTGGTGCAACTACCGAGGTGTTGGATTCTGTTTAAACAAACCACCACGCCATGTTCCACGCTTTGCGTGTCCCTTATTCGGACTCTCGTCCTTTTTCATGTCTGAAGGAACCCCCTAACGGCCTGGTCTTGTGCCGCATCGGCTCACCTACCGTCCTGGGCCAACGTTCCGGAAGACTGGTCATGTCTGGAAGGACCCCCTAACAGTATGGATGTCTGACCTATGGTCCACCAACTATCCTGGGCCAACGTTCTGAAAGATTGATCGACAACAAATTGATAAAATCCCGCGTTGCGAATATGGTCAGCGGTCGATGCTCATTAGTTGTCCCCACTTCAGGCTAACACAGTAAGGATACCGTCTGTCCGCCACGGTTAGGGGTTGTCATTTATTGTCACGCCATCCCCGCAGTGTTCCGAATTCGGGCATCGTGATTCACACTCCCCATTTTCATCTGTTTGAACCGATTCCAGCGCCCCTGGTGTTGCCCCGATCGTGCATAAGAGCACGTTGGAGAAACGATAATTCGGCTATCCTGGAAGTTCCTCCTCCGATCAAGCCTTCCCCATCTTTCGGGAATCTGGACTGGTTTGAGGGAATTATCGTCAAACGTCCCGCAAACATTGCAGGGATGCAACAAGGCAATTCAACAGTGGAAATCTTGCGTGCTACGGAACTCAAAACAAAGGAGAAAGAAAGAGTTAGAGCACAAAAGTGTTAATAAAAGCTTCTTTCGAGTTCGCTACAATACTCGGGGGTTGACTTCCCCCATGGACGGGTTGACTCCGTCAAAAGAGCGTTGCAGCTCCGCCACCCGTTGACTTGCGGCGTCCAGAGCCTGTTGTCGCTGATTTAACTCCCGCTCCTCTTCAGCAGCGGCGGGGCGTAATCCGTCAACCCTGGCCCGAGCCCTTTCCACCTCGGCATGGACGACAGCCATCCTTCCAGAGGTCTGCTCCATATGCTCCTCAGCCTCTGCCAGCTGGGCCTTCAATCGTAAGACCAGCTCAGACTGTGCATCGAGAGTGGCTGAAAGTTCGTTGGCCCGGATCTGCATCTGCTGAACCGCGCCTTCAGCCTCCTGGAGCTTCCTGATGCTGGTCGCATTCCTCCGCTGCCATCCCACGCTCAGCCCACGATCATGTTCCCGGATCTTCTCAGCCATGAGGTCTCAGATGAGCGCGTGGGGGCGTTGGGCATCCACTCCCCCGGCACACAGTTCGCGCAACCGCGAGCGGAGCCTATTCATTTCGGCCAGCCATTGCACTTGGGGAGTGTCCCTGATAAAGCGCGTGATCAGCTTCCACGACCGGTGGCGGACTATGCTGCTGTCTTCCTCATCAGAGGCTGTTTCGTCCCAATCCGCGCGGTCAGCAGGCTCGTACACAAGATATGCCTGTAGGAATTCCTCAGCGGGATCCGCATCTGGTGTTGAGTCTGGTACGACACCTGACGCCGGCACAGGCACGACAGGACTGGGACTGACCGGTTGATCCTCTTCCTCAGAATCCACCTCGATGACTTCAGGTATGACCCTGCTGATGGTCCCGCCAGTGATGGTGTGTGCCGCAGCTTGAGGAGGTGAAGGGACTATCGACACCATCACCGGCATGCCCCTGGGAGGGACGCCGCCAGACATCCCAACCAGCCTAGCTGCAGCAGCCCACGCCAGTTGGAGAACTGTATGACAGAAATAGACATAAACGTTAGTTGGCATGGCCCACGTGTGGCAACGCGGAGACCGGTGAAGGAGACTTACGAAGATCGACCTCCGAGCGCTGCTCCTGGGCCGGTACTGATGGGACTCCGAGACGAGGCCCCCCGTATACTGTTGGAAGGTATGGAGATCTCAGAGGAGCCACCTCAGACCCCCTGGTCCCACCAGATGCAGAACTGGACGCAGCTGTAGGCGCGGGTTCCGAAGGTCCCGCGACATCACCCGCCAAGGAGCGAGAACGAGGCCTACGAACAAGTTCCTCCTGCACGGCTCGAACATTGGTGAGAAGTCCATAGGGATTCAAGAACAGATCGTAAGAAGAGGAGTTCAGAATGCTACCTCGAGAGCCTCCGCGAAGTCATCGGATTCTGAGCTTCGGTCTCCGACCTCGCCCTCCTCCAACGGGCTCCCTCATCCAGCCTCGTCCCCCTAAGAAGAATCCCCTGATTCCTCGGGCAAGGGGAAGCGCTCCCTCAGATCGGCAGCCGATAACTGTGGGGGCACCGTCTGATTCAACAGTACCCTCACCCGATCTGTCATTGGGCGAGGAACACCGCTGGAGTGGACGTAATCCTCCAGCTCGTTCAAGTATTGCTCCGCCTCCGCCGGAGACACCGTGAATCCAGCCCGAACTGGGCCTATGCCCGGCAGTTTCATCCCGAGGCGGTTCAGGTGGTCCCACATCTCTGTTGGGCTGAGGAATTGCCGGTTGACGTCCCAGACGTCCCAAGCTTCCGGAAAGACAGCATCTTCTTCCATGTCAATGTGACGCAGCCGCTTCCCCGGAGCCTGAGCGGATATCCGACGGAATCCCCTCGGTGGCCGCCCCTCCGGATGACCTTGCTCTCCCGGAACCACCGGATCCGCCACTGCTGCCATACCCTCAGCCGGTGCGGGTCTCTCTGCCATGGCAGCCCCGCTGCCACGGGCGGCCCTAGCGGCCCTCCGACCCCGACCTCGAGATAAAGGGGGCCCACCGTCACCAACCCGGATCGTTGGCTGCTTCAGCATCTCCCCAGGATAAGCGGCCTCCCAGCTAATGGCGTACTCCTTTACTAAGCCGAAGGCGGCGGTGGATGGTGGCAATGTGATCTGCATCTTTCCATCCTGACGTGTGAACATGAGCCACAGCTGCCTCATCACACACGGGTGCTCCTCGTGACGCACCTCCCAGTATACCTGCGGGGTCAGCCTCTGGAGGCACCGGAACTGCCTCGCAAAACGGTGTGGGGTGTACGGTTCACAGATCGGGTCACGATCTATCCGAGCCACCAAAACCCCACCTCGGAAGGCCAGGAGGTAAGCCCGATGCTCTTCCGTTCCTCGTCCATCATCAGTAAGCCTCCCCATCGGCAATGGAAAGGGATGAAAGTTGAACTCGTCCGCCCTCCACTCCCTATTCAGCACCATCGGAACGACCAGTTTGAATGGGATGCTCCCAACTGCGTTCAGAATGGAAGGGCGAAAGTCTGATCCCGGCGGTGAAATGGGGTTTGGATACTCGTAAATCCCCCTGATGTGCGCCGCGATCCACCCATACAGGAGGTGGAAGGGCCCGCATATTCTTGGCGGCTTCTTGCCCTCGCTAATGCGCCGCATCATTCTGAATAGTTTGGCGAGCATCGGGATCCCCAGGTTGATCCGCTGCCCCATGGCCAGCATCGATGCCATGATGAACGAGCTGGGCCGTACCCCCATGCTTGTATCTCTCACTGGTAGGATCCACCCACATATGAGAGCCGCGATGAACGCCGCCAGCCTAACTATTGGCCGTTGTTCGGTGCAGACGCTGAAACCCCAAGTCTTCCATTGGCTGTCCTCCAAAACCCGCCAATACGAGTGCCCCTTACCCCGCTGGGCTGCCCTCGGACAAGTTCGAGGCCTTGGAGGGAACTCTCGATTCTCTGGAAAGTTCAGGAAACACTTGAACCACCTCTTGAAGTGGATGTCCCTCACGGCCTCCTTGTCCTCTCCAGGGACAAGCGCCATCAGCGCTGATGCCAGCCGTGGCATTTGCTCAGCATCCCCCCACGCACTGATGACGGAGAGGAACTCGTCATACATGGCCCCTAAGATCTGGACCCCAGAAACCTGGTGGACATCCCACAGGCTGATGCCCACCTCCCCGTGATGCAGATGAAAAGTGTTGGTCCTGGACGACCATCTACTCAGCAGTTCCGGCATCAGCTGCTTTGGCTGGTAAATGTGGAACTGGGAGGCCCATGCCGCCTCGTACAATCCCACTCTCCTCAGCTCAGCCTCGAACTCCTCGCATGAGGTGCCTACCCAGTAGGCCCAGGCCCAGTCGTCGGTAAAATTGTCGCCCTGGCGCAGGTCCCACTCATCGGACCATCCCTTCTTCGGATCCTGCAGAGCCGCCTTCAGCATGATGCGGTAGAGAGGAGGGGACGTCTCCGGTTGCAGTGGCCTCCCGTCAATGTCGTTCACATGATTGTAGAGACAATCGGCGGTGACGGGTGTGAAATCCTCCCGCGCGTGACCATCTGCCGCCCTGAACCATTGGTGTTGGCACGGTGTGCTCCTGAACCAACAAGCTGGTTCATCCCTTCCCGCCTCAGGGATGAAGACGTCATCCCTCAGCCCGAAGCCGTACAACGGCAGCTTTTTGCACTGTGGATAATCCTTCTGACCTTCCGACAGCAGATCTGTCAGAGAAGTGTGGTCTGAATGGCTGCGAACCATTTCCCCCAAGCCTGGACGGTTGGCCATCTCATCCCGGCGAGCAGCATCTGCGAGCACTCCCAGCACAGCTTCTTGATGGGCCATCTTTAATGTCGACCCTTAGAAAAGTTTTTCTCCCTGGATCGCGAAGCTCGGCCACGAAGCTCGGCCGCGAAGCTCGACCGCGAAGTCGGATCGCGAAGATCGGTCGCGAGACGAAGCCGCGAAGTCTGGCCAAGGCAGACAGAGGTTCGCTTGGCGCGGACGCGGAGTCGGAGACTCGCGGTTCGCCGCGAAGCTCGATTCGCGGAGTGCTGTCGCGGAGTACGCGGAGCTTCGCCAAATCGAGAGCGCACAAAAAGACAAGACACGTGAAGACAAAAGAGGGCGGACCCCCTATTTATAGGCGATGACCCCGGAGCATCGCGGCGCGCCTCACCTGCGCGAAGCATCGCGGCACGTCCGGATCCGTGGCCCCGACGAGCATCGCGGTCCCCCTTCGCGATGACGCATCGCGAACCACCGACAGTTTTTGGCGATTATCCCTCAGACTTCGACCCTTCGCCCTCCGCGGCTCCAAGTCTGAGGGGGGGCATTTGTTGGCGCCAAAAATCCGGCCCGAAAGGAAGGAACGAAAAAGAGAGCCGGCGCGCTGCCTCGCGAAGCACAGCCGCGAAGCACAGCCGCGAAGCCCAACCGCGAAGCATAGCCGCGAAACGTCCCAATCCTTGGCGGCCCCGCGAAGCTCCGGAGGCGGTGATCCTCTGCGAGCGCGTTTGACGTTCGCGAGCCGCCGCGAAGCACCGGAGGTGGTGATCCTCCGCGAATCCGTGTGACGTTCGCGAGCCGCCGCGAAGCTCCGGAGGCGGTGATCCTCCACGAGCCCGTTTGACGTTCGCGAGCCACCGCGAAGCCCCGGAGGCGGCGCGCGAGCCCTGCTTCGCGGCGCCCCATCCCTATAAATAATCGACTCCCCCTGAGTCCACGGGAGGGACAATCTGACCTTTCGGCTTCTCCTCTCCCGAATCGCGAAGCAAGCTTTGCCCCGGGAATCATGAGCTCTGCAAGGTATTTCTACTTCGCGAGACGACTCTGATTTGTTTCGTTCTGAGCCCCTCTTCCGAGAGGGATTCCCTTCGCGAAGCCCAAGGGCGTTCGCAAAGGAAGGGGATTCCCAAGGGAACCCGGGCAGCCGCGGAGCACTCGTGCTTCGCGAAACACCCAACCCATGCTAGTAATCCCTATGCCAAGGCAGGATAACTATGCATCGCGAAGCACATTGCTTGCCAGGACCCTACTTCGCGAACCACTCCTTCTTCGCGAGGCAGTGCTCCGCGAACACTGTTCCACTTCGCGAAGCACCACCCACTCCCACCTATGCCCCATGCTAAGGCCAAGGCACCCCACTTCGCAAAGCACACTCCTCTGCTTAGCGATTCCTCCTTCCGTGCGACCCTCTAGGTTTGCACGATGTGATTTCAAAGTCCCATGGACAACACCTCCCGTAGCGTTGCTTCGCCCAATGCTCCTTCGCATAGGCACGCTAACGGCTATTCCTTCTTCGCATAGCCACGCTAACGTGGACCCCTCGATGGTTCCTCCCTCGACCCCCCTTTACCATGGCCTTACTGGTACCTTCCCTTCCCCAAGGACCAGAGGGTACCGGTTATGTAAGCCCTAGGGGTGTGGAGTGAACCCACCTCGTCCGAGCTGCAGGACGTTAAACTGCCAAGCACCACGTCCTCAACACATGACGTTAAACTGTGACCCAACCTCGTTTCCCTCACAAAGGGTCCCCCCAACTCGAACATTTTTTACACCACTCGTCTCCACGGGAATGGAACTCTTCCGCACATGGAATGAGATCCTCCTTGTCGGAGTGGGGTATGTTCGCAGGGGAAGGGTCGCCTCAGAGCGTAAATCCCTAACCAATGGTACGGATGATTGCACCCGTGCATCTCGGTACTTCCCCACTACCAAGGTCAGTGGAGGACGTGATAGGGAACGAGGCACCTCCCATCGTCGGACCAAGGTCCATCTATCCCGCGCTTTGTCGCACCATGGGCCTCCATCCTGGAGTAAGTCCCAACACCATGGGCCGCCCAACGCGTAAGTCCCTCTTCGCTTCTCACGGACGCACCCTTCGCGACGTGATCGTCAGGTCCTTGCAACCTCTTGTTTCTCACACCGAGCATGACTCACGTGGGCTTAGAGTGAGCACCGACCCTGACAAACCCCTTCTGAACTACGAGGTCTTTGATCCATGTCAAGGCATGGTACGTAGGAAGCCTCCATGAGGTTCAAGCCCACCCGTCTTTCACGTCGGGTTTCACCCCTGTCCAGCACGACGTTAAACTGCACCCCGGTCCAGTGGTAAGCCATTGCGACCCACCATATGAACTACGAGGTCTTTGATCCATGTCAAGGCATGGTACGTAGGAAGCCTCCATGAGGTTCAAGCCCACCATCAGTGGACCAAGGTCTACTTTCATCTGAACTACGAGGTCTTTGATCCATGTCAAGGCATGGTACGTATGAAGCCTCCATGAGGTTCAAGCCCACAATCAGTGGACCAAGGTCTACTTTCATCTGAACTACGAGGTCTTTGATCCATGTCAAGGCATGGTACGTAGGAAGCCTCTATGAGGTTCAAGCCCACCCATCTTTCACGTCGGGTTTCACCCCTGTCCAGCACGACGTTAAACTGCACCCCGATCTAGTGGTAAGCCATTGCGACCCACCATATGAACTACGAGGTCTTTGATCCATGTCAAGGCATGGTACGTAGGAAGCCTCCATGAGGTTCAAGCCCACCATCATTGGACCAAGGTCTAATTTCATCTGAACTACGAGGTCTTTGATCCATGTCAAGGCATGGTACGTAGGAAGCCTCCATGAGCTTCAAGCCCACCATCAGTGGACCAAGGTCTACTTTCATCTGAACTACGAGGTCTTTGATCCATGTCAAGGCATGGTACGTAGGAAGCCTCTATGAGGTTCAAGCCCACCCGTCTTTCATGTCGGGTTTCACCCCTGTCCAGCACGACGTTAAACTGCACCCCGGTCTAGTGGTAAGCCATTGCGACCCACCATATGAACTACGAGGTCTTTGATCCATGTCAAGGCATGGTACGTAGGAAGCCTCTATGAGGTTCAAGCCCACCATCAGTGGACCAAGGTCTACTTTCATCTGAACTACGAGGTCTTTGATCCATGTCAAGGCATGGTACGTAGGAAGCCTCCATGAGGTTCAAGCCCACCATCAGTGGACCAAGGTCTACTTTCATCTGAACTACGAGGTCTTTGATCCATGTCAAGGCATGGTACGTAGGAAGCCTCTATGAGGTTCAAGCCCACCCGTCTTTCACGTCGGGTTTCACCCCTGTCCAGCACGACGTTAAACTGCACCCCGGTCCAGTGGTAAGCCATTGCGACCCACCATATAAACTACGAGGTCTTTGATCCATGTCAAGGCATGGTACGTAGGAAGCCTCCATGAGGATCAAGCCCACCATCAGTGGACCATGGTCTACTTTCATCTGAACTACGAGGTCTTTGATCCATGTCAAGGCATGGTACGTAGGAAACCTCCACGAGGTTCAAGCCCACCCATCACCCAATTCACGTCGTGTTCTACCTACGTCCAGTATGACGTTAAACTACATCCCGGCCCAGCGGTAAGCCGTTGTGACCATTTGAACTACAAGGTCTTTGATCCATGTCAAGGCATGGTACGTAGGAAGCCTCCACGAGGTTCAAGCCTACCCGTCGTTTATTCACGTCAGGGTTCATTATCGTCCCGCATGACGTTAAACTGTATCATTTGAACTACGAGGACTTTGATCCATGTCAAGGCATGGTACATAGGAGTCCTCCCAGAGGTTCAAGCCCAACTCTCCTCGGACCAAGGTCCAGCTTCACGTCGGTTTACCGGCACCATCCTGAACTACGCAGACTTTGATTCCCTGCCACGGGGATACGTAGGAAGCCTCTTCAAGGCTCAAGCCCGACTTCGCTGTCGCCCCCTGCGATGGTCCCATTCCATTCTCAACCGTCTCCGCAAGACGCTAAACTCACGACCTACCTCGTGATAAACATGAGATGCCTGAGGAAAACCTCGGATGGAACGCCTTTGGCGTAACCGTCTCTGCTAGACGTTAATCTTGCAACATACCCTGTGTTGAACATGGGAAGCTGAGGAAAACCTCAGATACGTGTCTATGACATGTAATTCCCCGCGCTCGATGTGGGATGCCTCGGGTTTCCACGCCCTCGAGAAGCCTTGTGATCAAGGATAACAGACAGACATGCCAGGTACCCCAGCATCCAGACACGCTATTGATGCCTCAAACGTGATTACTCCCCTGACCGAAGGTTGCTGCCCTGACTGGACCCTTTGGAATGTCCCGACAGAAGCAGTGTAATTAACCGGCGTCCATGGAAACATGACACTGGGAAGAGTTTCACGAACTACGTATTAAATCTATAAGGGAGACCCGGACTAGGTGACGAGTTCTGAGGAGGAATCCACAGGAGGAAGAACCGACATCCCATCATCCCGTTTCGATCAAGGAGCAGACGTACCGGAATAAGGAACGAATGCCGCCCGCCTTTGGAAAGCAGGAATGCGGGGTAACAAAGCCGCGCGTCCCCCTCCCCCGCGGACGGATGCGCGCGCACCCCGGTGAAAGCGTCGGAAACAGTCTCGTATGATCATTATCTTCTTAAATAATAAACTATGGTTTTTTTACATTATTGAGATCCTTTCTCATGTTAAATATTCATTTTATATTAGTTATTATCTTGTTATTAAAATTACTTAATAATTTATGTTCATATCAGATGTTTTGTCACTATTTGGTTCTTGAGTGAAAAATGAAATTGGAACGACGGAAATAGTCTATGTGGTCATACGTCCTTCATATCCAAAATAATATTCATGACATAACAATAACTCTACATATAAATTATACTTTTAAATTCATTAAATAAATATTGTTATGAAAATTGAACATTGTTACAATCACGGAGATGATTTTACATATGTACGCAAGATTAACGATTCTATTTTTTATTGATCATTATGGAAAAAATATAATTACTATTTTATCTTTCAAGAATGATCAGAATATTATTAACATCATAATAATATTTTAAATATACATATATATATGTGTGTGTGTGTGTGTGTGTGTGTGTGTGTGTGTGTGTATGATGTTATGTGGTGAATAAAAATGACTCACGTCGCTTCATGGAGATGATAGCTCACACGTACACACAAACAATGTTATAATTTTTGTGTACTTGAAAAGTAAGAACATAATTGATATATTATTCACTTATGATGATAAATAGGTCACAAAAAACATGTAAAACAATAATAGAAAACTAAAATCTTATTTTTAGCCATAAATATATCTTATTCTAGTGTTTATGAACCTGAATTCACATTTAATGATATTTTCAATTCAGAGTTTTAGTTAATTATGAAAAACTCTTAAAATGTAGTCCCATACATTAAATTTGGAAATTTATACCTAATATCCTCTTTTTCAACTAAAGGAAACACATTTAAAAGATTACATGAATTCACATTGAGAAACATCATCAATCCATTCCTAAAAACATCTTCATTGTCCATACCAATCATAAGACCAATCAAAATCATTTTAAATCAATGGATGAGCATGAAATATCAGTATTAGACATTAATAAATAGAATAATTAGTCTGTTGAAAAAATTTAAAAAAATTAAAGATTTTTCTAAAAAAACTCATGAGTAGGAAAAGAAAAATCTCATAAGATCCTTGGGATATCATTACCATATCACACTTATATTTACCATTACAAATATAATAACCATACATTCGACTTCCATCATCAGAATACCCTATGCAATGGAGAGAAATAATGGGGATCATGCTTCATATAAGCCATATCAGGCTCACGGATTTTGAATGAACTATATTGGGGATCAACCCTTCATATAAGTGATATCAAATACACCCATTTTCATGATCTATAATGGGGCACAACCCTTCGTATAATATAAATAGGGAAAACCCATTTAATTTCCAGGTACCAACACATAATTTTAATTTAATTTACGTATTCCACTCATAAAATCTAATTTTCATTAATAAGATAAGAAATCTATTTTCTAAAAAATGTAATAAATTTATAAGATATATTTGTGAATAAAAGTGTCCAATACCACTATGAAACCATTAAATTAAATTGGATAATTAACATTTTCAAACATTTATTTCCATTAATCCACTTTTAAAAAATAGACATGAATCAGAAATAATTTGATGAATAAATAATTAAACCCCAAAAATGATGTTTTAGTTAAATATTACTTTATCACATGAGAATAAATTGAAAAATAATTATTAAACAATACAATTTTAACAAAATTAGATAACATGAAAATATAATAATTCATGATATAATGATTCAAAATTACTATTTATACACTTTATAGGATAATAATGGTGCAAAACATCAAGATATATATCAATAAAACGAGATTCAGATGATGTCCCTTACCTTGTGTCCATCTCATTTAGTGAATTATTTATCATCATGAGAAACTAAGTTAGGTTAATTATTTCATTTTATAATAAAATTTATATTTTTTATTATTCTTTTTACATGAGTTTTATCATGTCATAACAATTACATAATTTTTATGTTCATATCTCTCATTTCGTCGATATTTGGTACTACATTCAAAAATTAACATGGTATAATGTCTATAGTTTAGGTGGTCATGAATACATAATCTCCAGAATAACACTCAGGAATAATAAGATATTTCGTATATCAATTATACCTTAAAATTAATTCATTAATTATGGATATTAAAATTGAACCATGTTACAATCATGGAGATGGTATGCCATACGTACGCATGGGTAAAATTTTCCATTTTTTCCTACATCATTATGGAAAGAAGGAATTCTTTTTTTAAACATTACAAAATTATGATAAAATAATTAATATCATGATTTATAGATGATACATTATATTTAGTAAATAAAAACAAATCAAATAGCTTTATTGAGGTGTTAGTTCACACATACACATAAATGATAATTATTATTTTTATGTGCATAGAAAGTAATAACATAATTGATAAGTTTATATTTTATAATGATTAATATGTAATTAATACCACACATGAAAATTTAATTCCATCAATAGAACTAGTCCTTAATGATGGTGATGAAAATTTATCTATATCAGTTTGCGAGGAGGTAGTCTTCCGTACATATAAATAAAAATTTCATTTCCCATTTCAAGAAATTGGAGATGGATTTAGGTGATTATATTAACATCTTAAAATCTTGGTATATAGAGTATACTAGAGTTACTATTTCATAATGGATTATGAATATTTGATGATGTTTAAGAAGTAATAATATGGAAATAATTAGAAGAAAACAATACCTATTTTTTAGTTGATAAAATTTAACGAACGCCTTAACACATCTATGAAAAGTTTTCATTATAAAATAAGGCCTCAAGAATATTGGTAGGGATTTTAATAAATGATTTGAGTATATCATGTCTATACCATGTGGTTTTTTAAAGTGTTAATAATAGAGAAGAGTGGGTACTTTTAGTGTAAGAGGGGAGGGGCACCCATGGAATATCTTAAAATAATAAATTAATAAAAATTAAATTTTAAATAAAAATTACATAAATAGGAGTGATATAGGATATATGATGAGGATTGTTTTAAATCCACTCAGATAATAATTTTTTGACATGTTTTAATTTCATATTGAACCTAATCATTTCGTTCAACCCTTAATTATTCACTTTTTATTTTAATTGTTGAAAGAACATTTCAAATATTAAAATGCAATAAATTTTTCTATAATGGGTTAAATTTCTCATATATGGACAATTAATGAACCGTTTGAGAATTTAATATAAATTATTTAAATTTTTAATGATTTTAAACATTTTTAAATAATTTAATAATAAATTATTTCTATAAAATATCATTAGTGTCAATTTTTACACTATTCATGTCATAATTTCAATAACACCTTAAAAGACAGATTACATTGAAAACCCCACTGAGTAGACTTCTAATATGTAATATCCACCTATAAAATCCATTGCGTATTCTAATTAATTAGAAATAAATTTATTTTAATATTTTTCATATCATTTATTTGATATTTATGTTAATAAAATAATAATTTTATCATTATCCTATAAGTATTTATAGTAAATATTTAATCTCTAAAAAATATGAATAAATTCCAAAGATGTGTAATATTTTTTTAGATTTCATTATACTATCTTTGATCAAATTTTCTCACGTTTATCTATATATTAAAATTATTTTACTCCTAATAAATAAAAGGTTGACATGCAACCACTTTCATTTTTTAATATTATATATCCCTTTCATGGATAAAAGTTCATTAAATGAGTCATTTGTGGTCCATAGGTGTTATGGGTTGACTTGTATTCATCTAATATATTTTTTTCTGGTGTTAGAGTAATTTTATTATTCTTATCATATTATTTGTTACCCTAATTTATCTTATTTACCTTTAACTGTGGTAAATTCAAATTACCATAATTACTATTAATAATATCCAAAAAAATTAAAAGTAACATATTAACATAATTTTGATCCTTTTATTCAAAATATTTTATCCATTTTTATAAATTAAAAACACAGAAGTGGAAATAATTAATTTGAAATTAATTCCCATTGTCAAAATGATAAATCGTGCTTTTAGAAAAAGTAAAAACAAGAAAAAGATTAAAATGTGTATATATGAAATTTGAAATAACATTAAATGAACAAAATTGGATTAAATTATAAAAATATAATATAATTATATTGTAAAAGAAATTAAAATGATAATCTAAAAATATAAATAAATCAGATGAAATACAAATCTTGAATTAAAATATAGAATTTTCAATATTAATTAAAATATAAAAGTTTTTAGAAAAATACCAAAACATTATTTGAAATAAATATTGATTTATATTTTCCAAATAAAATGTTTTTTCATCTAAATAATTTAAAATTGTCAAATATAAATTTAAAGGGGTTCGACATCTAAAAGTGGTAAAATAGCCTTTTTTGAAAAATTCTTATTTTATTCAAAAAATCTGGTTTGTTCATTTATTATCCCTATATATAAATAAGTTACATTTTTAAAAATAAATTAAATATATTTTTATATATATTTTATTAATATTATAATTAATAGTTATTTGATTATATTAACACACACAATTATCCGTACATAAATAGTTATTCATAAGAAACCATCATTTATGTTGAATTTGTTTTTATTTTCATATTTATTTAATTTGTTTTACAAGGAAACATTATATAAATATTTTTTACTCCAATTATCAAAATTAAATTAGTATTATTCATTTCTTTATTCTAACAGTTAATTTTAACTTTTAAATAATAATATATAATTTTTAATTTAAACATGATGTGGCATATCATGTACACTATCAAACATAGTATGCATTTTTAAAATCATGGGATGTTACATTCCCCCCCCCACCAACCTGGGAAATTTCATCCTTTTAATTTCGATCTTGGGGTCTGTAAATATGGTATGACTTTTCAAAATTCATCTATTTAAACATCACACTGAAATAAGGCTTAATAAAACTTCATCAGTAATGGAAAGAAAGAAATGTATAAAGCTCACCTAAGATAAGAAATAATTTTCATGGTAGGAAAACATGGATATGGAAGAAAAAGTAACCATCAAGTTCTGTTGGAGAATGATATAAATCATTTTTAGGAAAATATAAAAAATAAAAGAGCTATAAATTTGTGATGGGTTAAATGGTATTTGACGTCGTATTTGGAAAAGTAAATTGAAAACGTTTCTATTTTAAGATCCTTTTCATAAATTTAATGAATAATTTTACTTCTATGACTAAGATCTTAAAGAAATATTATTGCTTGTTGTGTAGATTTTCACCCTTTAATTAATTTCCACCATAATGATATAATTTACTCTAAAGGTTGTGTATTCATTATAAATCAACATTTATTGAAAACATAATTAACAAATGATAAACTACCAATTCTTATGTCTTGAAACATCTACCGAAATCAATATTGTTAGGATAAGATTTAGAAATTCTCCAAAATGAATATCACATTAGATGATGAAAAAATAATTATAATCTCCAAAAATAAATTGTAAAACCAAAAGATAAACATAGACCATTTTAGTATATAACTACCCTTATCATTCCTCAAAAATATTATAACTATGATAAAATCCCGAAAATAACACGGATTTAATAAAATAATCATCCATGATAAGTGATAGCAATTAAATCCAAATACAATCAAACATTCTTCATGTCTTATACCAAAAAATAATTAACTAAATCACATCTTCTCCATGATAGGACAATCATTTCATTAAATAAGAAAATTCCTCCTAATTCCACACATAAAATCAAATATTCTTCCAAAATATAATTCAATATATACATCCCAATTAAAATAATATAGTTTTATAATTAACTTAATCATATAATGTTACCAAAATTGTAAACATATTCCAAAATTAAATTTATTTCTTAATACCCAAATCATTTTCCAATATCAAGGATATCTATTAAATAATATAGAAGTTCCCATAATCTTTTAATTCTTATTCCATAAATCTAGCATATCTATAATACGAAATTTAAAGACCCATGCATGATATACATGGATGTTATAGTAATTTTTCAGAATAACTCATAGATGACACAAGAAAACTCTCAAAGACTATATTAGGATATTGTTATTTGAAATACGGTATTATAATTTACTTGTTTATAAAACACCCAAATCATCTCTTTCATTTTTCTTCATAACAAAAACCTCATTTTCAAATATTACTTAATAGCCATATTCGTAACCAAGTAGAAAAGAAACAAAGAAATGGTGAGTTCAGATTCTTAGTATCGGTAAATAAGGGAGATATCAATGATATCATAATCGTTATACATTATAATATAAAAATTGAAAATATTCTCCATCATATCATAGATCATGATATCATATTAGGGAAAAAATCAAAATATACCATAATAAATTAATGATCTTATTTAAAATGGGAATAAAGTAAATCTTGGATTTTATACATGCACATAATCATAAAAATCATTTCATATTAGTCAAGTCTATTTTCCAATACCATCATGGTGTAGAATTTCCTTTACTAAATTGAATACACACATTGTTCTAGCCCTGTATAACTGAACCACATTTACATTCCTTTCCATCCCTATATTAATAAACCTCATTAACTAAAAATTCCATTCATATAAATCTCAAGAGATATAAATCATTCCACAATTCATTGGAGGTTGATATAGGTCCCACCCATCTTATAATAAAATCATTTTTACGTGTCCCAAAAAACTGAAATCATTTATCATAACTTATCCCAAAGAATAAAATGGTTTTATTAAGAATCATTCAACCATAATAAATATAAAATAATTGTATTTCATTAATAAAATTCCATAATAAATACAATAAAATAATATTTATAATATGGATAGAAACATAACCTTTATTAAATAATTTCATATTGGATTGACACTAATTTTGATAAAAATAAGAAATTAATTCTTGAGTGAAATATACGTTCTTCTCTATAAATGTTTTCTTTTCTCAAAATATATTACAATTTGAAAAGAAAATTACTTTTATGAAAATAAACATCAAACCTTGTAATGTAATATTCAAACTGAATAAGGAATTATGAAAACATAAAAAAAACATTTATGATATACAATTTAAAAGAAAGCATTATTCTTGTACTTTTGATAGAAATTCCAAAAGAATATAGTATTGAAAACATAAAATGATTCCTTTCATATTGTTTCCTGAAAAATTTGACCAATAATTAAAATTTTCAATGGAAAATAGTGAAATAATATAATGAATATTTTATTACACATATATATAAAAGATAAATGATAAATATAACACAGTTAATACTTACATATAAATAATCTATGATAAAATTGATATTTCAAAGTTATCCATTACCAATTTAAAATCATTTGATGCGTATGCACCATATAAAAATAAAAAAAGGATATCCTTCATAATAAATATTATAAAAACACTCATGGTTAGTATAAACACATCTCAAAAAGAAATAGATGGTGTATAAAGAATATGTCTCACAAAAATAAAAGTGAGACATAAAATCACTTTCCTTAGGTCTGATATCTTTTGAATGCTTCCACACCTCCTGTATAATGATTTAAATATTTTCAATGAGATAATAAATAATAAATTTTATTTTTTTTATATCATATATGGACATATTATTATCTGTTTGTTAAAAATAATTTAATAATCAATTAGGTATTAACTGCTTTATTTTCTTACTCATGTTTCATCTGATAAGTTCTTATTACTCCTATTATATTATAATTATATCATTTCCAAAATCATATTCAAATAATATTTATCATATTTTTTTAATGAAATACTTTTAAATAATGATGCTTAAATTTATATCATGTAGAATGAATCACATCGCATCCTGGAGACGGAATGACATATGTTTGCATGAGTGATGATATTATTCCCATAACTATGAAATTGTTTTTAAGTTGAAGGTATAAATTTTTTTCCAGAAACCATATCATGTTATAATAATCATATACAATTATTATTTCTATAATTATATCCATCCATGTAGTATTCCTGTAAAAAAATATATCACACCATGATGTGATGACGGTAATCCGTAAGTACACAAGCATGGTGATTTCAGTTTTCATAGGATGGAAAAATGGTGTAATATGGTTGTTCCATAATTATAATAAAATTTCTGTATATAATTGACACTATATTTATTTCATTATAATGGAAAAAACTAATGAATTTGAATTAGAAGAAGAAATTAGTTTGAAATAATCGGTGGAGGAGATGACCAATTCTTCGACGTGCTCCCTCTTTACATCCTCTAAATTGTACTTGAGATGGAATTTTGAGAAGAAGAAAAAATATATATTAATAGTAGGTAATTTTAAACAGTAAATGGGTAGGTTATGGATGATATTTACGGATCAATAGGAAGTGATGTGGTGAGGTAGGAGATACCCTTTTAAAATTTAGGTGAGGGGAAATTTTGAAACTCCCAATATAATAATTTATAATAAAATCAAAAGAAATAAAAAAACTAAAAAATTTCCTTATTTATATTCTAATATTAGATAAGGATGTAATTCTATCAAATAATAGTATTTATACATGTTTTGATTTCATTTTATACCTTATCATTTTGTTTTACCGTTAATCATTCTCTTTTAATTTTAACTACGGTTGGAAATTATTCAATATTAAAATAGTGTAATTTTTTATGAGTTAATTTCAGTTAGGACATAAATGATAAATATTAAAAAAATTATATTATACCTTAATTATTTTATATTTTTAATATTATTTTATGAAATTTAAATTATTTAATAAAACATTATTGTCATAAAATATCAGTATTTTCATTTTACAATATTCATTCTATGGGGTTTCAAACATATAAATATATGTTTTGAACATCGAATGAAATGTCTTATTATATATATAATGGGTCAAGGTAATCTATAATTATCTTTGGATATATTAATTATCCAATATTATGTTTATTTTAGTATTTTAAGAAACATTAATTTTGTACATCTACTAATAAAATAATTAGTACATTAGTTTTGTGTAATTATTTAATATAAATATTTTGTTGGGTAAAAAATAAAAAAAAATTGATGAAGATAAATCATATATATTTCATAATAAAATCTATAGTCAAATATATATTCCGTAAAATGTATCATTGAAAATGTTATAATTGATAAAACATGAAACTGAAAAGTGTTATATAACCTTATATAAAATACAATTAGTGTCATAATATCTTCTATAAAGCATGAAATGGTAAATAACTCAGCATATTCATGATTTTTTCAATATACACTCGACCAATATAATTTTTTCAAGTGTTTTTTTTGTCATGACCCATTCCCTGGGGCCCGTGCTCTGACTACCCCAAGCTGACCTCTATAAGGCTAGGGACAGGAGAACAGTGATAAATGCATCAACCTGGAATTGGGATGCATTATCATGGTTACATGTATGCACACCCACACCCAACCATGTCCCAAATCACAAATTGGAAAAACATACTAATGAATAAACTGAGTTCTTGTTCAACTGAAAAAAACTGGGCTACAATTCAAACCCCAAAAAGTTACTAAAAACTATAATGTACCAAAAGTGCCCTAATGTCCATTAGAAGTATACACCACATGATCATGATAATAGTGACGTTACTGGATCCATAACTAGAATGTTATATCCGGCCAATCGTACTTCGCCCCGCCTGGTCCTAGGCCACCAAGTCCACACTTGCAGCGTTCATTCATCTTGTCTCCCTAAGCACCCCTATCAAAATGTCGTACATCTGCATAAAACACAACACGTGCGGTTGGATCCCATGATAGGGTGAGTAACATAGTAATTACTAGGGACCTCAAAACAAAAATAAGTAACACACATCAATTCCTCAATGTAAAGAATGAAACACAAGGAAGCTCATACAAGTTATATTCTAGGGTAGTAACTGTCGCATCGTCAGCCACAAACATCATACTCCTTGACCACAAGAGAACTACAGATCTATCTAGTATAGTGGGCATGATGGTTCACACAGATATACTTCCAAATATCATTGAACTGATGTGGTACTCATCTTATATGAGTACCATGGGTATGCTAGGTCACACAGAGATGCTCCCCACAATCGGCATGTCAGGTCACACAGAGCCGCTTCCCACCATTGCTGAACTGAGATACTCCTCCTACAGAGTACCATGGTTCTATTTGGTCACAATGTGTCCCTCCCCACTATGGTCTTCTCAGTCACACATTTTCTCTTCCCACTAGGCCATCGTTGAGTAGTCTTCTAGTCTCAACCAATAGCTGGGTTTCATACCTAGAATGCATGGGAGAACCATCCTCAAGCCATTCGCCTCATTTCAATGTCCATGAAAGCCCCCAAAAGGAATTTTGAAAGTTCTACCTCCTCTAATGGGTCGCAATGTCACAAATGGTCTATCAATCGGACATTATATTTACAAGATATTATCATTTTAGTAACCAAGGGTCCGGTTGCGATGAGGCTCGGTCCTAGCTGGTCATAAAGACATGACCAACCATGCTCGGGGGTGCTACATACCCCAATTCATTATGATAGACACAAATTGACCTGGTTTGTCTTAGGGTCATTCTAGTCTGGCCTGGCCAATGGGTAGGACCCAAAAGTCCTCATTGTACATGGACCGGTTGGTAGAGTGTCTAGCCCGTCGGGTCGCCCGGCGACCCGGTCTAGCCTGGCATGTCCCGCCGGTGCAGGTCTAGCCCACCGGGCAGTGGGATCGGCCCGAACTGTTGGGGTATTGGCCCGCCATCAAGGGGACCAGCCGTACGGTGAGCCCAGTGTGAACCCCAGGGACACAATAGCCATCTGTGTCCCTTGTTTTTAGAATGCGGCCCGAAAGGGCGTCCCCCACCTCTAATGTAGTACCCTATTGGCACCACACCCAACTCCTACCGCGGATGACGAGCCGCGGTTCATCTATCCTACTTGGTGGACCGGACGTGGGCCACCCCCAACAAGTTGCGCCCATGGTGTTGTGTTCTCTAGTGCAACGATGCAGCTGATGAGCCACGACGTCACTTTCAACACGACATGCAGGTGCGGGCCTCTTCATCCATGCTAACGGCGCCTGCATAATCTTCAGCGAGCCATGAGATGCAGTACAATGGTCTATTCCATGCACTGCTTGCGCCAACGGTCTCCAGGTGAGGATGCCTTTACTGTGAATTATTCATACCCACCTTTCCATTGGTTTGAGAATGTTTCCACCTTGGATATCATGAGTATAGGTGATCAGGCCTTGTTCATGCCAGCCTAGGCTCTCCACGTTACAGGTTTTAACCAGGGGAGGCTCGAAGAGATTTGATTTCAATCATTCATGCAAGGGTTTAATCCGGAATAATGAGCCCCAATAAAAGTCACCGTCATGTTATAATTCATCATCTTCAGATCAACATGTTCATGGGTTGATCCACATTCTTCGTTTTTCATAAATGTAACAAGTGTTAACATTTAAAATGAGATACCCGTATCTATTTGATGAATTTTTCAGCACATTAATCTTTAAGGTGTCAAAACATTGGAGTTACTTCTTGGCTCCATTCTATGAAGGAAGTGACAAAGAAGATGAAGTACCACAAAATGTCTTCATTCTTCACTGGGGTGGAAGTCAATCAGAGGTTTTCTAGAGAATCCTCCAATTTTTTAATCTATATTTCCCATGTGCGTCAAATTATAAATAGTTTCACGTCGCAACATTCTCATCATGATGTGATTTCACATCATTATGCTTTTTTATTCAAGAAATTATGTCGCTATTACACATCATTATAGTTTTGTTATGTTTTGATTTTAATGAGCAATTAATGAGCCTCATTGATGCACATCATTGCCGCCATTTAACTGCCTCGTAGCGTTATCGTCCCCCACTTAATAGTGTGAATGGAAAAAATAATTTTATAAAATAATTTTATCACTTTTGTATGAATATACAGAAAATAACCTTTGAACTCGGCCCTTAACATACAATGTTAAGTCATTTCTAGTAGAATCCCTACATTCTGAATTCAACGGTGCCCTCATATTCATAATCCGATTGACAGTTCAAAAGATAGAAAATCTCACTCGCATGTTTACTAAACGTACCATAAAAAACATCATATGTCATTTTTGGGCTCACTAGACCTCGGAATTTTGTGCTGTTGAATTTCATGGTCATGAAATAATTCCATATAATGAAAAAATTACATCAAAAGTATGAGATGTTACATTCTCCTCACCTTAGTGCTTTACGTCCCCAAAATCGAAAACCACAAGTAAACAAAACGATGGTGGTACTAGGCATGAATATGAAGCTCAACCCCCATACCCACTCTAGGAGTTTCCCCTTCTTCCATTAGCTGTGTGCTAGAGGAATCGATCATCAACATAGGTCCTACCCTTGTGGATCCTCTATCTCCACAGGGAACTCCACAAATGTTTCCCCATCATCAATTACTAACATTCCCTAGTCGATGATGTGAAATGTATTATGCACATACCTCCTCAATTCTGACCCATAAAAAACATAATGCATATGTTGCATATATGGGGGAAGATCTAGGCAGTACACCACCTCTTGTACTTAGCTTAGGATTTAAAAAACACTCATGAACCTCGGAGAAAGCTTCCCACCTTGGAAAAATCTCTGAAATCCTCATTAGGGAGAGTCCTGAAGGAACACATGAACTCTTTCCTATAACTCCAAGGGTCTCCATATATAGTCGTAATATGAATTTTTCTTCCTCTATGCAGTCCTCGTCAACTCTTGGATGATCTTCCACTTCTCAGTGGTAGCCCGTACCAACTCTGGACCCATGAGTGCCGACTACCATAAGTATTTCAAGCATATGGGTGATCTGTAAGGCCACCCACACAAGGACTAATATGGTGCCACACCGTTGGGGGAGTGATTTTTGTTTTTGTATGAAAACTCAAAAATTGGAAGGTGGTACTCCCAAATACGTCCAACCTCTTGGATACAAGCATGAAAAATGTATTCCAAGGTCTATATGGTCGGCTCCCTCTGACCATCACTGTGGAGATGAAAAGTTGTTCTCAAACACATCTACGTACCAAATGTATCTTGTAATCCCTTCCACAACCGATATGTATATGGGTTGACGCGATCTGAGATGATAGTTGAAGTCACCTCATGAAACTGCAGTATCTACATGACGTAAAAGCATCCCAAGCCATCTACCATTCCCTGCTCTAGGATTTGTAGGAATTGAGCTGACTTGGTGAGTCCATCAACAATCACCCAAATAGAGTCATTACCCCTAGACGTACATGGTAACCCCATCACAAAGTCCATCATGATGCTGTCCCATTTCCTCTCTAGTACCTGAAGTGGCTGAGTCAAGCCTGCCGGAACCTATTGCTTGGCCTTCACTTGCTGTCAGGTGACGCATCATGGAATGATCTCGACCACCTCTTTCATCATGCATGGCCACAATTATAGATGTCGAAGTCCTTTTAAATCACTTCTACTCTAGAATTTACTGCCATAGGGGATTTATGATACTCCATCCACACATCCACACAAAACACCACTGGTACTATTGTGAACCCTCTAAAAAGGATAGGGTGCTCCCCACCTATCGGAAATCCATCAAGGGCCCCTCCTGAGGATATCTAAGCACATCGTGCCTCGTAGTCTACTTCCCCCAGTTGTGCCTCCCTGACTCACTGTATGAGTGGGAGAGTAAAAGCCCTTAATTGGAGGTAAAAAACTTCACCACCATCCATGAAGGCTATATGCATCATAACTAACTGCTTTTTCACCTCCCTTAGTAACTGAAACCCGATCCTCATTCTTAGTGTGTCTGGCACCACATTCCCTTTTCTAGGAGTATAGACTATCCCAAATAATAGTTATGTTGTAACTCTATCCATCACTATTTTATCAGGTTTAGGTTCTTTTGTTATAACATATAACCAATATTATAGTGGTCAGATTAAACAATAAACCACTCTCCCATCAAGTTATGCCACCACAACTTCAATGCAAAGACCACTGCAACCAAATCCAGCTCATTAGTCGTGTTTTTCTTCTCAAGATACCTTAACCGTCGTGATACATAGGCAATCACCAATTTCTCATTCATTAGAACACAACTGAGCCCAGTCTCTGATGTGTTGCAGTAAACCACATTCTGAATGCCCTTCTCATGTAGTCTCAAAATGGGGGCACATGTCAGTCTCCGCCTCAGCTCCTAAAAACTATGTAGGCATTTCCTCATTCATAAGAAGGGTTTTCCCTTCCATGTTAATTCCAATAAGGGTGATTATACACTATAAATGTAGGGAATGAACCACTAATATTAACTTGCCAGCCCCAAGAAGTTCTTCACCTCAGTCATGCTCCTAGGCAACTCCCAAGAAATCATCGCCTCAATCTTCACCAGATCAACTAAAATCCATCCTTTGTGATGATGTGTCTAGAAAGTGTACCTCTTGTATCATGAACTAAAACTTCAAAAGATTACCATAATATCATTGCTCTCATAGTGTATCGTGGACTATTCACCGCTATGTAGCATTTTTCTCCTCTGATGATGAATACACCGAGATTTCATTGATGAAGACCATGATGAACAAGTATAGGTAGTGCCGAAATATCCTTTTCATGAGGCCAATGTACACTTATGAGGATTTTTTCACACTGAAATACATCACTAGGAACTCATAGTGGCCATAATCGCACCTAAAGGCCATCTTTTGTACATCCACATTCCATACCTGAATATGGAGATAGCCTAATCTGAGGTCTATCATTGAGAAACACATCACTCCTTTTAGTTTCTCGATGAGGTCATCAATTCTCGGAAGTGGGTACTTGTTCTTAACAGTCATCTGTTTCAGGTCCTGGAAGACCACGCACAACCTCAAAATCCTATCTTCCTTCATGGAAAATAGCATCGTTACTGTATATGGTGTAACGTTGGGCCTTATGAATCTATTCTTCTGCATTTCCTCCAGTTGTTCCCTAAACTCAAAAAGCACTACGGGAGCCATTTGATATGCCGGTGTGGATATCAGTGTCCTCCCGTTGTACAGGTAGATACAGAAGTCAACCTCCCTAGGAAATGATAACACCAAAACCTCATCAGGAAAAGAATTCTCATACTCGTCCACCACTACAAGGAATCATGGAATCTTCTCCACCACTACACCATGGGTGAGGGTAGAAAACTAGTGAGTGATCAGTCACACCCTCCTACGAGAGAGTCTATCCTGCACTATAGGGGTTTCCTTCTCAACGGTGACAGTAAACATGGTCCCATATTCATGAAAAAACCACACTGTATGCCTGAAACTATTGATCTGATCATGGATTATAGATAACCATTCCTTACCCAATATGAAATTGTAAGGCCTCAATGCTGATACTAGGAGATCCCAGTATAAGCTCGCGCCTCCAAGAGTAATCTCACACTACCAGCATCAGTGTGTAATCATTGAATCATCTCCCGTAAGAGTCTCTTGGCGCAAGGATTGATCCAACGGCTCCATCGGAATCATCGAGTTCTGAATGAGAGTTGTTGAAAGGAAGGATTGAATAGAACCTGTCTGTTTATGAACTACATCTAGGGTGGAGAAGAAATATATTATGCCTTGGATCATCTTTGGAGATCCATGGTTATAAGACCCTACTACCTGAAGCTGAGCTCGCCCATGTCTGCCTGCTCCCTGAGGTCGAGGAGGACCACTTGGGGGTGGTGGGTGTAACACCTCGAACCATCGCCACAAGATACCACTCAGCCCGCTCCCCTACCACATCCGCTGCCCTATGGACCTCATTGCTTGAGCTATTGTCACTTCCTCGGCACCACTTTGACCATATTATATTCATCTGTATGGCGGGTCGGGTAGTCAAATGCCATGTGTCCCTTCCTACCGCACATGGAGCACTGCATGGCTCTTTGCCTACTCCCTCTAGGTTGGGAGGCTCACTCCACTGACCCTAATTCCAGGGTTCATATTCTGAACATCATGGCCCACATGAGACCATGCATCAGATATCTACTGCCCGCCAAAGAATCAGCTGCCTGGGGTCTACTGGAGGCTCTAGATATCGGCACCAGCTCTGCCATGATGCTTCCAAAAGATGGTCTCGTTGCAGCACCCCATTTTGGGATGGGATAATAAGAGACAATACTGATTCCCTGATCTCCCACTTGAGTCCCTTCTTGAAGGTTTGATCCATCATGAAAGGTTCTTGCACCATGTTTGTGGAGTAGTGGGAAAGCAATATGAACATCGTCGAGTACTCGAATACTATCATACCACCCTGTTGTATGTGAAGCATCACCTGAACGGGAATAGAGCGCAATGTCACAGGAAAAATCCTCCAGAAAAATCTTCTCAATGTCAACCCATGTGAGGGTCACCTCATCATGATTCTAGATGGAAAAGTTTCACCATATCCCTTCCAATCCCTATATAAAGCTTGTTTCCAAGATCATCATCTGGTTAGGCGGTGTCCTCAATAAGTAGAAGAACTACATCATAGCCTCACCCAGTCCGCAGTGATATAAGGATTCATCTCTCCCCTGAACATTGGGGTCCCTATCTTTAAAACTCATGTAGGGAAAAAGCTTAAAATGGTCCTCTATTTGAACCATGGGTATTAGATTCTGACCATTGGGTGGTGGTATCACCAATGCACCACATAGTGTGGCCATCTATAGAATTGGTCCCTGAGCAAACGCCTCGTCGATAAGTGGGAAGTCCCCACGACCTCGAATCGGGATCATGGCTGGTCATCCATGTGAACGCATACTAAGATATATCATGATGTACCATGGTTAGAAGGTTATACCTGCGGATATGAATCTTTGGAAATAATAAGTACACACTTATATAACTAGTGTTTTCTTGTATTGTGCCGAAAACAAAATTCATCGACCTGGTGTATGGATACGTTGGCTGCTGCACCAACACTCGACTCCTAAATCTGAAAATCGGACTTGAAAAATATAACAATGTATCCCTAAAAACACACATACAATCAATCTATGAGGGGTAACTGACCACCCTCTAATACCACTTTTTCACAGCCCGTCTCCCAGGGCCCATTCCGTGAATACCCTAAGGCCGCCACCAAAAGGGTAGGGGCTAACAACTAGTATTGAAGGCATCAACCTTCAAGTGGGAGGTATTATCCTGGATACCTGTATGAACACACATGACCAACATGTCCCAAAACACAATCGGGAAACATCACACCGCTTAATAAACTGAGTGCAAGTACAACTGAAAGGAAGTGGGCCAGAATACAAACCCATAAAAAAGTACTGAAAGATGTAAAGTATGAAAAGTGCTATGATGGCCATCAATAGTAAACCCCACCAGGTCATAAGAGTAGTTTACTTGAAGTCTAGGTAGTATGTCCTATCTTCCAGGTCCAACTAGGCCTCTCCTTGTCCTAGGCCACCATATCCACAGTCGTAGCGTCAGTCCTTCCCATATCCCTAAGCCCCAATATCAGAATACCATTATTCTACACCAGAGGCAACACTTGCAGGTGGAGCCCGTGCAGATGTGAGTAACACAGTACTCAGTAGGGCCCCCAAAACAAAATGAAATAGAACATAGTAATTTCTCAATTTAAAGCATGAATCACAAGGCATCTCTCACTCGGTATATTCTAGGGTAGTTACCGTAAAATAAATAGTCACAAACATCGATCTCCTCGTCTGTTGGAGAAATCATCCTCTATCAAGAATAGTGGGACTTCCTAGTCACACAGAGCCACTTTCCACTAACCTTAAACTAATGTGGTACTCATCCATGATGAGTATTGTGGGTACGCAGGGACATAGAGAGAAGCTCCCCACCATGGTCTGACTAGGTCACACAAAGCCCCTTCCACCTTGAATGAAATGAGGTACACCATCTGTCAACTACATTCGGTCTACCGGGTCACAAAGAGCCACACCCCACTAGGGATCCTCAGGGTTACTATAACACCTCGAGATTTTATGAAAAATATATTTTTTAATTTCATTAATGTCTTGTGTTGTACGCTACATCAAAAGGAGCTTGCACATCACGCATCCCTGACTTGGCTTTCAATACACGCAATCGCGACCTTCCACGATAGCGTGTGTTATACGTAATACCGAGTTTCACTAAACAACGATATGTTATATAAACTAGCCGTTATGAATAGTAATACCCAATTTTTGAAAGTTTATAAATTTTATCATTCAAAATTGACTTCATTTTTTGATTCAAAATTTCGAAATTATCCTAGGGTGAAATTTTGGTATTTTTCTGAAAAATTTCAATTATTGATGAAAAGTGAAAACACTAGGTTACTATTTAAAAATCGACTTTTTATTTAAATAATTATTTATTTTATTTAAATTTATTTTATGTAAAAATTGACACATAATACCTATATAAGTTCAATGTAATTCATTGGAGTCATTTTATAATAATTTTAGATATATAAAAATTTTATGGAACTTTTCACCATCTTTTACCCACCTCCTAGGAGAATTTTCAAATTTAAATAAAACATAATTTTACCGCTTCTGTGAACAGAATTTCAAAAATCCAAGAGACACATTTGATGTTAGTATGTAAAATGTGGTTCAATGAGATGAAAATATTTTTTGGAGAACAGTAACTTTTTACTTTTATTTACCATGGTTAAAAGTAAATAGGGCAATTAAGGGTAAAAATGATATTATTATTACCCTAACACACATCCTAATTCTATTGGATAAGTGTAATGCGACTAGAAACAACCTTAGGAATACAATATGACCGTTTAACCCCACTTGGATTAGATTAGGACATTTATTATTAATTTATTTAAAGATGGGTTAAAATAGTTAAAATGAATGTTTAATAAGTAAATAATTTTTAATATAGGGTTATATATAATACATATTAGACTATAAATATTCACTGGAAATATAAAAATATTTCCTACATAATTTTATTTTATTTGTAATTTTTAGAATTTATATAATTTAATTTATTTATGACACAATGATGATGCAGTAATTATGTTATTAATGAAATATTGACATAATTGATTTTATAAATACCCAAATAAATGTGATTTGAGACTTTTTATGAATTAAAATAATTTTATATGATAATATGACATTATATAATTGATTTAATTAACTTTTTTAGAACTAATATTTCTTTTATGAGTTTCAAAAAAATCAATTACCAAATAGTGTCAAAATTAACATAAAATAGTTTTTAAAACAAATATTATATTATTAATTGTTAATTTATTCCTAAAAATACATGGTTCGGCCAAATTACTTAGATGAGGTCATATATATTAATAATAAACAACTTGGGGTTCTTTTGTCTTGTTATAGTAAGTTTATTAACTTAATAGTGTAAGAAAACAAGAAGACACGGTAAAAGAAAAATTATTTTACTTAAAGTTAAATCTAAATGATATGGTTAAAATATAAACCTAAACATGTCTAAATTCTATTGGATGAGAGTATTGTGACCCATCCCAACCTTATCTTAGAAATAACTCAATTTGGAGCTATTAAAAACTGAATATGACTTTATAATAAAATAATATTTTTAGTTATTCCAAAGGTACCCCTCTCCTCCCTTATAAAAGGGCACCACCTCCCTCTATTCCTCAAACCACTTTTCGCCTCCACGGTCGGGAAAACCCTGAAAAACACTCTTCTACACTTCCCTAGAAACATCTTAGAGGTCCTGGTAATCTTCAAAGACCAATTTTGGTGCCCTAAGAGGTGGTCTCAAAGAGGCGCTTCAAAGAAGAGGTAATGTCTGTTACCGATTATTTCAACTTTATTTCGTCTTCCACTTCTTCTTCTTTAGTTGTCTCATTATGAAGTAATAACATATGTATCACTCATATACTGATATGTTATTATAAGTATGAAACAACCCTATTTCACCATCTATCCATCCTATGGAAAATGAAATCACCGCGCATGCGTACGTACGGAATACCATCTCCACGCCGTGGTGTAATATATTTTCCACCACCACCTTACTTGGATGGGTATAATGGTGTAAATAATAAATATATATGATTATTTTAAATTTATATTGATTCTGAAATAGTATACATACACTCCAATACAATTTCACGACCCGTCCTCGGGACCCGTGTCGTGTCTACCCCAAGCCCGCCTTCCATAGGCCAGGGTCTTGCGACTAGAACCAAAGGCGTAAATCCTGATAACTGGGAAGACATTGCCTTTATAAAAGTAAACAAAACACCACAGAGTAAAAGCGAAAGTAAAAAACTATGTACAAAGAGAAGTTATGAAAGGTAAATGGTCCAGAATACAAACCCAAAAGAAAGTAAAACTACAACTGAACAAAGTACAACAGAAAAAGACAGCAGCTGGAGGGACGAAAGCAGCTCCTGGGTCATCCTCCTCAGTTCCTACCTGAAGGGTAGGTACATATGGCGTTGCTCCTGGATCGTCCACCACGGATCCTACCTGAAGGGTAGGTACAGATAGCCTCTACAACGCTCTCACCCGTCATCCTCCTCCAAGTGTCGTCTCTCCGTGAAGTCCACCTCTGGATACTGAGTCATTGTGT
Organism: Viscum album; assembly: GCA_963277665.1. Classification (NCBI taxonomy): domain Eukaryota; kingdom Viridiplantae; phylum Streptophyta; class Magnoliopsida; order Santalales; family Viscaceae; genus Viscum; species Viscum album. The sequence continues at coordinate 323,194,859 of OY728152.1, read as the reverse complement.
AGTCCACCTCCGGGTACCGTCCAGTCCTCGAACACTCGGCCTTCGTCAGCACTGCCCGTTGTCTACAACCAACACAATGAGTTGCGGGCATAGCCCGTGCAGGAGTGAGTATAACGATACTCAGTAGGGACCCCGAGACCCTCAAGGTCTCACTAAAACCAAAAAGGTTAACCACAAAGAAGATCTCAACAGATAACCTCTACTTAGGTATATGCCCACACATATATCTAAGTTATCAAGTAACCCATCTCAATCATGAGGAAACAGAAGGATCATGAATCAATAGATAACCACTACCCAGGTATATTCCCATACATATACCTAAGTTATCAAGTGACCCATATCAATCATGAGGTAAACACAAAGGTCAAAAGTCTCAGCTCAAACCAGGATTTTCATTATCGAAACAGTAACTGCTGAAGAGCCTCGTCTCTGGAGTGTACAATGGTCCTGTCACGACGCTGAGGTACTGCTCACTAACCTAAGACTGCTGAGGTACTCCTCCTGTCGAGTACCATAGGTCAGCCACCCAGACACAGTAGTGCTTTCTGCCGAGGTATGTCACCCAAACACAGTAGTGCACACCCCCTAGTAGCCTGTTGAGGTACTCTCCGGACGAGTACTATGGGTCTTCACAGTCACACATGTACTGCTCTGTCCGCCATGGGTCTGCACCTCACAAAGTAGGGCTCCGTCCATTGGGCTAGTCGACTCACTCCAAGTCAAGTCGGTCAAGCAGTCGTCAGGTCTCAGTCGGCTACATGGTCTCCGTATTCCGCACCCTCATCTCCGGGAGGGTCCGCTCCATGAGCTACAGGTTGATACTCCAAGTATCTCGAAGTCCCACAAAGAAGTATGTCAAAGGACCCCCTTGTCATAGGGGTCTCAACGCAACAGACGGCGCGTCAATCAGACGCCCGGTCTGTGAGTTATTAGCCTTTTCGTCCCAGGGGCCCGGTTGGTTTCGTGAGCGAACGAACCCAGCCGTATCTCAACTGTACCCCGAACTCTCATAGGGTATACTCATAGGGACCGTTTCTCAATGAGATCACCAACGCCACTGATGGTTCGTCAAACAGACGTCTGGTACGAAAGATATCAGCTTTTCCGTTCCCGGGGCTCGGTTGGATTTCGGGTGCAATCCAACCCTTCAACTATCGAACTGTATCCAAATCTCAAGCGAATTATTCCAAAAGTTCCGTCTCACTTAGAGGAATCCAAAAAAGTCGACAGAACATCAATTGGACGTCCGTAGCTCAAGATATAAGTGTTTCCGCTCCGAGGGCCCGCTTGGTTTTGTATCCGAACCGACCCGGCCGAACCAAAAGTATTCTGAAACCTTGAGTTCAATAAACCGAAACGACCGACTCTTTCCAAGGATCTCTATGAAACTTACGGTGCGTCGATCGGAGGTCCGTAGCCCAAGATATGATAATTTTACTAAAAGTTGTCCGAAATAGGGGGTCTAGGCCCGGACCGACCCGGACCGACCCCCCTGGGTCGGCTCGAATCGGGTCCAACCCGACTGGACCCGGCCTGGCTCGGCCTGGCAGAGCTGATGTCAGGGAGCGGGGGGTGCGGGCGGCCCGCCCCTCGCCGTTAATTAAGGGCAGCGACGCAATCACCGCCGCCAATTCTTCCGGCGGCGCGCTCGGGCGCCGCCGCTGCCTGGCGGCCGGACGACTATGGCCACCGCCACCGGTCACCGGCGACGCCGCGCCAGTGACCCGCGCCTCCGGTTGTTTCCAGGGGCCACCGGAGTTGCTCTGCTGGTACGTTTTAAAAACCGTCTGAGCCGGTGTTCATCTCGGGTCTCGTACTTTACTGCGCAAGCTTCAAAAATAATTTGCGGCCCCATTATGTCATCTCTCTTCAATCCGCACATCAATTAACAAAACGCACTGTCTTCGTGGTTCTCCGGCGCTACGTGTTGGGGCCGTGCCCCTTCGCCGTGGCCCGACACCATCCTCGGATGTCTTCGGGTTTCTCCGAGGCGGCGCGACGGTATCGTGCCCTTGTTTGTTTTTCACGACGCGGCGCGACGGCGCTGCACATTTCCATGTCGCATGATTACTCGTGGTGCGACGGAACCACGCCTTCCCGTACCAAACCACAATGAAATCCAACATGGAAAAAGGAGGTGGGTCGGCCATGTTTTTGCGGACCGGCCCCCTCTCGTTAAACGATAGCAGTTGGACATATTCACGAAGAATAAAAATCAAGGGAGTAAAAGAGGGTTCACCAACAATCACAATTTAAATTCCCTACCTCGTAATTGCTGTTCATTGATGATCTCGGAAAAAGGGCGGATATCGATTCCTCGATTGTTGTGTTCGTCACACACTACCAATTCCCATGCTCATGCGTCGGAAAGGAAGAAGGGTACTCGTCGTTGGTGGACGAGTGTTCAGAGGTGACTTCATCGTTGACGATGTTCTTCACGGGCGACATCTTCTCCTTTGACGTGAATGAAGGTCATTAGAGATGTTTTGGGCGTCACTTCCCTTTCCTTGCCTTGGTTGAAGAACGATGAAGAAGATGGCATCGGCGTTCTTCAGTGGCGGAAGAGACGTTCTTCATGTTCTTCATCGTAGAGAAAGAAGAAAATTAAGACTTACGAAGCATTTTCTCCAAAGGCTCCCAATCATCTAAACTCCAACCCAAATAAAATAATTTCTTAACTTGTATTATTAACACAAAACCGCTTATGAATTTCAAGAGTTTGAAATTTAAATTAACTCACATAAATAAGTATCTCAAGTTTTCAAATTTAATGAGAGGGAGGTGGAGAGACTCATTTAATGAGAGAGAGTTTCATTCACATAAATAGAGAGTTCAATAGTTAAGGGGGTTAAGGGGGTTTGATACTCATGTGGGACCCACCTTATAACATCCACCCAAGGGAGGTTATGTGCGGGTGGGCCCCTCCACTAACCTCCCCTTGGAGGTTCTATCTACCACTTAAAATAAAAATATGGAAAACACATATTTTTATTTAGTTTAATTAAAACCCCCCAAAAACTAACTTCCAAACTCGATAAAACGCAACTGCGGAATAGGTGTTCCTAAGAAAAAACCGGCACTAAGGTTCCATCAGTGCCCTCAAAATTTGATTCAGTGCACCGGTTCAAAAGATGGGAATTCCCGCTCATTTGTTCACTAAACGTACCCGAGCCAAACTTCGGAAATTGATTCCGGGCACACCGGGCCTCAGAATCAGACGCCGTCAGAAACTGCGTTCATTTAAAATTTCAAAGAAAATTAAGAAAAAAATTTTCCTTGAATTTTATGGGTCTTTACATTACTCCCACCTCGTGGATTTATGTCCCCGTAAAGCTTCAACACAAACTAGGGTCAGAAAAGCGGTATTGAACACGCACCTGAGCCTTCCGCTCCCATGTTCTTACCTGGAGGTTCCATACTGCCAAAGAAAGCGCACCCAATGAATCGATCGTCCTCGTAGGATCCACTCCTATCGATCCTCGATCTGCACTGGAACCTCCGTGAAAAACACCTCATCGCCATCGTCCAGCTCCTCATGGTCGATGATATGCGAAGGGTCGAGCACGTATCTCTTCAGTTGAGATATGTGGAAGTCATCGTGCACCTGGTGCAACTAAGGTGGATGGGTCAAGCGGTAAACCACCTCGCCTACCCAGTTGTGGACCTAGAAAGGTCAGTTGAACCTCGGAGTTAACTTTCCGCCTTGGCCACATCTCCGTAAACATCGTCGTGCTAAGACCCGTATAAGTACGTGATCATCATCATCGAACTCTAGAGGTCTCCAATTACTTTTAGAACTGGAAATCAAAACGACTGCTGCCACGAGGGTAAGGTTGACCGACTAAAGAGTGATTGGTTGCACCCTCCGGTGAAGGATTTTATCCTGTGCTACCTAGGGTTTCCTTTTCGCCGACCAAGGAAAAACCTTCCCGACGTTTGCCTAAAACCGTCAATTTGAGTATGAACAGTTATAGCCCATTCCATACTCAAACTAACATCATAAGGCCTCGATGCTGCCACCAAGAGATTCCAACCGAAACTCTCACCTTGAGGGTCTGACCACACCTTCGGTGTAAGTGTGATTATCGAGTCTCCTCCCAAGGTATCTCCAGATGTGAGGGTCATGTCCACAGCTTCTGGAAACTCTAGGTCTGGAAAATGATTTGTGAAAGCAAGGAATGATTAATATCAAGGTATGTTACTAAAGCAGCTAGTAGTGGACCCAGACTGTCCCTTGAATCATTTTTTAGAGCCATTGGGTCACACTTCTTGACCGCATGAAGCCACACTCTTCCTTCACTCTGCAGCTCCCTGAGCCTGGAAGGGATAACTAAGGCGGGTGGTTGTAGCAGGTTAAGATGTACACCACCTCATTCTTCCCTCCTAGCTCTACCTCCACGTCGGCTGCTTCGCAGACTCATATCTCCTTTAAGCATCCTCTTCTTTAACAATTAACATGCTTGAGTCTCTAAGACTGGATCCGGTTTCCTATTTCTTACTGCACTGTGCAGTCTTCCTCCGCTCCTGGATGATCTGTACCTTCTTTGCTTAAGATCATAATGAGCTGCTAAAATTTCTCCTTTTCCGAAAAGAGAAACTCGGTCTCATCCCCTGGATGAACCACGCCCATTTCCTAATACAGTCAATCCTGACATGAATGATGCATTCATGCCATGGATGACGTCGTAAGGCCTCAACGTAACTACTAAGATATCCTACTGTCACTCTCGCCTCCAAGGGTCGAGTCACATTGTCGGCATCAGTGTGAGGTCACTGGGTCTCCTCCAGTAGAAATCTAGAAAGTGAGGGTCAAGTCAACAGTTTAACCGGGACCACTCAGTATCAACCAAAGAAAAGGACAGGAATTCAAACAAAGATAAGTGTATTTTTATTGTTGAAGCTCATAGTAAAAAGACATGAATACAACAACAACATGAAACTGGATGTACAAGGGACGTATCCACTAATTCCACTCCTGTCCACCTGCTCTCGGAGCTCTACTGCCTTGTCCACTGCTCGGTTGTTTCTCAAGAACTCGTCGCTTCTTCTACCTCGGTGGCTCCTCCAACGCATGCGGATCAACTGTACGAGGAGTTGGATAGTCACGTGCCAAGTGACCCTTCCAGACGCATGAGTAACACTATCTATTTCTGGAACGCCTGGATCTGACCCCACCCTGGGTGCCCTGCACCACCGGTCCTAATACCCGAGATCATCCAGCTACTGGTCTAGTCCTCCTGGACCTCTGCATCATCTGTCTACTGCCCACAAATGACTCAGCTACTAATCGAAAAACACGCGGCAAAGGAAGAAGCTCATGTACATGATCAGGGTGTAGAGCTACTGGCACAAACTCCACCCTGAAGAAGGTCTCGAAGTCTTCTCATGCGAAGGTCATCCCATCGCAAAACTAAAACAAGTGGCTCCACCATCTGCTTGTTGCTGCCTGAAGAAGGCTGGCAGCAAAGATCACCATGAAGTCTGTCGGCATCCCCACTAGCCTAAAGACTCTCACCACAACCTCCAGCCAAACCTCAGCCACCTGTGGGTCCGTCTCTCCCCAGAACCTGGGTGGCATCTGGCGCTGGAACTCGTGCAGCGCACTCAAGTGGCGTGCATCGCCTATTGCTGGGGCAAGTGGCATCAGTGGCCCAACGTATGGTAGTACCACTGGTGCCTCAACTGCAAGAGGTCCCTGTAACGAAGCCTCGTCGCTCGGCAGGCTGTCCGTACACACATCCCTCTTGGCTCTAGCTGGTGGTCCGAGAAAATGCATCCTGAAAGAAACAATGTGACACGGTCAAACGATTATACCTGGTGAGCTGACCTGGTTTGAGCTGATATTTAAATAAAACTTCTGGAAACACACACGCAATCAATACATTCGTGCACAAAGAAGGAAATCAGTTGTCAGAGTCTTGGTGTATGGATACATCGACTTCCCACACCAACACTGGACTCCCTGAACTGAAAACCACACTCGGTACTCTTAGCACTTTTACTTCACATAAAGAAAATATCAGAGTTATAAGTTCTACGGTAGAACCGACTCCTCTGATACCAATTTGTCATGACCCGTCCTCGGGACCCGTGCCATGACTTCCCCAATCCCACCTTCCATATGCTAGGGGCTGGCGACTAGCACTAAAGGCGTAAATCCTGATAACTGGGAAGGAAGTTCCTTTATAAAAGTAAAACAAAACACCACAGAGTACAAGCGGAAGTAAAACACTAAGTACAAAGAGAAGTGTTGAAAGGTAAATGGGCCAGAATAAAAACCCATAATAAAGTAAAACTACAACTGAACAAAGTACAACAGAAAAAGACAACAGCTGGAGGGACGAAAGTGGCTCTTGGGTCGTCCTCCTCGGATCCTACCTGAAGGGTAGGTACAGATAGCGCATCTACTGGATCGTCCACCACAGATCCTTCATGAAGGGTAGGTACATATAGCCTCCACAACGCTCTCACCCATCAACCTCCTCTGAGTTTCGTCTCACCGTGAAGTCCATCTCCGTATACTAACTCATCGTGTATTCCACCTCCGGGTACCATCCAGTCCTCGAACACTCGGCCTCCGTCAGCACTGCCCGTCGTCTGCAACCAACACAAATAGGTGCATGCATATCCCGTGCAGGGGTGAGTATAACGATACTCAGTAGGGACCTGAGACCCTCAAGGTCTCAATAAAACCAACAAGGATAACCACAAAGAAGATCTCAACAGATAAACTCTACTTATGTATATGCCCATATATATATATCTAAGTTATCAAGTAACCCATCTCAATCATGAGGAAACACAAAGATCGTGAATCAACGGATAACCACTACCCAGGTATATGCCCATACATATACCTATGTTATCATGTGACCCATCTCAATCATGAGGTAAACACAATGGTCAAATGTCTCAGCTCAAACCAGGATTTTCGTTATCGAAACCGTAACTGCTGAAGAGCCCCGTCTCTGGAGTGTACAGTGGTCTTTTCATGCCTCCAAAGTACTCCTCTCTAACCTAATAATGATGAGGTAATCCTCCTGTCGAGTACCGTGGGTCAGCCTCCCAGACACAGTAGTGCTTCCCACTGAGGTATGTCACCCAATCATTGTAGTGAACACCCCCTAATAGCCTACTGAGTTACTCTCCGGACGAGTACCATGGGTTTGTACTATCACACAGGTAGTGCTCCGTCCGCCATGGGTATGCACCTCACAAAGTAGTGCTCCATCCACTGGGCTAGTCGACTCACTCCAAGTCAATTCGGTCAAGTAGTCGTCAGGTCTCAGTCGGCTACACGGTCTCCGTACTCCACACACTCGTCTCTGGGAGGGTCCGCTCCACGAGCTATAGGTCGATACTCCAAGTATCTTAAAGTCCCACAAAGAAGTATCTCAAAGTACTGTCTCGTCATATGGGTCTCAACGCACCAGACGACTTGTCAATCGGACGCCCGGTCTGTGAGTTATTAGCCCTTTCGTCCTAGGGGCCCGGTTGGTTTCGTGAGCGAACCAACCCTGCCGTATCTCAACTGTACCCCGAACTCTCATAGGGTATACTCATAGGGACCGTTTCTCAACGATATCACCAACGCTGTTGATGGTTCATCAAACGGGCGTTTGGTCTGAAAGATATCAGTTTTTCCGTTCCAGGGGCTCGGTTGGTTTGCGGGAGCAATCCAACCCGACCACTATCCAACTGTATCCAAATCTCGAGCGAAGTATGCCAAAAGTTCCGCATCACTTAGAGGAATCCAACAAAGTTGACGGCACATCAATCGGAGGTCCAGAGCTCAAGATATAAGCGTTTCCGCTCCGAGGGCCCGGTTGGTTTCGTATCCGAACCAACCCGGTCAAACCCAAAGTATTCCGAAACCTTTAGTGTGATATAACGAAACGACCGTCTCGTTCCAAGGATCGCTACGCAACTGACGGGGCATCGATTAGAGGTATGTAGCCCATGATATGAGAATTTGACTGAAAGTTGTCCGAAATCGGGGGGTCTGGGCCCGGACCGACCCAGCCCGACCCAACCTGGGTCGGCTCGAACTGGGTCCGACCCGACTGGACCCGGCCAGCTGCGGCTCGCCGTGGCCGAGCCGAAGTCGAGGAGCAGGGGGTGCGCGCGGCCCGCCCATCGCCGTTAATTGAGGGCGGTGGCGCAACCGCCACCGCCAATTCTTTCGGCGGCGTGCTCGGGCGAGGCCACCGCCTCGCGGTCAGACGGCCTAGGCCGCCACCTCCGGTCTCCGGAAATGCTGCGCTGGCGACCCGCACCTTTGGGTGTTTCCGTGGGCCACTGGAGATGTTCCGGTGGTCTGTTTTCAAAACCGTCTGAGCCAGTGTTCATCTCGGGTCTCGTACTTTACTGCGTAAGCTTCAAAAATAAATTGCGGCCCCGTTATGTCATCGCTCATCAATCTGCACGTCAATTAACAAAACGAACCGTCTTCGTGGTTCTCTGGCGCGACGCGTTGGCTCCACGCCCCTTCACCGTGGCCCGACACCGTCCGCGGATGTCTTCGGGTTTCTCCGACGCGGTGCAACGGTATCGCACCTTTTTTTGTTTTTCACGACGCGGCGGGACGGCGCCGCGCATTTCCTTGTCGCATGATTCCGCGTGGTGCGACGGCACCACGCCTTCCCGTACCAAACCACAGAGAAACCCAACATTGGAAAAGGAGGTGGGTCGGCCGTGTTTGGGCGGACCGGCCCCCTCTCGTTAAACGATAGCAGTTGGACATATTCACGAAGAATAAAAATCAAGGGAGTAAACGAGGGTTCACCAACAATCACAATTTAAATTCCCTACCTCGTAATTGTCGTTCGTTGATGATCTCGGAAAAAGGGCGGATATCAATTCCTCGATTTTCGTGTTCATCACACACTCCCAATTCTCATGCTCATGCGTCAGAAAGGAAGAAGGGTACTCGCCGTTGGTGGATGAGCGTTCGGAGGTGACGTCGTCGTTGACGACGTTCTTCGCGGGCGACGTCTTCTCCTTTGACATGGATGAAGGTCGTTGGAGATGTCGTGGGTGTCGCTTCCCTTTCCTTGCCTCTGTTGAAGAACAATGAAGAAGATGGTGTCGTCATTCTTCAGTGGCGGAAGAGACGTTCTTCGTGTTCTTCGTTGTAGAGAAAGAAGTAACTCAAGACTTCCTAATCTTTTTATCCAAAGTCTCCAAATCAACTAAACTCCAACCCAAATAAAATAAGTTCTTAACTTGTTTTATTAACACAACAAAGCTTATGAATTTCAAGAGTTTGAAATTTAAATTAACTCACATAATTAAATATCTCAAGTTGTCAAATTTAATGAGAGGGAGGTGGAGAGACTCATTTAATGAGATAGAGTTTCATTCACATAAATGGAGAGTTCAAGAGTTAAGGGGGTTAAGGGGGATTGATACACATGTGGTCCCCACCTTATAACATCCACCCACGTGAGTTTATGTGCAGGTGGGCCCCTCCACTAACATCCCCTTGGAGGTTCTAACTACCACTTCAAATAAAAATATGGAAAACCCATATTTTTATTTAGTCTAATTAAAAACCCCCAAAAACTAACTTCCAAACACGATAATACGAAATTGCAGAATAGGTGTTCCTAAGTAAAAACCAGTGTTGTGGTTCTATTGGTGCCCTCAGAATTTGATTCCGAGGACCGGTTCAAAAGATAGGAATTCACGCTCATTCGTTCACTGAACGTACCCGAGCCAAACTTAGGAAAATGATTCCGGGCACACCGGGCCTCGGAATCAGGCACCGTCAGAAACAGTGTTCTTGTAAAATTCCAAATAAAATAATGAAAAAAAAATTTCCTTGAAATTTACGGGTCTTTACATACAGTTCCACGATAATGGGAATGATATCATCGCTCGTGCATACGTGCAGACTACCGTCTCCATGACGCGATGAGATTCATTCTCCATGTTAACTATTCATGAATGATTAAAAAGTATATATAATAAGTAATCATGAAATATATGACATAATAATGATACTGGATTTATGTGAATATATATGTATTTCATCTACTTAATTTCATTCAATTCAATAAGGAAACGAAAACATCGTTCATGCATACGTACGGCCTACCATCTCCATGAACGGTGTATTTAATTCCTTTTATAAATCTATAATATATATGTATATGATGAATATATATTACATATAAATCATGTTTTACATTCTGGAATTATGTAAATCAGGATATAAGTAATAATATCAAGAACGACAAGTCGAAACACATACGATAAATGAAACGATTTTACCCAAAATGCTTTTACATGGAATTTACAAAAGAACGGGTAATATAATGTTATAAGTGAAACATACATGATATAATAACAATGAATATGATTCTTTAATAATTCAATGACATTATATAAATTATTATAAAGTAATTTCGGAAACGTACGAAGCATATCAGACCTAAGGTAAGGGATAACTTTTACAATCTTGTTTTTATCCGAGATTGTTTATTCGTAAGTATCTACTGGGGTTATATTTATTATCCATGTCCAAGTTTTATAAAAATGTTTTCATGTATGTTTAAAGTCTTCTAACCCTTTTTTGACATTTACCATGTGTTATAGAAGGAATATTTCTATTTTTTACCATGCAAGGAACTTTTTGACTTTTCTGACAAAAATACGAGGGGAATGTTATTTTTAACTTATACGGCGTGAACGGATTTTTACGGTTTCATAACGCCTCGTTTTCATGAAGCTTCCTCTACCAGATTGCATGGTAATTTTCAAAAAAACCCTTTTATTTTAAAATTTAATGACATTTGGTGACAAGAAAATTATTTTGAAGAAGAAAGGATATTTTCTTCAAGAATTCATTTCAAGTGTTTTTATCAAAACTATTTTCCATCCAAAATGACATTATTTAATATGTTTATGTTTCAAGTATAATGTCTGTATTATTTACATGGTTTGATTCTTCTTATGATGAAAATATATCCATTTTTTTATATGTATTATGTTATGATGGAATGATGTTTAATAATCTCATTCTATTACATGGGTTATGCTAGGATGTATGATTTATTATTTTGTGGCACACGAAAGAATGATTTCATTATGAGATTGGTGGGACCTATATCTCCCACCAATGCAATGGGTAAAGATTTTTATCTCACGAGATAGACATGGATGGAACGGTAAGTTAATCTGGTTTAGTGTAACAGGACTGAAATGAGGAGTGAACATGATTCAGAAAGGGACTTTGTCCACTAAGAAGGTCTTGGCAGCAATGCCTTGGATACTATATAAATGAACACATGTGCTTAATGGTTTCCACAATTACATGTTTTATTCAAATTATATTTTATCATGGTTGATGTTATATTATGATATATTCCTTACGTACTTCCAAGATTTATGTCATTTCTCAATATTTTGATGTTTAAATTTCATGTTCATGTTTTTGATTCTAAATGTTTATGGATTGTTTTATGTTATCTATGTTTTCCCTTACAGAGCATTTGAGATCACCCTTTTTATGTTTTATTTGCCCCAGGAAATAAAGAAAGGTTTTAGGTAAGGAAACAATAAGGGTAAGATTGTTATGGGAGTTGTTGAAGATATTTCAACATGATTAGAAGTTTATATTCCGAGTTTCCAAAGACACTAAACTATTACGGTCCTTGTGTGTCAGTTTTTGTCATGTATTAAGTATTCCACAAAATTAATGTAATGTCCATGTACGTCAAGATTTGGGTCTCTGCAGTTGGTATCATAGTAAAGGTTTAGTCAACCTTTGGAAACTAGTATACGAAAAAGTTAGTGAGATCCTTAGATATATTTATAAGCTATGTCTAGGGATGTCCCTAAGGATAAGTATATATATATGATATAGTCCTAGAACTAGGGTAACGATCATAGAATTTAACCTAAGATGTTATATATTGAGGGTACTCCCCCTTTACTATGTTTTTTCCCTAGCATGATTGTTTCCTCTAACATTATTCTTTTTGGGTTTTAGAAAATGGCTGGAAACAGGAAGATTAACGATAATAGAAGATATGACAGACAATGGAATGATATTCTTAATGACCAACCAAATGAAACGAGAATTGGATGTCCAAAAATCGTTATTATTCTTAATCAGAAATCTCAAAATATGATCAATAATATCAACTTTTCTAAGTTTCCAGACTCAGATAATAAGAGAAAGATGGAGTTTCATGATGATCATAGAGGAAAGAAAGTTCAATTTCCCTCATGTAAATCATGTGGGAAGAGGCATCAAGGAGATTGTTTCAAAGGAACCCGAAGATGATTTCGGTGTAGAAAAGGACACAAAGCTAGTAAGTGCAAAGGAAAAAAGTTCAGTTAACACCATGGACAAGGATAATGGTATTTCTATGACATCAACGATGAATATATGTTTTAAATGTGGAATGTATGGGCATTATGCAATCCAATGCCCTAAGGTAATGTCTCATGAAGAGAATCAGCATGGTCATATGAGTAGTATATATGTGGATGATTATTAAGAGACTACAAATGAAATATGAGATGAGAGAAATGATGAAGCTCAGTCAGTGGTTTAAGAAGTTAGTGGAATGATTGTATGTTTATAAAGAATAATGTATGGTAATATGGAATAATGAATCATCTAAGGATTGTTACACTGATGTTTTTCTTAAAGTATTTGAAAGTATATTTTGAATAGTACTGGTAACCATGTAAGGTTATTCAGATATTTTTGGAAAGTAGATGATATGCGCATAATGAAGGGATAAGAAGATAATGAGATGTTTGATTGTATTCATGAACTCATGACTAATATGAGGACTATGTGATATTATGGTTTGATTATATAGATTTTTTTGGGATTTTAGTATGTGGAACGAGTTTCCTTTTGACAGAATTCATGTTTTAACTAATGTTCTATGGTAATTTATGTTTCAAGAGAATATATGACTAAGTTATTAATGTGTTTGGAATACAACCAACAAGATATATCTTATGATATATGTGGGATAAGTGCTTGTATTCACATTCTTTGTAGATAACCTTCTAGTAATTATTTTCTTTATACTATGACCTTGGACTGAAGTATTTTAGATTAGCCTAAAGATTGGAATATATTATGTTGGAAATAAGTTAGTATTGTTTAAGGATAACACTTTTTTTGATATTAGTGATGGGATGTTATAGTAATGTAGTTTTAGAAAAAGGATAACCTGCAGGATGGGTGACAACCCATCGCGTCAGACAAGACTGTGGGAATCGAACCCACAACTGAAGTGCGACTGGCATTTATCGTGTACCAATGCCCTACAAGAGGTCCCTGGTTAGTAAAAACTATTTTTTTATTTTATTAAGAGGAATGATAGATGAAGTATAAGTTCATTTTTGGAATCGTATACGATTAACCTCAACATAGATGGAATTATGTATATTTGATAACTTTGGCTAATATTTTGTTTGAAACAAATGGAATGACCCATCATTCTAACACATGATCTTTTAACAATTCACGAATAACAAATTCAACTTCATTTCTATAATATATGAGGTGGAAATTGTTCAATGAACGAACAACAGTGAGATTGTACCAAAATCAGGTAAGTATTTCTTCTAATTCAAAATTTTCAACTTTAGGGAAATGTTTTTGAAAACCAATAATGTTGTCCTAGTTCCCTTGTTCCCGATGAATCGTATAGTACCCTATATCATCACAAATTTATGGCTTTGTGATTTTTTGCTTTTTCATAGCCATTTTCTCTACCACTCTCCATCAGAACATGACGGTTAGATTTCTCTTCCATATCCATATTATCACGTATGTTCTCCTATGTGGAAACCTTGTGATTAGTTAATTTGGGCAACCGTTACGTTTCATACTATAGTTTTTAAAGCCATGTTTTGGTATTCCTTTTTTTATGATGTGGGTAACTATTAAAGAAACTTTCGAGTAATAAACCCTTTATAACCCCGACGAATTTCGAGGGCGAAATTCATTTTAAGGGGGGTAGAATATAACACCCAAATATTTTATGAAAAATATTTTTTTTAATTTCATTACTATCTTGTGTTGTACACTACACCAAAAGGAGCTTGCACATCATGCATCCCTGACTTGGCTTGCATTACACGCAATCGCGAACTTCCACGATAGAGTGTGTTGTATGCAATACCGAGTTTCGCTAAACAACTATATGTTTTATAAACTAACCGTTATGAATAGTAATACCCAATTTTTGAAATTTTATAAATTCTATCTTTCAAAATAGACTTCATTTTTGGATTCATAATATAGAAATTATCCTAGGGTTAAATTTTGATATTTTTCTGAAAACTTTCAATTTTTGATGAATAGTGAAAACACTAGGTTACTATTTAAAAATCAACTTTTTTATTTAAATAATTATTTATTTTATTTGAATTTATTTTAGGTAAAAATTGACACATAATACCTATATAAGTTCAATGTAATTCATTGGAGTCATTTTATAATAATTTTAGATATATAAAAATTTTATTGAACTATTCACTGTCTTTTACCCACCTCCTAGGAGAATTTGCAAATTTAAAAAAACATAATTTTACCGCTTCTGTGAACGGAACATCAAAAATTAGAGAGACACAGTTGATGTTAATAAGTAAAATGTGGTTCAATGAGATGAAAATAAATTTTGGTGAATAGTAACTTTTTACTTTTATTTACCACGGTTAAAAGTAAATAGGGTAATTAAGGGTAAAAATGATATTATTATTACCCTAAAACATGTCCTAATTCTATTGGATAAGTTTAATTCGGCCAAAAACATCCTTAAAAATAAAATATGACTATTTAGGCCCACTTGGATTAGATTAGGACATTTATTATTAATTTATTTAAAGAAGGGTTAAAATAGTTAAAATCAAAGTTTCATAAGTAAATCATTTTTAATATAGTGTTATAAATAAGGTAAATTAGACTTTAAATATTCATTGGAAAGATAAAAATATTTTCTGCATAATGGTATTTTATTTGTATTTTTTAGAGTTTAAATAATATAATTTATTTATGACACAATGATGATGCAGTAATTATATTATTAATGAGATATTAACATAACTAATGTTATAAGTACCCAAATAAATGTAATTTGATACTTTATATGAATTGTAATAATTTTATATGTTAATATGACATTTTATTATTGATTTAATTAACTTTTTACGAACTAAACATTCTGTTATGATTTTCACAAAAATAAATTACCAAATAGTATCAAAATTGACATAAAATAGTTTTTAAAACAAATATTATATTATTAATTTTTATTATAATCCTAAAAATCTAAGGTTCGGAAAAATGAATTAGATAAGGTTATATATATTAATAATAAAAAACTTGGGGTTCTATTGGCTTGTTATAGTAAGTTTATTAACCTTATAGTGTAATAAAACAAGAAGACATGGTAAAAGAAATATTATTTAACTTAAAGATAAATTTAAATGATAAGATTAAAATAGAAACCTAAACTTGTATAAATTCTATTTGATGAGATTATTTCGACCCATCCCCACCTTAGATTCAAAATAACTCAATTTGGAGCTATTAAAAACCGAATATGACTTTATAATAAAATAATATGTTTAGTTATTCCAAAGGTTCCCCTCTCCTCCCTTATAAAAGGGCACCTCCTCACTCTCCTCCTCAGACAACATTGAGCCTCCATGCTCGCCCAAACCCTGCCAAATTCTCTTCTACACTTCCATAGAAACATCCTAGAGGTCATGGTCTTCTTCAAAGACCAATTTTGGTTCCCTATGAGAAGGTCTCAAAGAGGCACTTCAAAGAAGAGATAATGTCAGTTACCGATTCTTTCAACTTTATTTCTTCTTCCACTTATTATTCTTTAGTTGTCTCATTATGAATAAATAACATCAGTTTCACTAATATACTGATATGTTATTATAATTATTAAACAACCTTATTTCACCATCTATCCATCCTACGGAAAACGAAATCACCGCGCGTGTGTACGTACGGAATATCGTCTCCGCGCCGTGGTGTAATCTATTTTCCACCACCACCTTAATTGGATGCGTATAATGTTGTAAATAATCTCTATATATGATTATTGTAAATTTATTTTGATTCCGAAATAGTATACATACACTCCAATACAATTCCACGATCATGGGAATGATATCATCACTCGTGCGTATGTACGGACTACCGTCTCCATGACGCGATGAGATTCATTCTCCATGTTAACCATTCATTAATGATTATAATGTATATATAATAAGTAATCATGAAATATAATAAATAATAATTATACTTTATTTATGTGTATATATAGGTATTTCTTCTATTTAATTTCATTCAATTCAATAAGGAAACGAAAATAGCTATCATGCGTACGTACGACCTACCGTCTTCATGAACGATGTATTTCATTACTTTTATCAATCTATAATATATATGTATATGATGAATATATATTATATTTAAATCATGTTTTACATTCAGGAATTTTTTAAATCAAGATATAAGTAATAATATCAAGAACGACAAGTCGAAACATATACGATAAATGAAATGATTTTACCCAAAACGCTCTTACATGGAATTTTCAAAAGAACAGGTAATATAAAATCATAAGTGAAACATACATGATATCATAACAATGAATATGATTCTGTATTAAGTCAATGAAATTATTTAAATCATTATACAGGAGGTTTTCAAACGTACGAATCATATCAGACCAAAGGTAAGGGAAAACTTTTCCAATCTCGTTTTTATCCGAGATTGTTTATTCGTAAGTATTTAATGGGGTTATATTTATCATCCATGTCCATGTTTTATAAAATTGCATTCATATATGTTTAATGTCCTATTTACCTTTTTGACTTTTAACACGCATTATGGAAGGAATCTTTCTTTTGTTTACCATACAAGGAACTTTTTGACTTTTCTGACAAAAATACGAGGGGAATGTTATTTTTAACTTATATGGCGTGAAAGGATTTTTACGGTTTCATAAAGCCTCATTTTCATGACGATTACTCTACAATATTGCATGATTATTTTCAAAAAACCCATTTTCCTTTAAAAGTTCATGACATTTTGTGAAAAGAAAATGATTTTGAAGAAGGATATTTTCCTCAATAATTCATTTCATGTGTTTTTATCAAAACTCTTTTCCATCTAAAATGAAATTATTTAATATGTTTATTTCTCAAGAATAATGTCTCTATTATTTACATGGTTTTATTCTTCTTATGATTAAAAGATAACCATGTTTTATATGTATTATGTTATGATGGCATGATGTTTAAGAATCTCATTCTATTACATGGGTTATGCTATGATGTATGATTTATGATTTTGGGGTACACGAAGGAATGTTTTCATTATGAGATGGGTGGGACCTATATTTCCCTCCAATTCATTTGGTAATGATTTATATCTCATGATATAGACATGGATGGAATGGTAAGTTAATATAGTTCAGTGTTACTGGACTGAAACGAGGAGTGAACTCGATTCAGAAAGGGACTTTGTCCACTATGATGGTCTTGGTAGCAATGCCTTGGATACTATGGAAATCATAACATGTGCAGAATGGTTGCCACAATTACATGTTTTATTCCCATTATATTTCATAATGATTGATGTTATATTATGATATATTCCTTAATTACTTCCACGATTCATGTCTTTGCTCAAGATTTTGATGTTTAAATTTCATGTTCATATTTTTGCTTCCAAATGTTTATGGATTGTTTTATGTTATCTATGTTTTCCCTTACTGAGCATTTGAGCACACCCTTTTTATGTTTTATTTTCCCTATGAAATAAAGAAAGGTTTTAGGTAAGGAAACAAAAAGGGGAAGATCGTTATGGTTGTTTATGAAGATATTTCAACATGATTAGATGTTTATATTCCGAGTTTCCAAAGACACTAAACTATTATGGTCCTTGTGTGTCTATTTTTGTTATGTATTAAGTATTCCGCAAAAGTAATGTAATTTTCATGTACGTCAAGATTTGGTTATCTACAGTTACAAAGATATAGTTCCACTAGGCCTTCATCGAGAAGTCATTAGGTCTCATCCAACTATAGGGATATATACGTAGCACACTTTTTAGAACTACTCCTCAAGAAATTATTCGATTCTCGGTGTCTGTGGAAGTCACCACAATTCACATTGAAAGATCGGCCTCCTCGAGAGGGTCCCAATGATGAAAAAAAAACCTATCAATAAAATCTTATGTTTGAGAGATACATGTGTTTTAGTAACCAAGGAACCACTTGTGATGAGGATAGGTCTGACCCGGTCAGACAGACTAGACCAACCCAGCTCGGGGGGTTCCACATACCCTGGTTCATTCTAACAGACTCGACATTTCCTGGTGATGGTTGATGATGGTCGAGTCTATCTTGGCTAGTGGTCACGACCCAATAGGACTTGCTGGACTCGACCTTGTTGGCAGAGGGTCCAACCTGTTGGGTCATTTGGTGACCTAGTCTAGTTTGTCCTAGTCCCTCAGCACGAGTCTGGAATTCCGGGAAGTGGGACCGACCCAACCCTCTAGGGGATCTACACACTAGCTGGGGGACCGTCCATGCAGTGTGGCTGGTGTGAGCCACTGGGATCAGGCAGCCAGCTGCATCCCCTCCTGTCTGAACACGACCCGCAAGGGTGGGACACACCTCACGTGTGGCGCCCTCGTAGCATCACGTCCTCCCACATGTCGTCGTGACTGATGAGTCGTGACGTCACGGTTCACACAGCCTGCCGTCTCCACACTACTGGTGTGACCATTTGTTGTTGCTTCTGCCAACACTGGTGCACCAGCAGAATCTTCGGCAGGCCATTGGACGAGCAATGGGGGTCCGTTTCTTGTTTGGCATGCGCCATCGGTCTCCTAGAAAGGATGTCTTTACAGCAAAGATTTCATACTGACCATTCCGTCTCTTCGAGAATTTTTCCACCAAGAACACATGAGAGGAGGTGCTCAGGCCTTATTCGTCTTAACCTGGGCCCTCTGCATTAGAGGTTTTAAAAAGTGGGTGGCTTGGAGATATTTGCGTTTCATTATTCATGCCAATGTTTAATCCTGAATAATCTCCCCAAAAGAAAAGTCACCCTCATGTTACAACCCACCATAAAAAGATAAACTTGTTTGTGGGTTGATCCACATTCATCATTTTTCATAAAATTTACAGGTAAGGACCTTTAATATTTATACCCCTACCTCTTTTTGGTTCGTTGCCTGACATTATTCCTGGGGTAGTTACGACGTCAGAGTTGCTTCTCGGCTCAGATCTTCGAAGGGCGTGACAAATAAGACGATGTTCCACCGACATTCTTCGTTCTAATTTTGGGTGGATGACTTTGTGGGGGTTTCCATTGAATCCTCCAATTTCATTAATCCATATTTCCCCAGCACATCAAATTATATATTGGAGCACGTCCCAATGTTCCCATTATGATGTGACGTCTCGTTATTAGGTTGTTTTATTTAAGAAACAATGTCGCTGTTAAAAGTTGTTATTAAAAGAGTTTAACAAGACATTACTGAGCATAATTTATTCACAACATCAGTTCAATTCCACTTTCTCATAGAGTCTTCATCTACCACACAAAATATATAAAAAAACAAAATAATTTTATAAAATAATTTTATTATTTTTCTCGAAAAGTCGGAAAATTAACATTTCTGCTCAGCCCTTGCCAGCCAAAGTTATGATATTTCTAGGTGAATCCTAGAATTCAGAATTTTAAGATACCCTTGTATTTTTATCCATACAATAGTTCAAGATATATAAAATCTCGCTCACACGTTGACCAAATGTACCTAAAAATTGTTCAGAATTTCTTTTCAGGCTCTCTGAAACTCGAAATTACATGCCATTGAATTCCTCGGTCTCAAAATAATTCTATATAAATAAAAAAATTACACAGATATTCTAAGAAGTTAAATTTTCTCTTTTAATAGTTGTAATCAATTTAATTAAATTTTTTTTATTGATTTTTAATCAATTATATAATTCTGGCATCATCAATATATAAACCTTGAAGATAATTAATTCGTTTCTAAAAATTAAAAATCAATTACCATGGATGAGTAAAAAATTTTATTATTAAAATGAGGATTTATAATATAATTTTTCTTCTGTATAAACATATTTTACAAATGAAAATTCTATTAACATTTGAGTAAGACTTATTTTACTTTACTTTAAATACTACTTTTTATGTCTCCTAATCTCATCTAAGTGGCTTCAAAAGGGTTTCATGTAGACATAAGTCTTGTTTGGGTCTAAAATAACTCATTCAATAATATTATAAAAAAATTATGCTAATTTTATAATATAATATTTACCCATTATTAACTAATTTACATTTTTACCTTTTTAATAAAAATTATTAAAATTATGGTTCACAATGCAAAAAAAATAAAATATTACTATTTACATAATTAGAATCTACTAATTCAAAATATTGAATCAATTTTATAAAATTAAAAACACCAAAGTCATAGTAATTTATTGAAAATTAATAATATTTTTGGAATGAAAAACATGTTGTTAAATGTTAAAACATTACAAAAGACTTAAATGTTTTTACATTGAGATTCATTTTAAAATTAATTGAAACTACCAAACATATATTTAATGATAAAAATATCTTATATTTTTACATTACAACAATTAAATAAGATAATTTATCTACATAAATTATTTTGATGAAGAAAAGTTGGTCTCAATTAAAATTTAATATATTTTCACTATTCATCAAAACATTAAACATATCACAAAAATATCAAAACATAAACCAATTTTTTTTATATCTCTCTTCAATGAAATAAGATTATTTTTTCAAATATAATATATAGATGTTTTAAATAATATATTTAAAATAGAAATGACATAAAAATGTTGATAAACTAAAATTTTATGAAAAAAAATACTTTTTTATATGAAAAATTAAATTTGTTCATATATTCAGTCGTGAAAACATAAAATATCAATACTAAAAATTATATTGAATATATGAAATATATATTTCATTAATAAAATCCAAAAAATATTTATTTTATTATTTTATAACTTTTATTATTTTCATTTAAATAGTTTTTCAGAAGAATATAAATATTGTTCAGACCGACAATTATAATGACTAGGTTATAAAGTAAAACAATAAAATTTAGTTCATTACTGAATCATGAAATTGTGTGAAATGATTTTATTTAAATGAAAATGAAATTGTGGGAAACAGATGAAGAGAATAGTGTTTTGTATACTGAAAGCTATGTTGGTGATGTGTATAGTACAAGATTATCGTGGTGTAGTGTACAACACAAGACATAAAAGAAATTAAAAAATATAAAAACAAAATATAAGGCATTATAAATGAAAATAATGTTTATTTAGACATATAAAATTTATTTAACTTCTTACCAACTATAATAACCCATGCTTGGTAAAAATTTACATTAAGTTACTTTTACAGAATACATAATATCAGACACAAATAGAATCCTCATGACTTTATTAGTTTATTATATTTGGAAAATGGGAAATTTATACTACTAGTTCATAAAAGATCTATATCATCTCATGATTTTTTCCTTCATTACTAGAATCCCTTTTGTCACATATTAAAAAATACCCTTGTTTCATAACCTGGGGGAAGAGAAACACAAAAAGACTGAGTTCATACACCCAGTAAGGGTAATAAAGGGAGATATCGATCATATCATATTAATAAATTGTAAGGAAAAAAAATTTAAAATCAAATCCTTCTTATCATATGTCATGATATAATTTCATGGAATAAACCATAAAAGATCATGAAAAATCAATGAACTTATTTCCAAAGGGAATAACATACGATTTGGATTTCGTTTCACCCACAGAAGAATTAAAAATAATTTCAAAATTTTCAAGGATCATTGTAAATATAATCATAGTGGAAAATATCCCTTACTGAACCTATTTTACTCTACGTTCGAACCCTATATTACTAGACAAGATTTAGTTGTCGTTCCAACCATTTATTACTGAACCAGATTTATTTTTCCTTCTATTCATATATATCTCATAAGATATAAATGATTACCCAATGTATTGGAGTGAGATATAAGCCCCAACCATATCATAATTATATCATTAAAACTTGTTCCAAAAAATCATAAACCTTTCATCATATCATAACCCAATGATAATAAAATTATTCTTAAATATCATTCCATCACTAAATAATCCTTGATAAAAAATTGGATTTACAAAATATTTTCCCATCATACACACATTCCAAACATAAGAACAATATGGTTAATATACTTTAGACATAATCGTATTAAATAATTTTATGTTTGGTGTAAAATAGTTTTTCTATAATACATAAAATGAAATATTGAGGAAAATATCATTTCATTATCAAAAATTATATATTTTCTCAGAATTCTAGTGAACATTAAAATTAAATAATATTTTTTGAAAGTAGTGATAAAATATTATAAAATATGTTTCATGTTTGTAAGGTGTTATGAAAACTTAAAAAAAATTATGCTATATAATATAAAGTAAATAATTCTTCTCATAATATTATAAAAAAGACAAAAAGTACCTTGTTAGGAAAATGAAAAAATATTCCATTAATACCATTAATAAAAACATCACGCACCATTAAAAATGGTGTAAAAATATTTAGAATAAGGATAAAATTTATTTTTTAATTTTATTTATGAAACATGAAAATTGCATATAAATTTATTCTAGAAAATACATGTGTATAAAATATCTCAAATAATATAGAGATTGAAAAATTATCCCTTACCAATTTATAATCATTATAATTGAATTATTTATACATTAAAACCAAATTGTTTGTATATGTTAACCTTTATAATAATAATCATAAAAATAGTCATGGGATACCTCAACACAACTCAAAAGAAATAGGTGTTATATTAGGAATATTTCTCATAGAAATAAATGTGAGAAAAAATAATCTATTACTTTAGGTCTGATATTCATGGTATGTATCCAAACCACTTATTTAATGATTTTAATAATGTCACTAATTTATTTATGAATCATATAAATTTTTATGATATCATTTGTGATTATATTATCATCTATTTCTTAATAACATTATTACACAACAATTGGGTATTAACTGTTTAATTACCAACACAAGTTTCATCTGATAAGTTATTATTTCTTGACTAAGATTATAGTAATACCATATACAGAATGATATTAATATAATATATATCATATTTTTTGTTTCAATACAATTATATAATAATTATTTAATTTAAATCAGGTCTAATGAATCACATCACATCGTGATGATTGTAGGTTGTACGTATGCATGAGCGATAATATCATTTCCATAATTTTGATATAGAATGGATGTTGATGGTATATGTTTTATTATATAATGCATATAATGCAGTAATAATAATATATAGTTATTATTTCCAATATTATATCCATCCTTGTAAAGTGGTAGGGAAAACATATTACACAACGACTTGGAGATTATAAGTCATACGTACACACATGTAGTGATTTCGTTTTTGTAGGATGGATAAAAGGTGGAAAACGGTTATTCTACAATTATAATAACATATCAGAATATAGTGGATATTGGATTTATTACTTTCTAATCTTAACAACTGTTTAAGATGATATAGAACAAGAGATATGTTTTAAAGAATCAGTAGAGGAGATTACCTCTTCTTTGACGAGCTTCCTCTAGACCTCCTATTAATGGGACTAGAGTTGGAATTTTGAGAATTAATGAATGTCTATAATGTTACTAGGGACGTTCATAATAGAATTTTTTTGGGTATGGACAAACTATAAGAATCATAGTTAATTTAAGAGGTGAGGGAGGAGGTTCACATTTATTAATTAGGTGAGGGTCACTTTTGGAAACTCCATAAATATTAATTAATAATATACTAAAACCAAATAAAAAAAATCTAAAATATCCATAATTAGAATATGAGATGTAAAAATGTATTAATTTAATAAAACAATAATTTTTCTAATTTTTTTGATCTTAATTTAAAACATATAATTTATTTTTACCTTAATTATTCTCTTTTGATTTTTAATCTGGTAACAAATTGTTCAATTTTAAAATGGATTAATTTAACTTATTTGATTTCAATTAGCCAATAAATAAACAATATAAAAAATTTTATAGTAAAAAATAAAATTCTTTTGTTTTTGGAAATATTTTATGATTTTTAAATAATTTAATAAAATATTATTTTTAGTAAATTAGAATAGGGTCATTTTGAATGCTTCCGATATTAGATTTATTAAAATATCAAGATAAAATTTAAACCACTAATTATATATTTTATTATATATATATGTGTGTGTAAAAGGTAAACATGAAAATTCGATGGAAATATTAATTATAAAAAATTACAGAAATTTTATAAATTTTAGTAACATTAATTATATATTTCCTTTAAAAAATACTAACTACATCAGTATTTTGTGATAATTTAATAATATTAGTTTTTGAGTAAAAATAAAAAATAAAATACTGTGATAAATATTAATCATCTATAATTCATTAGAACATTTTTATGAGAATATATCTCTTAGAGAATAAAATATTAAAAAATTTATATCTATTAAAACTTGAATGAGACATCTTTAACAAAATATTAAATAAAATTTTATAAGTGTTATAGTCCTTTCTATATGACTCAAAATGTTTAATAGCTCGAACATTGGGTTATTATGGTCTTGATAAAAGAATAATAATATTTGGTCATGTTTTTTGTATATTAATGGTTATTATCATTTTAATAATAATTATTTTATTTTATTTCCATCAATAAAATAATTTTCACATCCTCAATGTATAATCTTTTAAGTAAATTATTTACTATAATAAAATTAAAAATAAACTTTCATGATATGTAAAACATTATATGTTTCAAATTTTTATTTATAGTTGAATTTATTATCTGTATAACCTTATTTTAAAAATTATAATGTTATTAACATTTGAGTGAGATATATTTAAGTTTTCATTAAAAAAATATATCAAATGTAATAATCTCATCCAAGTGGATTATGAAAGGGAAAAATTTCAAATCGAGTATTATTTAGGTCTATATTTACTCATCCAATAATATTAGGACAATTGTAAAAATAATTTTATAAAATTATATTTACCATTAATTACCTGATTTATAATTTTATCTTATTAATAAAAATTACTAAATCCACTATTCATAATGCCCAAAAATACATGAATGATATTTAAATAAATTGAATAAACTGATTACAATAATGGAATCCATTTTTTAAAATATAAAAAATATTTGTTTCAGTAATTAGTTTAAAATTTATCTCATATTCAAAATAAAAATGGGGTTTTTAAAGTTAAACCTTACAAAAGATTGAAATGTTTTGACATCAAAATTTATGGTAAAATTAATAAAATGAAGAAAATTATATTAAATGATAAAAATATATTCTATTTACACATTAAACTCATTCAATAATAAAATTCACCAAAGAAATTCTTTTGATGAAAAAAGTTATTTTCAATTAAAAGATAGTTTATTTTTAGTATTCCTCAAAACATATCACTTAGAAGAAAAATATCAAAAAATAATTCAAAGTATATTTTTATTGACCAATTATAAATAAGAATTTTATATTATTAAATATAAAATATAAAACTTTTAGAAACAAAATTTAAAATGTGTGTTCTATTAAAAGATTGTAGAAATGCATTTTTTGAAATGTACTACTTTTATTGTAAAATTTTAATTTCTTCTTACATCATGTCTAGAAAACATATAAGATAATTTTTTTAAATTATATTCAATATATTACATATATATTATATTAATAAAATACATTATTTTATAAATAATCTTATTTTAATATAAATAGTTTTCAAAAGAATGTTAGTTTTGTTCATACCCTCCATTATAATGACTATGTTATACGGTAACCTTATAATATTTGGTTGTTTTAAAAAAATATGAATTCTATGAAATTATTTATATAAAAATAATGTGAAATTGTGTGTAACACAGTCCAACCATAGAGTTATGTATACTGTAAGATAGGTTGGTGTTGCGTATTGCCGAAATTTATATTGGTGTAGTTCAGAACACAAGACATCAAAGATATTTTTTTTTATAAAAAATATCTCATATAAATCATTGGTTGATACATTTAAAACTAAAGATATTCCACATTATTTTTCTTTCCTGGCTCTAACACTAATTGTAATGACCCAAGCCAGTTGTATTTTGAATTTACATTAATATTTCAGAATACATAGTACATTATATAAATTCATTCCAAAAGAATATATTAGTTTGTGGCCTTTGGAAACTAGGAACACATTCTCCTATTTTATTGAAATATCTTTAGGATCTACCATAAAGATCTTAAACTTTATTTTCCTTCCTAAAACTATTTATTATATCCATGTGAAAGGAAAACATAAAAAGCTTGAGATGAGTAGATAAGTAAAGGTTAAAAGGAGAATATAAAAAACACATGAATATTATAATATAAATAACACTATCATATATTTTGAAAAACATTCCAAATAAAATAGGTATCAAAATATTGAGTTATGAAATCAATATTGGTAGTTCAAAAGGCATAAATCAGATAGTAATCATGAACTATGTGAAAATAAATTTCACATAAAACACAGAATTCTAGAAAACATCTAAGAATAGAAAATAATTTCCATAATAACCAAGCCTCATTTCCAAGACCATCATATAAAAAACGTCCATTGTTTAACTATGTTCACTCTACGTTCTAGCCTTGTATTACAAAACTAGATTTTCATGACATTCTAGCCCTATATCACTGATCCCCATTTACTTTACATTCTAGTCATGTCAATAAAATGAGATATAAACCTTCTCCCGAATGTATTAGAGGGAGACATAGGTCCCACACATCTCCTTCTGTCATAATATTTATGTTTTCTAAAAAAACATAAATCATTATTTATTGAATAAGATATAGAATAAAATAGTTTTCTTAAATATCATTACATCATAACATAATCTGTGTAAAAAATAGATTTCAAAAAAACCATTCCATAAAAAACATAATAAAACAATAAAAATTTAATAATTTAATGTAATATTCAAAGAAATATATAGTTACCAAAATATAATTTTTTTAATGTGTATAAGTTAAAAGATGACATTCTTCAAGTACATTTTTTGAAAATTCAAAAAGTACCACATATCAAAAATGAAAAAAGTTTACTTTTATAACATTTAAAAATAATAACCAATGGGAATTTTTTTTATAAAATTGTAGAAGGATAGAAAGAATATTTTGGAATACATATTTAGAAAACATGGTCATGTATGGATAATATAATCTAGTAAATACTTACGTATAAACAACATACATATTATTGAGATTTCAAAATTACGTATTTACAATTTATAATCAGTACAATCGTTTTCATAATAATATAAATATAATAATATTAACATTTAATTATCATAATATTAATAATAATAATCACAAAAATATTCATGTCTGGAATAAACATCACTCAAATGAAATATGTGGTGTTAAGGCATATGTCCCACATAACTAAAAGAGTGATAAATGAATCCCTTAACATAGGTCTGGGATCCATTAAAATTGTCTAAATATACAGTATAAGGGTTAATATAATGATATTAACATATTCCAAAATCATATTAATTTTTATAATGTCATATGTTCTTATATTATTACTCGTTTGATAATAACATTATTACTCGTCCATTTGGTATTTAACTTCTATACATTCTAACGCGTGTTTTGTCAGATAATTTCTTGTTCATCTTATTAGGATATTGTTATATCATTTCTATAATTATATTAATATCATATATATCATTTTTAATCATTATATACATTTTCATAATCATGCTTTAATGAATATTATGTAGAATTAATCGAATCACATCGTGGGGATGGTAGGCTATGCGTATGCATGAGTGACAATATCATTCCATTAATTGTGAAATGGTGAGGAAGTGGATTGTGTATATTTTGATCAAAAAAAATATCAAGTCATAAAAGTTATATGTGGATATTATTTTCATCACTATTCCATTCCACGTATCATGGTGGTGAAAAACATATTACACCAACATATGAAGATGGTAATACCTATGTACCCACACGTAATGATTTCATTTTTAAGAGGTGGAATATGGTTACTCAATATTTATAATAACATCTCAGTATATAATTGATAATTTAATTTTTTTACTTCATAATTTAATGAACTCATTAATTGGTAGCTGAAGAAGATATACGTTTGAATGAATCAGTAGACGATATTGCCTCTTTTTCGACGAGCTCCCTCTAGATCTCCTATTATTTGCACTAGAGTTGGTCTTTTTAGATGAAAATAAACTATATAATTTGACTATGTAAGTTGAGAATATAAATCGGATGATGATATAATATCTCAATGGCATAATGTGAAGTAAAATTTTGAGGGTGTTTGTGCCCTTTTATATTTGAATTGAGGGGCTCATTTGGAATATCCAAAAATACTAGTTTATATCAAATTGAATCCATATCGAAAAAACTATGAAATTTAATATTTTCGACTATTAGATGTTAAAAATCTATAATAAAATAATAAAATATATTTTAAACATTTTTAATATCAATTTATCATTATAATTTTAATTAAGCGTTAATTTTTCAATTATTATGTTTTCTAAGAACACAAATGATTCATTTTTAAAATATTGTAAATTTTATTTATTTGATCTAAATTAAACCATAAATGAAAAAACGTGGAAAATTTTGATCATATAATAATTACTTTATATATTTTAAAATTAATAATTATTTTTAAATAATTAACTAAATCATCAATTCGATAAAATATCAATATTGCCTCTTATTACAGTATTTATTAAATTGATTTTTAAAAATAACCATATATTATTTTATCCTTTAAAAAAAATTTATTATATCTCGATGTGGTGTTGGAAATATAGATAATTTATTTTATATAATAATTAGGAAATATAATATATTTTTTAATATTTATAATAACATTAATTTGATATTTCCATTAATAAATCAATTACCACATTAGTATTGTGTAATTATTTAGTAAAATTATTTATTGATTAAAAAATAAAAAAAATATATGAATAATACAAATCATCTTTCTTTCATAGTAATACATATAGTAGAATATATCTTAGGAATAATTCTATAGTAAAAATATTTTATTTATTAAAACATGAATGTGACACCATTATCATTACTATAATTAATATATTATTAGTGGTATAATCATTTCTATATGTCTCCAAATGTTCAATAACTCAGACCATAGATGATTATGGTGGAGATATAATCTTCCAATAATATTTGTTCATGTTTTTCATCTGTAGTGTTTATTATAATTTTAATTAAACTGATTTTATTGATTTTTCACCAATTAAGTAATTTTTTTCATCATCATTGTATAAGATTTTATGGAAATTATTTGATATCTGAAAATTCTAAATAAAGTATAATGATGTAGATAAATTGATTATATTTTTTGATAAGATTTATTATTTATGTTTTATCATTTTTATCACTATATTAAATTTATTATAATTATATTTAATAAGTGGGTGGCATTTTGTCACTTTTAGGTCTATTTTGTTTCATTTAATAATATTTATATCATTATCAATGGTAAAAATCATTAAAAGAGACAATTATGATTCTTAGGTGATAATAGTCGATGTTTACTCATCCAATATTATTTTTCCATGTTTTAGGGTAAATTAATTGTCCTTTTAATTTTAATTTGTTACTTAAATTACTTTATTTACATTTAATAGCGTTAAATAAATATTATCGTACTTATAGTTCATACAATTCAAACAATAAATTTAAATTATTAAAAAATTGAACCAACTAATTACAAATATTGAATCCATTTTTTAATATATGATATATTGAAGTTTATTTAATTAAATAAAAATTAATCTCATTGAGAAAATGAGGAAATGTGTTTTTAAAAAGTAAACACCATCAAAAGATTAGCGTTTGTTTATGTCAATTTTCATGGTGAAATTTCATCCAATGACCCAAATCGTTTTTATGTGATGAAAAATATTAATCAAATTATACATTAAAACAAATTAAAAGGATATTATATCAATATAAGTCTATTTGATGAAAAATCAGTTTTGAATTAAATTGAAATACTTTTCAATATTCACGAAAATATCAAATTATTATAAAAATACCTAAAAAGTATCCAAAATAAATTTTTATGTCCCTATTATTATGAATAATTTCATTTTTGTTAAATATAATTCAAAAAATTGTCCAATCAAAATTTAAAATGGGTGTTCCATCAAAAGGTGCAAGACTACATTTTTTTAAAAGATGCATTTTTTTCTCAAAAAATATATTTTTCTCTTATATAATTTATAGAAAACATATAAGTTAAATGTTAAACAATTTATAAAATATATTATATATCCATTTCTTTAATAAAATCCATCAATAAGGATTTTATTATTTTATAAACTCCATAAAACTCAGTCTTACATGTAATATGTTCTATCAAAATAACTAGAAATCCCATGTAACATAGGACAAGAATAGTTTTACTTATACCACAATCCAAAACAGTGTTGTGTATAGGAAAAGATTACTATAGTGTATAATAAAACATAAGACATCAAATAAATTAGAAAAAATATCACATAATAATATCCGGATGTTACTTTTTATCCACTTAAAAATGAATTTCTCCCTCAAAATTCATCAAGAGTTATAAAAGGATTGAAACACACAATGGAAAAACAAAGAATAAAACAATATATTAAAAATTATTATACAGATATAATTTATTTTTAAGGATATTAGAGAATAATATAATAATAATATTCCTTAGTAATGTAATATCCAAATAACTCGAACTTAAATTCTGTAAAATCATTAGTTTTGTCAAATCTAGTTATATCATCTATAATGACACATGCTTCAAATACATAGATATTACATTAATTTTATAGAATAATATATACAGTAAACAATTAGATTTTGAAATAAAATATTAGTATAGTGAATTTGGAAACATGGAATACAAATATATTGTCTAGGGAAAGATCTTTAATAGTCCCTACAAAGATCTTCCCCTTTTTGTACTTCTACAAAAAAATTATTTATTTCCTTTGGAAATGAAAAAAAAAGAATTGGTGAGATCAACTTATCAAGGAGAGTATACATGGGTTATATGTAAACAAAAACATAAGAAGAATGGGTATGGTAATTTTATCATAACATTAGATGATTATTCCATGTATATCAATTGTTAACATGAATCATAAGGAAATTAAATAAAATAATGCATAAAATCATAAAATTGACATAAGGAATGAAATTATGGCTCTCACATCAACCTATAACATGGTGAACATTTATAAATAGAAACAGTTTCACTAATTACGGACATAAAATTAGTCACTTGCATTAACATATGGACATGAAAACCAAGTCCACACAAAAAAGTAATGTCATTAAAACGAGGCCCACACATAGAATTACGAACCAGAAATCTGGTTACCATATAACATATATTCGTCATGAGATATCCATAATTAACCAATGCCTTGTATGGAGGTATAGGACCCACCCGTCTCATAATTAAATCATACATTTGTGTGCCAAAAAAAATATAAATCATTCATTATATCGAAATCCATGAAATAAAATGGGTTTCATAAACATCATTCAATCATTAAATAATCCATAGAAAATGACTGAATTTTATATATATAATTCTATCATAATAATAATAAATCATAATAATTTGGATAATATTCTGGAAAAATACATTTATTAAATAATATTATTTTAATGTATAATAATGTTAATAAACACTTGAAATTTATTCTCAAATAAAATACCCTTAATTCTCCAAAATAATATTTTTCTTTTCTTTAAAGGCCATGAAATTTAAGAGAAAATAAATTATTTGAATATTAACATTAACAATTATAGAGTATGATTAATTGAAATATGATGTAATGAAAGCCTAAAAATCTATTCATTCAATATAAATTAAAAATAACTCTTCTCATACTTTTCTTTAAAAATTACAAAAGTACATCGTTTAGAAAAAAAGAAATATTCTGGTCAAAATGTGTTGTAAAAAAGTCAAAAATGGTTAAATATTACATTATATATCCATAAGAGAATCTTAAAACATTTTATGATTTCATTTAAAAGAATATATAAATTGATGATAAAAAACCCACAATAAATAATTATGTTTAACCAATGTTGGATAATACTGAGATTAAGAAATTATATAATAATATATGCCTAGGATCCAATGTACATGTACAATCATATTTTACAAGGGATTAAATAATTTTATTAACTTTTTCCAATAATCATATTCATTTTTATGATATCGTATATTATCATATTATTACCCATTTGATAATTACATTATTACGCATGATTCGGGTATTAACTGCTGTATTATTTTACACATGTTTTATCAGATAAGTTCATGATCCTCTTTTTAGATTATATATATGTCATTTAATAAATTATATAAAAATAATATATATAACATTAATTCATTATAAACATTTATATTATCATTCATTAATGAACATCATGTATAATTAATCACCACACATCGTGGAGACAGATGGTTATACATACGCATGAGCACAGATATCATTCCATTAATTATGGAATAGTAAGGAATTGGACGATATTTATATTTTAATAGAATAAAAATATTTTTATAAAAAAAAATTATAGTAATTATTTACAACATTATAATCATACATGTAATTTTGTGTTGAAAAATTGATTAAACCACGACATAGAGATGGTAAGTCGTACGTATGCACGAGTGGTGATTTATTTTTTCATAGTATGGAT
This sequence comes from Viscum album, assembly GCA_963277665.1. Lineage (NCBI taxonomy): Eukaryota > Viridiplantae > Streptophyta > Magnoliopsida > Santalales > Viscaceae > Viscum > Viscum album. Next base: position 323,161,908 of record OY728152.1, on the reverse strand, counting down.
AGAAGTTTTAATATGGGTTTTCCATAATTATGATAAAATAAAATTATATAAGAGATATTGTATCTATTATTTTATAATGGAAAAAACATATTAAAATGAACTAGAAGAAGATTGAATTTTTAAATAATCAGTAGAGGGGATTACAACTTTTTCAACGTGCTCCATATAGATAAACTCTTAATGAACTATATATGTTAATATTTGAATAAATAAACCTCTATAATGTGAGTAGGGAAGTTGATATGGGAAATGGGAAGGTGATAAGTAATCTCAATGGCTCAAAATGAAGTGAATAACTGAGAGAGGAGGTCCCCTTTTGTAATTGAGATGCATGATCTTTTATGCAGTCCAAAAATATTAATTTATAATAAACTCAAACCACATCTAAATGCCTTGAAAAAATAATTTTATTCTATTATTATATGATATGATTTTTTAATATCATGAAAAATTATTTTTAAGACATGGTTTGATTTCTTATTAAACCATACCATTTCCTTTTACATTTAAATATTCACTTTCTAATTTTAATGAGATAAAAATTGTTCAGTATCAAAATACTATAATTTGTTTTGTATTTGACATAAATAGAACAGAAAGTTAACAATAGTTAAAATTTTAGAGTAAACCATAATTATTTTGTATTTATGAAATCATTTTACAATTTTTAAATAATTTAATGAAACAGTATTTTGAAAAAATATCAATAGTGTGAATTTGACCCTATTAATTTAATTGATTTTAAAAAAAATCAAGGTAAGATTATAACCTCAAAATATATATTTTATTATATCCCAATGTGTTATTATTTTTATATAAAATTTGATGGAAATACTATATATCAAAATATATATATTTTTTAGAATGTTTAATTGTAACACCCCAAGATTTCATAGTGTGTTATTTCTTCAGAATAATTCAATAACTTGCACTACACGCAACACCGAGTTCAATCACACCATGACATACAAAAAAAATCCATTCAAAAGAGGTTATGAATAGTATTATCTAAATTTTAGACTTTATATAATCCTTATAATTTTAGAATCCATATTATGAGTTTCTTAGATATAATGCAAGAAAAAATTAATTTTCAGTATTGCACTTTTATCAACTTTTAATAGTGAACCCTTTTTAAATACAATATTTTAAACTTTTTTACTAAATGGGGATATCAAAAATTTAAAATGAAACATCCCAAGCTTCCACGGTACGCTTTCCTTTGAATAATACAGTAGCGTGTGATGTACGCAACTTCGAGTTCTAACACACACCACAACCAATCAAACTAGCCGTTATGAATAGTAATACCTACATTTTGAAATTATATATATTTTATATTTTAAAATGGACATCATTTTTGGATTCGGAATATCGAATTTATCCTAAGGTGAAATTTTGGTACTTTTCGGATAACTTTCATATTTTGATGAATAGTGAAAATACTAAATTTTAAATTAAAAACAACCTTTTTAATCAAAATAATTAATAGTGATAAACTATTAATTTGAGTGGTTTTAAAGTATATTTAGAATATATTTTTACCATTTAATATAATTTTGGTCATTGGACATAATTTTACAATTAAACCGAACATAAACAAGTGTCAATCTTTTGATAGTTATTATCTCTTAAAAACACGCTTTTTGTTTTGACAGCGGGAATTAATTTTAAATTAATTTCTGCCACTTCTGTGTTTTGATATTATAAAAATGGATTCCATATTTGTAATCAGGATGTTCAATTTTTGTAAATAGGTAACTTTTATTTTTAGACATTTTGAATAATTACTGCGGTAAATATTTTATTTACCATGGTTAAGGGTAAATCCGGTAAATAAGGGTTAAAAAATAATATTATAATAATAATAAATTACCCTAAAACGTGTCCTAGCCTTATTGGTTGATAAATGTTCGGCCATAGGCATCTTTGGGTCGATTTTGGGACCCCATGGTGCCACTTGTCGGTGATAAAGACACTTTATTTTAATTAAGTTAAAATGAATACAAAAATGACACAAGCATATATCTTTTAGGAAAACAATTGTTACATAGGGTTATATATGTTGGATTTTAGATTATAAATATTAATTAGAAAGATAAAACTATTTCCTACATAATTATATTTTATTTATAAGTTTTAGACATTAAATAATTTATTTTATTTATGACACAATGATGATGCAGTAATTACTATAATAGTGAAAAATTAAAATAATTGATATTATAAATACCCAAATAAATATAATATGAAACTTTTAATGAATCAAAATAATTTTATAGGATAGTATGATATATTAGGATTTATTTAATTGACTTTTTTCTAAGTAATCAATCTGTTATGAGTTTCACAAAAATCAACTATTGAATAGTGTCAAAATTGACATAAAAGAGTTCTTAAAACAAATATTATATTATTAATTGATATTAAATTCCTAAAAATCTAAGGTTCGGCCAAGAGACTTATATCATGATAGTTTCATCATTAATGGACCACTTGGGGGTCTCTTGGATGTATATAGTAAGTTTATGAACCACATTATATAAAAATACAAAGAGACATTGTAAAAGTGAAACTAATTAACTTAGAGTTAATACTTAAAGATAAGGTTAATATAAGTACCCAAACCTGTCTAAATTATATTTGTTGAGTTGTTTTAGACCCATCCCCACCTTAACATTTTAATAGTCAACTTTGGAGCCATTGGAAACCGATTATGAATTTATTATAAACTAATATCTCTAGCTTTTCCAAAGGTGCCCCTCACCCCTCTTATAAAAGGGCACTCCTCCTTCTCTTTTCTTCACACATTCAAAGCCTTTTGGTTCAGCCAAACTCTGACCACATACTCTCCCAACTTCCCTCACTACAACCTAGAGGCATTAGTTTGATCAGAAAGCCAACCTAAGGAGCCCTTTTGATCAAATCAAAAGGAAGAACCCGAAGAAGAGGTAATGATTTCACCACCCTTTTCTAAGTTAATTTCTTCTTCCACTTCTTCATCCTTTGTTGTTACCATTCTAAAATAATAAATCCAGTATCATATATATAATGTGATGTTATTATGAATATGGTACAACCATATTCAGTATTCTATCCACCCATTGAATAACATGTCACCATACGTGCGTACGTACGGCTTACCGTCTCCACGTCGTGGTGTAATTGTTATTCAATATAATATTATTTGGATGGGTATAATAATGATGTGTAACTCATGTAAATAATAAATATAACATGTTAATGATTCTTTATATATGATATACCATCTATTTATATATTATTTTAATATCAAAAGAATGATATTGTCGCTCGTGCGTATGTACGGACTACTGTCTCCACGAACGCGATGAGATTCATTCTCCATCGTATCCATTCAAATATAATTATCATTTGATGATTTAAAAATGATGTTTAAGGACTTGATATCATTCTGGATATGAATAAGATACAACAAACATGGCTTATGTAACAAAACATATAAAAGAAAATGAGTAAGTTAACACCCGAAACGAAGATAATTCTAAGATATTATTAACAAATCAATGTTAAAAGATCATATATGATATCATATTAATATATATGATTCTTGTATAATTTAATAACAATTATTTCACCATTATAAAGGAGGTTAACCTACCCCAACCATGGAAAAGTACAAGGTAAGGGTTATTTCACAATCTCTTCATTATTTGAGGTTGTTTATACGTAATATTCTACTGGGATCTCTTTATCATCCACATCCATGTTTTCTTAAAAATGTATTTCAAAACATTTTTATTATTTACAATAATATAGTTTAAAGTCTTTTATACCCTTGTTTGACTTTTAGAGGTTTATAAAGGAATCTTTCCATCGTTTTCAAAACAAGGTCCTTTTTAACCTTTTCGACAGAATTAAGGTAAGAATGTTTTTTTTAACTTATACGGTGAGTGCGGTTATTTTCTGCCATTATAAAATCTTCAAAGATTTCCTTACAAGCTTATAAGAATATTTTCAAGAAAATTTTTTATTTTATATGGCTCTTAAATTCTTTCAAAAATAAAAAGAGATATTTCTCTCAAATATATGAAAATCCAGTGCAAATGTATACATATTTAACGCAAGCATAAAAATGTTTTCAGAAAACCAGACTCTCGAGTGTGGTAGGCAGGAAGGGATTGGGCGTGGACCCATCATGGCCTGTAATTAGTCGAGAAGTCTCAGAATTAGTTATTTTGTTTTTGTAAGCTTGCATAATGTTTTCAGAAAAACATTGGAGTATATTTAAGCAATTTTAAATGTAAGTATCTTCTAAAAAAATTTCATCGATAGGTCTCATGAGACAAACTAGTGTCTTGGCAAAAGGCCTTGACAAAATCTTATTTGTAGTCTTGGCACAAGGCCTTGACTATGTGGTTATGATAGTCTGGCATTATGCATTCCAAAATTATGAAAGTGGTTATTGATTTTTGTAGGTGATTATTCGATTAGTAGAATATCCATGTGAATAAGTAAATGACATTATTTCATTTTATTTATGCCATACCATGTTGAAAGTTCATGTTTGAAAGGCTTTTGTTTTATTTATACATTGCCTTAAATGTTTATTCTTATTTATGAATGTTTCTGCTATATTGTTATCCTTACTGGGCATTTGAGCTCACCCCTTTTCTATGTTTTATTTTTCCCAGGAAGTGAAGAAGTAAGTTATGAATGACCTGCGGGGATATTATGTGGGGATATGAGTGGGGTTTATGGAGACAATATGTTGTTGTATTAGTTTTTCATTTTTTTGATGTAATATAAGACTTATGAATATATCTAGTGTTTCCAAGGCTACTAAACCAATTGGTCTTTCGAGATTTGATCTTTCTTGTGATCATGCCAATGTTACGAACTAATGCACCGACTCTGGGTAGCTGGGGTCGGGGCGTTACAGTTGGTATCAGAGGAAGTTTAGTACAAATCTTGGAAGCTAGATTTAGATAAACTCTGATTAGAGCACGTTGACCTATGATGAACTTTGAGGATTAGTGTAGAAGAACATCCTAGAATTTTGGTATTGTAGAGATTTTGTGAGTTTTCCGAGCAATACATCCCTGTCTGGATACGAGCAGGTAGAGGCGGCTCTGGCACAGATGTACCTAGGGGTAAAACCAGAAAACACCGCTTTGATCTAGACTCGAACGGGAACTGGTTCACGACAACGGGCCTTGCTGCACTCTTGGTTACGACACTCCCGGGGGATATGCTTAGGATAACTCTCATTTTCATTACAAATCATTATGAAGGGTTTATGAGTATATAATTCCTTAAAGAAAACATTTTTATGATTATGGATTATATCCATAAATAGTTCAATTTATGTTAAGTGTTTTATAAGTATGGGATTATGTATTTTGATTGATAAACCAATCTAGTGTATTCCATTGTTTAGAAATGGCGCGAGTAGAAGGAATGAGATCTCCAGAAATGCACATGATCCAAAGAGAAGGAAGGATCATATCTTTCATGGTCTTAAGCTAGAATTTATAAGAGAAATAGTCTCCCATGTATTATCATCATATGAAGAAATAATATCATGTGTTGATAAGATAAGTAAAGAGTTTACTAAGTCATATGGCTTTGAAGGGAAGCAAGAGAAGAAAAGGATGGAAGAGAGAAAGATGGATAAAGGGAAGAGGGAAAAGAAGAATTTTCCCATATGTGGTAACTGTGGAAAGAAACACCCTGGAACATGCCTGAAAGGAATGGGAGTTTGTTATAAGTGTGGAGGAAAAGGGCACAAAGTACGTGACTTCAAGGGTAAGAAAATGGTTTTAAATGTACAATGCTTCATTTGCAAGGAGTTTGGACACTACGCGAACCTATGTCCCAGTAATCAGACTATGCCGCAAATGATGTTATTGGATAATAATCAAGTTATGATTCTACCACAGATGAAGAGGAATGATTAGAGTTCTTATGCTGATTATGTCAATTGAGTGTTGTATCAACAATGTACTTGTTATAATAATTATGGAGTATATAAGGATTGTACTGCAGTACTATTTCATTAAGGACTTGAGATTGTGTGGAACAAAGAAAAGTGACTCAATAGCAGGATAAATTTTTGGAAAATATATGGTTGAGAGAATGATAAATCATAATATAGTTCTGATACTGAGGTAGTGATTTTGGAATAATATGTGATTGTTTTGGATAAATTATATTGGATATTCTTGACTACCTTGGAACTGTTTAATGAATTTTATATTCCATCATTGTTGGGGTTTAAATTTTTTTTTGATTAATGAAGTATATCCAGCATTCTATATGGAATAAGGGAGCATGAATGTAATCAATAAGGAATATGGTAATACATGATGAAGGTATTCATATGCTATTACGGGGTAAAAAAGATCTATATTATGTTTACCTTCCTTATAAATGTTAGACTGTGAGTTTGGACAGAAGTATTTTGGATAGTTCTAGTTTGGATTATTTTGGATTGCCATAAAAGGACAACCCGGAGGTCGGGCGGCAACCCGTCGCGTCGGGCAAGGCTGCGAGACTTGAACCCGCAACCTAAGGGCGAAAAGGGTGTATCACCTACCACTGGCCCATGAGATGTCCTGGATTAAATAATGTAGTTTTTATTAAAAGATCATGTAGATGAATTATAAATTCATTTATTTTGGAACCCTATACGAATAGTGTAAATAGAATTTTTTTTACATTCTATTATCTTTTAGAGCGAAAGATGAGTTTGTGGTAGAAATTTATTAATGGATAAAACTCTAATTATAAAGTAAGTATATCTCCTTATGATGTTATCCAATCTCATAAATAAATTCCTCAATATTAAGAAAAGAAACTTAGATCAAAAATGTTTTCCTAGATGGTACCTTAAATCATCACTAATTTATGGCTTTGGGATTGTTGGCCTTTTCATAGCCATGTTCTCTACCTCTCTCCATCAGATAATTGATGGTTAGATTTTTCTTCCATATCAATATTTTCCTACATGGAACCCTAGTATGTGTTATTTTCGGTAGTCTTCATACTTTCGACTCTTTATTTTAAATAGAGGCCTCATTAATTCATTTTTCGATGTGGGATTTCAACTAAGATATTTTGAAACGTCAAAAATGTGTTATCCTAATACCCTATGTTTTGTTGAACCGATAGTATTTCAAATCATCATAGATTGATGAATTTAAGGACCTCAATTTTATACTTGTTTGTGATTGATGACCCCAATCACTACCTATAAATATTTACGTTTTTCCTCCAATTATATGTCTCTAAATGCCACCAATTTTCTCCTAATAGAGATCATAATTTGGTGGTGACCCTTTCATTTCTCTTTTCCTCATATTAAGACTCAATTTTAGTAACCCAATTTCCGATGTGGGTTTTCCCACAAATATATTTTCTATTTTAAACCTTTTATTTTCGAAGAACAATTTCAAATTGCGAGGACGCAATTTATTGAAGGAGGGGAGAATGTAACACCCCAAGATTTCATAGTGTGTTATTTTTTCAAAATAATTCAATAACTTGCACTACACGCAACACCGAGTTCAATCACACCATGATATACAAAAAAAAGCCATTCAAAAGAGGTTATGAATAGTATTATCTAAATTTTAAACTTTATATAATCCTTATAATTTTAGAATCCATATTATGAGTTTCTTAGATATAATGCAAGAACAAATTCATTTTCAGTATTGCACTTTCATCAACTTTTAATAGTGAACCCTTTTTAAATACAATATTTTAAACTTTTTGACTAAATGGGGACATCAAAAATTTAAAATGAAACATCCCAAGCTTCCACGGTACGCTTTCCTTTTAATAATACAGTAGCGTGTGATGTACGCAATTTCGGGTTCTAACACACACCACAACCAATCAAACTAGCCGTTATGAATACTAATACCTACATTTTGAAATTATATATATTTTATATTTTAAAATGGACTTCATTTTTGGATTCGGAATATCGAATTTAGCCTAAGGTGAAATTTTGGTACTTTTCGGATAACATTCATATTTTGATGAATAGTGAAAATACTAAATTTTAAATTAAAAACAACTTTTTTAATCAAAATAATTATTAGTGAAAAATTATGAATTTGAGTAATTTTAAAGTATATTTAGAATATATTTTTACCATTTGATATAATTTTGGTCATTGGACATAATTTTACAATTAAACCGAACATAAACAAGTGTCAATCTTTTGATAGTTATTATCTCTTAAAAACACGCTTTTTGTTTTGACAGAGGAAATTAATTTTAAATTAATTTCTGCCACTTCTGTGTTTTGAATTTATAAAAATGGATTCCATATTTGGAATCAGGATGTTTAAATTGTGTAAATAGGTAACTTTTATTTTTAGACATTTTGAATAATTACTGCGGTAAATATTTTATTTACCATGGTTAAGGGTAAATCCGGTAAATAAGGGTTAAAAAATAATATTATAATAATACTAAATAACCCTAAAACGTGTCCTAGCCTTATTGGTTGATACATGTTCGACCATTGTCATCTTTGGGTCGATTTTGGGACCCCATGGTGCCACTTGTAGGTGATAAGGACACTTTATTTTAATTAAGTTAAAATGAATACAAAAATGACACAAGCATATATCTTTTAGAAAAACAATTGTTACATAGGGTTATATATGTTGGATTTTCGATTATAAATATTCATTAGAAATATAAAACGATTTCCTACATAATGATATTTTATTTATAATTTTTAGACATTAAATAATTTATTTTATTTATGACACAATGATGATGCAGTAATTACTATAATAGCGAAAAATTAAAATAATTGATATTATAAATACCCAAATAAATATAATATGAAACTTTTAATGAATTAAACTAATTTTATAGGATAATATGATATATTAGGATTTATTTAATTGACTTTGTTCGAAGTAATCAATCTGTTATGAGTTTCACAAAAATCAACTATTGAATAGTGTCAAAATTGACATAAAAGAGTTCTTAAAACAAATATTATATTATTAATTGATATTAAATTCCTAAAAATCTAAGGATCGGCCAAGAGACTTCTATCATGATAGGTTCATCATTAATGGACCACTTGGGAGTCTCTTGGATGTATATAATATGTTTATTAACCACATTATATAAAAATACAGAGAGACATTGTAAAAGTGAAACTAATTAACTTAGAGTTAATACTTAAAGATATGGTTAATATAAGTACCCAAACCTGTCTAAATTCTATTGGTTGAGTTGTTTTAGACCCATCCCCACCTTAACCTTTGAATAGTCAACTTTGGAGATATTTTAAACCGATTAGGAATTTATTATAAACTAATATCTCTAGCTTTTCCAAAGGTGCCCCTCACCCCTCTTATAAAAGGGCACTCCTCCTTCACTTTTCTTCACACATTCAAAGCCTTTTGGATCTGCCAAACTCTGACCAAATACTCTCCCATCTTTCCTCACTACAACCTAGAGGCCTTAGTTTTATTAGAAAGCCATCCTAAGGAGCCCTTTTGATCAAATCAAAAGGTAGAACCCGAAGAAGAGGCAATGATTTCACCACCCTTTTCTAAGATCATTTCTTCTTCCACTTCTTCTTCCATTGTTGTTACCATTCTAAAATAATAAATCCAGTATCATATATATACTGTGATGTTATTATAAATATGGTACAACCATATTCATTATTCTATCCACCCTTTGAATAACATGTCACCATACGTGCGTACGTACGGCTTAGCGTCTCCACGTCGTGGTGTAATTGTTATTTAATATAATATTATTTGGATGGGTATAATAATGATGTGTAACTCATGTAAATAATAAATATAACATGTTAATGATTCTTTATATATGATATACCATCCATTTATATATTATTTTTATATCAAAAGAATGATATTGTCGCTCGTGCGTACGTACGGACTACCGTCTCCACGAACGCGATGAGATTCATTCTCCATCGTATCCATTCAAGTATAATTATCATTTGATGATTTAAAAATGATGTTTAGGAAATTGATATCATTCTGGATATGAATAAGATACAACAAACATGGCTTATGTAACAAAACATATAAAAGAAAATGAGTAAGTTAACACCCGAAACGACGATAATTCTAAGATATTATTAACAAATCAATGTTAAACGATCATATATGATATCATATTAATATATATGATTCTTGTATAATTTAATAACAATTATTTCACCATTATACAGGAGGTTAACCTACCAAAACCAAGGAAAAGTACAAGGTAAGGGTTATTTCACAATCTCTTCATTATCCGAGGTTGTTTATACGTAATAATCTACTGGGATCTCTTTATCATCCACATCCATGTTTTCTTAAAAATGTATTTCAAAACATTTTTATTATTTACAAGTATATGGGTTAAAGTCATTTATACCCTTGTTTGACTTTTAGAGGTTTATAAAGTAATCTTTCCGTCGTTTTCAAGACAAGGTCCTTTTTAACCTTTTCGACAGAATTAAGGTAAGAATGTTTTTTTAACTTATACGGCGAGTGCGGTTATTTTCTGCCGTTATAAAATCTTCAAAGCTTTCCTTACAAGCTTATAAGAATATTTTCAAGAAAATGTTTTATTTTATATGGCTCTTAAATGCTTTCAAAAATAAAAGGAGATATTTCTCTCAAATATATGAAAATCCAGTGCAAATGTATACATATTTAACGCAAGCTTAAAAATGTTTTCAGAAAACCAGACTCTCGAGTGTGGTAGGCAGGAAGGGATTGGGCATGGACCCATCATGGCCTGTAATTAGTCGAGAAGTCTCAGAATTAGTTATTTTTTTTAGAAGCTTGCATAATGTTTTCAGAAAAAAATTGGAGTATATTTAAGCAATTTTAAATGTAAGTATCTTCTAAAAAAATTTCATCGGTAGGTCTCATGAGACAAACTAGTGTCTTGGCACAAGGACTTGAAAAAATCTTATTTGTAGTCTTGGCACAAGGGCTTGACTATGTGTTTATGATAGTCTGGCATTATGCATTCCAACATTATTAAAGTGGTTATTGATTTTTGCAGGTGATTATTCGATTAGTAGAATATCCATGTGAATAAGTAAATGGCATTATTTCATTTTATTTATGCCATACCATGTTGAAAGTTCATGTTTGAAAGGCTTTTGTTTTAGTTATACATTTCCTTAAATGTTTATTCTTATTTATGAAAGTTTCCGCTATACTGTTATCCTTACTGGGCATTTGAGCTCACCCCTTTTCTATGTTTTATTTTTCCCAGGAAGTGAAGAAGTAAGTTATGAATGACCTGCAGGGATATTATGTGGGGATATGAGTGTGGTTTATGGAGACAATATGTTGTTGTAGTAGTTTTTCATTTTTTTGATGTAATATAAGACTTATGAATATATCTACTGTTTCCAAGGCTACTAAACCAATCGGTCTTTCGAGATTTGATCTTTCTTGTGATCATGCCAATGTTACGAACTAATGCACCGACTCTGGGTAGCTGGGGTCGGGGCGTTACATTAATGACATTAATTTTATATTTCGATTAAAAATTAATTACAATATTAGTTTTGGGTAAATATATAATATAATTATTTATTATGTTAAAATTAATAATAAAATAAAATAGTAAATATAAATCATATATATTTCATAACAGTACTTATAGTCAAATATATCACTTGGATAATAAAACATTAAAAAAAATTTATGTCTTAAAACATGAATGTAACAACTTTAACATCACTTTAAATAAAATATTAGTTGTATCAAAATATTATACATATGGAAAAAAATGATAGATATCACTATGCCTGGACGATTATAGTTGAAGTATATTTGACAAGAAATATTATTTAATAATTTTTTATATATTAATTTTTATTATAATTTTATTAATCCTTATTTTATTGATTTTCCATCATTTAAATAATTTGTCCATCATAAATGTATAAGGATTTAAGTAAATGATTTATTTACTAAAAAATTAAAATAATTTATCATGATAACGGAAAATATTTTTACTTTTAAATTTGTATTTATAGATGAATTGATCTTCATTATAGATTTATTTATAAATGATAGAGTTATTAAAATTTAGTAAGAAATATTTAACTTTTCATTAAATAAAATATACTAAATTTTCTAATCTTTACCATTTGGATTATAGAGTGTATAACATCTACCCATGAATGGTTTAAGTTGAAAAAAACCCTTTCAATAATATCCAGACAATTGTTACGGTAATTTTATAACATTATATTTACCCATAATTACTAGATTTATTTCTTTACAGTCTTAATAAAAATTACTAAACATATTTTTCATAATGCCTATAAATAATATTATTCTATTTACAATATTTATAACTACTGGTTCCAAAAGTAAAATTCATTTTCAAAATTCAAAACAAAGATGTTGCAATAATTAAATTAAAATTTATCGCATTGTGAGAATGAAAAGTTGATTTTTAAAAGTTAAAACATTTCAAAAGATTGAAATGTTTTCACATCAAAATTCATTGATAAATTAATTCAAATGATCATAATTATATAAATTGAAAAAAAATATATTAGTTTTTTACATGTAAACCTTTCATTAATATCATTTAACCACAAAAATCTTTTTTGTGAAAAAAGTTGATTTCAATTAAAATGTATTATAATTTTACTATTCCTCAAAATAGAAAACATATCAAACAAATATAAAGATATCACAAAAGTAAATATTTATATCCGTTATTCATTAAAAAATGTTATTTTCATTTAAATTTAATATATAAATGTTTCAAAATCTATATTTAAAATGTGTACCTCTACAAAAGGTACAAAAATTGCATTTCTTTTAAAAATATTTCATTTATCCAAAAAAATAATTTATCATATAGAATTTATAGAAAACATATATGAAGAACTGTAAACATTATATTGAATGTATTACACATATATTACATTAGTAAAATCTACCAAGATTGATTTTAATATTTTATAAACTGTCGTATTTTTTTTTCATAGTTTTTCAGAAGAAATTTAATACTATTTATACCTTCTATTTTAATGACTATGTTATAAGGTAACAATGTAATATTTAATTTTTCACCACAACTCAGTATTTCTTGAAATTAATTCTATAAAATGGACTTGAAATTGTGTGAAACACAAGAAAATCCTTGGGATGCATATTCCACGATCTTAGTTATTATGTTGTATAGTGCAAGATTATCCGGGTGAAACGTACAACACAAGACATCAACAAAATAAATGAATCTATCTCATAAAAATCATGGGTTGTAACATTCTACCCCATTATAATGAATTTCTTCCTTGAAATTCATCTTTTATGTTTTATGATTTAATACAAAAATGTTTTTCTCACATGAAACACCAACATAAAAAAGGACTAAAATTTTCATTTAATGTGAAATTATTGGAAAATAATAGTTACCCAAATTAAATATTAAATAAGTCACCACATATGAGAATATATATAAAGAGTGGGTATGGATAAAAAGAATAAATAATCATATATATTGATAAGGATCACTAATCCCAAGAAATATGGTGGTCTAGTGATGGTTAAAAATCACAAAACCCTAAACTAACGAATCATAAAAGAGTTTGTTAGTATCATAAAAAAAGATTCCAATAAGACACCCTTTTACATCACGATACCATTTTTATAATATTTATTAATTTGAAGGTGAATATATACATACATGTTTTTGGTACAGTCTCACTGTTGGTTATGCATTCAACAATTTCCACATTAGTTCTTATTCAAAGAGATGAAGTTGAATTTCCTGTTACTGAAGCATTAGCAGATCATGTGATCCATAAATAGATTGATAGGTCAATCCATCTATCATTATCACTAAAAAAAGGTTAGAATAAGTTATCAAATGCGAATTAGTCTTTCTATAGTGAGAGAATAAAAATTTATCTAGAGTTAGACTTTTTCTATGAAAAAGTGGATAACCATTCAATCCATCCAAAAATGAAAATAATAAACATAACGAATAGGTTCACTATCTTAACATCAAATAATTCTCACATATATCATAAGGTTTCTATTATTGGTCACATTAAAACATGTGATCACCTTGAACATCCCATAACATTCACATTTTGATTACAATCTCATTATCCTAAGCAGTAAAACCAATACTTGTATCACTTTCATGACTCTCTTCAAGATATTTCCACTTAAGAAATCGATTTTCATAATTCACATTAATTCAAAATATGAAAAATTTAATGTTAACTATGTTCTATCTAGATCAAACTATTGACTATGACAAGAAATAAAATTGTGAGAAAAAATTATGATAGGTGAAAATCACATAACCAATGGGAACTACTTATTATATTTTAATCTATGAAACCATAGGATTAATCCTAGGTGTAGACAATTGGTAATTGTAATAATTATAATATTTTTATATTATTTTAAAATGTATTTAATTATTAGTAAAATAATACTGAAATTATAATTTATAAATTTACCATATGTTATTAATCAAACAAAAATTGTGTTAGTTTTATTTCATGTATATATATATAACTAATTCTGTAAAAAATGGGGATTAAAAAAATAAAATTAAATAAAATGAAGAAAATAGACCACATCTTCATCCTCTCAACCACCATAGACTCCGCAACAGTGAATCCATAGTCTTTAGATGCTTCCCTTCCTCATCATTGACCCCCAATGAAGCCCGTCATCGGTCACCAAATCCTCTATTATTCTAGGATCCATCCAAAAACAACATTCCAATAAGCATCAACTTTTCCTAAAATCCTTGAGGAAGCCAACACATCCACTTTTTCCATCTTTATCATGATGTGTTACCCTCCATGTGAAAACTTGATCTCACCACTTAACATTGGCCACACCTGCATGTCACGTGGAGGAATACATGGGCACCATGTCATATTTTTTTTGATTTTCCTTCATATACTCCTGTATCCATTAGTAATATACTATTTATGGTTATTTATTTTTTCTATCTTCTCTTAGAAGCTAAATGTTTACAGGTATATAAGTTGTATTTTTAATAGGACGAACCTATGGTAGGAAAACAAAAACCAAGGCCCCTCCTTCGGTTTTCCTCACTTATTATTTTCATCTTGTTTGATCCAAATCAAACGATGAGGAATGTTGATTCCATCCCACTGGTTTAGACAAACCTATTCAGAAGTTCAAGCCCTCAATTAGTGAGTAGAGGAACGAAAAAATTCTCAATGATTCTTCTTTATGTTTACACTAATTTTTGGGGAATAAATTTATTTTATATATACTAATATATATATATATACAATATTATCTGATTAAAGGAATAAAAAATCTATTTGATATATTCATTTAATTTTTATATGTGTATCAATCTAAAGATTCGATTTATTATTTTAAATCATTAATGTGTTATTTGAAAGGGGAAAATTTTATTATTCTTAGATTGTATATACATATATACACATATATATATTATGTTCGATTAAAATTACATGTTTCTTATATGAGTATATATTTATCAATTCAAGGATAACAAAAATATTCTAGAGTTCTAGTTTCAGATTTATCATCATGTAGTTGTGGGTCATGTTAGAATTTCAAATTTTATTTAGGTATATATGTACCTATATATGTATTTATATATATATATAATTTTTTTAATTTAATGTTTTCAAATATTTGTATTTATATATATTATATGAATGTACATGCTTTTCAATTTCTTTATGGTCAGGTTTTATAAAATAAACCAACAATTTATATATATCAATACATATATTTCATCGCATTTTTACCATCCAAAGGTATTTATGTAATTATGGGAATATACATAATATGATATAATTAATTTTCATACTTATGTTATAGAAATTGTGGTAAACATGTGATACATTATTCTGAAAATCTTCGATGTTTATATTTATTATATATATATAAATTCATTTACATTATTGCGTGTTTTTAAATGAATATATATAATTAATTTCAAGGCATGAAATCATCCAAAATAATATTTTTAAATTAATCAATGAAGAAATGTTTATTTTTATAATATTTCTTTAAAATTTCCCATGTGTAATATATTCATTTTAATTGAATGTTATTAGTTAAACATACATTTCAATTTACTTATAATTATTCATGATATTAAAAAGATATATATGAATATATTTTTAATCGGATTTTTATAAAGATTCCAATTTCACAGTAACTATAAAAGATTTTGTTATTAAAAGATTGTATATTTTATGTGCTCATGAAAATTCCATGAAAGTGGAAATAAATGAATATTATTTCATGTGACAATAAATTAACAATAACAATCATTTTATGTGAATGATTTATTAATTATTGGATTTATTTTGATTTTTGAAAATTAGTATTCCATATACTTATCTATGCAAGAGTTTTGAAATAAAATGTATTAACGACATGTAATTTATTAGAGATTCTAATTACATGGATATTAATTATTTTATTGATAGATCATGAAAAGTAAAAATAACATGAGATTTCAGGATACCAAAATCTAACAAATGATTTAACTATTAATTTAAATATTTATATATTAATAAATGTGAATGTGTATTCAATGCATTTTTTGTTTTAAACTAAGAATCTCAATGGAAAATGTTTATATACAAACCAGTCTAAATTTGTTTTACAATGAAACTAGTTGTTATAAATTTAAAAGAACAAGGGGGTGGGGAGTGAACCCATTCATAATACAAGAGGGTAGCACCTATGTTCTCTTTGTAGACTAATTTTTAACAGTACTAGAGTGGGCCTTTTAAGAACAACATAAACTCTAAAATTATACTAGGTAATTTTATTTGGGAAATGGATAGGGTATTTCTAAGCTTGAAGGATAAAAGTTATGTGAAGCGGTCCGGGAGGAGATTTCCTTTTCTAATGAGGTGAGGGGAACTTTTGGAAAATATAAAAATATTAATTTATAATAAAGTCAATCAACATCAAAAAACATCAAAAATTCCCTTATTTAAAATATCAGATTATATAAAGATGTTATATCATCATCCAATAATTTTTAGACAATTTTTTATCATTTTATTCCAAACTATTTATTTATAGCCTTCATTATTCTCATTTAATTTTAACGAATGTAACAAATTTTTTAATATTAAAATAGTTTAATTTATAATTATTTTAATTGAATTATACTATAAATGAATAATAATGAATACATAAGAGAATAAATTGTTATTTTATGTTTTTAAATATATTTTAAATATTTTAAATATTACAAAAAATAAATCATTTTGACAAAATAACAATAGGGTCATTTAGACACTATTAAATAAATGGATTTTTAAAAATATCATTATAAGATGTAAATGTTGAGATATATATTTTAATATATCTATATGGGGTCAAGGACATCTATTAATTTTTGTAGATATATTAATTATCTGAAATTATATTTATTTTAGTATTTTTAGTAACATTAATTTCATATTTCAATTAATAAAATAATTTCTACGGAAATTTTGTGAAATTTTTAAATATATTTATTTATTGAGTTAAGTTAAAAATAAAATACTATGATGAATAAAAATCTACCAGAGTTTATAATAATACTTATAGTTTAATATATCTTTGGTAAAATGCTACATTAAAATTGATATATATATATATTAAGACAAGGATGTGCCAAATTTAAATCGCTTTAAATAAAATATTCTAAGTGTCATAATAATTTATAAATGGATCTAAATGGCCAATAAATCGATCCATGGATTATTATGTTGAATATAAGCTCTAAAAATAATACATGGTTTTGTTTTTTGGTCTTTTAATGTTTACTATCATTTTAATAAGAATTATTTTTTTGATATTCCATTAATTAAATAATTTTTACTTCCTTAATGTATAATCCTTTCTGGTAATCATTTATTTTGTAAAAAATTATATTAAACTATAATTATAGACAATAATAATTCATCTTTCTACTCCATATTTATAGTCAAATTTATCTTTGTCATAACGTTATTTTAAAATTTATAATTTTATTAAAAATTTATTAAGACATATTTAGCAATTCAATAAATAAAATATATTAAGTTTACTATTCTCATCGAAGAGGCGTCCAAATTGAATAATTTTGATACAAGGATGGTTTAGGTTGAAAAAAGATCATCTATGCATATTAGGAGAAGTTTTAAGGTAATGTTATAAAATTTTATTTACCCTTAATTACCTAATTTACCCTTTTTCCATATTAATAAAAATTACTAATGTTACTATTCATAAATCCCAAAAATAAAAGAATGGTATTTACATAATTTGAACATAGTGATTCCAAAAATTTAATTTATTATTATAAATATAAAACACTAATGCTTGATTAATTAATTTAAAACAAAACTCATTTTCGAATTGGAAAATAGTTTTTTAAAAGGTAAAACTTTGAAAAATGTAGAAATGTTTTTTCAATCAAAATTAACTATAAGATAATTTAACATGAAAAAAATTATATTTATTGAATGTAATCCATTATGATTATTTTATTTTCCTAGTATAATTTTTGACTCAAATAATTTACTTTTTTTTTAGAAAATGGAATGAATTAGGAGGAGTCATGATAATGGAGAATATAATAGGGAATGGAATGATATTACTCATTAGAATTTTAATTGAAATCTGAGTTGGTAAGATTAATTCCATTGTTTTTCCTAATAATAAATCTCATAATATGGTCAAAAATTGCAACATATGTGTGTTTCATATCCTAGCTAATAAGAGTAATTTTGTGTTTCAGGATGACCACTGAAAAAATAAGTTGCAATTTTCCTCATGTAAATCACGTGGGAAGTGGAAACAAAGAGAATGTTTCGACGGAACTCGATGATGATGTGGTTGTAAAATTGAAGGACACAATGTCTGTAATTGTCAATGAAAAGGATTAGTTTACAAAATTAAGAGAATAATGGTATTTGCAAGGCAACAATGATAGTTAAATTATTTAAATGCTGAATATATGGTCATTCTGAAAATCAATTACCTAGATGAAAATATCATGAAGAGAATTAGCATTTTCATATTCATACAATTTATATTTCTTATATTGAAGAGACTAAAAATGATACATTCGGTGAATTAATTGTTATGTAATACAAATAGGATAGTTGGTCAATGGTTTAAGAAGATAGTGGAATTATTAAATGTTTATCATGAATAATGTTGTATAAGTAAATTTATGGTATTACAAAATATAGAAACAGATATAGATTGTTACATTATTGTTTTCCTTATGTATATGAAAGTATATGTTTAATGGTACTGATATCCATGAATTATTATTCAATGTTTTTTTTGGAAAACACATTATGGGAATGAAAACCCTCTATATAATAATAATGATGAGATAATGATATTTTGATAAATATATGTTGGATAATAATAATTAAATATGAAAATAATGATTTTATTTGAAATGGTTAAGTATTTTTTGTCAAGAGGTTTATGTAATCATGGATTAAGTATACAAATTTTTTAATCTTATGCAATATATCAACTAAGTTTTAGAATAAATAAATATGAATGTTTTCAATTTGAATATATATGTTAATTTAGGTTATTATGATGTATCAAGGGAATACCTGATGAAGTTGATTGCATGTTTGTAATGTGACCAACCAGAGATAAATTATGATATTTGGGAGATAAATGTTATGATTCTTAAGTGTAACACTTTCAATGTTTTTGGATTCTCATTTTTCAGAAATATTTTAAGGTTATCCATTTGTGAAAATATTATTTTAAACATCATATAATTTTTTTTTATAATAATATATTATCTCACCATAGGTGGACATGTGCATATTTTATAAGAAGGAAAAACCTTTTTTTTTCAATGATACATGGAATGACCTATCATCCTATTTATTGATAAGAATATTTTTTAATTATTAAGGAATGTAAAAATAAAATTCATTTCATTTAGTAATAGTTGATATAGAAACTATTCAATTCATGAAAAATAGTTAGATTGGGTTGAAACCAATTATGTATGTATTCTATACAAAATTCTTCAAAAATAGGAAAATTACTGTGGTGTAGAAGGGTTTCCAATTATAATAAATTTTCATTATATAAATGACCACATTTATGCTTATATAGTTCACTGTTCTATTATTATAGACATTATATGGTTCATCCAATATCTTGTGATGTATTATCTTTATCAATATGTATAATTATATAAGATTTTCCTCCATGCCCAAATCATCAACAATGTTTTCCTATGTCAAAAATTTGCTAGGAGTTACTTTAGGTAAACTGTTATTTTCTACCTATTCATTTTTAAAATGAAGTTTTAGACATTATTTAAATGATTTGGATTTCAGTGAATGAAAATTTAATGTATTAATAATTTTATGAAATAGAAATATTTCGAGGGAGAAATTAATTTTAATGTTATTATAATTTGAATCCTCGATATTTTTTATGACAAATTTTATTTCTTTTTATTTTTTCAATTTATTGTTGTGTACACCACACCGAGTTATGCTTTCAATACACGCATCAATATATTAGCTTGTGGTATACACACCACTATTCTTGGGTTCGATTAAACACAATTTAAATTTATTATGGTAGAATTCATTTCACTCATAATTGAGTTTTTATGAACAACCAAATTTCATTACGTTAACTTATAACCTTATCATAAAAATGGTGGGTATGAACCATTTTAACATTCTTTT
Organism: Viscum album; assembly: GCA_963277665.1. Lineage (NCBI taxonomy): Eukaryota > Viridiplantae > Streptophyta > Magnoliopsida > Santalales > Viscaceae > Viscum > Viscum album. The sequence goes on along the minus strand of OY728152.1, from coordinate 323,141,174 downwards.
AAAATTTTATTTAAATTAAAATAAGTGAGTCTATAAAATAATAAAATTCCCCTTGATTGATTTTATTAATGTAATATTTATATGTAATATAATAAATATAATTTTAAATATTAATTTTACATGTTTTCTAGAAATGTTATAGAAACACACTTAATTTTTCAGATAAAATGAGTACTTTACAACAAATACATCTTTTTCACATTATGATGGCTCACCAATTTTGAATAAATATTATGAAACTTTTTTAAAATTTATTTAAGAAAATAATTTTCATATTTGTATTCGGCATATAAAATTACATGGTATGAAATTTTGGATATTTTTCTGATGTCTTTTAAGTTTGTTTCGTATTAAAATTTTCTAAATTTTAAATAAAAACAACCTTTTTAATTGAAATAATTTATGTGCTCAAATTATATATTATTTCATGGTTTTAAAGTCAATAATATAATATATTTTTAACATTTAATATGAATTTGGTCATGTACATTAATTTTTTCATGATTTGTTATGTAAAAAAAATTCATTCTTTTAAAATGTATTAACTTTTAAAAACACATTTTTCATTCTTAAAATGGGATTAATTTGAAATTAATAACTAATAATTAGGTATTTGTAATTTCCATAATTGGATTCGATAATTGTAATTAGTAGGAAAAATAATTTTAAATAAAAATATTTTATTTCTGGGCACATTGAATTGTAACGTTAATAATTTTTAATAATATTGTAAATAGGTAAATCGAGTAACTAAGGGTAAATATAATATTATAAAACTACCTTAACATATGTCCTAATATTATTATATGATTTATTTAATACATAAACCATCATTGGATCGAAATAATACCTTTTGGATGCCACTTGAATTACATTAGGACATTTAATATACCCTATTTAATGAAAAAGTTAAATATCCCTTACTCAAATTTTAATAAATTTATAATTTTAATATAATGCTATAAAAAATATAAATTTAATTAGAAATAATAATTTGAAGGATAATTTTATTTATTTATCATGGTAATTTATTTTTAAATTTTTGTAAATAATTAATTATCTTTGAGGACTATATATTGATGATGCAAAAATTATTTAACTGAAGAAACAACAAAAAATACTTTTTATTAGAATGATGATAACCATTAAAAGACAAAAAACATGAATAAATATTATTATTAGAGTATATCCCAACCATAATTACTCATGGGTCAAGTTATTGACCATTTATAGCCTTATATAATAGATTGGGACACTTATATTATTTTATTTAATGTCATGTTAAACTTGTCACATTCATTTTTTAATAACTATTACATTTTTAATGATGGATTTTCAAAGGGATATATTAAATTATATGTATTATTATGTATTATGTAGGATTTATATTCATTTTAGTATTTTCATTTTAATTTTTAACCAATAAATAATTATGTTAAATAATTACACCAAACTGATGTTGTAATTATTTTATTAATGGAAATATCAAAATCCTGTTACATAAAATACTAATGTAAATATAATTATGGGTAATTAATATATCCAAAAAATATAGATCACCTTGAACAATTATATCTGTAATGATAAATTTTTATCATGGTTAACATCTTATATTGATATTTTTTAAAATCATTTAAATAAATACTTTCAAAAAGAAACTAATACTTTAATTTAATAATAATGTTTCATTAAATTAATTTGAAATCATAAAATATATTTAAAAATATAAAATAATGAGGTTATACTCCGAAATTTAATTTATTGTTCATTTATGGTCTAATTGATATCAAATAATTAAAAATTATTTTTTTAATATTGAACAATTTGTGACGTTAGTGAAAATTAAGAGGACTAGAAATGGTGAAACAAAAATGAGGATGTTTAAAATTAAAATGAAAACAAGCATAAAATTTATGGTTTACGATATTACATCTATATCTAATATAATATTTTAAATAAGTAAATCGTTTAGGTTTTTATATATTATTTGAGTTTATTACAAATTAATATTTTTAGAGTTTCAAAAAGTTCCCCTAACCTAAATTATAGGAGGGAACCTCCTCCCTCTTGTCTTCAATTCATGTTGAGTCTTAAAATTCATCATTATAGGAAATATCTACTTTATCAACATTCTTAGTTACATTCTATAGGATCAGGTCTTATGAAAATAGCTAATTTACTAATTTTAAAAGGAGTTCTTGAGGGAGCATGTCCAAGAAGAGGTAACCTCCTCTACAGATACTTTCAAAATTTGTTCTTCACCTACTTAATATTCTTGAGTTTTTTCCATTATAAAGAAATAAATACAATATAAAATATATATAGAGATATTATTATAATTATTTAACAACAATATTACTCCTTTCAATCCTATAAAAATGATAACACGAACCGTGTGTATGTACGACTTATCTTGTCCATGCTATGGTGTAATATGTTTCTCACTACCACATTACATGGATGGGTATAATGGTGGAAATATTAAATATATATTATTATTATAAAATTATATGTATTACAGAAAAAAATATACCATCCACTCTCAGGAACATTTAATATTATGGGAATGATATCGTCGCTCATGCATATGTAGGGCCTACAGTCTCCACGATGATATGAAATTCATTGAAAATTATAATCATTAAAACATGATAATATAAATGTATTGAATGAAAAAAATATGATATATAATATATTTATATGATTCTGGAAATTATATAACTATAATCTCATAAGTTTAATAAGAACTTATCTGATGAATCACAATAAGAAAATTAACCAGTTAATACTCGACAAATGAGTAATAATGTTATTAACAAATGGATTAAAATATGATCATATATGATATCATAAAAATGAAAATGATTCTAGAATAAATCAATGAAATTATGTAAATCCTTATACAAGGGGTTCAGATACATACAAAGGATATCAGGCCTAATGATAGGGATTATATTTTCTCACTTTTATTTTTATGGGGCATATGCCTTATACATAACCAATTTCATTTGTTTTCTGTTTTTGATTCTCAAAAATGTATTTATTATTCTTATTATGAAGGTTATGATATATGTATATAAGTTTTTTATTTTTATGAGGCATAAGGTACTCCGGTATATAATTATATATAAAAAATATCAAATAATAATCAGATTGCATAATTATCCATTACCTTAGGTCTGATATCCTTTGTATATATCAGATCATCAACTTCATCAATGAGCTCCCATTGGATGTCCTCTTAATATAACTAAATATGTTCTATTGAGATGACAAAAAGGAATATAATGTTATTTTTAATGTTTACAAGGTAAATGGGTATATTTTTGAAAATCTTTTAGGATTAATGTGAAGTGATGTTGTGAGGAAGGATGTGCCCTTTTATAATTATGGTAAATGGAACATTTGGAATCTCCAAAAATATTAATTTATAATAAAATCAAACAACATAAAAAACCCCAAAATGAAATATTAAAGAAGATTATATGAGATAATTTTTTATTCTCTTCTACAATTAAATTTTAGACAATTTTTGTATCAATTTAAAACGTATCATTTTAATTAACCCGTAATTATTCTATTTTAATGTTAGCTAAGTTAACAAATGATTCAATTTTAAAAAAGGTAATATTTAATTACATGATGTTAATTATACTATAAATGAAAATTTATAAAAAATTTGAACAATATCATAATTATTGTGTATTATTGAAAAAAATTATTATGATTTTTAAATAATTTATTAAAACATTATTTTGACAAAATATCAATAGTGTCAATTTTGACACTATTCATTTCATGTTTTTATAAAATATCAAGATAAAGGTTTTTACTATAAAAATATTTTATTATATCTGTAAGGGGTCAAGTTCATCTAGAAAATTTATTTGAAATATTAATTAAAATTTTCTTAATATTTTTAATAATATTTATTTTATACATCCGTTAGTAAAAGAATCACTACAATAGTATTATGAAATTATTTAATATAATTATTTTTTTATTAAATATTATAAAAAATATACAATGAGAAATATAAATCCTCTATATTTTAGACTTATTCCATTAGTTGAATATATCATCTGAAAAAATCCATCATTAAAAATGTCATACCAACAAAATCATGAATTTGAAAAGATTAACATCACATTTAATAAAATAATTTTGGTGACATAATCTCTAAAAAGGGCTCCAAATGGTCCATAAGATGACAATTGTATGATTATGGTCGAGATATAGTTCACCAATAAAATTTTTCAAGTGTTTCTGTCTTGAAATGGTTATTATCATTTAAATAAAATTTAGTTTATCGATTTTCATCAATTAAATAATATATTCTAGATCAATATATAAACCGTTAAAGTAATTATATTTTCCATAAAAAATAAATATAAAATACCATTTAAAAAAACATTTTGTATCTAAAATTTTTATTTCTAATTTAATTTATTTTATGTAAATCCTCATCTTAAAATGATTTAGTTAAAAAAAACTGTGAGACATACTTTTTTTTATTTAAATTCAAAGTATTAATTATCTTAATATCATCCATGTGGATTAAATGTATACAATTTCGACCCAAGGATTATTTAGTTAAAAACCTACTCATTAAATTATATTAATACAAGTGGTAGGGTAATTTTATAAATAAAAATCTATCCTAATTACCTAATTTACCATTTTACCATATTAATAAAAATTACTAAATTTGTTATTCATGATTTGAAAAAAATAAAGGATATCTATTAATATAATTTGGAATATTAATTCCAAATATGGAATTCATTTTCAGAAATTATAAACATATAAGTTTAATTAAATAATTTCAAATTATTCTCATTTTCGGAACGGAAAAAGGTTTTAAAAGTTAAAACATTACGAACGATTGAAATGTTTTTACGTCACAATTAATTGTAAAATTAATTGGTATGAGAAAAATTATATTTATTGATAAAATTATATTCTATTTATAAATTAATACCATTAAATATTATTATTTATCCACATAAATTATTCCGATGAATAGAAAATTCCAATTAATATTTAGTATATTTTTACTATTCATCACAACATAAAACTTATTAGAAAAATATCAAATTTTCATCGAATCTAATTGTTTATATTCTATATACAAATAAGAAGTTTATTTTGTTATGTATTATATATGAATGTTTCCAAAACTATATTTAAAATGGGTGCTCAATCAAAAGGTGAGAAAACTACATTTTTTTCAAAATACATATTTTATCTGAAAAAATGAATTTTATTATATCATGTTAATAAAATATAAAATGAATATTAAAAAATATATTGAATATAGTAAACATACATTACATTAATTAAATACTAAAAAGTGTATTTTTTTAGTTTCTAAACTCACTAATTTTAATTAAAATAGCATTTTCAAAGAAAGTTAATACTATTCATACACACCATTATAAGGGCTAGATTATAAGGTTACATAATAATTTTTAGTTTTTCTCTTTTATATGGTCATGCATGAAATTAAATATAAAAAAATAACTTTGTATTTCATGAATAAATAACCAAGCATAGTGTTGCATGTATTGCAAGCTATATCAGTGATGCGTGTAGCGCACGATTATCTTGATGTTTCATACAACAGAAGACTTCAATTATATTAAATAAAATAAAAAATAAAAAAAATATCTCGCAATAATATAATTTTATTCTACTCTAGCCCCCTTAAAATTAATATCTCCAACTAAATTAATCAGATTTATAAAATTAATAATACTTTAAAAGTTCTCTTAAAGAAACCCACATTGGGAAAAATTTTGACTAAAGCATCCTTTTAAAAATAAATGTTAAGAAACATAATGACTACCCAAATTAACTCATAACAAGGTTTCAACATAATATATTATGTTTCCATGACTTTCCCAACAAATTTATAAAATCCCTCCAAAAATTCTTAATGACTAATTTTTGGAATAACATCCTCCTTGTAGGTGTTAAGGTGTTCTTCAAATGTGCACAACCAAAGAAGGGGTATTGTTTTCTTAATGTATTTCTATTTTATTTATTTATAAACATACTTAAATATCCTACATCCATGATGAAATAATAACATAAACATTCTCAATATACGTAGATGTTATTTTATTAATAAAATATCCTAAATCCATCCTTAATTTCATTAAATGGTAAATGAAAATTTCATTTTTGTGTACGGAGGACTACCGCCTCATGAGCTGATATTTCTCATTTTTCATTTCTATCGATCTAGATTGGTTATATTAATGAAATTAATATTCATATATTATTTTTATGACATATTAATCATTATAAGATAATAATAAATCAATTATGTTCTTACATTACAAGCATATAAAAATGATAACATTGTTCATGCGTACATGTGAAATTTCACCTCCACGAAGTGATGTGATTCATTTTTATTCACTACATAACTTTTATAAAACATATAAGAATTAATAAATGAATAATAGTATACTAATTATTTTTTGATCATTTTGGAATGATAAAACAGTACATACATTCTTTCCATAAGGATCAATGAAAAATGAAAAAAAATATATTATTGTGTACGTATGACCCACCGTCTACATGATTATACCATAGTTCATTTTCAATAATAATACATAATTTTTTTTCTTAAAAGTATATTTCAGGTATAAATGTGATAATAATTTCATGATTTTTATTCTAGATATGATTTATTATTACCACATGGACAGTTTTCATCATATCTGGATCATTTACGACTCGAGTAATGAATTTCGACAAAACAAACAACGTGAACATAAATAATTACTTAATTGTTATAATATGGTAATGAGTGATATTAAAATAAAAATAAACTTGAAAATTTATTTGAATCAAGTATAAATTAACCAATATTTATTTTTATAGAAGAGAAAGAATGTACGATACAAGTTGGACTCATAGTATGGGACTTCATCTCAATCTCCTTTCATTGAGGATTATATCGATGTTATGTTCCTTTATTATCATATAAGGTGTATATAAATCCCTTTTGACATATTATTTATTAAATATATATATTTTGAAGATATATACTATTTTGTTTAATGTTATTAAATTATTTTTTTTTCCAGGTGTTTGTCAAGTTGTAAGAAAATATTTAACTAAAACATCGATTTATATGTGTCAAATACATTAAATTTAAAAAAATCTCATTAATTTTAAAAATTTCAAAATAGCTTTTATACATTTACATATATATACATAAATTTTTTTACCTGTTAGGAACCATAAAATTTAGGAAGAAGTTACCAAATATGCATAATTCCATATATTGTCAGATAATTCTTTATTTTAACAGTCTATATCCAACGTTTAACATAAAATTTACATAAATTGATAACCATGATATCAACATAAATGATGAAATTAAAAATATTAAATAGGTGAACTAAATTCTCTTAATAATTATTTCTCTTATATCACATTTTATCTCTTTTTTTTATTCAAAACATGTGCACACCTTTATAATATATTTTGATGAGTAATGTTAATAACATGAATTACAATATATAATTATTGAAAACAAGAATGTTTCTTCAATCTAATGTCTATTGGATATATTCTGTAATTCCTAAAACAATTTATACTTCATATATGATAGCTTAACCCAATTTAAAATAAATTCATAATTAGATCCCCAGAAACTACTAACATCAAATTTATTAATCCATATGATACATACCTTTATCAAAACATTTGAATATTACCATAAGGGATATATTAAGGGTTTTATTTCCCTTAATTATATGTTCTCCAAATATATCACTTTACACATACATCAATTATATTTTTCTTTATAACTATTTAACATATCGTTTCCAATAATTAATGAACAAAATATATTGAATATACATATATATATATATCATGATTTATATAATTATTGAATTTTGAAACATATACTTCCGCAATCATCCAGCATTATTCATAAAAAATAATAAGGATCCATCATCTAAGACATTCTTAATATATAAATCATTTATTAAGGTTCCTCAAAATTATTCTTACCCAACATCTTAGCATTAATGTAAACAAAAATTTTATAACATCACATACCATTCACATATTGTTTATAATATATTTATCGTTAGTAGTATTACCAATACTCATACTATCTTCATGATTGTATTTATGAGATTTCTACAAAAGAAACTAGTTTTCATAATCCCAATACATTCCACATTTGAAACATTCAAGGATAACTATGATTTATCATGTTATATAAATTTATTAAGACTATGAAGTAGAGTGTGAGAAATACATATCATATATTAATAACTCATAATTATGGTAAATTGATTATAATATTTAATTCTTTGATATCATAAGTTTGATCCTCAGTTATTAATTATGATCACAAAAACACAAGGATTGTATGCTATACATATACATTCCGTTCAGAAATATCAAGACATATCCTTTTAAATACCCCTAGGGATCTCATTAATGTTTTCTCATCCTATTTTAGAATAGATGAATAATACTTTACTCTAATACCAACTCTAACTATCCAATTTTGATATACGTGGAAATTACATTACATTTGTAGAATAAGAAATATATTATAAAAGATGACTCCCAAAGACCGTCTTATTTTAGGGATTTGGAATCGTGGTACACTTTCCTCTAATTTGGTGAATGATCATCCATATCTCCCATAAATATCTTCCCCTTTAGTACCCCTACATAAAACTTTTGTTATAAATTAATGAAAAGAAAATTCATAAAGGGGTGAGATCAGATTCTATGTATGTGTAAAAAAGAAAATATGTAGGTATATCTTGAGAATAAGGGTATGAAATCCTGATAGGGAAAATAAAATATCATACCCCACATATCAAAATTTCATTAATAAACTTTGATGGTTCATAAGATAAAAATCATTGTAGAATCAAGGAAGATAATCAACGAAAACCTATCATTATCATAAGACATGAAATTAAGGAATATACATAATCTTTTAACATTGTGAACATGTATAAATAATAACAAGTTCACTCATTAAATGAATGAAATTAAATCAGTCCCCTGTATAAACATATGAGAATGGAACCCTGATCCTATTTACATGGAAACTAGGTCCACACATAATATTGTGAACATGAAATCAGGTTCACACATATCATATATACCTCTGGAGTTATCTATATTTACCTAATGAATTGGAGAGAGATATAAGTCCCAACCATCTCATAATGAAATCATATATATATGTTCCATGAAAGTAGATATTTTTTATCATATCAAAATGTATAAAATAAAATGTGTTTCATAAACATCATTCCATCATAAAATAATCCATAAAAATATTGGGATATAATAAATATCATTCATCATAAATAAAATGAACCATATGAATAATATGGAAAATATTCATATAAAACATCCTTAATAAATAATGTCATCTATTATGGAATATAAGTTTGATAACAGACTTGAAATTAAATATTTAGAAACATAATCATTCATCTTCAAAAAAGTTCATTTTTTTAAAACACCATGAAACATTAAAATAAAATAATTAATTTGATGATAAACAAGAAAACATATAAGGTATGATTAAATGAAATAAGGTTTTTTTACAAAGTAAAAATATATTCATACCATATATGTTTAGAAACATGCTTCTCATACTTATGATGAAAATTTCAAGAAGTACTTCATTCAGAACGAAAAGATATATTAATTTCAAAACATGAAGAAAAAAATTAAAAAATGGTTTAAAATTACATTAATAATCCAGTTGAAAATAATAAAACATTTTATGATATTATTTTTAAAAGGAAACGACATAAAAGATAAAAAACTCTACTAAATACATATGTATAAACAATCATATAAAATAATGAGATTGGGAAATTATTTCTCACATTAGGTCTGGGATCTATTATATATGTCTATTCCTCCTATAAAAGATATTAAATAATTTAATTTACATATTATATAACTATATTTAAATTTGTAACATCTTAAGTGACAATATTAGTACATGTTTTTCAATAACATTACTACTCGTCCATTAGGTACCAAATGCTTTATTTTCATACACATGTTTGGTGGAATAATTATATATTCCACATCAGAGGATATAATATTACTATATAAACAATTATTTTATTAAAATATATATCATATTTATTCATTATATTGATTTAAAAAATCACACTTTAATAATGATCGTTTTGAATGAATCACAGCACATCGTGGAGACGGTAGGTCGTACGTACTCACAATCAATGATATCATTCCAATAACTTTTGAATGGTATAGAATTAGATCATATATATAAAATTTCATATTCAATACCATGTTATAATAATCATATATATTTATTAATTACATCAATACCACCATCCAAGTAATTTGATTAGGAAAAACATATTACATCATGGTGTGGACATGGTAAACTGTACCTATGCACGCATGGTGATTTCTTTTTTCATATGTTGGATTGAAGGTAGAATTTTGTTTTTCCTCAAACATAATAACATATAATAATATATTTGATACTGGATTTATTACTTTAGGATATAAGAAAATCATTAATATGAAGTATACAAATAAAAAGTTTGAATTGTTAGAGATGATTACCTCTTCTTCGATGAGATCCCTCAAGATCTCCTTTTAAAGGAACTACAGTTTTTCAATTGAGAATTCCATAACCTCTATAACATGTCTCATGAAGTTTATAATTGATATGTGTAGGGTATATTCGATTGTGAATGTCACGACCCGTCCCCCGAGGCCTGTATTGTGACTACCCCAAGCTCGCCTTCCATAGGCCAGGGGCTGGAGACTAGCACCAAAGGCGTAAATCCCTAAAACTGGGAAGGAATTTCCTTTATAAAATTTAAACACTAACAACCAGAGTACAAGAATAAGAAAAAACTATGTAAAATATGTATAACAAATATACAAAAAGTAAAGGGGCCCAGAATACAAGCTCATCTATAACGTACAAATACAACTAAAAACAAGTACAACTGAAAAAAGAGACAAACAGCTGAAAGGTGAATGAAGCTCTTAGATCATCCTTCGGGGTTCATACCTGAAGGGTATGTATAGATGGCCAGACCAGCACAACACGTCCATCAGAATCCAAAGTGTACTGATACATCATAACGTCCTCCTCCAGGTACCGTCCAGTCCTAGCGCTCCTGGCCTCCGTCAGCGCTGTCTGTCGTCTGCATCCAACACAACGAGGTGTGGGCATAGCCCGTGTCGGGGTGAGTATAATGATACTCAATAGGTACCCAAGACCCTCATGGTCTCACAAAATTCCACAAATATAAACCAAAATTAATGAAATCAATGAATATCCATTACTTTGGTATATGCCCATACATATACCTATGTTATCAAGTAACCCATATCAATCATGAGGAAATCACAAATTTCATTAAATTAGCTCAAACCAGGATTTTTCATTATAAAAATCATGGATTCTAGAGAACTCCTACTATGTCGAGCACAGTGGGCCTTTTGTGACACTGAGGCGCTTCTCACTAAACATGGACTGCTGAGGTACTCCTCCTGTCGAGTATCGTGGGTCTGATGCCAACTACCAGGCGCTCCGTATGCTATGGGTCTGCGCCAATTATCGGGAACTACCTCTAATATCCTACATAGGTACACCACCTATCAAATACCATTGTTCTACTACCAACTACCAGGAGCTCTGTCTGCCATGGGTCTGCCGCCAAATATCTGGTGCTTCTCATTGGGCTAGTCGGGTCACTCCGAGTCGAATCAGTCAAGCAGTCGTCAGGTCTACAACTACTAGGTCTCGACACTCTGTCTACTTATCACTAGAAGGATCTAGTCCAGGAGCTACTGGATAATACTCCACGTGTCACGAAGTCTCCAAAAGAAGTAAATCAAAGAACCGTAACGTCATAGGGGTCTCAATGCAATAGATGACGTGTCAATCGGACGCCCGGTCTGTTTGTTATTATCATTTTAGTCCTGGGGGCCTAGTTGGATTCGTGTACGAACCCACATGACCATCACTCAACTATTCCCCAATCTCCAGTGGGGTATACTCAAAGGGATGATCATGATCCAAGAATATCGGCGCAACTAACGCTTTATCAAACAGACGTCCTGTGGAAAAGATATGTCCCAGGATGGTAATGGGTCAGTAATAGGCCCGAGTCCGGTTCGACTTGGTTGAACTGACTCAGCACAACCCAGTCTGGGCCAACCCAGATGAGTTGACCTAGTCAGACTCGCAGTGTCAGACCCGACCCATTGGGCGGGTTAGCCCGCTATGTTTTGGACCAATCTGCTGGGCCTGGACTAGTGGACCGCGAGGGCGGTTCGACCTAGTAATGGCCACTTAGGTGGCTCAGTAACTCGGCCAACGACACCGCAGGGGATTTTGTGGGTTGGATCGGGAGGCGCTTGACTGGGAGGCCAACTGGCATGCCACGTGTTGCGCGGGTAGGCTGGCTAGACACTAGACAGGCTGCAGGTGCACCGGGTAGGGCGTCGGGCAGTTCGCCGGGGCATCACGGTGGGGCGCGGGCAGGGCACCGGGGTTCAAGGCAAGCCACTGGCATGGGATAGGCAAGCCGCCGGTAGGGCACTGGGCAGGCTTCCGGTAGTGCGTGGGGGCATTGGGTAGGTCTTCGGCGGGGCGCGGGGGCACCGGGCAGCATGTCGGCATGGTGCGGGGGCACCGGGCAGGCGCCGGCATAGAGCGGGGGTGCTGTGTAGCGTGCTGTCGGGGCACCGGTGGAGCCGAGTAGTGCGCTGGCGTGGCATGGGGGTGCCAGGAAGCGCACCTGTGTAGCACTGGTAGAGCCGAGAAACCCACAGGTCACATGTGCAGTGCACCGGGGTGCGAGAAGCGCGTCGGGGCACTGCAGGGGCAGCGAGGTTCGCGGAGGCCATGGGTAGCGAGGCCCTTGTTCATCATTATGGCCGCCTTCAACTATTTTCCAAGACATCTTCATCAAACAAGAACAAACAAGGGGATTGTCAGACCATGTTTGTGTGGCCCGATCCCTCCTTATTACGGTGAATGAAATTGGTGATTCTCATACCATATCATTGTTCGACGAAGAATGAGGTTTATATTCAATTATTAAAAAATTAAACAAAACTCCCTACCTTTGATATGATAGTAGTTGATTTTTGATGTTTTGGAATGATGGCAGATAATCAGTGGTAGATTATCACATCCCACGTCGAAGGGGTCCGTTGAGGAAGGTCGGAGAAGAATAGTGCCACCGACATTCTTCACGTTCTTCACCTTTTTCACATTCTTCATTAGGAGAAAGGTTCTTCATTGGGATATTTCTCCAACAATACAACCAGAAGAGATTTCCAACTGAAATAAAATAATTGTTTTCATATTATTTTAAGTGTAGGCACTCAATTCAAAAAGGAGAATTAAAATCTAGACCCCTCCAAATTCATTGCATGAGTGTTGTTGCATTAATATAGAGTATTCCAAGAGGATCTCCTTATTATAACACAAGAGTTGGCACATTTAATTTTATAGGGAGGTCAAAGGATCTAACACATTAATGAGGGAGAGTGGAGAGGATTAATCCTCCACCATCAATAGGGGTCAGGTTGTCTCCACCCATATCATTAATATGGAGGATTTGCGACTTGGCTGGTCCCCACCTCAAATATCCTCCAATGGGAGGTTATGATTGTGTGGGCCCCACCACCATAACCTCCCATGGATGGTTAGGGTGTGGTGGTCCCACCACCAACCTCAAAGGGGAGGTTTTAATTAACACACTCAACACATGGCAGATTAGAAACAAAATAAAGTGTTGTAATTTATATTTTTTTATAAAAATCCAAATACTAACTTTTAATCCAGACTCACTATCATTGAATTGAATGTTTTCATAAGAAAAAACTGGCACTGCATGTTCAATGGTGGCCTCATATTTCAATTCCGAGCACTGGTTCAAAAGTTATAAAATCCAGCTTGTATGTTTACTGAACATACCCGAACAAAACATCAGAAATTGATTTTGGGTACACTAGGCCTCGGAATCAAGCGCTGTTAGAACCTGTAGACTCTTAAAATTTTGTTCTATTAAAAAAATTCCACAGATATTTCGGGTTTTTACATTCTCCCCACCTCAAGGCTTTACGTCCCCATAAGCTACAACTCGAACTAGGGGAACTAATGGGGGTACTGAGCACACATCTGAGCCTCCCACTCCCATTTCCTCTCTGAGAGGTTCCTGTGCATCCAACGAATGCTCACGAGAGGGATCAACCATGCACGTAGGACCCACTCATGTTGATCCTCAATCCCAACTAGAAACTCCGTGAATGTCTCCTCGTCATCGTGGTCAAGCTACCCATGGTCGATGATGTGGTATGGGTCGTGCACGTATCTCCTTAGCTGAAATACATGGAAGACATCATGCACTCGGTGAAACTAAGGTGGAAGATCCAAGCGGTAAGCCATCTTTCCTACTCTATTGAGGTCCTGGAATGGTCTGATGAATTTCGGATATAGCTTTCCACACTGGCCAAATCTCTGTTGACCTTGTCGAGGTGAGACCCATAAGAAGTTGTCATCACCATCCTCGAACTCCAGAGGCCTCCATATCTTATCAGCATATGACTTCTATTGGTTCTGTGCAGTCCTAATCAACTCTGGGATGATTCGTACCTTCTACATAGTAGCCCATACCATCTCTGGTCCCACAAAGGCTGACTCCCCTGGGTCTGTCTAGCACAGTGGCGATCTGCAAGGCCGACCATACAAGGCCTAAAATGTTTTCATACCTATGGTGGGGTGATAGATGTTGTTATAGGAAAACACCAAAAATTCTAGGTGAAACTCCCAGATGCGACCAAAGTCGAGGACACATGCATGGAGTATGTTCTCGAGGGTCTGAATGGACTTCTCGGTCTGACCATCTGGCTGAGGATGGAAGGCGGTGCTAAGACATAGATGTGTCCCGAAAGCCTCTTGTAACCCCTTCCATAGCCAGGAAGTGATCCTTTCATCATGGTCAGAGACAACAAAAGACGATACTCTAGGAAAACATACAATCTCCTGCACATAAAGGCGTCCCAATCTCTCTACTGAGCCCTGCCCTCTGATCGGTAGGAAGTGGGCTGACATGGTGTGTCAGTCGACGATCAACCATATCGAATCGTGACCCCTGGATGTATGTGGAAGACCCTTCACAAAGTCTATGTATATCCCATTCCACATCCACTTAGGGACCTCTATGGGCTGAAGAAATCCTGCTCGTACCTGGTGCTCTACCTTCACTTACTGACAAGTGAGGCACCGTGAGACAAACTCAACTACTGCCTTCTTCATACCTAGCCACCATTGTTGTCATCAATGGTCATGGTACATCTTTATCTCTCCTTTATGTGCCTCTAGAGGTAATGTGTGGAACTCCCTCAACACTTCCCTCTGAAGTGAAACCGGTACCATGGTATGTCCCTTTAAGAGGATGACGTTCTCCCCTGCTTCAGAAAATTCATCAGGTGTCTGCCTTTTGGATATCTGAGTATGTCGTGTATCTAAGTCAGTGTCCCCATTTTGAGCCTCCCTGACTTGCTAAAGATGTGGGGGAGTGACTGTATGTGATTGTAGATAGGATGCTCGATCTATATCCACAACGAATATCTGTAAGGCATCCAAATGCTCTATCGCCTCTCATAGTAGTTGTATACCAGTCCTCTGGCTGAGCGCATCCACTACAACGTTCCCCTTCCCATGAGTATAGACTATCTCAATGTCATAGTCCTAGAGGAACACATGCCATCAACGCTATCTCATGTCCAGGTCCATTTGAGAGAAGATATACCTGAGACTCTTGTGATCAGGGTACACGGTAAAACGTTCACCCAACTGATAGGGCCACCACATCTTCAAATCAAAAACCACTACTGCTAACTCCTGGTATTGGGTAGTGTAGTTCTAATCATGTTGTCTCAGCTACTGAGAAACATACGTGATCACTGCTCGCTCCTGCATCATGACACACCTGAGTCTGGTCGTAGATGCCTCGCAGTAGACTACGTACCCTACGCCTTCCACTGGAAGCCTCAAGATGGTGGCACTAGTCAGCCTCTGCCTTAGATTCTGAAAGCTCTATTGTCATCTCTACGACCACACAACGGGATTCCCCTTCTTCGTCAGTGATCAAAGTGGTGTTGCGACTCTAGAGAAGTCTGGAATGAATATCTGATAGTATGCAGTCTAGATGAGGAAACTTTGTACCTCCGTTACACTCCTAGGTGGCTTCTAAGAAAGTACTTCTTCGATCTTTGCTGGATCCACTGGAACTCTAGCCTCCAAGATGACGTTTCCTAAAAGGAGAAC
Source organism: Viscum album (assembly GCA_963277665.1). Classification (NCBI taxonomy): domain Eukaryota; kingdom Viridiplantae; phylum Streptophyta; class Magnoliopsida; order Santalales; family Viscaceae; genus Viscum; species Viscum album. Next base: position 323,124,814 of record OY728152.1, on the reverse strand, counting down.
CTCTCAATTCCAAAACTGGCACGTCAAGAGAATATCATAATGTTGGAGCTCTCAGTGTGTGTCCAGTACTACCTACAAATGGTAGACATGCTCTTCTTCAGTAGTCGTGTAAATTAGTATGTCTTTGATGAAGACTACAACAAAGAGATCAACGTATGGATGGAAGATCCAGTTCATGGGACTCATGAAAACTGCTAGAGCATTGGTTATTAGAAATGGCATAACCAAGAACTCGTAGTGGTCAAACCAACACCGTAAGGCTACCTTCTTCAAATCATAGTCTCCAACTATTAGATGGTGATAAACTTATCGGAGTTCTATCTTAGAGAACCATGGTTCTCCCTTGTGAAGATAAAAGAGTTCATTAATCCTCAAGAGTGGGTACTTGTTATTCACAGTCACCTGTTTCAGGTGACAATAGTCGACATAGATCCTCAAGCTCCCATTCACTTTCTGGGCAAAAAGAATCGGGGCTGCCCAGTGAGAAACATTGGGCCAGATGAATCCCTTTCCCTGCATGTCCTCTTGTTGTACCCGCAGCTCGCAAAGCTCATCTGGAGCCATCAGATATGCTGGAGTAGATATTGGTGTCGTCCCAGTGTATAGGTCTATGTATAAGTCCACATCTCAACGAGGATGTAGTCCTGGAACATATCTAGAGAAAACATTTTTGTACTGGTCCACCACTAAAGGATATGTCAGACTCTCCACATCAACTTCTCCGAGGGTAAGGAAATCCAATTGGTGAGTGATCGGTTACACCCTCCTCCGAGTAAGTCCATCCTATGATGTAAAGGATCCCTTCTCGTCGGTGAAGGTAAACCTGGTCCCATCCGTGTAGACACACGAAACTTTTCTCCTAATATATTCGATATGATCATGAACTGTAGATAACTATTCCATTCCAATGATGACGTTGTAAGGCTTTGATGCCACTACGAGGAGATCCTGTCCGAAGCTCTCGCATCCTTGAGTACGCTCACACTGCCGGCACCAGTGCGTAATCATCGATTCTGCTCCCATAGGAGTCTCTAGCCATAAGGATCGATTATATAGCTCTTTCAGAATCTTTGAGCTCCAAACGAGGGTAGTGACAATGAATGATTCACTGACACTTGTTTCTATACGAACTGCAACTATGGTGGAGTAGTCCTAGATCATGCCTCATATCATCTAAGGATTTCCATGGTCATAGGCCTCAATTGCCTGAAGTTGAGCTCTCCCCTGTCCACCCACTCCCTACGGTTGGGGTTGACCTCCAGATGGTGGTGACCGTGACACCTCATATCATCATCCACCACCAGCTATATGTCCATCTCCCCTGCCACGTCCACCTCCACCATGCGGACCTCATCGATTGAACTGATACCTCTTCCTGGGAGTTCCCTCAATAGTCTGTTTATAATCAGAATGGTAGGTAGGACATTCATGAGCCATGTGACCAAGCCCACCGCAGAAGTAACACTGTTCGCTCCTAGCATGACTGTATCTGTCTCCACTCGGTGTGTCCCACACAACCAATCCGGAGTCTTGGAGTCAACGACCTATGGGTCTGGTCCTCTTGGACCTCGGCTTTATCTGTCTACTACTAACTGCAGAAGAATCCACTACCAGTCGACTAGTCATGGGTCTCGCAATTGTAAACTACTCATCAAGAAAAATCTTCACTGGGAGGGCTCTCTCAAGCAACCCCATCTACATCAGGATGCTGTGGGAGACAACAGAATCACTAATTTCTCGACTGAGTCTCTACTCATAGGTATGGGCCCCGGAGAATGGGTCTCGTACCATGTCAGTGGAATAGCATGAGAGTTTCGTGAACCTCACTGAGTACTAATCCACCGTCATGCTACCCTGCTATAGATGCATTTTATCCTGTATCTGCACCTCTTGTAGGGTCATTAGAACAAACTCCGCCCGGAATAGGGTCTCGATGTCTGCCCATAGAAGTGAATCATCATCATGCATCTAGAGCATCACGCTCCACCTTCATGTCTGCTGCTGCCTGAAGGAGGCTGGCAGCAATGATCACCATGAAGTTGGCTGGTGTCCCAACCAATTTGAAGAATCTCACCACAGCCTCAAGCCCATTCCCAGCTGCCTGAGGGTTCATCTCTCCCCTGAACCTGGGTGGCCTCTGGCGCTCGAACTCGTGCAGCGCGCTCAAGCGGCGTGTACTCTCTACAACTGGGGTGGAAGGCATCGGTGGCCAAATGGGATGTAGTACCACTAGTGCCTCTACTGGTGCCTCAAACTGGAAGAGGTCCATATACTAAGGCCTCATTTCTCAGCGGGCTGTCAATACGTACAACTCTCGGGGATCTAGCGGCTCGTCTACGGGGAGGCATCCTAAAAAAAATAGATGCGACAATGTCAAAGACGATACCTGGTGAGCTGACCTCATTGACCTGATTTAATAAATATCTTTTGAAAATACACATGCAATCAGTGTTTTTGTGCACCGAGTCGGAAATCATAAGATATTGTCCCGGTGTATCGATACATCGGTCGCCTGCACCAACACTGGACTCCCTGAAATAAAAACCACACTTAGTATCCTTAACACTATTGCATCAAAGAAAATAAATATCAGACTCCAATGTACTACAGTAGAACTAACGACTTCTGAAACCAATTTGTCCCGACCTGTCCCATAGGGCCCGTATCAGGACAACCCCAATACCACCTTATATAGGCCAGGGGCTGACAACTAGCACCAAAGGTGTAAATCCCTAAAACTGAGAAAGAATTTCCTTTAAAAAAAGTAAACACACAAAAACAGAGTACAAGGGGAAGAAAAAACGACGTAGAAGCATTATAAAAAGTGTACTAAAATTAATGGGGGGCCATAGTACAAGAACAGATATAAAGTACAATTAAAACTAAAAACAAGTACAACTAAATAATGAGACAAACGACTGAAAGGAGAAAGAATCTCTTGGATCGTCCTTCTGGATTCCTACCTGAAGGGTATGTACATATGGCCTCTACAGCAATCCTTGTCTATTGGACTCCACCATATACCGATACGTCTTATGGTCCTCCTCCAGGTACAGTCCAGTCCTGGCACTCTCGTCATCCATCAGCGTTGTCCGTCATCTGCATCCTATACAATGTGGTGCGGGTATAGCTCAGGTAGGGGTGAGTATAACGATAGTCAGTAGGGACCCCGAGACACTCATGGTCTCACAAAATTCAATAAGGATAAACCAACAAGTATGAAATCTACAGATAATAATTACTTAGTTATATTCCCATACATATTCCAAAGTTATCTAGTAACCCATCTAAATCCAGAAGAAAACAAAAATATCATTGACTCAGCTCCAACAATGATTTTTAATTTTTGAAAACACGACTTCTGGATAACTCCTCCTATATCCAAAATAGTGGGCCTATCGCGACACTAAGGCACTTCTCACTAACCTTGGACTGCTAAGGTACTCCTCCTGTCGAGTATTGTTGGTATGATGCCAACTACCAGGCACTCCATCCACTGGGGGTCTTCCACAAAATACGGGGAGCTCCCCCTAATAGCCTACAGAGGTAATCCTCCTATCGAGTACCACAGGTCTGCTACCAACTACATGGAACTCCGTCCTCCATGGGTCTGCTACAAAATATATGGTGCTCCACACTGGGCTAGTCTAGTCACTCCGAGTTGAATCAGTCAAGCAGTCGTCGTGTATACAACTACTTGGTCTCTACACTTTGTCTTCTCATCATCGGAAGGATCCTCTTCACGAGCTACTATTCGATACTCCAATTGTCACAAATTCTCACAATGAAGTATCTCAATGGACCGCCACATCATAAGGGCCTTAACGCAATAGACGTCATATCAATAGAACGACTGGTCTATGAGTTAATATCATTTTAGTCCCTGGGGAAAGGTTGGATTTGTGTAAAAACTAACCTGACTGGGACTGGAATATATCCTGAACTCTAGTGGGGTATACTCAAAGGGACGACTATGCTATAAGAATATCAGTGCCACTGATGGTTCGTCAAACGGACTTCTTGTGCCAATGATATGGACGAGGAAGGTAATGGTTCAGTAATTGGCCTGAGTCTGGTATCACCTGGTCGGACTAACACTACCCACCCCAGTCCGGGCCGACCCGGTCTGTGTCGACCTGGTCAAACTCGTTGGGTCTGACTTGACACATTGGGCAGGTCAACCCACTATGTTTTGACCCGGTCCACTGGGCCTAGCCAAGAGGACCACGAGGGTGGTTCGACTCGGTTGTCACCACGTAGGTGGCTCAGTAACTTGGCCAGCAACACCGTGGGGGAAGTCGCAGGTCGGCTTGGGAGGCCGGTGGTCGCGAGACTAGCAAGAAAGCCACCGGTGCATCGGGCAAGCCGCGGGTGCACCGTGAAAGGTGCCAAAGTTCCAAGAAGTGCGCCGGGGCGGCGAGTTGGGCTGCGGGCAGCACGCCAGGGTATCATGCAGGCCGCCAGCGGGGCGCAGGGGCGCTGGGCATGTCGCTGGCAGGGCATAGGGGTTCTAGGAAGGCGGCTGGTAGGGCACGGGGGCACTGGGCAAGCGGCCGGTGGGGCGTGGGGCACCGAGCAGGCTTCCAGTGGGGTGCGGTGGCACCAGGAAGGCTGTCTGTGGGGCACAGGGGTGCCGAGCAGTGCACCAAGGTAGCACGCTGGGGCGCGGGCAGCGCGGCGGCACCGGGCAGGCCCCCAGCGGGGCATGGGGGCGCTTGGAAGGCCTCCAGTGGGGCACGTGGGCCCTGGGTAGGCTACCAGAGGGGCGTGGGGGTACCGGGCAGGCCGGCGGCGGGGCGCGGGGGCACCAAGCAGCTTGCTGGGGCGGCCCCGTTCGCGGAGGTCGTGGGTAGCGCGACCCTTGTTCGACGTATTCATCCTCGTCGCCTCTTTGCCAATCTGTCATCTTTAAAAAAGAATAAACAAAGGAGGGCCATACTGTGTTCATGCGGCCTAGGTCCTCCTCATTACGGTGATAGAAATTGGCTATTCTCATACCATTTCTTTGTTTGACGAAGAACTAGGTTTATATTCAATGATAAAACAAATAACACCAAACTCCCTACCTTTGATCTGATGGTAGTCAATCATTGAAGTCGCGGAAGGATGGCCGACAATCCATGGTAGACGATCATGTCCCACATCGAAGGGGTCCGTGGAAGAAGGTCGGAGAAGAAGAGTGTTGCCAGCATTCTTCGTGTTCTTCGTGTTCTTCGCTTTCTTCATTAGGAGAACGGTTCTTCCAAGGAAGTTTTCTCCAACAATACCACCATAAGAGAAAGTAAACCCTAATAAAATAATAGTTTGCCTCTTATTTTATGTCTTGGAATGCAATTCAGAAGGGATAATAAAAATATCGGCCCCTCCAAATTAATTGCACGAGTGTTGTCTCCTTAATTTGGAGGATTCCAAGAGTCTCTCCTAATTAAAACACAAGCTTTAGCGTAATTAATTACCCAGAGAGGTCAATGGATCTCCCTCATTAATGAGGGAGAGTGGAGATGTTTCATCCTCCACCATCAATAGGGGTTAGGTGGTCCCCACCCCAATCATTAATAAAGAGGTTTTGTGACTCTGTTTGTCCCCACCTCAAATATCCTCCCATGGGAGGTTATGCTCGGGTGGGCCCCACCACCATAAAATCTCATGGGAGGTTAGGGTGTGGTGGTCCCACCACCAACCTCCAAGGGGAGGTTTTAACCAACACACTAAAAACATGGCAGCATAAAAATAAAATAAAGTGTTGTACTTTATTTTATTATTATTTTTAAAAGCCAAAAAATAACTTTTATTCCTGACTCACTATCGTCAATGTGAAAGTCTTCTTAATCAAAAACCAGCGCTGTGAGTTCAACTTTTCCCTCTGATTTCAGTTCCGAGCACTGGTTTAAAAGTTATAAAATTTCTCAAGTATGTTCACTGATCGTACTCGAACAAAACTTCAGCAATTTATTCCGGGCACACCGGGTCTCGGAATCAACCGCCGTCAGAAACTGCACACTCGTAAAATACCCATGTGTTAGAAAAAATCTCCACAGGAATTCAGGGTCTTTACATTGAATGATCCATGTAATGAGAAGTGATGAGGGATGATGTGGCCTTTTATATTTGAGTTTAGGTGAACTTTCAGAATATTCAAAAAAATAAATTTTTAATAATTTAAAATCACATCAAAAAAGTAAAAATTTTCTAATTTTCTATGACAAGATGAGATATTTTTTTATCTCAACAACTAATAAATTCTATAAACATTTTTCTATCAATTTAATCCTTATCATTTTAATTAACACATAGTTATTTTGTTTAATATTTAACTAAGGTAACAAATTTATCAAAATTAAAAGGGTTAAATAATACTTATTTTATGTCATTTAAACAATAAATTAAGAAATATTACAGTCAATAATATATCATAATTATTTTAATTTTTAATAAAAAATCAATGAGTTTAAATTTTTTAATAAAATCTTATTTTTACAAAATATCAATTGTGTCAATTTTGACACTATTCATTTCATGGAGATTTTAAATTTACAATGTATGATTTTAAACTAGAACAATATTTTTTTACCTCCTTAAGGGTTCAAGCCCATCTATAAATTTTTCATGATGTATTAATCATACCAAATTAAATTTATTTTTATTTTCTTATTAAAATTATTTTGATATTTCCATTAACAAATTGATTACTACATTAGTTTTGTGTAAATATTTAATATACTTATTTTTTGGGTAAATTCTGAAAATAAAATACTATTTTGAATATAAATAAACCAGATTTGGTAACATTACATAGATTTGAATATATCATCTGGAAAATCCTATATAAAAAAATGTTGTGTTTATTAAAACATAAATGTGAGAACATTACCATCACATTAAAAAAAATACTATAACTCTCATAATCTTTTCCATATGGCCCCAAATGGTTATTAGCAAGACCTTTGTATGATAATGGTCAATATATAATGGATAAATACGATTTTTTATGTGTTTTTTGTTTTTTAATGGTTGTTATCATTGTATTAAAATTTATTTTATTTATTTTTCATCAATTAAATAATTTATGCATCATCAGTGTATAATCCTTTAAAATGATTATCCATTTCCTAAAAATTACAAATAAATTAAACTAATAATGTAAAAAATATATCATTAAAATAAGTAATTATAGTAAAATTTATCTTATATATAGCCTTATTTTAAAAATATAAAATTTATCAAAATTTGTGTAAGATATATTTATCTTTTGTTTAAATAAAATATATTAAATTCCATAATCTTGTCCAAGGGGATTCCAAATGACTGAATTTAGATCCAAGAATTATTTAGATCGAAAATAACTCATCCAGTTATATACGATCAAGTGTTAGAGAAATTTTATAATATTATATTTACCCTTAATTAAACGATATAAATTTTTTCCATATTAAAAAAAGTATTCTAATTAGTATTCGTAATACCTAAAAATAAAATATATATATTTTCATAACATGTATACAATGATTCCAATTGTGGAATCCATTTTTAAAAATTCAAAACATAGATATTGTAGAAATCAATTTAAAATTCATCTCATTATCAGAATGATTTTTTTAAAGTTAAAACATTGCAAAATATTGAAATGTTATTACATCTAAATTCATGGTAAAATTAATGAAATAGACCAAAATTATATAAAGAGGTTTTGCGACTCGGTTGGTCCCCACATCAAATGTCCTCCCATGGTAGTTTATGCTCGGGTGGGCCCCACCACAATAACCTCTCATGGGAGGTTAGGGTGTGGTAGTCCCACCACCAACCTCCAGTTGGAGGTTTTATCCAACACACTCAAAACATGGGAGCATAGAAATAAAATAATGTTTTGTACTTTATTTTATTATTTTATTTAAATGCCCAAAATTAACTTGTTTTCCCGACTCACTATCGTCAGAGTGAAAGTATTCTTAAGCGAAAACCTACACTACGAGTTCTATAATGCCCTCAGATTTCACTTCTGAGCACCAGCTTAAATGTTATAAAATTTCACAGTTATGATTGCCGAACATACCAGAACAATACTTCATTAATTTATTCTTGGCACACAGGTTCTCTGAATCAAGCGACGTCAGATGCTGCGTACTCGTAAAATACCCATTTGTTAAGAATAATCTCCATAGGAATTCCATGTCTCTAAATTTAATGCTCAATGTGATGACAAGTGGTGAGGGATTATGTGGCCTTTTATATTTGAGTTGAGGTGAACTTTTAGAATCTTCAAAAATATTAATTTTTAATAAATTCAAATCACATCAAAAAAATTCCAAAATTACTAATTTTCTATGATAAGATGAGATATTTTTTATCTCAACAACTAATAAATTCTATAAACATTTTTCTATCAATTTAATCCTTATTATATTAATTAACAGTTAGTTATTTTTTTCAATATTTAACTGAGGTAACAAATTTATCAAAATGAAAATGGTTAAATATTACTTATTTTATGTCAATTAAAGAATAAATTAATAATTATTACATTAAATAATATATTATAATTATTTTAAATTTTAAAAAATAATCTATCAGTTTAAAATAATTTAATAAAATCTTATTTATAAAAAATATCAATTATGTCAATTTTGACACTATTAATTTCATGGATATTTTAAAATTACAATGCAATATTTTTAACTAGAACAATATTTTTTTTACCTCTATAAGGGGTCAAGTCTATCTATAAAATTTTCATGATATTTTAATCATACCAAATTATATATTTTTTTTATTTTCTTATTAACATTATTTTGATATTTCCATTAACAAATTGATTACTACATTAGTTTTGTGTAATTATTTAGTATACTTATTTGTTAGGTAAATTCTGAAAATAAAATACTATTTTGAATATAAATAAACCATATTTGAAAATATTACTTAGATTTGAATATATCATCTGGAAAATCCTACATAAAAATTATATATTTATTAATAAATAAATGTGAGAACATTTCCATCACATTATATAAAATACAATAACTCTCATAATCTTTTCCATATGACCCCAAATGTTTATTAACACGACCCTTGTATGATAATGGTCAATATATAATTGATAAATAAGATTTTTTATGTGTTTTTTTCCATCTAATGGTTGTTATCATTTTATTACAACTTATTTTATTGATTTTTCATTAATTAACTAATTTATGCATCATCAATGTATAAGCCTTTAAAATAATTATCCATTTCCTAAAAACTACAAATAAAATAACCTAATAATGTTAAAAATATATATCAATAAAATTATTCATTATAGTAAAATTTATCTTATATATAACCTTATTTTAAAAATATAAAATTTATTAAAATTTGAGTTAGACATATTTAACTTTTGTTTAAATAAAATACATTAAATTCCCTAATCTTATCCAAGGAGATTGAAAATGATTTAATTTAGACCCAAGAATTTTTAGATCGAAAATAAATCATCCATTTATATACGGTCATGTGTTAGAAAAAATTAATAATATTATATTTACCCTTAATTACATGATTTACATTATTACCGTATTAATAAAAATAACTATAATTAGTATTCATAATACCTAAAAATAAAAGATATATTTTTTCGTGACATGTATACAATGATTCCAATTATGGGATCAATTTTTAAAAATTCAAAACATACAATTTGCAGAAATTAATTTAAAATTCATATCACTATCGGAATGGAAAATGTTTTTTAAAAGTTAAAACATTGTAAAATATTGAAATGTTTTTTCATCTAAATTCATGGAAAAATTAATGAATTTGGCCAAAATTATATAAAGTGATAAAAATATAGTCTATTTATACTTGAAATCCACTTAATAACTGTAACGCCCCGACCACAGCTACCCAGAGTCGGTGCATTAGTTCGTAACATTGGCATGATCACAAGAAAGATCAAATCTCGAAAGACCGATTGGTTTAGTAGCCTTGGAAACACTAGATATATTCATAAGTCTTATATTACATCAAAAAAATAAAAAACTACTACAACAACATATTGTCTCCATAAACCACACTCATATCCCCACATAATATCCCTCCAGGTCATTCATAAATTACTTCTTCACTTCCTGGGAAAAATAAAACATAGAAAAGGGGTGAGCTCAAATGCCCAGTATGGATAACAATATAGCGGAAACTTTCATAAATAAGAATAAACATTTAAGGCAATGTATAAATAAAACAAAACCCTTTCAAACATGAACTTTCAACATGGTATGGCATAAATAAAATGAAATAATGCCATTTACTTATTCACATGGATATTCTACTAATCGAATAATCACCTGCAAAAATCAATAACCACTTTCATAAGGTTGGAATGCATAATGCCAGACTATCATAACCACATAGTCAATGCCTTGTGTCAAGACTACAAATAAGATTTTGTCAAGGCCTTGTGCCAAGACACTAGTTTGTCTCATGAGACCTACCGATGCATCGAGGAGCTATAGCGGGCTCCACCCGTCACGTATTAAGTCCAATGCATTCCCACATGAAAAGGTTTAAACATAACATAAACATTCGTATTAAAACTAGCATACTAAATGTAAATACTTTCACCATAAACTATGAATGGTATAAAAATATAACATCCACAGTCAAACATATCACAAAACCTTCAATACAATATAAGAGTTTTTTATCTTAATAAATCAACTTAAAATAATCTAAAAATCCATCAAAGGATGTTGACATAGATGAAATCAAAATTCTTTTTAAAGAAATATCTCCTTTTATTTTGAAATCATTTAAGATCCATATAAAATAAAACATTTTTTTGAAAATATTCTTATAAGCTTGTAAGGGAAGCTTTGAAGATTTTATAACGGAGGAAAATAGCCGCACCCGCCGTATAAGTTAAAAAAAATTGTCTTACCATAATTCTGTCGGAAAGGTTAAAAAGGACCTTGTTTTGAAAACGACGGAAATATTCCTTTATAAACCTCTTATAAAAAAGTCAAACAAGGGTATAAATGAATTTAACCCATATTCTTGTAAATAATAAATATGTTTTTAAATACATTTCGAAGAAACATGGATGTGGATGATAAAGAAATCCCAGTAGATTATTACGTATAAACAACCTCGGATAATGAAGAGATTGTGAAATAACCCTTACCTTGTACTTTTCCTTGGTTGGGGTAGGTTATCCTCCTGTATAATGGTGAAATAATTGTTATTAAATTATACAAGAATCATATATATTAATATGATATCATATATGATCTTTTAACATTGATTTGTTAATAATATCTTAGAATTATCGTCGTTTCGGGTGTTAACTTACTCATTTTCTTTTATATGTTTTGTTACATAAGCCATGTTTGTTGTATCTTATTCATATCCAGAATGATATCATGTCCTTAAACATCATTTTTAAATCATCAAATGATAATTATACTTGAATGGATATGATGGATAATGAATCTCATCGCGTTCGTGGAGACAGTAGTCCGTACGTACGCACGAGCGACAATATCATTATTTTGATATTAAAATAATATATAAATGGATGGTATATCATATATACAGAATCATTAAAATGTTATATTTATTATTTACATGAGTTACACATCATTATTATACCCATCCAAATAATATTATATTGAATAACAATTACACCACGACGTGGAGACGGTAAGCCGTACGTACACACGTATGGTGACATGTTATTCAAAGGGTGGATAGAATACTGAATATGGTTGTACCATATTTATAATAACATCACAGTATATATATGATACTGGATTTATTATTTTATAATGGTAACAACAAAGGAAGAAGAAGTGGAAGAAGAAATGAACTTAGAAAAGGGTGGTGAAATCATTACCTCTTCTTCGGGTTCTTCGTTTTGATTTGATCAAAAGGGCTCCTTAGGATGGCTTTCTGATCAAACTAAGGCCTCTAGGTTGTAGTGAGGGAAGTTGGGAGAGTATTTGGTCAGAGTTTGGCCGAACCAAAAGGCTTTGAATGTGTTAATAAAAGAGAAGGAGGAGTGCCCTTTTATAAGAGGGGTGAGGGGCACCTTTGGAAAAGCTAGAGATATTAGTTTATAATAAATTCATAATCGGTTTCCAATGGCGCAAAAGTTGACTATTCAAATGTTAAGGTGGGTATGGGTCTAAAAAAACTCAACCAATAGAATTTAGAATGGTTTGGGTACTTATATTAACCTTATCTTTAAGTATTAACTCTAAGTTAATTAGTTTCACTTTTACAATGTCTCTTTGTATTTTCATATAATGTGGTTAATAAACTTACTATATACATCCAAGAGACCCCCAAGTGGTCCATTAATGATTAACCTATCATGATATAAGTCTCTTGGCCGAACCTTAGATTTTTAGGAATTTAATATCAATTAATAATATAATATTTGTTTTAAGAACTCTTTTATGTCAATTTTGACACTATTCAATAGTTGATTTTTGTGAAACTCATAACAGATTGATTACTTCGAACAAAGTCAATTAAATAAATCCTAATATATCATATTATCCTATAAAATTATTTTAATTCATTAAATGTTTCATATTATATTTATTTGGGTATTTATAATATCAATTAGTTTAATTTTTCACCATTATAGTAATTACTGCATAATCATTGTGTCATAAATAAAATAAATTATTTAATGTCTAAAAATTATAAATAAAATATCATTATGTAGGAAATCTTTTTATCTTTCTAATTAATATTTATAATCTAAAATCCAACATATATAACCCTATGTAACAATTGTTTTTCTAAAAGATATATGCTTGTGTCATTTTTGTATTCATTTTAACTTAATTAAAATAAAGTGTCCTTATCACCTACAAGTGGCACCATGGGGTCCCAAAATCGACCCAAAGATGCCTATGGTCGAACATGTATCAACCAATAAGGATAGGACACGTTTTAGGGTAATTTGGTATTATTATAATATTATTTTTTAACCCTTATTTACCGGATTTACCCTTAACCATGGTAAATAAAATATTTACCGCAGTAATTATTCAAAATGTCTAAAAATAAAAGTTACCTATTTACACAATTTGAACATCCTGATTACAAATATGGAATCCATTTTTATAAATTCAAAACACAGAAGTGGCAGAAATTAATTTAAAATTATTTCCCGCTGTCAAAACAAAAAGCGTGTTTTTAAGAGATAATAACTATCAAAAGATTGACACTTGTTTATGTTCGGTTTAATTGTAAAATTATGTCCAATGACCAAAATTATTTTAAATGGTAAAAATATATTCTAAATATACTTTAAAACCTCTCAAATTAATAATTTATCACTATTAATTATTTTGATTAAAAAAGTTGTTTTTAATTTAAAATTTAGTATTTTCACTATTCATCAAAATATGAAAGTTATCCGAAAAGCACCAAAATTTCACCTTAGGCTAAATTTGATATTCCGAATCCAAAAATGAAGTCAATTTTAAAATATAAAATATATATAATTTCAAAATGTATGTATTACTATTCATAACAGCTAGTTTGATTGGTTGTGGTGTGTGTTAGAACTCGAAGTTGCGTACATCACACGCTACTGTATTATTCAAAGGAAAGCGTACCATGGAAGCTTGGGATGTTTCATTTTAAATTTTTGATGTCCCCATTTAGTCAAAAAGTTTAAAATATTGTATTTAAAAAGGTTTCACTATTAAAAGTTGATAAAAGTGCAATACTGAAAATGAATTTGTTCTTGCATTATATCTAAGAAACTCATAATATGGATTCTAAAATTATAAGGATTATATAGAGTTTAAAATTTAGATAATACTATTCATAACCTCTTTTGAATGGCTTTTTTTTGTAAGTCATGGTGTGATTGAACTCGGTGTTGCGTGTAGTGCAATTTATTGAATTATTTTGAAGAAATAACACACTATGAAATCTTGGGGTGTTACATTATCCCCTCCTTCAATAAATTGCGTCCTCGCAATTTGAAATTGTTCTTCGAAAATAAAAGGTTGAAAATAGAAAATATATTTGTGGGAAAACCCACATCGGAAATTGGGTTACTAAAATTTAGTCTTAATATGAGGAAAAGAGAAATGAAAGGGTCACCACCAAATTATGATCTCGATTAGGAGAACATTGGTGTCATTTAGAGACATACAATTGGAGGAAAAACGTAAATATTTATTGGTAGTGATTGGGGTCATCAATCACAAACAAGTATAAAATTGAGGTCCTTAAATTCATCAATCTATGATGATTTGAAATAATATCGGTTCAACAAAACATAGGGTATTAGGATAACACATTTTTGACGTTTCAAAATATCTTAGTTGAAATCCCACATCGAAAAATGAATTAATGAGGCCTCTATTTAAAATAATGAGTCGAAAGTATGAAGATTATTGAAAATAACACATAATAGGGTTCCATGTAGGAAAATATAGATATGGAAGAAAAATCTAACCATCAATTATCTGATGGAGAGTGGTAGAGAACATGGCTATGAAAAGGCCAACAATCCCAAAGCCATAAATTATTGATGATTTAAGGTACCATCTAGGAAAACATTTTTGTTCTAATTTGCTTTTCTTAATATTGAGGAATTTATTTATGAGATTTTCTAAGATCATAAGGTGATATACTTACTTTATAATTAGAGTTTTATCCATTAATAAATTTCTACCACAAACTCATCTTTCACTCTAAAAGATAATAGAATGTAAAAAAATTCTATTTACACTATTCGTATAGGGTTCCAAAATAAACGAATTTATAATTCATCTACATGATCTTTTAATAAAAACAACATTATTTAATCCAGGACATCTCATGGGCCAGTGGTAGGTGATACACCCTTGTCGCCCTTCGGTTGCGGGTTCAAGTCTCGCAGCCTTGCCGGACGCGACGGGTTGCCGCCTGACCTCCGGGTTGTCCTTTTATGGCAATCCAAAATAATCCAAACTAGAACTATCCAAAATACTTCTGTCCAAACTCACAGTCTAACATTTATAAGGAAGGTAAACATAATATAGATATTTTTTACCCCGTAATAGCATATGAATACCTTCATCATGTATTACCATATTCCTTATTGATTACATTCATGCTCCCTTATTCCATATAGAATGCTGGATATACTTCATTAATCCAAAAATGTTTTAAACCCCAACAATGATGGAATATACAAAACATTAATCAGTTCCAAGGTATTCAAGAATATCCAATATAATTTATCCAAAACAATCACATATTATTCCAAAATCACTACCTCAGTATCAGAACTATATTATGATTTATCATTCTCTCAACCATATATTTTCCAAAAATTTATCCTGCTATTGAGTCACTTTTCTTTGTTCCACACAATCTCAAGTCCTTAATGAAATAGTACTGCAGTACAATACTTATATACTCCATAATTATTATAACAAGTACATTGTTGATACAACACTCAATTGACATAATCAGCATAAGAACTCTAATCATTCCTCTTCTTCTGTGGTAGTATCATAACTTGATTATTATCCAATAACATCATTTGCGGCATAGTCTGATGATAAGGACATAGGTTCGCGTAGTGTCCAAACTCCTTGAAAATGAAGCATTGTACATTTAAAACCATTTTCTTACCCTTGCAGTCACGTACTTTGTGCCCTTTTCCTCCTCACTTATAACAAACTCTCATTCCTTTCAGGCAAGTTCTAGGGTGTTTCTTTCCACAGTTATCACATATGGGAAAATTCTTCTTTTCCCTCTTCACATTATCCATCTTTCCCTCTTCCATCCTTTTCTTCTCTTTCTTCCCTTCAAAGCCATATGACTCAGTAAACTCTTTACTTATCTTATCAACACATGATATTATTTCTTCATATGATGATAATACATGGGAGAATATTTCTCTTATAAATTCTAGCTTAAGACCATGAAAGATATGATCCTTCCTTCTCTTTGGATCATGTTCATTTCTGGAGTTCTCATTCCTTCTACTGGGCGCCATTTCTAAACAATGGAATACACTAGATTAGTTTATGAATCAAAATACATAATCCCATACTTATAAAACACTAAACATAAATTGATCTATTTATTGATATAATCCATAATCAAAAAAATGTTTTCTTTGAGGAAGTATATACTCATAAACCCTTCATAATGATTTGTAAATAAAATGAGAGTTATCCTAAGCATATCCCCCGGGAGTGTCGTAACCAAGAGTGCAGCAAGGCCCGTTGTTGTGCACCAGTTCCCGTTCGAGTCTAGCTCAAAGCGGTGTTTTCGGGTTTTACCCCTAGGTACATCTGTGCCAGAGCCGCCTCTACCTGCTCGTATCCAGACAGGGATGTATTGCTCGGAAAACTCACAAAATCTCTACAATACCAAAATTCTAGGAAGTTCTTCTACACTAATCCTAAAAGTTCATCTTAGGTCTACGTGCTCTAATCAGAGTTTATCTAAATATAGCTTCCAAGGTTTGTACTAAACTTCCTCTGATACCAACTGTAACGCCCCGACCCCAGCTACCCAGAGTCGGTGCATTAGTTCGTAACATTGGCATGATCACAAGAAAGATCAAATCTCGAAAGACCGATTGGTTTAGTAGCCTTGGAAACACTAGATATATTCATATGTCTTATATTACATCAAAAAAATGAAAAACTAATACAACAACATATTATCTCCATAAACCACACTCATATCCCCACATAATATCCCTGCAGGTCATTCATAACTTACATCTTCACTTCCTGGGAAAAATAAAACATAGAAAAAGGGTGATCTCAAATGCCCAGTAAGGATAACAATATAGCGGAAACTTTCATAAATAAGAATAAACATTTAAGGAAATGTATAAATAAAACAAAAGCCTTTCAAACATGAACTTTCAACATGGTATGGCATAAATAAAATGAAATAATTCCATTTACTTATTCACATGGATATTCTACTAATCGAATAATCACCTGCAAAAATCAATAACCACTTTCATAAGGTTGGAATGCATAATTCCAGACTATCATAACCACATAGTCAAGGCCTTGTGTCAAGACTACAAATAAGATTTTGTAAAGGCCTTGTGCCAAGACACTAGTTTGTCTCATGAGACCTACCGATGCATCGAGGAGCTATAGCGGGCTCCACCCGTCACGTATTAAGTCCAATGCATTCCCACATGAAAAGGTTTAAACATAACATAAACATTCGTATTAAAACTAGCATACTAAATGTAAATACTTTCACCATAAACTATGAATGGTATAAAAATATAACATCCACAGTAAAACATATCACAAAACCTTCAATACAATATAAGAGTTTTGTATCTTAATAAATCAACTTCAAATAATCTTAAAATCCATCAATGGATGTTGACCTAGATGAAATCAAAATTCTTTTTAAAGAAATATCTCCTTTTATTTTGAAATCATTTATGATCCATATAAAATAAAATATTTTTCTGAAAATATTCTTATAAGCTTGTAAGGGATGCTTTGAAGATTTTATAACGGAGGAAAATAGCCGCACCCGCCGTATAAGTTAAAAAAAACTATCTTACCATAATTCTGTCGAAAAGGTTAAAAAAGACCTTGTTTTGAAAACGACGGAAAGATTCCTTTATAAACCTCTTATAAAAAATTCAAACAAGGGTATAAATGACTTTAACCCATATTCTTGTAAATAATAAATATGTTTTGAAATACATTTCGAAGAAACACGGATGTGGATGATAAAGAAATCCCAGTAGATTATTACGTATAAACAACCTCAGATAATGAAGAGATTGTGAAATAACCCTTACCTTGTACTTTTCCTTGGTTGGGGTAGGTTAACCTCCTGTATAATGCTGAAATAATTGTTATTAAATTATACAAGAATCATATATATTAATATGATATCATATATGATCTTTTAACATTGATTTGTTAATAATATCTTAGAATTATCGTCGTTTCGGGTGTTAACTTACTAATTTTCTTTTATATGTTTTGTTACATAAGCCATTTTTGTTGTATCTTATTCATATCCAAAATGATATCAAGTCCTTAAACATCATTTTTAAATCGTCAAATGATAATTATACTTGAATGGATACGATGGAGAATGAATCTCATCGCGTTCGTGGAGACAGTACTCCGTACGTACGCACGAGCGACAATATCATTCTTTTGATATTAAAATAATATATAAATGGATGGTATATCATATATACAGAATCATTAACATGTTATATATATTATTTACATGAGTTACACATCATTATTATACCCATCCAAATAATATTATATTGAATAACAATTACACCACGACGTGGAGACGGTAAGCCGTACGTACGCACGTATGGTGACATGTTATTCAAAGGGTGGATAGAATACTGAATATGGTTGTACCATATTTATAATAACATCACAGTATATATATGATACTGGATTTATTATTTTAGAATGGTAACAACAAAGGAAGAAGAAGTGGAAGAAGAAATGAACTTAGAAAAGGGTGGTGAAATCATTACCTCTTCTTCGGGTTCTTCGTTTTGATTTGATCAAAAGGGCTCCTTAGGATGGCTTTATGATCAAACTAAGGCCTCTAGGTTGTAGTGAGGGAAGTTGGGAGAGTATTTGGTCAGAGTATGGCCGAACCAAAAGGCTTTGAATGTGAGAAGAAAAGAGAAGGAGGAGTGCCCTTTTATAAGAGGGGTGAGGGGCACCTTTGGAAAAGCTAGAGATATTAGTTTATAATAAATTCATAATCGGTTTCCAATGGCTCAAAAGTTGACTATTCAAAGGTTAAGGTGGGTAGGGGTCTAAAAAAACTCAACCAATAGAATTTAGACAGGTTTGGGTACTTATATTAACCTTATCTTTAA
Organism: Viscum album; assembly: GCA_963277665.1. Classification (NCBI taxonomy): domain Eukaryota; kingdom Viridiplantae; phylum Streptophyta; class Magnoliopsida; order Santalales; family Viscaceae; genus Viscum; species Viscum album. Next base: position 323,105,955 of record OY728152.1, on the reverse strand, counting down.
GTATTAACTCTAAGTTAATTAGTTTCACTTTTACAATGTCTCTTTGTATTTTCATATAATGTGGTTAATAAACATACTATATACATCCAAGAGACCCCCAAGTGGTCCATTAATGATGAACCTATCATGATATAAGTCTCTTGTCCGAACCTTAGATTTTTAGGAATTTAAAATCAATTAATAATATAATATTTGTTTTAAGAACTCTTTTATGTCAATTTTGACACTATTCAATAGTTGATTTTTGTGAAACTCATAACAGATTGATAACTTCTAAAAAAGTCAATTAAATAAATCCTAATATATCATATTGTCCTATAAAATTAGTTTAATTCATTAAAGGTTTCATATTATATTTATTTGGGTATTTATAATATCAATTATTTTAATTTTTCACTATTATAATAATTACTGCATCATCATTGTGTCATAAATAAAATAAATTATTTAATGTATAAAAATTATAAATAAAATATAATTATGTAGGAAATCGTTTTATCTTTCTAATTAATATTTATAATCTAAAATCAAAAATATATAACCCTATGTAACAATTGTTTTTCTAGAAGATATATGCTTGTGTCATTTTTGTATTCATTTTAACTTAATTAAAATAAAGTGTCCTTATCACCTACAAGTGGCACCATGGGGTCCCAAAATCGACCCAAAGATGCCTATGGTCGAACATGTATCAACCAATAATTCTAGGACACGTTTTAGGGTAATTTAGTATTATTATAATATTATTTTTTAACCCTTATTTACCGGATTTACCCTTAACCATGGTAAATAAAATATTTACCGCAGTAATTATTCAAAATGTCTAAATATAAAAGTTACCTATTTACACAATTTGAACATCCTGATTCCAAATATGGAATCCATTTTTATAAATTCAAAACACAGAAGTAGAAGAAATAAATTTAAAATTAATTCCCGCTGTCAAAACAAAAAGCGTGTTTTTAAGAGATAATAACTATCAAAAGATTGACACTTGTTTAGGTTCGGTTTAATTGTAACATTATGTCCAATGACCAAAATTATATTAAATGGTAAAAATATATTCTAAATATACTTTAAAACCACTCAAATTAATAATTTATCACTATTATTTATTTTGATTAAAATAGTTGTTTTTAATTTAAAATTTAGTATTTTCACTATTCATCAAAATATGAAAGTTATCCGAAAAGTACCAAAATTTCACCTTAGGCTAAATTCGATATTCCGAATCCAAAAATGAAGTCCATTTTAAAATATAAAATATATATAATTTCAAAATTTAGGTATTACTATTCATAACAGCTAGTTTGATTGGTTGTGGTGTGTGTTAGAACTCGAAGTTGCGTACATCACACGCTACTGTATTATTCAAAGGAAAGCGTACCGTGGAAGCATGGGATGTTTCATTTTAAATTTTTGATGTCCCCATTTAGTCAAAAAGTATAAAATATTGTATTTAAAAAGTGTTCACTATTAAAAGTTGATAAAAGTGCAATACTGAAAATGAATTTGTTCTTGCATTATATCTAAGAAACTCATAATATGGATTCTAAAATTATAAGGATTATATAAAGTTTAAAATTTAGATAATACTATTCATAACCTATTTTGAATGGATTTTTTTTTGTAAGTCATGATGTGATTGAACTCGGTGTTGCGTGTAGTGCAATTTATTGAATTATTTTGAAGAAATAACACACTATGAAATCTTAGGGTGTTACAATAACATAATTTAACCATATAAATTAATTTGATGAAAATAGTTGGGTTCAATAAAAATTTACTAAATTTTTAATCCTTATTAAAACATGAATTTTATAAGAAAATTAAAAATAATTCCAAAGTAAATTTTTATATCCAACATAAAAATAATAATTTTATTTCATTAAATTTAATATATAAAATTTTCAAAAATAGATATTAAATAGGGGAACCATCAAAAGGTGACCAAAATTCATTTAAAAAAATACTTCTTTTTTCTGAAAAAAAATTATTTTTGTTCATATATAATGTGAAGAAAACATATAAGTTTAATTTTAAAATTTAGATTGAATATATTAGATATATATTTAATTAAAAAAACTCCATTAATTGTGATTTTATTATTTAATAAACTCTCTTGTTTTCCTTTAAATATTTTTTTAATAAAAAAGTCTTTTTATTGAAAAAGGGACTTATTTTCCTTCATAAATATTTTATCACCATATTATTATGAAAATTTGCATAATTCAGTTACTACTATTCATACAAACTATTATAATTAATTGGTTATAAGGTAAAATAATAATTTTTTTCTTTTTCTCTTAATCTTGGTCTTCCGTGAAATGATTTCAATCAAAAGAACATGAAATTGTGTGAAGCCAAATCCATGTATATTTCATTTTATACCACAATCTAGGTCATTGATTCATGTAGTGGATGATTATATTAGTGTAACATACTACACAAGAAATCAAAAAAAATAATAAAATGTTGTTTTATAAAAACTCAGGGTATAACATAAAAGATATAGATTTACAAAAAAATTGTTTTTTTATTTTATTTTTATTTTTGTTAATTCAATGTCCTTAATTATCCTTAAAAATTTTTTAAATAGATATAAAATAATTATAATGACCACTTACTAAACAATTTTTTATTAAATTTTTTTTTCTAAAAGTGATATTATTTCTAAAATATGAAAATATGTAAATACAAGTTCATATTAAAAACAAAAGAAATATGTTATTTTAATTCAATTTTGAAATTATTTTTATATGTTGTAAAATAATTGAAATATTAATATTATTACATGATATTTTATTGAATTAAAATTATTTAAAAAACATAATTTTCATTTTGAGTAGTAATATTTTCAATTTAGGATATTGAAATCATTAATTAAATTATAATATTGTCTTGAGTATTAGAAAATACAATATTTAGTATATAATAATAAAAATATTTTATAATAAAATATCATTTTTAATTATAAATGATGCTTTTATAAAAAAATATTTTGTTTTTAAAAATATTTATTATAATTTAATGGATTATGAAATTATTATATCACATGAAATTGTTACATAAATGTGATTTAATAAATCATTTTGATATTTAAATAGATTATGGTTAATAATATTTATTTAAGACATTTTTTTGAAAGTCATTATTATTCCTTGAGAACATAAATATTTTTATGAAATAAGAATATAATATTTTTAATATGAATGAAAATATAAATAATAATTATATTATGATAATTTTATTATTCTAATATTTTATTTTTCATTTAAAATCGAATAAATGTGAAAAAATAAATAAAAAAAACAAAAAGAAGAATCCCAAATTTCTTTTGGGGTAAGGGCTTCCTTGGTCCTAACATTCATTTTTAGTTATGTAAGATCTGGAATCAACCGAGTGAGGTCGAAGTGCATAGGAGACCCTGAGGCAGGTGGAAATTACATATCAAGGGTTCAGATGTCGAATCATCGGCCAAAAAATATGTTTTGACTGATGGTGACCGTGAAAAGCTTCGATTCTAGAGATCCAAGGTTGGCGGATGAAGAAAGTTCATGCATTGTCAGGTGGGTCCAGATTTTTTCAGATCTAGTTGGTTTTCCACATTTATATTTTTGGTTTTTGAACTCTTAAATAATGAATTTTTTGTAGTGTATTAATATCAGGTTATTCATTTATATTTTTTGTTTATCCCTTTTCCAATGTTTGATAAAGTTTTCCATTCACTTTTTTTCATCTATTTCAGTTGGCATTATCTGGTTTTTTTCACATTTATTATTTAGGGTGACACTAATAGTAGTAAAAACATATATTTGATATAGTATCTTTGTATGTGAAAAAGTTAGTGTGTGTATATATATATATTCTCACTCATTATAAAGTATTTTTCTGGATTTAGTATCTTAAAATGCCAATTGTTGAATTGTCTTGATTTTTTTCATGTCTTATAATAATTAAATTATGTAATCAATGAATAATTTAATATATACATATTAATTATCATCTTTTATAACAACCTAAATGGATAAAAATATATCTACAGAAGTTGAAATAATATAATGTCATAATATTCCTTTTTATGTGTATAAATAATGGGTTTGTATCACTAGACACATTACAAGGTAGGAAACATTTTTCCGTCCTATTTCTATGGGAGTATAGGAGTTGTAGCAGAAATGATAGGAATATGGATGGTTGGGTAATGTTGTCCGCAAATATCCTGTCTGGGAAAATATTTGTTTTCCAATATTTATTTTATTTTCATATAGGATATGTAAATTATATTTTTAGAATTTGGTTCTTATTATTCAAGGATAACAGTCCTATTAGAATAGAAATTTAATAATATAAAAATTCTTTTATCAAGTGGGTGTTACTAAAAAATCCACAATTATGAAAATTTTCGGTAAGGGACTATTGATAAATGTTTTATATCATACTAATTCTAAACTTCTATTAATTTTACAAAGAAATTATAAGCTTAAGGTTTTTCATTTATTTCATATGTTTGTTTCTTTGTATCAAACAATGTCATTAATAATTTTTAATGCTTTATTTTTATAATATAGTAAGGTTTTTTTATTTATATAATAAAATTCTTTTTGGTCAATTGTATTTTACTAAAATTTAAATTTTTATGTAGAATTTTATTATTTTAAAATTCATGTGCCATGTCTGTTTTTCATTAATATTACACAAGATGTAAAATAGGATTTTATAAATAATTATATAAAAATATTTTCTTAGAAACCATATTTTGTATTTAAAGTATTGAAAATATTTTTATTTTAAAATATATAGGATTGTTATTTTTCAATGTAAAACAATAATTCTTTTTTAAGTAACACTAATATTAAAGTATTCCTCTAATATTAATGTTACTAAATTATTATATCACATTATGTTTATTATTTAGAGTTTCAAATAATTAAAATTATCATGAAAGGTGTGAAAAGTGAATCATGGATTTAATTTATAAGATATGTCCATCATCATAGGTATAAAAAATCATGAAAACATGCACTTGTTATATTATTTGTATTTTTATAAATAAAGAATAATGTATATCAAGGTAGTAAAATAATTTAAAAATGATGATTATTAGAATGAATAAAATTAAAATACTTGAATTATGATTATTCAATCCTAAATAATGAATATATTTCTACAAGGGAAATGAGATGTGGTTTTTCAAATCTAGGAAATTATTTTATATGTTAATGTATTTTTAAATATTTTTGTTTCATGATTAAATTTTTTAAGTAGAAAACATTGTTAAATTTTAAATATATGTCATGAAATCATAAAAACAATTACCTAAAATTTTCCTACTTGACCATTTTAAATATGTAGGGAACTGGTAGTGAACCCATCCCCCAGTAAGAGGGTAGGCCCAAGATAGCCTTCAATGATTCTAGTTTCCATAGTGTTTTGTTTCCAAAATCATGCTTTATCATTTCTGAAAATCACTGGAGTTATTTCTACCACACATTAAATGTGTAAATATTTTCAATTTATATATATTATTTCATGGAAAATTTGTTTGAAAATAATTTTTTCAAGACATTTTCTAGAGAATTACAATGTTATCTCAGAAATGTTATTTTGAAAAGAAGATTTCCTAAATGGTATTTCAATTATTTCAAATCCCCTTAAGGATAAATTAAATTTGTTTATAATGTTTTAAATGTATTTGACATGTATCATAGATGTTCTAATTCTGTCATGACCCATCCTTGGGGACCATGCCATGACTACCCCATGCCCACCATCCATAGGCCAGGGGTTGGCGACTAGAACCAAAGGCGTAAATCCCAAAACAAGGGAAGGAATTTCCTTTATAATTGTAAACCACACAATAAAGTATGCAACATATGAAAGCACTCGGTGATACTGAATAAAAAAGTAAGTGCTAAATGGTAAATGGGCCAAAATACAAACCCAACTGAAATTACAAAACAATGGAAAAACTAGTACAACTGCAGTATAGTGAAACAGCAACCACCGAGTCATCCTCCGGGATTACCACCTGAATGGTGGGTACAAATAGTCTCCCCATCACCACGGGTACATTTATCAGCTCTGTGTATGTCTCACCAAGTGGTCCACCTCTGGGTACCGTCCAGCTCTACAGGCCTCTACCTCAAGCAGTGTTGTCCGTCATCTGTATCCAACACAGTGTAGTACGGGTATTGCCTATACAAGGGTGAGTATAACAAGACATAGTAGGGACCCGAAGACCCCCGAAGTTCACCAAGAATCCACGAAGGATAAACCATAATGAAAATATACAATCAGGAACGATCAACCATATCTACTTAGGTATATGCCAATACATATACCTAAGTCCTCAATCCCAGTTCGGTTCCAACTCTCGAGCCCATGTGAATCCCAGTCCATACAGGAATGAATTCAATCACATTGATGATAATGATTGAAAATCAAGACTCAGTTCACATAGGTATACATCTATTCTAAATTGATAAAGATGATCTGATGTAGTCACTAATTCATCTAAGCTGTCGGACCCACGTAGGATACTAGACCAGCTAAGCTGTCGGACCCACGCAAGATACTAGACCCGCTTCTCTATCGGACCCAGGTAGGATACTAGAACTAAATTCAAACTGTCAGACCCATGTAGGATACAATAATAGTAATCATAACTATAAAACCCATGGAGGATTCCAGTATGGTAGTCGTCGTCGCCGAACCCACGGGGGATTCCAGTACGGTAGTCGTTGCAGTCACAGCCAGCTCTTGGGTTCCCACAAATAGCACGCTCGATTCTGGGAGGGTCCTCTCTTCAAGATAAGTGGTTGGTACATCAACTATCACGAAGTCCAGAGTTGATGTATCCTGAAGTTCTATCTCCTCAAAAGGAAACCAACGCGACAGATGGCGCATAAATTGGGGTCTGGTCTGAGAGTTTTTAGCATATTTTCTCAGGGGGCCAGGTTGCAAATATGCTTATTCCAAACCCGTCCATTTTACTATTTTTAAAAAAAATCATTTAGATTATCATAAAATGACCGTCACATCACGGGGGTCCCAGTGCTGCAGATGTTTCATCGATCGGAAAAGCGGTCTAATAGTTATTCATGTTTAAGTGAAAACGGGACCAGCCCATTAAGCCTAATGGGTTTGCGTGGTGGGTCATCCCGGTTTTGGAATGTACGATCTGGAAGAGGGTTGAACCAGCTAGATGAGTCGCGCGGCTTGGCCCGAGGGGAGCGACCCCCTGCATTCTTGAACTGACAGCACCGCCCTATCAACAGGCCAGCCAAAGCTAGCCGGCCATCCCTGCGCAAGCAGTCTACTCAGGCAGGCAGCGGTCTTGCTGCACGACACCTTCACCCGGCCGGCCGACGAGCCGGCTGGATCACCGCTGAAGTAGCCCATGGAGCATGATCCGCGGTTCTCCGGAGCACAACACCCCTTTTGGCATCATTGTATTCCTTTTTCCTGGATGGCATAACCCTTCCAGTTCTTCTTGGGCCGAGCGACCTGTATTTGCGGGCCGTGGTTCTTCTTATGCGGCTGATGCGCAGCCGTCGCCTTCACTCATCACCGCCTCTTCTATAATACCTCTATCGTGGATAATTATAGGAAAATATTAGAGAGTCATCGGGCATTGTTTGTTTGGACCGCACCCTCCACGTTAGGCAGTAACAGTTGGCCGACATTATTCCAAAAAAATCAACGCAAGTAGGATAATTTACGAACTTATAAATTATACGAAACCCATACCTCAGATTCAAGAGCGAAGTCACAGAAAGAGGATTTCTAGATGATGTCGGGGTGGATTTGAAGAGGAAGCAGCATCTCTTAACATGTTTCGGAGAATAGGAAGGAAGTCACATCGTCGTTCTTCATGGAATCGGAAATCTCCGTCGAAGAGTGCGTCGTTCTTCGTGGAAGGATGAAGCACTCATTTAATTCCAAAGGATCCACCTATATATTTTCCAAGCCATTATTAAAATTAAGCTTTCCCCTATTTTTAAAATATTTTCTAACCAATTAAAATTTATTCAAATCTTGATTAATTAATTAAAGAAGTCTTTAATTAAAAGAGTTGGTACAAATTAATGGATGAGAGGGATGGTGAAGTGTTCACTTCATTATGGGGGAGTTGTCATAAAAATAAGGGGGTATTAATGGGGAGTTTTAGGGGAGTTATGGGGAGATGAAAGGATAAGGATCGTGTGGGCCCCACCTCACAAATATCCTCTCATGGGAGGTTATGTGGGTGTGGGCCCCACCAATAACTTCCCCATGTTGGATTTAACTACCCATGATAAATAAAATTGTTAACACCAATTTTATTTAACTTTTTTATTAATCTCCAAAAATTAACTTTCAACCCACATAAAGCACAAATGCGATAATAGTCCCCTTAAGTGAATACCAGCACTGCTTGTTTATCAGTGTCCTCAGATTTAAATTCTATGCACCAGTTGAAAAGATAGAAAAACCCACACATACGTTTACTGAACGTACCCGAACCAATCTTCAGAAATTGATTTCGGGCTCACCGTGCCTCGAAATCAAGTGTCGTTAGAAACCACAGACTCGTAAAATTTCAAAGTATTTAAGAAAAATCCCATGACATTTATTGGTCCTTACATTACTCCAACATCAAGGCTTTATGACTCCATAAAACTACAACACACAGTACAGACACAAATGGGTGTACTGAACTCGCATATGAGCATCTCACTCCCTAGAGCTCTCCTGGAGGTTCATGTGCTGCTAGAGAATGCACACTAGAGGAATCGATTGCCCACGTAGGACCTGCTCCGGTCGATCCTCGATCTCCCCTGAGAGCTCCGAGAATATCGCCCCATCATCGATGACCAGCTCCCCGTGATCGATGATGTGGAATTGGTCATGCACGAATCTACTCAGCTGAGATACATGGAAGACGTCATGCGCCCAGTGCAACTGATGTGGAAGGGTCAGGCGGTAAGACACCTAGCTTACTCTTTTGAGAACCTGGAAAGGTCTAATGAAATGCATAGATGACTTGCCTCCCTGTCCAAATATATATAGACCTAGTTGATGTGAGACCTATTGGAAAACGTGGTTGCCATCCTCAAACTCTAGAGCTCTCCGTCTCCTATCAGCATAGGACATCTGTCTGCTTTGTGTTGTCTTCATCTTCTCCTGGATGATCTCCTCCTTTTTCATAGCATGCACCATCTCTCGTCCAACAAGTGCTGACTCCCCATGGTCAGTCCATCACAGAGGTGATCTACAAGGTCGGCTGTATAGTTCCTCATAAGGTGTCCTCATGATGGTGGAGTGGTATCTATTGTTTTACAGAAACTCCAACATGGGTAAGTGATCCTCCCAACTACAACCAATGACAAGTACATATGAACAGAGCATGTACTCGAGAGTCTGAATGGACCTCTCAGTCTGGCCATCCATCTGAGGATGGAAGGTGGTGCTCAAGAGAAGTTGTGCCCCAAAAGCCTCATGTAACCTCTTCCATTGCTGGGAAGTGAAATGAGTATCACGAACGGAAAAGATAGCTGATGGAACACTGTGAAGCCATACAATCTCTAGATTATAGAGGCGTCCCATTCTCTCTACTAAGCCCTGATCTCTGATCAGTTGGATGTGGGCCGACATGGTGATTCGGTCTATGATCACCAAAATAGAGTCATGTCCTATGGATGTACGTGGAATCCCAATAACTAAATCCATAGATAGCACATCCCACATCCACTATGGGTCCTCTAAGGGCTGTAGCAAACATGCTGGTACCTAGTGCTTTGCCTTTAATTGATGAAAAATGAGGAATCGTGAAATGAACTCTACTACAACCTTCTTCATACCCGACCACCAGTGTTGCCTTCTGAGATCTGGGTACATCTCCCACAACCTTATTCATACCCACTGCTCATCCATCTCCTCTGACTCGTCCACCTGCTCCCTGTGGACCACCGCAGTCAAGCATCTACATCTGCCTGGGAGGTCCTTCCACTGTCTACTGCTCATCATCACAGCGGATCAGGCAGTCTGGAGCCATGTGACCCTGCCCGCCGCATGCAACGCATTGCCTAATCCTCGTATAGGTAGCTATATTTCGGGTCCCCCACACAACCAAACATGTATCCTGTGGTCGATCTCTTGATGGACTGGTCCGCTTGGACCTCTGCGACATCTGTCTACTTCTGGCTGTAGAAGACTTTGTTGTGTGTCGCCATGCGGTGGGTCACGCTGCTAGTGTCGGCTTAGCGAGAAAGCTCTCTACAAGAAGGGCTCGCTCGAGCAATCCCGCCTGTGTCGGAATGCTGAGGGAGATCATCGAATCCCAGATCTCATGTCCGAGTCCCTACTCAAAGGTCCAGAACTGGAACAATGGGCCCCGTACCATGTCCTTAGAGTAGCACGAGAGGTCGGTAAACCTCACTGAGTACTAAGCTACTGTCATGATGCCCTGCCGCAGATGAAGTAACTCCATAATCTGCACCGCACGAAGGGTGGCTGGAACAATCCTAGAGCTAATGAGAATATCAATGATTGTCTATGTTTAAGATTCCTCATCATGAACCCGGAGGATCAGGATCCACCATCTTCCTATAGCTACGTGCAGGATAATCGTAGCAAGGATCACCATAAGGTCGTCTGGTGTCCCTACCAACATGAAAACTCTGACGACAACCTTCTTCTAGTCCTCAGCTCCCTGTGGGTCTGTATCTTCGTGGAACCTGGGCGGCCTCTTTCGCTAGAACTCGTGCAATGCACTAATGCGGCGTGCACTCACTGTTGCTGGGGCTGGTGGTATAGGTGGCCCAGAAGGTTGTGGTACCCCTGGTGCCTCCACTGTAATGGGGCCCAACACCAAGGCCTCATCGCTCGGTGGTCTACCATCTCGTAAGTAACTCGGAACCCTAGCTGGTTGCCTTCGTGGGGACATCTTGAAAAGAAACAGGTGCGATTTGGAAAAAACAATATACCTGGTGAGCTGAAACAAAGTAATCACAAAGAAAAAATTTGAATCCCACATGCAATTAGTGTTTTCGGGCACTGAGTTGGAAATCGGGGGTCATGGTCCTGGTCTATGGATATGTTGGCTGCCACACCAAAAATGGACTCCTGGAAAAAAAAACCACACTCAATACTCTTAACATAGTTGCTTAACAGAAAGTAATGATCAGAGTCCTGACTTATGTGGTAGAACAGACTCCTCTAATACCAATTTTTCAAGACCCGTTCTTGGGGCCCATGTCGTGACTACCCCAAGATGAACTTCCATAGGCTAGGGGCAGGCCACCAGCACCAAAGGTGTACATCCCAATAAAAGGGAAGGCATTGCCTTTATAATAGAAACAACACCATTGAGTACACAACAGATGTAAGCACAATGTGATACTGAATACAAAAGTATGTGATAAAAGGTAAATGGGCCAGAATACAAACCAAACTGAGAGTATAGTACAACTGAAAAACTAATACAACTACAGTAAAGTAAAACATCAACCATTGAGTCGTTCTCTCGGATTCCCACCTAAAGGGTGGGTACAGATAGTCTCCCCAGCACCACGGTTCCATCCCTCTGCTTCGTGTACGTCTCACCTAGTGGTCCACCTATGGGTATCATCGAGCTCAACAATTCACTACCACGATTAGAGATGTCCGTTGTCAACATCCAAAACAACGTAGTGTGGGCATTGCTCATGCAGGGGTGAGTATAACAATACTCAGTAGGAACCCGAAACCCTCTATGGTCTCCTAGAATCCACGAAGGATAATCCACAATGAAAAGATACAATCACGATGTATCAACAATATCTACTTAGGTATATGAACATACATATACCTAAGTCATCAATCCCAGTTTGGATCCAACTCTCTAGACAATGTACAATCTAGTCCACATAGAAAATAAGTCAATAACATCGATGATAATGATTGAAAATCAAGACTCAGCTAACAGAGGTATACATTATTCATAAAGTTATAAAGATGATAATATGCAGTCACAAATTCATCTAAGCTATGAGACCAACATACGATACAAGACCAGCTAAGCTGTCAGACCCACGTAGGATACTAGACCAGCTACTTTGTCGGACCCATGTAGGATACTAGAACCGAAGACAAACTATCAGACCCACATAGTATACAAGAACAGTAATCATTGATGTCAAACCCATGGAGGATTCCAGTAAGGTTTTCATCATGACTGAACTCATGGAGGATTCCAGTACGGTAGTCATCATTAGAAAACCCACGGAGGATCCCTGTACATTAGTCGTTGTAGTCATTTCAAGCTCTAGGGTTCCCGCACACAACACACTTGATTACGGGAGGGCCCGCTTATTGAGCCAAGGGTTTGATACATACACTGTCACGAAGTCTAGAGTTGATGTATCTCAAAGTTCCGTCTCGCCAAAAGGTACCCAACGTGACAGACAGCGCATCAATTAGACTTCTGGACTATGAGTTCATAGCATTTTTCCTCTGCTGGCCCAGTTGGAAATATGCGCGTTCCAAAGCAAGACATTTTCAATAGTTTTCGAAAACTCACATAGAGTATCGCAAAAGGAACATCACAACAAGAGGGTCCCAGTGATGTAGACGGTGCATCGATCAGACGTGCGGTCTTACAGTTATTCACGTATAAGTGAAAATGGGCCCGGCTTGTTAAGCCCAGTGGTCTGGCGGGTCGGGTCATCCCGGTTTTGATGGTTCCGACCCAGCAGAGGGTCGGACCGGCCCGATTAGTTATGCGGCCCAGCCCGAAGGGGCGCGACCCAGCCTGGCATGGCGGGTCACGTCCCACCACGGCGCAGCCCAGCCCAGCGCGTCCATGCTCGGCATTGGGCGGCCTAGCTCGGCTTGGCCTGGCTTGGTAGGGCGCTGCCCGACTGGCCGATGAGCCGACTTGTTCACCATCGAAACGTCCCATGGAGTGTGGGACATGGTCCATCGCACGTGGTCGGCTCGTGGCCTCCGCCTACGCTCATCGCCACCTCTTCCATCGTGCCTCTATCGTGGATACATTTAAAAAAACATCGTAGGGTCATCGGGCCATTTTTTTGGCCCACGCCCTCCGCGTTAGACGATAACAATTCTCCTAAGTTATTCCAAATAAACAAACAAAAACATGATAATTTATTTACTTATAAATTATACGAAACACCTACCTTAGTTTCATGAGTGGTGTCGCGGAAAGAGGATTTTTAGATGACGTCGGGGTGCGTCCGAGGAGGAAGGGGTCTCTCCTCACTTGTTGCGGAGATGAGGAAGGAAGGAACGTCTTTGTTTTTGTGGAATCAGCATTCTTCATTGAAGGGGTTTCATTCTTCATGGAAGGATTAAGCCCTCTTCTAATTCCAAAGGTTCCCCCAAAATATTTTCCAAGCCAATATAAAATGAGGATTTCCCCTATTTTTAAAAGATTTACCAACCAATTCAAATTGATTCCAAACTAGATTAATTAATTAAAGAAGTCTTTAATAAAAAGAGTTGGCACAAATTAATGGATGAGAGGGAAGGTGAAGAGATCACTTCATTAATGGGGATTTGTTAGAAAAAAGAGGGGGGTATTAATGGGGAGGTTAAGGGGAGTTATGGGGAGATGAAAGGTTAAGGCTCTTGTGGGACACACCTCAAAAATAACTTCACATGGGAGGTTATGTGGGTGTGGGCCTCACCAATAAATTCCCCATGTAGGATTTAACTACCCATGATAAATAAAATTTTTCACAACAATTTTATTTAACTTTTTTATTTAACCCCAAAAATTAACATTAAAACCGCATAAAACGCAACTGTGGTAAAGGTCCCCTTAAGTGAATACAGGCATTGCGAGTTCATCAGTGTCCTCAGATATCAGTTCCGAACACAGGTTCAAAAGATAGAAAAACCCGCAAATATGATTACTGAACGTACCCGAAAAAAACATCAAAAATTGATTCCGGGCACATCGGGCCTCAGAATCAAGTGTCGTTAGAAACCGAAGGCTCATAATATTCCAAAGTATTTAATAAAAAAAATTCCATGAAATTTCTGGGCCTTTATAAGTTCATATTTATCTACTTTTGGAGTTAGTGCACGCTGAAGTGTAGACGGAATATGTTTTATTTTTTCTCAACTCTCAAAAATATAAGGTGTTTCCTAAAACACTATAACCTGGACTGGTAAAAGTTACTCTATTGTAGAATGAGTTTTGAAATTTTTAGTTATCATTTATAAAAAAAATATATGGTATTTTTTCCTCCCCTTAACATAGAAGTGTGGATTTGGGGTGTTATAATATTTCAAAGAAACTAAATGCGTGAGATTAGGGAATTAAACCTATGTTTTCAAATATTGATATATTATAACGAATTTCCCTTGGATATGTGATTTTCATCTATGATAATTGATTCATACACTTTTCATCCTAGTCTTGGTCTGCATAAGCAACCAGATAGAACATGGTTAACAATGATTGTATCTTTTGTGGAAAGTTTGGGTATTATGAAAATATGTTTCCTAAATGGAAATCCCATGAAGAGAATCATAAAGGTGGAACATGTATAGGGTATAATACTAAAGATAATGTGATTGTAAACAACATGTTAATGGTATAAGATGTTCAAGCATTATTGTTTACATTAAACCTAAGAATCATGGTATGATTAATATAGAAGAACCTTAAGACATGATTGGTATTTTTGGGAAGACTATGTTGATTGATCATATGTAATTTTTTAATAATGAAGTTGGATGATTGATGTGTATGTGTTTCATAATTGATGATTATGTTAATCGGATTAGGGAATATTTATGTGTTTTTCTATAATTATTTCATTATGGATTGGAAAGGATGTGTTTAATAGTGCTAAGGACTTGTAAAAATAATTTAAGTGTAAGGTGATATATTTGGGGAACACATGATTATAGGAAACAATACCCTTAATGGATCACACGATATAAATTTATGGATTGTAAATGTTAAACACTGGATTATGTTTTTTGTATTAATGTATTATCTCACTATAGGGGGACTTATTCATATTTGAAAACATGTGCTTATTTTTTTATGATAATGACATATAGAATGACCTATCATTCTATTTATGGATCACGCGATATAATAAAATATCAGGAATTAAAAATTCATATTCAATTCTTCTAAAAAGTTTATGGAGATTAAAAGTTTCATGGAATGACCTATGAGGATATTTTACTGAAATATAGTAAGTATATCTTTCCACAAAAATTCATCAACATTAGGAAAAGGTATAATAATGTAATATAATGTCATATAATAATAATTTTCTATATTATCAATGATATTTTTCTCTATTCTTTAGTTTAAGGTATTTTGATTAGTAACATTCATTGGAGCACCATCTTTCTTGTAATTAGTGATGCTTATGAATATTTATGCTTTTACTACAAGTCAATATTTACCTATGTTCTTCTATATAGAGACCTAGTTATTTTTTACAGTGTGTAACAATAATTTTCCATCTATTACTTTTTATATGTATGGATTAGACTTTATTTTCACAATGTGGGTTTGTATCCTTTTATAACAGAGACGCATTACGGGGGAGAAATTCATTTTATTTCATGTAGAATGCAATACCCCAATATTTTTATGAGATAGATTATATTAATTTCATTAATGTCTCATGTTGAATGATACCCCATTGTAGGATTTTTCTATATGAAACAATGGATTAGATTGTAGTATATGCCACACTATGCTTGTCTTGAAATATATATAATTTCTAGTTATTTTGATATAACTCATCTCATTAAGGACACAAATTAATTTTGTTTATAAAATAATAAAATAAATATTAATTGATTTTATTAATGAAATATATATGAAATTAATTAAATATAATATCTAAAATTCATCTTATACATTTTATAGACATGATATAAGAATAAAATATTTTTTTGGATAAACGATGTATTTTAAAAAAATGTAGTTTTCCACATTTTGATAACGCTACCATTTTAAGTCTAGTTTTTGAAAATTTTTATATAAAATTTATAAAAAATTAAATTCTTCACTGTATGAAGGATATAAAAATGTATTTTGAATAAAGTTTTGTAATTTTTCTGATATCTTTCATATTTTAATGAATAGTCAAAAATACTGCATTTCCATTAAGAATTGAATTTTCAACTAAATTATTTATATTGTTAGATTATCCATTTATTTACTATTACTTGTAAATTAGATTATGTTTCTCTTATTTAATATAATTTTGATCATTGGATGTAATTTAACACAGAAATTTGATATAACCACATGTCTATCTTTTAATGGATTTTTCTTTTCTAAAACTCATTTCTCGTTTCCTCAATGGGACTAATTTTACTTTAATTACTTGAAATTTTTTGATTCAATTTTTTTAAAATGTATTCCATATTCTGATTCAGTGGGTGAAAATTATATTAATTGGTTTCTTTTTTTGATATTATAAATAATAACTAATGTAATTTTCATTTAACGTCGATAAAGGTAGATCAGTTAATTTAGGAAATAAATTAATATGATAAGGATAATAAAATTATTGTAATGCCTACCAACATCCTTTTAGATGAGTATGAATTTAAATTAACAACTAATGATCAAAATTTACTCTTTTAATGTAATTTTTTAATTAAGATGATATAAATATTATTAAATCTAATGATTGTGACATAAAAGATGAAAAATGTAACCCTCTAATTTCTTATAAGTATAATAAATTTAATATAGTTATAAAATTTATATCAAATAGATAAAAACATTATCCAAAAATATAATGAAATTATCTACATCATGGTAATTTATTTATAAATTTTTGAGATTAAATAATTTTGATAAATTATTATTCAGTAATGATGACGAAACAAATTAATTCATGAAAAAAAAATTAAATACTATTAATTCAAATATTAATAATAATTTAAATACCCAAATACAAGACATGATATTATTGGTATATTATATCTCAATTATAATCATATATTTGTAGATTTTTTTGACTATTTGGGTTAATTTGTAAATTATTTTGAAACTTAAAACATTTTTTTAAGTGATGATAATGTTGCAACATTCCTGTTTACGTAAATATAATAATATTAATGTTTGATTATAAAAAACTTCTATTCTACTATAAGTATTCCCCTAAAATATAGAATATTTATCTTTTTTATATAATTTTATTTTTAATTTCTATTCATTTAAAAATTGTATTAAATAATTACATAAAACATACAGATTAATTTTTTATATATGGAAATATCAAATTAATTTAATTAAAAATATAAAAATTAATATAATATTGGAAAATTTATATATCAAATGAATATTAGATATTACCAACATCCGTTTAGATTATAATAAAATATTTTTTTGGTGATATCATCTTATCTTGTTTTTTTTAAACAATGAAATGAATAGTGTCAAACATGACACTCTTGATATTTTGTCAAAATATTGTTTTATTAAATTAATTAAAACAAATAAAAAATTTATAAAAACATAAAATAATTATGATATGGTAAAAAATGATCTAAATTGATAATTTATGGTCTAATTAATAGAAAATAAGTAAAATATTTAACTATTTTAATATTGAAACGTTTTATTACTGTGTTAAAATTAATAATGAATTACAAAGTGTGAATTAAAATGATATGTTACAAATTTATAGAAAAACAATTATAAAACATATTAGATGATGATATTACTACCTTTTCTCCTATAATATTAAAAAATATTACATTTTGGGCGTTTTGGGATGTGGATTGAATTTATTATAAATTAATATTTTTGAGATTCTTAATGTACCCCTCACCTCAATTATAAAAGGAACATTAACCTACACATCTTCACTTCACATTAAGCCTTGAATATTGACTCTCCACTCCCCATTTCCCATCTCAAATTACATAGTCACATTATACATGTTCTTTTCATCATAAAATACCTACTCCAGATCCTTTAAGGGGAGATCTAAAGGCTGATCATCGAATATGAGGAGGTTCATACATTTACAAAAAACCGAAAATATGGAAAGGGATTATTTTTTTTGACATTAATTTTTTTCAGACATATTACTTACACCCCACCTATTTATTTTGAGTGGTGTTTATAGTGCCCATGAATTTTATTTATGATTCTTCTTTGGATGGTTATGATATTTACACATGCATATAATTTCATATATTTTATGATGCATACTATTTGACAGATTATAAATTAGTAAGGGATAGTTTTGAAATCCCAATATTATCTGATATTGTTTATACATAAGTATTTTATATAGTATATTTATCATCCATGTTAATGTTTTCAAAATATTTTCTCAAAAATATTAGTTTTACCCTTCTATAATTGTTTAATGTCAATTTTACCCATATGTGTTTTTATTAAATTTTATGAAAGGAATCATTTCACATTTTTTATATAGGGTTATTTTTTAAATTTCAAAAAAATCACAAAAATAATGTTTTATGTTCCTCAATACAGCATGAATAGATTTTTAAATTTGATAACTTCTTATTTCTATGAATCTTCCATTACAATATTTCATGTTTATCTTCAAAAAAATTGTTTTTATTTAAAATTTCATATAATATTGAGAGAAAAAATGTTATTTTATTCATGAATTAATGTAACAAGTTTTATGAAAATTATTTTCCATGTAATATGAAATTCCATAATAGGGATTTGTTTATATCCCTATTATTATTAGGGTTGATTATGTTATTGATGGAATTATATTCTGGAAATCCATTTTCTTTACATGGATTTTGTTTAGATATAATAATGATTAAGAAACCAATTTTTTTTCCTTTAGTTATACTGTGATGAATGATTTATGTTTTTGTAGAAAAAATAAGAATGATATCATTATAAGATTGGTGGAAACCATATCTCCCTCCAATGCACTGGGTAAATATTTATATCCCATGAGATCAATAGTAATTGTGTGGTAAATTATCATGGTTCTATAATATAAGGATGTAATAGTATGTATTATCAGTATAGTAATACAGAACTAGAATGAGAAGTGAACTTTGTTACGTAAAGTACATTTTCCACATTGATAGTCATGTAAATTAGCCTTGTCTATTTTGGAAATGATTTCTTTGATTATGTTTTTTATACAATTCCATTGTATTAAAAGGAAACTACATAATGGATTATGTACCTTCATGGTTTCTTCGTTATGAACTACCAATATTTATTTCATGACTCAATATTATGATATATGCATTAAGTGGTTTGATTTTCAAAAGTATTGTCACTTTTTTTACATTATTATGTTTAGGTTCAATTTCATATTTTCTTCTTTAACCTTATTTAGCATCTGACCACACACTTTTCTAATTTTTTCTTTTCCCTAAGTTATTGAGTCATGAAATAAATCATTGTAGTTCATAAGATATAAATCCTAAAGTAACATGACCCATGTGAAAATAACATTCACCTAAAATATGGAATATTATAAAACACATAATCATAGAAAATCATTTACATTTTAGGTAAGGCTCATTTTGAAGACAATTATTGGGGAAAATTCTTCTACGAAATCGAGTCCACTGATCATTTCATACCAGTATTACAAAACCAGAATAACTTGTCATTCCAGCCCTATATTACTAACCAGATTTAATTTTCATTCTAGTGTTATCTATGTCATGAGATAGGAAACATTACCCAATGAATTAAAGGAATATAGAGATCCCGCCGATCTCCTAATTAAATTATTCTTACATGTTCCACAAAAACATAAATAATTCATCATGGCATAATAAAAAGAATAAAATGGGTTTCAGAAACGTCATTCCATGATAACATGATACATTTAACAGAAACATATTTCCTAAATATCATTCCAAAAATAATCAAAATCAAACCATAAGAATAATTGGAATAATATATAATAAACATAAATCTTTTAAACAAATCCATCTTATATTTTGAATTATTTTTATTCAACATTCGAAATTATATTTTAACGGAATTATCCTTTCTTCTCAAAAAAAATCATTACTCAAAATTCTATGCAATTATAAAAGGAATGATTTTTTTCAAAAATAAACATTAAATACTACAAAGGAAGAATTATAGAAATAATGCAATATAAAAAAATGAAACAACCAATATTTCTGTATAATAAAAATAAAACATTCTTTTTATATGTTTGACGGATAATTCGAAAATTATATAGTATCACAAAATGAAAAATGATTCATTTCATACCATTTAATAAAACTTCCCCAATTAGGTAAAATTTCATATTAAAAAATTTATAAGGATAGAAATAATATTTTATAATATATATTTAGGATTCATGGACATTTATTATAAATATACACATGTATATACCTATGTATAAACAATCTCAGATAATAATGAGATTGTGCATTTATCCCTTACCATAAGCATTGGTTCATTCATACATGCATGAACATGTTCTATAAAGTTCTGAATAATGTTATTAACTTATTTTTGAATCATATTTAATATTTATAATATTATAAGTCATAATATTATTAAATGTTTGTTAATATAATTATTACTTATCCATTAGGAATTAACAACCTTATTTTCTTACACATGTTTCATTAGAAAATTTCTTCTTCCTCTTATTATATAATATTTATATCATTTAAATGATTATATTAAAATAATATATATCATATTTATTCATTATAGAAATTTATATAATCATGCTTTAATGAATATAAAGTTGAATTAATCACATCACATCGTGGAAACTGTATGTCATACATACCTAGGAGCGACGATATCATTTTCATAATTGTGGAGTGGTATTGTACTGGACGGTATATATATTTTTAAAAAATAAATATAATTCTATAATAATCATATATATTTTTTATTTTCATCATTACACCCATCCATATAAAGTAGTGATGAAAAAAAAGAATACACCACAATGTGGTGACAGTAAGTTGTATGTAAACAGGCATGGTGATTTCAATTTTCCTAGGATGGATTTAATGTGGAATATGGTTATTACATAATAAAAATAACATCATAGTATAAAATTGAAACTAAAATTATTATTTAATAATGGAATCAACTCGTGAAGAGGATGTCGAAGAAGAAAAACGTTTGACTGAATCGGTAGATGAAATTAACTCTTCATCAACATGGTCCCTCAAGATCCCCACTTAATGGAAAAAGAGTTTGTCATTGGAGAATACCATAACTACTATAATGTTAATAGGGATGTTAATAAAGTATTTTTTTAATTTTTTGGATGAGTTTTAAGGCTCAATTTTATGTGAATAGGTGACAATGGAGGTGCAATTTAATAATTTAGGTGATGTTCACTTTTGGAGTCTCCAAGAATATTATTTTATTATAAACTCCATACCCATAAAAAGGATTAAAAAATGTATTCATTTCCAATATTTTATGAGATAAGGTTGTAATATCATTAGCTAATATTTTTTACACTTGTTTTGATTACATTTTAAAATTTATCGTTTCGTTTACCCTAAATTAATATCATTTAATATTAACTAAGGAAACAAATGATTCAATATTTAAATAGTGCGATTTATATATTTATTTATAAATTAGACCATAAATGAAAAATATATAAATTTTTTCACAATTTTATTTTATATTTTTCAAAATATTTTATGAATTTTAAATTATCTAATTAAACAATATTGATTCAAAATATAAAGAGTTCTAATATTCATAATGTTAATGCAATATATTATTAAAAATATCATTAATATATTAAAATAGGAAAAAAATTATTATATCATTGTGGAGTAATGTTAGACTATAAACTTATTTGGATATATTAATTATCCCAAATTATATTTATTTTGGTATTTTGAAAAACATTTATTTGAAATTTTCATTAATAAAATAAAAAGTATATTAATTTGTGTAAATATTTTATATACTAATTTATTCGGTAAAAAGTGAAAATAAAATAAAATATTGAATATAAATCCCCATTATTTCATAATAATTCTTATAGTAAAATATATCTCTTAAAAAATCATACATTAAAAATGTTATATTTATAAAAACATGAATGTCAAAATATTAACATTACTTTAAATATAATATCGTAAATTTTATAATCTTTTCCATATGGATAAAAAAGGTCAATAACTCGACCAATAATTTTTTTCCATTTTTTGGCATTTTAATTATTATTATAAGTTTTTAAAAAATTATTTTATCAACAATACATTGATTAAACAATATTTGCATCATAAATGTATATGTTATTAAAGAAATTATTTATTTCATAAAAATTACAAATAAAAATTATTATATGAAAAAGAATATTATTTTTCAAATGAGTATTTATATTAAAATTTATCTTCTATATAATTGTAATTTAAAAATTATAAAATTATAAACTTTTGTGTAAGGCATATTTTTCATTTCATTAAATAAAATATTTTAAATGACCTAATATCATACAAATGCCTTCCAAAGGCAATCATTTCGACCAAAGGATGGTTTAGGATGAAATTAAATAACCCAATATGACTAGAACACGTAATGATGTAATTTTATAATATTATGTTTACCTTTAATTTCCAAATTTTTTTTATCGTATTAAAACAATTATTGATGTTATCATTCATAATGGACAAAAAGAAAAGATTTATATTTCCATAATTTATACCTAATAATTCCAAATATGGAATCAATAATTAAAACTTCAGAACGTAGAATTTATAGTAATACATTTAAAATTAATCCTATTAGTTAAATGAATAACAGATTTTTAAAAGTTGAGACATTGCAAAGAATTATAATCTTGTTCAATCAAAATTCATGATAAAATAATTCCATTGAAAAAAATTATCTTCAATGATAAAAATATATTAAATTTATAAATTAAAACAATTTACTATTATATAATTTTTTCACGTAAATTATTTCAATGAAAAAATTTGTTTTCAATAAAAGTTTTCTTATATTTTCACAATTCTTCAAATATCAAAACATATCATAAAAATATAAAAAATTAATCCAAAGTAAATTTTTATATCCCTATTCGTATAAAAAATATTACTTTTAAAAAATATAATATATAAATGTGTCATAATCTAGATTTAAAATGGGTGCGTTATCAAAGAAATGAAAAAACAATATTTTTTATTAGAAAAAACCATATTTTATTGGATAAAATATAATTTGTACGTTTATAATGTATAGAAAACAAATAAGATTATTTTTAAACATTATACTGAATATAATACAAATATATTACATTAATAAAATCCATAAAGGGTGATTTTATTATTATATTAACGCAGGTTTTCCATTTAAATTATAAAAAGTTTCGTATTATTCAAAAATGGTTTTATTTTCATTTATTAGAAAATTATAGCAAAATAATTAATTATACATACATTTTCAATGAATATATTCATAATTAAATCAATATTGTTAGTACCCTCTATTATAATGGTTATGTTATAAGCTAACATAAAAATACATAAGGGATAATTTATGTCTATATTTAAAATTACATGAAATATCGAGAAATGTTGAGGTGTTCAGGTAATAAGGAAATAGATTTAAGATGGGTCCCATGGGAGGTCCTTTAGGCATAACGGTTGGGAGTTGATAGCTTCATATTTCAATATAAGCTCATCAACATGAGTTATATTGTGTCAAATTAAGTCTGAAGGATATCAAAGCATGTTGTTGAGGGAAATCCTAGAGTGATAGCCTAAAAAATCAAGTCTTGTTGGGGGATTCTACCTTTGAACAATGTATGAGTGCAATACATAGTTTGTCTACACATGAACTGGTCTTTGATGAGGGTATCAAACCTAATTAGTGATAAAATATCCTTTCATTTTGGATATCACCTCTTAATTTTTTTTGATTTACAAGTAGGTGTATTTAATTTCACTAAGGATTCAGAATCAATAATGATTTATGATTTATTTAAAAAAATTCATCTTTTTCACCATTAAGCATCATTGGTTGTCCCATGTGTGACATTTTCTTAAATATTTTGTAGTTTTTCATTTTATTTACCCATTTTTTCACTATTCAGTAATAAATGGGTTTGTTCACATAGTCACATTGCAATAAAAAGCACTGATTTTTAAATAAATGGATTTAATCCCTGAATTAACTACAATCTTCAATGATATATACCCATGAAATTTCATTTCTTAATTATTCTCATTTCATATTAAATTAGGTATCAAATGTTCAGAATTAAAACAGTGAATTTGTAACTTTTTTGACATCTATTAGAAAATAAATGAACAATATATAACATTTTAGAATAAATTTTAATTTTTTTATATTTTTTAAAATATTTAATCATTTTTATATAGTTTAAAAACATTATTTTTTAAAAAATATCAATAGTTTTATTTTGACACTAATCATTTATTGGATTTAAAAAAATAGAAAGATAATATTTTAACCTCAAATTAATGTTTTTTTGTATCTATATGGGGTAAAGGTAACATATAATCTTTTTAGATAGATCTATTTTCCAAAATTATATTCCTTTTATAATTTTTAGTAATAATAATTATATTTTTCGATTATATATATAATTATAACATATTTTTTGGTAATTATTTAATATAAAATTTATTAGAGTGAAAAAAAATATAAACTACTATGATGAAGAAAAATCCCCTATATTTCATAATATTACTTATAGTTGAATATATCTATGAGAAAAAACTACATTAAAAATGTTATATGTATTAAAACATGTATCTGACAACTTTAACATCACTTTAAAAAAATATTATAAGTTTCAAAATATTTTCCATATGGATCAGAGTTGTCAATAACCGGACCCATGGATGATTATTATAGAGATATACTTGACCAACAATATTTTGTAATGTGTTTTAGTCTATTTTAGGTTAATATCATTTTAATTTATATTATTTACTTTATTTTCCATCGATAATATAATTTTTTCATCATCAATGTATAATCATTTATGGTAATAATTTTCTCTTAATAATTTTAAATAAATTATCATGATAAATAAAAACATTTTATCAAATAATTATGTCTTAATAGTCTAATTTATTTTCTTTATATCCTTATTTTAAAAATGATAATTTTTTAAAAATTTTAGTAAGACATATGTGAATTTTTATTAATAAAATATATTAAATATTCTAATCTTATTCAAGTGGATTCCAATGGGGATCATTTAAACCCAATCATTGATTAGGACAAAAATCACTCATCCAATCATATTAGGACGAGTGCTAAGTCAGTTTCATAATATTAAATTTACCCTTATTTAGTTGATTTGTGGTATTACCGTATTAATATAAATTTCTAATGTTTCTATTTATAATTCCCAAAAAAATAAAATAATTCTTTTTAAATTATTTATACCAAATAAATATAAATAACTAATATTTGTTTATAAATTTAAAACACATAATTTTTATTAATTAATTTAAAATTAATCTCTTTGTTGAAATGAAAATCGTGTTTTAAAAAATTAAAACATTACAGAAGATCGAAATGTTTTTATATCAATATTCAATTTAAAATTAATTCCAATTACAAAAAATATATTAACTGATAAAAAAATATATTATTTATACTAGAAAACCATTCAATAATATAATGCATCTTTATAAAACACTTCGATGAAAGAAGTTGTTTTCGATTAAGATTTACTGTATTTTATTATTTATCAAAACATAAAACTTATCAGTGAAATATGATATAATAATTAAATGTAAATTTTTATAACATACTTCTTGAGAAGAAGTTAATTTGTTAAATATAAAATATTAAATTGTCAAAAAATATATTAGAAATTGTTGTTCCACCAAAAGGTGGAAAAACTGCAATTTTTTGAAAAATACTTCTTTCATCCGAGAAATAGAATTTATTATTATACCATGTATAAAAAACATATAAGATAAATGTTAAACATTATATTGAATATATTAAAAATATATAAATTAAAAAATCTCCCAAGAGTGGTTTTATTATTTTATAAACTCACTTATTTTCATTTAAATAGTTTTCAGAAGAAATTTAATATCATTCATACCCACCATTATAATGACTAGATTATACGGTACATAATAATATTTATTGGTTCTCTTAAACTCGGTCTTCGGTGATATAAATTATCTAAAAAAATTTAAATGGTATGTAACACAAGTGAAGCATAGTGTTGCATATACCTCAAGCTAAATCAGTATTGGTTATAAAACAAGCTTATCTTAGTTTAGCATACAACACAAGACATCAGAGAAATAAAAAAAAGTATCTCATAAAAATCTCAAGGTGTTACAATCTACTATCTTTTAAATGAGTTTCACCGACAATATTCAATATTTTTTAGGGATTTAATAATTTTATGTTTATTTCACAGAAACCCATATCATAAAGACAAGGACTAAAACTTCCATTTAAAAAGTAATTGTTGTAAAATAATAGTTACCCAATGTAAATAATAACTGGGGATCTACATAGGATAAGATATATTATGATTAGTCGTGGAGGAAAAACATAAATAATCATAGATACTAATAATGATCACCGATCACAAGAATGATGGAGATCCAGTGATGGGTAACAATCACAACATCATAAACTAATGTAGCATGAAAGAGGTCATTGATATCATCAGAAATGATGATAATAAGACAAAATTTTACGTAGTGATTCATTTTTCCTAATGATGAATTATTTTCAAAGAAGATATACACACTTGTTTTTGGTGAAATCTCATTGTTTGTTGTGCCTTCAAGAATTTACCCCCTATGTTTTTATTCAATGATATGATGTTGAATTTATTATTCCTAGAGAGTTAGTAGATCATGATATCCATAAATAGTCTGATATGTCATTATATATGTCTTTATTCTAACAAATAGGTCAGCACAAGTTATCTAATTTGAATAAGTCTACCTATAGTGAGATAATACAAACATCTTCCAAATATTGACTTATACTATCCATAAATAGATAACCATAAAATCCTTCCAAAAAACTAAAAATATAAATTATTATAAATAGGTACACTTAATTGAATTAACATTTATCCCCCATATATCTTAATGTATATATTGTTTGTCACATTGCAAACATGTGATCACATTCTCCTACATGTATTCTCTTGAGTCATGGTAATAACCTCAATTACTATATATCCTTATTGGAAGGATGCATGTTTTCTTATTCAATAAATTGATTGATATATTATTTATGTCCCAAAAGTGGTATACTTCATCCATGATAGCATAACCCTATTGTCATTAGATCCATAATTAGTTCCCATGAATCTAATAACATTAAATTCACTAAATTAAATCCTAAATATCTTTATCCAAACATCAAAATCTTAACAAAAGGTACATATTATGTGTTACCTTTCAGTTAACAATGAGTCATCCAATTATAACACCGTACACATAAATCATATTCCCAAGTCCTCATAAAAATTCCACATGTCCTTTCCAATCCTTAATGAAAAAATTATAAGGAAAACAATTATATATTTTAGTATTTATAAAACATAATCATTGAATTTTGAAACATATGAATGTCAATCATTCAAAATTATTCTTAATCCATCATATAAGATCCATCATTTAAGTCATTCCTAAAATAAGAATCATATCATAGGGTTCTTCAATAATAATCTATCCATTCTACTTTGGTTTAATGTAAAAAATAATTAAATAACATCCCAAACCATTCACAATTTGTTTTCAATCTCATTATCATCATTTGTATAAACAATACTCGTACCACCTTAATGATTCACTTCATGAGATTTGAACAAAGGAAATTGATTTTAATAATTCCAATACATTACACATGTAAAACATTCAATGTTAACCACAATATATATAGTTCCATCTATTTACTATAAACAACAATCAATGTTTGAGAAATAGTTATCATAGATTAAAATCACATAACCATGGAAAATTACATATCATATTTCAATCTCTAAAACCATGGGTTTAATCCTTGGTTATTCATGATTTTTACCAAAAATCATGTATTATAACATTTACATAGAGTTATCCATAGGGACATTCATAGTCATATATCCTTAGAAATATTATTAGGGATCTCACTGAATTTGTCTCTTTATAGTTTCAAAAGGATGATTAAACCTTCACATTGATACCAACTCTAACACCCCAAGATGGACATATATGGACGTTAAATTATTTTTTTGGAATAATTTATACATTAACCAAATAGATGACCAAATTCTATATTAGTTTATTTTCTTTTGAAACATGTAACCCAAAATTTTAGTATAATTATTGATTTCTATTCTTCTAAAATAGATCTTTTCGTTTTTGTACACCTACATAAACCCTATTTTTATAACTTGGGGCGAAGAAAAAATAAGCAAGGGTGAGATCATACTTTTAGTAAGAGTAAACAAGGGTGATATGTAAACATAAACATGAACATAAATGTTATTAAAATGTGATCATAACATAATAGGATCATTCCCTATATATTAAATGTAAATTTAAATCATATGAAAATAAAAGTACATAATATATGAGATCATAAAATTGACATAATTCATGAAATTTTGGTATAGTCATAATCTTTTAACTTTGTGAAAATGTATATATACTAATAGGTTCACTCATTAAAGACATGAAATTAAGCCCTAGTATAAACAAATGGACATGTAAACTAGGTCCAGTCATAAAATATTTGGACATGAAATCCAAGTACACAGATCGAATTGTGAACATGAAATCAGGTTCATGCATAACATTTATACCTCATGAGTTATCCATATTTACCCAATGAATTTTAGAGGGATATTTTTCCCACCCATCTCATAAATAAATCATAAATTTTAGTTCTTGTTTCCTTCATACATGTCCAAACCTCCTCTTATTCAATAAGTTCCCTCTAGATAACCACATAAAGAACTACTGTTGGTCTTTAGAGGAGAAAAAAACCTCTATAATGTGTCTGTGGAAGTAGATAATGTAAATGGGAAAGGGATTACTTATCATGAATAATCAATGTTATGTGAATAAGTGAGGGACGATGATCTCAAAAATAATTGAGGTGAGGGGAAATTTCGGAAACTCCAATAGTAGTAATTTATAATAAACACAAACCACCTAAGAATCCTCCAAAATTTCTATATTTTAATAATGATAGGAGATAATATTGTAATCTCTCTGAGAAATAATTTTTAGACAAGTTTTTATTTTGTTTCAAAAATTATCATTTAATTTTACCATTATTTTTTTATTTTAGTTTTATGTATAGTATCAAAATGATCAATATAAAAATAGTTTAATTTTTAATTATTTAATGTAAATTAAAACATAAATGAACTATATATAAAATTATACCGTAAACCATAATTATTTTCAATTTTTAAAAATATTTTATTATTTTTTAATTATTTATGAAAACATTATTTTGAAAAAATATCAATACTGTGATTTTAAAGAACAATTATTTAATGAACTTTTTAAATTATTATTATAAGTTTATAACATTGAAAAATGTATTTTATTATGTATATAACGCAAAAACGGGAATATATAAATATTTTTTTTGGATATTTTAATTATCCCAAATTTTTCATACTATTTAATTTTTAGTAAGATTAATTTGATATTTCCAATAATAAAATAATTACTAAATAATGTTTTTATAATTATTTTATACAATTTTTATTTGAGTAAAAATGAACATAAAATTCTATGATGATTATAAATCAAATATCTTTTATAAGAATACTTATAGTTAAATATATCTCTCTGAAACCCACACATTACAAATTGGTATATTTTTGAAAACATGAATGTGAAAACTTTAACATAATGTTAAAAAAATTATTATAAGATTATAATATTTTCAATATGGATCCAAATGGTCAATAACTCGACCATTGGATGAATAGGGTCGAGATATACTAGAAAAATACGATTTTATCAGGTGTTTTTGTCTTTTATTTGTTATTATGACTTTAATGAATATTATTTGTTTGATTTTTCATAAATTTAATAATCACTTTATCATATATTATATGTGCATAGGTGTACAATTACAATGGAACGTAGAAATAAATTAGACATAATCATATTGGATGGTCATATACCCCGAACAAGAGATAACCCACCCAATTTTTATGGCCTAGAGGCCTTGTGGACATGATGTCCGTTACAAAGCTTGCAGCACAAGTGACCAACACCGAAAACTATTTTTTCCCTCAGAACTGTCTATCTCTAGAGTCTCCACAATGTTTGTCACCTGACCCACCCTATATCAAGACCCATCCATGATTCCTATCACTGGAATATGTTTCCATGTATTCCCTATTTGTGATTTCATCGCCTGATTGAACCGCATGTATGCCCATTATGGCCCGCCACTCCATCATCAATGAATAATACTTTAATGTAAATATATATTTACTAATAATAGAAAATCAATAATCATGGTAAATAAAAATATTTTATCTTTTAAATGAGTATTTATACTCGAATTTATCTTATGTGAACCATTATTTTAAAAATTATATCGTTATTAAAATTTGAGAAAGACATATTTAACATTTCATTAAAAATATATATTAAATGTCCTAATATTATCCATGTGGTATAAAAAAGGTATCATTTTGTCCGATGGATTGATTAGTTCAAAATAAAGCATCCAATCTTATTCAAAAAAGAGTAATTTTAATTTTAAAATGCTATATTTAACCTTATTTATATGATTCAACTTTTTACTTTATTAATAAAAATACTAATGTTACTATTAATATTTCCCAAAAAAATAATATAATTCGAATTTCGTAATTTTTATATTCTAATTAAAAATATGGATTCAATTTTTAAAAATTCAAAACATAAAATTTGTCGTAATTAATTTAAAAGTAACATCATTATTAGAATGAAAAACATGTTTTTAAATGATAAAACATTGCAAAAGATTGAAATTGTTTTACATCATAATGCATGGTAAAATTAATGTGAATTAACAGAATCACATTAACTGCTAAAAATATGTTATATTTTTCATTAAAAAATTATATTATATAACTTTTCCACATATATTATTTCAATAAAAAAGGATCTTTTAAATTGATATTATTTTATTTTAACTTATCATCAAAACATAACACTTATCCGAAAAATATCAAAAAATCATCCAAAGATATTTATTTAAAAAAACTTCTAAAGTTGAACATTATTTTATTAAATAGAATATATAATAGATTCAAAACCAATATTTAAAATGGGTGTGCCATGAATTGGTAGAAAAAGTACATTTTTTTAAAATACATCATTTAAGGGAAATATTGAAATTTATCTTATATCATATCTATAAAACATATGAGATGAATTTAAAACATTATATTATATTTATTAATTATATATTACATTAATAAATTATTTCAAGAGTGATATTATTATTTTATAAATTCAATTATTTTTATATAAATTGTCTTTAAGAAGAATGTTAATGTGGTTCAAATCCACCATTATAATGTATATGTTATAAGATAGCATAATAATATTTAGTTTTTAGTTAATATCATTCTTTTGTTAAATTAATTCCATCAAAATAACATAAAATTTTGTGAAAAAAAATACAAGAATAATGTATTGTATACCGAAAGCTATGTCAGTGTTTCATAAAACTCAAGCCTATCATTGTCAACCATATAACACAAGACAAGGAATAAATGAAATTAAATCACATGAAAGATCATTAATATTCCCAAATCATAATGTACATGTATTATACATTAATTTTTTGTAATAATTAATACAATAAACTAGAATATGACCTAATATCATATCATTTTAGTGCCTTTTGAATCGTGGAACACAATTTTTTAGTCTATTTTATGATCATAAATATTTTCCAAAATGATATTACCCTTTTGTTCTTAATAAAAAAAATTGTTCTTTATTACCAGGGGAAAAGAAAACATAAGAAAAGGTGAGATCAAATGCTTAGTAATAGTAAACACAGGTGATATGTTAACCTAAACATGATCCTAAAGGGTATGATAACATGATCATAATATTCAAAGATCATTCCATACATATCCAAGGAAAAAATAAATAATAAAGAAATCAAAGAGAATAATCAATAATATAATATATTTTACATAAAACATGAAATTGAGGAAAACAAATCATCTTTTGAATTTTTTAACAAGTATAAATATCAACTTGTTATCTCCTTAAGGACATTAAATTGAGCCCTTGAATAAACATTATTACATGTAAACAAGGTCATCTCATTAAATTATAGCCCTGAAAACTAGGTACGTGAATAGAATTGTGAACTTGATATTTGGTTCACACATAATATATACACCCCATAAGGTATACATCATTATGCAATAAATTATAGGTATATATAGTTCCCTCCCATCTCATAAATAAATCTGACCTGTTTATTCCACAAAACAGAACTCATTCATCATATCTGAATCCATAAAATAAAATGGTTTTCTTAAACATTAGTCCATCATAAAATAATCCTTAGATAATGAATGGATTTCATAAATATTTTTACATAACAATAAAAATCATCCATAGTTACAATAGCAATATTATACATTAATTATATCATAATTAAATAATTTTATCATAGATATAAAATAATTTCGATAAACACTTAAAATTTATTCTAGAGGAAAATATCTTTTTTTATTAAAGAAAATCATTTTATTCTTCTAAAATATTATGAAATTGTAAATAAAAAGAATTTATTTGAAGATAACCTAGAAAAAAATATATGGGATAATCCATAATAATAATGTGTTATGAAAGAATAAATATCCATTCATTCCAAATAATGTAAAAAATCATTCTTCTCGCACATATGTTCGAAAAGTCAAAAGTGCCTCATTTAGAAAAAAAATAAAGAGTCTTTTCAAGCCATGTAATAAAAAGTCAAAATGGGTAAAATGACATTAAATATACATAAAAGAATAATATATTAATATTTTTCGTATCACTTATATTTTGATATTTTATTACTCTAAAATGGAAACAACTCATGAAAGGAAGTAGAAGGAGAATAATGTTTGAAAGAATAGGTATAAGAGATTTCCTCTTTTTCAATGATCACCCTCTATATCACCTCACAAAGAACTATAGTTTTTCTTTTGACAAGAAAAAAACTTCTATAATGTCACTATGGAATTTGATAAAGGAAATAGGAAGGAGTATCTAATCTTAAAGGCTCAATGTTATGTGAAGATGTAAGGGATGAGGTTCCCTTTTATAATTAAGGTGATGGGAAATTTAGGAAACTCCAAAAATAGTTATTTACAATTAACAAAAACCACATCCAAAATATAAAAAAAATTATTATATCAAAGATGAGAAGATATAAGGTTTCAATATCTCCAATAATTAATTTTTAGATATTATATGTATTTCATTATAACTCTTATAAATTCATTTTCCATTAGTTGTTTTTTGTTAATTTTAACTGAGGTAATAAATTTTTCAATATTAAAAGTGTGTAATTTTTACTTATTTCATGTCAGTACGTCAATAAAATAAGATAATCGAAAATTAATTATTAATCCAAAAATTATTTTATATATTTAAATTTTTTTATTATTTTTAAATAATATAATAAAACAATATTTTTACTAAATTTTAATGGTGTCAATTTTGACACAATCCATTTAATGGATTTTAAAAATATCAAGATAAGTTGTTACCCTTAAAAAAATATTTGATTATATCTCTGAGTGGCCAAGGTAATTTTTAAATTTTTTAGATATATAAATTATATCAAATTATATTTATTTTTGTATTTTTATAAAATTATTTCGATATTTCCATTAATAAAATAATAAAAACATTAGTTTTCAATAATTATTTAATATAAAGTTTTATCTGTAAAATTTAAAAATAAAATACTATGATTGAAGATAAGTCCTTTAGAATTAATTAAAATAATTATAGTACTATATATCATATGAAAATTAAAACATTAAAAATGTAATATTTATTAAAATACTAATGTTTAATAATTAATATCACCATTAATAAAATATTATAAGTTCAATAATAATTTCTATACGGCTCAAAATTGTCAAGAACTAGACACTTGATTGTTTATCATCAATATATACACTACAAAGAAGATTTTGTGATGTTTTTTGATCTTATAATGGTTACTATCATTTTAATTAAAATTATTTTATATAATTTTCACCATATAAATAATTTATGCATCATTATAGAAGTTTTTTCATGTTTATCACTATACTAAAATTATTATATTTACAAGAAATATGTGGGTGTCTTTTTTTCACCTTCATGTCACATTATTTTATTTTAGTAATATTTTTACCATATTCCTGAATAACTACCATGAAATGAGTTAATTATAATCCTTAGTTGTTAATGGTTAATGGTTACTCATCCCATATGATTTTTCAGGTGTTAAGGTAATAGTATTGTCCTTAAAATATTATCTTGTAACATAAATTACACAATTTACCATTAACCATGTTAATTAAAAATTACCTTAGTTACTATTTATAATATCCAAATAAATAATAGTAACCTATTAACAAAATTTGGTTCCACTAATACCATATATGGATCCCATTTTTCAAAATTTGAAAAATAGTCAATTCATTAATTTAATTAAAATTAATCTCATTGAGGGAATGAGAAAATGAGTTTTTAAAAAGTAAAAACCATCAAAATATTGACTTCTGTTCATATGAAATTTCAATTTGAATTTACTAAAAAATACCAAAATTGGATTAAATGATAAAAACATAATATAATTATTCTTTAAAAATAATTAATATGGTAATATAATAATATAAATAAATTATATGAGAAAGAAGGTTTGAATTAAAATGCAATAATATTAACTATTCATTATAATATCAATGTTATTAGGAAAATACAAAAAAAAATTACTTGACATTAATTTTGAGGTACCTATTAAATATAATATTTTAATTTTTTTCAATAGAATAAAAAAATGTGCCAAACACAATATTTGAAATGGGTGTGGAATCAAAATGCAGAAAAGCTTCATTTTTTTGATGAATACATATTTTAACAAAAAAATTTATATTTTTCTTAATCCTAGATTATTAAATATCTCAGATATAATTATAATATGTCTTATTAACATATGAAATTCATGTAGTTCCAAAATTATCTAAAATAATATTTAATTTAAAATATTTATTTCAATTTTTGATATTTGTTTTAACAAAATAATTACTATATCACTATTGTTTCCCTTGTTATGGTAATTATTTAATCTATAAAAATAATGAATCAATTAACATGACGTAGGTAATTTAATTATATTTATGTATATGATTTATTATCTACGTTATATCAAAATTATTACTATATTGAAATGATTATACTTAATTGAAGTAAAAGGGATACATGTTGTCACTTTCATTTGTTAAAATAATATTTATATCACATTCATGGACAAAATTTCATTAAATTAGTTAATTCAGATCCATAGGTGTTATTGGTTGATATTTATTCACCCAATAATAAGTTTTTTTTGTTTTAGAGTAATTGTATTTTCCTTATCTTATTATTTATTACATAAATTTCCTGATTTATCTTTAACCATGTTAAATAAAAATTAACCTAGTTATTATTCATAATTTCTCCCAGAATACCGAAGTAAAATATTAAAATACTTTTTACCCACTAATTCAAAATACGGAATCCATTTTTTAAATTTTAAAACCCAAATGTTGTTTTAATTAATTTAAAATTATTCCTCGTTGAGAAAATGAGAAAATGTGTTATTTAAAAGTAAAACCATGAAAAGATTGGCATATGTCTATATGAAATTTCACTGTAATATTATATCCAATCACCAAAATTTGATTAAATGGAAAAACCAAAATCTATTTATAATTTAATATATATTAAATGGACGATCTAATAATATAAATAAATGTAATTAATTAACATATTTGAATTTAAATATAATATTTTTCACTATTCATTAAAATATGAAAGTTGCCAGCAAAATACAAAAAAAACAACGGGAATAAATTTTTAATTCCATATTATAAATAAAAGTTTTATTTTTTTAAATATAACTTATAAAAGATTCAAAAATAAGATTTAACATGGGTTCCCCATCAAAAGGTCGTAAATCTAAATTTTCGGGAAGATACTCATTTTATGTGTCAATTGTATTTTTATAATATAATGTTGAATTATATGAATTTTAAAAATTATATTGAATTAATATTTCATTAATATAATCCAATAATATTGATTTTATTATTTTATAAACATAATTATTAATATTTAAATAGTTTTTGATAAACACATATCTTATTTATTCAATTAGGTTTATTTTAATATCTAATAAATTTTATATCCAATGAATAATTATATAAAAATATGTATATAGTATTTTCATAATGTAAATAAAACAAATCATTACAAACTTTCTAACAGCTAAGACAAAACTACCATATTTACTATATATTAATTTTTGGTATAACTCAATCTTGCGTGCGATGTAATATTTTGAATAAACCTATTGTTGTGTGTCCGATATGATATCAGAAATTTCATCCTATTTAATTTAACATTACCATCTAATTCATAAATATTAATAAATATAAAAATTTCATGTTCTGTAATTTCCCGAGATGTTTCATCCTTTCCACCATTTTAGAAATTGCATCCTCATAATTTTGAATCTTAGCTTGGTAACTGAGGATTCACTTTACAAAATTAAATCATTGAAACCCAAAATTGTATAAATAGTAAATAAAACCCCCCAGATCAAAAAAAAGTGATGTATAAATTTAACCACATACAAGGATTCCATGTAAGAAAACGTAGATATAAAAGAGGAAACTATTCATCCAGTTATGATGGAGAGTGATAGAATACATTATTAAAAACAAATTAATAATTAAAAGGGTTTTAATATGGGATGATCAAATGTACCATTTGATTTATCAGAAAAGATATTACTAGTATATCATTTTTTGTTTCAGGATATTTCATTCAAAATGATTTTATATTAGCTGAGAAATTTTTTTATGAAATCAGACCATAAGGAAACAAATTTATTTGATATATTTCTATTTTATTAGGTCTATTTTTTCCTTATAATATTCCATTTATTATGATGTAATTTCCTTATAAAAACCATAATAATAAAAGATCACTCAAATGATAAAGTTGATCAATATCTTAAAACTATGGTCCAAAAGTTAAAGCATAATACACATTAAAGAAAATACTCTTATAAAAATAAACCCACCATACATCTCCGAGAATGGTCCTTAACAACTTATTATCAAATCACCTAAAAACCTAGAACTTGTATATAAAACCTTGAACATAAATTTATCCTTTTAATAAAATCGGGCTATGAGGAGTTTCTATCACTTCACCAGATGTCTTAACCTCAAAACTAGTAGTAAAAAAGTCATTCCTAAACCATTTGGTTTTAGATAATAATTATTTTACCCCTATGTAATAAACTTTAGACTCTAATTTCAAATTGTCCCAACCCAGTGCAGCTAAAGCGTCTTATTGTAGAGATTCTATTTGTTAATCCATTGTTGGACTATTTTGAACCCTATTCCATGGTATCATAAATCATATGATCAAAGATAGAATATAATTGGAATAATTATATTCATTATATAATATGTTAGATAGAAGTATATACACCACATAAAAGTGAAATGGTGCATAACGACCAATATTTCTCACTAAAATGTAAATTGTTATGAAATCCCTTACCTCATGTTGGAATCATCTCATGCATTCATTATCTTCTGGAATAATAATCATAATTTAATTTCTAATTTCTTAAGAAACATTTTCATGATAATTATTCATTCAATATCACTTATTATCATGTTATATCAATATGATAATTATTACAGTCCATATTGAGTGTTTTGATGATATTCTATACTTGAGTCGATATTGATCTTGGTAAGATGTCAATAGTACATGGGTACATAAGTCCATAATATACAAAAAAAAATTAATTAAATAATAATTACTTTTTATATCAAATATTCCCAAAAATTCATTCATTATATATGGATATGAAAAATGAAAAATGATACAACTGTGGAGGAGGGATGTCGTGCTACCCAAGGGTAACATTTTCCATATTTCATTTATGGTTATGCGAAGAAGGTAAGAATTATTTTATATTTCCATAATAATCATAAAATCAGTAATAACCTGTTATTAATTCAAATATCCATATATATATACCATATAAGTGATTTAGTGTATAATATAAAATCACTTCTATCCATGCAAGTGATCATTTACACGTACACAGAAATGACGTTATCATTTTTATGTTAATGGAATGTAATAACCTGATAGATATTTTATTATTTTATAATTTGGAATATTTCATTAATATCAATAATTATAGTTAATTCCATAATTATAACTAGTATTTAATGATGGTGATTAAAACTAAACTATACTGTCTCATGAGGTGGTAGTCCACCAAAAACATGATTGAAATATTAATTTCCCATTTGATGAAATTGGAGATGGATTCTGGATATGATTTTAACATAATTACATCTCATTATATTTATGATACATGAGTTATTATTTCATCATGAATTAAATAGATTCTAATATGTGTAATTAGGAATAATATAGTAATACTTAAATAAAAACAACACCTCTTCTTTAGTTGATCACCGTTGAAGAACATCTAAAATCCTCTATGGAGGTTGTTCTACCTGAACAAAGGCCTAATTATTTTGGGGTGCGAATATAATATTGGGTTTGGGAAGGTATTGGTAGATCAAAATAGTTATTTAAGTGTGATTAATTGAGAAGATTGGGTAGATTTGTACAGGAGAGGGGAGGGGCACCATTTGAAAAACCAAAAATATTAATTTATAATAAAAACAAACCATATTCAAAAACCTCCAAAAATCCTTATTTAGAATATTCTCTAACATAAGGTTTCAATATTGACAACCAATACTTTTATGCTTGTTTTGATTTCATATTAATCCTTATCATTTGGTATTACCCATAATTATTGTGTTTTAATTTTTACTAAGGTACTAAATTGTTAGATATTAAAAAAATTTAATTTTAAATTATACGATGTCAATTAGACCATAAATGAAACGTATAGAACATATTACAGTAAACAATAATTAAATTTTATTCTTTATTTTTTAATTTTTTAATAATTTAATAATTTTTTTATAAAATATCAATAGTGTCATTCGGACACTATTCATTTAATGGATTTTAAAAAATATTAAGAAAATATGTTAACCTCGAACCAAATATTAAATTTCATTAATAAGGGGTCAAGGCCATCTTGAAATATTTTTGGATATTTTAATTATAAAAAAAATATATTTTTTTTACTATTTTTAATAACATTAATTTTATATTTCCATTAATAAATTAATTATTTCATCAATTTTGTGTAATTATTAAATAAAAATATTTTTTAAAAAAAATAAAAAAATAATATAATGGATATAAACCTCTATATTTTTTAATAATAATTATATTAAAATATATAAATTTAAAAATAAAAAATTAGAAATGTTTTTCTTATAAAATCATGAAATATACAAGTCTAACATCATTTTGAATGAAATAATATATGTGCCATTATCTCTTTTATAAGGTTATAATAGTAAATAACTCATCCCTTGTATTATTATGCTAGTTATATACTTGACCAATAAAGTTTTTTCATGTTTTGATGTCTTTTAATGGTTATTATGTCTTTAATAAAATTATTTTTTTGATTTTTCGTTAATTAAATAATTTCAACATCACCTATATTAAAACCATTAGAGTAATTAATTATTTCCTAAAAATTAATAATAAAGAAACTGATAAACCAAAAAAATTATAATTATAATGAGTATTTCTAATCGAATTTACCTTCTTAACAAGCTTATTTTAATAATGATAATGATATTAAAATTTGAGTAAAACAGATTTTACTATTCATTAATTTAAATATATTTTGCTTCCAAATCCCATACAATTGGCTCCAAAAGGGTATAATTTAGACTCAAGGAATGTTTAGGTCTAAAATAACTCATCTATTGATAATTTTACTTGTGATAAGGTAGTTTTATAATGTTCTATTTTTCTTTAATTATTTGATTAACCTTTTTACCATATTAATAAAAAAATATGGTTATTATTCATAATGACCATAAATGAATGAACATTATTTTAAAAAATAGGAAATACTGATTCTGAATATTGAATCTAATTTTAAAAATTCAAATCTCAAATTTATTAGTAAAAACTAAAATTAATCTTGTAGTTATAATGATGATTTTTTTGAAAATGTTATAACAATACAAAAGACTGAAATGTTTTACATTGAAATTTATGGTTGAATTAAGGGCAATGACCTATATTATATAAAATGATAAAAATATATATTATTATTAATTTTAAAATATTAAATAATATTTTTTAACTAAAATGATAATTTCAATGAAATAACATTTTTAATTAAAATGTATTATATTTTTAATTAATGAGAACATAAAACTTATTAGAAAAATATAAAAATTAATCAAAAGTAAATATTTATATCCAAATTACAATCAAGCAGTTTATTTTTTTAAAATTGAATATATAAAAGTTTCAAAACTATATTTAAAATGGGGCACCATCAAATGGCATCAAAAATGTATTTTAAAAAAATAAATCTTTTTTCTACAATTTTTAATTGGTTATTATATCATGTCTAGAAAACATATAAGATAAAGTTTAATAATTATACTGAATTTATAACATATATACTATTTTAATAAAATAAAATATTTTATAGACTCATTTATTTTAATTTAAATACTTTTTTAGAAGAAATTTTATATTATTCCTATATTCCATTATAATAACTATGTTATGAGGTAAGATAACAAAATTTATTTGTTCACGTTAACTAGGTCTAGCCTGAAAGGAATTATATCATAATAACATGAAACTTTGGGCAAAAAATCCCATTATAATGTTGTGTATTTTGCAAGACAATTTGGAGCTTCTTTATAAAACTATAAAAAAAATGTCCATGCTATATAAGATAAATGAAAACATTCATCTCATACATTAGTTTGAAATTCCAAAAGCTCCTCATATAAAAAACGACAAAATAATACATTCATAGCATTACAAAAAATTTTACCAGTGGGTAAAATTTAATTTATACAGTAAAAGAAGAATATATGGAATATTTTATAATATATATGTATAAAACATGGACAAGGACGATAAATATACCCTAGAAAATTTATACAGATAAAGATTCATAGGAAAAAAATGAGATTGCAAAATTTTCCCTAACCAATTTATAATCATTTGAATCATATGAATCATAATATATTGAAAATTAAATGCATATAATAACCTTAATAATAATAATCACAAAAAACTCATTGGTATCATGAACAAAACTCCAATTAAATATGTGGTTTATATGGCATATGTCCCAAAAAATTAAAATTGAGACAAAATAATCCCTCTCCAATTTATAATCTGTCCACTCATATGACACATAATATAACAAAAATTATATACATATCATAAACTTAATATTATGAATCCTAAAATCATTCATGGTCAACATAAACACAAATAAAAATAAACAACAGTTGTATAAGGCATATCTGACACAAATATTAAAGTGAAATAAAATAATCCCTTACCTTAGATCTGATATCCTTTGTATGTTTCAGAACCTAATGTATAATGATTTATATTATTTCATTGATTTATTGTAGAAAAATTTTCATATTCAAAATATCATATTTGATCATATTATCATCAATTAGTTAATAATGTTTTTACTCATTCTTCATTTATTAACAACTTTATTTTAATTGGCATGTTTTTTCTGATATATTATTGTTTATATTATTAGATTATAGTTATATCATTTCCATAATTTTAGTAAGAAAAAATATATCAATTTTTTTCATTAAATATCTTATAACCCATGAACTAAAATAAACTTTCATAAATACCATGACTTTATTCTCATTCACATAAAGAATATAATTTGAACCATTAAATCATTTCTTAAAAGTGACTGAGTAACATATACATAAGTCATCTCAAATAGTTATGCTTTACTCGTCATTTATTATAGTTATATCATTTCCAAAATGATATTAATATAATATATATTATATTTATTCTTTAAATACATTTATATAATCATGATTTAATGTATATAATTTAGAATGAATCACATTGCATTGTATAGAGGGTCGGCTGTACGTAGGCATGGACGACAATATCATTCCCATAATTTTGAAATGGTGGTGAAATGGATGGTATATATTTTGGTCCAGAATCTATATCATGATATAATAATCAAATATAGTAATAATTCCCATCCCTATACCCATAGATGAAATGTTATATGAAAAAAATGAATACCCCACAATGTGGAAATGACAAGTTGTACGTACACACACAAGGTGATTTCATTTATTGTGGGATGGACAGAATGTTGAATATGGTTTTACCATAATTAT
The DNA here is from genome assembly GCA_963277665.1 of Viscum album. Lineage (NCBI taxonomy): Eukaryota > Viridiplantae > Streptophyta > Magnoliopsida > Santalales > Viscaceae > Viscum > Viscum album. Next base: position 323,063,407 of record OY728152.1, on the reverse strand, counting down.
ATTAAAATATCATTATATAATTGGAATTGGAGTTATTAGTTTATAATGGAAACTACTCAAGATGAATAAGAAGAAGATGATGAAGGATGTTTGAAAAAATCGGAAGAGGAGATTACCTCTTCTTCGACGTGCTGCCTCTAGGCCTCCTCTAAATTGTACTAGAGATGGTTTTTTATGAATTAAATAACATCAAAATTGTTTTTGTGAAATTGGACAAGAGAAATTGTTATGGTATGGAAGATCATTAAGGATCAATGTGAATTGATGAGGTGATGGTTGAAGTCCCCTTTAATAATTTAGGTGATGAGCTCTTTTTAAAACTCCAAAAATATTAATTTATAATAAACTAAAACAACCTAGAAACATAAAAAATTACATTATAGAAAATATTACACGACATAAGAAAGAAATCCCGTTATCAAATAATTTTCATAAAACTTTTGATTTAATTTTAAACATATCATTTCGTTTTAAACTTAATTATTCTCTTTTAATTTAAATTGATGTACCAAATTTTTCAATACTAAAATAGTGAAATTTTTATCTATATGATGATATTTAGACCATAAATGAAGTATATAAATGTTTTATAAAAAAATACGTATTTTATTTTTGAATTTTTTTTATGATTTTTAAATAATTTATTAGAAGATTAATTTGACAAAATAAAAATATTTGGATTATGACACTATTTAGTTAATGGATTTTAAAAAAATATCAAAATAAAATTTTAACCACTGAATAAATATTTTATTATATAAATAAGTTTTCAAGGTAAAATATAATTTTTTTGGATATATTAATTATCTCAAATTATATTTATTTTATAATTTTTTGTATAATTAATTTAATATTTCCACTAAAAACTAATTAATACATCAGTATTGTGTAATTATGTAATATAAATATATGTTAAGTAAAAATTAAAGAAATATAATATAAATCATATGAATCATATATAATTTTTGGAATATATTTAGCAGAGTATATCTCCTTGAAAATCCTACATAAAAAATTTTATTTGTATTAAAACATGAATGTGACGCCTTTAAAATCACATTAATTTTAATATTATAAGTGTCATAATCATTACTACATAACATTAATTGGTCAATAAATCAGATTTTGGATGAGTATGGTCGAGGTATATTTGAAAAATAAGAATTGGTAATATGTTTTGGTTTTTTATTGGTTATTATCATTTTAATTGAATTTTTTTTATTAATTTTTCCTTATTTAAATAATTTAGGAATCATCAATATATAAGATATTATGTTTATTATTTATTTCATAAAAATTTAAAATAAACTATCATGATTGATAAAAACCTTTTACATTTCAAATGAGTATTTATAGATGAATTTATTTTATATATAACCATATTTCAAAAATGATAATGTTTTCAAATTTGAGTTAGACATATTATGATTTTCTTTAAATAAAACATATCAAATGTCGGAAACTCATTCATGTGGATTCTAAGGAGTATCATTTAAACACATGTATAATTTAGGTCAAGAATAACTCATCCAACCATGTTATTAAAAGTGTTAATTTTATTTTATATTATTATATTTACACCTAGTTACCACATTTACCTTTTTACAAAAGAAAATAAAAATTAAAGAGGTTACTATTCATAATAACTAAAAATTAAAGAATGATATTTACATAATTTGGAAAAACTGATTCCAATTATGTTTTTGATTTATAAAAATTAAAAATATAGAAGTGGAAATAATTAATTTTTAATTAATATGGTTAATGGAATGAAAAACTTGTTTTTAAAAGATAAGACAGTACAGAGGATTGAAATGTTTTTACATCAATAATCATGGTAAAATTTGAAAAAAAAATTAAATAATAAAAATATATTATTTTTTAACATTAAAACCAATAAATAATAATATTTATCAAAATAAATTCATTCTATTGAAAATTTATTTTTCTATTAAAATTTAGTATATTCTCACTATTCCTCAAAACAAAAAACATATCAAAAAAATGTCATAAGACCATTCAATGTAAATTTTTATAGCCCAACTGCAAGTAAGAAGTCTATTTTGTAAAATATAAAATATAAAAGTGTTAAAAAAAGATTTAAAATCAGTGTACATTATGAGTGGAAAAAACTACATTTTGAAAAAATAAATTTATTTAAAAAAACTATTTTGATTATATATCATGTCTAGAAAACATATAAGATGCATTTTTATCATTATATTTAATATATTACAAATATATTATATTTATAAAATATATTATTTTATAAATTCCCTTATTTTCATTTAAATCGATATTCAGAATAAAGTTAATATTGTTCATACAAAACATTATAATGTCAAGGTTATAATGTAAAATCATAATATTTATTTGTTCAACGAAAGTCATTAATTTGTGAAATTAATTATATCAAAGAACATGAATTTTTTTCTACATAAGACAAAAATAGTGTTGTTTATACATCAATCTTTGATACTATTTTGTATAGTGAAATATTATCTTGGTGTAGTGCACAAGACACGTTATCAATGAATATAAAAAAAATCATTCTCATAAAAATATCAGGGTGTTACATTACTTTTTGAGAATACATAATAAATTATAAAAACCAACTCTCAAATACCATATTAGTTTAGTGTCTTTGGAAACATGGAATTAAATATCCAATCATGGTGAAATATCTTAAAATTCACCCATACAGATCTTACCCTCTAGATTATATACATAAAAACATACTCTGTATATTGGTGAAAAGAAAACATAAAAAGGGTGAGCTTAGATGCTCAATAAGTGTAACAACATAGAATATCAAATTAATCATGAAAAAATTTTAAAATACATGAACATAAATTTTGAAAACCATACCACATATAAAATATATTAAAATAAAGCATTATGAAATAAGTGTTAGCAATTCATAAGGGAAAAATCATAAAAGAATCATTAACCATGAAAAAACTACTTTTTCCAAAAACATGGAATTGAGGAAAACCCATAATAATATAAAATAGTTTCCATTCAATCAAAGGATCATTTCCAAGATCATAATAACAGCCAATACCATTACTCAACTGAGTTCACTCATCATTCAATCCATGTATTACTAAACTAGATTTACTTGTTGTTTAAGCCATGTATTACCGAACCAGATTTATTGTCAATTCCAGTTAGGTCTATATAATGAGATATAAATCATTACCCATTTTATTTAAGGGAGATATAGTTCCCTCACATTTCATAATGAAATTTTTTTATGTTTTCTAGAAAAATATAAATCATACATCATAGCATAACCCAATGAATCAAATGGGTTTCTTAAACAACATTCCATCATAACATAATCCATGTATAAAATAGATTTCCTTAATATTAATTCATACATATGTAATAAATCCATATAAATAGTAGGGATAATATACTGGAAACATAAACCTATTAAATAATTTCATCCTAGATTGAAAATAATTTAGATGAAACACTTGAAATTATATATTGAGTAAAATATCCATTCTTCTTCGAAACATATTATTTTATCAAATTATACACAATTTTAAAGTGAAAATAATCTACTTTTAAATAAAATTTTAGAATTTTAATGTATGCATAATAAATTAAAGGTTTTGTGAAAATTAAATTATCAATTCTTTTTTATAAGTTAAAATAAAACACTCTTCTCACACTTTTGTGGAAAAGTCAAAAAGATCCAAATATCAAAAATGAAAAAATAATCCTTTTATAATATTTATTAAAAATCCTCAATTTGTTAAAATTGAATTTAAACTATTTTATAAGGATAAAAATAAAATATTGAAATACATATTTTAAAGTCCTTTACATGGATGATATATATACTCTAATAAATACTTACGTATAAAAAATCTCAAAAAATATTGAGATTGTCAAATAATCCTTTACCAATTTATAATCAGTAAAATTGTATTCTTAATAACATAAATATATTAAAATTAATATGTAAATATCACAACATTAATATTATAAATAATTAAAATATTCATGGTCAACAAAAACAACACTCCAACAAAATAGGTGGTGTATAAAGAATATGTCCCGCATAAATAAAAGTGAGACAATGTATAACCTTACCTTAGGTATGGGGTCCTTCATACGTGTCCAATCGTCCTATATAAGGGTTACAATAATGTTTTGACCTATTATATAATTTTTTTCATTTGTATAATATCATAAGTGATCATATTATTACCCATTTTTGTATAACATTATTACTTGGCCATCAGGTATTTAAGTACTTTATATTCTAAGACATGTTTTGTCAGATAAGTTCTTGTTACTATTATAATGCAATTATAACATCAATTCCATAATGTTATTCATATAATATATATCATAATTTATCATTATATGCATTTATATAATCATTATTTAATAAATATCATGTAAAATGAATCACATTCCATTGTATAGATGGTTGGTCCTACAAACACACACATGACAATACTATTCCCTTAATTATGAAAAGGTATGGAAGTGGATGTTATATATTTTGTTTAATAATCCATATCATGTTATAATAACAAAATAATATTATTATTTCCATGATTATACCCTTCATATTAAGATGGTGGTGAAAAACAGATAACACTATGGCATGAAGACGATAACCTGTACTTACACATGTGTGGTGATTTCATTTTTAATAGGTGGAATATGGTTATTAAATTATTATAATTGAATAACAGTATATAATTCATATTAATTTATTACATTATAATAGAATCAACTAACTAATAGGATGTAATAAAGGAAATATTTGTGAAGAATAAGTATTGGAGAATACCTCTTCTTCGCTGAGTTCCCTCTAGATATTCTCTTAGTGGCACTAGATTTAGTCTTTGGAGATGACCATAACCTCTATAATGTGTCTAAATAAGTTGAAAATCAAAATAGTTAGGTATATCTATTCTTTATGTCTTAAGGTGAATTGATGTAGTGAGGGTTGGTGATCCCTTTTATAATTAAAGTGAGGGAACATTTGGAATCACCATAAATATTAATTTATAATAAATTGAAACATCATCCAAAACCCCCCAAAATATAAAATTTTATAATCTTAGATGTTATAAGGCTATAATTCCTACATCTAATAACTTGTGGACTTGTTTTTATATCAATTTAAACATTGTGATATCAATTAACCCATGGTTATTATATTTTAATTTTAATTACGGTATCAAAAGTTTCAATAACAAAATAGTATAATTATTTATATATATGATGTTAATTAGACCATAAATTAGAAAAATATATAATTTTAGAATATATAATAATTATTTTTTATTTTAAAAAAATATATATTATATTTAGATAATTTAATAAATCATTATTTTGACAAAATATAAATACAGTCTATTTTGACACTATTCATTTCATTGATTTTTAAAAATATCAAGATAATAATTTATCCATGAAAAAAATATTTTATTATATTTCGAAGGGGTCAATTTAATGATCAAAATCCATTGTATATATTAATTATCGATATATACATATTAACATTAATTTGATACTTCCATTAATAAACCAATTACCAGATCAGTTTTATTTAATTATTTAATAAAACATTTTTGAATAAAATTTTAAATTTAAATTCTACAGAGTCTATAAATCATCTATATTTTAACATAAAACTTATAGTTGATTGTATCTTTTGTATAATCCTACATAAAACATGTTATATTTATAAAAACATGAATGTGACACTTTAACAACACATTAATTAAAATATTATATCTGGCATAATTATTTATATATAGATCCAAATAGTAAATAAATAGACTATTAAATGATTACGGTCAAGATATAATCTATAAATATGATTTTGATATCTTATTTGGACTCTTAATTGTTATTTTCAATTAAATTAATATTATTTTATTTATTTTTCATCAATTAAATAATTTTTTCGTCATCATTGTATAAGAATCTTATGTAATCATTTAATATATAAAAATTCAAAATCAATTAACATGAGGTGGATAATATCATTATATTTTTGGATAAATTTTTGTATCTATGTTTTTTAATGTATATCACTATATTAAAATTATAATACATAAAAGAAATAAGAGGGTAACAATTTTTCACTTTCCTGTTACATTCTGTTAGTTTAATAATATTTATATGATTCTCATGGAAAACTCCATTAAATTGGTCATTTATAATCCCCACAAGTTAATAGTGCATGTTTACTAATCAAATAAGAATTTGGAATTTGTTATGGTAATTTTGTTGTCCATATAATACAATTTTTTTACCTAAATTACTCAATTTACCTTTAATAACATTAAAGAAAAAGAGTTATAGTTTCTATTCATAATATCTGAAAAATAGAAGTAACATATTGTCATAATTTGTACAGACCTATTCAAAATAGGGAATACATTTTTCAAAATTTTAAATACAGATGTTGTAGTAATTAAATTAAAATTATACCCATTGAGGTAATGAGAAACATGTTTTAAAAATGGAAAAACCATCAAAATATTGTTGTGTGTTTATTTCAAATGTCAATGTGAAATTACATGCAATAACCAAAATTGTAATGAATGATAAAATACTAGTACACCTAAACATTAAAACCATTTTAATGGTTTTTCTATCAAAATAAATAAATTTGTTTAAAAAACATTTTGAATTAAATTGTTGTATTTTACACTGTTAATTAAAATTTGAAAATTATCAGAAAGATACAAGAAATATATCCAAACTAAATTTTATTTGTCCTTATTCCACTAAAAAATTTAATTTCTCAAATTAAATATCAAAATGTTTCAAATTACATTTAAAATGGGTGTGCCATCAAAAGGCTGCAAAAATATATTTTTTAAAAAATATATCTTTTTCTAGAAATTTGATATTGTTCATATATCATGACTAGGAATCATATAAGATGACTGTTAAAATTTATTTTTAATTTATTAAATATATATTTCATTAACAAAATCCATCAACATGGATTTCATTATTTTATAAACACTATTAAACTATGTCTTATGTGGAATGAGTTGTATCCAAATAACTAGATATTCTATGTAACACAAGCCAAGAATATTTTTAAATACACTATAGCTAATATATAGTTGCATATAGCACAATATTACCTAGGTATAACATACAACACAAGACATCAAATATTTTAATTATATATATCTCACAAAAATGATAGGTTGTTACACTCTACAACCCTTAAAATGATTTTCAACATCAAAATTTGTGGGGGTTATAAAAGGATAGAATCTAACATAGTAATAAAAACTAAAATATCTTTCTAAAATGTTATATATGTAAAATTAAGGTTATTATTTAATTATATGTGAGAATAATATAAGCATAATATTCAATAGTTATGAAATATTCAAATCACACCATCTTGAATTATAAAAAAATCATTAGTTAAGTCAATGTATTTTATACAAACTATAAAGACTAAAGCATAACATACATTGATTTTACTTTAATTTCTCTTAATACATAATACATTAATAAAATAGATCCCTAAATACCATTTGATTTTAGTGACATGGAAACTTGGATCATAAACTTCTTGTCTAGTGAATGATCTTCAACGTTTCACACAAAGATCTTCACCTTTTTTACTCCTACATAAAACCTTTCTATATAACCCGGGGAAATGAAATCATAAAAAAGGGGATATTATGTTATTAGTATGTAAAGGACCATAAATTTCAAAAGAATTTTTTTTAATTTTCTCTGGGATTCTACGAGTACGCAGTTTTTGACAGCACCTGATTCCGAGGCCCGCTGTGCCCGGAATCAATTTCTAAAGTTTAGCTCTAGTTTGTTAAGTGAACGAACGAGCGGGTTTTTCTAACTTTTGAACCGGTGCTTGGAATCAAAATCTGAGGGAACCGTTCAATCCGCAATGCCGGTAATTGCTTAAGAAGACCCTTTCTGGAGTTGTGTTTGCTCAGGTGGTGTTGTTAAATAATTAGGTTAACTAAGAGTGAAATAAAATTTGCGCCACAATTTTATCTCTAATCTAAACAGTTATAAACTATGAATGTGAGTTGAGTGGGACCCAATGCACCCTAAAAACTAGGTAGGATATTTGTCAGGTGGGGCCATCACAAGCCCCCACCTCCTTAAATTTCCTAACACCCCATTAAACACCCCTCTTTATATTGGCAAACCCCCATAAAATTGTAACTCACCCCTCCCCCACTTTAAATGATTGTCAACCCTCACATTAATTAGATTGATTAAAGCTATTCAATTTATTTAATTAAGGGTTTGAATTTTTAATTCTTGAAATCATGACATTAGTTAATAAAATAAGGATCTACCTTATTTTTTTTGGGGTGGTTTCGTTGAGTGGAGTTTTTGAGAGAGGAAGCGTTCTTTTCTCTGAAGAAGTTCTTCAACCTCCTGGAAGAATGCAATGAACACCGACACGCCTTCCCTCGTTCTTCTTCCCGCGTCAAAGTAAGGTAGACACCACTCTTTCTCGGACGATATTCGTCAACGTGTATGGAGCCACACCCCGCGATGTCGTTTTCCACAATGCTCATAAATTTTCAACTCGTTTTCGAGGTAGGGGTTTAATCTTCGTTCAAGTTTTATTTAACGAACATCGTTGATAATTGTTGGCTGCATGCTATCATTATAAGGGGAGGAGGTCAGACCGCACAAACACGGTCGATCCACTTCCCCCCTTCTATTGTTGATTCACCCTCGTGGCTTGGAACAAAAGAGACGCGGTGCCCTTGCGCCGCACAAGAACGACAGAACCGTGACCGGAACGGGCCGCATCGAAGTAGTGAAGCGCCATCACACCGCACCGATGTGGACGGAGGAGGCCGCGGCCAGGAGCGGGCCGCGGTAGAGAAGCGTGGCACCGTCGTGCTACACTCGAGTGCCAAGGAGGGCCACGACCAGGGTGGGCCGCGGCGGAGGGTAGCAGAACCGTCGCGCCGCGCCGGTCGGACAAGGTCATGGACTAAGGCCATGGGGGTGCACGGAGGGGCGGCCGGAACCACCGGCCGCTGACGCATGGAAGGCGGGACCCGAGGGGGGGGGGTCCCGTGGCGGCACACCGGCCGGCCAACACGGCCGACCATTTAGTAAAATCTGGGGTCATAACCCCCAGACATGTCACCTAGGGCAGACCACACAGGGGTCCGCCGTTTTCCAATCAAGGGGGTTGCGCCCCCTTTACTGTCGGCTCAGCCCGCAGGCAACCACACCGCACGGACCAGCCAGGCCGAGCCGGACCGCCCACGCCGGGCCGGTCCAGGCCGCCCGTGCCGGGCAGGGCAGCCCACGATGGGCCGGACCCCCATGTCGGGCCAGGCCAGGCCGCGCCCCAGTGAGAAAGTCATGGACCTGGGTCGGGTCAACCTGGTTCGGGCCGACCATGGGGGTCTTGGCCGGGGTCGGTCCGGGCCCAAACCCCCCTAAAAACGGGAAGATTCATTCAAATGCACGTAACATGGGCTACGGATCTCCGAACGATGCACAATCAGTTGAGACACGATCATTGGATCGAGGAGGTCATTTCAGTATATTACACTCATGGTTTTGGAGAATATTGTGTATGGCCGGGTTGGTTCGAACATGAAACCTACCGGGGCCTTGGAGCGGAAACGATTATAACATGAGCTCCGGACGTCAGATTGATGTTTCGTAGAATTTGTTGTTTCTTATTAGTGAGAGAGTATTTTTGGATTACTCAGCTCGAGGATTGGATGCAGTTAGAGTACGATAAGGTTGGTTTGACATAAAAACCAATCGTGCCCCTGTGACGAAAAGGCCAATAACTCTCAGACTGTGCGTCTGATTGACGCACTGTCTGTCACGTTGTGTTCCTATTGACGTTACAGAACTTTGAGATACATAAACTATGATCTAAATGATAGTTTATGTATCAATCTATCGTCTTGTGGAGCGGACCCTCCCGGAAGGAGCGTGCTGTGTGCGGGAACCCTAGAGCTGGCTGAGAATTGACGACTGCTAATCGATCGACTCAGAGTGTTTTAGATAGCCCAGTGGGGAGCTCTTGGTCGTAGCAGCAGACCCATATCGGAGTAGCGCTTGGTTGTAGCGGCAGACCCATGGTACTCAAAAGAAGTAGTACCTCTGTAGGCTATGAGGGGGAGCACTTGGTTGTAGCGGAAGTCCAATAGTGTGAAGCGATTGGTTGTAGCAGTATGCCCACAGTACTCGATAGGTGGAGTACAATAGTAGTCCATGGTTAGTGTGAAGCGCTTGGTTGTAACGGCAATCCCACTGTACACGATAGAGGAAGAGTTCCCTAGAAACTTTGGATTCAACATCATGTATAAATCGTGGTTTGAGCTAAGTCTTCACTTTCAATCATTATCTTTGATGTGATTGAATTGATATCCTGTGTGGATCGGATTATGCTTTCGTGTGTGGATTGGGTTGTACTTTCCTGGGTGGATTATGAATTACGATCATGAGTCGATTGGATTGTACTTGAGCTCATGAGTTGGAGTTGAACTAGATTTGATGACTTAGGTATATGTATGGGAATATACCTAAGTAGTGTTGGATGATACTTCATGATTGTATCTTTTCTTTCTGGTTTATCCTTTGTGGATTCAGAGAGACCTTCGGGGGTATCGGGGTTCCTATTGAGTATTGTATACTCACCCCTGCACGGGATTCTCCCACACTACGATGTGTTGGTTGTAGATGATGGACATCACTGATCGAGGTTGAGGCTTGTAGAGATGGACGGTACCCAGAGGAGGATCTCATGATGAGTCGGTGCCCGGAGGTGGATATCACATCGAGTCAGTTCCCGGAGGTGGATTTAACGATGAGTCGGTACCCAGAGGAGACAGACGGTCGTGGAGTGCTGAGGAAGAGATTTGTACCTACCCTTCAGGTAGGAAACTGGAGGACGATCGAGGAGCGGCTTGTCACCTTTCAGCAGTTGTCCTTTGAGTTGTACTTTATTTTCAGTTGTAGCTGTACCATTCTTTTGGGCATATATTTCTGTCCCTTTGTACTTCAGCATGTTTTTTTACAGTTTACATAGTGTTTACTTCAGTTTTCATACTCTGTGGCATTTTTTTCTTTTATAAAGGAAATGCCTTCACTTTTATCGGGATTTAGACATTTGGTGCTAGTCGCTAGACCTTGGCCTATGGGAGGCGGGCTTGGGGTAGTCACGACATGGGCCCCGAGGACGGGTCGTGAAAAATTGGTATCAGAGGAGTTCAGTTCTACCGCAAAACTCAGGACATCAGATCTTTCTTCTATGTGAAGAAACAGTGTTAAGGGTATTGAGTGTGGTTATCATTCCAGGGATTCCAGTGTTTGTGCGGCGACCGACCTATCCATACACCAGGACCCTGACTTCTGATTTCCGACTCAATACACGAAAACATTGATTGTTTATGTTTTTCAAAGTTTTCTTTGTGATTTCTTGTGTCAACTCACCAGGTATATTGTTTTTACTATGGCGCACCTGTCTCTTTTCAGGTTGGCCCCACGATGGTGGCCAGCTAGGGTTCAGAGCTTTGTGCGAGACGACAACCCACCGAGTGATAAGGCCTCGGTGTAGGGCCCCATTACAGTGGAGGCACTGGTGGTACCTCTACTCGCCGAGCCACCGATGCCACCAGCCTGAGCCGCTAAGAGCACATGTCACCTTAGTGCAAAACACGAGTTTCAGCGTCAATGACCGCCCAGGTTCTGAAGGGAGACGGACCCTCAGGTAGCCGAGGATTGGCTAGAGGCTATTGTTTGAGTTTTTAGATTGGTAGGGACTCCAGCAGAGTTCATGGTGATCCTTGCTGCCAGCCTCCTTCGGGCAGCAGTAGGTAGATGGTGGAGCCTAATGCTCCAGGTGCATGATGAGGCATCCCTTCTATGGGCAGACTTCGAGAGCCTGTTCCGGGCATAGTTTGTACCATCCAACCTTCGAGCGGTGCACATACAAGAGCTACGTCATCTTCAGAAGGATAGCATGATGGTGGAACAATATTCAGTGAGGTTTACCAATATCTCACATTACTCCACAGATATGGTACGGGACCCGTTCTTCAGGGATCAAACTGTCGAACTGGGGCTCAGGAGAGAGATTAGAGATTCATCTGTTTCTCACAGAATTCTGACACAAACATGGGTTTGGGAGAGAGCCCTCTTATTGGAGAGTTTCCTTGTTGAGCAGTCTCCTGCAGTAGGGCACACCACTAGCCGTCATGCGGCAGAGTCTTTTGCAGTGGGCCGTAGACAGGTGACACAGAGGTCCAAGAGGACCAGATCTACAGGTGGTCAACCGCATGACATAGGATCGTGTGTGCGAGGCACCAGGGTTGGAGAATGACTTACTAGGAGCGGACAATGTTACTACTTCGGTGGGGTTGGTCACATGGAACGTGACTGTCCGACCCGCCATACACATGACCATCAAATAAATGAAGGACCTCCCAGGCAGAGTCATAGGTTCGATCGGTGTGGGTCGCAAGGAGCAGGAGACTGAGGCGGGGGAGATGGATGTGTATTTGGAGGAGGACGACACTTCGAGGTGTTGCCACCACCACCACCAGGAGGTCCACCCCGACAGCAGTGAACAAGTGTACATGGGAGAGCTCAACTTTAGGCAGCTGAAGCATATGACTATGGAGCTACGGAAGCTGGAGGACAAGAGCGGGACTAGTTCCAGTCATGAGTCCATTGATCTTGGTGCTTCTAGTTTCCTTGTTGTCATTTTTGTGTGTCTTTGTACTTGAGCTACAATAATAAAAGAAACTTTTCCTTGTGACATTTACTTCCTTCCTTTTTGTGTACTAAGAGGTTCCAGTTTAATCTATTTACTAGACCCTCACTTTTGAGATACCTACTAGAGGAGACCCAGTGACCACACACTGATGCCGACAAATTGACTCAACCCTTGGAGGCGAGAGTAATAATTGGATCTCTTGGTAGTAGCATCGAGGCCTTACGACGTCATCCTTTTGTTTGGATTAGTATCATCCATGTCGGTATTGACTGTATTAGGGAAAGAATGTGGTTCATCCAGGGGATGAGACTGGATTTCTCTTATCGGAAAAGATGAAATCTTAGCTACTCTTATAGGACCAGAGAAGGTCCGGTCATCCAAGAGTGGATGAGGACAGCTTAGAGACAACAAAAGTCTTATGCTGATAGGAGGTGGAGTCCAATAGAGTTTGAGGATGGCGACCACATTTTCCCATGTGTCTCACCTCGATGTGGATTACAAAGTTTTGGCCTGGGTGGAAAGTTATCTCCATGCTTCATCAGACCTTTCTAGGTCCTCAACAGGGTAGGAGAGGTGGTTTACCGCTTGACCCATCCACCTCAGTTGCACTAGGTGCACGACGTTTTCCATGTATCTTAGCTGAGGAGATACATGCATGACCCGACACATATCATCGACCATGGGGATCTGAACATCGATGATGGGGCGACTTTTGCAGAGGTCCTGGTGGAGATCGAGGATCGATAGGAGCGGGTCCTACATGGATGGGCGATTCCTCTAGTGTGCATCAGATGGCAGCACGAGAACCTCCAAGAGAGCACATGGGAGCAGGAGGCACAAATTCATGCACAATAACCCTTATGTTTCTCTATTTTTTTATGTATCTTTATGGGGACATAAATCCCTAAGGTTGGAGTAATGTAAAGACACATAAATTTCAAGGGAATTTATTTTTTAATTTTCTTTGGGATTCTACGAGTACACAGTTTCTGACGGCACCTAATTCGGAGGTCCGATGTTCCTGAAATTAATTTATGAAGTTTAGCTCGGGTACGTTCAGTGAACGAACGAACGAGTTTTTCTAGCTTTTTAACCGGTTCGTGGATTCAAAATCCGAGGGCACCGTTGAAACCGCAATGCCGGTAATTGCTTAAGAAGACCCTTTCTGGAGTTGCATTTGCTCAGGTGGTGTTTTTAAATAATTGGGTTCACTAAGAGTGAAATAAAATTTGTGCCACAATTTTATCTCTAATCTAAATAGTTATAACCTATGCATGGGAGTTGAGTGGGACCCACTACATCCTAACAACTTGGTAGGATATTTCTGAGTTGGGTCCCACACGAGCCCCCACCTCCTTAAATTTTCTAACACACCATTAAACACCCCTCTTTATGTTGGAAACCCCCCAATAAATTTGTAACACACCCCTCCCCCACTTTAAATATTGTCAACCATCACATTAATTAGATTGATTAAAGATATTCAATTTATTTAATTAAGGGTTTGAATTTCGAATTCTTGAAATCATGACATGAGTTAATAAAATAAGGATCTACCTTAATTTATTTGCGGTGTTTTCGTTGTGTGGAGTTTTTGAGAGAGGAGGCATTATTTTCTCTGAAGAAGTTCTTTATCCTCCTTAAAGAATGCGAAGAACACCTAAAATCCTTCCCTCGTTCTTCTTCCCGCATCAAAGGAAGGGAGACACTGCTCTTTCTCAGACGATCTCTGTCAACGTGTACGGAGCCACACCCCAAGACGTCATTTTCCGCAACGCTCATGAATCGTTAACTCGTTATCGAGGTAGGGGTTTAATCTTCGTTCAAGTATTATTTAACGAACATTGCTGATAATTGTTGGACGATTGCTATCATTATAACGGGAGGATGTCAGAATGCACAAACATGGTCGATCCTCTTCCCCCCCCTTTTTGTTGTTGATTCACCCTCGTGGCTAGGAATGATAGAGACGCTGTGCTCTTGCGCCGCACGAGAACGACAGAACCGCGACCGGAAATGGTCGTGACAAAGAAGTGTGGCGTCATCGCTCCGCAACGGTGAGGCCGGAGGAGGCCGCGGCCAGGAACGGGCGGCGGCGCAGAAGCGGGGTGTCGTCGCGCTGTGCCTGAGCGCCAAGGAGGTCCGCTACCGGGGCGGGCCACGACGGAGGGGCGCAGTGCCTTCGTGCTGCGGTGGTCGGACAAGGCCGCAGACTAGGGTCGTGGTGGTGTAGGGAGGGGCGGCTGGAACCGCCAGCCGCCGGTACATGGAAGGTGGGACCCGAGGGGGTCCCATGGCAGCACATTGGCCGACCGACATGGCCGGTCGTTCGGTAAAATCTGGGGGTCGTAACCCCCAGCCTGGTCACCTAGGGGGGACCCCACATAGGTCCACCATTTTCCAATTAAGGGGGTTACACCCCCTTTCCCATCCGCACAGCCCGCGGGCGACCGCACCGCACGGTCCAGCCGCGCCGGGACGGACCTCCCGCGCCGGGCTGGGCCGCCCACGCCGGGTCGGGCCGCACTGAACGGGCTAGGCCACTCCCTAGTTGGTCGGACCTAGACCAGGGTCTAGTCGACCTGGTTCGGGCCGACCCTGGGGGTCTTGGGCCGGGTCGGTCCGGGCCCAAACCCCCCTAAAAATGGGCAGATTCGTTCAAACACCTGTAACATGGGCTACGGACCTCCGAACGATGCACTGTCAGTTGTGACGCGATCCTTGGATCGATATGGTCGTTTTGGTATATTAAACGTAATGTTTAGGAGAACTTTGGGTATAGCCAGGTATGATCGAACACGAAACCAACCGGGCCCTCAGAGCGGAAACACTTATAACTTGAGCTCCAGACGTCTGATTGACGTGCCGTCGACATTGTTGGTTTCCTCTTAGTGAGACCGTCCTTTTGGCTTACTCAACTCGAGGTTTAGATGAATATGGAGTACAGTATGATTGGTTTGACTTAAAAACCAACCGGGCCCCTCTGACGAAAAAGCCAATAACTCTCAGACCGGGCGTCCAATTGACGTGCCATCTGTCACGTTGTGTTCCTATTGATGTGACGAAAATATGTGATATATCAAATCTGGTGTATGTGACAGTTTATGTATCGACCTCTCGGACGTGGATCAGACCCTCCTGGAATGAGTGTGCTGTGTGCAGGAACCCTAGAGCAGGCTGAGACTGGACGACTGCTGATTGATCGACTCAGAGTGTTTTGGATAGCCCTGTGCGGAGCACTTGGCTGTAGCGGTAAACCCATGGTGGATGAGCTCTTGGTTATAGTGGCAGACCCGCGGTACTCAATAGAAGGTGTACCTCTGTAGGCTTTGAGGGGGAGTTCATGGTTGTAGCAACAGACCTATGGTGGGAAGCGCTTGGTGGTAGCAGTAAGCCCACCATACTCGATAGGTGGAGTCTTGCAGTAGTCCACGGTTAGTGGGAAGTGCTTGATTGTAGCGGCAGGCCCACTGTACTCGATATATGAGGAGTTCCCCGGTAGCTATGTTTTCGACATCATCAATAAATCATGGTTTGAGATGAGTCTTCACTTTCAATCATTGTCTTCAGTGTGATTGACTTGATATCCTATGTGGATCAGATTATGCTTTCCTGTGTGGATTGGGTCGTACATTCTTGTGTGGATTATGTTTTTCCTTCTTCAGTGGCTTGGATTGCACTTGAGCTAGTGAGATGGAGTTGAACTGGATTTGATGACTTAGGTATATGTATGGGAATATACCTAAGTTGTGTTGGATGATACATCTTGATTGTATCTTGTATTTGTGGTTTATCCTTTGTGGATTCAGGGAGACCTTCGGGGGTCCTGGGGTCCCTACTGAGTATTGTATACTCACCCCTGCACGGGCTTCGCCAGTACTACATTGTGTTGGTTGCAGACGACGGACATCACTAATCGAGGTTGAGGCTTGTAGAGCTAGACGATACCCAAAGGAGGATCTCACGACAAGTTGGTGCCCAGAGGTGGATATCACATCGATTCGGTGCCCGAAGGTGGATTTCACGACGAGTCAGTACCCGGTGGAGACAGACGAACGTGGAGTGCTGAGGAGGAGATCTATACCTACCCTTCAGGTAGGAAACCGCATGACGATCCAGGAGTAGCTTTTCACTTTGATCTGTTGTCCTTTGAGTTGTACATTACATTCAGTTGTAGTTGTACCTTTCTTTTGGGCTTGTATTTCTAGCCCCTTGTACTTTAGCAATTTTTTATAGTTTAGATAGTGTTTTCTTCAATTTGCATACTCTGTGGTGTTTGTCTTCTTTTATAAAGGCAATGCCTTCCCTTTTATCGGGATTTATGTCTTTTGTGCTACTCGCCTGCCCTGGCCTATGGGAGGCGGGCTTGGGGTAGTCACGACATGGGCCCCGAGGACGGGTCGTGACATAGTAAGTATAAAAAAGGGAAATATGTAAATATAAACATGGGAATAATATTTATGAGAACATTATCATAACATTAGAAGATCATGTCCTGCATAGCAAAGGTAAACATGAATCATAAGGAAATTAAATAACATAATCTATAAGATCATAAAATTGATATAAGACATTAAATTATGGCATACACATTATCTTGTAACATTTTGAAAATGTATAAATAAAATTATTTTCACTAACTATAGATATGAAATCAGGCCCTTGAATATTCTTATAGACCTGGAAATGATGTCATCTCATAAAGTTTTAGACATGAAAACCATGACTACACATATTATTGTAAACATGTAATCTGGTTCAAATATAACAAAGATTTTGTATGAGTTATATATCATTGCATAATTCATTAGTCGAAGATATAGGTTCCACCCATCTCATATGTAAATCATACATATGTGTTCCACAAAAACGGAAATCATTCATCATATCAGAATCCATGAAATAAAATGGGTTTATTAAACATCATTCAATCATTTAATAACCCATAGAACATGAATATGTTATATATATATTTTTCAATAATGTTTTTTATAAAAAATATCTAATGTTTGGATAATGTTCTTGATATATATCATTACGAAAGAGTATCATGTTAGATGGAAAATGGTTTCTAAAAACACTTGAAATTGAATCTGGAGGAAAATATATTTTCTTATTAATAAAACTTTCATTTCATAAATCACCAAAAATTTAAAAGAAAATAATTTATTTTAATATAGCCATTTAAACTTATAAGGTACTATTCAAGGAAGTGCGATGTTATGAAAGAAGAAAAATATGTTCATAACATATAAGTTAAAAAACATTTTCCTCATACTATTGTTGGAAAAGTCAAAAACTACTTTTTTGTCAACGAAAGAAATTTTAATTTCAATTCATGTGGTAAAAAAGTTATAAAAAAGTAAAAATTACATTAAACATTAATAAGAGAATATTAATACATTTTATGAATTTTTTTTAGAAATCATAGACATGGATGATAAATAAACCCCAGATAATACTTATGTGTAAACATACATGGATAAAAATGAGATTGAGAAATTACAATGTACCATAGGTATGAGATCCCTTGTATATGTCCATAAATATTTTATATGGTTTTAAATTATGTCACTGACTTTTTCTGAAAATCATATTCTTTTTTATGATATCATTAGTTATCCAATTGTTACCCATTTATTAATAACATTATAACACATCCCTCGAGTAATAAATGCTTTATTTTGTAGACATGTATTCTCAGATATGTTCTTGTAACTAATATTAGGATATATTGATATCATTTAATAAATGGTACTAATATAACATATACCATATTAATTTATTATAATAATTTATATAATCATTCTTTAATGACGATCATGTTAAATGAATCACATCGCATCGTGGAGACAATAGGTCGTACGTATGCACATGTACTGATATCATTCTATTAATTATGGAATGGTATATAATTTGATGGTATATATATTGATAAAAAATAAAAACATTTTTATTATTGTCATATATAGTTATTCTTTCTATCATTATACACATCAATGAATGGTTGTGGTGGAAAAATATATTACTCCACAGTGTGGAGACAATAATCCATACATATACATGAGTGTTGATTTCATTATTCACATAGTGTAAAGAAAGTTGAATATGTTTATTCCATAATTATAATATCATATAATTATATAAGTGATATTGGAGTTACTACATTATCAAGGAAACAACATATGAAGTTGATGTAGGAGAAGAAAAAGATTCAAAGAATCGGTGGAAGAAATTACCTCTTCTTAAACGTGCTCCCACTATATCAACTCAAAATTAACTATAGTTGGTCATTTCAGAAGAAATGAACATATAAAATATGACATAAGATGTTGAGAATAGAAATGGGTAGGGTATTACAAAACATGAAGGTGCAAATTTATGTGAAAAAGTGAGAGAGTATGTGCCCTTTTATAATTGTGGTGAGGTGCACTTTTGGAAGCTCAAAAATTTTTAATTTATAAAAAAACCCATATAGAAACATATTAAATACAATATTTATAATATTACCTGAATTAAAATTTTAATATAATCAAAAATTCTTTTCATACATGTTTTTATTTCCTTTTAAACCTTCACATTTCATTTTACCCTTAATTATTCTCATTTAATGTTAACTATGGTAAAAAATTACTCAATATTAATGTACATTAATTTTATGTATTTTATGTCAAGTCGATAATATATGAATAATATAAAACATTTTAGGGTGAAATTTTTGTATTTTATATTTAAAAAAAATATGATTTTTAAATAATAAAATAAAACATTATTTTAACAAATTATCAATAGTTTTATTTTGAAACTCATCATTTAATGGATTTTAAAAAATATCAATATAAGAATTTAGTCTCAAAAAAATATTTGATTATATATAAATGGGGTGTAGGTCATATATAAGTTATATATATTTATTAATTATCCCAAATTATATTTGTTTTATAATTTTTACAATTATTAACTTGATATTTTCACTAAAATGATAAATACTACATCAGTTTTTTGTAATTATTTAATATTCTTTTTTTGAGTAAAAATAAAAAATAAAAAACAATTATAATGATAATTACACTATATTTCATAAAAACACTTATAGACTAACGTATCTCATTGGAAATCATATATTATACAATCTTATATGTATTAAAAGATAAATGTGAACAAATTTAATGTCACATAAATAAAATATTGTAACTGTCATAATATTCTATATATAGAATAAAATGGTAAATAACTCAACCTTTGGATAATTATGGTCGATATATATAAGACCAATAATATATGATCTTGTGTTTTAGTATTTTAATTGTTATTATCTTTTTAATAAATGTCATTTTATTCATTTTACATCAAATGAACAATTTCCACATCATAAAAGTATAAGAATTTAAGATAAATACATTTTTATAAAATTATAAAATAAATTATTAGGATAAATAAAAAAACCTTTCTTTCAGATGAGTATTTATAGAAAAATTTATCTTCTTTATAAATTTATTTTGAAAATCATAAATTTATTAAAATTGGAGTAGAACATATTTAACTTTTCATTAAATGAAATATATAAAATCTGATAATATCATACAAGAAGAATACAAAGGGTGTAATTAAAACACCATGATGGTTAAGGACTAAAATTACTCATAAAATAAAATTAGGACAACTGTTAGAGTAATTTTAAAATATTATATTTACCCTTTATTACCTGATTTACATTTTATATTTTATTTATAAAAATTCATTAAGTTACTATTTATAATGCCCCAAAAATATAAGTATTTGATTTACATAGTTTTCACCTACTGATTCCAAACATGAAAACCATTTTTCATAATTTAAAACATATAATTTGGAGTAATTAATTTAAAATTTATCCTATTGTCAGAATGAAAATCATGACTCTAAAAGTTAAATCAATGCAAAAATTGAAAAGTTATTACATAAAAAGTAAGAAAAAAATTAAAGCTAATGACTAAAATTATATTAACTAATAAAAATATATTAAATTTATACTTTAAAAACATTGATTAATATAATTTATCCTTAAATTTATTTTCATGAAACAAGTTGTTTTCAATTTAAATCTAGTATAATATTACTATGTATTAAAACATAAAAATTATCAGAAAAATATAAATAATACTATTTAAATCTTTATACCCCAATGCCAATTAATAAGGTTATTCTGTTTATTATAATATATAAATGTTTCCAAAACTAAATTAAAAATGGGTTCACCATCAAAAAGAGGAAAACTAAATATTTTAAAAAATACTTCTTTTAAATAATGAATACAATTTTTTCTTATATAATTTCTAGAAACCATATATGTTGAATTTTAATAATTATATAGATTATATTATATATATATTAAATTAATAAAATCCAAGATGTGTGAGTTTATTATTTTATAAACTCACTTATTTTAATTTAATTTTTTTAGAAGAAAGATAATATTGTTCATAGCTTCAAAAATAATGACTTGGTTATAGGGTAAAATAATAATATATAGTTTTTGAAAAAACCTAGTCCTGCGTGAAATGAATTCCATCAATGGAACATGAAATAGTGTGCAACAGATTTCTTTCTGACGCTTTCTCCGGCGCGCGTGCGTCAGTGTGTGGGGGATGTTGGCGCGAATTTTTTTGTGTGGCCCCTTATTCTAGCATTCCAAAGGCAGGAGACATCGATTCCTTATTTAGGGATGTCTGCTCCTTGATCGAAATAGGGTGATGGGATTTCAGTTCCTCCTTCCATGGATTACTCCTCAGAACTCGTTACCTTTTCTGGGTCTCCCTCATAGAATTAATATGTTGTTCGTGAAACTCTTCCCAGTTCCATGTTTCCATGGATGCCAGTTAATTACACTACTTCTGTCAGAACCTTCCAAAGGGTCTAGTCAGGGCAGAAACCTTCAGTTGGGGGAGTATTCACATTGAGGAATCATTAACATGTATGAAGCTGGGTAATTGGCGTGTCTGTCTTTTGTCCCTTATTATAGGGCTTCTCGAGGACGCAGAAGCCTGAGGCATCCCACATCGAGCACGGGGAATCATATTCCATTGTCATGTATCTTTGGTTTTCCTCAGCTTCCCATGTTCAACACAGGGTATGCCACATGTTTAACGTCCAACAGAGACAGATCAGGCTGATCAGAACACTAGCTAGAGTGGATCAGATTGAGGAACCCCTCTTGAGGGAATACCGATATCAGAGCCAGCCCGTGGGTGGCTTCCCGATTGCTGTGGAGGGAAATGGGGTGGCATTATCTCACTGGGATGTGGCGGCATGGGTAAGAGTTAGGATGGATGATGGAGAATTTCATGGAGTGGAGGGGGAATGAAATGGAGCCGTCATGGTGATGATGGTGGTGATGGCATTGAGTCTCAAAGAGACTTCCTACGTATCCCTGTGGTAGGGAATCAAATTCTGTGTAGTTCAGAATGGATGTGTGGGGATTACACTCTAGGCCACCCAAGGATATGGAAGAACTGACGTGAATGTGGTCAGAATGACTATGTGTTGGGAATGAACCTCATGAGGCTTCCTATGTACCATGCCTTAACATGGATCAACGTCCATGTAGTTCAGGTTGGATGTCGGAGAACCGACGTGAAAAAGGACCTCGGTCCAATGGGTGGTGTGCTTGAACCTCGTGAGGTTTCCTACGTACTATTCCCTGGCATGGATCAATGTCCATGTAGTTCGGGGAAAAGGGGATGTAGAGATGACACGAAGGGGTGTCAGAATGACTGGATGGCAGGGTCACAACGGCTTACCGCGGGATTGGGATGCCATTTAACGCCATGCGGGATGGGGGCGTGTCAGAGATCTAACGTGAAGAAGGAACTTGGACCAGGTGGATGGTGGAATCGCACCTCAGGAATGCTTCCTATGTACCATGCCATGACATCGATCAAAGGCAACGTAGTTTAGGTTAGTCACAATGGCTTACTGCTGGACTAAAATGTTGTTTAACGTCATGCGAGACAAGGGTGGAACCCGACGTGAAGAAATGACCCGACAGTGGGCTTGAACATCGTGAGGCTTCCTACGTACCATGGCATAACATTGATCAAAGACAACATAGATCAGGTAGAATGTGGGTGTTTGTGAACTGACATGAAGATGGACCATGGTACGATGGATGACATGGCTTGATCCTCAAGGAGGCTTCCTACGTACTATGCCTTGACATGGATCAAAATCAGCATAGTTCGAGTAGAGTTTCGTCGGCGAACCGACATGAAGGTGAACCCAGGGGTCCACTAGTGGTGGGCTTGAACCACATAGAGGCTTCCTACGTACCATGACATGACATGGATCAATGACCTCGTAGTTTAGGTATATAGTTTAATGTCATTTTGGATGGGGGCATAGGGTTTTACATCATCCTGGATGAGGGTATTGTCATGATCGATGCTTACTCTAAGCCCATGTGAGTTGTGCTCGGTGTGAGAAACAAGAGGCAGAAGAGACCTGACGATCATGTCGCGAAGGTTGCAGGTGTGAGAAGGAAAAAGTGGCTTACAAGTTACGCAGCCCATGGTGTTGGGACTTACTCAATGATGGAGGCCCGATGTGTGAAAAATCGCTGAGGGAAAAAGATTTGGGACCGTAGGAAGGAAGTTCCTCGTTCCCTATCATGCCCTCCACTGGCCTTGGCTGTGATGAAGTACGGAGGGTCATGGGTGCTACATTACGCAAGATGGACTAGGGGCCTTACACCAAGGATGTTGCCCTTCCCCAGGGTCAAACGCCACTCCTGGAAGGAGGATATCATCCCCTGTGGGGACTAGGGGGTGTAAAGAATGTCCGAGCCAGGGGGACCCTGGGTGCGAGGCACGAGGTTGGGTCACAGTTTAATGTCATGTTCTGAGGACGAGGTGCTTGGCAGTTTAACGTCCTGCAGCTCAGACGAGGTGGGTATACTCCACACACCTATGACTTACATGACTGGTTCCCTTTCCCCCTTGAGGAAGGGAAGGCATCGACAAGGATGTGAAGAAGGGGGGTCGTAGGGAAAACCAGAGAGGGGTCCATATTAGCATGGCTATGCGAAGAAGAAATATCCATTAGCGTGCATATGCAAAGAAGCATTAGGCGGAGCAACACTATGGGTGGTATCTTCCATGGGACCTTGAAATCCCATCGTGCAAACTTGGAGGGTTTCATGGGATGTGGAATTTCTAAGAAGAGGGGTCAACATGCAGGGGCCTCGCGGTGCTCAATTGCATTGCGTTGTGGAGGGAACATGCGATGGGGGTGCTTCATGATGTGGGGATCTTTGGCCTTATCATGGGGCAGAGGTGAGAGTGGGAGGTGCTTCACGAAGTGAAGGGGTGTTCCCGAAGCACTTCCCCACGAAGCGTAGGTGCCTCACGAAGCAAGGTGCTGTGAAGTAGTGTCCTTCGTGAATTATAGTGACCCTACCTTGGCATGTGGATCACTTGTACAGGGTGGGTGTTTCATGAAGTATAAACACTCCATGACTTCCCAGTTCCCCTTGGGGATCCCCTTCCTTCTCTAATGACCTTATGCATCGCGAAGGACATCCCTCTCGTAAGAGGGGCTCAAAACGAGACAAGGAAAAGGACTCTCACGAAGCAAAAATACCTCACAAAGCACATGATTACCGGAGTGAAGAGTGCTTCTCAATTTGGGATCTGATAAGCTGAAAGTTTGGAATGTTCATCCGGAGATCTCAGGAGGAGCTCGGTATTTATAGGTAAGAGGCGTCGCGAAGCAGAACTCACGTGGCGTGAAGGGTGCCTCAGTTGCTTCGCAGAGGGTCGCGAACATCAACCAGTTTCGCATATAGGTACCTCATCCTCTATTTCTCCGCGGGTTCACGAACATCAAGGGAGTTCGTGGAGAGTTACCACCTCTTGTACTTCGCGGCGGCTTCGGGAATGTTAGGGTGTTCACAGAGAGTTACTGCCTCCTCTGCTTTGCGGCGGCTTCACGAACGTCAGAGCATTTGCTGTGAGTTACTTCCTACATTGCTTCGCGGCGGCTTCGTGAGCGTCATAGAATTTGCAGAGAGTTACCAACTCCTTTCCTAATTGGTGGCCACGTTTCAATGGGGGATCCGAATCGGGGCATCGCGAGGCAGGGCGTGGGGCCTCTTTTTTCCTTCTCTCCTTTCTTCAAATATTTTGGCGCCAACAAATTCCCTTCCTCCGACATGGAGCCGCAGAGGGATCAAGGGTCTATGTCTGAGGGAAATCGCCAAAATCAATTGAAGTTTACGGTGCGGATTCATGAAGCGGGCACGCAGGGCATCAAAGGACCACGTGATCCAGAAGCGCCGTGAAGCTCCGCGCGGGATGGACGCGCCGCGAAGCTCCGGGGGCCACAGCCTATAAATAGGGGATGAACTCTCTTTTATTTTTCCATCTCTGCGACATGTTACTTTTACTCTCTTGATTCGAAAAGCTCCGCGTACTCTACGCCTGCTCACCACGAATCGAGCTTCACGGCGAACCGCGAGCCTCTGACTCCACGACTACACCAAGAGAACATCTTCTTGCATGCCGATGCTAGGCTCCGCATCTTGGCTTTGCGAATGACCTCTGCGAACGAGCTCCAAAAACAATCTTTGTGGCCCGCCCTAGATATTTTCCATGTTCTAAAACCCAATGGCCCCTCAAGATGTTGCGCTGGGGGTGCTCGCAGACGCTGCCTGGAGGGATGAGATGGCCAACTGTCTGGGCCTGGGGGAGCTAGTACGAAGCCATTCGGACCATAATTCATTGACATAACTCTTGTCAGAAATCCAAAAGAACTACTTTCTATGCAAGAAGCTGCCCTTGTATGGATTTGGGATGAGGGATGACGTCTTCATCCCTGAGGCAAGTAGGGATGAACCAGTTTGCTGGTTCAGGAGCACGTCGTGCCAGCACCAATGGTTCATGGCGGCTGATGGTCATACGTGGGCGGACTTCATGCCTGTCACGGCCGACTGTCTGTACAACCATCTGAACAACATCAACAAAAAGCCATTGAAACTGAAGAAATCCCCTCCCTTATACCTCACCATATTGTATGCCCCTTTGAGGAATTTGAAGAAGGGGTGGTCGATGAGTGGGACTTGTGCAAGGGCGTCAACTTCACCAATGACTGGGCATTGGCCTACTGGGTAGGTGTTTCATGTGAGGAGTTTGGGGCCGATCTAAGGAGAGTGGGCCTGTATGAGGCAGCATGGGCCTCCCAATTCCACATTTATCAACCGAAATAGCTGATGTCGGAGCTGCTGAGAAAATGGTCATCTAGGACCAACACTTTTCAACGGCACCATGGGGAGGTTCGCATCAGTCTGTGGGATGTCCATCAGATCTTGGGGGTCTCGATCTTGTGGAACATGTATGATGAGTTTCTCCCCGTCATGAGCGAGTGGGAGGGTCTAGAGCAGATGTCGCGGCTGGCGCTGGCACTGATGGGACTAGTCCCCGGAGAGGACAAGGAAGTGGCGAGAGATGTCCACTTTAAGAAGTGGTTCAAGTAGTTCCTGAACTTCCCGGAGGGTTGAGAGTTTCCCTCGAGGCCACAAGCTTGTCTAAAGGGGGATAAATGGATAAAGGAGCACTCTTATTGGCGGCTCTTGGAGGACAGCCAATGGAAGACCTGGGGCTTCAGTGTCAGTACTGAACAGTGGCCAATAGTCAGGCTGGCGGCATTTATCACGGCCCTAATCTGTGGTTGGATCCTAACAGTGAGGTATGCCACCATGGGGGTGTTAGCCAGCTTGTTCATCATGGCATCGATGATGGACATAGGATGGCGGGTCAATTTGGGGATCCCAATGATCACCATGTTGTACAAGATGTTATGGCACGTTAGCGTGGGCAAGAAGCCGCCGAGGATATGCGGGCCCTTCCACCTTCTGTATGCGTGGATCGCTGGGGGGTTTACCAATACCCAAACCCCATCTCGTCATCGGGGTCGAACTTCCACCCCTCCATTCTGAATGTTGTAGGGTGATTCTCAGTCAAGCTAACTATACCGACGGTGATGAACCAGGTGTGGAAGGTGAACGAGTTTAACTTCCACCCGTTTCCATTGCCAACGTTGGTACTCACCGACGACGGTCATGGAATGGAAGAGCACCAGGCCTATCTACTGGCCATTTGAGGTGGAGTTTTGGTGGCACGGGTGGACCGTGAGTCGCTCTGCGAGCCGTACACCCCGTAATGGTTCGCGAGGAAATTTCGGTGCCTACAACGGGTAACCCCGTAGGTATACTAGGAGGTGCGTCATGAGGAGCACCCATGTATAATGAGGCAGCTGTAGATCATGCTCACACGGGAAGATGGGAAAATTCAAATTGCATTTCTTCCATCCACTGCAGCCTTCACACTGGTGAAGGAGTATTCCATCAGCTATGATGCAACATATCTGGGGGGAAATGCTGAAGCAGCCAACCATTCGGCCAGGTGATGGAGGGCGTCCCCAATCCCGAGGTCGAGGTCAGAGGGAAACAAGGGCCTCTTGCAGTGGCGGGGCTGTAGTGGCGGCGAGAACTGCACTTGCCGAGGATGAGGAAGTAGCGGCATATCTCACAGTGGTATTTGACCCGGTGGTCCCAGAATATTAGAGCCATTCGGAGGGGAGGTCACCGATGGGATTCCGTAGGATATACACTCAGGCTCTCAGGAAGCATCTGCGCCATATCGATATGCCATAGGATGTTGTTTTCCTATAGTCCTGGGACATTTGGGACGTCAACAGAAACTTCTTCAGCCCACCCGAGATATGGGGACACCTGAGCCATATCGGGATGGTTTTACTAGGTATAGGCCTTGTTCGGGCCGGTTTCATGGTGTCTCTAACAGAGGTGGAGAAATACTTGGATGACCTGTAGGTCTACATACATTCCAGTGCTGTACCATTCCCAATGACAGACTAGGTGAGCGTACTACTAGATCGGATGGTTCCCCCATAGCTGTTGGCCACCGAACTGAGAGAACGATTCACCCTGCCAGAAGAATCAGATGAATCCTTTGGGGAAAACGAGGCCGGTGGAGGGAGACCATTGGAAGAAGGCGTAGTCAGAGATCAAGACTCAGATTCTGACGATTTCGCGAAGGTTCTCGATGTATCATTTCATGTTTCATTCCTCAAGGTCTTCTCTTAGGACATTATGGAACTCTTACAAACATGTGATCCATGTAGGAGGAACTTGTACGCAGACGTCACTCTCACCCCTCGGTGGGTGATGACGCAGGACCTTCAGAACCCGCTCCTATAACCACGTCCCTTTTCGATGTCTGGTGGGGCTAGGGCACCCGATGTGGCTCTTCCAGAATCTATGATCCTTCCAACAATATAAGTAGAGCCACGCCTTGGGGTCCCGTCATCATCGACTCAGAAGAAACACCAAGATTTCGATTTTTGTTAGTCTTCTCCAGTAAATTCATTGCTGTCATATGTGGATCATGCCAATTGATGTCCATTGCCTTCCCTGGTGTGTACAGTTATACGACTAGCATGGGATGCTACGGAAAGGGTGGTCGGGATGTCTAGAATCATCCCTCCTAGGGGCGTTCCAGTTATCATAGAGATAGTCACCCCGCCTACCCGAGCTACAACGCTCCCTATAGTCGGTGGGACCACCAGAAGGGTCGTGCCCGAGGTTATTTAGGCAGAGTATAATGATGAGAATTGAACGGATGACCAATGTACCTCCACGCCTGCTCCGGCGCTAGATGTCGTTACATATTCAACGCCAGACGTAGATCCTGCTGAAGATTTCTTGCGAGTGTATCCCACATACGAGCCTGCCAATCGTGCCGACTCGGATGAAACAGCCTCTAATAAAGAGGGTAGCAAAATAGTCCACCGCCAATCATGTTAGTTGATCATGTGATTCATCAATGACACCAACAAGCAGTATGGCTGAATGAAATGGTCCGACATCGCTCACGACTGCGCGAACTATGCGCTGGGGGAGTGGATGCCCAGTGTCCTCATATGATTATCTGGGATGTCATGGTAGAGAAGATCTGGGAGTTTGATGGTGGGATTAGCATCGTGCATCAGCGGAGGAAGGAAGATAATATCAAGAATCACCAGGATGATGAAAATGAGGTCTATCAGCTACATGCCTGGGTGGAAAAAAACATCAATTCTCTCAGTGTGCAATCAGAGCTTGTCTTGCGGTTGAAAGCCCAGCTGGCAGAGGCCGAAGAGGGCTTGAAGCCGGATTTTGGGGAGATGGTCTTCATTCAGGCTGACATTGAGAGTGCCCGAGTAGGGGCCGATGAGCTGTGCCCCATCGCTGTTGAGGAGGAGCGGGAGCTAAGTCGGCGACATCAATTGCTGGACACCACAAGTCGAAGGTTGGAAGAGATGAAACGCTCTTTTGACGGGGTCAATCGTTCCATTGGGAGAGTTGACCCCTGGGTAATATAATAATTACAAACCCTTTAAACATAATATTGTGCATTTTTTTTGAATTTTGTAGCATGCATGAGTTCCATTTATTTCACTAGTTCATTGCATCCTTAAAATGAATGTGGAACGTCCATCGATAATTCCCTAATACCACGTGGGTCGGGCCCTATGTGTGATACAAGTGATAGTCACCTCATCGTCACATCCAAACATAGGAGTGTAAACCATGCTTCAATCATCTGGGGTTTGGATAACCAGTCCATGTTTCTGAGAAATAGGGGTTACCTGATTGGAGAAGGATTTTCTCAGAACAGCCGAATTACCATTTTTCCATCGTGCTCTAATGCATGAATGGCGCAACACCAGGGGTGATGAAATCGGTCTGAACGGATGGGAATGGGAAGTGTGAATCACAATATCCAAGATTCGGAATATTATGAGGGTGGCGTGAAAATAAAGGACAACTATAAAATGGGGTGAAAAAACGGTGTCCTTACTGCGTTAGCCTTAAATGGGGACAAAAAATGAGGGACGGCCGTTGACCATGTTCGCAACATGGGGCCTAACTAAAATATCATCGATCAGTCTTCCAGGACGTTTGCCCAGGATAGTAGGCAGACTATAGGTCGAGCATCCATACTGTTAGGGGGTCCCTCCAAAAATGACCAGTCTTCGAGAACGTTGGCCCAGGATAGCAGGTAGACCATAGGTTGAGCATCCATACTATTAGGGGGTTCCTCCAGTCAAGAAAGAGTATGAGAGTCTGAATAAGGGGCATGTGAAGCATGGAATGTTGAGTGATGGTTTGTTCAAAAAGAATCCAACACTCTTTAAATTACTCCATCGTGGTGGGATCATTCTAGACGGGCCCATCAATTTGATCATGGATCATTCATTATTTCAGATAGCGTCTCTCTGGTGAGGGGATATGTCGCTTCCCAATGTCATCTTGGGGAATCCGTAACATTTTTAGGGAAAATTTGTGGTTGCGTGGTTCCTCATGAGGGGTCAAGCCATGGGCCGAAAATGGGGAGGAACATGGCTTTATGATTCATGTGGCAGGACCCTGGGTGAAATTTCAGGGTGTCTCTACATATCCCATAAGGATTGGAATAAATCCATATGTAGCTATGGAGGCACAGTTTAATGTCATGTAGGATGATGAGAAGCCTGGTTGCGACGATACACATCCTAACAAAACTACTAAGCCCACGTGAGTTATGCTCGATGTGGAAAAAAATAAGTAAGGGAGAACATTCCCTACACAAGAAGCGGAATGTTAAGGCGAAGGGACACTCAGTGAATACTGGCCCAATGATTCTATCATGTCCATGTGGCGCACCTAGATGCATAAAGGTATAGGGCCGATTAAGTTGGAATTCCACTTGAACATGAGGAAGTGGAAATGTGTGAATCACGACACTCGAGATTTGGATCACAATGATAGTGGTGTGATGATATAGGATAACTGTTGACCATGGCGGAAATGCTGCATCCATATCGCATTAACCCAGAATGGGGAAAGACAAATGAGGTTCGATCATTGACCATGTTCGAAACACGGTACTTGTTGCAAATGTCGTCCGATATCCTTAGGGACGATGGCCCAAATGATATGAGAGCCCATTGGCCCAATATCTATGGAGATCCCTTAAGCCTATAATCTATGTCTTCCGAGGGTCCATTTGGAAGTGTAAGGGGATGAGGATCCAAATTTTGAGCACACAATGATTGGACCTGGTGTCGCCACATGAATCAAGCCGTATTAGGCATTGACAAATGTTTATGGAATGTGACCAATACCCATCATGATTTCCTCTATGATGAGTTCATCACAGTGCAACACCATTGTTCATCGTGTGCCCAAGATGATAATGTCATAGTTTAGGGTCGTGTGATAGGACCAAGTATACATTTTAACATCATGGTGCGTAGACGTAGCAGAGACAATGCTAGGAGGTAAATGTGTATGGTTCTATGAAACCTAACAGACGTGAACATGGACATAATCCCACATCACTCCATACGCAATTTCAAGATAGGAACCTCAGGTCGAGGGACCTACATATAGGAGAGGGGTGAAGTGGGAGAGACTAGCTCCCAAATGAGGTGGACCCAAGAACGAGATGTTTGGACGGTCCTACATATCCCATGAGGATGGGAATCAAGCTGGATGTAGTTCTGAGGAGATCTTAGTTTATGGTTTTAGAGCTTGGATGGTGGGAGCCCCGATGGATGCCATATTTCAGCTTTGACCCCCCTGACATGAAATAGCGCCCTAAGGGATAGCACCAAAATTGTCTAGATTCCACCTACACACGATGGAGTGGAAAATAATGTGAATCATGCGACCCACATTTGAGGACTGAAGGGGATGGCATGACGACATAGGGATACTACTAACCGTGGCGGAAAAGCAGCATCTATATCGCATTAGCGTGCAATGGGAACAACAACCGAGCATTGACTGTTGACCATATTGGAAATGCGGGATTTGTATTGATTTGTTGTCCAAAACCATTGGGGGAGTTGGCCCGTAACGATAGGAGAGCCCTTAGGTGTGGTATCCAGGCCGTTCGTGGGGGTCCCTCGGGGTGTGAATGGTGATGAAAACCCAAATAAAGTGGAACATGAAGCTTGATAGGTGGACGGAACTTGACCTGGTTGAATCTGACACTTTTATTCCTCGACCAGAGTACTCTTAAAACATGGTCGAACCACTGTAAGGTGTTGAGGGACTCAACATGAGGGAAACCAATAGATGGTTGGTTCCCGAGAAAAGGGGGCACAAATCCAAAAACCATGTATCATACCTATATATCCCCCTCTTTGAGAGTGATAGGCCAAGGGGCTTAGGTGACCGGGAGATCCGAAGATCACTAATAAGAGGGGCTGGACCCAAAGTCTAGACATTCGGGTGGTCCTACGTATCCCATTGGGATGAGAATCAATCCACACAAAGTTCTAGAGGGTGCCATTTAATGTCATCTAGGACCGGAAATAGGAAGTATAATTCATAGAACGCGGTGCGCGTGGTGCGGCTATTGCAAACCCGATGTGAATGAGGACATGATCCCACATCACACCATGTAGTCCCGTAGTATGGGTCCCGAAGGCAGGACAGAAGAGACAAAATAGATGAACTCAAGATGGACCCAATGATAGGAGGTCTGGGCGTTCGTACGTATTCTATGAGGATGGGAATCACGCCAGACATAGTTCTGAGGATATTTTAGTTTATGGTCATAGAGATCGAACCGTGGATGGACGACAAATTTACATGTAAGCGCAGACCTCGACCCGATCCCTAAGCCTACGTGACATAAACTTGGTGTGGGAAACAAGGGAGGAAGATCCTTATTGCAATACCCAGAACGTCTATCAAAGGGAAGTCGGTGAAGAGCCCCGAAGGAAACCATTAACGTGGCTTTGTTACCCTAACACGTAGAAGTGCACTTAGGAATAGTACCAAGAGTTTAGAAACTCCACTTGGACATGATGAGGATGGAGAAGGATGTGAATCGTGTAACCAACATTTTGTGCTTAATGGGGTTGGCATGGTGATGGAGGATAACTATTAACCGTGGCGGAAAACAGTCTCCATATCGCGTTAGCCTGAAGTGGGAAAAAAAATGATGATCATCCGCTGACCATATTCGCATCATGGGATTTTTATCGATTTGTTTTCCGAAACCCATGGGGGCATTGGCCCATAACTGTAGGATATCTCTTAGGCGTGGTATCCACGCCGTTCATGGGGGTCCCTTTGGGTGTGAAAGGTGATGACAACCCAGATGAAAGGAAGCACAATGACTAAAAAGCAGTTGAAAACATGTCCGAGCAGAGTCCGACAATCCAGGTAATAAACCATAGTACCCTTAGGAACATTGGTGAACCACCGAAAATGTTCGGTGAGACGGCTCTGGAGGGAGAGGTACATGGCGTGGTCATTACAATTCTGACGAGAATGAGGACATAGTCCTATACCACACCATATAATCCCCTTGTGGAGGAAGGATTGGCGAAGGGGCCATGGTGGGATGGAGATTTCCAGAAGATGGGGCTGGACCCGAAGCCTAGACATTCAGGTGGTCCAACGTATCCCATAAAGATGTGAATCAAACCATATGTAGTTCGGGAGATGCAGTTTAACGTCATGTTGGACGATATGGGGAGTAGGACACCCCAAGCAGGGGAGGTGTATGATATGGAGAACAAACCGTTGTGAATGAGGACATAATCCCACACCACACCATACACTCCCATAAGAGAGGACCAGGGCCGGGGGCCCAAAAAGGCCAAGGGGTCTGATAGTCGGGCGTTTGGTCAGGAAGGCCTGATTGGCTTGCAGTTTAATGTCTTGCAGTAAGGACGATGGCTAGATAAGGTGTCTCCTCCAAGGATGTGAACGACACGGGGGGTAACCCGACGTGAATGAGGACATAGTCCCACACCACACCACAGAATCCCATCAGAGTGGACTTGGATTGGGGGCCCGAAAATGGGCATGATAGTCGGGCTTCATTCAGTAATGCCTGACCTTCTTGCATTTTAACGTCTTTTCATAAGGATGAGGGTTGGGGATTAGGATTCCCTGGACAAAAGGAGGAGTACGGAACAGAATGAGGACATAGTCCCACAACACACCATACACTCCGGGTATGGATAGGGACTAAGGGACCCGAGAAGGCTAAGGGGCCTAAGGCTGGGCCTCTGTCATGATGGCCTGACCGGCTTGTAGTTTAACGTCTTGCAGTAAGGACGAGGGCCAGAGGCCTGAAAAATCCATGGTGCATGAGGCGGAGCTTCGGTAAGGGAATGTGTATGACCTAGCAAGTAACCCGACCTAAATGATGAAATAATTGCATGCCACACCGTACAATCCCATAAGAGAATCTGGGCCAGGGGCCCAACTGTTGGCACCAACTGGTGGGAAGTTTGTCGCTTCGGGATGTGGTAGAATGAACCCTTGCACTTGATGCTTGGGGCATCTTGGGGTAGACCCAATGATCTAGGAAACTTCTGACCATGTTCGAAACACATCATCCGTATGGTGACCTAATACGGGAGAAACAAATGAGCATCTATCGTTGACCACGTTCGAAATGCGGGACTTGTATCAGCTTGTTGCTTGACATCCTCGAGGGCATTGGCGTGAAGCGGTAAGAGGGCCCTAAGGTCGAGCATCCATCCCATCTAGGGGCCCTTCTGGATGGGGAAAGTGATGGAATACCAGTCAAGGAGTGGGTGGGTCATAGTTGTACCCATTTACGAAAGAGGAGAACATCTCCAGGGAGGGAGGAGTACAGCCGGGTCGAGGCATTCTCGATATAAATTGGGGAAAAAGTGTGAACCCTGCCATATGTCCTAACCAGAAGGAATGATTTTGTCTTTTGGGCTGGGCCAATGGATGAAATGTTTGGGAATTTCTACATATCCAATAAGTATGGGAATCAATCCATACGTAGTTCTTGATGCATAGTTTAATGTCATGTGGGATGAGATACAGTTTAACATCATGCAGGATGGGGAAACATCTCATCTAGGGATATGTACGGTACAATGAGTTACCTGATGTGAATGAGGACATAATCCCACACCACATAGTATAATCCCACAAGGGAGACTGGGCCATGGAATACCATGGGGGCCAAGACTAGGCCTTGGTCAGGAAGGCCTAACTAGCTTGTAGTTTAACGTCTTGCAGTAATGACGAGGGCTAGGTGCCCGGAAAGTACAAGGGGATTGAGGCTGGGCCTCGGTCAGAAAGGCCTGACCAGCTTGCACTTTAACATCTCGTAGTAAGGATGAGGGCTAGGGGCTCGAAAAGGCCAAGGGTAATGAGGCTGGGCCTCGGTCAGGAAGACCTGACCAGCATGCACTTTAACGTCTTGCAATGAGGACGAATGGGATCGTAGTTTAAGATCATAGAGATAATATCATTTTGCAGTTTATTGTCATTTAGGATGATATTGAGCAGTTTAATGTCATGACATATGATAATGTAGTTTCTCGTCGCACAAGACAATGTTGTAGTTTAAAATCATGCAGGACTGGGATCATTTTAAGGTCATGCGAGACCGAGGTGTAGTTTTGGGTCGTGCAGGACCCAGGTGCAGATTAGGGTAGTGCAGGACTGTACAGTTTAAGTTCTTTCAAGTCCATGGGCCTCAGGCAAAGTATTTCTTGTGGAACTTGGCATTGGTGGGGGGAGTTATGAGCTCACCATCCATGGTTACCATAGAGTATTCTCCATTGGGTTAAATCTTATTATTGACGTAAGGTTCTTCCCATTTGGGCTCCAGCTTGGGTGGTTTCATGCCAGGGACCATTGGCGCTCAGAGGGACAACACCAGGTCGCCAAGCAAAATTATCGAAGGCGAACCTTATTGTTTAAGGCTATGGCTATCTTATTCTGATTCCTTTCCAGATTGTGCAGGGCACAAGGCCTGTTCTCGTCCAGTGCTTCCAATTCAGCATGACAGATTTCAACCCCCTTATCTGGTGCCTACTGGTCATAGAATACAGTTCGTAACGATGACAGCAAGATATCGATGGGAAACACAGCCTTATCCACATACCCCAGGGAATAAGGAGTCACTTGGGTGGAATTGCAAGTCATCATCCGATAATCCCAGAGGGCATTGGGGATCTTGTCCAGCCATCTTTTCGTGTTCTGAAAAACAATTTTTTGCAGATTGTTATAGTGGGTTTTTTTTATCCCCTCGATCTTCCGATTTTCCTACGCATGATAGCAAGAAGTATGGTTCAAACGGATATTGTACTTGGCATACAATTTCTTCATCTTTTCTGCTCAGAAGTTGGTGTCGTTATTGGTGAGGACATCATAATGGACTCTAAGCTGGTGGATGATATTGGATCTCACGAAGTCAACGATGGATTGGGCATTGACATCTTTGGGTGGAATAGCCTCCGCCCACTTGGAACGAAATTTGTAGCAGTCAGGATGAACCTACACTGGAGAGCTGTCACTTGTGGACATGGTCCAACGACATCGAGTCCCCACACCTCAAATGACCAAGAGTACATGGTGGAGTGGAGAGGCTCTGGAGGCCGATGTTGGAAGTTAGCATGAACATGGAACCCGTGGTATATCTTGTCAAACTCCATACAATCATGGATCATAGAGGCCCAGAAGTACACCAACCTGCGGATATGATGGGACAGCTTTGACCCAGCATGGTGGGCACCACAGGAACAGGAAAGAACCTCTTCCATGACCTAAGAAATCTTGACTCCATGAATGCAACAGAGGAGAACACCATCGAATCCCCGCTTATAGAGGATCCGCTCAAGTCTGGGACCACTTTGGAGGGTAAATTGTAGTCCACAGCGTCAGATTCTCTCACGCTCGGGCCGATAATCCGGGAGGCAAACATTTGAGAGATACTTGACAAAAGGTGCCCTCTAATCAGGAGTGGCCTCAACCACTACATGTGAAGAACCTTGGCCTCTTGACGTGGAGGGTCCGGTGGTAAAGTGGATTACCCATGGGTCGTCATCATCCTATAGGGTGATGGGTGAGATGACTCTCCACTGTTCCAAATTCGTGATCAAATCATCCTGCCCGGGTTCTACAAGTGATGTAGCTAAGCCGACGAGAGCATCTTCTCGACTGTTCTACGACTGTGGGACATGGGTAACATCTGGTCAGGAAGCGAACTGGGCCATTAGATGGATGGTACACTCCAACAGTGGCACGAGCTCTGGATTCCTGACAACATAGTCACCATTGACCTACTTGACGACTAGTTCAGAATCCCCTTTTACATGAAAATGGGGAACATCGATCTCAATGGCCAGATCCATGCCAGTGATGAGAGCCTCATACTCTGCCTCGTGCTTGGTGTAGCCTTCCAACAATAGGAATGAGTATGGCTAGATGGGTTGCATCGGGGTGATAAAGACGATACCCAAATCCACTCTGTTGTGCTTAGGATCGTTGGGCCTCCTACCGGTGGGGCTCTGGAGGCACCGTTGAAGTGCATTTTCCTGCATGAGATGGCATGATCAACTGAGAGGACTGCCTCATCTAGAAAATCCAGGTCCGTGGATTGATTTGTGGAGGTTGGATAGGCAACTAGGAAGTTTGTCAATGCCGGTCCATTGATGTCCTTTTGAGGCATGAACCTGATGTCAAACTGCTTGAGGATCACCACCCACCGCACTAGTCAGCCAGCCTACATAGGGAGGTTCAGAATGTACTTTAGTGGTTCTAATCGAGAGAACAACTGTACCTTGTGGTGCTGCAGGTAGTCCCACAATTTTTGTATGGCGAACACGAGCTCATGGCAACTTTTTTCAATGGGGGAATATCGGGTCTTCGTATCGAGGAGCATGTGGCTGATGTATTATAGGATGTTCTCTACCCCTTCATTGTTCTCCTGGGTGAGAAGTGCGCCAAGGGACTGCTCCATGGCAGTCACTTAAAGGACAAACGACTTCCCCGAGACAGGTCGCATCAATACTGGAGGTTGGAGCAAATACTTCTTGATTTTCTCGAATGAAGTCTGACACACTTCATCCCATTCATAGTCGGGGCCTTCCTTCATGAGCATGGAAAAGGGATTACACTTTCCATCCATATTCTCAATGAATCGACATATATAGTCTAAGTGGCCTTGGAGACCTCGAAGCGCTAGAATATTACTAGGGGGAGGCATCTAGATGATGGATTCAATTTTCTCTAGGTCGATCTCGATGCCTTGGTATCTGAAAACAAAGACAAGAATCTTCCTAGAGGTGACCCCAAAGGCACACGTCAACAGGTTCATCTTCAGGTGGAGGGAATGGAGGAAAGCAATAACTTTATCAAGGTCCTTGATATGGTCCTAGCGTTGACAAGATTTTACCACCAGATCATCTACATAGCACTCTACCAATGTCCAAAGAATTGTCTTGAATATACGGTGCATGGACCACTGATAAGTGGCACCTACATTTTTCAGGCCGAAAGACACAACCTGGAAATAGAAAGTTCCTTGGGGAGCCATAAAGGTAGTGGAATCCTCGCCTTCAAGGACAATCCGGATCTGATTGTACCCAAAATACATATCCATGAAAGAGAGGGCTTGGAACCCAGCCGTGGAATCAATCAACAATTCTGTTACTTGAAGGGGAAAATCATCCTTCAGATAGTGGCGATTGAGATCACGGAAGTCGATTCAGACTCTGATCTGTTAGTTTTTCTTCATAACTGAAACAATGTTGGCTAGCCACCTGGGGTTTTGGACTTCATTGATGATGTTGGATTTGATTATCTTATCAACCTCGGCCTTAACCATGGAACCTTGGGAAGTGTGTATCTTTCTAGGAGGCTCCTTGACCACACGATGGTTTTTCGGGATACCAAGGTGGTGGATGGATACCTGAGGATCTAGTCCTGGCATCTCATCGTAACTCCAGGAAAACACATCACGGTGCGGTTTGAGGAATCCCACATACCGCTGCTACTCCTCATGGGGGCATGGCGGCGCTGAACAATGTGGGACTCAGATATGCCTCGCTACCAAGGTCCACCTATACCAGTTCATCGACCATGGTAGAGACGCCTTCTTCAAGGGTAGGGGGAGCATCCTCTAGATCCTCTTCTCCAATTGTGGAGGGATTTTCCATTGGGGAAGTGGCTTCTGAGCCACCAGAAACTGATGGGGGGATGGTGCTGGCCTGAGCGGCAGTGGTCAGTACATCAAGAGAATCATGC
Organism: Viscum album; assembly: GCA_963277665.1. Lineage (NCBI taxonomy): Eukaryota > Viridiplantae > Streptophyta > Magnoliopsida > Santalales > Viscaceae > Viscum > Viscum album. The sequence continues at coordinate 323,024,534 of OY728152.1, read as the reverse complement.
ACCACTGAGACCATGGTGATGAAGGCTGTTGATCCAATCCCATTGGGTCTTCGGCCCAAGGGACCACGCTTGATGGCATCAAAGCAGTTTTGGCACGTCGGCTTGAGCCGGTTGATTCCAACCTGGTGGAAGAGACACATATGACATACCAAGGTTTCTATCAACCTGACATCCCGATACCGTACAAGGGTAGGAGGTTATGGGATCACCTGAACTCGGTTAGTATAGGAGTACGAGGTGATTTCTCGACGACTCTTGTACTTGGGAATATGCCTTCCTCTTGTTCTTGAAACAAAAAAACACAACCCCATGTCTGGGGTTGTGGCCTCCAATCGATGGATTGGGAAGATATAGGTATCGTCCAGACCTTCCCAGGGATCACTTGTGATCGGGGCGAGTTCATCCTCACTTGCTAGGATTTTTTTATCCTTGCACTAGTAATAGTCAGCGTCCAGATAGAAGGCTTTACAAGAGGAAAAAGGAGACACATCTCCTTGGAGAATGCCTACTTGACCATTGATGGAGTATTTGAGCCATTAGTGATACGACGAAGGGACTGCTTCACGCTGATGGAGCCATGGCCTGCCCATCAATGCATTGTACACGGTGTCCTCGGAGACAACCATGAATTTAGTTCTGGAAATTAGGCCACCAAACTGGGTCTTCAATCGGATCTTGACGACTGGGGTATGCTCGGTCCTGTCATATCCCTGGATTCTAAGGTTGGATGGAGTTAGATCATCCTTAGACAAACCCAACTTCTTCAGTGTCTGACACAGGATTAGGTTAATCCTAGAACCCATGTCAACAATATAGCATTGGACATCCATGCCATTGAACCGACCAATGATGTATAGTGGGAAAATGTTCCCCTATATTGGAGGGTATTCATCTATACCAGAGAATGAGATAACTACCTGGCATTCAAAATTCTTTATTGCCTCAGCATGGAAGGCTTCTACAGCAGCTACCTCCATCTAAAACTGGTAGGGGATCCTTAGGGTCGCGACAAGCTCCTCACAAATTTCAGATGACTATCGAAGAGACTCACAGATTGAAAGACTCACTGGGATGCTGACAAGGTTCATTAGAACATCATACTTCCATGCCATGCGTGAGCCTCTACTTATAGGAGGTCTCTCCGCAATTGGAGGCATGGCGGGCCCTGCTGGCTAGACCGGAGACTAGCTGGTACTAGGTACATCCCACTGCCTTCTATATGAGGCCTAGAGAGTAGCTATAGGATGAGGACCATATTACTAAGATTGGCATGTAGTAGGGAAAGATTGTCCGCAGAACAAACTTGGTAAATCTTCCTGATCTAGTTGCCCAAAAGTTGGTGAAGGTAGATCTGAGGGCACCAGATGAGGTTTCACGTGCTGAGCTCTGCACTAGGCCAGCTGGCTGGTTTCAGTAGCATGCACAGTTTGACTGAAAGCGCCCGCTGACATGCCTCAACGACCAATGTGTCCATAGTTCCTCTATCTTTAACGTTGGCTAGGGATGTTGGGGAGGCCTACCCAGCGTTCCACCTCGTCAATAGTCATATAGGGATTTACCATCTCTACGGTATTATCCAAAGTGTACCCCATACTGTCACTTGATGAATCATCCACCACTAAGTGGATACTAGGAGGGATCCCCATATTAGGGGGATAAAGTCACCGAGAGTGCGAAATGACGATGACTGTGGTGGAGCGTGTTGATTCTTCTTGCGCCGTCGCTGGTTTCCCTTCTGGGAAGAGGCTAGATAAGAGGACAATGCAGAGTTACTAGTCACATATTTTGAATCTCTGGATGATTTAGGTGTGCCCAAATAGTACCATGGGCATGGGTGACAGTTTTACGGGTCATCTAGTCATCGTACTTCGGGGACCCGTGGCTGGGAACCTGCTGCCACACACCTTTGTCATCGCCACCACTTTGTAACCATACAAAGACACACACCACTTGTGTCGGGGCCGGGACCAACCTGACTATGTTTTTGTCGACCTGGTCTTAGAGCCAATTTTTATACACATAGCACTGCTTGGGGGTGTTCCCTAGGATCTGATGATAGGGGCAGTAGTTGGGACGATCAGTGAGATGTGCCTCTGCCGGCCTTCTGCACTCGGGTAAGTGCACGTTCCCCTAAGCTTGGGAACATTGGAAGTAACCGGAGACCTGATTCTTGATGAACTTTTAAGTCTGGTGCCTTCTTTCAAGATAAGGGGCTCTAGGAGCCTGGCCTTGATGACTGGTCGGAGGGGATTGCCGAGGAGGCAGAACCTGATTGTCCAGCCTAGGTGGTGGTGGCACATTGGGTGGGGGAACCTGTCAGTTCTGAGGTGGTCGCTGCTGGGCAGGAGCCTGTGCATGAGGTGGAGGGCCTATTTGAGGTTGTGATGCCGACACCACTGGAATCAATTCTAGTTTCCTGGGGGCTTCTATCTGGGCCACCGTAGCAGGCTCAGCTCTGGCAGCCCTCCTTTATTAGATTACATGGGGCAGAAAACGTGCCTATCTAGCATGTTTCATAACTTCCTCAATGCGCTGGGCATTATCTGAGAAGTCCTAGAACCATCCGGGGTAGTTCTGGGTGATCAAGTAAGGAACCGGTTCTATGTTTACATACCCTACGCAAATCTTCAATAATTTCCCCTGAGTCAGTGGCATGTCGAGAGAGTATGTGAGCCCCTTCCACGAGGAGATTAAGTCCGCGACTCACTTATCAGGCCTTTGTTTTCACTGGAAGATGTCAGCGATGCAGGTCTTTTTTGTGGTGGAGATGAACTGTTATAGGAACTGCTAGCGTAGATCCTCCCAGCCAGTCACTGATCCGATAAGTAGCTGGCTGTACCAGACGAATGCAGGGTCCCCCAACGTCTGAAGAAAACATTGGAGCTTGGAGGCTTCCTGATGTGCTAGGGTCCCCAACATGGTGCCACACCTGGAGGAAATGTGATCCCAGTGCTGCGGCGGGTCCCCTGTCCTGTTGAAGGGTGAGAAAGTGGGATTCCCAAAACCCAGAGGTGTAGGCATATCATCCACCCATGCGGGATATGCCTTTCCATCTGGTGGGACTGCCACCTCTTGCGTTTCCAATGCCTCGAGATGGGCAATGAATGTCGCTATAGGATCATCTGAGTGGGGGTCTCAATCTTGACAGGGATCCCTAACTACGAATGCATTGACATGCCCTTCGACACCATACATAGCTTCAACGGCTCGTGGAGAGACTTGCAGAATGGCACGCGGGGCAGTTGCGGTAACCCGTGCTGGATTCCTCTGATTGACTTGTCGTTTAGGGGGGTTTGGTGAGACGTATCACGCCCTCCTGCGGTCAGTTTTGGCTTCTTCCCTGTCTGCAGGAGTAGCATGATCAGGGTTTCCCGGAGGCATCTCATCGGGGGGAAACTATTCCTTCCCCTGCCGCCCCAACATGGGATTACCATAGTAAGGTCGCCGCTCTACAACATGCTCAGCTTGGAATTCGTCGACCAGCCTCTTCTTCTCAGTGAGCTGTTGGCACAACATGGCCTTCTCGGTGTCTTCATCTCTCTTCTACACTGAGGCAGACAGGTTGGAGTTATTGACAGCTCCGACATGCTCTTTACCCATATTGGAAATCCGACTGAGTACAACCGACTAGGTGGGCGCAGGGAGGCCTATAAGGTTCCTCTACTAACGATTAATACTACCTGATGGGTCAATCAGTGTTGGTACACCCTCATGTGGTAAGTCTCCATCAAGAAACTCCAACTCGTCCTCCTTGTCCGCTATATCAGCCATGTGGACCGCAACCCTTCTTGGGGGAATGTCCTCAATGTCGCATAACGAATCTGGTTGCTGCCAGATAGGACTGAAGAGGAGGGCAGCATACTGTCCCCAGCCATGGACATGCACATGGGGGTATCCTCCCTGATGATTTTTGGGAGTACCTTGAAACTCTGAACGTATTTTTGTTGGAGGGTGCTATGGCAACCTGGTGACTTAGGGAACTGGGCCATAGAGAGTGCAACCAAATCGACCAGATGACATTGCTTGCCGATTTCCTAAAACTGCACTTGGCTCCTAGGGTACACCACCTGATAATAGAAAAGACGGATGTGCATCACCCATATGGTCTGACGGAAGCACTTGACTTCTTCTGGGGTGAGGGATTCTGATGCATGAAAATTCGATACTGCCGCCGGCCAGAACTTCTCCAGAAAGTGATCTGCCACGAGAATGTTCTAGAATCTCCTCGGCTCGAATTCAGGGTCCGGCCTCATATTTCCCCACTCATCAAACAGAGGTGGCTGGGGAACTGGTAGCGGGATTGAGGCAGACTATTGGAACAGTAAGCTGGGCGGCAGAGAATATGACCAACGAGTTGACTGGCAGCAGAATTCTGGGCCATCCTCTAAAGAGTGCGGTGATCTGACCACAATGTCGCGAAACCATAGGCTAACAACCACAGCTTCTGGTGTAGGTATAATGGTAACCGGTGATGGGTCATGCTATTTATCAACCTCCATCGGCCCCCAAAATATCTCTCTGTGATCTCTAGTCGAGGTTATGGGTGCTTCTGTGGATGACGGTGGTGACTGCATGGTCAGAACCAGTGGGACTCCCAAAATTTCCTCCACATTGACGTACCTATGAAGAGAGGTAGTAATCTAGTGGACTTCACATTCTAGAAGGATGAGGAAGGCACGCCTTGTTCATGCCCTAGTCCTTCATGCAGAGGAAAGGGGGGAAGGTTCTATTGCTGAGTCGCATTTCACATCAGAATCCGACAAGCGGGCTGATTTGATCTCTGTCTAGACCATCCCGAGATTATTTTTGTGGTAGCGATGACCAACCCTCCTTCCACTAGATGGTTCTTCGGTATAAGTCTAATTCCTAACATGTAGTCTCGGGGCCGTGCTGGTGTCAGGACGGAGAGGACATCCTCTTGAGACAGCTGGGGTGCGAGGGGCACCAGGGAAAATGTCGAAGGGGACAGGGGGCGGACCTCCATGAACAGAAACTGTGTGGGAGAAACACTCGTTGGAACCGGTGGGAGCATGGGGACGGCCACCATGATTAGTGCTAGAAAATCGAGGCTGACCTTCACCCCTCTGGTTTCCAGGGCGAGGAGGACCTTCTCCAACAGTGGAGACGACATTTGGAGGATCCCCACATTGGAGAGGGACTGGATAGGCAATGCCTTCACATTGATGGTTGCGGGTAGGAGGAGGAATTCCATACCCAGTGTGGGGGGCACATGAAAGGATCCCGCACCAAGTGTCGTTGCCACGGGGTAGGTCTTCATTCGGGTAGGGGGTAGCATGGGGCATACCTCCATGATGAGATTCAGAGTGGGAAAGACCCACACTCTGTGAAGTGGTGGTACAGGGAGGGCCTCTAAAGGGGGTGACGTCACCACGAATTGGTTCATGGTGATCACCACTCAGGCCTGCGACCCGGAGAGTCAACCCAGCCTGCCCATGGGGCGGTTGGGGCCTCGATCCCGTTTGGGAATAGGAGTGTCCCTACTCATTGTGTGCAGGGGATTCATGTTATACGTCGGTGGTGGATTCGACCACAGTAGCTGTCGACGTTGAAGCACCTTGGAGGGCCTCCTCAGCTCGGGCCCAATGCTGGTGTCGGGTCAGGTGAGCCGGTGCGGGTGGTGCAGGGGCATAGCCTACCTACTCTTCTGGAAAGGTCGGACGGTGGCGCTGCCACTGCCGGGTGGGGTCCCTTTCTCGGAGTCCCTAGATCGTGACCCTGATCAGGCTGAGCCAGACATCACCCACCTCAACAGTGTAATGTAAGGATTCTTCAAGGCATTTTGGGGACAGGCTCTCGAAATGATTGAACATTGGGGTGAGGAGAAAGGACTCCCTGTGTGTACCACAAGGGCGGATTAGACACTCCATGTCCAGGTGGTCCATATCCTAGGTTGGTATTATGCCCTCCTCCTCGTAACAGTGTACGAGTTCATTAATCACCCTTCATTGGATGAGTTCCGGTGGAGAGAGGGGGCGTGGGCACCCCACGCTGGTGGATGAAGAGGCCATTGTAGCAGTAGTGGAGCCACGCAGAGCGGCTGTGCTGGTATTTCCCTTGCCCCTACGTAGGAGAGTGGGCGTCGATCATGTCCATGTAGCAACAACCTGATTCCTGAGAAGAAGGGAGGTCACTCATCAGCACTGTGAGGAAAAGAAACCGATAACCAGTGCCCCAGCTCCATTCCGTCTTTAGTGGCTGGAAAGAGGGATCCACGCCGACAACGTTGCAGAACGGAATGACCCACGTTCTACTACCCAAACTTATGGTGAGTCTCATGCCAAAAACGTTATTTCCATGGAGGGACCCACCACCAGATATCTGGATCCAGTGACAAGTCAATCTATTGATGTCATGAGCTCTACTAATCTCCACATTGAGATGAATAGTTTCACATCGGGTTCACCATTTCTGTTTCTGATGCTTTCTTCAGGGTGCACACACCCATTTGTGGGGGATGTCGGCATGGATTTTTTATGTTACCCTGCATTCCCACATTCCTATGGCGGGCGACATCCATTCCTTATTTGGGGACGTCTACTCCTTGATCGAAATTGGATGATGGAATGTCGGTTCCTTCTTCTGTGAATTCCTCCTCATAACTCATTACATAGACTGGGACTCCCTCATAGATTTAATATGTTTTTCGCAAAACTATTGCCAGTTCCATGTTTCCATGAATTCCGGTTAATTACACTAATTTATTTAGGACATTCCAAAGGATCCGGTCAGGGAAGCAACATTCAATTGGGGGTGTAGTCACATCGAGGCATCATTAACATGTCCGAACTCTGGTGAATTGGAATGTCTGTATCTTTTCCCATAATATAGGGATTCTCAAGGGCACAAAATACCAAGGCATCCCACATCAAGCGTGGTTAATAATATTCCATATGCATGTATCTATGGTTTTCCTCCGCTTCCCATGTTTAACACAATGTATGCTGTAATTTTAACATCCAGTGGAGACGGATCGGGCTGATCAGAACACTAGCTGGAGTGGATCAGATTGAGGAACCCCTCTTGAGGGAATACTGATATTAGAGCCATTGCATGGGTGGATTCCCAAATGTTGTGGAGGGGAATCGGGTGGCATGATCTCACCGCGATGTGGCGGCCTGGGTAAGAGTCAGGATGGACGATAGAAAATTGCATGGAGTTGAGGGGGAATGAAATGGTTCCATTGTGGAGATGACAGTGGTGATAGTCATGAGTCTCGAAGAGACTTCCTATGTATCCCCATGGTAGGGAATCAAAGTCAGCGTATTTCAGAATGGAAGTTGGGGCTTACACTCTAGGCCGCCCAACGTGATGGAAGAAGCGACATGAATTCGGTTGGAATGACCAGGTGGTGGGCTTGAACCTCTTAAGGATTCCTACATACCATGACTTAACATGTATCAATGTCTATGTAGTTCTGGTTGGAAACTGGAGAACCGACCTAAAAAAGGACCTCGGTCCAATGGGTGGTGGGATTTAACCACGTGAGGCTTCCTATGTGCCATGCCTTGGCATGGATCAAAGTCCACGTAGTTCGGGGAAAAGGGGCAAACGAACTGACATGAAGGGGTGTCAGAATGAGAGGATGGTAGGGTCAGAATGGCATACTACTAGATTGGGATTCTATTTAATGTCATGCGGGATGGGGGCATGTTGGAGAATCGACGTGAAGAAGGACCTTGGCCCAGGTGTATAGTGGGCTTGCAACTCAGGAAGGATTCCTACGAACCATGCCTTGACATGGATCAAAGACCACACTGTTCAGGTTAGTCACAACATCCTACCATTGGACTAAAATGGTTTTTAACTTCATGATAGATGACGGTGGAACCCGACGTGAAGAAACGACCGGGCGGTGGGCATGAACCTTGTGAGGCGTCCTACTTACCATTCCTTAACATGGATCATAGACCACATAGTTCAGGTAGGATGTGAGTGTTGGTGAAATGATGTGAAGAAGGACCTTGGTCAGATGGGTGACAGGGCTTGAACCTTAGGGAGGCTTCTGACGTACCATTCCATGACATGGATCAAAGTCCTCATAGTTCCGGTACGGTTTTGTCGGAGAACCGAAGTGATGGTGAACCCGGGGGTCCACTGGTGGTGGGCTTGAACCTCATGGAGGCTTCTTGCGTAAAATGCCTTGACATGGATCAATGTCCCCATAGTTAAGGTATACAGTTTAACATCATGATGGACGGGGGCATACAGTTTAACGTCATGCTGGATGAGGGATTGACATGGTCAGTGCTTACTCTATGCCAATGTGAGTCATGCTCAGTGTGAGAAAAAAGAGGCAGAAGAAACCTGACGATCACGTTGCGAAGGGTGCGTCCATGAGAAGCGAAAAGGGACATACACGTTAGGCATCCAATGGTATTTGGAATTACTCTAGGATGGAGGCCCGAAGTGCAAAAAATCGCAGAGGGAGGTGGATTTGTGACCGATGAAAGGAGATTCCTCGTTCACTATCACACCCTCCGTTGGCCCTGGCTGTGAGGAAGTATGGAGGTGCATGGGTTCTACCATCTGGAAGAGGGACTAGGGTGCTTACATTAAGGAGGTTTCTCTTCCTTGTGGACAAACTCCACTCCCAGAAAGAGGATATCATCCCCTATGGTGACCAAGGGACATATAGAATGTTCGAGCTGGGGGGACCCTGTGTGTGAGGCACGAGGTCAGGTCACAGTTAAACGTCATATGCTGAGAATAAGGTGCTTGAAAGTTTAACATCATGTAGCTCGGATGAGGTGGGTCGACTCCGCACCCATAGGGCTTATATGACTGGTACCCTCTACCCCTTGAAGAAGGGAAGGCATCGACAAGGCCGTGAAAAAGGGGGTCGTAGAGAAAACCATCAAGGGTCCATGTTAGCATGGCTATGTGAAGAAGCAGTAGCCATTATCATGCCTATGCAAAGAAGCATTAGGCGGAGTAATGTTACGGATGGTATCATCCAAAGGACCTTGATATCACATTGTTCAAACCTGGAGGGATGCACGGTAAGAGGAATTTCCAAGCAGAGGGGTCCACATGTAGGGGCCTTGCGGAGCTCAGTTGCTTTACATAGTGGAGGGAACTTGCGAATGCAGGTGCTTTGTGAAGATGTGTGCCTTAGCCTTAGCATGGTGTAGAGGTGCGAGTGGAGGTGCTTTGAAAAGGGAAATGGTGTTCGTGGAGCACTGCCTCACGAAGAATAGTGGAATCGCGAAGCAAGGTGCTGTGAAGTAGTGTGCTTCGCGAAGTAAAATGACCATGCCTTGGCATGTGGTCATGTGTATAGGGTGGTTGTTTCGTGAACCATAAACACTCCGCAACTGTCTGGGTCCCCTTGGGGACCCACTTCCTTTGAGATTTCCCATAGGCTTCATGAGGGGAATCCCTCTCGGAAGAGGGGCTCAAAACGAGACATGGAAAAGGCCTCTCACGAAGAAAAAATACCTCATGGAGGTCATGGTTCCTGAAGCGAAGAGTGCTTCACAATTTGGGAGATGAGAAGCTGAAAGGTCGGATTGTCCATCCGGAGAGCTCAGGGGGAGCTCAGTATTTATAGTCAAGAGGCGCCACGAAGAAGAGCTCATGTGGTGTGATGGGGGCCTCGGTATCTTCGCGGCGGGTTGCGAACGTCAATCGGGTTCGCAGAGTGGTATAGCCTCCTCTGCTTCGTGGCGGGTTCGCGAACGTCATGGGAGTTCATGGAGAGTTACCGCCTCCTGTACTTCATGGAGACTTCGCGAATGTCAGGGCGTTCACGGAGAGTTACCTCCTCCTCTGCTTCACGGCTGCTTCGCGAACGTCAGGGCATTCATGGAGAGTTACAACCTACTTTTCTTGGTGGTGGCTTCGCGAACGTTATGGCTTTCGTAGAGAGTTTTTGTCTCCTTTGCTTCGTGATGGCCTCGTTGCTTGGGGGGGCTCCACGTCGGGGCTTTTTGAAGTAGGGTGCGTGGCCCCTTTTTCCTTCTCTCATTTCATCAAATATTTTGGGGACAACAATATGCCAAGCATATTTCTGTGTATACAGAAACCTATGTTGATGTGGATGATAACGCAAGAATATCCTAGTTCAGCATAAAACACAATACATAATCGAAATAAAAAAATAAATCTCATAAAAATAATTGGGTGTTGCATTATACCCCCATTAAAATTAATTTCACCCTCACTTCTCATCTTGGTTGTTAATGTATTTAATACGTGAATGTTTATTTAACAGAAACCTACATTATAAACTCATGAACTAAAACAACCCTTTAAAAAGGAATAGTTGTAAAATAATAGTTACCCATATTATATCATAACTAGGTCACTATATAAGAGAACATATGTGTATATGGGGAAATGGGGGGAATCCAAAATAATTATAGGGTTTTATAATGATCACTAATCACATGAAAGGTGTTGATCTAGTAAAGATTAAAAATCACAAAACTATAAACTATAGAAGTATGAAAGGGGTTATCAAGATAAAAAAATGGTTATAATAAGATTCACTTTTACATCCTGATCCCTTCTTTTCCTAATGTTGAAGAATTTAAATGTGATGATATACATACTTTTTTTGCTTACAATCTCATCATTGGTAGTGCCTTTAGAAATTTCCCCTTCAGTACTTATTCAATGAAATGAGTTTGAAATTGTCATTCATGAAATGTTAGTATATCATGCGATCCATAAATAGAATGATAGGTCATTACATCACTCTTTATCACTACAGAATGGCAATCATCAGTTATTAAATATCCATATTTTCATCAATAGTGAGAGAATAAAAACATCGTCTGCAGTTTAACTTATATTATCCATAAATAGAAAACCATACAATCCTATCTAAAACTAAAAATCCAAAACATCAAAAATATTTAAACTGACATGGCATAACATTTTCCCCCATATATCATAAGGTATCTCTTGTTCGCCACATTCCTAACAAGTGATCAAATTCATCCAATATTCTATTGATTCAATATAATAACATGAATTATCATATATATTTTTTCAGAAAACCCATGTTTACTTTTTCCAAAAATTTTTAGATAAATTCCTTAAGTCCCAAAAAGTTTTAAACATCATCCATGATAGCATAACCCACTTGAAAACAGATATATAATTTGTTTCCATGAAACAATCATCATCCAATTTATTTATTCAAATCCAACATATCATTATCCCAACATCATTGTCTTATCATAAGGGATATATTAAGGGTTACCTTTCCCATAATCATGTTTTCTCCAAGTATATCACCATAACCATAAATAAATTTTCATGGTTCATAAAATTATTCAACAAATCCTTTCAAATACATAATGAAAAACATGTACTAAAAAAACATATATAAATTTCATTATTCATATAACATAATATTGAATTCAAAAACATATACACATCAATCATCCAAAAATATTAATAAACCATTAATCAAGATCAATAATTCTATTCTTTCATAAAATATGAATAATGTATTGAGGTTACTCAGTCTTATATAACAATGATTCTTAGTTCTAATGTAAAAAATAATTCTAGAACATCCCATTCCATTCAAAAGTGGTTTACAATCTCTTTAGCCTCTATAGTATTACCAATACTCGTATCACCTTCATGATTTTCTTCACGATATTTTCACATTGGAAATCAATTTTCCTAATTTCCATACTTCCCAAATAAAAAAAATTCAATTTTAACCAATGTTAATTTTGTTTTGGATATTGACTAGGACCATATAGTAATGTGTGGGAAAAAATTATCATAGAAGAAAATAACATAACCGAGGGGAATTACATCATGTATTATAATAAATAAAAGAATATTTTTATTCCTATATTAACATAATTTGTAATAATAATAATAATGATTTATAATATAAAAATGGATAAAACTATATATAAAAAAATAATAAAATTAAAATTTATAAATTTAACATATTTGATTAATCAAACAAAAATTGAGTATGTTTTATTTCATATAGATATATATATATATATAACTAATTATATATAAAAATCGAGATAAATGAAAATAAACTAAATTAAATATATGAAAATGGATAGTGTCTTCCTCCACCCAGTTGTCATAGACTACATGCCACGAGAACCACAATCTTCTAATGCCCCCATTCCTCAACATCGACCAATACTGTATCCCATCATTGGAACTTTCCTCATGTACTATTCCCAGATCTCGCTAAAACTATATGTTCCCAATTCATAGACTTCATGTATATGCCATGCATAATCCAACACATCTACCCTAGTTTTAATCCTCATCATGTGTTACCCTCCCAATGACCACTCGTTCTCGCCAATTCTCATTGGCCCCACCCACAAGTCACACAGAAGAAGACGTGGGAACCATGTCATCTTACTTTTTCTTCGATTTGTCTCAATCTACTCCTTCATCTATAATTAATATACTATTTATGTTTATTCATTTTTTCCATATTATCATAGAAGCTGAATCGATACCTGTATATAAGTTGTATTTTTCATAGGAAAAACCACTAGTTATACAACCTGAACTAATGCTCCTCCCTAGATTTTTATCTCTTCCCTATTTTAATCTAGTTTGATATAACTCAAATAAGGAAGAAGTCCACTGCCATCACCTTGGTTAAAAAAAACCTATTCAGAAGACTATTCCTTATCTTGGTGATATGGAGAAACCATTATTTCCTTATATAACTTCCTTCGGTTCACGCAAAAGTAGTGGGAAAAATTTTATATGATATATACTGATAAATATACAATATTCTCAGATTACATTCCTAAAATAAATATATATCATATGTTCATTTAATGTTAATATAAGTCTCAAATTCAAGATACATTTTATTCATTTAAATTATGAAAGTGTGTTTTTTACGGGGATTTTTTTTCATAGTTTATAAATATATATATGCTGAAGTTGGATTCAAATTACATATTTATTTTATTTGCATTCATATTTATCAATTCAAGGATAACACATGTATTCTAGAGTTATTGTTTGAAATTTATCAACATGTAATTGTGTGTCATGTTATCATTTCAATTTTACATTTTTATATTTATAAGTACATGAATATGTATATATAAATATTTTTTGTATATTTTTTATAAGGTTATTTTTTCAAAGACACACATATATATATTATTCATCTATATTAATTTCAATTTCTTAGTGTTAATTTTTTATACATTGAACCTATTATTTATATATATATATAATTACATGATTATCATTTTATTTTTATCAACCAAATGTATGTAAGTACATAATAGAATATACCTCATAATATATAATTATTTTTGATACTTATGATTATCAAAGTAATGTGCACATGTGATACATTATTCTCAAAACCTTCCATTTTTATATTAATTAAGTATATATATATGTATATATATATATATATATTATTTTCATTCATTTCATTTTTCATAATGAATATATAATTCATTTCAAGGTCTGAATTAATTGAAAATAATTTTTTTTTTCAATTACCTAATGATGAAATTTTTATTTTTAGAATATTGAATTTATATTTCTTATATGTGATAGATAGTTTTGCTTCAAAAGTTACAAGTAAAAGGTAAATTTACTTTTACTTATAATATGTTATGACTGCAAAATTATATATATGCATATATTTATAATGGGATTATTATGTGAAGATATTAATTTTAAAATTACAATTATGCAATCTATTGTTTTAATTTCTAATATTTTATGTGCACATAATTAATAAAATAATGAAAAATTAAATTTCTTTTATTTCATTTGACTTACAATTTCCAATAGCTATAATTTTATGTGAATGATTTATTTATTATGATTTAATTAAATGAGTATTTCATACTTTTCCTATGGATGAGTTTTAAAAGCTAAATTATTAATTAAATGTAATTAATAAAATATTTTAATTATTTTATTGACAGACCATGAAAAAGAAAAATGAAATGAGATTTTAGAATAACAAAATATAATAATTTATTTAAATAAGAATATAAATATTTATATATTTTTAAATTTTCATATGTATTAGAATAATTTTTAGGATTTTATACCAAAAACCCTAGTGAGAAATATATATATGTAATGTTGGATAAAAATGATTTTAGAAAAAACATATTTAACATGTAAATTGTAAACAAGAATGGGTTTGGGAAGTTCAATAATTACTAACAAAAGTAGGATGGAACAAACAACCATCAATGTTTAATCTAGAAACATTGGTTTCTTTTCAAAAGCTGGATTAGTATTTTCTAAAAATTCAGTGGATTTTTTTAAAGCATAGAGAAGCGTATGAATTTTCATAGTGCATTGTAATATTTTGAAAAGTGTAACTATTTTAATAGGCTCCTAATAATTTCCAAAAATGTAAGTATTTTCAAAAAATTATATTTAATGATTTCAAAGAAGAATATATTCTCAAATGAATTTTCAAAATCATCTATTCAAATGATTTACAATTGGGTTTTGAAAATGAAATTTTATTTTGGAATTTTTTTTCAATATTATTTTAAAAAATAATTATTATTATCAGAAGGATTGCGAAATTTTATCATTATATAATTTTAAAATGATTTATCAAAGTAATTTTCAAAGTCTATTTTCAAATGATTTTATCAAAATTATTTGGAAAAGGTACTTTTAAAATCAATTATCTATGGTATTTTCAAAAACTAATTTAAAAATTATTTTTCAAATTGTATAATTATTTTCAAAATCATTTTCACTAACTTTTAAAAAACCCTTACTCGAAAACCTTACTCATCCAATGTTTTTATAAAATGTTTTTGGATTATTATAGAGCTTTCTGGGAGTTTAGCAGGATAAGAGGATAGAAAAAAATGTTTTGTCATTGATTTTTAATTACTATTTTAACATTGTCAAAATTTAATGGTTTTAGTTTTTATAAAAAGCCTAAAATTGAAAAGATACTTATTTTTAAAGGTTTTATTATTTTTTAGTTACTTATAAATATAAAAAATATACCCCATTTCTTGTATTGTTTCTGAAAGTGAGAGTCTCGTTCTCTAATCATGAAATGATCTAGAAGCACGGGATCCACAATTTGTATTAAAAAATCATTAATAACTGAATATAAATTATTATTAACATATTCCAAAACCATATTTACATTTTTGATATCATATCTGATCATATTAACACCTGTTTATTAATATGTTATTATTATGCATATTTTGGGTGTTAACTACTTCATTTTCTTATTCATGATTTCTAGAATAATTTATAACAATAAAATCCCGTGATTGATGTAAATGGACACTAAATTACTTTTGATGAATACTTAATACAAGACATAAAAAAACATTCCCAAAGACCGTATTAGTTTAGTTTTTTTTGGAAATTTGAGAACATATACGACTAGTTCATAAAATATCTACATCATCTCCTTTTTTCCTTCATAAATAGTACCCCTTTTGTCATATATTACTTAATACCCTTCTTTATAACCTGGGTGAATAGAGATATAAAAAGGGTGATATCAGATGATTAATAAGGGTAATACTGTTAGATATCAATCATATGACAATCATAATCCATAAGTACATATCATTTGAAAATCCTCTCCTACATATCATGGATCATGATATCATGTCATGGAATAAATAATAATAGGTCATAATGAATTAATGAACGTATTTCCAATTGTCCTAAAATAATACATAGAGTTTTTGTCATTCATATAATCATATAAAATCCTTTCATATTAGTCAAGGATCTTTTTCAAGACCATCATAGTGGACAAAGTCCATTACAGAACGAATTTCAACCTTAATTCAAGACCTGTATTATTGAACCAGATTTACATAGCATTCAAGAACAATATTACTAAACAAAATTTACTTTCAATTTCCATCCTATTATTCTCAAGAGATATAAATCATTACCCAAATTATTGGAGGGCGATGTAGGTCCCGCCAATATAATATTGAAATTATTCTTACATGTTCCACAAGAACATAAAACATTCATCATATCATAAGCCTAAGAAAAAATGGTATTCTTAAATATCATTCCATCTTAACATAACCATGTAAAATATATCGATTTCATAAGTATAATTCCATCATGAACCAAATAAAACATAGTAATAATAGGGTTAGTATACTTCAAATGTTACCATATTAAATAATTCTTTTATAGATGGTAAATAAATATGACAGAATTGAAAAAATGAATTATTTTTAAAAATATACTATCTTATTAGAAAATAATTCCATTATCAAAATACCATTAAATTTTAAATGAAAATAATTTATTTTCAAATAAACATCATATCATATAAATGAGATTCATGTATGTAAGGAGTTATGAAATTGTAAGAATTTTTTCATGTTGTATAAGTGGAATGAAAACATTATTATCGTACTTTTGTCAGAATGTAAAAAGTACCTCGTTAGGAAAATCCAAAAATATTATTTTAAAACCACATAGATGAACTACATGAACGGGTATAAATTACACTAAACAATTTTAGATTATGAGTAAAAATATTTTTGAAAATAATTTTTTGAAACATGGAAATGTATTATAAATTTATGCTAGTAAATACTTATGTATAAATAATCATAGATAATAATGGTATTGTAGAATTATAACATCAAAAATTATAATCAGATGAATCATATATGTCATGAACCGTCCCCCAGGACCCGTATCGTGACTACCACAAGCCGACCTTCCATAGGCCAGGGGCTGGAAACTAGCACCAAAGGCATAATTTCCTAAAACTGGGAAGGCATTGCCTTTAAAAAACTTACACACACAGAACAAGAGTACAATAGGAAGAAAAAACTATATAAAAGTTGTATAACAAGTGTACTAATAGTAAAGAGGTCCAGAATACCAGCCCCACTGTAATTTACAAGGAAAGGACAAATAGGTACATCTTAAAAGAAAAACAACTGGAAGGTGTCTAGCAGCTCTTGGATCGTCACCAAATATCCTACCAGAAGGGTAGGTACAGTTATCCTCCTTAGCGCTCCACGTCCATCTATCTCCTCAGGGTACAGACTCGTCGTTAGGTCCACCTCCAGGTACCGTCCAGTCCTGGCGCTCTCGGCCTTCATCATCACTGTCTGTCATCTGCATCCTACATAATGAGGTGTAGTCGTAGACCGTGCAGGGCTGAGTATAACAATACTCATTAGAGACCTCGAGACCCTCAAGGTCTCACAAAAATAAACTATGATAAACCAAAAAGTATGAAATCAACGAATAACCATTACTTAGGAATATGCCCATACATATACCTAAGTTATCTAGTAACTCATCTCAATCATGAGGAAAACATAATGGTCATTGACTCATCTTAAACCAAGATTTTCATTATCGAAGCCACGACTGCATGAAAACTCCTCCTCGGTAGAGTACAGTGGGCCTGTTGCGACACCGAGGCGCTTCTCACTAACCTTGCAGTGCCGAGGTACTCCTCCAGTTGAGTAGAGTGGCTCTGCTGCCAACTACCAGGTGCTCCATCCTCTTTGGGTCTGCAGCCAAATACAGGGCGCTCCCCCTAATAGCCTATAGAGGTACTCCTCCTGTCGAGTACTGCGGGTCTGCTGCCACCTACCATGCGCTCTATCTTCCATGGGTCTTCCGTCAAATATCAGGCACTCCTCACTGGGCTAGTCAAGTCAATATAAGTCGAATCGGTCAACCAGTCGTCAGGTCTATAGCAACTAGGTCTTCGCACTATGTCTGCTCATCACTGGAAGTATCCTCTCCACAAGCTAATGGTTGATACTCCATGTGTCACGAAGTCTCACGAAGAAGTATCTCAAATGACCGCCACGTCATAGGGGTCTCAACACAATAGACAATGCCTCAATCGGATGTCTGATCTGTGACTTATTAGCATTATAGTCATGGGGACCCAGTTGGAATCATGGATGAAAAAACCTGACCAAGACTCAACTATACTCCGAACTCTAGTGGGATATACTCGAAGGGACAACTATGCTCCAAGAATACCAGCACCAATGACAGTTTGTCAAACCGATGCCTGGTGCCAATGATATGGCCCCAGAAGGTAATTGGTCAGTAAGGTGCCTAGGTATGGTCCGACCCGGTCTGGGTTAACCCAGTCAGACTCGCTAGGTCTGACCCAATCCATTGGGCGGGTTAGCCTGCTATGTTCTGACATGGTCCGCTAGGCCCGACCCAGGGGACCACGAGGGCAATTTAGCCCGGTAGTCGCCACGTAGGCGGCTCAGTAACTCATCCCGGTATACAGGGCCGGTTTGGCAAACGACACTGCGGGGGACGTTGTGGGTCGGCTTGGTAGTCTGGTGGTCGGGAGGACAACACGCAGGTTGTGTGGGGCGTGGGTAGGCCGGATGGTCATCGAAAGGCCACAGGTGCACTGGGCAGGGCGCCGGGGTGTCGGGCTTTGCATTGGGGCAGTGCGTTGGGGCGCGGGGTAACTGGGTAGGCTGCCGGCAGGGCATGGGGGTGTTGGGCAGGCCGTCGTGTAGGCCTCCAGTGGGGCGCGGGGGAACCAAGTAAAGCGTCAGCGGTTCGCGGGGGTGTCGGTAGCCCGACGGCAGGACGTGGGGTCACCGGGCAGTGCGCCGGCAGGGCACGGGGGTGCCAAGCAGTGCGCTGGCAGGGCGCGTGGGCGCCCGAAAGGGCGATGATAGGGCACCGGCGGAGTTGGGTAGCATTCAGGGCCCGCAGGTAGCACGCCATGGCATGGGAAGTGTAGGGGCGCTGTGGGGGCGGAGAATTTTGCGGAGGTCGCGGGTAGCGCAGTCCTTGTTCTCCGTCTTCTTCGAGGATTCATCTTTTCCAAGTCGTCATTATCGAACAAGAACGAACAAGGGGAGTGTCAGACCGTGTTCGTGCAGCCCGAGCCCTCCTCATTATGGTAATAGAAATTGGCGATTCTCATACCATATCTTTGTTCGATGAAGAACAAGGTTGATACTCAAATATAAAATAACACAAAACTCCCTACATTTGATCCACCGATAGTAGATTGTTGAAGTCAATGAAGGAAGGCCTAAAATCCCTAGTAGACGATCATGTCCCACGTTTAAGGGGGTCCGTGGAAGATGGATGGAGAAGAAGAAAGTATCTAGCATTCTTCGTGTTTTTTCTATTCTTTGTTGGAAGAACGGTTCTCTGTTGTGAGCTTTCTCGAACAATCCCTCAAGAAGATAATGCGAACCCAAATAAAATAATATTTTGCCTATTATTTTATGTGTTGTCATGGAATACAAAAAGAGAATTAAAAACCCGGCTCCTCGAAATTAAATGCATGAGTGTTGTCTCAATAATTTGGAGGATTCCAAGAGGCTCTCTTTATTAAAACACAAGGGTTGGCGCAACTAATTGTGTAGGGAGGTCTAAGGCTCTCCATCATTAATGTTGTAGAGTGGAGAGGTTTCATCCTCCACCATAAATAGAGGTCAGGTGGTCCCCCTATCATTAATAGGGGGTTTTGCGACTAGGGTGGTTCACACATAAAATATCCTCCCTTGGGAGGTTATGCTAGGGTGGGCCCCACCACCATAACCACGCATGGGAGGTTAAGGTGTTGCGGTCCTACCATCAACCACCAAGTAGAGGTTTTAACCAATACACTCAACTCATGGCAACTTAAAAATAAAATAAAGGGTTGTACTTTATTTTATTATTATTTTTATTTAGTCCAAAACTAACATTTATACCCTACTCACTGTCATCCAAGTGAAATTCTTCTTAAGAGAAAACCAGCGCTGCACATTCAACAGTGCCCTCAGATTTCAGTTTCGAGCACTATTCCAAAAGTTATAAAATCCCGGTTGTACGTTTACTGAACTTACCTGAACTAAACGTCATAAATTGATTCCGGGCACACCGGGCCTCAAGAACAAGCTCAGTCAGAAAATGAAGACTCGTACAATTCCCATGTATTAAAAAAAATTCAATGAGAATTCCGGGACATTAAATTCCCCCCACTTCAGGTATTTACATCCCCATAAACTACAAATCTAACTAAGGGAACAAATGGGGGTACTGAGCATGCATATGAGCCTCCCGCTCCCATGTTCTCTCCTGGAGATTCACGTGCTGCCGGCTAACACACACTATAGGTATCGATTGTCCACGTCGGAACCACTCCTATCAATACTCAATATTCACTTGAACCTCTGTGAAGGTTGCCCCGTCATTGATGTCCACCTCCCCATGGTCGGTGATGTGGGATGGGTCATGCACGTATCTCCTCAGCTAAGATACACAGAAGACGTCGTGCACCCGGTGCAACTGAGGTGGAAGAGGCAAGTGGAAATCCACCTCGCATACTTTGCAATGGAACTAGAAAGGTCTGATTAGCCTAGGATATAGCTTGTCTCCTCAACCAAGTCTCTATAGACCTCATCGAGGTGAGACTCGTAGGAATATGAGGTCAACTTCCTCGAACTCCAGAGGCCTCCGTCTCCTGTTAGAATATGACTTCTCTCTATTATGTGCAGTCTTCATCTGCTCCGGGATGATCTACACCATCTCCATGGTAGCCCATACCATCTTTGGCCCCACTAGTACTGACTCCCTTGGGTCTGTCTAGTACAGTGGCGATCTGCATGTTCATCCATGCAACGCCTTGAAAGGAGCCATACCAATGTTTGAGTGATAGATATTGTTGTAAGAAAACTCATCCAAAGGCATGTGGTCCTCTTAGTTGTGACCAAAGTTGAGGACACAAGCACGAATCATGTCCTTGAGGGCCTGGATGGTCCTCTCATTCTGACCATCTGCCTGAGGATGAATGGTGGTTCTCAGATGTAGCTGTGTCCTGAATGCCTCCTACAACCCCTTCCATATCCGAAAAGTAAACTGTTCATCACAGTCAGAGACAATAGAATAAGGTACTCCATGAAAATTCACAATCTCCTACACATAGAGGCTTCCAATGATCTCTACTGAGTCCTGATCTATAATCAGTAGGATGTTGTCCGACTTGGTGAGTCGTTTGATGATCACCCATACCGAATAATGACTCCTTGATGTATGTGGAAAATCCGTCATGATGTCCATGAATATCTCATCCCACATCCACTTCGGGACCTCTATAGGTTGAACCAAGCCTGCAGGTACCTGGTTCTCTACTTCCACTTGCTGACATGTGAGGCATCGTGAGACAAACTCTACTACTGCCTTCTTCATACATGGCCACCAATGATATCGTCAAAGGTCATGCTACATCATTGCAACACCTGGATGTATATCTAGGGGGTGTGTGGAAATCCCTCAACACTTACTCTTGAAGTGCAACTGGTACCATGGTACATCCTCTGAAGATGATGGCATGCTCCCCACCTTCAGAGAATCCATCAGGTTCTAGCCCTATGGATATATTTGCATGTCGTGTCTCGCAGTCAGCATCCACATATTGCGCCTCACTAACTTGATGAAGATGTTGGGGAGTAAATGTAAGAGAATTAAGAAAGGCCGCTTCATCCATATCCACAAAAGATATCTACAAGGAAGCTAGCTTCTTTATCGCCTCTCCTAGCAGTTGTAAGGCATTCATCAAGATGAGCGCATCCAAAACAATGTTCCCCTTCCCAGGAGTATAGACTATCTTGAAGTTATAAGCCTGGATGAAATCATGCCATCTCTACTGTCTAAGGTTCATGTCCTTATGAGAGAAGATATACCCGAGACTCTTGTGATTAGAGTACACAGTAAAACGTTCACCCTTCAGATAGTGCTGCCACAACATCAAGGTGAGGACCACTGTTGCTAAATCCTAGTCATGGGTAGTATAGTGCTACTCATGTTGTCTTATCTGCCGAGACCCATACGCGATCACAGCTCACTCCTGCATCAGGACACAACTGAGTCTGGTCCCTGATTCATCGCAGTAGACTATGTACCCTACGCCTTCCTCTGGAAGCCTTAAGATGGGGACACTAGTCAGCCTCTGCCTTAGATCCTGAAAGCTCTGTTGGCATCTCTCCGACCACATGAATGGATTCCCCTTCTTTGTCAATGTTGAATGTGGTGCTGTAACTCTGGAGAAGTCTAGGACGAACCTCCTATAGTGTCCAGCCAAACCCAAGAAACTACATAACTCCGTCATACTCCTGGGTGGCTCCAATGAAAGTACCTCCTTGATTTTTTCTGGATCCACAACAACTATAGCCTCTGAGATGACGTGTACCAAAAAGTGAACCTCTCGAATCCAAAATTGGAAAATTAAATCTTACCATAAACCTAGTGCTCTCAGAGTGTGTCCAGTACTACCTGGATAAGCCTAACTCTCCACATCAACTGCTTTGAGGGTAAGACAATCAAACTAATGAGTGATCGGCTGCAACCTCCTCCGAGTAAATTCGTCTTGTGCTGAAAAGGTTCCCATCTCTCCAGTGAAGGTAAACCTGGCACATCCATGCGGACACACCGCACTTTTCACCTAATACAGTCGATCTGAAAATAGACTGTAGATAACCAGTCCATACCCAAGATGACGTCGTAAGGAAATGACACTACTACGAGGAGATCCCATTCGATGCTCTCACCTCCTAGAGTAAGATCACACTTCCAGTACCAGTGCGTAATTGTCGAGTCTGCTCTTGTAGGAGTCTCTAGCCATAAGAATCAATCCAACGGCTCCATCGGAATTTCTGAGCTCTGAACGAGGGCAGTGGCAGCGAATGAGTTACTGGAACCTGTGTCTATTAGAACTAAATCTATGGTGGATTAAACACATATCGTACCACGTATCATCTCCGGAGCACCATGGTCATAGGCCTCAGCTACCTAAAGTTGTACTCTCCCCTGTCCACCCTCTCCCTACGATCGAGGTGGACCTCTTGGTGGTGGTGGCAGTAGCACCTCGTATCGTCGTCCACTTCCAGCTATATGTACAGCTCCTCTGCCACATCCGCATCAGCCCTGTGGACCGCCTCGATTGAACCTATGAATCTGTCATGGAGGTCCCTCAACTGTCTGCGGATCATCTGTATGGTGGTTCAGACAGTCACAAGCCATGTGACCAAGCCCACCGCAGGAGTAACCCTATCCGATCCAAGCATAACTAGCTCTGTATCCATTCTAGGAGCCCTGCACAACTGATCTTGAGTTATGCATTCGACCACTCATTGGTATTGTCCTCTTGGACCTTTACGTCATCTATCCACTACCATCTGCAGAAGACTCTGCTGCATGTCGGCTAGTGGTGGGTCTCACTGCTGGTGACTGCTCATCAAGAAAACTCTCCTCTAGGAGGGCTCTCTCCGAATCCCCAGTCTATGTCAGGATGCTTTTGGAGATAACTGAAACTCTAATCGCTCACCTGAGTCCCTGCTCAAAGATCCGAGCCATGAAGAACGGGTCTCGTACCATATTAGTGGAGTAGCGCGATAGGTAAGTGAACCTTGTTGAGTACTAAGCTATAGTCATGCTGCCCTGCTGCAGATGAGTTAGCTCATGTATCTGCACGGCTTGAAGGGTGTCTGGTACAAACTCTACACAGAATAGGCTCTCAAAGATTTCCCATAGATGTGTTGCCTCATCATGTATTTGGAGCATCAGGCTCCACCATCTGCTTGTTGCTTCCTGAAGCGGGCTGGCAGCATGGATCACCATGAAGTCGACTGGTGTTCCTACCAATCTGAAGACTCTCACCATAGCCTCCAGCCAATCCACAGCCGCATGGGGGTCCATCTCTCCCATGATCCCGGGTGGCCACTGGAACTAGAACTCCTGCAGTGTGCTCAAGCGGCGTGCATTGTCTGCTGTTGAGGAATCGGTGGCCCTACGGGGAGAAGTACCATTGGTTCCTCTGATGGTGCCTCAATTGGAAGAGGACCATGTAATGAGGCCTCATAAATCATGGGGTTGTCAGTACGTATGACTCTCAAGGCTCTAGCTGGTCGTCCGCGGGGAGGAATCCTGAAAGAAATAGATGCGACATGGTCGAAGACTATACCTGGTGAGCTAACCTAGTTTGAGCTGACATAAGGAAATCGTTTGAAAAAACACACGCAATCAGTGTTTTCATGCACTTAGTCAGATATCAGAAGTTAGGGTCCTGGTGTATGTATACATCGGCTGCCCACACCAACACCAGACTCCCTGAACTTAAAACTACACTTAGTACCCATAACACTATTGCTTCACAGAAAGAAATATAAGTGTCCTAAGTTCTACAGTAGAACTGACGTCCTGTGATACCAATTTGTCATGACCCATCCCACAGGGCCCATATCATGACTACGCCAAACCCGCCTTGAATATGCCTAGGGATGGAGACTAGCACTAAAGGTGTAATTTCCCAAAACTGGGAAGGCATTTCAACTATAAAATGTAAACACACATAACCAGAGTTATAGTAGAAGAAAACACTAAATAAAAGTTGTATAACAAGTGTACGGAATGTAAAGGGGGGACTGAATACAAGCCCAACTGTAAAGTACAAGGAAAGGACAAACAGGTAAAACTAAAAAGACAAACAGCTGGAAGGTGTCTAGCAGCTCCTGGATTGTCACCATAGATCCTACCTGATGGGTAGGTACAAATAGCCTCCTCAATGATCCATGTCCATCTATCTCCTCCGAGTATCGAGTCACCTTCGGGTGCACCTCCAGGTACCATCTAGTCCCAGCACTCTCGACCATCGTCATTGTTGTCTGTCAACTGCATTCAACACAATGAGGTACGAGCATAGCCCGTAGAGGGGTGAGTATAACGATACTCAGTAAGGACCCCGAGACCCTCAAGGTCTCCCAAAATTCATCAAAGGATAAACCACAAAGTATGAAATCAATGGAAAACGATTGCTTAGGTATATTCCCATACATATACCTAAGTTATCTGATAACCCATCTAAATCATGAGGAAAACATAAAGGTCATTGACTCAGCTCAAACCCGTATTTTCATTATCGAAACAATGGCTGCTGAAGAACTCCTCTTTCGAGTATAGTGGGCCTGTCGTGACACTGAGGCACTTCTCACTAACCTTGGACTGCTGAGGAACTCCTCCTGTCATGTATCGCAAGTCTGTTGCCAACTACTAGGGGCTTCGTCTACTATGGGTCTACCACCAAATGTCAGGCGCTCCCCCTAATAGCTTACAGAGGTACTTCTCCACTCGAGTACCGTGGGATTGCTATTAACTACAAGGTTCTCCGTCCACCCTGGGCCTGCCGAAAAAAACCAACCGCTCCGCACTGGGCTATTCGAGTCACTCTGAGTCGAATCAGTCAAATAGTTGTCATGTCTATAACTGCTAGGTCTTTGCAATCTATCTGTTCATCACCAGAAGGATCTGACCCTTGAGCTACTAGACGATACTCTAAGTGTTGTGAAGTATCATGAATAATAATCTCAATGGAATGTCACATCAAAGGGTTCTCAACACAATAGACAATGCGTCAATCGGATTCCCGGTCAGTGAGTTATTAGCATTTTAATCTGGGGGGGGCTAGTTAGATTCATGTACAAACCCACCTGACTGTGACTGAAATACACCCTGAACTCTAGTGGGGTATAATAATAGGGATGGCTATGATCCAAAAATACCTCCGCCGCTGACGGTTCGTCAAATGAACGTCTAGTGCCACTGATATGGACCAACAAGGTAATGGGCCTTGGTCCTGTCCGACCCGGTCGGACTGACTCCGCCCAACCCAGCCTCGGCCGACCCAGTCTGGGTCGACCCTGTCAGACTCGCGGGGTTTGACTTGCCCCATTTGGCAAGACATCCCGCTAAGATTTTACATGTTCCCCTTGACCCAGCCTAGCGGACCGTGAGGGCAGTTCGACCCGGTAGTTTCCACTTAGGAGGCTCAGAAACACAGCCTGAGAGACCGGGCCAGTTCATCCAGTGACACTGCTTGGGATGCCACAGGTCGGCTCGGGAGGCCGATGGCTGGGATGCCAGCATGCCAGCCGCGTAGGGCGTAGGCAAGTGGCTATCACCGGAAGGCCGCAGATGCACCGAGCAGGGCACCAGGGAACCGAGCAGCGCGCCTGGGAAGCACCAGTGCGCATGCAGTGCACAGGGGCAGCGCCGCTGCACGAGCAGGGCACCGGGGCAGTGACGGGGCATGGGCAGCGCACTGGGGTGCCGGGTAGACTAACAGTAAGGGTCGATTAGGCCGCCAGCGAGGCACGGGGGCGCCGGGAAGGCCGCCAACAGTGTGTGGTGGCATACGACTGGCTGCCGGTGGGGGGAAGGGGTGCTAGGCAGTGCGTCGGTGGGGCGTGGGGGTGTTGGGAAGTGCACCAGTAGGGTGCGGGGGAGCTGGGAAATGCGCAGGTGGGGTGCGAGGGCACTGGGCAGCGCGCCGATGGGGCACGGGGCGCCGGGTAGCACGTCGTCAGGGAGCGGGGGCGCCGGGAAGCGCCCCAGTGGGGTGCCGATGGAGTCCGGTAGCAGGCGGTGCACGCGGGCGGCGCGCTGGGGCTGCGTACTGGGGATCGGGAAGCAATGGGGCGCCGCAGGGGCGCCGTGGTTCACAGAGGGCACGGGTAGTGTGGCCCATGTTCGCCATCTTCGTCGTTGTTGCCACTTTTCCAAGCCATCATCATCAAACAAGAACAAACAAGGGGTGGGTCAGATCTTGTTCGTGCGGCCCGATCCCTCCACATTACAGAGATATAAATTGGTGATTCTCATACCATATCTTCGTTCAACAAAGAACGAGGTTTATAGTCAAATATAAAATTACAAAAAAATCACTACCTTTGATCCACTGGTAGTTGATCATTGATGTTGCGGAAGGAAGGTCGACATTCCGTGGTTGATGATCATGTCCCACGTCGAAGGGGGTCCGTGGAAGAAGGTCGGAGAAGAAGAGCGTAACTGGCATTTTTCGTTGGAAGAATGGTTCTCTGTTGAGAGCAATCTCCAACAATCCCACCAGAAGAGAATGCCAACCCTAATAAATTAATAGTTTGCCTATTATTTTAAGTGTTGTCCAACAATTCAAAAAGCATAATTAAAAACCCTACTCCTCCAAATGAAATGCTCGAGTGTTGTCTCATTAATATGGAGGATTCCAAGAGTCTCTACTTATTAAAACAAAAGCGTTGGTGCAATTAATTGCACATGGAGGTCATAGGCTATCCCTCATTAATGAGGCAAAGTGGAGAGGTTTCATCCTCCACCATCGATAGGGGTCGGGTGGTCCTTACCCCTATCATTATAAGGGGGTTTTTCAAAAAGGCTGGTCCCCACCTCAAATATCCTCTCATGGGAGGTTATGCTCGGGTGGGCCCCACTACCATAACCTCTCTTGAAAGGTTAGGGTGTGGCGGTCCCACCAACAACCTCCTAGTGGAGGTTTTAACCAATACACTCAACACATGGAATCTTAAAAATAAAATAAATTGTTGTACTTTATTTTATTATTTTCTTCAAATCCATAAACGGACTTTTATTCCCAAGTCACTTTCATCGAAGTGAAAGTTTTCTTAAGAGAAAACGGGCACTGCGAGTTCAACAGTTCCCTCAGATTCTAGTTCCGAGCACTGGTTCAAAAGTTATAAAATCCCGCTCGTACGTTTACTGAACGCACCCGAACAAAACTTCAGAAATTGATTCCAGGATCACCGGGTCACAGAATCAAGCACCGTCAGAAACTACGGACTCATAACGTTCCCATGTATTAAAAACAATTCAACGGGAATTCTGGGTCTTTACAGTATACCACCTAGAATAATGAAAATTATATTCATATCATAAAATTCATAATAATAATAATAATAATAACAGCAATGGGTCACATAAATACAGTTCCAAAGAATGTGTGGTGTGTAAGGCATATTCCCTACAAAAATAAATGTGAGACAAAATAATTACTCACTTTAAGTATGATATCCCTTGTGTGCATCTGAACAACTTGTTTAATGATTGAAATAATATTTCTGATTTATTCTATAATTATTGTCATTTTTATGATATCATATATGATCATATTACTATATGTTTCTTAATAACATTATCACTCATCCATCGTGTATTAACTGCTTTATTTTCTTTTGCATCTCTCTTTATATATGATCTTGTTTCTAATCATAGATTATAGTTAGATATTTCCATAATTATATTAATATAAAATATATCATATTTTTTCTATCAATATATTTATATAATCATACATTATTAGACATCATTTAGAATGAGTCAAATCGCATCATGGAGGCGGAGGCCATACTTATGCATGAGTGATGACATCATTCCCCTAATTATGAAATGGTATGGAAATGGATGGTATATATTTTTTCAGAAATCTATATCATGATATCATAACCATTTATTGTTATTATTTTAATCATTATACCCATCTAAGTAAAGCGGTAGTGAAAAATTGATTACACCATGACACATAGATGGTAAATCGTATGCACACATGCTTGGTGATTTCATTTATTGTAGTACGGATTGAAGGTGTATTATGATTGATCCATATTTATAATAAAATATTAGTATAAATGTTATAATGGATTTATTAATTTATAATTTAAATAACTCATTATGAAGAATTAGAAGAAGAAAGAATTTTGAATAAATCAGAGGAATAGATTATGTCTTCTTCAATGTGCTCCCACTTGACCCCATGTTAATGGTATTGGATTTTGTATTTTGAGAAGAATATAACCAAAAATAATATTACTATGAAATTTGATATGGTAAATGGGTATTTTATGGCTGATCTAGAAGGTCCAAAGTGATGTCATGTTGTTATGTAGGAGGTTCCCTTTTATAATTGAGTAGAGATTCAATTTTGAAAACTCCAAAAATATTAATTTTTAATAAACACAAAACACATCCAAAAACAAAGAAAAAATTAATTATTTAAAATATGAGAGTATATAAGGTTTTAGTATCCTCAATCCATAATTTTGATATATGTTTTTATTTCATTTTAAATAGTATCATTTCATTTTACCCATAATTATTCAATTTTATTATTAATAATGTTAAAAAAAATTCAATATTTAAATTTATTAATTTTAACTTATTTGAAGTAAATTAGGCCACAAAAGGACAATATAAATATTTTTGAGTAAACCATAATTACATTATATTATTCAAAATATTTTATAAATTTTGAAAAAATTAACAAATCTTTAATTTGAAAAATATCAATAGTGAAATTTTGACAATATACAATTACAGGATTTTAAAAAAAATCGAGATAAAATTTTTATGGTGATGTAAATATTTTATTATATCTATATGGGTTCATGTTCATCAAGAGTTTGTTTTGATATATTATTTATCCCATATTAAATTTAATATATTATTTTTAGTTACAATAATTCGATCTTTTTATTAATAGACCAATTACTACATCGATTTTGTGTAATTTTTTAAATTACTTATTTTTTGAGTCAAAAATAAAAATAAAGCAATATGATGGATATAAATAAGCTTGAATTCACATGAATACATATATTCGAATATATATCCTAGAAAATACTACATTAAAAATGATATATGTATTAAAACATGAATGTGAAAACATTAACATATCCTTAAATAAAATATTATAAGTGTAATAATATTTTTATATTGCTCCAAATGGTTAATAACTAAACACATGGATTATTATAATTAGGATAAGCTCAAAAAATAAGACATGGTTTTGTTTTTTGGTATTTTAATAGTAATTATCACTTTAAAAAAAATTATATTATTGATTTTCCATTAGTTAAATAAATTTTTCTTTTTCAATGTATAATTGTTTAAGGTTATTATTAATTTTCTAAAAAATAAAAATAATCTATCATGTTGTAAAATAAATTATCATTAAAACGCCTATTTATTGATGAATTTATCATCAACATAACCTTATTTTAAAATAGATAATGTTATGAAAATTTGAGTATGTAATATTTATCTTTTCATTAAATAAAATATATTAATTAGCCCATTATCATACAAGTGGATTCTAAAAGGTATCATTTAAACCCAAGAATGGTTTTCCTCAAAAATCACTCATCCAATCAAATTAGTAAAACTGATAAGGTAATTTTTTAATATTATATTTATCCTTAATTACCTAATTTTCTATTTTAACGTATTAATAAATATTACTAATGTTACAATTCATAGTGAGAAAAAAATAGATAATATTATTTACCTAATTTTGGCCAAATTGTTCCAAATATTTAATCCATATAAAAAATAAAATACACCGATTTTTTATAATTTAATTCTAAATTATTCTTATCATCAGAATAAAAAACTGCTTTTTAAAAATTAAAAAATTACAAAAGATTGAAATATTTTCCAATCAAAATTCATTGTAAAATTAATTAAAATGACCAAAATTATCTTAACAGATTAATATATATTACATTTTTTACTTTAATACCTGTTCAATAATATAATTTATTCAAATATATTATTTCGATGAAAAAACATGTTTTCAATTAATGTTTTTTTTACTATTCATCATAACATAAAAAATATAAAAAAATATCAATAAATTCCCTAAATTGTGACTCAATATCCCTCAATGAAAGAATAAACTTATTTTATTAAATTGAGTATATAAATGTTAATAAATTTATTTAAAATGTGTGTACCTTCAAAAGGCGGCATAACACTATTTTTATAAAAAATACTTATTTTATATGAAAAAATGATATTGTTCTTATAAAATGTCTAGAAAACCTATAAAATAATTTTTTAAAAAATTATTTAATATATTACATATATATTATTCTAATAAAATATATTATTTTATAAACTCAATTGTTTTGATTTAAATTTTTTTGAAAGGAATGATTATACTGTTCATGCCCACCATTATAAAGACACGGATATAATATAAAATTATAATATTTTGTTCTTAGCTAAAACTCGATCATATGTTAAATGAATTATATAAAAAAACATAATTTTTTTTAACACAAGCCAAGTATAGTGTTGCACATTTCACATGAAATTTCATTGTTGTGTGTAACACATGCTTATCATGGTTTAGCGTACCACAAAAGACATCAATGAAATTAAATAAATATATCTCATAAACAAATGGGGTGTTAAATTCTACACCCATTAAAATGAATTTTTCCCTAGAAATTATTTTATGTTGTTAAAGGATTTAATACAATAAAGTTCATTTCACCGAAACCCACATCACAAAAAAAAAGAAAAAAATACTTTTTATAAAGGAATAGTTAGAAAATAATAGTTACACAAATTCAATCATAAATAGATATATTTTTACGAAAACATAGGTGATTATTGGTTATGGAGGAAAAGAGTAAATAATCATATGGATTGATAAAGATAATTGTTCATAAGAAATTCAGTGATCCAGTGAATTTTTTCAATCACAAAACCGTAAACTAAAGATGTCTCAAAGAGTCCATTTTTGAATATCCAGAATAATATTCATCGAATAATAATCACTTTTATATATAATTTATATTTTGAAATAACTAAATAGCGGCTAGGATAATTATAAATGGGGATTATTTTAATCATTAGTTATGTTGAAGATTCAGTTAACTGTTGGAATCTAGGATGTGAAATCATTAGTAGAACACTAGAAAAATTTATAAGGATAAATATATAGATGTCATAAAGATATGTCTAGTTATATGTTTAAATTATGTAATTTTTTTAACAGTAATCAATAATATATGTTTAATCCAAATATGTTAGAGATTGAATGTAAGCCCGAATTATAATTTTGTTTTCTTTGTATAACTTCTTTCTCTCACCCATTTATTTTGGAGTTTATTAAATGGATGGAATTATGAGGACTCACATTAATGGATAATATTATGAAAAATGGAATGATATTCCTCATGAGAAATTCAATGAAATGGGATTTGGAAGGAAAAACATCATTGGTATGACTAACCATTAATCTCATAATATTATAAACAATATCTACCTTATTGGGTTTCTTGACACACCTAATAAGATAAATATGGTGTTTTACGATGACTGTAGTGGAAATAATGTTCAATTTACCACATTTAAATCATATGGGAATTTTTATCACGTAGAATGCTTCAAATGAACTACAATATGATTTGGGTGCCGAAAAGAAGGACACAAAGTCATTAATTATAATGAAAAAGGTTCAGTTAACATAATTGGCAATTATAATTGTATTTATAAGACATCAATTATCATTAAATGTTTTAAATGTGGAATGTATTGTTATTGTGATAATTAATTTCCAAGGGGAAAATTTCATATATAGAATATTAAAGGTCATATGAATAATATTTATATTTATTATGATGTAGGGACAACAAATTATATATGAGATAAAAGGAGTGTTAAGGAATAAAATGACGAAGATTGGTCAATGGGTTAAGAATATAGTGGAATGATTACATGTTTATCAAGAATATTGTTATATAATTAATAAAATGGATTATGGAATAAATAAATATCTAATGATTATTACATTAGTTTTTTATTAGGTATCTGAAAGAATATATTGAATGGTAGTGTATCCAAGAAAAGTTATTCGGATTTTTTTCAAATATACATTAATGAAGGATTATCTTAGTCTAAGCAATATAATGAGACAATGATATTTTGATAAATATATATTGTATATGAATAAGTAAATTTGATAGTAATGATTTCATTAGATCTAATTTCATATTTTTCAAGAAGATTATTCTATCATGGGTGATGTATAAACCATTTTGGGACTTGAGAAATATATTGAATATGTTTCGGAATAAGGAAACATGCATTTTTTCATAAGGATATATATGGTAATTCATGTTGTTAAGATGAATCAAGATAATACATGATAAAGTTGATCACAAGTTTTCAATGTGACAAACAAGAGATACCTTATGATATATGGTGGATAAATGTGAAGTCGTGTTAATGTACCACTTTCTAATGTTTTGGATTTTCAGTTTTCAGAAGGTTCATAATGATATCCATTTAGGTAAATAATTTGTAAAATTTCAAATGAATATTGTCATAAAAAATTATTATATAACCATTGGTGGACTTATGAATATATAATAATATGATATAACCTTTTTGTGATAATTATATATATAATTACAAAAAATTCTATTTTAGGATTACATGATCTGTTTTGACTTATGTAAGGAAAAATTCAGCTTCATTTCTTTGAACAAAAAATTATTTGAAATGTGCTCAAAGAACGACCAATAGTGACATTTTGATGAAATAATGTAAGTATATCATCTCCTAGAAATTCTTTAACATTAGGAAAAAATTGTGATTTATATGAGTTTACTATTATCATTAATTTTTATGATATCAATTACCTCTTTCACGCTTCTTTAGTTCATGGATTCATGATTATTGACTTTCTTTAGAGAACACGGTTCCTTGTGATCCTTATTATTTTACAATATATATGATTATCTATGATTTTACATCATGCCCAAATCTTCTCTTATGTTATTCTATGTGGTGACTTAGTTGTGATTTTCTTTTGGAAAATGTTATTTTCCATCTATTCATTTTTGAAAGGAAGTTTTAGACATCATTTTTACAATGTGGGTCTCAATGAATGAAAATTTAATGAATTGATAATTTTATGACCCATATGAATTTTTAGGGAGAAATAAATTTTACGGTTGTTATAATGTAACAATCCATGATTTTTATGAGATATTTTTTCTTTTTTAAATTTTTATTTGATATCTTGTGATGTACGTGACACCAAGATATGCTTGAGCCACACAAAACAATGTCCTAGATTGTGGTATAAAACCCCTATTCTAGACTTGTGTTGCACTGAATTCCATTTTATTTTAGTTGATTTTATTTCACACAATACTATGTTTAAGTGTAAAACTAAATATTGTTATCTTACTTTATAAAGTAGTCTTTATAATAGTGAATATGAACAATATTAACTTTCTTAAAAAATAATTTAAATGAATATAACTGAGTTTATAAAATAATAAAATTAATCTTGATGGATTTTTTTAATGTAATATATTTTTAATATATTCAATATATGGTTTAAAATTAATATTATATGTTTTTTTGACATGATATAAGAAAAAAAATCAAATTTTTGGATAATAGAAATATTTTTTAAAAAATTCATTTTTTCTTCCTTTTGATGGCGCACCCAATTTAAATATGTACTTTGACACTTCTATATATTATATTTAACAAAATTATCTTCGTCTTGGGATTTTGGATATAAAAATGTACTTTGGATAAATTTTTTAAATTTTTATGAAATGTTTTTTATTTTTATGAGGAGTAAATATATAATAAATTTTAATTGAAAACACCCTTTTTTGTTGAAAACAATTATATGGATAAATTATAATATTTCATAGTTTTAATGTAAAAATTAGAATATAATTTTATCTATTAATGTAAGGATTGTCATGGTCAATAATTTTATAACGTATTTTGATGTTAAAACAATTCAATCGTTTGCAATGTTTGAAATTATTAAAAAATATTTTTCATTAAGATAATGGGATTAATTTAAAATTAATCCCTGAAACCTTTGTGTTTCAAATTTTACAAAATTGATTCCATATTTGGTATTAATTGGCCTAATTCTTTTAAATATCATAATTATTTTGGGCACTATGAATAACAACTTTAGTAATTTTTATTAATATGATAAAAATGTATATCGGCAGTAATTATGGGTAAATATAATATTATAAAAGTACCTTAACACTTGTCATAATATTATAGGATAAGTTATTTTATATATAAATCATACATGTTTCAAAATTATACCCTTTTTATGATAATTGAATGAGATTAGGACATTTGATATATTTTATATAATGAAAAGTTAAATATTTCTTACTCCAATTTTAATAACATTGTAAATTATAAAATAAGTATCTAAAAAAAGTAAATTCTATTATAAATACTCATTTTAAAGATAAAATGTTTTTATATATCACGGTAATTTATTTTTTATTTTTAGTAAATTATTAATTATGTTAAGGGAATATATTTTGATGATGCAAAAATTATTTAATTGATGAAACATAAATAAAATTATTTTTATTTAATTTATAATAACCTTTATAGACAAAAAATAACAAAATATTATTTTATGAGTATATATCGAACATAATTATCCAATGGCTGAGTTATTTTCATTTTGGATTCTTATATAAGAGATAATGACACATATATTATTTTATTTAATGTTATGTTATTCATTTCAAATTCATGTTTTAAAATGTATAACATTTTTAATAATGGGGTTTTTAAGAGATAAATTCAAATATATTTATTATTGTTTAATATAGATG
Source organism: Viscum album (assembly GCA_963277665.1). NCBI lineage: Eukaryota > Viridiplantae > Streptophyta > Magnoliopsida > Santalales > Viscaceae > Viscum > Viscum album. Next base: position 322,989,291 of record OY728152.1, on the reverse strand, counting down.
ATTTATCTCCATAATAGTATTTTGGATTAATTTTAACCCATAATTATGTATAATAAATAATTTCACAAAACTGATGTAGTAATTATTTGGTAAAAGGAAATATCCAATTACTATTAGAAAAATACAAAAAATAAATTGAATTTTGGATAATTAATATATCCAAAAAATTCAATAAATTAATATTACTACATATAGATAAAAATAAAAATTTAACTTTATATTAAAATCATATCTTGAAATTTTTAAATAACTATTAATTTAATAGTTACAAAATTACCATATTCATATTTAAAAAAATATTTTTTTATTAAATTATTTAGAAATGATAAAATATTTTTAAAAAGATAAAATAATTAGTATTTACTCTAAAAGTTTATTTATTGTGCATTTATAGTGTAATTTACATCAAATTAGGAAAAAATAATCTATTTTAATATTGAAATTTTTTTTACCTCAGTTATAATAAAAAGTGAATAATTATGGTTAAAACAAAAGGATATGGTCTAAAATGAATTTAAAACATGACTAATAATTATTGGATGATGATATTACAACCATATCACATATAATATTCTAAATAATATCATCTTATAGGTGTTTGGATGTTGTTTGAAGTTTTTAATAAATTTTTATTTACGGAGTTTCTAAAAGTGGCCCAACCCTCAATTATGAAAAAGAACCTCATCCCTCACACATTATTTTACAAATAGATCCTTAAAACATAGACACACCCTAAACTTTTCCTTATAAACATATGTAGTTATATTCTATATGTCCTTGTATTCTCAAAAGGCCTACTGTATTACCTTTAATATGAGGTCTAGGAGGATCAAATCGAAGAAGAGGTAATTTCCAATTCTGATTCATTCAAAAATCATTCGTCTTCTACATTATATTAATGAGTTAATAATGTTATAAAGAAATAAATATTGTGTCAATTATATACTGAGATGTTATTATAATTTTACTACAACCATATTCCTCCTTTAATCCATCCTAAGAAAACTGAAATCACAACATGTGTGTACGTAAAACATACCGTCTCCCCCCGATGTAGTAATCTATTTTTCACTACCAAATTTCGTGGAATGGTATAATGATGGAAATAATAAATATATACGATTATTATAACATTATATTGATTTTATTTCAAAATATATACCATCCAATTTCATAAAACATCCCAATTATTGGGAATATAACGTCGCTCATACATACGTATATACGCCCTACCGTCTCAACAATGAAATGTGATTCATTCAACATGATACGCATTAATGCATGATTGTATAATTTTCATAAAATATAAATTATGATATATATATATATATTAATATAGTTATGGAAATCATAAAACTATAATATAATTAGATTAATAAGAATTAATCTGATGAAACAGGCATAAAAAATAAACCACTTAATACCCGATGGATGTGTAAAAATGATATTAACAAATAGATGATAATATTATCTTAAATGATATCATAAAAATGACTATGATTATGGAATAAATATATAATATTATTTAAATCATTATACAAGGGGTTCATATACATATAAACTATATCATATCTAAGGTAATGGATTATATTCCCTATATATTATTTTTGTGGGGATTATGCCTTATACACAACTAATTTCTTTTGAGATGTGTTTATGCAACACATTAATGTTTTTATGATTCTTATTATGAAGGTTTTGATATACATATCATTTGTTTTTATTTCATGAGGTATAAGAAACACAATTATATAATTATGCATAAACAACCTCATCTATAAATGAGATTGCCAAATTATTCCATACTCGAAGTCAGATATCCTTTTTATGTATCCCAACCTCTTCTTCTTCGACAAGATCCCTCTATATCTTCTTTTTATGTCAACAAAGTTTGTATTTTGAGAAGACAAGAACCTATATAATTGGATTTTGGATGTTTATAAGGTAAATGGGTATAATTTTGAAAAACATGAAGGGTTAATCTAAATATAAGTTTGGAGGAAAGATGTGCCTTTTTATAACTGTGGTGAGGGGCACATTTGGAATCTCTAAAACTGTAAATTTATAATAAAATCAATCCACTTCCAAAAAAAATTAAAAATGTAATATTTTAGAATATAATAATTAATATATTATAATATCATCATCCAATAAGTTTTAGATATGTTTTTATATCACTATAAACATTATATATTTAATTAAACCTTAGTTATTATATTTTATTATTAACTAAGGGAAAAATGTTTCAATAATATAAAAATTTAATATTTAATTTTTATTATATTAATTAGACAATAAATTAACAATTTAAAAATTTTTAGACCATATAAAAATTATTTTAATTTTTTAAAAAATTTATTAGGATTTTTAAATAATTAAATAAAACATTATTTTTTAAAAAACATTAACAGTTTTAACATGGAGATTATTCATTTTTTAAATTTTAGAAAAATATCAAGATAAACCATTAACCTCAAAAAAAATTTACATCCTTAAGGGGTTAGGGCCATCTAGGAAATTAATTGGAAATATTAATTAGTAAAATTATATTTATTTTCTTATTTTTAATTGAATTCATTTGATATTTCCCTAAAAAAATAATTAGTAAAACTCTACTTTGTAATTATTTAATATACTTATTTTTTAAAATAATTATAACAATATAAAATGACAATGATAAATCCTATTGATTTCATAATACCACATTTAGTCAAATATACATTCAATAAAATATATCATTAAAAATGTTAAATTTAATTAAACATGAGTTTGGAAAGTTAAACGTTACTTTAAATAAAATTATATAAGTCTCAAAATATATTTTATAAGGATATAAATGTTTAATAAAAGGACACATTGATTATTATGGTTTATATATACTCTAAATATAATATTTGGAAGAGTGTTTGTGTCTTTTAATGGTTATTACCATTTTAATAAAAATTAGTGTATTGATTGTTCATCAATTAAATAATTTATTACTCATCAATATATAATCCTTAAAGGAAATTATTTATTTCCTAAAAATTTAAAATAATTTTACATGATAAATAAATACATTTTATATTTTAAATGAGTATTTATAATCTAATTTTTCTTCTGAATAACCTTCTCCTGAGAAGATTAAGTTATAGAATTTTGATTAAGACATATTTAAAATTTATTAAAATAATATAAATTAAATATGATAATCACCTCCAACTGGATTACTATGGATACAATTTTGAACCAAGTATATTTTATATAAATAAATACTCAATAAAATATATTTATACATGTTTTAGGGTAATTAAATGATATTATTATTTTTTAATTTCATGATTTACCTTTTTTAGTCTATTAATAAAACTTAGTGAAGTTTTTAATCATAATTTATTTAAATAAAAGAACTCAATTTACATAATTTTGAAATACTAATTCAAAATATAGAATCCATTTAAAAAAAATTTGAAACACTGATGTTACAGAAATTGTTTTATAATTAATTTTCTTTTTTGAATGAAAAACGTGTTTTAAAAGTTAAAACATTACAAAAGATTGAAATACGATTACATGCCAATTCATGGTAAAATTTATGTCAACAAAAAAAATATATTAACTAATTAAAATATATAATATTTATACTATTAAACCGTTAAATAATATAATTTAACCAAAAACATTATTTTGATAAAATGTTTGTTTTCAAAAAAAATTATGTATATTCTTACTATTTATCAAAACATAAAACATGTTCCAAAAATATAATAAATTAATTCAATGTAAATTTTTAGATCCTGATTCCAAAGAATATGTTTTTTAAAATAATATATATATATATGTTTCAAAAACATTGTTTAAAATGGGTGCCCTATCAAAATGCGAGAAACCATTATTTCTTAATAAAATAACACTTTTATCTGGAAAATTGAATTTCTTCTTCTATCATGTCTAGAAATCATATAAGTTGAATTTTGAACAATAGAACAGATATATTAAATATATTTAAAATTTTAAAATCCCAAAATAGTGCTTTTATTATTTTATAAACTAACTTATTTTCACAAAAATAGGTTTTCAGAAGAAAGTTAATACCAGTCATACCAACAATTATAATCGCTGTGTTATAAGGTGATATAAAAAATATTTAGTTTGTCTCTTATACACAATCTTGATTGAAATTAATTATATCCAAATAGCTTGTTGTTTTGTGTAAAACTAGACTAGCATTGTGTTTCATATATCGTAGGATAGTCTAGTGTTGGATCTAGCACAATATTATCTTGGTGTTTCATACAACACATGACAACAATGATATTTAACAAAACATTAATAAATAAATAAATAAAATAAAAAATATAAATCATAAAAATATAATGGTGTTACATTATACCCTTTTTAAAATTAATGTCTCTCACTAAATTTTACACTGTTATAAAAGGATTAATACTTTTAATGTTCATATGTAGAAACCCACATCAGAAAAACAAGGACTAAAGCATCCTTTCATAATGGAAATGGGGGAAACATAACATTTACCCAAAGTCCCTCATAACTGATTTCCCACTTAATATTTTGTTTGGAAATTCCCTACCTAGTCCCCTTCCCAAAAACCATCAGAAAATTCTAGACGCATTAGTTTAAGGATAACACCAGGTTTATTGGTGTTAAACTGTTCTTCAAAGGTGAACAATCAAAGAAGATGTATCATTTTCATTTATTATTTCATTTTCTTTCTTCTTCCACTTCCTTAAAATATGACCACACAATGATTAAATAATAACTCTAGTGTAATCAAAATATTAATATTTTATTATTTTAATATCATCACCTAAATACATCTCCTATTTCATCAAATAGGAAGTGATCAATTTGTTTGTGCGTACAATTGACTACCTCCTCACGTGTCGTTATAATTATTTAGTCATTACTGTCTACCAAGACTGGTTATAATGGTTTAATTAGTGTTCATAAGTGATATTAATGACTTATTATTCATTATAATATAATAATATATCAATTATGTTCATTATTTCCATGATAATAAAAATGATAATTTCGTTCATGTGTATGTTTGAACTATAAATCCACGAAGTAAAGTGATTCATTTTTACACACTAAATCACATTATGGATAAATATATGTGTTTAAAAATTATTAATATAATAATTACCCAATAATGATCACTCTATAATGATACAATAATATTTAATGTCCTTCCATAATGATCAATGAAAAATGAAAAAAAATTACCCATGCATACGTACGACCTACCATCTACATGATTATAATATTGATCATTTTCATAGAAATAACTATTAGTATGATTTAAAGTTACATTTTAGGAATATAGTTTTTAATAATTTGATGAATATTATTTTTGAGATGATGTAACTATGACTACATAGAAAATTTACATCATATCAGGTTCATTGTTTACTAGAGTAACGAATATCGAAAAAATACACAACGTGAATTTAAATAATTTCTCAATTGTTTTAAATTGGTAATATGTGATATAAAATGAATAATACACATGAAAAATTTTATGAATCATGTATAAGTAAACATGAATTTTTTGTTTTGTATTATAAATAATGTAAAAGACAAGTTAGACTCAATGTAAGAGATTCATGTCAATCTCTTTTCAATGAGGCATATATTAATGGTATGCACCTTGATTGTATTATAAGGTGTATTTAAAACCCTTAAAACATTTAATAACATGAAATAGTATATGTTCATGATATTTAATTTCATTTAATTTTATTATTTAATTATTTTTATTCAGGTGTTTCTCAAGTTTCATGGAACTCTTTAAATAAAACATAATTTGAAATGTTTTAAAGATTTGTGCTTATAAATATTCATCATTAATGTCAATGTTTTCAAATTTATTTTATGGATTTAATTATATGAATTTTGTTTTAAATGTTAAAAAAAAATTATAGAACATGTAATAAAATATGTATAAGTCCACCTATGGTGGGATAATTATTTATTCTAAAAAACGTTATCCAATGTCTAACATAAAATATAAAAAATTTGGTAACATTAAAATCCTAATGAAAATTGAATGTCCATTAATTTTTAAAGATTTGAAATAAATTATATTAACATTAATCTCTCATAAATCATAAGGTATCTCTTATTGGCCACATTATAAACATGTGAACAACTTCATCATGTATTTTCTTGAGTCCTGGTAATAACCTATATTACCAAATATCCTTAATTAAAACAAGACTGTTGCCTTATTCCAATGATTGTTGAATATAATAATTAATTCCAAAAAAGATTTATAAATAAAATATAGAAGCGTAACACTCTTGAAAACAAAAGAATAATTAGTTTCCTAGTATCTAGTATCCTCTAATTTACATATTCATATCTAACATATCATTATCCAAGCATCAGTATCTTAAAATAATTGACATATTAAATGTCAAAATTCCCTTAATTAGGTTTTCTCCAAATATACCACATTACCCTTACAACTATCTTCAATGAATTTAGAACAATTTAACATATCCATTCCAATCCATAAAAAAACATATACTAAAAACACTCATATGTATCCAAATTCAAATAATATTTGAACTCAAGAATATATACACCTCAATACTCCATCTTTATTTTTAATTCATTACTCAAGTTCCATAACCATAATCATTCATAGAATATGAATGGTGTCTTAATGTTCCTAAACCTTAATCTAACCAGTATTATTAGGTTCAATGTTAACAATAATACTAGAACATGTCATATATATAACATGTTGTTTATAATATCTTTATACTCAGAAGTATAACAAATACTCATACAACCATCATTATTCTCTTTATGAGATCAATACATTGGAATTTTTTCCTAATACCCATACATTCAACATATGAAATATTCATGGTCGAATACATTCTATCTTGTTCTTGTTATTTATTAAGACCAAAAATTAAAGTGTGAAAAATACATATCCGAGAATAAAAAAACATAATTAAGTTAAATTAATTGTAATATTTTAGTATATATAATTTTTTATTCAATCCAAGGATATTCATGATTATCCAAAAAAATACATGACTGTAAAAAATAAATTGAATTACCCTTAGGAAATCCCAGCAAATATCCTTAGAAATTTCTCTAAGGATCTCACAAAATTATTCCCATCCGAGTTTCAAATTTCTGACTTTAACTATTCTCTAATAGTAACTCTAAAGACCCAATATTGATGTAAACAGACATTAAATTACCTTGGTGGAATACTAAAGACATTATACAAGATGACTCCAAAAGACTGTATTAGTTTAGTTCCTTTGAAATCATGGAACACAATTATCTAATTTGGTGATATATCATCAACATCTCCCATAATGATCTTCTCATTAGTACCCCTAACTAAAAGCCTTTTTTATAACCATAGGAAAAGAAAACATATAATGATGGGAGATTATATGCATAGTCATAATAGGAAAAGGAAATATATAAGTATATCATGAGAATAAGGGTATGAGAACATGATCATGAAAACATATTACCATACCATACATATCAAAAATTGGGGAATAAATTCTTATTGTTAATAAGACATGAATCATATGGGAAACAAATAACATAATCCATGAGATCATCGCATTATTATAAGACTTGAAATTGAGTAATACACCTAAACTTTCAACATTGTGAACTTTTATAAATAGTAAATGGATCAGTCATTAATTTAAGGACATGAAATAAGACCATTCTATTAATATATGGGCATGGAAACCGGGGCCCCATTTAAAATTATGGACACGAGAACCAGGTTCACGCATAGTATTCGGAACATGAAATCAACTTCACACATAACTTATATACCTCATGAGTTATCCATATTTACCTAATTCATTATAAGGAAATATAAGTCCCACCCATCTCATAATGAAATCATACATATTTTTTCCACAAGAATATAATTCATTCATCGTATTAATATCAAAAAAATAAAATTGGATTCATAAAAATCATTTAATCATAAAATAATCCATAGAAAATGATGGTATTTAATAAATATATTTCCAGAATAAATATAATCTACCATAGTAATAATATGGAAAATATAATGGAAACATATCCATATTAAATAATTCCATCTTAGATGGAAATTAGTTTTGATAAAACACTTCATATTTATTCTTTTCGAAAATAACATTTCTTCATCAAAATCATTTTCAAATCTTACAACAATATGAAACATTAAATGAAAATAATTTCCTTAAAGATAACCACAAAAAATTTTGATGGAATGTTTCAGTAAATATGGTGTAATTAAAGATTAAAAATCAATTCATTCCATGTAAGATAAAATAATAATATTCTCATACTTGTGGAGGAAAATTAAAAAAGTACCTAGTTTGGAAAACAAAAGAATGATTCTTTTCCAAAAAAGTCGTACAAAGTAAAAAATTGTTAAAAATGACATTAAAAATCCATTTGATGTTATTAAAACATTCTCTAGAGGAATATTTATGAAACATTGACCTAGATGATAGATAAACCCCAATAAATAATTATATATAATCAATATAAGATAATAACAAGATTAATAAATTATCCCTTACATTATGTATGGGTTCCAAATTATATTTCTATACATCCAATAAAAGTGTTTAAAAATTGTCATTAACTTTTTCTAGGTTCACATTCATTTTTATAAAATCAATAGTGATCATATTAATACTTATTTGTTGAAAATATTATTACACATACATCATCTATTAATTGCTTTATTTTTATACTCATGTTTTCTCAGATAAGTTAATCTTCTACATATCTGGATATAATTATATCATTTAAATAATTATATCCGTAATATATATATATATATATATATCTTATTCATTCATTCAATTCATTTATATAATCCTACATTGATGAAGATCCTGTATAATGAATCGTATCACATCATGGAGACAGTAAGCCATACATACACACAAACAATGATATAATTCCCATAATTCAAGAATGGTATAGAATATGATGGTTTATATAATAGTTCATAATAAATATCATGCTATAATAATCATATAAATTTATTAATTCCATCATTACACCCTTCTAATTAATGTGGTGAGGAAAAACATGTTACACCACAGTTTGGAGATAGTATGTTGTATGTATGAACATGGGGTGATTTAATTTTTCATAATGTGGAAAAATGAGTAATATGGTTTCTACACAAATATAATAATAAATAATCATATTGTTTATATTTTATTTATTTAATTATGATGGAAATAAATCATTAATACGATGTAGAATAAGAAAGAATATTGAATCAGTATAGGACATTACCTCTTCTTCATTGAGCTTCCTCTAGATCTACTATTAATGGCACATGAGTTAAAATATTTTTAATACCATAACATATAGAATGTGACTAAGGATTTTTATAAGGTAAATGGGTATGGTATACCTATTCCTGAAGCATCAATGTGATGTGATGTTGTGAGGTAGGATGTGGCCTTTTATTATTAAGGTGAGGGGCACATTTGAAATCTCGAAAAATATAAATTAATAATAAAATAAAAACACATAAAAAACCTAAAAATTACATATTTAATAAGATATGATGAGATAAGGTTTCTATCTCGTCAATAAATAAAATTTAGGAGAGTTTTTCTATCAATTTAAACCTTGTAATTTTAATTAACACATAGTTATTTTTTTTAATTATTAACTATGTTAAAAAAAATCAATATAAAAACAGGACGATATTACTTAGGTTAGTTATACTACAAATTTTCAATTTAAAACATTTAATACCATATAATAATTATAATATATTTTTAAAAATAATATATTATTTTTGAATAATTTAATAAAACATTATTTTGAAAAAATATCAACATTTTCAATTTTGACAATATTGATTTCATGGATTTTTTAAAATATAAAGATAATATTTTAAACAAGAAAAAATTATTCTATTATTTTCATATTGATTCAATTACATATATATAATTCATGGAATATATTAATTATCCCAAAATATCTTTAATTTAATGTTTTTAATTACATTAATTTTATATTTCCATTAATAAAACAATTACTATATAAATTTTGTGGAATTATTAAATTTAAATATTTTTCTGTATAATTTAAAAATAAAATAATATTATGAAGATAAATCATCTTTATTTTATAATAGTACTTATAGTCAAATATATCTCAAAGAAAATCCTATTTTAAAAATGATATATTTATTAAAACATGAATGTGACATCTTTAACATCCCATTAAATGAAATATTATATGTTTCATTATCCTATCCATATGGATCCAAATGGATAATTACATGACTTTTTGATGATTATAGTCAATATATACTTGGAAAATAGTATTTGTTCCATGTTTGTTTTGTCTTTTAATGGATATTTTCATTTAAAAAAATATTATTTTATTGATTTTTCATAAACTAAAACAATATCTGTATCATCGATGTATAAGAATTTAAAATAATTATTTATTTCCAAAAAAATAAAAATAAATTACCATAATAAATAAAACATTTTATCTTTCAAATGATTATTTATATATTAATTTAACTTCTATGGAACTTTATTTTAAAAATAACGACATTATTAAAATTTGAGTAACCCATCATTAACTATTATTTAAATAAAATATATTTAATTTCATAATCTGGTCTATGTGGATTCCAAAGGAAACAATTTAGAAACAAGAATGATTTAGCCTTAAAATAAGTCATCCAATTATATTAGAAGAAAATTTATGGTAGTTTTATAATATTATATTTATCCTTAATTACATGATTTGAATTTTTATCGTATTAATTGAAATTACTAAAGTGAGTACTCATAATGCCTAAATATAAAAGAAATGTATTTACATAATTTGGACTCACTTATTCCAAATAAGGAATCCATTTTTAAAAATTTGAAACATTTAAGCTATTGTATAAATTTTATATGTACTATCTTTGCCGGAATAAAAACATGTTTAAAAACATAAAACATTTGAAAATATTGAAATGTTTTTACATCTAAATTCTTGGTAAAATTAATAAAAATCAATAAAATTATATGAAATTATTAAAATATAGTATATTAACAATTTAAAAACATTTAATAATATTATTTACGAGTATAAATTATTTTGATGGAAAAAAATGTTTGAACTAAAATTTACTATATTTTTACTCTTTATCTAAACATGAAACATATCAGAATATAAAAAAATAAATCAAAGTAAATTTTTAAATCCATATTCCAAATAAGAGATTTATTTACATGTATAGTATATATAAAATTTTAGAAAACTAGATTTAAAATGTGGGCTCCATCAAAAGGTGATAAAAATACATATGTTGGAAAAATATCATTTTATCCGCAAAAATGATTTTTTTATACCATGTATACAAACATTTAATGTGAATTTTAAACATTATATTGAGTATATTAAATACATATTTCTTTCATAATTTATACCAAGTGTGATTTAATTATTTAATAAACTCAATTATATTCATTTAAATAGTTTTTCAGAAAAAACTTTTACTTTTATTACAAAAACGTTTTATTTTCATTTATAATTAATTTCTAACATAGGAATTGGGAATATTTGCATAATGAAGTTAATATTGAACATAACCGTGATTATATTTAATAGAGTAGAAGGTAACATGACAATATTTAGTTGATCACTTATGTTCAGTCTCATGTGATATGAATTTTATCAAAAAAACATGAAATTATGTGTAGCACAAGCATGTCATAATGGTTTGTATACCACAATATATGTCATTATTGCATGTAGTGAAAGATTATATTTCTTTAGATTACCACAATACTCAACAACTAAATTAAGAAAAATATATATAATAAATACTCCGGGAAAAATGTAACAACCCGAGTTTTAAATAAAATAGTTGTTTATCATATTAGAATTATTTAGAATACAATGTTAGTAATTTTAATTAAATAAATTGGTAAAAATATACTAATTCATTATAATTATAAATTACTAAATAATTTTTGATTAAATAGTTCTTTTCTAAATGTGATATTCTTTTTGAAACATTAATATATATAAAATCATATTGTAATATAAAATAACAAATATATGGTTCAATAATATAATTTTAGAAATGATTTTTATACGCTTCATATTAATTGACACATAAACATTATAACATGAATGTTTAATTTATTAATAATATTAAAAAATAATAATATTAGTTCTGAGAGGTACTATTTTCAATAAATGATAATTAAAATATTAATATAATTGTATTCTTGTTTTAAGAATTATAAAATTAAATACAAAATATATAATAATGAAAATATTTGGTAATGAATTAATTTTGTAAATTACAAATGATGATTTTATGAAATTGTGTTTTTCTTTTCGAAAACTATTTTTTATTATTGAATGGAACATTAAATTATTATATCAAATTACAAATTAAATAAATGTGATTTAATATTCCTTTTAGAAATTTAATGCGATTATGGTTAATAATATTTTTTAAAGACATTTTTTTAAAATAAAAATTATATTTTTTAATAAATTTATTTTGATTAAATATGAATATTATATTATGAATATTAATATTAATATAAATTATAATTATATTATGGTAATATTAATATTTTAATATATTAGTTTTCATATTTTTTAGAATAAATGAAAAACCAAAATTAAAAAAATTGAAAATGAAAATAAGAGTCATGAACTCCTTTTTTGGGGGAAAGTGTTTCATGGGTCCTACCATTAGATTGGGGTAAATTGGGATCTTTCTTCGACTGAGAAAAGTCAAACCATAGTGGAGACCCCAATTTGAGAGGTGAGCATGGGTCAAGGGCCCGGATGTTGAATCATCGACCATCGAAGATGTTTCGACTTCCAATGAGGGTGATGCTCTTTGATTTTGGATATCCAAGCTTGATAGAGGAGGAAAAGGGCATGATTTTTCAATAGGGTATCAATTTTATCATATCTACTAGGTGTTTCACAATTATTTTTTTGATTGTATGAATCATATACTATAGATTTCATGTAGTGTATTACCATCAGGTTGTCTATTTAGCATTATGTTTCCTCCTATGTTATAGTTTGATATAGTTTTCCATACACTTTGATTCAATTTTTTTTTATTGGAACTATATTTTTTTCCTCATTGATGGTTTTGGGATTTTATATTAGACATAACAATATTTATTTGATACAAATTGTATTTCTATGAATAATTAAATATGTTTATATTCATTTTCTCACACCTTGTCAGGGAATTTGTGCATTGCCTGATTTGTTTTCCAGTCTTCTTCGAATTAATGTTTGATGTAAATGAAGAATTTAATATATGCATCTTTATTATCATCTTTCACAATAAGATAAATTGATCCATAAGATCTTTATACAAGTTGAAATAATGTAATTTCATTTAATGTTTCACTAAGTGTATAAATAATGGGTTTGCTGCATGAGATATATTGCATGTTTTTCAGTAGCCATTTCATCAACTTTATATGAGAGTATGATATTTTTAGCATCCATAATAGGAATAATAACATTTGTATGATGTTGCATTCAAATAACATGTAATATAAATTAATTGTTTTCAAATAATTTTTTTATTTTCATAAGGGATATGATAATTCTATTATTGGATTTTTGTTCTATATATTGTTAAGGGTTATTTTAATAATTCATATATTACTTATAATTGTTCTATCATGAAAATATAATTTTATTATAATTTTAATTATGTAAAATTCTTTTATCATGTGGGATTTAGATAAAAATACTTCGATTATGTTTTTTTAAGGGACTATTGTTTCAGGCTTTATATTATAATGATTCAACCCTACTATTTATTTTACAGAGAACATATAGGCATCATTATTTTTTTTTCAAATGATTGTCTATTTATATGAAATTAATTCAATTCTAATTTGAAATGTTTTATTTTGAAAATTTTTTAAGGGATATAATTTATATAATAAAAATTCAATTTTTTCAGTAATATTTGATTAGAATTTTAATATTTAAGTATAATCATATGGTTTTAAAATTATTCTACCTTTTATGTTTGTTAAAAAATTATTCAAGATGTCAACATGGGTTTTATAATTACTTATATATGTTTATATTCAAATAAACTCGATTTTGGATTTAAAATATATAAAATATTATTATTTTCTAGGTCATAGGATTATTAGTCTTGAATGAAAAAAAATTATCCATCATAATTAGTGTTATAATTAAATTTTACCTCCAAAATAAATTTTAATAACTTATGATATCAATTTATATTTATTATTTCAGGTTCTAATCAATTAGAACAATCATTTCAGGTTTGCAAAGTGAATCATGTATGTCATTTATAATATATTGCAATCATCTTAACTCTTTAAATATCAACCATACATGTACTAGATATATTATTTGTGTTTGTACATGTAATTAATAATGTATATCATGTAGTAAAATTCAATCTAATTGATGAATATGAGAATTAATGAAATTTAAATACATGAATGTTGATTATTAAATCATAAAAAATAATGTATTTATAAAACAAAGATGATATTTTATTTCTTAAAATCTAGGAAATAATTTTATATGAGAATATATTTGTATATATTAAAATTTCAATGTTTTAATATCTGAATCATAAAAAACATTGAAAATATATATATATGTTGAGGAAAAATAAAATATTGTTCATAAAAACCCTAGACTTTAACGTTGTAGATATGGTAGTTAATTGGGGAGTGAACCCTTCCCTCAGAAAGTGGTTAGGCCCAAAATTGACTTCAATGTTTCAAGTTTCCCAAATATTCAATTTTCAAAATCATGCTTTATCTTTTATGGAAATTACTGGGGTTATTTCGGATGCATTTTCAATGTGTAAACATATTCGTAGTATTAAGGTAATTTCAATGAATATATATTTTCAAATAATATTTTCATGATTTATTCAATATAATTACAATGTTATTTCTCAAAATCTATTTTAAATGGAAGATTCCTAAAATATTTTGTAATGATTTTAAAACCCCATTACTGACAAATTAAATTCTTAACCCATGTTTTAAATGTATTTCATAGGTATCTAAGATGTTCTAATTCAGACATCTTTGCTTCTGGATATAGTGTGCCTTGAATAGTGGTAGGATTTTGAAATTTTTTTGTTCAACACTAAAAATTGTAAAGTGTTTTATAATACTTCAAAACAGAGATCATTAAATGGTCCACTATTGTATAAATCATTGTATAATTTTCAGGTTTCATTAGAATAAAAATTATACAGCATGTTTTGAAGCATTGAACCCAAAAACTTTTGTTTGGGGAATTAAATATTTCCTAGAACCCAGAAGCATCGGTTTCATGAATCAATCTTGAGGTGTCCTAGATGGAAATATTATAATTAATTTCCATTGGTTGTGTTATTTTCATCAATGATAATTGTTTCTCACACATTTCTCACTCATCATAGTTGGTAGATAGAACTATATAGAACATTGTCAAAATTAACTATTTTATATATTGAAATTATGGGTATTACATAAAACAATTTATTAACAAGAACTTTCATGAATATAATCACGAAGGAGGCACATGTATTGATTATTCTATAAATAATAAACGGATTGTAAAATACATGTGAAAGGTATGGGATATTCCAATATTACTATTTACTATAAACTGAGAATCTTGGATAGATTGAGGTATTGGAACCACAATACATATATCAGATTTTAGGAAATATTTTGATGAATGATCTTGAGATATGGTTTAGAAATTTTGTTCGATTACTGAGTTGTATATGTTTCAGAATTCAGTGATTATATTGTGAAAATCATTGAATAAATATGTTTTTTCAGTAATATATTTTCTTTTTTAATTTGAAAGGATGTGTTGAATAGTTCCATGGAAAGTGAAAATTGACTCAAGGATAAGGTGATAAATTTGGAGAATACATGATTAAGGGAAACATAACTGTTAATATGTTCCTTATGTTTTTTGAATAGATTGAGATCATGCCCAGAAAATCGATACCTCTTTATTAGCAAAGAGAAAACAAACACAATTCTGAAAGATGAAATTTTTTATTGTTCCCTCCATAAAATGGATAAGAGATCCCTCAAAACATGATCGTCCCAGTGATAATCTGCACCATTCACACCTTTGTTAGGTAGACCATCCACCAAAGAGTTTTCTACTATATAAACATGATTGACAATATAGTCCATTGAGAAGAGAAAATCCAAGAATCTGGCCCAGCGATTGGTATGATTTTAAGAGAGATGCAATAAACCTGTTCTAATAGCTAGAACACCAGCTGTGGAATCACTTTCAAGCCATACCTTATTCCATCCGTACTGCTCGACTTGCTCAACTGCCGTAATAACACAAAGCATTTTAGCCTTGAGAGTGGAGGCATTACCACATTAACCATAAAGACATCTAAGGGCACTACCATGATGGTCTCAAAAAATAACCCCATTTCCCATAGGTACTAGATTCCCTCTTGAAGCATTGTCAGAATTGATATTTATCCATCCATAAAATTGGGCCTTCTATAAAACCTAATGCGTTCCAAGGGAGGGACGAAAATTCCCTTATACCCCCACCAGATTATGAAACAAAAAAATCATGAATGGATTTGTCACCAAACATACTTCATGGAGTGATAACATCACAAACTACAACAAGGATGATGGATAATTATGCACCCACATGAAAAGGCATCATATTATGAATAGACTGGTATCTAAAAAAATAAATAAAATTAACCCGCTCCTCCACAAAAGGTTGAAAAAGTAACTGAAGCTGTAGTGAAAACATTAGGTCTGTCCCGCTCTTCATAAAGATGCAAATAGAGCTGGACCCTGGCATATGCACTTCAATAATAACATAGACTTCCTTCCACATTGATGAGGAAGCTTTGCAGCAATGAAAGAGGTTTTAAATTTCCTCCATGTGATGATGACACAAGGAACATCTTGAGAATATGGAAACACCATTAGTTTGACGATACAAATTAGTAGGGATTTTTGATGGGCCAATATCCATGAAGATGTGCATCGGGAGGGCCTTAGAAATCCTCTGTTCAGGTTACCAATCCACTTGAAATCTGATGGACAAGTTGTATGATGCTAAAAAAACATTTAGAGGAGAGAGTTCCTTTTACATCTAGATCCCAAGCCCAAAAATCCCCCTTATATTAGAAGAAATATTTCTCAATTAGGGAGGAAACATGATTTGGAACATTTTCCATATATGAAATCTTGTCCTTGATTGAAATATCAATGTACAGGAAAAAATCTCCTTCCATAACCAAATCTACCTTGGGAATTCCGGCCAATTATCATTTCCAAAATTGTAAATAAGACTCTATATAGACTAGCCATCAGGATTCGACATTTATTTTAGAGAAAATATTCTTGAAATCCGGCCACACTAAATAATTTAGGTTGATTAAATTTCCAGAATTTATCCAACACATGAATCTGTCTCTTAGAAAATATAGAGATTTAGATTCTACATTAAAAAGAAACCATATAAATTCATCCTTCAAATAATCATTGAAATAAATGAGGTTCTTGATCCCAAGTCCCACTTCATCATGAGGTTTTAAAATATATTTCCAGGGAACCATTTTAAGCATCACATCCATAATGCAACCACTCCATTTGAAATTCATGATATAGACATTGATTCTCTACATTAGTGAATCCATCCACATGTACACCATAAACTAGTACACAAATTTTGATTTGACAATTTATTTCACAGGGAATACCCTACCAGCCATGGATACAGATTTTCCTTTCAATGAAAAATGTTTCATTCTAATCATGATGACTATTCTAGAGAAATAAAAAGCCTTCGTTCTTCCCCAAAACAAGGTCACACCCAAATAATTGAAGTGTAATGTACCCTGCCAAATCCCCATCACTTTTAGAATGTCATTCTCCCTAGAGGAAGAGAAGAATTTTCAAAAGTGGACAAAAAACTTATACCAAATAATCTCTTATCTAGAGACCTTATCATAATGCATTAGAGATCCTTTGATGTTTTTTATTTTTCCCTTGTCTCCATGTGTAAAGAGTATAATATCATCCACATATAACAAATGTGATGGAGCAGCTATTCCCCTTACAGCATGAATGGTCTTCAGCTTACCATTTCCATCCATCATGGATAGAAACCTTCATAGGTAATCCTCAACAATATATGAAAATACATTTGATAGAGTATAACCCTACCTAAAACCCCTAGAATAGTTAAAATAACTATAAGAAGATCCATTGACGAGAACATAGATATACGTAGAGCATAAGACATATTTATCCCAATTTATGAATACCTCATCAAAACCATACATGGTGAGAATCTTGAGGATTAACCCCCCCAATTCAGTGTATCAAATGCCTTCCATACATTTAATTTATGAGAAATTTTACCACCACTGAAGGGACTTTTTATCAAGTTTAAAGACTCCGATGTAGTCAACAGACTATCTCAAATCGATCTTCCCTTAATGAAGCCAATCTGTTTAGCAGAAATAATATTGAAAGCAATGGAGGATAACATATTTTCCATTATTTTTCATATAATCTTTTAGATGGTGTTATCCAAAGAAACAAGGATAAATAATGGTATTTTATTATAATTCTCCACATTTGGAGTGAGAGGGAGAAATTTGGAATTCAAACCATTGGGAAGTTATCAACCCCTTAAAATGTTATTGACCATCCTACAAACATCTGCATTAATGATATCCCAAAAGGCATGAAAGATGTAATTACCAAAACCATCCAGACCAGGAGAACATTTATATTTTAGAATGATGTTGACCTCATTAATCTCACACTCAAGAGGAACAACAATAATAATGAGATTATCTTCCTCGTTCACAAGCCTTAGAATGACATCATCCGTAGGACCAATGGTGACAGATTACCCATTAAAAAGGTCCTTGATTTCGAATATAACATGCTCCGAAAGATCCCTTTGGTTTTAAATAATATAATCCCCTGTTTTGATTGAGGAAAGTGGATTGGAAACATTCCAAATTTTTTACAAGGATATAATGGAACTTGTGTTCCTATAACCATCCCTTAGCCACATTTCCGTAATAAAATACCTTTGTAATGCCTCTTTTATTTTGAGAAGCATATTGAGTTTGATAGTCATTTCATATTCATTCATAAAACCATCAAAAAAAACACTGGCAGTGTTGAGATCCTGAACAATTTGAAGGGAGGATTCAAGATAGGATTTATCAGTGTCTATTGAACTAAATCGATCTTTTCTCCGTATTCTCAAATTCCTTTTAAGGATATTAGTCTTGGTTGTACAAGAAAAAGCATCACTATTATAATTTATAGTGTTCTAAGTACATTAAAAAATTGACATGCATTCTGGATGAGTAAACCATGGTTTATTGAATCTGAAGGGGAACGAAGGCTTGGGATCCTTTTCAGCCAGAGTCACCAGGATGGGATGATGATCAGAGTTAAGCCTAGAACGAGGTTAGTAGGAGATGGATCCCAATGTGTACATAGAGGCCTCATTGATATAGGATCTATCAATTTAACTAGGAAAAAATATATTATGGCGATTCCTATACAATTTATATTTAGAACCAACCAAATTAACCTCAAATAAGTCATTTTGGTCGATGCAAGCACTGAATTCATCGGAGGAAACTGAATTGTTAGTAGCTCCAATTTTCTCATCTGGACATAAAATTACAATAAAATCCCCTAACAGAATCCATGGGCATGTGATGCGAGAGTTGAGGGATCCTATATCCACACAAAGGTTCCTACTGTCTTGATACATGTTGTGATCATAGAAGAAGGAACATGCAAATAGTGATCCAAGATAGTTGAAGGAGAATGTAACAATTTGATCACGTTTGATGACCCTCGAGGTACTGCCCAATGAAGTGTGAGCTAACACCAAATGGTTCTTAATGTTTAATGACTACCTTTCAGTGTCAATTATGTGGAATCCCAGCCTCTCAAAAGATTCCATACTAGAGGAGAATATTTTTTTCGTTTGTAAAGGCCTATAAGGATTAGTTTATGTTTCAAAATAAACTACTAAATGGATCAGATGGTCTCTTGATTTCCCAGACCTTGGAAATTCCTAAATATAATTTCCATTTTGAAACTGAATCTGGGGTAAGGACCCCTTAATATTTTCACTGTCTTCCTAGGATTCCAAACAACTTCCCATTTAGGAATAGAGGTTGTTTTTAGTAGATCACTAATCTCATTTATTCTTTTCTTGGAATTCTAGAATTTATCCATCGGACTAACCAGGCATGTATGATTTTCTAGTCCAGAAATACCGCTGTGATCTTTTACTTTGTTTTCACATCCATCATGAACCAATCTGCATGGAAGCAAACTATTTGTGACTTCTAGATTTCTATGAGGTGAAACATAGTTAATCAAGCAGATAGTGGGCAGATCAACCTTCTTAACAGCTAATATGTCTAGACTATGTTGAATAGGGGTCCCTGTATTAAGAGAAATAAGACCATGAGATATCCTCTTGGATAAAGTGGTCAGAACAGTCGTAGAATCCTGTTTAGTAATAACATATTCTCTAATTGGTATAGAGGAATCTGTCAGGTTATTTATGACATCATGGGGAGCTTCATTCGATGTTTTTTCCTCTCTCATTGACCAATACAAATTCCTAATATCATTAAAAAATCCATAAAAATGAATTCCACCTCAAATTAATTTTGATGACTTATCACCCAATTGAGAATATCAAATTATATTTCAGACTTCAAGGAATTATTTTCTTCATAATCCTACTCAATATGGTTTTTCATAAGTGGATCCCTAATAGGAGTGGAGACCGTTGAGATAGAAATTTGATTTTCCACTTCCTCGACCCTATCTGCCCAAAATTTCATCAGGACTATAGAAAATCCAAACTAAGCCCACTCAAGAGTAGAAAATTGTATAATTTCATGGTTTACTAGTTGCGCCATCACAGGAGTAGAAGGAATGGATTTTTTCATCATGGGTGCCATTGATGTTCCAGCCTAACCATTTGTGGTTCCCTTCATCTCAGTATGAATATTTTTACTTATTCTACTCTTGTTTTCCTCCTTCCATTCCAGAGAAATGGGAATGATGATCTTCTTTTGGAGCCCTCTACAGTTGAATACAAAGTGACCAACCATCTTGAAAATTTCAAAAAAATGAGGAACATTATCATATTTAATTTTCATCTCAGATTTGTTTCCATTGGCATTGAAAGAGATTTTGTCAGGTTACATAGTTTACAGGTTGATATCCACCATCATCATTGAAAAAGAGACTAATTAACCCTCCATTTTGCTCTCATCAATTCGGATTGGGGTTTCATTGCAAGTGGAAATATCATTTAAAATCATAGGATGCCATTAAACCCAATTCGTACCATGCAACCATACACAGATTGGAGTGGTGGATTGACTATGTTTAATCAGATTAAAAATAACATCCCATTAGAATTACCTGAAAATTCCATGTTTCGAATGAAAATTACCATAGCTCCATGCCGAATTGATCACTTCCTTGGGATTGAAGATGATTTGAAAAAAATCCTCCCTCAACTAGAATTATCCTCTAGTATCAAATACACCAACAATGCGAGATTCTGTTTTTGAGTTCAGCATTAGACCAAAACCAATCTCCCTTTGAATAAATAACTCAACCCAAGATCGAGAACATACATAGGTTGATTCTTTGTTGAAGAGAATTTGGATCTGGCATCAAAGAAAACCCTCCATTCTCAAGATGTGTTACATTGGAAGATTTGGATGATTCGTTTTTGGTGGGATCCGGAGAGCGAGATAGTGCTTTTGTAAATGATAATACCTTTTTTTCAAGGTCATAGGATCTTGATTTTATAAATATTTGAACTGATCCTTGGAGGAACCTCAATCATCTTGGAAGGAAAATTCCCAATCCAGATTAAATGAGTCTGTTACTCCTTATTTTAAGAAAATTAAATTCAAATAAAGATATGATGAATTTGAATAAGTAAGATTTATGATACTAGTTTCTTTTTAACTAACAATGTATTTGTTTTAAAGAGGGTTATGCTATCATGGATTAAGGATTCAACTTTTTAGGACATATGGAACATATCCAATATGATTTTAAATTATGAAACATTATTGTTTTCAATAAGGTTATATGGTAATTCATGTTATTACATTAACTCAATAGAATAATATACGAAGGTTTTCACATGTTATTGATGTGAACAAGAAGAGATACCATATGATATATGTGAGTGAAATGTTAAGTCATGTTTTTGAACAACATTATCATGTTTTGATTTTATTTTTCTAAAAGTATTATAATATTATAAATTGATGTATCAAAATTGAATCAATTAATGGACATTGTACGTGAAGATGATATAAATGTTGTAAAAATTAATGAATGTAACATGAAAGGGGAAAATTTTCACCCTCTTATTTCTTTTAAGTATAATAATTTTATAATAGTAATTAAAATTATAAAAAACAAATAATAAATATAATCCTAAATCATAATGGAAATATGTACATTATATTAATTTAATTATAACATCTAGATATTGAATATTAACATTAATGGTTTATATATTAAAATAATTTATTTATTTAATGGATGAAAAATCAATAAAATAATTTTAATAAAAATTTCAATAAAAATTAAAAAACAGAAATACTGGACCAAAAATTATCGGATGAATATATGTCATCCAAAATCCTCCATGGGTCAAGTTATTGGCCATTTGGAGCTATATGGAAATGATTAGAAAAATTCCCATTTTTTATTTAATGTGTTTTTGATGTTGTCACATTCATTTTTTAATAAATATAACTTTTTAATGCTGAATTATATAAAAGTTATATTCTAAAATATATATTTCCCAGAAATATAGAATATTTACCATTGTTGGAGAATTTAATATATAATCTCTATTCAACAACAAATTATATTAAATAATTACACAAAAATGAGGTAGTAATTACTTAATTAATGGAAATATAATATTAATATTATTAAAAATCTAAAATTATAATTAATATTGGATAATTAAAATATCCAATGAATTTTATAAATTAACATGACCCCATAGGGATATAAATAATATAATATTTTAGGATAACATATTATCTTGATATTTTTAAATTTCCATGTATAAATAGTGTTAAAATTATAACTGGATATTTTGTAAAAATAATTTTTCAATAAATTATTTCAAAATCATAACAAATATTTCAAAATAAACAATTAAAATTATATTGTCTAAAATATTTTAAATTGTTCATTTATGGTATAATTAAAATATAATTAGTAAAATTAACACAATTTTAATATTGAAATATTTGTAACCTTTGTCACAATTAAAATAGAATAACTAAGTGATGATTAAAATGATAAGGTTTAAATTGATAGAAAAATAAGTCTCAAATTGATTAGATAATGATATTACAACATTATATTATATAATATTTGAAAATATGACATTTTAGAGGTTTTTGTTTGTGGTTTGAATTTATTATAAATTAATATTTTTGGGGATTCCAAATGTTCCCATCTACTTTATTAAAGAAGGGCACATCCACCCTGGCATTTTAACTTCTCATTAAGCCTTCATGCTCGACTATCCCATTCTCATTTACTTTATAAAAATAATTATTCACATTCTAAAGGTTATTTTATTCTCAAAAACCCATCCCTCGTGACATGGAGAGGAGATCTAGAGGGATTTCATCGATGAAGAGGAGGTTCAAACATGTATGAAGGAACTCAGACCTATGGTAACAGATTATTTTGTCTCACATTTATTACCATGGGACATATGACTTATAAACAACTTATTTATTTGTAGTTGTTTTTATGTTACACAAGAATGTTTTTATTAATATTATTATAATGGTCAAGTTATTTACATATGCATATAATTTTCATTATTTCAGGAGGAAGACAATTTGAATGATTATAAATTAGTAATAGATAATTTTGAGATCTCAATATTATCTGATTTGGTTTGTATATAAGTATTTACTGAATTATATTTATTATCCATGTCCATGATTCCTAAATATGTATTCAAAAATATTCTTCCAATCCATCTAAAATTTTTTAAGGTAAATTTTAACCACTTATGGATTTTTATTAAACAGTATGAAAGTATTATTTTGTTATTTATGATATGAGGTACTATTTACTATTTGAAAAAAAGTATGATACTAATTTTTTTCATTAAATTATATTGAATAAACATACTTTTACATTTTCACAATGTTTAATTTCCATGAAGCTTACTTTATAATATGTAATTTTTATTTTCAAATAAATTGTTTTCATTTAAAATTGATTGGCATTTTGAGAAAAGAAAACATTTTTTAAGAAAAAATGTCATTTTCTTTAATAATTAATATACTTTATTTCTTCAAAATTAATTTCCATACTATATCAGATCCTTTAGTATGATTATGTTTCAATCCCTATTATTATTATTGTTTTTCATGATTAAGATAGAATTCTATTTATAAAATCCATTTGTTTTTCATGGAATATGATATGATGGAATACTGTTTAAGAAACCTATTTTTATTCAATGGGTTGTATTGTGATGAATGATTTATATTTTGCGGAACACTTAAGAATGATTTCATTATGAGATGGGTGGGATATATATCTCCCTATGATACATTGGGTAATCATTAATATCTCATGAGATATACAAGAATGGAATGAAAATTCATCTTGGTTCTGTAATATGGGGCTATAATGGAAAGCATAATTCGTTCAGTAAAGACTTTATCCATAATTATTGTCCTTGAAATGATCCGTATGTTATATGGAAAATATTTTATGTGCTTTTCTATTTATCATAATTCCATTTTTTATTCCAATTCTATTTTCTCAATGCTCATGTTACTTTATGATTGTTTCCTTCTGAACTGCCCATATTTATTTCAAGATTCAGAATTATGCTATAAGCTATATATGGTATGATTTTAAAAATTTATAATCTGGTTTTAAAATTCATATATTATGGTTCTGTTTAATATTTTAATTTTTTAACATTACTAAGAATATACTCCCACCATTTTATATTGTTTTATCCCAGGATATTGAATCCTAAAATAAATATTTGCAGTTCATAAGACATAAATCATAAAATATAATGAGCCATGTGAAAATGACTTTAAACTAAATATTAAATTTTAGAAAACAAATATTCGTATAAAATATTTTACTTATTATCCATTGTTCAATTCCAATACCATAATTATGGGAAATGTCTTTTACATATAAAATATCACTCATCATTCCATCAATGTATTATTGAACTGGATTCACATGTCATTTCAGCCCTTTATTACTAAACATGATTTACTATTCATTATAGTCTTATTTTCTCATGAGATATAAATATTTACCCAATTCATTGGTGGGATATGTAGGTCCAACACATTTAATATTGAAATCATTCTAACATCATCCATGAAAACATAAATAATTCCTCAAAGTATAATCCAACGATTGAAATAGATCTCTAAAATATTATTCTATCCTAGCATAATCCCAGCAAAGCAAATAGAATTCATAAATATAATTTCATCAATTAAAAAATCAAAACATATTAATAATAGGGACATTATACTTCAATAAAAACTCAATTAAATAATTCCTTCATAGATGGAGACTAATTTGAATTGAATAAATGATATTAATTTGTGAGGAAAATCTCATTTCATCATCAAAAAAAATTTCTTTTCAAAACATTACATTAACTTTCATAGGAATTTACATTCATTAAAAATAAAATTAAATTAGTATGAATTAATAATTATGGAAATACTATTTTATGAAAATGAAAATCCGTCGATTCAATATAAGTTAAAAAAACACTTTTCTCATACTTTTTTAAGATAAGTCAAAAAGTACCTCGTATTGAAGAATGACGAATGATTTCAATCATCACTTTTAATAAAAAATCACTAATTGGGTAAAATTTACTGAATATTAGAATGATAGAAATAATATTTTGGAATACATATTTAGGTAACATGGAAATATATTATTAGTATACAACTATATATACTTATGTATAAACAATCAATGATAATAATGAGATTGTGAAATTATACCTAAAAATATGTCTAGGTTCCTTCATTATTGTATGAAACTCCTATATAAGGGTTTAAATAATTCTTTTAAATTATTCTATAATAATAATAACTTATTATAATATCATGAGTTATCATATTATTACTCGTTTGTTAATGGCATTATTACTTATCGGTCAGGTATAATGTGCTTTATTTTCGTAAGCGTCTTTATCGGATAATTTTTATTCATATACTATGATTATATTTATATCATCTAAAAATTATATTAGTGTAATCTATATCTTATTTATTCATTCTATTAATTTATATAATAATTATTTAGTTAAGATAATGTAGAATTAATATCATCACATCGTGGAGACGAATGGCCTTATGTACACACGATCAACGAGATCATTCCCTTAATTGGGGAATGGTATTTATGTGGATGGTATATTTTTTTACATAATCATGATAATATTATAATAATAATATATAGTTATTATTTCCATCGTCACACCCATCAATATAATGTGGTGATGGCAAATAGATTACATCGTATAGCGGAGACGATAAGATATATGTTCGTAAAAGTGGTGATTTTGTCTTTCATAGATAGATATATAGTGGAATACTATTGGTCCTAATCACATTAACATCTTAGTATAAAATTTATATTTTAGTTATGTTTATATAATGGAATCAACTCGTGATGTTGATGTATAAGAAGAAATAGTGTTTAATGAATCAGTTGAGAAGATTATCTCTACATTGACGTGATCCCACAAGATCTCCTCTTAAATGCACTAGAGTTAGATTTTAGAGAAGAAAATAACATATAAAATATTAATATGGAAGTTGGGAAGGGATATTGTCAGGGTACATCCAAGAATGAAGGCAGATTTTTATTTGAATAGGTGAGGGTATAGGTTCCCTTTTATAATTGTGATGTGCGGATCTTTTGGAAACACAAAAAAATTAATTTCTTATAAAATCCAAAACCATCCAAAAACCACAAAAATGTATTGGTTTCCAATATTAGATAATATAAGGTTGTATTATCATAATCAAATAATTTTTAAAAATGTTTTGAATTTAGTTTTAGCTTTATCATTTCGTTTTACCCTTGATTATTCTCTTATAATTTTAACTAAGGTAATAAATTATTCAATTTTAAAATAATGTAATTTTTACTTATTTGATATAAATTAAACCATAAATAAACAATATAGAATATTTATTACAAAATAATATTTATTTTTTATTTTTAATAATAATAATATTTTAATATTATAAAAATAAATTATTTTGTCGAAATATAAATAGTGTCTATTTTAACACTATTCATTTAATGGATTTTTAAAAATATCCCGAATGAAGTTAAAAATGAATTAATATTTTATTATATCTTTGAGGGTTCATTTTAATCTATAAAATTAGTTCAATATTTTAATATTCGCAAATTATAATTATTTCAGTTTTTTACAACATTGATTTGATATTTCAATTAATAAAAAAATGATTTCATCAGTTTTATATAAACATTTAATATACGTGTTTATTAGCTAAAAAATTAAAATATAAAGAATATTATGAATATAAATCCTCTATATTTGATTCTAATACTTATAGTCAAATACATATCTTGAAACGACATACGTTAAAAATGTAATATTTAATAAAACATGAATGTCAAAACATTATCATCGCATTAAATAAAATATTATAAGTGTCATAATATTTTACATAGGGCTCCAACTGGTTAATAACTAGAAAAATTAGAATTTTTTATGTTTGTTTATTTTAATGGTTATTATCAATTAAATTAAAATTATTTGGTTAATATTCCAATAATTAAATAATTTCAACATCATCAATCTATTGGTTGTTATAGTAAAAATTTATTTCCTAAAAATTAAAAATAAATTACCATGATAAATAAAATTAGTTTATATTTAAAAATTGTATTTATAGTTTAATATATATTATTTATAATTTAATTTTAAAAATGATAATGTTATTAAAATTTCCGTATGATATATATTACATTTCTAAAAAAATATTAATCATCCAAATCAAATCCAAGGGGCACCTGAGGGGATTTATTTTGACACAAAAATGCATTTGGTATAAAATATTTAATCCCATAATTTTAGAAAATGTTTTAATTTAATTTTGAAATATTATAATAACAGATAATTAACTGATTTTCCTTTATACCATGTTAACAATAAATATTAATGTTACTATTCATAATGCACAATAAATAAAACAATGAAATTGAAATAATTTTTCCCAATGGATTCCATATATTAAATTAATATTGAAGAATTAAAAAACACAAGATTAATATTAAATTTAATAATAATCTTGCATTTAGAATGAAATTCATGTTTTTAAAAGTTAAAACGTTGCAAAAGATTGAAACGTTTTTCAATCAACATTCTTTGTAAAATTATTTCTAACAACAAAAATTATATTAAATTATAAAAATATATTATTTATACTTTAAAATCATTCAATAATGTAATGTATCCACATAAATTATTTTGAGGTTAATGTTTTTTTAAAATAAAATTGTGTATATTTTTACTATTCCCCAAAACTCAACACTTATAAAAAATATCAAAAATTCACCAAATAAAATTTTTATATACAAATTATGAAGAATAAGTTTTTTTAAAAATATAATATATAAAATTTTCATAAACTAGATTTAAAATTAGTGGGCCATAAAAAGGTGGAAAACTGTATTTTTTTAAAATACTTCTTTTATCAGAAAAAATTAATATGTTCATATATCTGGTATATATATAAAATAGAATATTAATTTTTATCTTGAGATTAATTATATTACACATATATTACATTAATAAAATATATCAAGTGTTAATTTATTAATTTATAAACTAAATGATTTCATTTATATAGAAAAATATTTTTTTTTGTAAAAATGGTTTAATTTTCATTTTTTTTAAATTTCATAGTCAATAACTAATTATATATAAATGTTTAAATAGTATATTCATAATTAAATACATACTTATCATACCTACTATATCAATGGTAAGGTTATAAGGTAACATATAAATATTTAAGTGATAATTTAAGTCTATTTTTAAAATTATATAAAATATCAATAAATGATGATGTGTTTGAATAAGATACGTGTCCTGTCTAGTTGGGTACCAAGAGTGGTCTGTGAGGCATAAATATTATTAGTCAATATCATTATATTCAAATAAAAGATCAACCACCAATGTTATGTTGGATTTATTCGAATGTGATGGATAACTTTGTTCGGTGAAGGATTTCAAGGGAAAGCGTAGAATTGCAGACTGAGAAATGGAGTTTCATTGGGGTATTCGACCATAAAATAATGTTTTAGTGCCATATATTGTTTTTATAGACTAGATGTAGTCATTTTTAAGGGTTTTGTACTCGATTTGGGGGAATGTGACCTTCTATTGTGGATATCTCATCTTGATTTTAGCGATATAAAATATAGTGTATTTAATTTCTCCTTAGGCA
Source organism: Viscum album (assembly GCA_963277665.1). Taxonomy (NCBI): domain Eukaryota; kingdom Viridiplantae; phylum Streptophyta; class Magnoliopsida; order Santalales; family Viscaceae; genus Viscum; species Viscum album. Next base: position 322,959,632 of record OY728152.1, on the reverse strand, counting down.
ATGGAATCTTGAACGATTTATGCTATATTAAAAAAATCATATCTTTCTTCATTTATCATCAATGGTTTTCCCATATACTAATTTTTCTTACATATGTTTTAGTTTGTTCAATGAATCTACCCATTTTTACTCTTATTCATTAATATTTGTCGGTGTTTTGTTTGTCACGGTGAAACAATAAGATTTGAGATGAATAAATGTATCTAAACCATTAATTGACTATAATCTTCCATGATATATAACCAAAAAACAACAATGCTTAATTATTCTCTATTAACGTCAATAAAGGTAGAAAATTGTTTAATAATAAAATAGTGAAATATTTACATATATTATTTCAGTTAGAATGTAAATGAACAATATAGAACATATTAGATTTAAAAAAATAAATCGATATTTAGGAAGATATATTTTGATTTTTAAGTATTTAAAAAAATATTTTGACAAAACATCAAAAACATCGTTTTGACACTATTTATTTAATGGATTTTAACAAATAAATGAATTAGATGGTAACTTATAAAAAATATTTAATTATATCTCAATGGTTTTAGTGTCGTATAGTGTTTTATATATATTAATTTCTCCAAATTATATATATTTTAAAATTTTATGTAACATTAATTTGATATTTCCATTATGAAATATTTACTATGATATTTTTTCATAATAATTTCATATACTTATTTGTTGAGTAGAAATTAAAAATAAAATAATCTAACGAAGATAAATCCTTTATATTTCACAAGAATAATAATAGATTAATATATCTCTTGGAAAATCCTATGTTAAAAAATGATATATTTATTAAAAATTGAATGTATCAACATTAACATCGCATTAAATAAAATATTATATGTTCCATAATATCCTTCATATGGATCCAAATGATGAATAACACGACCCTCTGATGATTATGGTTGAAATAAACTCGACCGATATTGTTTTTTAATTTTTTTAGTCTTTTAATGGTTGTTATCACTTTGATATAAATTATTTTTACTGATTTTCAATGATTTTGATAATTTACACAATATCAATTTATAATACTTTAAGGATATTATTTCTTACCTAAAAATATTAATTAAATTACAATGATAAATAAAAATATTTTTCATAACAATGAGTATTTATAGTCGAATTTTTCTTCTGTATAACCTTATTTAAAAATGATTATTTTTTAAAAAAAATTGAGTGAGGTATATTTATCTTTTCATTAAATAAAATAAATTAAATGTCATAATATCGTCCATGTGGCTTTACAATAGAATTATTTCATCCCAAAGATGGCTTTGTTCAAAATGAAATAAAAAGAATATATTAGGACATGTGTTATGGAAAATTTAATAATATTATATTTACCCTTAATTACATTGTTTACCTTTTTACCATATTAATAAAAATTAGAGAGGTTAGTATTTATTATTTATTAAAATAAAAATAAATATATGTTAATAATTTATACCTACTAATTCTAAATATGTAATTTATTTTTACAAATGCAAGACACATAAGTTTTAGTAATTAATTTAAAAATATTCCCTCTATTGGAATGAAAAATGGGTTTTTAGAAGTTATTTTTTTTAATATTGAAATGTTTTTTATCAACATTTAATTTCATATTAATTCCAATTAACTTCATTAAATTAAATTTTAAAAAATATTCAGTTGTTTTTTAAACCATTTAAAAATATAACTTATCCAAAAAATAATTTCGATGGAAAAGTGGTTTTCAATTAAAATTTATTATATATGTTGCATTCATCAAAACATAAAAATTATTATAAGAATATCAAAAAATAATTTAAAGTAAATTTTTATATCCCACATCTAGAGATGGATTTTATTTTGTTAAATATAATAAATAAACATATTAGACACCAAAATTAAAATTGGTTTTACATAAATAAGAGGGAAAAATTCTTTTTTGGAAAATATTTATTTTATCTGAAGACTTAATTTTGTTCTTATATCATTCATAGAAACATATAGGATTAATTATACAAAATATATTAAATATATATTACCCTAATAATATCATTCAAGAGTGATTTTATTAATTTCTAGAGTCACTTATATAAATTTAAATAGTTTATTAAAAGCAATGTAATACTGGTCATACCCGCCATTATAATTAATATATTATAACGTAACATAATAATATTAAGTTTTTAACTTAAACTTGGTCATGGATGATATGAACTATATCAAAGTGGCATCAATTGGTATGAAACACAAGACAAGCACAGTTTTTCACATTCCACAAGCTAATTCGGTGTTGCATATAACATATGAATATCTTGGTGTACTGTACAACACATGAAATCAATGAAATAAAAAAATATCACAAAACAAATATTAGGGTGTTACAATGTACACCTTATAAAATTTATTTCCCCACTAATTTCATCGGGATTATTGAAAGATTTAATACATGGATCTTTTTTCTCACACAAACCAACCTAAAAAGGACTAAGTATCCATTTAAAATGGAATAGTTTGAAAATAAAATTTACCCAAATTATATCAAAACAATGTATCTACTTATGAGAACATATTTTAAGATTTTACATGGAGGAAAAGAATAAATAATTATAATGATTGATAAAGATCACCGATCACAAGAATGTTATTGATCTAGTGAAGGTTAACTATAAAAAACCATAAACTAAAGAAGCATGAAAGAAGTTTTTTATATCATGTCACCCCATGTCGACCGGGGCCGATACCGTGACTACCCAATCCCTGCATTCCATTGTCCAGGGGCTTGTGACAGGCACCAAAGGCGTAAATCCCTAAACTTGGATGGGTTTTCTTTTAAAACTAGAAAACGCACACAACAGAGTATGAGTTGGAAGCAAAACACTAAGTAAAACTGTATTCAATCAGTTCTGAAAGTATAGGGGTTGGAATACAAGCCCAATAAAAAAATACAAGTACAAATAAAAAAAGTACAACTGAAAAGGGAAAATAGCTAAAATGTGAAGAGTAGCTCAAGGATCGTCCCCCGCTGATCCACCCAGAAGGGTAGGTACAGATAGCCTCCTCGGCACTCCAAATCTATCAGTCTTCTACGCTTACCGATAAGTTTTATATTACACCTCTGTGTACCATCCAATCCTGGTACTCTCAGCCTCAATAAGCATTGTCTGTCTTCAGAAACCAACACAATGTGGTGTGGGCAAACCCCATGCAAGGGTGAGTATAATGATACTCAGTAGGGACCCTGAGACCCTAAAGGTCTCAAAAAATACATCAAGGACAAACCACAAATTATGAAATCAACAGATAACCCCACATAGGTATATGTCCATACATATACATAAGTTATCGTGTAATCTATCTCAATCATGAGGTAAATATAAAAAGTTACCGACTCAGCTCAACCAAGATTTTATTCATGGGACAGTATCAATCTGAACCCTTGGCTGCTGGAGAAATCATCATCTATCGAGTAAAGTGGGCCTGCCGCGTCACACATAGGATCTTCCCACTAACCGTGGACTACTGAGGTACTCCTCCTGTCGAGCACCGTGGGTCTTCCGCGTCACAGAGAGGCGCTCCCCACCGCAGGTCTTCCATGTCACACAATGGTTCTCCCCCTCATAGCCCGCTGAGGCACTCCTCCTGTCGAGTACCATGGGATAGCTGAATCACCAATTTGATCCCCACTATGGGTCTTCTGCGACACCAAGGCTCTCCCCACTGGGCCATTAGTGTTAGTCCATGTTAAACGGTCAGTAGTCGTTAGGTCTCAGCCAGCTACTGGGTTCCCACAGAAATGCTTTCTCTTTTCCGGAATATCCGCTCCAAAAGATTCTATTCGATGCTCCAATTTCCAATAATTCCCATGAAAAAGTATCTCAAAGGTCCGCCATGTCATAGTGGTCTTGACGCAACATACGTTGTGTCAATCAGATTCACAGTCTGTGAGTTATTAGCATTTTAGTCCAGAGGTTCCGGTTGGATTTGTGTACGATCCAACCTGAACGTATCTCAACTATACCCCTAACTCTAGTGGGGTATACGCTGTAACAACCCAGGTAAATAAAGAATATGACATTTTCACATTTACCCATATTTGTGAATAAAATATTAATATTACATTAAAGGGGACGCTATGCTCGATGGCATACCCAATACGCAACAACGACTTTCTTGGGAATCTTACATTGCACTCTAATAATAAAATAATGTTATTTTAAATTGTAGTTAATGCCTTGTCGTTGTAATGGAGGGAATGAACATAAATAACTACAAAATTATTATATAGGTTTTTCAAATAATTTTACTTTTTACAAAAAATGTTAGAGGATTAAAAATGCAAATGAATCCAATTTTAATCGTAAACATTCTAATATTCTTTAAAAGGACGATTAAACTCCTTTTATGACGAACCTCTTTTAAATCCACTATTTGAAAATTTTATGTGTTATATATGACAAAATAAAATTCTTCTTTAGAATTGGGAAATAAAAATTTACTTTGTGTAAATAGTTGGTATTTTTCCGATAAAGTTCATTTTTTTAATGAATAGTGAAAAAAGTTCTATTTTAATTCAAAACCTCTTTTTATTCTAATTTATTTATATGATTAGTTTATCGTTTGAATTGTTTTTAAAGTTAAATTAGAATATATTTTTATGATTTAATTCAATTTTGTTCATTTCAAATAATTTCATCTTGAAACTAGACTTCAACTAGTGTCAATCTTTTGATATTTATTGTTTCAAAAAAACACACTATTTGCTCTGACAGCGGGAATTATTTATTAAATTAATTGATGTAACTTATATGTTTTGAATTTTGTAAAATAGACATCATTTTTGAATTCAGAATATCAAATATAGTTTAGGGTGAGTTTTTGGTATTTTTCTGGAAAACATCAATTTTTGATGAATAGTGAAACCACTAAGTGCTACTTAAAAAACTGATTTTTCGTTTAAATGAAATTTTACCACCTCTATGTTTTGAATTTCCAAAATCCGACATAAATGGTTGTCATTAAGAAGTAAAATGTGGTTCAATGGGATTAAAATATTTTTTTTTGTGAATAGTAACTTTTAGGTTTTAATCGCGATTAGAGGTAATTAGTGTAGTTTAAGGTAAAAATAATGTTTTAATAATATGAAAAGGCCTAGACATAGGTCCTACCCTCATTGGATGGGTCATGGCCGACCATGAAAATCCATGGGTCATCTTGGGGTCCCCATGGAGCCACTTTGGTTGGAAAATGACATTAATACCTTTTTATTTAAAGTTTAAATTAAAATGTCGCAAACATGTATTGTTTTACTAAAACAATTTTTAGATGGGGCTATAAAAGTCATATTTTTTACTATAAATATTCATTAGAAAGATAAAAATATTTCCTACATCATGATATTTGTTTTATAATTTCTAGAAATTAAATAAATTTATTTATTTATGACACTGTGATGTTGTAGTGATTACCTCATAAATTAACGATTTAAATAAAATGAGAAGATAGGGTGAGATCTAAGTCTTACCATTGTAAAAAACCTATTGGATGGGTGGATTTCGAAACCGTATCACATTATCCTCTAAATAGATCCTTTTGGGACCTTTTAAATCCGAAATTCATTTTATAATAAAGTAATATTTTATAACTTTCCAAGAGTGCCCTGCCTCTCCTCTTATAAAAGGCCACCACCTCTACCACCCTAGACACACCTCTTAATCCATTGGCTCAGCCAAACCCTGCCCATTTCATCTCTCAACATCCCTATCTTCCTCATTGAAGCCTCTCCATTGGAATAATTCTCTTCCAGAATCCCTTTTGGTTCAAACCAAGAGGAGTTACCCGATTTAAACGTAATGTCTTCACTTGTGTTTTTTGTTTGATTTTTCTTCTCCAACCCCCTAAACATATTTATTACTTTTTTTGTAACAACACCAGTATCATAAATATACAAGGATTTTTTTTATAATAAGGATTCGATCTACACTTACACAGACATCCGTTTAATGGTTAAAGAACATACTGTTTCTGTGGATGGCGAATTACTGCCTCACGAAACGATGATTGTTCAATATTCATTTAACACCATTAAAGGTGGCCATTATGATGTCACTGTATTTTATATATGATCTATATGGTATTTATGTTTTCTATATGCTACTTTATTTTATATTTAAAACATACCCTTATTCATTGCATGTTGTGAAAATGCGATAATTTCATATGAGGAAGTGTTGACTACTGCCCCCTCAAGTGATGTGACTCGTTCATGAAATACATGGAATGTATAAATAATGTAATTGATGAAATTATATGACCTATATAACATATATATTTTACTTGACTTATAATATATATATATATATCATCTATTTTTAATTCCATTAATGTGCCAAAGAAATGAAAGTAGCGTTCATGCGTACGTACGGCTTACCGTCTCCATGAACGGTACATTTCACTTCTTATCTCCAAATGTTATGTACTATTATAGGTACATATATATAATGGATATATATATTTCATATATTACATCTAAATGATGGATATCATCTGTAATTATAATATATATATCTCTCTTTTATAATTAATTCCATTAATATGAAAAAATTGAAAGTAGCGTTCATGCGTACGTACGACCTACCGTCTCCATGAACGATGCTTTTAATTTTTTTCTTTACAAATGTTATGTAATAGTATAAAATGAATATATACTGGATATATATGATATTTAAAACATCAATACTATTCTGGAGATGATGTACCTATAACTACATGGAAAATTCTTTCCCAACAAGTTCAATTTTTACTCATGTACCGAACATCGACAAAAACATCTGATATGAACTCACTTTATTAACAAATTATTATAACATTATAAAATGTGTTATGAAATGAATAATAATATTTAAAGGATGCCCTTAAGCTATTATAAATTGAACAAATTTTATTATTCAGGAGATTAAAGAACAATCGAGTCATGTCGGAAACGAGGTAAGGGATTCTACCCCTCCCTTTCTTTTTAAGTACACTCTTTTATGTAATTCTTTTTAATATCATATTTCTTATGATTGGGATGTTCTTTTATATTAATACTACTGTAATTTTTATGTTCATATAATGGGAGACCCTATTTTCTCTCATCAATCCATTTTGATGTTTTGTGTGGCGCCGTTAGGCTGCCGAATTTTCGTAAGAGATCTAACCTCTCTCTTTCATTTTAAGTACTTCCCTTTTTGTCACATCATTTAAGATACTCTTTGTTTTGATGGGGGATGTTATTTTATATTCCTCTTGCTGTAAACTTTATTTTAATATGATTAGGGACCCTATTTTATCTCATCAATCCATTTTCTAAGTTTTAAGTGGCGCCGTTAGGCTGCCGAGTTTTCATAAGGGATTTTTCATCTCACTTTTAGTTCCGTGAGATTTATGCTACATTTTCCACCATTTCCTTTTAGTGGTGTATGTAAATACCATTATTATACTCTTTGGGTAATATAATTTCATTTATGGGTATTTACATATTCATTGTATGACCCTTCTTCAATGGGGTGTACGTTTCGAAAGTTACCAAAGTCGGTAGGGGAACCATTCACCCTCCTCTTTTTAAAAGACTTCTTTTGTTATGTCTTTTAATTCACATACAATTATTTTTTTATATGTTATTATATATCCTTATCGATTTAAATTTTATGTCCAAGTGATGAGATACCCTTTTTATCTCTCATCAATGCTTTTTCGTAATTTTGAAGTGACGACGTTAGGCATCCAAATTTTTGCAAAGGAACTTCTTAACCCAATTTGGATTCTTTGGGATAAACTTGTACTCCTTGAATATGATGTTCTATGTATATGTGTGAATGTCCTATGGTTGTTTTAAACTTAATTTCCACTTATATTTGGTGTATTCATTTGTCACACATAATTCTGTAATTGATTTATCTTTAATCCAATGATACCGTCTTGGTAAGGGACATCGTCTCAATCTCCTTTCATTGAGACATATTTTGTTTTATATACAAATTTATTTTATACGGTGTATAAACCCATTTGACCATTTTTTATTCAATAGGAATATTTCTATATGAAGCGTTTAATAAATGACAACAAGGAATGTTTTTCATTTCGTACGTATGCGGCGACAACGACTTCTACGCCGCCATGACCATTATATGAGTTTCGGCTTCCTCTACAAGCCATAAATTTTTTTGAATGAAAAATAAATACCATTCTTTACTCTTCTATTATTTTTTTATTGAAAATGTTTTTCATGATGTTTATATATCAATGTGTTTTATTGATATATTGTGTTTGAAAAGTGGAAATGTAATGTTTCCTTAATAAATGTTTTATGTGATACGATTATGTTTTGGTTCTTGGTATTTGTTATGAAGATGGGTGGTTCCATGATAAACTAAGGGCGGGTGAGCCCGATATATCTCTCCAATGCATTGGGTAACGCGAAGGAGTTAAACTTTAAGGTTTCTCCGACGAAATTTAGGGAATATACTGTGATTGGTATTCCAAATGTAACCAAAAGGGTTACTCCCAACGTAAGAATTTTATGAATGCCACAAGTTACCTTTATGCCTTATGATTTCTATGATTTATTCATGATTTGATGAGTTATGTTAAAATTCTTGTGTTTTATGAGTAAAGTAGTATTTCATTCGTGGACTAATATTTTCTTTTCATACTTTTATATCCCTTACTGAGCTTTTTATGCTCATCCCATGTTTTTGAAATGTTTTTCACAGGTCAAGGGAAAGGTCCATGATATGATGATAGTGTCAAAGAAGTGTCAAGAAAGAATCCTTGTTTTATTTTAAATATGTTTCTGTTGATGGGAAAACAATTAATATCTTTTATGTAACCACATTCTTTAAATGTTGAATGTAATTCATGATTTATGATCTAATTCTCTAAAACTCTAAACCTGAAAAGACCCTCAATGAGAATTATTCATTTAATTCAATATTAAGTAAGGTTTAAGGATGGGGCCTTATAGTTGGTATCATAGGTCTGTTTAGATAACTTTAGAGGATAGGGTATTCATTATGCATAAGTTAAATTACCATAATGGTTAGGATTTCAGAAAGAGTCCTAGTTTTAGATAAAGTGAATGAGTAAGTATATCTCAGTGTTTATCTTCCTCATTATTACATGATGGTTTTGTTGATATACTCACACTGACATTTCTGGTTTTATAGAATGGATGGATCTAGCAGGAACCAAAGTGAAAATAGGTTTGAAGGAAACTGTGTTGCTTCTTTGATTAAGAGACTGGATGAAATGGGGAATTCAATGAGGAAAATCGTGGTTGTTCTAAACCAACTATCAAGGAGTCATGATCAACCACTTCTACCTTGGTATTTTCTGTAATTAATCATGTATGTGATGACCAATCGATGTGGAAGTTCAGGTAATAATTATAAAGGTAACCATTAGGGTTTATATGATCATTTCTTTTGAGGTAATTATGGGTTATTATATGTTATGATGGAAAATGAGAGGCATGAGATAAACTTGAGGTTAAAATATGATATGATTATTTTGGAAGATTTTATATCGGTTTGGAGAATGTTTTAAGAATTATATAGTTTTGAAAAAATGACAACATGCAGACTGTGTGACAACGCTTCGCGTCGGACAAAGATGCGGGAATCGAACCCACAACCAAAGTGCGACTAGTATTTATCACCTACCACTGGACTACGTGAAGTCCCCGGTTAGTTTGAATAATAATTTGTAGTTAGATGATTTTTGGAATCAAGAGTATATTTATTTTGGGTTATCTATGTAAATTATTAACCTATAATGGAAGATATGTGATTAGGTTAATTAATTTTCAATATGAGAATTTAAGAGCAACTGATGTTATTTGGAGATAAAAGTTAATTTTTAGCTTGGAAGACTATGTGATTAAATCCTTCAAATATTTGGGTTTCAATCTTAGTTTGGTTTACTTTGAAGAATTTTATGGAAAATTGTTTATCGAATGGTCTTCGTTGAACTTTGTTTTTTTTGACAAATTTGGGAGATTAAGAATAGATTTTCATTTTATAAAGGATTATACATTTGTGGCTTATCTGATCTCATACTATCAATTTTGGTTTTGGTTTTTGTCTAAAAAAATGGGAAATATATATTTCTCTTTTGTGGATTAGGTGATTCTCAAGAAGTTGATTATAGCACTCTTAATGTGAACAAGTCTTCTTAAATAGTCGTCTTTTGGAGAAAATATGAGTTTGATTAAGAAATATAGTAAAAGTTGAAAGTCTATGTTACAAGTAAGTATGATTAATTATGATTTAGTTAAGCTCAAAAATAAATTCCTCAATAAAGTGTAACTTAAAAGAAAAATGTTGTCTGTTAACTTTTCCTATTGGGGAATCGAATACTGTTTAACCCATCACAAGTTTATGATTTTCTTATGGATAACATTTTCCTAGACATGTTTACGATCACTCTCCCTCAGAACATGACCCATTGTTTTTTCCTCCAGATCCATGTTTTCCAACATGGAATCCTAGTATGGGTTAACATGGGTGACCTTTGTACTTCCCTTTCATTATTTTATAGTTATTGTTTTACTGACTCTTGTTCCGATGTGGGATTTTCAATGAAGTTTCCAAGCCCAATTTTGAAATTGCAAGGACGCAATTCCCAAAAGGGGGGAAGGATGTAACAACCGCAGGTAAATAAAGAATATGAAATTTTCACATTTATCCATATTTGTGAATAAAATATTAATATTACTTTAAAGGAGACGCTATGCTCGATGGCGTACCCTATACGCAACAATGAGTTTCTTGGGAATCTTACATTGCACTCTAATAATAATATAATATTATTTTAAATTGTAGTTAACGCCTAGATGTTATAATGGCGGGAATGAAAAAAACTAACTACAAAATGATTATATATGTTTGTCAAATATTTTTACTTTTTACAATAAATGTTAGAGGATTAAAAATGCGAATGAATCCAATTTTAAGCGTAAACATTCTAATATTTTTTAAAATGTCGATTAACCGCCTTTTAATGATGAACCGCCTTTAAATCAATTTTTGGACAATTTAATGTGTTATATTTGACAATATAAAATTCTTCTTTAGAATTGGGACATCAAAAATTTACTTTGTGTAAATATTTGGTATTTTTCCGATAAAGTTCATTTTTTAATGAATAGTGAAAAATGTTGTATTTTAATTCAAAACCTCTTTTTAATCTGATTTATTTATATGATTAGATTATCTTTTGAATTGGTATTAAAGTGAAATTAGAATATAATTTTACCATTTAATCCAATAGTGGTCGTTGGAAATAATTTAATCTTGATATTGGACTTAAACTAGTTTCAATCTTTTGATACTTTTTGTTTCATAAAAACACGCTATTTGCTCTGACAGCGGGAATTAATTATTAAATTAATTAATGTAACATATATGTTTTGAATTTTTTAAAATAGACATCATTTTTGAATTCAGAATATCAAATATAACTTAGGGTTAATTTTCCGTATTTTTCTGGAAAAATTGATTTTTTGATGAATAGTGAAACCACTATGTGCATCTTAAAAAACTGATTTTTTGTTTAAATGAAATTTTTCCACCTCTATGTTTTGAATTTCAAAAATACAACATAAATGGTTATCATTATGAAGTAAAATTTGGTTTAATGGGATTAATATAATTTTTTTTTGGTGAATAGTAACTTTTAAGTTTTAATCGCGATTAGAGATAATTAGTGTAGTTTAAGGTAAAAATAATGTTTTAATAATATGAAATGACCTAGAAACATGTCCTACAATCATTTAATGAGTCATGGAAGACCAATAAAATCCATGGGTCAACTTGGGGACCCCATGGAGCCACTTTCGTTGGAAAATGACATTAATACCTTTTTATTTAAAGTTAAAATTAAAATGTCACAAATATGTATTGTGTTACTAAAACAATTTTTAGATGGGGTTATAGAAGTTATATTTTTGACTATAAATATTAATTATAAAGATAAAAAGATTTAATACATCATGATATTTTTTTTATAATTTTTAGATGTTATATAAATTAATTTGTTTATGACACCGTGATGATGTAGTGATTACCTCATAAATGAACGATTTAAATAAAATGAGAATATAGGGTGAAATATAAGTCTTACACTTGTCACAAACCTATTGTATGGGTGGATTTAGAAACTGTATCACCTTATCATCAAAATATATCATTTTGGGACCTTTTAAATCCTAAAATCATTTTATAATAAAGTAATATTCTATAACTTTCCAAGAGTGCCCCTCCTCTCCTCTTATAAAAGGCCCCCACCTCTACCACCTTACACACAACTCTCAAGCCTTTGGATCGTCCAATACCTTCCCATTTCCTCTCTCCACATAACTATATTCATCATTGAAGCCTCACCTTTGGAATAATATTCTTCAAGAAACCCTTTTGGTTCAATCCAATAGGAGTTAACCGATTTAAAGGTAATGTCTTCACTTGTGTTTTTTTGTTTTATTTTTCTTCTCCAACCCCCTAAACTTTTTTATTACTTTTTTTTGTAAAAACACCAGTATCTTAAATATACAAGTATTTTGTTATAATAAAGATTCTATCTACACTTACACACACATCCGTCTAATGGTTAAAGAACATACTGTTTCTGTGGATGGCGAATTACTGTCACACGAAATGATGATTGTTCAATATTATTTTAACACTTTTAAAGGAGGCCATTATGATGTCACTGTATTTTATATATGATATATATGGTATTTATGTTTTCTATATGCTTATTTATTTTATATTTAAAACATACCTTTATTCTTTGCAAGTTGTGCAAATGCGATAATTTCATATGAGGAAGTATGGACAACCACCCCCTCAAGTGATGTGACTCGTTCATGCAGTACATGGAATGTATAAATAATGAAATTTATGAACATATGTGATCTATATAAAATATATATTATACTAGAATTATAATATATATATATCTCTCATCTATTTTTAATTCCATTAATGTGCCAATGAAATGAAAGTAGCGTTCATGCGTACATACGGCTTACCGTTTCCAAGAACGGTACATATCATTTCTTATCTCCAAAAGTTATGTAATATTATAAGAACATATACATAATGGATATATATCGGTCATATATTAAATCTAAATTATGGATATCTTCTGGAATTATAACATATATATCTATCTTTTAACTTTAATTCCATTAATATGACAAAAAAATGAAAGTAGCATTCATGCGTACGTACGGCGTACCGTCTCCATGAACGGTGATTTTAAATTTTTTATCTATAAATTTTATGGAATTGTATAAAATGTATATATACTGGATATATATGATATTTAAAACATCAATACTATTCTGGATATGATTTACCTATAACTACATGGAAAATTCATTTCCAACAAGTTCAATTTTTACTCATGTACCGAACTTCGACAAAAACGTCTGATATGAACTCACTTTATTAACAAATTATTATAAAATTATAATATGTGATATTAACTGAATAATAATATTTAAAGGAGGCCCTTATTCTATTATAAATTGAACAAATTTTATTATTCATCAGATTAAATAATGATCGAGTCATGTCAGACATGAGGTAAGGGATCCTACCCCTCTATTTCTTTTTAAGTACACTCTTTTATGTCATTACTTTTAAGCACACCTTTATTATTATTGGGATGTTCTTTTATATTACTCCTACTGTAATTTTTATTTTCATATGATGGGAGACCCTATTTTCTCTCATCAATCCATTTTGGAAGTTTTGAGTGGTGCCGTTAGGCTGCCGAATTTTCGTAAGAGATCTAACCTCTCTATTTCTTTTTAAGTACTCTCCTTTATGTCACTTAATTTAAGTTCCTCTTTGTTATGACGGGGTATGATCTTTTATATTCATCTTTCTGTACATTTTATTTTAATATGATGAGAGACCCTATTTGATCTCATCAATCCATTTTTGGATGTTTTAAGTGGTGTCGTTAAGCTGCTGAGTTTTCATAAGGTATTTTTCATCTCACTTTTAGTCCTATGAGATTTATGCTACATTTTCCACCATTTCCTTTGAGTGGTGTATGTAATTCCCATAATTATACTCTTTGTGTAATATAATTTAATTTATGGTTATTTACATATTCATTGCATGACCCTTCTTCAATGGGGTGTACGTTTCGAATGTTACCTAAGTCGGTAAGGGAACATTTCACCCTCCTCTTTTTAAAAGAATTTTTTTGTTATGTATTTTAATTCACATACAATTATGTTGGGATATGTTATTATATATCCTTATTTATTTAAATTTTATCTCCAAGTGATGAGGTACCCTTTTTATCTCACATCAACTCTTTTTCGGAATTTTGAAGTGACGCTGTTAGGCTTCCGAATTTTTGCATGGGAACTTCTTAACCCAATTATGATTCTTTGGGATAAACTTGTACTCCTTGAATATGTCGTTCTATGAATATGTGTGAATGTCCTATGATTATTTTACACTTAATATCCACTTATATTTAGTGTATTCATTTGTCATGCATAATTATATAATTGATTTGTCCTTAATACAGGGATACCGTCTTTAGAAGGGACATCATCTCAATCTCCTTTCATTGAGAAATATTTTGTTTTATACACAAATTTCTTTTATACGGTGTATAAAACCCTTTCAAATTTTGTTTATTCAAAAGGAATATTTTTATACGAAGCATTTTACTAAACGACAAAAAGGAATGTTTTTCATGTCGTACGTATGCGGCGACAACGACTTCTCCGCCGCCGTGACCATTATTTGAGTTTCGATTTCCTCTACAAGCCATAACTTTTTTTGAATGAAAAATAAATACCATGTTTTACTATTATTTTATTTTGGTATTGAAAATGGTTATCATAATGTTTTTATATCAATGTGTTTTATTGATATCTTGTGATTGAAAAATGGAAATGTTATGTTTCCTTTATAAATGTTTTATGTGATACAGTTATGTTATGGTTCTTGGGCATTGTTATGATGATTGGTGGTTTCGTGATAAACTAAGGGCGGGTGAGCCTGATATAGCTCTCCAATGCATTGGGTAATGTGAAGGAGTTTAACGTTACGGTTTTTCCGAAGCGATTTACGGAATATACTGTGATGGGTATTCCAAACGTAACCAAGAGGGTTACTCCCTACATAAGAATGTTATGAATGCCTCAAGTTACCTTTATGCCTTATGATTCTATGATTTATTCATGATTAGATGAGGTATGTTACAATTCGTATTTTTTATGAGTAAAGTATGATTTCATACATGGACTAATGTTTTCTTTTCATAATTTTATTTCCCTTAATGAGATTTTTATGCTCATCCCAAGTTTTTGAAATGTTTTTAAAAGGTCAAGGGAAAGGTGCATTATATGATGATAGTGTCAAAGAAGTGTCAAGAAAGAATCCATGTTTTTTTAAATATATTTCCGTTGATGGGAAAAAACGAATACTATCTTTTATGTAGCCACTCTGTTTAAATGTGGAATGTAATTCATGATTTATTATCTAATTCTCTATAACTCTAAACCTAAAAAGATCCTCAATGTGAATTATTAATTTAATTCAATATTAAGTAAGGTTTAAGGCTCGAGCCTTATATATGCAAAGGGACCATCATGCTCCATGTAAACCAGCGCTGCTGACGGTTCGTCAAACGGTCGTCTGGTTCCAAAGATATGGCCAAAGAAAGTAAAGGTTCGGTAGTGGGCTCAGGTCCTGTCTGACCCGGTTGGACCGACCTGAAACAACCAAGTCTAGTCCGACCCGGTCTGGGTCAACCTGATTAGACCTTTTGGGTCATTCCCGGCCCATTGGGTGGGCCATCCTATTATGTTCGGCCTAGCACGCTGGGCCCCGCTCGGCATGCTGTGAGGGTGGTTCGGCCCTGGCTCGGGGTCGGTTCGGCATACGGTGGTTCAGCTTGGGCACCGCTATAGGGGTCGTGTGACAGTTGGGGAGGTCGGGCGATTGGGAGGCGGCAAGGTAGGGCACGACCTGGCCTGGCGGGCACACAGCCGGGCAGGGCGCCGGGCGGGCCAGCGGGCGGCAGGGCAGGGTGCGGACAGGCCGGGAGGTGGGCGGGCAGGGCGCCAGGCGCATTAGCGGGTGGCCGGGTAGGGCGTGGTCGCGCCGGCAGGTGGTCGGGTAGGCCGGGAGTCCGGGCCGTCATGTTTCAGGCCGGCACGGTTCGGCGCGGCCTGGGCCATAGAACCAAAACGCTGTGGGGGCTGCGCGGTTCACGGAAGACACATGAAGTTTGGACTTTTCCTATGCCTTCATTTCCTTCACCGGTGCTACATCTTCATGCCGAAAATACAACACAAACAAGAATAAAGGAGGGGTCGACCCATGTTGGATTTGCCCGCACCCTCTGCGTTTAGGGTGGTAACACTTGGCTCGTCAAAAACAAAGATGAACAAGAATTGTTTTAAAAATGCACAATGATTCCTTTCAAACAATAAGAAGAGAAAAAGAAAAGGAATGCTACACAAAATAAACCCCCTACATTTGATTGTCTGTCGAAGACATTGATGTCATTGGAAGAAGATGAAGGATTTTGTTGTTCGTCGTGTTTGCCATGCACTCCCAATCCCGAGCTGCGTCAACTCATTATCGACGATGCAGATGGTAGGTTGGTTGAAGAGGCCACAAGTCAGTAGGATTCGAGGGAGGAAGTCGAATAAGGTCGATGTTCTTTGTTAGTGGAGCGTTCTTGGTTGTTGGGGCGTTCTATGTTTGAAGAACTTTTCTCCCATATTATTTTCTTCCCAAGTTCCTCCAAAATGAAAATTCCAACCTAATAATAAGAGACTTTGATAACTTATTAATTCGTTGGAACAATTCCAAAGTAAGAATTAAATTAAATGTCTCTACGTAATTAATTTGAAGGACTGACATAATTAATTATGCATTGGCTCAAAGAATTAATTGGATGTTGGTGGCACCATTATGGTAGAGGAGGTTAAGGGGCTCCCCCTCATTAATGAGTGGAGCTGAGATATTTTCCTCTCCTACCATTAATAGGTGAGTTTAATTCTTTCTGGTCCCCACTTCAAAACCTCTTGTGGGAGGTTATGTTCAGGCAGGACCCACCACCATAACATCTCTAGGGAGGTTAAGGTGTGGTCGCCCCACCTCAAACATCCATGAGGAGGTTTTAATTAACAAACAATCACATGGTGGCTCAAATAAAATAAAGTGAAACTCACATTATTTTATTACAAGCCACAAAAACCCAAAGACTAACTTTTTATTCTCGACTCATTACCATCGAAGTGAATGTCTCCTTAAGCGAATACCGACACTACGAGTTCAACGGTGTCCACATATTTCAATTCTGTTCACCGGTGAAAATTTTATAAACACCCACTAGTATGTTTAATGAATATTCCCAAACAAAGCATCAGATATTGATTTCAGGCACACCGGGCCATAGCATCACGTGCCGTCAGTTTTTGAAGAATCGTAAAATTCCCATGAATTTCAAAATAATAATTCATGGAAATTACGGGTCATTAAATTCTCCCCACCTTAGGTCATTACCTCACCATAAGCTACAACATGAACTAAGGGAATATATGGGGGTACTGAGCACGCATCTGAGTCTCCCGCTCCCATGTTCTATCCTGAAGGTTACCATGATACCAGTGAACACACACTAGAGGTATTGACTATCTACATAGGTCCCGTTCTTGTTGATCCTCAATATCACCTAGAACATTCATGAATGTCACCCAATCATAGGAATCTATCTCTCCATGTTCAATTATGTGGTATGGGTCATGCACGTATCTCATCAGATGAGATACGTGGAAAATTTCGTGCACCCAATGCAACTGAGTTGGAAGAGATAAGCGGTAAGGACCCTCACCAACTCTGCTGAGGACCTGAAAAGGTCTGATGATCCTCAGAGATAACTTGTCGCCTCACCCAAATATCCATTGACCTCATCTAGGTGAGACATGTATGAAGACGTGGTTCCCATCCTCGAACACCAAAGGTCTATGTCTCATGTCAGCATATGTCATTTGCCTATTCTGTGTATTCTTCATCTGCTCCTAGATGATCTACACCATCTCTTTGGTATCTTGTACCATCTCTGGTCCCACTAGTGCTAACTCCCCTGGGTCAGTCAAGCACAAAGGTGATCTGCAAGTTTTCCCGTACAATGTCTCGAAAGATGCCATCAAAATGGTGGAGTGATAGCTATTGATGTAGGAAAACTCCACCAAAGGTATGTGATCATCCAAGATGCAACAGAAGTCGAGGAAACAAGCACATAGCATGTCATCGAGGGTCTGAATGGTATGCTCAGTCTGACCATCTGTCTGAGGTTGGAAGGCAGTGCACAGACGACGCTGCATCTCGAAAGCCTCCGGCAACCCCTTCCATATATGGGAAGTAAAATATGTGTCACGATCGGAGACAATAGAAGAAGGTACTCCATGTAGCTGCATAATATCATGCACATAGAGGCATCCCATGATATCTACTGAACCCTTCTCTCTAATGGATATGAAGTGAGCCGACTTTGTTAGTCCGTCGATGATCACCCAAATCGAGTCATGACCCCTAGATGTACATGGAAGTGCCATCACAAAGTCCATGGATATCCCATCCCACTTCTAATATGGAACCTCTAAAGACTGAACCAAGCCTGCTGGTAACTGGTTCTCTGTCTTCACTTGATAACAATTGACGCATCGAGACACCAACTCTGCAACTACTTTCTTCATACTTGGCCACCAATGCTATCATCAATGGTTCCGATACATATTCAACACAACTAGATGTACCACTAGAGGGGATGTGTGGTACTCCCTGAACACTTCCTTCAAAAGTGACAATGGTACCATTGTACGTCCTCTGAAAATGATGATGTGCTCCCCACCTTCTGAAAATGCATTTGGTGCCTGCCCTGTGGATATCTGAGAAAGTCATGTTTCGCAGTCAGTAACCACATTTTGTGCCTACATGACTCCTTGAAGAATTGGAGAAGTGACTGAAAGGGACTGAAGGAAAGATTCTCCATCTCGGTACAAAAAGAATATCTATAAAGAAGCCAACTTTTCTATCACCTCACCTAGATTTTATATACCAGATCTCCAACAAAGTGAATCTACTAAAGATTTCCCCTTCCCAGGATTATAGACTATCTCGAAGTCATAGTCCTAGAGGAAGTAAATCCATTGCTGCTGTCTTAGGTTTTGGTCCTTCAAGGAGAAGATATAACTGAGATTCTGGTGGTCAGATTAGACTGTTAAACGCTCTCCCATCAGATAGTGTCACCACATAATCAAGACGAATACCACTGCTCCAAACTCCTGCTCATGGGTAGCATTGTTTTTCTCTTGTTTTCTCAGCTGATGAGAATAATAAATGATCACTACTTTCTCCTACATCAAGACACAACCATGTCAGTTACCTGATGCATCGTAGTAAATACATACCCTACGCCCCCTTTAGAAGCCTCAAGATGGGAGAACTTGTCAGTCTCTACCTCAACTCCTGAAAGCTCTTCTGGAATCCCTCCGACCATACGAAGGGGTTTCCCTTCTTCGTCATGGCTAATTGTGGTTTTTTAACTCTGGAGATGTCTGGTACGAACCCTTAATAATATCTAGCCAAACCTATGAAACATAGAACCACTATCACACTCCTGGTTTTCTCCCAATCAAGTACCGCCTCAATATTTGCTAGATCCACAGAAAATGCAGCCCTTGGGATCAAATTTCCCAATATGTGAACCTCTCGGATCCAGAACTGGCACATAAAGAGATTACCATATGGTTGGTTCTCTCGGAGTGTGTCTAGTTCTACCCGGAAATGGTAGGCATGCTCCTCCTCAGTAGTTGAGTAGATCTGAATGTCATCGATGAAGACTAAAATAAATCGATAGAGTTATGGATGAATGATCTTTTTCACATGACCCATGAACACTATTGGACCACTGGTTATGCTGAAATTCATAACCAAGAACTCATAGTGGATGTACTGACATTTGACGTTTATCATCTGAACATCCTTGTATCGAACTCTGAGATGGTGAATGCTTAATCTAAGGTCTATCTTCAAGAATCATTTTTCTCCCTTTAGCTGATCAAAGAGGTCGCCAATCCTTTGGTGAGGGTACTTGTTCATCACGGTCACATGGTTCAGGCAATGGTAGTCGACACAAAGGCTCAAGCTCCCATCATCCTTCTTGGTGTACAGAATCGAGGCTGCCCAGAGAGAAACACTTGGCTGGATGAATCCATTCTCCTACAAATCCTCTAGCTGTACCCATAGCTCGCGAAGATCTATGGAAGGAATCCAATACATTGGTGTAGATATCGGTGTTGTCTCAGGGTACAGGTCAATGAATAATTCCACCTCTCTTCGAGGAGGTAGACCTGGAACATCATCAGGGAAAACATCCACGTACTGGTCCACCACTGCAGGATTGCTCGGACTCTCCACATCAACTTCTCCGAGTGCATGGTAGGCCAACTGATGAGTGATTGGCTCCACCCTCCTCCGAGTAAGTCTGTCCTATGTTGTAAAGGCCCCCTTCTCCCCAGCGAAGGTAAAACTGGTCCCATCCATGCAGACACACCACAATTTTCACCTAATACAATAAATTTGAGGATGAACTGTAGATAACCAGTCTAGACCCTAGATGATGTCGTAAGGCCTCGATGCCTCTACTATGAGATCCCAACCAATGATCCTACCTCCTAATGTAAGCTCACACTCCCAGCACTAGTGCGTAATCGTCGAGTCTGCTCCCATAGGAGTCTATAGCCATATGGATCGAGCCAACGACTCTGTTAGAATCTATGATCTCCAAATGAGGGAAATTGAAATTAAAGAGTGACTAACACCTGTGTCTAGAAGAACTTCAGCTATGGTGGAGTAGACACAGATCGTACCTCGAATCATCATTGGGGTGTCGTGATCATATTATTCAGCTGCTTGAAGTTGAGATCTCGCATGTCCACATACTCCCAGCGGTCGGGGTGGACCTCCTGGTGGTGGTGGTGGTAACACCTTGAAACGCCATCCACTACCATCTGCACGTCCCTCTCCTCTGCCGCGTCCACCTGCTCCCTACGGACCGCCTCGAATGAATCTATAACTCTGCATGGGTGTTTTTTTTGACGGATTGTTGATAATCTGAATGGTGGTTCAGACAGTCACGATCCATGTGAACATGACCGCCACATTAGTAACACTACCTTCTCATGGCATGTTTTTCTCTATCATGGGTGTCCCGTACATCCGATTATCTCTCATGCAGTGATCCACTACTGGGTGTGGTCCTCTTGTACCTCTACGACATCTGTCTACTGCCAGCAGTAGAAGACTCCGCTGCATATTGACTAGTTCCGGGTCACACTGCTCGAGAATACTCACCAAAGAAACTCTCCATTAAGAGGGCTCGCTCCAACACCCCTTCCTGCGTTGGGATGCAGAGAGAGATCATCGAATCCCTGATCTCTCGCTTTATACCCATCTCGATGGTTCGGGTCCTGAATAATGGGTCTCGCACAATTTCTATGGGGTTGTGAATGTGGTCAGTGAACCTCACTGAGTACTATGCTAATTTCATGCTGCCCTATAGCAGATGAAGTAGCTCATGTATGCGCACTGCATGAAGAGTCCAAGGAACAAACACTTCCTAAAATAGGATCTAGAAGTCTTCCATGAGAAGCATCATCTCATCATGAACCTGGAGGATCATGATCAACCATCTTAATTCTACTGCCTATAGAATGCTGGAAACAAGAATCACCATGATGTCGGCTGGTGTCCCTACTAGTCATAAAACTCTCACCACATCCTCCAACCAATCCTCAGATACTTGTGGATCCTTCAGTCCCTTGAACCTAGGCGGCCTCTAGGGCTGGAACTCATGGAATGCGCTCAACCAGCTTGCATCGCCTGCTGCAGGTGCTGGTCGCATCGGTGGCCCAATGGGGTGTGGTACCAATATTGCCTCTGATGAAAAAGGGCCCTACACCGAGGCCTTGTTTATCAGTGGGCTATCTGCATGTACATATATCAGGGCTCTAGCTGGTCATCCCTGGGGATGCATCCTGAAAGAAACATATGTGACATGAACAAATATTATACCGAGTGAGGTGACCTGGTTGAGTTGAATTAATGAAAACATTTTAAAATGAAAACACAATGAGTTTTTTCATGAACAAAGTAGGAAATCATTAGTCAGGGTCCTGGAGTATGGATACATCGGCCGCCGCACCAACACTAGACTCCCTGAATAGAAAACCACACTCAGTACCCTTAACACTATTTTTTCAATAAAATGAAAGATCATAGTCCTATGTTCTGTGGTACAACTAACACCTATGATACCAATTTTTCCTGCCCCGCCCCACAGGGCCCATGTCGTGACTACCCCAAGTCCTCCTTCCATAAGCCAAGGGTTGGCAATAATCACCAAAGCCGTAAATCCCTAAACATGGAAGACATTGCATTAAAACATGAAAACTCCCACAACAGCGTACAAGATGGAAGAAAAACACTATGTAAAACTGTATACAATGATTTCTGATTGTAGAGGGGTTGTAATACAAGCCCAATAGGAAAATTAAAGTACAACAGAAAACAAGTAAAATTTAAAATGGAAAAACAACAGAAATTTGATGATCAGATCCTAGATTGTCCACCATGGATCCTACTTGATGGGTAGTTATAGATAGCCTCCTCAGCACACCACATATTTCGGTCTCCTCCACGTACCGACATGTCGTATGGTCCACCTCCAGGTACCGTCCAGTCCTGGTACTCTCAACCTCTGTCAGTGTTGTCTGTCGTCTGCAACCAATACTACGAGGTGCGGGCATAGCCCGTGCAGGGGTGAGTATTATGATACGCAGTAGAGACCCTGAAACCCTCAAGGTCTCACAAAATCCAACCAGGATAAACCACAAAGTATGAAATCAAAAGATAACCCCAATTAAGTGTAGGACCATACATATACCTAAGTTTTCAAGTAATCCATATCAATCATGATGTAAATATAAATATTTACTAACTCATCTAAACAATGATTTTATTCTAGGGATAGTATCAATCTGAACTCTCGGCTGCTGGATAACGCCTCCTCTATCTAGTATAGTGGGCATGCCGCATCACATAGAGGTGCTTCCCACTAGCCTTGGAATGCTGAGGTACTCCTCCTGTCTAGTACCATGGGTATGCCACATCACACAGAGACGCTCCCCACTGTGGGTCTGGCATGTCACACAAAGGCGCTCCCCCTCATAGCCCTCAGGGGTACTCCTATTGTAGAGTACCATGGGTCTAAAACATCACTAAGGTGCTCCCCACTGTGGGTCTGCTGCGACACCAAGGCACTCCTCACTAGGCCAGTAGAGTCACTCTGAGTCAAACATTATGCAATTGTCAGTTCCCAGCCAGGAACTAGGTTCCCGCACAAATTTCCTCTCATCTCCAGAAGATCCAACCTAATCGTATCTCAACATTACCACTAACTCCATTTAGGTATACTCAAAGGGAACGTTACGCTCCAAGAAAACCAGTGCCGATGTTGGTTTGTCAAATGCGTGTCCGATGCCAATGATATGGCCAGTGAATGTAAAGGGTCTGTATAGGGCACGGGTCTAGTCCAACCTGGTCGAACCGACTCAGCCCAACCCAGTCTGGGCCAACCTCTTCTAGGGCGATGTGGTCAGACCTGTTGGGTCTGGACAGACCGGTTGGGCGGGCCAGCATATTAGGTTATGCCCAACCCATTGGGTGGGGTGTCCAATTAGGTTTAGCCCGACCCACTAGGCCCTTCCCTAGCAGGCCGCGAGGGCGGTTCGACCTGGGCTCAGGGCCGGTTCGTCCCGGTGCGTCGCGAGGGCGCGACCCAGCCCAGAGGGCGCAGCCGGCCCAGTTCATCCAGGGAACCGCAAGAGGAGCTGTAGGCCGGTTCGGGAGGTCGGACGACCGGTAGGTGGCCGAGCAGGGCACGACCAGGTGGGCACATGACCGGGAAAGGCTACCGGAAGGCTGGCATGCAGTCGGGCGGGGCACGGCCTGGTCGGGAGGCGGCTGGGTAGGGGGTGGCCGGGCCGGAAGGCGGCCGGGTAGGCCGGGAGGCTACGACGACATGGTTTGGGCCGACATGGGTCGACAATGTGCCGAATGGGGCACCAAAACGCCGCGAGGGAGGCGCGGTTCGTGGAGGCTGCGGGAAGAGCAACGTTTGCCTGTACCTTCATCACCTCTAACGACAATACATTTCCATGCTGAGAAACAACACAAACAATAACGACAGAGGGGCCAGGCCATGTTGTTTTGGCCAGCACCATCCGTGTTTAGGGTGGTAACTCTTACCTCATCAAAAAGAAATATGAACTACAATTGTTTTACAACAATGGAAAAATTACATTTCAATCTGAATAAGAGAAAAAGAAAAGGAACTTGGCACAAAAATAAACCCCCTACCATTGATTTTCGGTCGTTGATGTTGAATTCATGGGAAGAAGGTGAAGGATTTTGACGTTCGTCACATCCGCCTTGCACTCCCAATCCTGAGATGGGTCGGCTCGTTGTCAATGATGTAGAGGGTAGTTCGGTTGAAGACGTCCCACGTTGGTATGATCTGAGGGAGGACGCCTAAGAATGTCGTCGTTCTTCATCGGTGGAGCATTTTTTCATCAATGGAGCATTCTTCATTGGAAGAACATTTCTCCCAGGATCTTCACTTCACATGCTTCACCAATATGTAAATTCCGACCAAATAAAAAGAGATTTTGGTATCTTACTAATTCATTGGCACAATTCAAAAGGAATAATTAAATTAATTGGATCCACCTAATTAATGTGAAGTACTGGAAAAATAAATTATGCATTTTGACAATGAATTAATGGAATGGTGATGGAACCATAATGGTAGAGGAGGTCAAGGGGCTCCCCCTCATTAATGAGGGGAGTTGTGAGATTTTCCTCTCCTACCATTAATAGGGGAGTTTAGTACCATGTGGTCCCCATGTCAAAACCTCTTGTGGGAGGTTATGTTCGGGAGGGCCCAACCACCATAACCTCTCATGGGAGGTTAAGGTGTGGTCGTCCCACCTCCAACTTCCATGATGAGATTTTAACCAACAAACACTCACATGGAGGCTAATATAAAATAATGTGAAACAAACTTTATTTTATTACCATCCACAAAAACCCAAAAAACTATCTTTTTATTCTCGAATCACAGCTATCAAAGTGAAAGTATCCTAATGAAAATATCAGCGCTGTAAGTTCAACGTTGTCCTCATGTTTCAATTCCGAGCACCAGTGAAAAAGATACAAAAATCCTCTCGTACGTTTACTGAACATAAATGAAAAAACACCAGAAATTGATTCTGGGAACAACGGGCCTCAGAATCATGCACCGCCAGTTTTAACAGAATCATAAAATTCCCATATATTTAAAAAAATCTCCCAATAATTTTGGGTCATTACATATCTTAAATAATTATGATAATAAGACAAAATTTTACAACACGGTCAATTTTTCCTAATATTGTAGAATTTTCATGAGAAGATATACTTAATTATTTTTGGTACAATCTCATCATTTTTTGTGCATTGAATAATTTCCTCCTCAGTTATTTTTCAATGAAATAATGTTTAATTTGTCATTCAAAAAACACGAGGAGATTTTGAAACCCATAAATAGAATGATAGTTCATTCAATCTATCTTTATCAAAAAAATGTTATCACATGTTATCGAATATGCATAATACCAACTATAGTGGGATAATACAAACATCATCCAATGTTTATCTTATACTATCCATAAATGGATATCCTTAAAATCCTTTTAAAATTGAAAATACGAATCCATAGAATGAGGTACGCTTACTCGGAAAAACATTTATCCCCCATATATCAAATGCTAAGTCTTGATGTTCACATTATAAAAATTTGATGACCGTCAACATTTTTCTATAGATTAATTCCAATAACCAAAATTATAGTATATCCTTATTGAAAACATTCATTTGTATTTATTACAAAACTTATTGGATGTATTACATAAGTCCCAAGAAGTTGAACAATTAATCCATAATAAGGAAACCCTCTCGAAATCAAATCCATAATTAGTTCCTAAGAAACTAGCATCATCCAAATTACTTATTCAAATCCAACATTTCTTTATCCAAACATCATTATCATAACATATGGGACATATTATGGGTTATCATTCCCTTGATATTTTTTCTATAAGTATATCACCTTACCCTCAAATAAATTTTATAGTTCCTTATAACTATTCAACTTGTCCTTGAAATACAAATAAAAAAATTATACTATACACACACACATATATATATATATCACTATTCATAGAACAAAATATTTGAATTCCGAAACATATACACCTCAATAATCCATCATTATTATTAAACTGTTACTTAGGATCCATCACTTTAGTATTACCTAAAATATGAATCATATAATAAGGTTATTTATCATTATTCTATCCAATGTCATTATTATTAATTTAAAAAATAATTCTATAAAAACTCATACCTTCCAAAATTCATTTACAATCTCTTTATACATATAAGTATAACCAATACTCATACCATCTTCAAGATTATCCTAATGAGATTTAAATATAAGAAATATATTTTCATAACTCTAAAACATTATACATATAAAACATTCAATGTCAACCATATTCTATTTAGTTCCAACTATTGACTAAGACATGAATGCAATGTGTGATAAAAATTATCATAGACGAAAATCACATAACCTTGGGAAATTACATGTAATATTTCAATCCATGAAGCTAATGGTATCATACTAGATTATTCATAATTGTTATCAAAATTCAAGGATTTTAACCTATATATAGACTTATCCTTAGGGACATCCCCATACATATAACCTTAAAAATATTTCTAGGGATCTCACACATGTTTTCTCATTGTAGTTTCCAAATGATGATTAATCTTCACACTGATACAAAAAATAACACCCTATGATTGAAAAACATGTACATTAAATTAATTATGTGGAATACATAACAGAAAAAACAAATCGAAGACCAAAGATTGTTTTTGTTAATTTCCTTTGGGAAAATGAAACACATACTTCTAGTCTACAGAACGATTTCAATATTTCAAACAATGCATTTCCCATTTTTCTTACACCAACCAAATTTTTTTATACCTTATTTAAATAAACACATAATAATGTCTGAGAATAGATGTTTAGATATTGAAAACAATGTTGATATGTAAACATAAACTAGGGAAAAATGGGTATGATAATGTAATAATTATATAAGGAGATCATGCACTACATATCAATGGTATACTGAGTCTTACAGATATCATAGTTCATAATCCCAATGATCATAAATTTGACATAATGCCTAAAATTTTGGCACAAAAAAATCATATAACATTATAAACATTTATAAATAGTCACAAGTTCACTCATTAAGGACATGAAATCTGGACCCTATATAAACATATGTACATGGAATCCAGGTCCAATCATAAAATTATAGACATGAATACCAGGTCCACACCACGAAATGTGAACATGAAATTATCTTCACGCATAACATATATACCTCATGAGTTATCTATATTTACCAAATGAATTTAAGTGAGATATAGGTCCCACATATCTAATAATTAAATCATATATCTTATGTATGTGTTTCTTCAATTATTTCCAAACCTCGTATTCTTCGCCATCTTCCCTCTAGATCACATGTAAAATAACTGGAGTAAGTCTTTTGAGAATAAAAACACAGTTAGCATGTGACTAGGGAAGTTGATAAGGGAAATATGTAAAGGATGGATGATCTTCAAGGCTCAATGTGGGTTTAAATGTCTGGGATGAGGTTCCAATTAATAATTTAGGTGAGGGGATATTTTAGAAACTCCAAAAAAATTAATTATTATAGACTCAAATGATATAGAAAACCTCCAAAATATAATTATTTGTAATTCAATATAATAGAAGGTTGTAATCTCATCATTCAATAATTTTTATATAGATTTTTATTTCATTTTAAACTGTATCATTTCTTTTTACCCTTAATTATTCTTCTAGAATTTTTACTATGGTAGATATTTTTCAATATAAAAATATTGTAATTTTTACTTATTTGTTGTAAATTAGATCATAAATAAACAATATATATACTTTTTTTGTAAAACATAATAATTTTTATTTTTAGAAATATTTTATTATTTTATAATAATTTAATAATACATTATTTTGAAAAAAAATATCAATAGTGTAATTTTGAAAATATACATTTATTGTATTTTTAGAAATATGAATACAATATGTTATCATTGAAAGAAATATTTTCTTAAATATATAATGTCCCAAGGAAATATATAAAATATATAAAATATATTAATTATCCAAAATTATATTTACATAATATTTTAGTGTATCATTAATGTGATATTTCCAATAATAAAATAACTACTACATCACTTTTGTGTAATTATTTAAAATATTTATTTATTATGTAAAAATTAAATATAAAATTCTATGATGAGTATAAATCCTATAGGTTTTCAATCAATATTTATAGTTGAATATATCTCTTATAAAATCTTATATTAAAATTTTATATTTTTTAAAACATGAATGATAAAACATTATCATCATTTTCAATAAAATATTATATGTCTAATAATCATTTTTATATGGATAAAATGGCCAATAACTCGATACATGGAATATAATGGTTGATATATACTGGAAAAATATGACTTTTCCAAGTGTTTTATAATTTTTAATGATTATTATCATTTTAATAAAAATTATTTTATTGATTTTCCATCTGTTAAAAAATTTATGCATTTTAAATACATAATCATTTACGGTAATTATTTATTTACTAATAAATTAAAATATTAATATCATGACAAAAAAACATTTTTTCTGTAAAATGTGTTTTTATTATCAAATTTATCTTCAGTATGACCTTATTTGAAAAATGATAATGTTATTAAAAATTCATTAAGGCATATTGAATTGTTCATTAAAAAATATTTGAAATGTTGTAATCACATCAATGTGGTATCCAAATGGTATATTTTGTACCCAAGGATTTCTTTGATAGAAAGTAACTCATCACATCATATTTGACCAACTTTTATATGAATTTTATAATATTATATTTATCCATAATTACCTGATCAACATTTATACCACATTAATAAAAAATACTCATGATACTATTCATAATTCCCAAAAAATAAAAGAATTATTTTTACAAAATTTGTATCTAAAAAATAAAATATGTAATCCAATTTTAAAAATTAAATTCACAGATGTTTGGGTAATTAATTTAGAATTATTCCCGTTCATAGAATAAAAAACAAGGATTAAAATGTTTAAACATTGTAAACGATTGAATTTTTTTACATGAAAATTCATTATAAAATTAATGCCAATAAGAATAATTATATTTAATGATAAAAATATATTATATTTTTTCATTCAAAAAATTTGATAATTAAATTTATAAAAATATATTATTTCAATTAAAAAATAGGATTTCAATCAAAAAAGAATATAGTTTTACTATTCATCAAAAGCTAAATCTTATGAGAACAATATAAATAATACATCCATAGTAAATTTTTATATAATTATTATGAATAAGAAGTTTAATTTGTTAAATACACCATATAAAGTATCAAAAAATATATTTAAAATGGTAGAGCCCTGAAAAGGCGGGATAACTGCATTTTTTTTAATGATAGTTTTTTTATCCGAAAAAATTGAATTTGTTCTTATATAATTTATAGAAAACAACTGAGTTGAATTTTAAACATTATATTGAATATATTAAATATATATTACATTATAAAACCCCATAATGTGTGATTTCATTATTTTATAAAATCTCTTATTTAAATTTAATTTGTTTTTCATAAGACAATTAACACCATTCAGACCCTATATTACTAGGACTAGGTTCTTAGTTAACAATAAATTTTTATATGTTCACTTTTTCATAGAATTGCGTGAAATTAATTATTCCAAAATAACTTGAAATGGTTTGAAACACATACCCAACATAGTGTTCCGTATATTGAATGTTATGTCAATGTTGCGTACGACACTAGTTTATCTTAGTGTAGCGTACAAAAAATGAAATCAAAGAAAAAAATAAATCTATTGAAAGATATTAAATGTTTCCAAAGATTGGTGTACATGTATGTTACATTAATTTTGTATAATAATTAATACGTTAAAGAACCAAGTGCCACATTTTCTGTTAGGATAGTTCATTTGGAAACATCAAACACAAATTTCATATCTAGAAAAATATCATATATGTTTCCAATAATTATATTCCCCTTTTTATATATTTAACTAAAATATTTATTTGTAACCTAGGGTAATGAAAACATAAGAACAATTTATCTCAGATGCTCAGTAATTGTAAGCAAGGGTGATGTGTAAACAGAGAGTGGAGAATAAAGGGTATGAGAACGTGAACCTGACATTTTACGATCATGCATTGTATAGAAAAGGTGAACATGAATCATAAGGAAATCAAAGAACATAATCCATAAGACCATAAATTATACTTAATGTATAATATTTTGGCATACAAATAGTCATGTCTCTTTTTGAACATGTATAAATAGTAACAGGTTCTCTCATTAAGGATATGAATTTAGCCCCTTGTATAAACATATGGAAATGGAAGCCTAGTGCACTCATTAAATTATGGGAATGAAAACTAGGTCCACAAATAGAATTGTGAACATGATATCTGGTTCACGCATATCATATATACCTCATGAGTTATCCATATTCAAAAAATAAATTTGAGAGAGATTTAGGTCCAACCC
This sequence comes from Viscum album, assembly GCA_963277665.1. Classification (NCBI taxonomy): domain Eukaryota; kingdom Viridiplantae; phylum Streptophyta; class Magnoliopsida; order Santalales; family Viscaceae; genus Viscum; species Viscum album. The sequence goes on along the minus strand of OY728152.1, from coordinate 322,928,730 downwards.
ATCCCATAATGAAATCATACATATGTGTGACACAAAAACACAAATCCTTCATCAAATCATAATCCTTCAAATTAAATGGGATTCTTACACATCATTAGATAAGAAAATAAACCATAAAAAATGAATGGATTTTATAAATATAATTCCATAATAATCATAATCTACCGAAGTAATAATAAGTATAATATACTAGAAACCTATCCTTATTAAATAATTTTAACATTTATAGAAAATATTTTTTATATACACATGAAAATGTTTCTTGAATAAAATATCATTTCTTCTTACAAAAATTTATTTTCTTTCTTAGAGATGACTTGAAATTTAAAATGAAAATAATTCATTTAAAGTAAACAATGAAAACATGTAAGGTAATATTCCAAGAGATATGGTGTTGTGAAATCAAAAAAATCCATTAATTTCATATAAGATAATAACATTATTCTCATACATTTATTATAATTTCCAAAAAGTACCTTGTTTGGAAAAAAGTATGTTTCTTTTCAAACGATGTAGTAAAATGTCAAATATGGTTAAAAATGAATTTCTACATCCATAGGATAATAGTAATGTAATAAATCCAATATCACTTATGTATTGTGATTTTATTACTATATAATGTAAACTAGTCAAGGAAGGTAGTTCAAGAAGGATGATGTTAGAAATAATCGGCATACGAGATTACCACTTTTCGACGAGCTCCCTTTAGATCACCTCATAGTGAACTATAGTTTGTCTATATAGAAGAACAAAATATCTATAATTTTAAAATTAATGTAAACAAGGGTTATTGGAATAGAATGGATGATCTTGAAGGATCAATTTGATGTGAAGAGGTGATGGAGGATGCCCCCTTTTACAAATGAGGTGAAGGGTAATTTTGGAAACTCCAAAATATTATATTATAATTAACACAAACCACCTCAAAAAAACTAAAAGAATGTCTATATATCATATATTAGATGAATGAAGGTTGTAATATCTTCAGAAAATAATTTTTATAAATGTTTTTATTTTATTTGAAATCTTTTCATTTCATTTTACCCTTAATTGTTCTCTTTTAATTTTAACAAAGTTAACAAAATATTCAATATTAAAATAATGTAATTTTTACATATTTGATGTCAATAAAACCATAAATGAACATCATGGAACATTTAATATTAAAATATAATGATTTTACCCTTTAATAATATTTTATGATTTTTCAATAATCTAATAAAACCTTATTTTGAAAAAATGTCAAGTGTCAATTATGACACTATTCATTTAATTGATATTATAAATATAAATATAAAATATTAACCTCGAACTAAATATTTTACTATCTCTATATGGGTTGCTGATCATCTTGAAATTTTTTTAGATATATTAATTATTCCAATTTATATTTATTTTTGTATTTTTAATAACATTAATTAGATATTTTCTTTAATAAATAATTACTACCTCTGTTTTGTTTAATTATTTTATTTACATATTTCGTGGGTATAAATTTAAAAATAATTACTATGATTGAGATAAATTATCTTTATTTTATTAGAATACATATATTCAAATATATCTTTGAGAAAAGAAAACAAAAAAAAAATTTATATTTATTAAAAAATGAATATGATAACTATAATATCACATTAAATAAAATATTATAAGTTTTCGAGTAATTTTCATATTGCTCAAAATGGTCAATAACTCAACCATTAGAAGATTATGGTTGAGATATACTCTACTAATAAGATTTGGTCAAGTGTTGGGATCTTTAAGTGGTTATTATCATTTTAATTAACATTAAATAAATAATTATTTCATTATTATTAATGTTTTTTCATGTTTATCACTATATTAAAATTATTGAACATATAATAAATAAGAGTGTGACATTTTGAAACAATCACGTAAAATTATTAATTTTAATCATATTTATATGATTTTCATGGAAAATCATCCATTAAATGGGTCAATTCTGATCTATAGGTGTTAAGGGTCTATCATTACTCATTCAATATGATTTTCATGTGTTAGGGTAAATTAATTGTCCTTATAATATTATATTATTACCAAAATTACCTGATTTAAATTTAACTGTGTTAAATTAAAATTATCATTGTTACTATTCTAAATAACCAAAAAATAAAAGTAACTTATTAACATAATTTGGACTCAATAATTCCAAAAATATATAATCCATTTTTAATAATTTTAAATATAGAAGTTGTATTAATTAAATTAAAAATAATATCCCTGAGGGTATGAGAAAGTGGTTTTTAAAAAATAAAAACCATCAAATGATTGACATGTGTTTATATCAAATTTCAATGAGAAATTAATTACAATGAAAAAAATTGTATCAAATGAGAAAACAAAATCTAGTTACATATTAAAAACAATTGAATAGATAATATAACTCTGTATTTAAATTAAATAGAAAAGCACTTCTGAATTGAAATGCATCATTTTTCACTTTTCTTTAACCTATGAAATTTATCAAAAATGTAAAAAAATTAATCCACATAACATTTTAATATCATTATTTCAACTAAGAATTTACTTTTTTCAAATATAATATAAATTTATTTCAAATACTAGATATACGATGGGTGCACAATCAAAAGGTGAAAACTGCATTTTTTTAAAATACATATTTTAACAGAAAATATATTTATTTCCTAATAACATGTTATTAAATATCTAATACAGAATTATTATATGTAATATTCACCTATAAAATTATTTTATATCAATAATTAACTCAAAATTGATTTATCTTAATATTTTTCATATAATTTGTTTGATATTTCTTTTAAGAAAATAATTACTCTGTCACTTTAGTGTCTGAATTTATCATAATTATATAATATATAAAATTTATAAATAAATTACCATGATGTAGATAATATCAATATATTTTTAGATACTCTTTATTATAATTTTTAAATCATATTTATCACTATATTAACATTATTATACTTATAAGAAATAAGTGGGTGACATGTTGTCTCTTTCTTTTGTTTAAATAATACTTTTATCAAATTCATGGAAAAAGTCCATGTAATGAGTTAATTATGATATTTAGGTGTTTATGGTAAATTTTTACTCATCCAATAGGATTTCCTATGAGTTTGGGAAATTATATTTTCCTTATCTTATTATTTGTTTTCCCAAATTATCAGATTTTTCTTTAACCGCACTAAATAAATATTCCAAAAGTTACTATTCATAAAAAAATTAAAAATTTGGGACAAATTATCTCAAAATATTGAATCAATTTTCAATTTTAAATCAAAAATATATAATAGTGAATATGAAATTAATCCCCTACAACAAAAAGCGAAAATAATATTTTTAAATGTAAAACACATCCAAAGATTGGTATTTCTATATGTTAAATTTCAATGTGAAATTACATAAAATAACCAAAAAATTATTAAATTATAAAAACATAATCTAATTATTGTTTGAAAAATCATTGTATAATATAACAGTATAAATAAATTATATTTAATATTTGTTTGGAATTTAAATTCATTATTTTTTAATATTAATTAAAATATGAAAAGTATCAGAAAAATATAAGAAAAATAATCAAAATTAAATTTTAATTTCCCTCATCCCAATATGAATTTATTTTTCATATTTATCTCTTAAAGGATTAAAAAATAATATTTAAATGAGGTTCCCCATTATATGTTAGTAAAACTGACTTTTTTGAAAATTGATATTTTTTCCCTAAAATTGTATTGTTATAATATAAATAAAATAATATGAATTTTAAATGTTATATTTAAATTAGATTTGATTAATATAATAAAAAATAGTTATTTCATTATTTTATATTCAAAATTATTTGTGTTTAAATTTTATCTTAAAAATATATCCTTTCCATTCAATTTGTATTTATTTTAATTTTTAATTAATTTTCTAACCGATGAATCAGTATATAAACATGTGTAAAGAATATTTTCATAATTCAGATAAAAATATTCATTACCTCCATTAAAATGGCTATGAAATAACTACCATATTTACTATATAATATTTTTTTTATAACTCGATACTAATTCTAATATAAGGTTTTAGAGAAACTCATTTTTGTGTGTCAAGTATGATATTGGAAATAGATACCTCATTCAGGTAACTTTACTATATAATTCATAAATTTTAATAAATAAGAGAATGTCATATTTTGTAATTACTTGGGATGTTAAATCCATCCCACATTTTGGAAATTGCATCCTCTTTATTTTAAATTTGGAATCTGTAACTAAGTTTTCACTTTTCCAAATTACATTATTGATTCCCCATATTAGAGAAAATGTCAAAAATCACAATCACATTAAAATAAAAAATTGATGTACCAATTTCACTACATAGTATTATTCTATATATGAATACATTAACATGAAAGAGAGAACTATCAATGAGGTTCTGTTAAATAGTGATAATAAATTGTTTTAGAAACAAGTTAACAATCAAAAGGCTATAAATCTTTGTTGATCTAAGGTAACAATAGATTCATTAGAAATAAAGATACTAGGATAACATATTTGGTTTCTGAATATATCATTAAAAATAATTTTCTAAGAGTTGAGAAATTACTTTAAGAACTAGGAGCACAAGGAAACATATTTACGTGATATATTTCTATTTTATAAGCACTATTTCTTCCTCATAATATTCCAAAATTTATAATGTATCTCCCTAAGAATAACTGTAATCATTAAAGTCTAGACAAACAATAAAGATTATCAATATCTTAAAACAAATGTATATAAGTAATGGAATACTCCATATTAACTAAAATCCTCATATAAATATAATTTCACAAAACATGACCACAGAAATGTCCTTAATAACTTATTATCACATCACTAGAAACCTCAGAATGTATGTCTAAACCCATCAAATCATGGTTATCATTTGAATAAAATTGGGATGTAATGATCTTCCATCACTTCACCCAATGTCTCAAAATTAACTTTAGTATCAACAACCGATTTACCTGAACATTTTTGGTTATAGTCATAATTATTTCCTCACTATGTAATTAACTTCAGACACTTATTTTCATACTGTCACATCCCAATGTATCTAAAGCATCTTATTGTAGTCTATTTGTTTGTTATCTCATTAATAGAATGTTTAGGACCATTTCCATAGAGTATTGAAAAATGTGACCCACCATACCTTAGTGGTTACACTTTCCCGATCCTTACATACATTTCCAAAAATTAATTTTACCTCAATTTGAAAAAGTTTTAGACATACATTTAGTATTGTTTGTTTGTTTCTTTTACATTTCGGATATCCTTGAACTTTTCATACTCTAATTTTCTCATGGTACAGAAGTTTTGAAAAAATCCATTTCATCATTCCCATCGCAATGAACCAATTTTAAATAAATTTTAGATTATATATAGGCCAAATATTTTCATAACCGGGGTTTTTGATCATGATTAAAATCTATTAATTTTTCTATCAATGGCAAAATGAAAATATAAAAATTACCTAGAAAATCATATCATGTTCACTTGATATGTTGATGTTGAATATTAATCCTTTAAATTTAATTAAAAGGATATTCCAGTACTTATAAATAAATTTATAAAATACATTTTAAAAAAATGGACAGAAAATATAAATATTTATACAAATTAAACATCAAACATTAAAATGAGTTCTTGAGTTTAAAATTCCTATACCACTTCAGGAATAATTGAATAAAAATAATTAAATAATATCATTACAAAGAATATAATATCATGAGAATAATTAAATTCATGATAAAATATTTCATAGGGTAGTATATATGCATACAAAAGTGAATTGGTGCATATCAACATATATTTCTCAAAAGACTGTATATTGATACGAAATCACTAACCTATAGTCTGAATCATCTTGTACATTATATAACATGGTTAATAGAAAATTTATGTTAATTTATACTTTCATAAGAAACTCTTTTTTTTCATTATTCTATTAATATGACTTATAATCATGTAATAATAGTTAAAAAAATATTTATGTTCATATCACACATTTTTGGGATATTTGATAGTTGAGTCAATACATAACATTTTACGATTTCTATAGTCCATGTGGTCATATGATTATCATATTGAGAAGAATATTCATGTAATAATATTTTTTTTTTCAATTATACCATTAAATTATTTCTATAAATATGTATATGAATAATGAACAATGTTATAATCATTGATACGGTAAGCCATATGTATGGGCCACATTTTAAATTTTTAATTGATCGTTATGAAAAGATGGTGAGTATTATTTTATATTTCAAGAATGATAATAAAATATTTAATATAATTTATTAATTTAATTTAATTATACTTATATATATATATATATCCTAAAATTGATGTAGTGAAGAAAAAAAATCACATCACTATGTGGAGGTGATTGTTCAAATATACACATGAATGATATTATCTTTTTTATATTCATGAAATGTAAAAAATAATAGATATGTTTTTATATTATAAATATAAATATTTCATTAATATCACGTATTATCATCTAATTCCCTCATTGGAACCGGTCTTTAAAGAGAGTGATGAAAAATAACTATACAGGTTCTCGAGGTGGTAGTCCACCATAAACACAAATGAAAAGTTCATTTCCAATTTCATGATGTTAGAGATGGATTATGGTGAAGATATTTACATTATAAAATATAAGTATATTTAGGATACAACAGTTATTTTTTCATCACTGTTAAATGAAATTTGAAAAATTGTATGAATGACTAATATATAAATACTTAAATAAAAACAATAAATCTTTTTTTGTCTGATCACATTTAAAAACACTTTAAAACCACTAAGGACGGTTTTCTTCCTAAAATATGGCTGCAATAATTTTGATAAGGAGATTAGGAAGGTTTTTAGGAATATATTGGATGGGACAAATGGTTCTATAATTGTCATTAAAAGGGAAGAGTGGGTATCTTTATACAGGAGAGGGGGGGGGGACCTTTGGATACACCTAAAATATTAATTTATAATAAACTCAAGTCACATAAAAAACATCCATAAATTCTTTATTTTGAATATTTTATCATATAACATTGAAATATTATCAACCAATAATTTTGATACATGTTTTGATTTCATTTTAAACTTTTTCATTTTGATTTACACTAAATTATTCACTATTAATTTTAACTATGGTATTAATTTGTTCAAATAATAAATTTCGTTAATTTTAAATAATTTTATTTTAATTAGACCTGAAAATAAAAATATAGAACATTTTATAGTAAAACATAATTAATTTTTTATTGAAAATAATATATTATTTTAAAATAACTGAATTAAACATTTTTTTTGAAAAAATATTAATAGTATCATTTTGACACTATTCAATCATTATATTTTAAAAAAAATATCTAGAAAACATTATCACTTTGAAGAAAATATTTTATATTATCTCTGTGGGGTAAAGGTCATCTATAAAATTTTTCGGATGTATTAATTATCCAAATTCAAATTTATTTTACTATTTTAGCTAAATAATTTTATATTTCCATTAATAAAATATTTTCAACATCAGTTCTGTGTAATTATATAATATACATATTTTTTGGTTAAATATTAAAAGTAAAATAATATGATAAAAATAAACCTATATCATTCATAATTTTACTTATAGTGGAATATATATCCTTGAAAATACAACATAAAAAATGTAATACTTAATAAAACATCAAAGTGACAATTTTAACATCAATTTAAATTAAATAATATAAGTGTCATTATATTTTCAATAATGATCAAAATGGTCAATAAATAGACACTTGGATGAAAATGGTAGATATATACCCAAAAAATAAGAAATTTTTAGGTGTTTTTTATGGTCATTATATTTTTAATATAATTTGTTTATTGATTTTTCTTCAATTAATCAAATTATAAATCATAAATACATAAACCATTATGGTAATAAATAATTTAATAAAAAAATAAATAAATAATAATTATAAAGGAAAATATTTACCTTTCAAATTTGTATTTATAATATTATTTATATTCTTCATCACATTAGTTTAAAAATGATAATGTAATTTAAATTTGAGTGATACATATTTAACTATTCAATAAATCAAATATATTGTATGTACTAATATCATCCAACGAGCTTTTAAAGGGTAAAATTTCAACACAAGTATGTTTTATGTCTAAAATAACTTATCCAATCATATTAGGACAGATCACAAGGTAATTTTGATAATATTATATTTCCCCTTAATTACATGATTTATCTTTTTACCATATTTATAAAAATTACTGATGTTACTATTCAAAATTTCCAAAATTATAATTAAATTTACATAATATAGACATAATGATTCCATGTATGTAATCCATTTTTTAAAATTTAAAACACAAAAATTAAAATAATTAATTTAAAATTAATCCCATTTTTAGAACGAAATATATGTTCTTTTTAAAAGTTAAAACTTTGCAAAAGATTGAAATGTATTTACATAATAATTCATAGTAAAATTAATGACAATGACCATAATTATATAAAATGATAAAAATATATTTTATATTCAATTTAATAACACAAAATTATATAATTTACCTACATAAATTATTTTTATGAAAAACAGTTTTTTTCAATTAAATGTATTATATTTTTATTATCCACATGAAAATGAAACTTATCAGAAAAATATTAAAAAATAATAAAACATAAATTATTATATTCTTAATTAAAAGAATAAGTTTAATTTTCTATAGAATATATTTATGTGTAAAAATTATATTTAAAATTGGTGCGCCATCAAAAGGCGATAAAATTTAAATTTCTTAAAAATACATCTTCTATCTGAGAAATTGATTAGGAACTTATATCATGTATAGAAAACATATAAGATGAATTTTTAACATTAGATTGATACTATTACATATATATTATATTAATAAAATCCATTATTTTTTTAAATCACTTACTTTAATTTTAATAATTTTTTAGATGAAAATTAATAATGTTATACCTGCCATTATAATGACTAGGTTATAAGGAAAATTAGAAATATTTATTTGTTAACCTATACTAGGTCCGCATGAAATAAACTATATCAAAATAACATGAAATTGTGTTCACCACAAGTCAAGAATAGTTTTTTATACATCAAGATAAGTTAGGGTTACTTTACGAAAGCATAAAAAATCTAATCGTGTTGTAAAATGTAAAAGAAAAAACCTTTATGCCCCATTTGTTGGACAGTCAAAAAGTAACTCAAATCAAAACTGAAAAAATATTCCCTTCATACCATTAACAAAAAATAATCCAATGAGAAAAATTTCCTTTAAACAATAGTAGATTAATATTTATTATATTTTCGAATACATGCGTATAAAACATGGACAATGATGATAACTATACCCCAATAAATTCACATATATAATCATTCTCGGATAAAAATGTCATTCCGAAATTTTTTATAAACAATTTATAATCAGTTGAATAATATTGATCATAGAATAATAAAAATTATCTGAATCACATAAACTTCATAACGATAATCATAAAAACATACATGGGTAGCATAAACACAACTAAAATATAGTTGGTGTATAAAGAATATGTCCCGCAAAAATAAAAGTGAGACGTAATAATCTATTTAAACATTATAATCATTAGAATATTATGAATCATAAAATAGTGAAAATTAAATTTGTATCACATCCTTCATTATAAGATTCATAAAAACATTTACAGGTATCATAAACCCAATTCAAAAGAAACAGGTGTTGTATAAGGTATATTTCCCACAAAAATAAATGTGATACAAAATAATCCCTTACTATATATAAGATATCCTTTATATATATATAAACCTATTTTAAAATTATTTAAAAAAATCATTTATTTATTCCAGAATGATATTCACATTTATGATATAAAAATTGATCATACTATCATTCATTTGATGACAATATTATTACTCATCCATCATATATTAACTGCATTATTTTAATAGGCATGTTTCATCAGATAAGTTATTCATTCTTTTCATATATTATATTTATATCATTTACAAAATTATATTAATATAATATATATCATTTTTTTCTTTCAAAATCATGTAACCCATGAAAGAGAAAACAATTTCATAATGACCATGACATTAAACCCATTCATAGACTGAATATGAATTTTACCATTAGATCATTTCCTAAATGGGATTGCGTAACTTATATAGCTGTCATCTAATATTTTAAATAATTCTCAAATACCTTTCAAAAATGTTTTATGGATGATTTTTTCATTCGTCTTCAAAAACATTTTCATTACATATAACTCTGAGCTATTTTAAAAGAAAAGGGTTTATTTTAAAATAACCTTGAAAACAAGGAAGTGAAGCATCATGGAAATAATGCGGTATTAATGGGTAAATATGAAATCATTCCATATAAGTTAACAAATTAACTTGTTTTGAAGATGAAATATTAATTATTTTCATGACTCATCCCCCGGGGCCCGTGTTGTGACTACCCCAAGCCTGCCTTCCATAGGCCAGGGGCTGGCGACTAGCACCAAAGGAATAAATCCATAAAATTGGAAGGAATTGCCTTTATAACTATAAACACTAACATTGTAGAACACAACTGAATACAAAACACGAAGTAAAACTGCACAAAAAGAGTGTGTGGAAAAGTTAAGGGGGCCGAAATTACAAGCCCAACTGTAAAGTACAAGTATTACTAAAATGGAAAAAATAGATGAATAGAAAAAATCAGCTCCTGGATCATCCACTATGGATCCTACCTGAAGGGTAGGTACAAATATCCTCCACGGAACTCCATGTTTGTCATTCTCCCCCGTGTACTGACACATTGTATGGTCCACCTCTGGGTACCGTCTCGTCCTGGTACTCTCACCCTTAGTCTGTGCTATCGGTCGTCTACAACCAACACGACGAGGTGTGGGCATAGCCTGTGTAGGTGTGAGTATAACGATACTCAGTGGTGACCCCAAGACCCTCATGGTCTCACAAAATACAATAATGATAAACCATAATGTAGGAAATCAATAGATAAACCCAGTTAGGTATATGTCCATACAAATACCTAAGTTTTAAGTAATCCATCTCAACCATGAGGTAAACATTAATGTTACTGACTTAGCTAAAATAGGATTTTATTCACAATATCAATACCTTGACTTCTAGATAACTCCTTCTCAATCGAGTACAGTGTGCCTACCTCGACACCAAGGTGCTTCCCACTAACCATGGACTGTTAAGGTACTCCTATTGTTGGGTACCGTGGGTCTGCTGCGTCACCATGGAGCTCCCCACCATGGGTCTGCTGTGTCACCAAGGTTCTTCCCCTCATAGAATGCTGAGGTACTCCTCCAGTAGAGTACCATGTGTCTGTCGTGAAACAAAGGTTCTCCCCAATGTGGGTCTTCCGCGACACCACGGGGCTCCCCGCTGGGCTATTAGAGTAACTCTGATTCAAAACGGTCAGCAGTCGTCAGGTCTCAGCAAGGTAGTAGGTCTCTGGACTCTGTTTTCTCATCACCGGAAAGATCCTCTCTACAATCTACTGTTAGATACTCAATCTGTCATGAAGTACCATGAATATGTATCTCAAAGGTCCACCACGTCACAGGGGTCTCAATTCAATAAACGAAGCGTCAATCGGACGCCCGATCTGGGAGTTATTAGCCTTTTAGTCTCAGGGGCTCGGTTGGATTCATGTATAACCATATCCCAACTATACCCCACACATTAATGGGGTATACTCAAAGGGACCATCTCACTTCAAAATTACCAGCGCCGCTGATGGTTCGTCAAATGGTCATTAGGTTCCAATGATATGGCCAAAGAATGTCAAGGGTTGGTAATAGACCCGGGTCCAGTCTAACCCGGTCAGATTGACCCTATCTGGGTCGACCTAGCCAATTGGGCGGGCCATCCTGTTAGGTTCGTCACGGTCCACTGGTCCCAACCCAGTAGACCACGTAGGCGATTCGGCCCAAAGCGTCGTGAGGTCCGGACTGGCATAGCTCGGCTTGGAGGCCGCGGTTGGTCCGGTTCGGCCAGGGCACCATGAGGGGGGCCGGGGGCGGGTTAGGGAGGAAGGCTTGGCCAGGGTGCCAGTTCGGTTGGGTGGAGAATGGCTTGGTTGGCCAGAAGGCGACCGTGGAGGTCCGCTGGAGGCCGGAAAGTGCGCTAGATGGGCCAATGGGTGGCTGGGCAGGGCGCCAAGTGGTCCAGCGGGCGGATGGGCTGGGAGTGACCATGCCTGGAGGCAGCCGAGAGCAGGGCGGCGCGGGCCGACATGGGTGTTGCTAGGGTGGCTCGGTCGGAGGGTCATGGTTCATCCTAGAGCACTAGAGAGTCGCATGGGTGGCGCGACTTGTAGAGAACATGGGTAGCAGAGCCTTTGTCGTCACCACCTTCGTTGTTCCATCGCCTCGTCCACAAGAAGAATATCGTACAAACAAGAACTGCAAAGGGGTCAGTCCATGTTGGGTTTTCCCTCACCCTCCGCATTTAGGGTGGTATCAATTGGCTCAACAAGAAGTATGATGATGAATAATAACTCACCCCAAAAAATTCTTTTCCAACCCTTCAAGAACATTCAAGGAAATCATCGACATGTAAAAATCCCCTACCTTCTATCGTCATTCTTCATTCGTTGACGTAGTCACAGAATGTAGAAGTAGAATATTGCCATTCGTCGTGTCCACTGCATGCTTCCAATCATGAGCTGTGTTGGCTCATTGAATATGATGCAGAGGGTAGGTCGATTGTAGACGTCCCATGTTGGTAGATGTTCTGAGGAAGAAGTTGAAGAATGTTGGAGTTATTCATTCTTCGCTGGGAGAGTTCTTCCATCATCTCCCATGTTTCCACCATGATGCCAAATAAAATAATAATAGATTGTTTTATCAACTATTTCATTTCCATATAATTCAAAATGAATAAATAAATTAATTGGCCCCAACTAATTAATTTGATGGATGGGAAAAAGTTAATTAAGGGAGTTGTCACAATTTAATTAAGGAGAAGGTGGATCTATAAAGGAGGGAGGGTGTGGAGAAACTCCCCCTCATTAATGAGGGGAGTTGAGAGGTTTTCCACTCCTTCCATTAATTGGGATGTTTTTCCCTGTGTGGTCCCCATGTCATAACCTCTCATAGGAGGTTAGGTTCGAGTTGGCCCCACCACCAAATCATTTCTTGGGATGATAAGGTTTGGTGGTCCCACTTCCAACATCCATGAGGATATTTTAACCATCAAATGAAAATAAAGCCACACACATTATTTTTATTTAATTCAATCTCTAAAAACGCCATAAAATATCCTTTAATCTCAACCAACTACAGTCGAGGTGAAAGTCTTATTAAGTGAATACCAGTGCTGTGAGTTGAACAGTGCCATCACATTTCAATTCCAAGCACCGGTTCAAAAGTTATAAAAACCCACTCTTACATTAATTGACTGTATATGAAAAAATCTTCATAATTTCATTTTGGGCACACCGGCCCTCGGAATCACACGCTATCAGTTTTCACGGACTCGTAAAATTCCCATGTATTTATGATAAAACAATTCCCTTGAATTTCGGTATCTATTCATTTTTTCCACCTTAGGGATTTACATCCCCATAAGCTGAAACATGAATTAAGGTAACAAGTGGGGGTACTTAGCATCCATATGAGCCTCCCATTCCCATGTGCTCTCCTGGTGGTTCTCGTGATGCCAGTGAACACGCAGCAGAGGTATTGACCGTCCACGTAGTACATATTCCTGTCGATCATCAATCTCCACTGGAACCTCTGTGAATGTCTCCACATCTTTGATGTCCAACTCTCCATAGTCGAAGATGTGAGAAGCTTCATACTTGTATATTCTTATCTGTGATACGTGTAAGACGTCTTGCAACCCGTGCAACTCAGGTGGAAGAGCTAAGCGGTAACCCACCTCGTCAACTCTACTGAGGAACTGCAATGGTCCGATAAATCTCAGAGATAACTTGTTGCCTCTTCCATATCTCCATATACATATTCGAGGTGAGACCCATAGAAAGACGTTTTCACTATCCTCAAACACTAGAGGTCTCCATCTCCTATCGGCATAATACATCTGTCTAATCTGTGCAGTCTTCCTCCGATGCTGGATGATCTGCACCTTCTCCATGGTTGCCGGTACAATCTCTGGTTCCATTAGTGCTGACTCCCCAGGGTCAGTCTGGCACCAAGTTAATATGCATGGTCATCCATATAATGCCTCAAAAGGCTCTATCCCTTTGGTGGAGTGGTAGATAATTTTGTAATAAAATCCACCAATGGTAAGTGGTCCCCCCCAGCTGTGAACGAATTCGAGGACACATGGACAAAGTATTCCCTCGAGAGTCTGAATGGTCCTCTTAGTCTAGCCATTCGTCTAAGGATGAAAGGTAGTTCTTAGAAAAATCTACGTCCCTAAATCCTCCTACAACCCCTACTATAGTCAGAAAGTAAACTGTGCGTCATGATCGATAACTAAAGAAGAAGGTTCTCCATGTTGCCACACAATCTCCTGCACATAGAGGTGTCTCAAACTCTCAACTGAACCCTACTCTCTAATCGGTAGGAAGTGGTCTGAATAGGTGAGTCAGTCTATGATCACCCAAATTGAGTCGTGACCCTTGGATATTTGTGAATGACATGTCATGAAGAACATTTATATCCCATCCCACTTCCACTTTGGGACCTGTAAAGGTTGAACCGAGCCTGCTAGTACCTGGTGCTCTGCCTTCACATGCGGAAAAGTGATGCATTGAGAGAAACAATCTGCTACTACCATTTTCATACCATCCCACCAGTTCTTCCATTGAATGTCTTATTATATCTTCACCACTCCTAGATATACCACTAAATGGTATGGGAGGAACTCCCACAGCACTTCCCCCCAAAGTGACACTGGTACCATAGTACGAACATTGAAGAAGATGACGTGCTCCCCACCTTCGAAAAAACCATCAGGTGCCTGCCCTGTGGGTATCTGAGCATGTCGTGTCTCACAGTCAGCGTCCCCATGATGTGCTTCCCTGACTCGCAATAGAAGTGGGGGAGTGACTGTTGGAGACTGTGGGAAGGTTGATCTGTATCTATCCACAAAGGATATATGTAAGGAAGCTATATGCTCTTTCTCCTCGCTTGGGAACTATATACCAGATATCCTGCTGAGTGCATCTGCAATAACGTTCCCCTTCTGAAAGGTATATACTATCTCGATGTCATTTTCCTCATGGAACTGAAGTCAATGTTGGTTTCTTAGGATCAGGTCCATCTGAGAGAAGATATACCTGAGACTCTTGTGATCAGAGTACCTGGTAAAATGCTCACCAATCAGATAGTGTCACCACATCTTCAAGGTGAAGACCACTACTGCTAACTGCAGATCATGGGTAGCATGGTTCATCCTATGATGTCTTAGCTGTCGAGAAACATATGTGTCCACTACTCGTTCCTGCATCAGGACACATCCATGTCCGGTCCCTGATGCGTCGTAGTACCCAATTCCTCCCTCTAGAAGCCTCAATATTAGGGCACCAGTCCAAAAATTCCTATGCTCCTCAATGATCTATTGGCATCTCTCTGACCACACAATCGGTTTCCCCATTTTCATCACGGATGATAGTGGTGAGGAAACTCTAGAGAAGATTGGAATGAACCTCCAGTAGTAACCCGCCAATCCCAGGAATCTTCGCACGTCTGTGACACTCCTGGGTGGCTCCTAAGAAAGTACCACCTCAATCATCATTGGATCCACTAGAACTCTAGCTGCTGAGATGAAATGTCCTAAGAAGTGAACATCTCGGATCCAAAACTAGATCTTCGAGAGCTTACTATAATTTTGAGGGGCTCGGAGTGTGTCTAGTGCTACCCATAAATGGTAGGCATGCTCCTCCTCAATAGTCTAGTAGATCAGAATGTCGTTGATTAATTCTATGACAAATTGATGGAGGTATGGATGGAAAATTTTGTTCATGAGTCCCATGAACACTGCTGAAGCATTGATTACGCCGAAAGGCATAACCAAGAACTCGTAGTGGTCGTACCGACATTTGAAGGCCATCTTCTGCACATCCTCGTCTCGAACTCTATGCCGGTGATAGCCTGATCTGAGGTCTATCTTCAAGAACCATCGTGCTCCCTTATTCTGATCAATGGGGTGTTCAATCCTCGGGAGTGGGTACTTGTTCATCAGGGTCACCTGGTTCAGGTGACGGGAGTCAACACAAAGAATCGAGCTCCCATCCACCTTTTGGTGAACAGAATCGGGGCTCCCCAGGGACAAACACTAGTCTGGAAGAATACCTTACCCTAAAAGTCCTATAGCTATACCCGCATCACATAAGCTCTGCGGGAGCCATCCGATATGCTGGTGTAGATATCGGTGTCATCCAGGGGTTCATTTCAATGTAGAAGTCCACCTCTCTGCGATGAGGTAGACCTGGGACATAATTAGGGAAAACATCTGCATACTGGTTCACCACTACTGGATAGCTCTGACAATCCTCATCCACCACTCTAAGGGTTAGGCATGCCAATTTAGGATTGATCGGCTGAAACCACTTCCGAGTAAGTCTTTCATGTGCTGTAATGGCTCCCTTCTCGCTCGTGAAGGAAAACCTGGTCCCTTCAATGCAGGAACACTGTACTTTGTGCCTAATACATTCGATCTGAGCATGGTCTGTAGATAACCAGTCCATACACATGATGACATCGTAAGGCCTCAACGCCGCTATGAGACGATCCCAGCTGAAGGTCTCATCTGCTAGAGTAAGTTCACACTACCGACACCAATGCGTAATCATCGAGTCTGCTCCCATAGGAGTCTCTAATAGTAAGGATCGAGCCAACGACTCCATAGGAATGTCTAACCTATGAACGATGGTAGTGTCAATGAAAGAGTGATTGACACCTATGTCTATAAGTATTGCAGCTAATGTAATTTGACAAATATTGTACCTTGAATCATCACCGGAGCACCATTGTCATATGCTTCAGCTGGCTGAAGCTGATCTCTCACCTTTCCACCTGGTCTATGTGGTCGGGGTGGACCTCCTGGTGGTGATGGAAATAACACCTCGAAATGTTTCCCACCACTAGCTACTCAACGAGCTCCTCTTCCACGTCCGTCTGCTCCCTGCGGACCGCATTGATAGAATATCAGTCTCTACTGGGCGGCCCTTCGATGATCTGCTGATCATCCGAATGGCAGATCAGATAGTCATGAGCCATGTGACCCTGCCCGCCACATGCAAAACCCTGCCTGCTCCGGGCATGTAGGTCTCTACTTCGAGTTCCCCACACAACAAATCCCGAGTCATGTGGTCGTCCACCTATAGACCTGGTCCTCTTGGACCATTGTGACTTCTATCTACTACTAGCTGTAGAATACTCTATTGCATGTCTCCTAGGAGTGGGTCTCACTGCTGGAGATTACTCAGAAAGGTAACTCTCAACTAAGAGGTATCTCTCCAACACCCCCACCTGTGTAGGGATGCAAAGGGAGATCATCAAAGCCCAGATCTCACGCATATTCCAATGCTCGGTGGTCCAGGCCTGAATAATGGTTCCCACACCATATTAGTGGAGTAGCTTGAGAGGTTGGTGAACCTCACTGAGTACTATTCCACCATCATGTTGCCCTGCTATAGATGATGTAGCTCCCATATCCGTACTACATGTTGGGTGGCAGGGAAAAACTATGCCCAAAATAGGCTCTCAATGTATACACAGAGAAGTGTCGTCTTCTCATCAAACTAGAGCATCATGCTCTACCATCTGCCCACTGCTGACTATAGAAGGCAGGCATCTGGGATCACTATAAGATCAGCTGGTGTCCCTACAAGTCGGGAAAATCCCACCACATCCTCCATGTCACGACCCATCCCCCAAATCATGTGTCGTGACTACCCCAAGGATGCCTTCCATATGGAAGGGGCTGGAGACAAGCACCAAAGGCTTATTTCCCTAAAACTGGGAAGGCATTAAATTTAGTATATCCAAACAAACACAAAAGAGCACACATATTGATACAAAACACTATGTAAACATTATAACAAAAGGGTGCTGAATGTAAAAGGGGATAGAAATACAAGACCAACAGTAAAGTACAAAGAAACTAAAAGTACAAGTAGTGGAAAAAGGTTAAAGGGATCATGGATCGTCCAACAGGAAATCCAACCTGATGGGTATGTACATATAGCCTCCATAGCACTCTAGGTCCGTTCATCTCTTCCGTTTACCGTCATGCAGTGTGGTCCATCTATGGGTACCATCCAGGCCTGGTACACTCAGCGTCGGTTAGCGTTGTCTATCATCTACATCCAATACAATGTGGTGCGGGAATAACCCTTGTAGGGGAGAGTATAACGACACTCAGTAGGGACCCCGAGACCTCCATGGTCTCTAAAAATTGACGAAGGACAAACCACATAGTATGAAATCAAAATATATCCATTAAATAGGTATATGCACATACAAATACCAATGTTATCAAGTTACCCATATCAATCATGAGGAAAACATAGAAGTCACTGACTCAGATCACACAGGTATACAACTTATGTAGAGAGATAGAGATGATCTGATATAGCCACTGAATCCTCTAAGCTATCAGACCCACATAGGATCCAGGACTAGTAGTTAAAACTGCCGGACCCACACTTGATCGAGGAATAGTAGTCAGAACTATCGGACCCACCCATGATCTAGGACCAGCTATTATGTCTAACCGACATAGGATCCATGAACAAAAGATAGAACTATCATACCCACACACGATCGAGGAATAGTATACAGAGCTGTCGGACCCACACAGGATATAGGACCAGCTATTTTGTCGAACCCATAGAGGATCCGTGAACTGAAGTCAGAACAATCAGACCCATACATGATCCAGGAACAGTAGTTAGAGCTTTCGGACCCACACAAGATCTAAGAACAGTTGCCAGAGCGTAGCCAACCACAGGGTTTCCACAAATCATGCTTGATTCTGGTAGGGTCTACTCCTAAAGCAATGATTCGAAACGTTAACATCTAAAAAGTACAATGAAGAAGTATCTCAGAGGTCTGCCTCATCACAGAGGTCTTAATGCAACAGAATACGCGTCAATCAGATGCCCAGTCTGTGAGCTATTACCCTATTAGTTCTTGAGGCCCGGTTGGATATTTGCATGATGCAACATGTTCGTATCTAAACTATACCCCAAACACCGATGGGGGTAAACTTAAGGTATTTTCGCACTCAGAGAATACTAGTGCTGTTGAATGTTCATCAAACGGTTGTCTGGTACCAAAGATATGTCCAAAAGAACGTAAATGCTGATAGTGTACCCGAGTCCAGTCCGACCGAGTTGGACCGACTCAGCCCATCTTAGTCTAGGCCAAACTATTCTGGGTCGACCTGGTCAGACCTATTGGGTCTGGACCTGACCATTGGGAGTGCCCGCTTATTAGTTTCAGTCAGGCCAGCTAGGCCCGACCCATCAGGTCGGGTGGGTTGTTCGGCCCAGAGGTCGTCACGAGGGGTGGGGCTTGGCCAAGAGGGTGCAGCTGATTTTTTTCAGTCAGAACCACAAGGGTCATGGTTCAGGAGGCATGGCTCAGGAGGGTGAGCCGCTTCATCCATCGGTTCTACGAGGGAGGCAGCGGGCTAGCTCGGGAGGCCAGCACAGCTCGACTGGTTCTGCTAGAAACCGACATGTGGCATAGGGAGGCCGGCGAGGCGATCGGGCAGGCCGAGCGGCGACAAGGGCATGTCGTTGGGGTGGCTGGGTAGGCTAGGTGGCGGCTGGGGC
The DNA here is from genome assembly GCA_963277665.1 of Viscum album. Taxonomy (NCBI): domain Eukaryota; kingdom Viridiplantae; phylum Streptophyta; class Magnoliopsida; order Santalales; family Viscaceae; genus Viscum; species Viscum album. Next base: position 322,908,886 of record OY728152.1, on the reverse strand, counting down.
AAGGTGGCCGGCCGGCGTCCTGGGCAGGACGGACGGGCAGCTGGGAGGGCACCGGGTAGGCCAACAAGGCGCACGGGAGGCCGCAGGTAGTTTGGGCCTGGCCCGGGTGGGGCCGACATGGATCAGAAAGGTTCGACCAGGGAGCACCGGAGGCCAACTCAGGATGCGGAGGCCGCAGAAAGCACGACATTTTTCATCACTGCATTCACTGTTTCTTTGCATCGTCTCCATGCCGAGTATCATCTCATACAAGAATGGTAGAGGGGGGTTAGGCCATGTTAGTTTGGCCCACACCCTCCACTGTTAGGGTGATAACATATGGATCACAATTATAAAGCACAACAACCCTCGTTCATCATTTTGAGAGAAAAGATGAACATGGTAAAAGATCATACTAAGATAAAATTAAACGCCTACCTTTGTTTTTCATTCTTCATTCGTTGACAGAGTCGTATAAAGTAGATGAAGAGAATCATCATTCATCGCGTCTACCACATGCTTCCAAACCCTTACTGCATCAGTTGTGGAAGAAGATCCACGTCAGTAAGTGTCCGGGAAAGAAGTCGAAGAAGCATTGTCTATGGTGTTCTTTATTGGAATAATGTGTTCTCTGTTCTTCGTTGTGAGAATTCTAATCCTCCCAAGCACTCCTCGTTCCCAACTTCCACCCAAATTCCATGTGAAATAATATTAGTTTGAATTATCAAATAATTAAATGGCATAAAAATTAAAAATAAGAATTAAATGAAAAGGCTCCCCCTAATTAATTCATGAGAGTTGGAACAAATTAATTAGTAGAGATTGGCACAATTTAAATAAAGGGGAGGTGAAGAGGCTCCACTATATTAACTGTAGTTTTAGGGTTTCTCCACTTTGATAGTATGTTTCAAGGGGTTAAAATACTGGGTGGTCCCCACCACATTAATCCTCTCAGGGGAGGTTGAGTTCGGTTGGGACCCACCACCATAACTTCTCATGGGAGGTTATGGTGTGGCGGTCCCACCTTCACACTCCTTGAGGAGTTCTTAACCACCACACACCAAATGGCGGCTCAAATAAAATAATGTGTAACTCAATTTATTTTATTATTTTCCCATGAAAACCCAAAATCAATCTATTATTCTCGACCAACTATCATTGAGGTGAAAGTATGCTAAAGAAAATACTGGCACTATGAGTTCAATTGTCCCCTTGGATTTCAATTCCGTGCATCAGTTCCAAATTCATAAAATGTCACTCATACGTTTAAAGAACGTACTTGAAAAAAACATCAGAAATTGATTCCGGGCACACCAGGCCTCAGAATCACGTGCCGTCAGTTTTCGTGGACACATTAAATTCCCATGTATTTAAAAAAACATTCCACGAAAATTCCTGGTCTTTAAATTTATTCCACCTCAGTTATTTACCTCCCCATAAGCTACAACTCGATCTAAGGGAACAAATGGGGCTACTGAGCATGTATCTGAGCCTCCCTCCACCATGAGGTCTCCTCAATGTTCTCGTTCTGCCAAGAAATGCATACCAAAGGTATTAACTGTCCATAAAATAAATTCTCCATTCGATCCTCAATCTCCATTACAAACTCTGTAAAATTCTCCCCATCATCGACATCCAACTCTCCATGGTTAATGATGTGAGATGATTCATGCACGTATCTCCTCAACTAGGATATGTGGAAGACGCCATGCACCCTATGCAGATGAGGTGGAATAGTTAAGCAGTAAGAAACCTCACCTACTCTACTGAGAACCTAGGAAGGACTGATGAATCTCTGAGATAATTTTCCACATCGGCCAAATCTCCATAATCCTCATCAAGGTGAGACGCGTAGAAATACTTGGTTTCCATTCTCATACTCCAGAGGCCTCCATATAATGTTAGCATACGACTTCTGCATGATCTATGCAGTCTCCATCCGCTCCTGGATGATCTGAACCTTCTCAGGGGTAGCCCGTACCATCTCTGGTCCCACTAGTGCTGACTCTCGAGTGCTAGTCTAGCATAAGGGTGATCTGCACGGTCGCTCGTACAATGCCTCGAAAGGTGTCATCCATATAGTGGAGTGATAACTATTGTTGTATGAAAACTCCACCAAATGTAAGTGATCCTCCCAGCTGTGACCGAATCGAGGACACCTGCATGGTTCATGTCCTCGAGGGGCTTAATTGTCCGCTCGATCTGACCATCTATCTGAGGATGGAAGGTAGTGCTCAAGAGAAGTTGTTTCCTAAATGCCTCCTACAACCCCTTCCATAGCTTTAATGTAAATTTTGTGTCATGATCAGAGACAATATCTGATGGTATACCATGTAAACACTGAATCTCTAGAAAGTAGAGGTGTCCAAAGCTCTATACTTAACCCAGCTCTCTAATTGGTTGGAAGTGGGCCGACATGGTGAGTCGGTTGACAATCACCCAAATCGATTCATGACCATTGGATGTATGTGGAAGAACTATCACGAAGTCCATGTATATCCCATCCCACATTTACTCTGGGAACTCTAATGGCTAGACCAAGCCTATTGGTACCTGGTGCTTCACATTTACTTGATGACAAGTGAGGCATCGAGAGACAATCTTGGCTACTATTTCTTTATCCCCAGCCACCAGTGTTGTCAACTATGGTCCTGGTACATCTTTGCAACTCCTGGATGTACCACTAGAGGGGAAGTGTGGAACTCCTACAACACATCCTCCTGAAGTGCTGCTGGTACCGTGGTACGTCCTCTGAAGGGGATTTCATGCTTTCTACCTTCATAAAATCTATCAGGTTCCTTCCCTATGGATATCTGAGCACATCGTGGCTCGCAGTCGGCGTCCTCATATGGTTCTATCCAGAGTCAACGAAGAAATGGGCGAGCGATAGTACGGGATTATAGGAAAGCTAATACATCTCTATCCACAAAGGATATCTACAAAGCGGCCAGCTACTCTGTCGCCCCACCTAGCAGCTGTATACCATATCTCCTACAGAGAGAATCTGTTACAATGTTACCCTTCCTATGGGTATAAAATATATCAAATTCATAGTCCTCAAGGAACTCAATCAATAACCACTATCTCAGGTTCTAGTGATTCTGATAGAAGATATACATGAGACTCTTTTGATCAGAGTACACAGTAAAACATTAGCCCATAAGATAGTGCCACCACATTTTCAAGGTGAAGACCACTTTTGCTAACTCCAGGTCATGGGTAGTGTAGTTATACTCATGTATTCACTTCTACTGATAACCGTTTGTGATCACTACTCACTTTTGCATCAGGACACACTTGAGTCCAGTCCCTGATGTGTCGCAGTAGACTACGTACATTACACCTTCCTCTAGAATCCTCAACATGGGGGCACTAGTTAGCCTCTACTTCATCTCCTGAAAGCTCCGCTGGAATCTCTATGACCACAAAAAGGGTTTCCCCTTAATTTTCAAGGCTGGTAGTGGAGCTATAACTCCGGAGAAGTCTGGAATGAACCTCTGGTAGTATCCATCCTAAGTATACATCCCTCCCCCTTTGGGGGAGTGATCCTTGAAACATATAATGAAAAGATGTCCCCATGTTCTGTCACTCTTGTTTGGAACTGAAAACTCAAAACTCCTGCTGCCATGAGAGTAATGTTGTTTGACTTCAGAGTGATTGGATGCACCCTCATATGCATGAGTTTTACCTGTGCTACATGGGTTTCTTTTTTCTCATACAAAGAAAATCCTCATCCCAATGTTATAGATAAACCTCATACTTTTTACCTAATGCAGTTAATATTGACATGAACTGTGGATGTCAAGGCCAAACCCAAACTAATATCTTAAGGACTCTACGCTTCATCAAAGAATTTCCAACCAAAACTCTTTCCTAAAGGGTCATATAACACGGTCATCGTAAGTGTGATTATCGAGTCTCCGAACAGTGGTATCTCCAGATTTTAGGATCAAGTCAATGGTTGAACTGGAAACTCTAGGTCCTAGACAAGATTCTTAGAAGGAAGGAATGATTGGTACCTATGTATCTTGATATGGTAGCTAGTAATAGACATAGACCGTACCTTGAATCATTCATAGTTCCCTTTGGTCGCATTCCATGACTTCATGAAACAACTCTCTGCCACTGTCCTCTAGCTCCCTGAGCATGGCGGGGTCCACAAAAAGGGGGTGGTTGTAACATGTAGAAAAGTACACCATCACATGCTTCTCTCCTAGCTCTGCATCCACATCTATTGCCCTACAGATTCATCTATTCCAATGACATTTTACACACCCATGTCTCAGCGACTAGAGTCTGTTCCATGCATTCCCACTACTAACATTCCCTAGATGTATCCGATAATCCAAAGAATATTCAACCATAATTTTTCTCTCTAGCACCCCAGAATAAGTAGCAATGAATAGATGAATTTTGCTGAATCAGATGTCCTTTTAACACACCTCCCTGTGTAGTTCGAGCACTAAAGCACTGATCGTATCGTATTCATCGAGTACCAGGAACGATCTGTATGCGTTGATGAATACTCTACTACCGACATGTCATCCTGCTGAAGTTGTAGTTGTTCTAGAGAACTCACAACCACCTCCTCAAGCTAGTCCACAGCCGCCTATGAGACGGGCTCACCACGGATCCTAAGGTGTATTTGATGCTGAAACACATGTAAGACAGTAATACTATAAGTGTACTCTAATGGTACTACTGGTCAAAAATACTAACCAATGGGAAGTGATATAGCTGGCACACTACCCGAAGGTAACATCTTTGGCATCGGTCCACATGCCAAAGCCCCATCACTATACGGACAAGCCTCATGGTCACTCACTGAAAAATAATGGTAGCTAAGATCACCATTTTCACTTATAGTGTCTCAACTATGAGAAAAACTATAGTAATTGCCTCCATCCAGTCCTCTACAACCTGGGAATCATTATCGCCTTGAAACCTCAGAGGTATCATCCATTTGAACTCGTGCAATGCGCTTATTCAGCGTGCACTGTCCACCAGTGTGACTTGTGGAATCTGTTTCCCAATGGTTGGTGGTTCTGCTAGTACACCCCTCAATGGTGTCAACATAGTAAAAGGGCCCTACACCAAGTCCTCATTGCTCGGTGGGTCATCATAGTGTACTATCTCGGAAACCCAAGCTGGCTGTCTACGCAGTGGCATCCTAATAAGGAATAGGTGTGCCACGGTCAATAAGTTATACCTAATGAGATAACTCTTAGAGATCATAATGAAAACATTGAAACACACACACAATCAGTGTTTTTGTGCCCTGAGTCATAAATAAGATGTCAGGGTCCTGTTGTTTGGATACGTCGGCCACCATACCAACACTAGACTCCCTGGACTGAAAACCACACTCAGAACTCTTAACACTATTTCTTCATAGGAAATAAATGTCAAATACATATGTTTTGCGGTAGAACTGACTCTTCTGATACCAATTTGCCATAAAATGTCCCCTGGGTCCGGTGCCGTGACTCCCCCACGCTCGCCTTCCGTAGGCCAGGGGCTTGTGCCTAGAACCAAAGGCATAATTCCCTAAAACTGGGAAGACAATTCCTTTATGACCTATACACAAACCCAATAGAGCTCAAAAATGGATAAAAAACACTAAATATATTTTATAACAAAAGAGTGCTGAAAGTAAAAGGGAATGGGAATACAAGCCCAACAGTAAAGTACATGGAAATTAAAAGTAAATGTTCTGGAAAAAGGGGAAACAACTATTGGATCAACCACTGGGAAATCCTACCTGAAGGGTAGGTATAGATAGTGTCCACAGTACTCCACATCTGTCTATCTCCTTTGTGTACTGTCACACCGTGTGGTCCACCTTTGGGAACTGTCTAGTTCTGTTACACTCAGCCTCGGTAAGCATTGTCCGTCGTATTCATCCAATAAAACGAGGTGAAGGCATAACCCGTGCAGGGGTGAGTATAACGATACTCAGTAGGGACCCCGAGACCACCACAGTATCTCAAAATCCACCAAATACAAACAAGAGAGTATGAAATCAATGGATAGACATTACTTAGGTATATTCCAATATATATACCTATGTTATCATGTAACCCATCTTAGTCATGTGGAAAAAAAAGATGTCACTGACTCTGCTTACATAGGTATAAAACTTATGTAGAGGGATAAAGATGATCAAATTTAGCCACTGAATCATCTAAGCTGTCGGACCCACACAGGATCTAGGACCAGAAATTAGAACTATTGAACCCACATTGGATATATGAACAGTAGTGGTAGATGTCAGTCCCACACAAGATCTAGGACCAGCTATTCTGTCGAACACAGATAGGATTTAGGAACAGAAGTTAGAACTGTCAGACCCACATAGGATCAATGAATAGTAGTCAGAGATGTTGGACCCACATAGGATCCGGGACTAGCTATTCTGTCGAACCCACACAGGATCAAGGAATAGAAATCAGAACTATCGAACCCACACAAGATCCATGAATAGTAGTCAGAGCTGTCAGACCCATATAGGATCCAGGAATAGTCGTCAGAATGTAGCCATCCAAAGGGTTTCCACAAAGAATGCTTCACTCTAGGAGGGTATTCTCCTCAAGCAAATAATCGATACGTAAACTGCCAAAAATTTCAATGAAGAAGTTTCTCTGAGTTCTGCCTCATCAAAGGAGTCTCAATGCTACAGACGGTGTGTAAATCGGACACCCAATCTCTAAATTATTAGTCTATTAGTTCCGGCGTCCAGGTTGGATTATTGAACGATCCATCCTTACCGTATCTCAATTGTACCCCAAACTCTGATGGGGTAAACATAAGGGACAGTCGCGCTCCAAGTATACTAGCACCAATGAAGGTTTGTCAAACGGTCATCTGGTCCCAAAGAAATGGCCAAGACAATGAAAAGGTCGTTAGTGGGCCTGGGTCTGGTCCGACCTGGTCAGATCGACTCGGCTCGTCTCAGTCTGGACCGAACTAGTCTGGGTTGACCCAGTTAGACATTTTGGGTCTGGCCTGGCCCATTGGGTGGTCCAACCTGTTAGGTTTGATCCGGCCCATTGGGCCACACCCAGTAGGCCGCGTGGGTGGTTCAACCCGAAGGTCTCTGCAAGGGGTGAGACTGGTTTGGTTCGGCCAGCGCTGCGAGGGGTGCGGTTCGGGAAGCTTAGCCTGGGAGGCTGATCCGTTCTAGAAAACAGCACCGCGAGGGAGGCCGCCGGCTAGCCCAGGAGGCCGACGTGGCTCGGCCAGTTCAGCCAAGAATTGGGGTGCAGCCTGGGGAGGCCAGTGTGGTGGCCGAGAAAGCGGAGGGGTGGCCTAGGAAGGCCGGCTATGTCCTGGGCGGACCGACAGGGTGGCCGGGAGGGCTGTGGGTAGGCTGACATGGCACATGTGGGGCCGCATGTAGGCCGGGAAGGACATGAAGGATGTCGCGGGTAGGCCGTCAGGGCACAAGCAAGCTGCTGGCAGGGCGACGGAGCGTGGGTAGGGATGGCGTGGTTCGGCGGGGTTCGAATGGTGTGCGTGGGATGCCAGCGCGGGCTGTGGAGCCCATGGAAAGCACAACTTTTTTCATCACTGCCTTCTCCATTTCGTTTCATCATCTACATGCCGAGGATCATCTCAAACTAGAATAGCAGAGGGGGGTCGAGCCGTGTTAGATTGGTCCGCACCCTCTTCGGTTAGGGTGATAACATGAGGCTCGCATTTATGAAGCAAAAAACCCTCATTCATCGTTTTTAGAGAAAGGAAGAACATGGGAGAAGATCATACATAGATAAAATTAAACCCCCACCTTTGTTTGTCATTCGTCGTTCATTGACGGAGTCGCGGAAAGTGGAATAAGGAAATCGTCATTCGTCGCATCTACCACATACTTACAAACCCGAGATATGTCGGCTATGGAAGACGCTCCACGTTGGGAGGTGTATAAAGAAGAAGTCGTAGAAGGATCATTGCCAGTGTTCATCATTGGAAGAACGCATTCTTCATTCATCGTTGGGAGAATTCTAATCCTCCCAGGCTCTCCTCTTTCCCAACATCAAACACAATTCCAAGAGAAATAATATTAGATTGAGTTTTCTAATATATGATTGGTACATAAACTCAAAAGGATAATTAAATTAAAAGTCTCCCCCTAATTTAATTACGAGAGTTGGCACGAATTAATTAGGGGAGATTGGCCCAAAATAAATAAAGGGGAGTTGAAACGACTCCCCTATATTAATTGTATCTTGAGGGTTTATCCAACTTAATTGGGAGTTTCAAGGGGTTAAAAGCTCAGGTGGTCCCCACCTCATTAATATTCTCATGGGAGGTTGAGTTCAGGTGGGCCCCACCACCATAACCCCTCATGGGATGTTAGGGTCTAGTGGTCCCACCATCAACCTCCATGAAGCGGTTTTAACCACCACACTCCAAATGGTGGATCAAATAAAATAAAGAGTAAATCACTTTATTTTATTATTATTCAATGAAAACCAAAAGTCAATATTTTATTTTCGACGAACTAACATCGTGGTGAATGTCTTTTTAAGCAAATACAGGCACTGTGAGTTCAATGGTTCTCTTAGATTACAATTTTGAGCACCAGTTCCAAAGTTATAAAATCCCACTCATACGTTTACTGAATGTACCCAAAAAAATTCATAAATTGATTCTGGGCACACCTAGCCTCGAAATCAGGTGACATTAGTTTTCACGGACTCGTACAATTCCCAATTATTTATGAAAAAAATTTCCAAATAAATTTCGGGACTTTATACTCCGGCCAATCCTCAGCCGCTAGTGGGTCCGTCTCCCCCCTAATCTTGGGTGGCCTCTTGCACTCGATCACATAGAACACACTCAAGCGGTGTGCACTATCTGTTGCATGGGCTTGTGGCATCAGTGGCCCAAGGGGTAATAGTACTGCTGATGCATCTACTAGAAGAGGGCCCTGCACTGAGGTCTCCTTACTCAGTGGGATAACTGTGTGTACTACTATCGGGACTCTCATTGTTCATCTGCGGGGAGGCATCTTGATAGAAACATATGTGACATAGTCAAATATTATACTAGGGGAGCTGACCTAGTTGAGCTGACATAAAGAAAACTTCTGAAAACACATAGGCAATCAGTGTTTTCGTGAATTGAGTCTGAAATAAGAAGTCTGAGTCCTGGTGTATATATATGTTGGTCGCAAAACCAAAAATGGACTCCCTAAACTAAAAAACACACTCAGTGTCGATAAAACTATTGCTTCACACAAAAGATAATATTCCTATGTTCGGCGGTAGAACCAACTCTTCTTATACCAATATCTCACGACCCGTCCCCAGGGCCCATGCCATGAATACCCCAAACCAGATTTCCCTAGGCCAGGGGCTGGTGACTAGCACCAAAGGCTTAAATCCATAAACTAGGAAGGCATTTCCTTAATAGATGTAAACACACACATCAGATCACACATCTAAATACAAAATACCATGTAACTGTCCAAAAAGAGAGTAATGAAAAGTAAATGGGGTTGGAAATACAAGCCCAACTATAAAGTACAAGTACATTTAAAATGGAAAAAATAGCTGAAATTAAAAAGACAGCTTCTAGATCGTCCTCCACGGATCCAACCTGAAGGGTAGGTACAGATAGACTCTTCAACACTCCACATCTGTCAGTCTCCTTCATATACTGACACATCACATGGTCCAGCTCTGGGTATCATCCAGTCCTAGTAGTTTCAGCCTCAGTCAGTGCTGTCTATCATCTGTAGCCAACAAAACAAGGTTTGGGCATAGCCCTTGGAGGGGTGAGTATAACGATACTTAGTAGGGACCTCGAGACTCTCAAGGTCTCACAAAATCCAACAAGGATAAACCACAATGTATTAAATAAATAGATAACCCCACTTAGGTATATTACCATACATATACATATGTTATCAAATTAGCCATCTCAATCATGAGGTAAACACAAAAGATTCTGACTCAACCCAAACTAGTGTTTATTCACATTTTCAAAACCTCAGCTACTGGAGAACTCTTGCTCAATCGAGTAGAGTGGGCCTATAGCGACACCAAGGAGCTTCCCACTAACCTTGGACTGCTGAGGTACTCCTCTTGTCGAGTACCGTGGGTCTTCTTCATCACCAAGGCGTTCCCACCATGGGTCTGCCACGTCACCAAGGTGCTCCCTCTCATAACCTACTGAGGTATTCCTCTTATCGAGTGATGTGGGTCTGTTGTGACACCAATGTTATCCTAACTATAGGTCTTCCATGACACCATGGCACTCCCCGCTGGGCATGTAGAGTCACTCTGAGTCAAAACGGTCAGCAGTTATCAGGTCTCTGTGGGCTACCAACTCTCAGCACTCTGCTTGTTCGTCACGAGAAATATCTGCTCCACAAGCCACTGTTCGATAATCAAACTGTCAAAAAGTACCATGATATGTATCTCAATGGTTCGCCACATCATAGTGGTCTTAATTAAATAGACAGCATGTCAATCAGACTCCCGGTCTATGAGTTATTATCCTTTTAGTCTCGGGGCCTGGTTATATTTTTGTACGATCCAACCCGACTGTATCTCAAATATACCCAGAACTCATGTGGGGTATACTCAATGGGACCATATCTCTTTATGATTATCAGCGCCATTGACGGTTCATCAAATGGTCGTCCATTGCCAAAGATATGGTCAAACAATGTAAAGGGTCGGTAGTGGACCTGGGTCCGGTCCGACCCAGTCGGACCGCACCCGGTCCCACTTGGTCTAGGCCGACCCCGTCTGGGTCGACCGGGTCAGACCTATTGTGTATGGCCCAACCCATTGGGGGGCCCAGCCTGGTAGGATCGGCCTGGCCCATTGGGCCCAACCCAACAGACTGCGTGGGAATTTCATCCCGGTGCATTGCGAGGGCGCGGCCCGGTGCGGCTTGGCGAGGCAGGTTCGTCCAGGGCGCCACGAGGGGGGATGCGGGCCGGATCCGGAGGCAGGTGCGGCTTGGGCACGAGTTCTGTCGGGTGTCGACCGAGCAGGCCAGGATGTGGCCGGGTAGGCTGGTGGGCGGGTCTTCCGGCGGGCCAGCGGGCAGCCGGGTAGACAGGAAGGCGGACAGGCATGGCGCAGGGTAGGCCGACGGGTGGCAGGACAGGGCACCCGGCGGGCCAGCAGGGGGCCGGGCAGGGTACCTAGTGGGTGGTTGTGTTGCGTGTGGCCAGGCGGGTGAGCAGGTGGCCGAGAAGGGCACCAGGCGGGCGGACGAGCGACCGAGGAGTGTGTCCGGTGGGCCGATGGGCATCCAGGCTGGGCATGGCCAGGTTGGCCGATGGGTGGCCAGGCATGGCGTGGCCAGGCCGGGAGGTAGTCGGGTGGCACCGTCCAGCGGAGGTGTGGCCGGGGTGGCTCATCCGAAAGGCTGGGGTTCAGCCAAGAGCAACATTGCACCATACTGGGGGATTCTTGTGGAGGCCACAAGAGCGTGACCTTTATCATCACAACCTTCATCGTTCTGTCGCCTCACCACCATGCCTAATAACGACACAAGAAAGAACGACGGAGGGATCGGGCCATGTTGGTTTGGCCCAAAACCTCTGTGTTAAGCAAGGTATCAATTGGCTAATCAAGAAGTAAGAGGATGAACAACAACTCACCAGAAAACAATTCCATTCCAACCATTGAAGAACATTAAAGGAAAGCATCCACATGTAAAAACCCCCTACCATTGATCATCGTTCGTCATTTGTTGGTGGTGTTGCGGAAAGTAGATAAAGAAGATTGATGTTCATCGCGTCCGCTGCACACTTACAATCCTGAGCTGCATCGGCTCGTTGATGATGATGTGAAGGGTAGGTCGGTTGAAGACATCCCATGTCGGTAGAAGCTAGGAGGAAGAAGTCGAAGAAGGTCGGAATTCTTCATTCTTCTTTGGGAGAGTTTTTCCCTCTTCTCCCATGTTTCCATCATGATTCCAAAGAAAATAAAAATTGATAGGTTTATATAATATTTCTTTGGCACATAATTCAAAATGGTGAAATAAATTAATTGGATCCACCTAATTAATGTGAAGGATTGGCACAAGTTAATTAGTGGAGTTGGAATAATTTAATTAAAGGTAAGGTTGCAGCATAAAGGATGGAGAGTGTGGAGAAACTCTCCAACATTAATGAGGGGAGTTGAGAGGTTTTCCGATCTCTCCATTAATAGGGGTGTTTAGCCCCGTGTGGTCCCCACATCATAACCTATCTTTGGAGGTTAGGTTTAGGTGGTCCCCACCACTAAAAGCTCTCAAGGGAGGTTAAGGTGTGGTGGTCCCACATCCATCTTCCATGAGCAGATTTTAACTGTCAAATAAAAATAATTCCACAGACATTATTTTTATTTAATTCAATCTCTGAAACCCCCAAAAACCGTATTTTATTCTCGACCAACTGCCGTCAAGGTGAAAGTCTTCTTAAGAGATTACCGGCACAGTGAGTTCAATGGTTCCCTCAGATTTAAATTCTGAGCACCAGTTCAAAAGTTATAAAAACCCGCATGTACATTTACTGAACGTACCCAAAAAAATATAAAAAATTGATTCTAAGCACACCGGGCCTTGGAATCACGCGCCAACAGTTTTTGTGGACTCGTAAAATTTCCATGTATTTATGAAAAACAAAATTTCCATGGAATTTCTATGTCATTACAAATATATTCAATCTATGAAGTAAAAAGTCCAAAATTGGTAAAAAAAAAATTAAACACCCTTATGAAAATAGTAATATTTTTAGAAAACATGGATGTGGGTGATCAATATTCCCTAATAAATACATACATATAAATAATCTCTAATAATAATGACATTTCAATAATATCCCTTAACAATTTATAATGAGTCGAATCGTATGCCTCATAAAATAAATAAAATAATATATTTATTTATATATCCAAAACTCTATAATAAGAATCATTAAATCATTCATGGGAATCATAAAAACCACAAAACATATATATGTGGTGTAGAGGGACAATTTCCCATAAAAATAAAAGTGAGACAAAATAGTCTGTTACCTTATGTATCGGTTCCTTCAAAGGTATCAGAAACTCCACTTCACTAATGTGCTCCGTCTAGACATCATCTAAAAGGTACTAGAGTTGGTCTTTTGAGAAAAAAAACCTATATAATGTAACTAGCGATGTTGATAAGGTAAATGGTCAAGGTATTTACGAGCATGATGGATAAATTTGATGTGAAGTTGTGAGGCAGGAGGTGCCCTTTTATTATTGAAGTAAGGGGAATTTTTGGAATCATCCAAACAATAATTTATAAAAAAATAAAACACCATCAAAATACCAATAAAATGTCATTATTTGGAAAATGAGATGATATAAGGTTCTAATATCATGAACTAATAATTTTGATACATGTTTTGATTTATTTTTAAATCGTATATTTTAGTTTTACCCTTATTTTTTCTATTTAAATTTTGTCTAAGGTCACAAATTGTTCATTGTTAGAAAAGTGAATTTTTTTTACATGATTTCAATAAGACCATAAATGAACAATATAGAAACATTTAACGTAAAAAATAATTAATTTAAAATTTTTAATATATTGTTTCATTTGTAAATAATTTAACAGAAAATTATTTTAAATTATGTCATTGATTTCTTCTGAAAAACTATGTAAATGAAAATAAGTGATTTTATAAAATAATAATATCTTAATTTTTAGATTTTATTAATGTAATATATATGTAATATATTAAATATAATTTATAATATTAATCTAACACGTTTTCTATACATTATATAGTAATAAATTCATTTTTTGGGGAAAAGGAGAATTTTTTAAAAAAATTACAGTTTGTCCGCCTTTTGATGGAAAACCCATATTAAATATAGTTATTAAAATATTATATTTCATATTTTAAAAAAAAATTCTGGAAGAAGGATATAAAAATATACTTTGTATGATTTTTTGATATTTTTTTGATAGGTTTTATGTTTTTATTAATTATAATAATATACTAAATTTTAATTGAAAACTAATTTTTTCATCAAAATAATTTATATGAATAATTTATAATATTGAATGGTTTTAATATAAATATAGAATTTAATTTAATAATTTAATATAATGTTTTCATTGGAATTAATTTTAACATTAATTTTAATGTAAAAACATTACAATCTTTAACACTATTTTATCTTTTTAAAGAAACCATTTTTTTCATTCTGAAAACACAATGAATTTTTAAATTATTCTATATAATTAATTTTTTAAATTGTTAAAAACAGATTAAATATTTCCTATCCTTAGGTCCAAATTATATAAATATAATTCTTTTATTTTTGGTCATTATTAATAGAAACTTCATTAATTATTATTAATACGGTAAAAAGGTAAATTGAATAATAAAGGGTAAATATAATAGTATAACATTACAATAATTTTTTTCCTAATATGATTGGACGAGTGATTTTTTGAAAAAAACCATATTTGTTTTTGGAAATGAAACCCTTTAGAAGATACTTGGTTGAGATTAGGACATGTAATATATATTTTTAAATAAGAAGTTATATATGTCTTATTCAAATTTTAATAAATATTAAAATTTTTAGAATAAGTTAATACCGAAGCAAAATTTGATTATAAATACAATATTTCAATGTAAAATGTTTTTATTTATCCTAGTAAATTTCTTATAATTTTTTGTAAATTAATAATATCTCCAATGATTAATATATAGAAGTTGCTTGAATTAATTTATTGATGAAAAATAAGAAAAATAATGTTTATTAAAAGTATAATAAACATTAAAATATGGAAAGAATTGACCAAATCATATTGGTAGAGTATATATCGACCATAATCATCCTAGGGTAGAGTTATTGACCGTTTAGATCCTTATATTATATATTTTGGCAATCATATTATTTTATTTAATGTGATTTTATACTACTCACATTCATGTTTTAAAAAGTATATAATTTTTAATAATGTATTTTCATGCAGTTATATCTATCTAAAATTATTATTATTAAATCTGGTATATTTATATTCCACATTTTTTTTAATTTTTACCCAACATTTAAGTATATTAAATATATACAAAACTGATGTATTAATTATTTTATTAAAGGAATTATCAAAGTAATGTTATTATAAAATCTAAAATAAATATAATTTTGGATAGTTAATATATAAAACAAATTTTAAAGATTACCTTGTCCTCATATAGATTTATTAAAATATTTAGTTGGATGTTTACAACATATCATTATTTTTTTAAAACTTCAATTTAGTGAATAGTGTCCAAATTGACACTATTGATGTTTGGTTAAAATATATTTCTATTAAAATATATAAAATCAGAAAATATTTTTTAAAATATAAAATATTTATTTTTTACCCAAAAATTATCTATATTTTTCACTTCCTTTCTAATTGTTATCAAATAAATTAAAATTACACAATTTTAATATTGACCAATTTGTTACTATAGTTTAAATTAATAGATAAATATTAATGATAAAAAATGATAAGGATTAAAATGAAATAAAAATTCATCTAAAATATATTTTTTAAATATATTAAGACCATATATCTTCTCATCTTAAAAATAAAAAAAAATTTGTAGTGTTTTTGATTGGTTTTGATTTTATTATAAATTAATATTTTGGGAGATCCCAAAGTGCCCCTCACCTCAATTATAAAAGAGAACCTCTTCTATCACCTATGTAGTTGACTTTTAGCCTTCAATATCATCCATCACAATGCCATTTCCATTATCAACATCACAAGATACATTATTTATGTTTTTTTCTTCTCAAATGACAAACTCTAGAACCATTAGGAGGATTTCTAGAGGGAGAACATTGAATAGGAAGTAATATCTTCTACTGATTAATTCAAACGTATTTCTTCTTTTACATCATCATTATAGTTGTTTCGATAATATATTAATAAATAGAATATCCTTGATTCACTAAGATGTTTTCATATTTATGAAATAACCATATTCTACACTATATTCATCTAACAAAAAATTAAACCACCACACACGTTTAGGTACACATTACCGTCAAATTTCTTAAATACATGAACTGTTAATAAATTTATTATTAAAATTCATGATATTATATTTCAACTATAAAAGTCATAAAAAAATATTTGTATATATTTATTACATATACACACACACATGTATATATGCAGATAATAAAACTGATGTTTATAATATAAATGCATGACTTGTCATTGAATAAGATGATGACCATATCTCATAATGTGAATAAAATTCATGTTCGTTCATGTAATAAAATGATTGTTTTAATAGTAAAAAAGACATAAAAAATATATTTTTAATATAATTAAATAATTTTGATAATAAATAAATTCCTTTAGAATAGAAAATAGATCTTTGGAATAATTTGTAACATAGAAATTTCTGTAAAGATATTGAATTATCTTGTTTTTAAAGGAAATCATAATTTATATATACAAAAAATAGTTAATAGAAATCGATTATTTAAAACTATAATCAAATATAATTTTCCAAATATAATTATAATATAAAAAATTAGATTTATAAAATTTAAATCCATTAGAAAAAATAAAATGTAATATTTGAACACAAATATTTTCTCTTATGAAAAACAAGAAATAATAATTTTAAAATAAATAATTGTAATATTTTCTCAAAATAAAATATAATTTATATATGATTGAAAAATAAAAATAAATTCCCCCTTGACACAAAACCCTAATACTGAAATCATAATTTTGAGATAAATAAACAAACAATCATTAAAATAAATAAAATAATAATAATTAGAATCCCTTACTCAAAAATCATCTTAAAAAAATATTTTTATTTAAAATAATACATTACTATAAAATTTAAGAAATATTTTTATTTTTCAGTTATTTTATTTTCTAAATTTATAGTAATAAACTCTTATACATTAGAAAGGGAAATTATAAATTTTCTCTTAAAAGATGAAGAAATATTTTTTAAAAAGAGATTATTTTATAAAATACATTGGTTAAAGAAATATTTTACATGTAAAATCAAAAAATCATGAAATTCAATTAAAATGACGTAAAAGATATCAAAAAGAAAATAATCCCCTTACAAAAATCTTAGTAAGTAATTATTTGAAAAATAATTAATCACTCGTAAAATGTAAAATATTATAAATAATTGAGATAATATATCACATACAAGTGAATTTTAAATATAAAATATTGATTATAAAAATATTGACAAAATCTCAGCTAATACTTCAATGGGTAGAAAAAATTCTTATTATTAAAAGGGAATTTTTTACCACGAAAAATCTACACAATTTTCAGAAGTGGAAGATTCAAAAGAAAGAAAATAGGCCATGACCCTTTCCCATTCCTTCCTCTATGTGACATGTCAATGGACAACCAACGAGGCTAAAATGATTTATATAGCAGTACTAATCCTTATAATTAATTCTTAAAATAATTTTATAGTGTGATTAATTTGAGGCTTAAAGAAGCTGTCAATATAGAAAAATGGACTAGTTCACTTAATATATATAAATTTTGTCCGTGAGAATCCAAAAAGAATCACTCCATTGAAAAAAATGAAATGCGACAATTAAAATTTTATGTTGCATCGATTCATATAGTTTGTAAGAGAACTGTATATGGTAATAATTTCCATTTCATTCAATGAAATAATTAATTAGGGAATCAAATATCAATAAAAAATTATTTTATTTTGATGGTGGATTAAAGGAATGAGACAACAAGAATAATTGACAAACTCATACAAATAATTTAGTTTTTAATAATATACTACCCAACTATATGAACTGGTTGGGTTATGAGATTGCAACCCTATCTCATCAAATCTTGGAAATAGGTTCATTTTGGTGTTTTCTGGATGAATTTGTGAGTTTATTCTAAATTAACATATTTTGTGTTTCCAAAAGTACCCATCACCTCAATTATAATAGGGAACATCCTCCCTCACCTCTTCACAGCACTTTCACCCTTCATGTTTAGCCATAAACCTCCCATTTCCCTTATAAAATTCCCTAGTATCATTCTTGATGTTTTGGAATTATCAAAATTTCAACTCTAGTACATATAAGGGTAGGACTAGAGGGATAATGTTGAAGACGAGGTAAAGTCCTCTAAAGATTCTTTAAATTTATTTCATATAATACAGGATTTTCATGACTTATTTACACTTTAAATTATTTATTCCAATATCACATATATATACTGATATGTTATTGTAATTATGGTGCAACCTTATTCCACCTTTTATCAATCATAATAAAAAAAATCACCACGTGTGCGTATGTACGGCCTACATACTCTACGTCGTGGTGTAATCTTTTTTTTACATCCACTTTACCATTATGTATGTAATGATTGATATTATAAAAATATAATATTATCATAAAATTATACTAATTCTGAAAAAATATAAATTCCACTTCCATACCATTCACTATTCTGGGAATGATGTCGTCGCTGATGCAAACGTACGTCCTACCGTCTCAACAACGTAAAGCGATTTATTCTACATGATATCCATTAAAGAATGATTATATAAATGTATTCAAATAAAATATAGGATACATATCATATAAAATTCATTATAGAAATTATATAACTATATTATTATAAGAGTATCAATAACTTATCCAATGAAACATTCATAAGAAAATATAGTAGTTACTAAATATTAGATGAGTACTAATTTTTTTAACCAACAAATGATAATATGATGATATATGATATAATAAAAATTTATTACATTTCTTGAATAAATATATGACACTATTTAAATTATTATATCATAGTTTTTGACAAATAAAAATGATATCTGACGTAAGGCAATGGATTATTTTTCCTCACTTTTATCTTTGTGGGACATATGCCGAATACATAACAAATTTATTTTGAGATGTGTTTATGCATCCCATAAATTCGTAGAAATATCAAATAAATAATAGTAAAATTATTAAAAAGAATATAATTCAAATTATTTACCATAATCTATTTATTTTTTGTGTTACACTGAAATATTATAAGTTTATTAAATATTTTATTCCGATGATTTCATTATTTTTGGATTTAATTTAAATTCAATGAAATGAATAGTGTCAAAATTTACAGAATAGATATTTTATAAAAATAATATTTTGTTAAATTATTTTAAAAACAATATAAAATTTTAAAATTACAAAGTGGATATGATAAGGTTTAAACGTCCATGTAGATTACATTTATGGGAAATCGACCCAATATAAGTAAAACTTATGACCTTTTAAAATTTAAAATAATGGTACCACACTTAAAATGAAAAGAGAGTAATTAATGGTTAAATGATATTAGAAGGTTTAAAATGAAATCAAAACATGTCAACATATTATTAATTTATAAGATTTCAAACAATCATCATATTATATTTGATATAACTCAATTTGGTGTCATTTGAATTTTAAAATTAAATTATATTAAATCAATATTTTAAGCATTTTGAAGGGTTATCCTCCCCTCTATTATAAAACGATACCCACAATTATCTTTAAAATTCACATTAATAACCATTTTTTTAGACACGATATACCTAAATCCTGTCTAAAAACCCCTCCCCATATTCTTGAGGCCTTATTTTAGGATGAACACCCTTTTTAGTGTTGTTATGCTGTTATTCATATGTGATCAACTAAAGAAGACAATGATAAAGAACGTATAAGATGAGTTAGACTCACGTTAAGTGAATTCATCTCAATATCCTTTCACTCTAGCATATCTTGTGGTTATGCACCTTTATTATCTTATATGGTGTATATAAAACACTTTAGACATGTTATATCATGTATTAATATGTAATCATGATATTTAATGTTTTTTAATGTTATTAATTAATAATTATTATTCAAGTGTTTCCAATGTTTAAATGGAAATTTTAACAAAATCAAAATTTCATGAGTTTTAAATATGTATTCATATAATTATTTCTCATTCCTTTCCATGTTTTCAAAATGATTTTATAGACATAAATTTGATAAAAGATTAAATCATGAATTTATTTTAAATGATTCAATGTGGTATGTGACACTAATTATTAAAAAAATTAATATAAATGCATTAAATTAGTTTTAGAAAACTGATTGGTTATCTTGTAAATGAAAATAAAATTTTATGAGTGACATGTTGATAATTGAATGATTTTGTGCATTGGTACATGAGAATTAAATGGGTGAGAAAAATATTGATTATATGAATGGATAAACAATATTATAGCTCACAGGTGATCCCGATAAATATTATTTGAAGGGTGGCACCAAATTATAGGTCATGATAAATGGGTGATATTAATTTATCTTATATGAAGGATGACCCCCATTATAGCTCTCCAATGTATTGGGTATTCGAGAGATGGAAGTCTACAATTTGGTTATTCCATTATTAATGTGGAAATTATTAGTGATATGGTAATGATGTACCAAGGAACCTATTTTAATTTTCTATGCTTATTAATGAGTTTTTTAGTAAATGTTTTATGGTTTATCATATTTTGACTGGACAGATGATTTACCATCATTATGTACCTTGCTGACCTTTTTGATAATCATATTTTTTAAAATGTTTTTCTTAGGTTGTATGATTGGTATAGGAAATGAAGTTATCTTGATGAATGAGTTGGTGATGTGTCTAGAATATAATTCATTTAAAATTGTAAAAATGTTTCATTTTTTGTAAAAATTAGATATCTAGTATAACTATCAATATGTAAGGTAATGGACTACCTTGTAAGTGTTTAAACTAATTCTTTAAGACATTAAATTTTTAATATCCTCAAATGTAAATTCTTGTTCAAAAAAAATATAAGAAAAATGTTGAAGGATGGGTCCTTCTAGATATGTTTAGTGAGATCCCTAGGGATATTTATAATGATATTTCTAATGATATCCTAAGGATATGTCTAATTATAAGATACAATCCTATAATTCTGATAAAAATCATGAATAACATTGGATTAAACCTATGTTGTTAGAGATTTAATGTTCTCTACAAGATTATGTTATTTTCTTAGTATGATTGTTTCCACTCACAATTCACTTTATTATTATTAAAAAATGGCTTAATATAAGATGATTTAGATTAATAGAGAATATAATGGTAAATGGAATGAAATTACTAATGAGAAATAAAATTAATTATGAGTTGGAATGATGAAACATCATTGTTATTCAAAATCAGAAATCTCATAATATGATCAACATGTTCAACATTAATGAGTTTACGAACCCACATAATAAGATAATGGTAGAGTTTCCCGGTGACCAAAGAGGAAATAATGTTCAATTTTACTCATTTAAATCATGGGGGAAGAGGTGTCAAGAGATTGGTTCAAATGAACTGGATGATTCTATGGGTGTAAAAAAGGACACAAAGTAATTAATTTCATTGGAAAATGTTCATTATACATAATGGTCATGTATAGTTTAATTTATAAGGCATAAAGGATGCATAAATTGTATAAATGAATAATATATGGTCATCATGAAAATATATTCCCTATGGGAAATCTCATGAAGAGAATCAGCATGTTTATGAGAATAGTATTTATATTGCTAAAGATGAAGAGACTACGAATAATAAATCCGAGGAAATAAGTGTTATGGAATTGAATGATGAAGCACGATCATTTGTTTAATATGATTGTGAAGTTATTATAAGTTTATCAAGAATAATTTTTTATAATTAATTTTAATTTATTTAAGAAAAAATAAACATGTATAGATTGTTACTCTATTATTATTACTTAAGTATTTTAATGTATATATTGTATGATACTTGAATACACGAAAATTTATTTAGTTTTTCATTGTAAAACCCATTAAGGAGAGGATTAACCATAGTATAATAATGATGATGAGATAATGATATTTGATTAAATATATGTTGGATATGAATCTGTAAATTGGAGAGTAATGGTTTCATTATAATTGATTAAGGATTTGTTATTAATATGATTTTAATATAAGGGATAATGTATAAATATTTTATGGACTTAAGTAATATATCTAATATTTTTTTCAATAAGGAAATATGCTTGTTTTCAATATAGATATATAATTTAATTCTGGTTATTACTATGCCACAATGAGAATAATTTAATTCTGGTTATTACTATGCCACAATGAGAATAAATGATGAAGGTGATCACACATTTCGATGGTGACCAATAGAATATACCTTATGATATATGGGGGATAAATGGTAATCCGAGATTGTGTACCTTTTTCTAGTGTTTTTGATTTTCTATTTTTGAATGGATCATAAGGGTATCCATTTATTTAATGTTAAGGTCTATCTTTAGATGATGTTTATTAGAATAATGTAATATCTCACCCAAGTGTAATTATGAATATTAAAAAAAATTTGAAGCAAATTTTCTTGATATCAAGATATATGGAATGAATTATCATTCTATTTATGGATCACATGATCTATTATGTCTTATAAAAAGAAAAAATGATCTTTATTTCTTTGAATAAGTGATGAAGTTGAAATTATTCGAGGTACGACCAACTGTGAGATTATGGTGAAATCATGGAAGTATACCTTCTCATGGAAATTCATAATAATTATGAATTGAAATATAATATAGAAGTGTGTCCTATTATCATCCTTTGTATTATATTAATGTCTTATTTTAAGATTCTTTAGTTCATTTTATTATGATTTTTTTCTTTCTCTCGATCACCCACTTTCTTAGGATCCATGATCATTATCAATCGCTATGATGATTTTCAATTTTCATCCATTCCCTAAAATTCAAAAATCAAATTCCCATGTGGAAACATAGTTATGAGTAACTTTGGAAAAATATCATTTTCTAACTATTTATTTTTTAAACGGATGTTTTAGACTTCATTTTTATGATGTGTTATTCAATGAAAGAATCTTTCAAATATTAATAATTTTATATCCCAGTTGAATTTTGTGGGAGAATTTATTTTATGGGGTTATAATGTAATATCTATTGATTTTTATTAGGTAGATTTCTTTTAAATTTTTTCTATGTCTTTTGATTTACTCTACACTAATTTAAGTGTGCACTTTAAAAAATACCATTATAGCATGTAATATGTGCAACACTATGTATATATTTTTTTTACCCAAAATATCAAGCTCGTTTGATATAATATATTTCACCCAAGACAGAGCTGATGTGAAAAACTAAATTTTATTATATCACATTATAACCTAGTCATTATAATGACATGCTTGAACAATGTGGACATTCTTCTAAAAACATTTCTTTGAAAATAAGTCTGTTTATAAAATAATAATATTAGTCTTTATATATTTAATTAATTAAATATATATCAAATATACATATAATTTATTAGATAAAATATTAAAAACAATTCATATACTATTTCTATACATGACATATGATCAAATTCAATTTTTCCTAAAAAAGATGATTTTTTTTAAAATATAGTATTCACACCTAAGATGGAGCACCCAATTAAATTATAGTTTTTGACACTTTTATATATTATATTTAACAAAATAAATATCTTCTTCTAAATATTGATATAAAAATTTACTTTTTTTTATATTTTCCTGATATGTTTTATGTTTTGATGAAAAGTATAAATATACATTATTTTAAATGAAAAAAACTTTTGTCATCAAAATTATTTATGTGGGTAAATTATATTATTTAATGGGTTTAAGGTATAAATTGAATATTGTTTTATCATTTAACATATTGTTGGCTATGGGAATAATTCACTATGAATTTTTATATAAAAACATTTCTGCCTTTTGCAATGTTTTAACTTTTAAAAACAGGTTTTCCATTCTGAAAATGGGATTAATTTTTTATTCATTATTTTAACTTCTGTGCATTTGATTTTAAAAAATGGATTCAATATTTGGAATATGTGGGTGAAAATTTTGTTAATAACATTCATTTATTTTTCCCATTATGAATAATTACATCTATTGTTTTTATTTATTTGAAAAAAATGTAAACCGTGTTATTAACGGTAAATATAATATTATAAATTTTGATTAACACATGTCATACAGTTATTGGATGTGTGATTTTAAACAGAAGCCTTATTTGGGTTGAAATAATACCCTTTGGAAGCCACATAAGAGATATTAGGACATTAAAAATATTTTATTTAAATAAAATATTAATATATTTTACTCAAATTTTAATAAAAATATTATTATTAAAATAATCTTATATAGAAGCTATATATGATAATAAATTTTTTATGGGATTATTTTTTATCACATTTATTTCTATGGGACATATACCTTATACACCGCTTATTTAATTTGAGTGCTGTTTACACTACCCATGAGTGTTTTAATGATCCATATTATGATGGTTATGATATGCATATAATTTTCATTATTTTATTAGATTTTTTATTTGACTATTTATAAAATGGTAATGGATTATTTTTTCCCACTTTTATTTCTTTGGGAAATACATATTATACACAAAAAATTTATTTTGAGTTGTGTTTATTTTACACATCAATGTTTTTTGGATTAATATTATGAAATCTATGATACATGTATAATTTTAATTATTTTAGGAGGAATACAATTCAACTAATTATTAATTAGACTGGGTTTATTTTGTCTCACATTTATTTCTTTGTCACATAAGCCTTCAAAACCACTAATTTCATTTCTGATGTATTTATGCTTCCAATAAATTATTTTATTATTATTATTATTTTTATGGTTATGATGTGGATATAACTTTCCTTATGATATAAGCCATATGATTCGACTGATTCTAAAATTGGGAAGGAATAAGTTCATAATATTATTTTTTATAAGAGATTTTTTATAGGAAAGTATTTACCAGGGTATATTAATCATCAAGGTCCATGTTTAATAAATATCTATTATAAAATAATGTTAATATTATTTTACTGTTGAAGTAATTTCAATTTTACCAATTGGTTAATTTTTATAAAATGTTTTTAAGTGAATATCATATCATTTTTGATACCAGGTACATTTTGACGTTGTAAAAAAGTTTGAGAAATTTTTTTCTACAAAGTTATACAACATGAACAATTTTTTTACACTTACATGATGTATTATTTCAATGAATCATCGTTTTTATAATTTCAAGATTATTTTCAAAGAAATTATTTCTTTTTATATTTTATGTAATTTTGATAAAATAAAAAATTTCTATAATGAAATGATATTTTCTTCTATAATTAGTTCCATGTATTTTATCAAAATTATATGCCATTTAATATGAGAATTTTTAAATATGGAATTTTTTATATCCTTGTTATCACTTTGATATGATTTTTTTATGATGGAATGATATTTATGAAATACATTTGTTTTATATGGATTATGTTATGATGGGTTGCTGTTTAAGAAACACATTTTTATTCCTTCGATTATTCAATGATAAATGATTTATTATTTTTAGAACGCGTAAGATTGATTTCATTATGAGATAGCTGGGACATATCCAATTCATTAGGTAAATATTTATAACTCATGAGATAGAAATAAAGGACCTTGTCCCTAGAGATGGTTATTGTAGTAAACCATGAATACCAAGATGGTTATGGTAGCGAACCATGACTACCAATGTGGTATAATACATGGACCCATATTACTATGATAGCCTGCAAAGAAATTCCTTGAAAATAATAGTAATTATTATTATATTTTTATGTACTTTGCAGAATTATATGTTTTATTGCTATATTATGATTCCATGAATCATGTTATTTATTTCCTAATGAGTCATCTCATATGAACTACAATTCTTTATGACATGATTCATGCTTGTGATATTTGATATGTATGGTATTATCATCTATTTCATTATTGTTTTCTCATACTATAGTTATCATGATTATGTTCACATGTCACCAATGTTTACCCTTATGGATCAACTCAACTCACACATTTTCTTATTTTTTCTTTTTCCAATGGATTTAAATAATCATTTTAGTTCTGGGTACTACAGTGGAAGATCGTTACTATAGATAATAAAGATCAATCACCAACTTTTAAGAATGTTTTTCATGTTTTAAGAGTTAATAAACTAATACGTTCTTTAAGAATATTCTTTTGTCATATTCATAATTCAAATGGACAATAACTCTACATCACTCATAACTGGGTTTCCAACCATCTACATCATTTTTTATTTTCCTAATTATGATGAATTTTCAATAGAAGATATAACTATGCAATCCTATCATGTCTTTTATATATTATTTTAAAATTACTTAATGTATTTACTTATACCTTATTAACTATTCAAGGGTCAAGTTACATTCCATTTGGATCCTTATAGAGGATATTGTGAAAATTACATTATTTTATTTAAGGTGATGTTAAACATGCCACATTAAGGTTTTTACTATTATAAAATTTTTAATGGGTGATTTTACAGAAGATATATTTTTCTACCAGAATTCTCCAAAAATATATTATATTTTTCTTTATAATATAATTTTATTTTAAATTTTATTCGACAAATATGTTTTTTAAATAATTATAAAAACTGATGTTTTAATTAATTTATTTCCAGATAAAACAAATAAATACTATTGAAATATTAAAATAAATATTATTTCAGATATTTAGTATGTACACTTATTTTTCTAGTTTTCCTTAACAACATATGTATATAATGAAATATATTGTTTGAAGTTAACTTATCATCTTATTATTTTAAAAAATCAATCAATTAAATAGTGTCAATATTAGAAATGTTTATTTTTTTTTTCAGAATATTGTTTTATTAAATTATTTATTAACATTATATGATTTTTAAAAATAAATAATAATTATTATATGATTGAAAATGTTATATGTTATTTATTTAGGGTCTAATTGACATCATATAAATAAATAATTAATCTATTTAATATTAAAATACATATCCCTAGTTTGAAATTAAATAGATTAACTATCTGTTAAATAAAATGATATGGTTTAAATTGATAGAAAAACATGTCTATAATTTATTGATTGAAAATATGAAAACCATATTTCATCTAATCTTAGATACAATGAAATTTTTGATGTCTTTGAATGTGGACTCAATTTGTTATAAATTAATATTCTAGAATTTCCAACAGTACCCCCATCATCATATATAAAAGGGAACCTCCTCCCTAAGTTATTCATAACTCATTTTTTCTATAATTAACGTCCACCCCCTACCCATTTCCTTTATAAACATCCCTAGTCACATTATAGAGGTGTTGTTCTTCTCAAAAGACAGTCATTAGTTCCTATAAGAGGAGATCTAGAGGGTTCTTGCTGAATAAGAGGTAATACCCATTATCGAATTTATTGTTTATGTAATATTTTAATGAGATATTTATCATTTCAATATAATAATATATCAATTATATTCTTACATTCCACACATATAAAAATGATAACATCGTTCATGTGTATGTGTGAGGTATAACTTCAATGAAGTGATGTGAATTGTTTTTATTCACCACATCAGTTATATGATATATTGAATTTATTATTATGATTATAATAATATTATGATCATTATTTAAGATTAAATACTAGTTACCTTATTTCCAAATTTATCAATGATAAATTGAAATGTTACTCATGTGTATGTATGACCTACCGTTTCTATGATTGTAATGTTGTTCATTTTTCATTACCATAATTAATTGATTATTTAAAAGTATGATGGATGTATAAATGTGATCCCTATGTGATGAATATTATTCATGAGATTATGGAATTATGACCACATGGACAACTAACATCGTACCATGTTTATTTTTGAACTCAAGTACCAAATACCGATAAAACGTGTGATATAAAATTAAATAATTATGTAGTTGTTATAACATGGTAATATGTGATATGAAATTCATAATAAACGTGAAAAATATTTTTAACGAGGTATAATTTAACTTAATTATATTATTTTCGATGATAAAGAATGTGTGAGGCAAGTTAATCACAAGGTAGATGATTTTATTTCAATCTCCCACCATTGAGGCATTCCATGATAATATGTACCTTTAATATTTTATAAGTTGTACATATATATAAAATGACATTTCATATTCATATTTTATCTATTCATATGTTTTTTAATGTTTTGGTAAATTATTTTACGCATGGAGATTATGATTTAAATATTGAAAGTGGAATGGGACACCATGAATGATTAAATAATTAATTATAAAATATTTTTTCATCATTAATTTGAATATTTATTTATAAATATATAAAAGGATTGTACATGAAATTTTATGTCTATATTTAATTTACTTCAATTTTTTCAAAAGGTATATTTTTATATCAATCATTTTATTTCATTAAAAAATGAAAAAAAGAATTTTTTTTATATACAGAAATATTGAATTCTTCAATGCCATAACTGTTATTTGATATTTGGCATCCTATATAAGAATTAATGACTTTTAAAAGGAAAAAATCTATTATTCAATATTTTTGGTATCTTAGTATTAAATATAGGTTCATAAATTTAAATTTAAATTTTATTCTAATATGTTTTTCATATTGTTTTAGAAGAGTTTTTCACAAGTGTTTTGTTTGTGTTTTATTCATGAAATTGTACATGATAATTATATGAAATAGACGAGACCCAATATAGAATATAAGAAGGGTGGATCCCCATTATAGCTTATGGGTGAGACCTACAAAACATATACGAATGGTTGAGCTCCATTATTGCTCACTGGTAACCCTGATATAGCTAATATGAAGGGTTGAGCCACATTTTTGCTCATGGGTGACCATGGTATAACTTATTCGAAGGGAGATCCCCATTATAGATATCATATTCAATGGGTAAAAATATTTTTGGAAGTCGGGAATATTGTTATTTCAATTAAAATGGGTTTGAAATGGTTATATGTATATGATTATCTAATTAAACTAAAGGTGTCTAAATTTCATATAATTGGTTTTATTGTTTCTATTTGATTAATGATTATGAGTGTTATTAATGTGAATATGTTTTGTTTAATTATCACAAGTGAACATTACATGGGTTAACATGTTTTTAATAGACCAATGAGTTTCTTTCTTTTATTACCCTTAATATGATTTTTGTGCTCATCCCATGTTTTTAAATATTATTCACTGGATTTTAGTGTGAATTTTAATGAGGATGGAATAATGGAAAAGCTATGGTGATTAAACATGAAACGAAACCATGTTTATTATTTATAATTTTAGTGTTATGATTAAAATCAACAATATTGGATGTTTTCACTTTGTATATATATGGTTTTGTTATATAATAGTTATAACCTAATTCTGTCAGGCTCGAGACATGAAAATATTCTAAATGTGAAATAAAGTGTAATTATTAACTTAAATCTAGTTTATGTAAAATCTATTTCTCATAATCTATTTTCAAAGGATGTTTTTTTAAAAGGTATTTAAATGATTAAAAAACCCCATTATTGCTCAATAAAATGATAATCCCAAATTTAAAATGTACATCACAGTTATCTTAGAATTTCTAAGTCATATATCCAGACTTTTGGAGTTAGCCTTCATAAAAGTGTAGTAAGAATTTTTTATATTTTATTAAATATATTAAATGTAATATTTTTTCTAACACTTCAGAACATAGACAGCTAGATGGATCTCTATTGTATAATGTAGTGTGGAAATTTTAGTTAACATTTATACTAAAAATAGAGAACATGTTTTATAGCACTTAACCAAGAATCATGGGTTTGGGGTGTCCTAATTGGTTTTTTATGAATTCTATAAACAACATTAGAGATTAGATGATATATTTTGAGGAAAATGATACATACACTATAGAAGTTTCAATTGGTAATAATGTCAACTTTTAAATTTTTTAATTTTTAAAATTGAATGTTATAATTTTCATGATTTCGACGACAGATTTACAGGAGAATAGATAATTTATGAAGGGGGTGGAATGTAAATACCTGAGTTAAAAAATTAATTAGTTATCTTATACTTATTTTTTGAATTTTAGTTTAGTAATTACAATTAATGAATGTCGCAAAAATAATTTAATTATTAGAAAGACAATTTACTAAATACATTTTCATAAAATAAAACTTTTCTAAATGTGGTATTAATTCCAAAATATGAATGTATATAAATAAATATTATAAATTAAAATAATTAAAATATGTATTAATAAAAAAAATTGAATGATTTTATATGTTGTATATTAGTTGAAATATAAATATTATAATATATGATTTTTGTGAATCGATAATATTATAAAAAATATACAATTTTAGTTTTGAGAAGTAATATTTTAATTTTTCGATAATTAAAATTTTAATTTAATTTTAATATTGTTTTGAGAATTATAAAATACAGTATTTAGTATTTAATAGTTTCAATATTCGGTAATAAATTAATAATTAATATTATAATTGATGCTTTTATAAAAAAAATATTTTGTATAATTTGTATTTATTATAATTGATTGGATTATTAAATTGTTATATCAAATTATATGTTACATAAATGTGATTTAATTTGTAATTTTAAAATTTAATGTGATTAGGGTTAATAATATTTTTCAAATAAATTTTCATTGAAAATCATTGTTATGTTTTTTAGAATAAAATTATTTTTATGAAATACAATTATAATTTATGAATATTATTGTATTTATAAATTATTAGTATATTATGATAATATTATTATTGGAATATATTAGTTATTATTTTAAATAGAAGAAATGAAATGTAATTAAAAATGTGAAAATGGAATGAAGAGTAGTGAATTAAATTTTCTAGAAAGGGTTTCACGGGTCCCACCGTTTGTTTGGGGTTAAGTGGGATCTAGGTTCAACTGAGCAATGTCAATGAATATAAGAGACCCCTAGTCGTGGGTAATGTGCCTATCGATGGATCTGATGTCGAATCATTGACCAAAAAAGTGTTTTTTACTACCAGTGATTGTAGAGGGCTTTGATTCGGGAGATCTGAGTTGGGCGAAGGAGGACAACCAATGCATCGTCAATAGGGTCTCGATCTGTCTAGATCTATAAGGTGTTTCAAATTTAATTTTTAGATTGACTAAATAATGTCATTCAGATTTTTTGGAGTGTATTGCCAGCATGTAGTCAATTTAGATTTTTATTTCTCCCAGTGTCATTGTTTGATATAATTTTTTTACAGTATCTTTTAAAATATTTCAGTTTCCACTATCTAGGATTTTCAACATTAATGGTCTTGGGTGTCAACAATAGTTATATCTATCCTTATTATACAAATATTATTTTTATTTAAAAACTTAAATATGTATATATATTCATTTTCTCACTTCTTATCATGTATTTTTCATCATTTGGTATCTTAAAACACCAATCAGTGCACTATCCAATTTGTTTTATGATCTAATTATAATTAAAGTATGAATTTAATATAGACATTAATATATACATCTTAATTATAATCTTTCCCAAAAAACTAAACAGATTAATAAGATCTACGTATAAGAGGAAATTCTAAAATGTCATGTTTTGTCTCGCTATCTATATAGATAATGGGTTTTCTTGGAAGAGGTATACTATAAGGTAGGATGTATCCTTTCCTACACCTTTATGTGATAATATGAGAGTTTTTCAGAACCAATAGGAAGAATAAAGATTGAAGTGGTTCAAACATATCATGTAAGGGGGAATATTTGTTTCAAATATTTATTTTATTTCATTTGGAGATATATTATTTCTATTTTTATATTTTTGTTCTCTATACAATTAAAAGATATTTTTAAAAATAATATTTTATTTCTAATTATTATATCTTGATATTTCTATTCGATTTGAATTTTAATTATGTTAATATTCTTCTATCATGTGGTATTTACATAAAAATTCTATGATAATTGAAATTATTTGTAATGGACTATTGTTTCATTCATTATATTAAACTGATTCAAAAAAACTATTTATTTTATAATAAACTATTATGTGTGATATTTTTAATTGTTTTCAAATGTTTTTCTATTTAAATATAATTATTTTTTTACTAATTAAATATGTTTTATTTTAAAAATTTAGGAATGGTCATTATTTATATAAGGAAAATATCATTTGGAAAATAGTATTTGATTATAATTTTAATTTCTAAGTCTCAATTTCATTTTATTATAATTCTTATACCATATGCCTTTTTCTTAAAAATAAGACCAGATGTCCAGAAGGATTTCATAATTAATTATATATGTTTATTTTTATGGAAAAGTTAATTTTGATTTTAAATATTGAAAATATTATTATTTTCAATGTTATAGGATTATTATTTTTGAATGAAAAATAATGATCCTTTAAAAGTTAATTTACTGTCAATGTTTACCTCCAAAATAAAAGTTAATAAATTATCATATCTCTTTATGGTTATTATTTACAGTTTTAAATAATATAAAATATCAGGTCATGTGTGAAAATTAAATCATGGATTACATTTATAAGATATTTCATTATACTTAGCTCATTAAATAATAATGAATACATGTACTATTTATATTAGTAATGTTTGTACGGGTAATTAATAAAGTATATCCTTGTCATAAATTACCATGGATGTGAATATTTTGAGGGTGAATGAAATTTAAATACATGAATGATGATTATTTAGTCATAAAAATTCATCTATTTTTGTAATTATGATGAGTTTTAGTTTCGTCAAATATAGGAAATGATTTTATATGTTAATATATTTGTATATAATAAATTTTCCATGTTTTTTTATGAACTTGAAGACCCAGAGAAAATGTAAATATGTGTTTAGGTAGTTTAATATTTTTTCCCTAAAATTACATCACTTGAAGGTTGTAAATATAATAGTAAATTATGGAGGGAACCCATCCCCTGATATGTGGGTAGGCCCAAGATAGCCATCAATGTTTTAAGTTTCAACATTGTTTGTTTTTCCAAATAAGGCTTAAATTTTTCTGAATACCACTGGAGTTATTTCTAATCGATTTTCAATTTGTAATTTTTTTTTAACAGTACTAAAGTAATTTCAAATAATAAGTTCTTCCAAATAATATATTCATGATGTTTTCTAATTTATTACAAAGATGTTTTTCAAAAATTATTTTCAAAGGAGTATTTATTTAAAGGAGATTAAATTATTTGAAAACACCTTACTAGGACATTAATTTCTCATCACATTCTTTAAATTTATTTCATATGTATATTAAATTTTCTAATTTAGACGTAGATACTTTTAGAGTTAGCACGCTTGGAAGTGTAGTCATAATTTGTTTTATTTTTTTCCACTTTGTTTAATGTAAGGTATTGTCTAATCCACTGTAACCTAGAATTGTAAAAGGTCCTCTATTGTATAAAGCATTATATAATTTTCAGTTATCTTTTATTAAGAAAATTATTTAATACAAATTATTAAGCATAGTAAATTTTAATTAAAAAAATACTTATAAATAAAATTTTTATAACATGT
This sequence comes from Viscum album, assembly GCA_963277665.1. Lineage (NCBI taxonomy): Eukaryota > Viridiplantae > Streptophyta > Magnoliopsida > Santalales > Viscaceae > Viscum > Viscum album. The sequence continues at coordinate 322,875,437 of OY728152.1, read as the reverse complement.
AATGTGATATATTAATTTAATAAGCCATTCAATTATATGAAATATTTTGTAAAACAAAATACATCATTTTTTTATAAAATCATCATTTGTAATTTAAATTATTTGATTATTAAAAAAATATTATTATTATTTAATTATTAATATTGTATTTTCTAATTCCCAAAACCAGATTACAATTAAATTGTTGTTTTTATTATTTTAAATTAAAAATTGTACTTCTCAAAACATAAAATATATTTTTTAAAATTTTACTAATTAAATAAAATTTCATGTTATAATATTTATCTGGTAATAAATATAAAGTGTATAAAAATCATTTAATTATTTTAGTCAAACATGTTTTTATTGTTTTTAATTATTACATTTATTTATATTTAATAATATGTTAAAAATAATACCACCTATCATCAGATTATCATGCAACCATCCGTAAAATTTCCATGTATGATTATATAATTATAACATATAAATGATTTATACTATCAACATCCACTCATTAAATTTCATTTCAAATCATAAGAAATCATTTCAATATATTGATTTAGTAAAGCCACTTTCAAAACCATTTCCAATACCAAAACACCCAAAATGGAATAAGGAATTTCTTTTACTTTTAAAAACATTTAGCCTTATAGAGGAATCCAAATATCAAATAATGGTTACGACAGTGGAGAAGTCATTTTCACCATATATTTAAGAAAACATTCCTTTTACAGTTTTGTAATGATTGTAAGATGATTGACATAAAAATATTCAAGTTGAAAACCAATGAAGGAATTAAAATTCAATGGGGTTGATTGTACATATTATAAAATAAGGTGGTCTATAACATCAATATATCCCTCATTGAAATGAGAATAGGTGAAGTCCCTTACATTGAGTTTGATTCATCGTGTATGTTACTTTTTATTAATAAATAGTAAATATATTTCAATTTATACATCCATTATAACAATTCAATTTTTATTATTCGTTTTATATAAACAATTATCATGTCATAATAGTAACTTAATTATTTTAGTTCATGTCGGACGCTCTCTAGATAAATCGTACCCGAGTTGAAAATTATCATGGTTTGATGTCAAAAAAAAATGTAGTCAATATTTCATCATCTCTAGAATAATAATTAGGACAATAGTATCATTTTTATACATAAAATATACCTTAAAACTATCCATGATGTGTTATGAAAAATGAAAAATGTTATAATCATGGAGACGGTAACCCATAAGTACACATGAGTAACGTTTTCCATTTTTTTCTCATTATTGAAAGAAGTTATGTATTATTTTACATTTCCAAAATCATTATAACATTATTAATAACTTATTAACAATTTAAATATATTTATATATCTCTTAGAGGTTATATATTGAATAAAAACAAGTCACGTCCCTTTAGGAAGGTGATAGTTCACACGTATGCCAGAATGGTATTATCAATTTTATGTGAATGGAAAAAAATAATTTAATCGACATATTATTAACTTAGAATGATTAAAATGTCCTTAATTTCACATATTAAGAGTAATTTTATTATTATAACCATTCATGAGAGACAGTAATGAAAAACAAATTACATCAATCCATGGAGGTGATAGTTCATGTATACACACAAATGATAAATTCCTTTCCCATTTTATGGAATTGGATATGGATTTAACTGATTATATTTACATAATAACATATTTAATTATATTTATAATATAGGATTTATTATCATATCATGGATGATGATGATTTTAAAGAAATGGATGAATACATACAATAGAAATACAGAATGAAAACGATAAATCTTCTTCGGATGATCATCTTTAAAGAACACCTTAACACCAATAAGGGGAGTGTAATGCCTAAGATAATCCCTAAATAATCTGGGTATGGATTTTAGTAATGGATTGGGGTAGATTGTGGATAATTCAAAAGTGATATAAATATTATTAAAACAAAATACATTGATATCATGTAACCCTATATCTCTTTTGTGGAAAAAATTCCATTAAATGAGTCGAATAAAATCCATAGGTTTAAAGGGTCATCTATTATTAATCACATGACATTTTATTATGGGATAAATGAAAATATATTTTCTTTATCATATTATTTATTACCCTAATTTAACAAAAAAACCATTAATCATAGTAAATAATAATTTACATAGTTACTATTCATAAAATCCAAAAAATAAGAGGATCCGATTTACATAATATGGACCAACTGATTATTAAAAAATAATAAATTTTAAAGACCCGGAATTTCTATGGAATTTTGTTCATCCATGAAAATATTATGGGTCCACAGTTTCTGAAGGCACACGATTCCAAGGCCCGGAGTGCCTGAAATGATCAGTAGAAGTTTTGTTAAGCTTAATTTAACAAGCATGAGTATATTTCCTGATAATGTGGATTAACTCATAAAAGGATACTCGGATCAGAAATATGGGGCCACTGTTGCACTCAGGAAGGCGGTTTTACCCTTGGTGTTACATAAGATTAGTCAGTGTGGGCCTCATGTGAGAAAACCCAAAAATGACATAACCATAAATAAAATAATAAAATAATGTTATTTTCTTTTCCAAATGCTTATAACTCACAATCATTAACTCGGATTAAAAAGCTGAGACTGCCACTGAACTCGTGGGGGTAGGTTTTCTTTAAGAATATACTAACATGGGTGGGCGAGAGCCCCTAGAGAAAGTTAGTTAATCGTCGCAAATAAAATAATTAAGTATCAATTATTTTATTTTAAAATTCATAACATTTAAAAGGAAACTCAGATAAGAAATCTGAGGGTGTCGTTGGGTTCGTTGAGGAGTGATTCACCTAGGCAGAGCCTGACTTCAACCGGCTCGGGTCGATGGTGGCTGATATTAATTTTCCGAACATTTTTCTGGTACGTTCAGTAAATGTGCGAGCAGCATTTTATATCTTTTGAACTGGTGCTCGAAATTTAAATCTGAGGACACCGTTGAACTCACAGCGTCGGTGATTTCTTAGTGAGACCTTCACTGCAGTTGCGTTTTAACGACAGTGGATTTGAGTTTTTGAGGTTTTTAAATAAAATTAAATAAAAATAAGACTAATTTTTTTTTATTTTATGGTGGATAAAAAGTCTAAGTGGAGGTTAGTGGTGGAGGCCACCCTCACATAACCTATCATGGGAGGATTTTATTTAGTGGGGCCCACAGGAGTTTCTTAACTCTTCTAACTCCCCAGCAATTTTGGAACACCTATAACCCCCCATTTATGTGGGTTAAACTCTCCACCTTCCCCCATTAATTTAATTTTCCATATCTCTTGCAATTAATAAATTAAACCCATACAATCAATTAATTAGCTCCTTTTGAATTCTTTTGAATTCGATCTGATGAATAGATAATAGACAAAGATATTATTTCATTTTGTTGGAAATTCATTTGGGTGGGACATGATAATGAACCTCATCCTCTAAATGAAAAACGCGAAGAACACTCCTTCCACCGAAGAACAATGGGCATCATCTTCCCTCTTTTCAATAGGAGAAAGTAGAGGAAGCACAGCCGCCCACAAAGAACATTGACACCATCCTAGGCTTCTTCTTTCCCGACGCTAATGAAATGTTGCCTCATTTTCCCGCGACATCATAAACGAACAATCGTCAAGCAAGACATGGGTTATTTAACTATTGATTATTAAACTTTGTACCCCATCATATGTTGTGGGCTTTGATATACGAATGATATCACCATAATGAGGAGGGTTCAGACTGCACAAACATGGCCTGACCCTCCCCTTTTATTGCTTATTGTTTTATGACAATGGAGGCGATACACACGGCGATAGACAATGAGCCGGCCACAAAGATATCTGGTGGGGCTTGTCTGCCGGGTCGCGTCAAGGGCGCGACACCGTAGTGCCACATAGTGAATTGAGCCACGACCAGGTGGACTGCAATGGTGCCGGTGGGGAGCGGTGCCATCACACTACGCCGGAATAAAGGGGCGGCATCCAGGAGGGCCGCAGTAGTCGGCCGGTAGCACGATTCTGTCGCGCCGCGCAGAGTAGTAGGGAGCCATATCTAGGGCGAGCTGCGGAGATGTGGAGAGACGCTGTTGCACCGCGCCGGTGGTGCAGGACCACGACCTTAGGTCACAGTGAACAGGAAAGGGCGGTCGGTAGAGCCGGCCGACAGTTTCTCACTGGGCGGGACCCTTTGGGTCCCACGGCTACAAGGGTCCAGTGCATCGCGTCGACCGTTTCATTCAAAGGATGGCACGAAACCCCACTCCCACGCATGGCCGGCCCGCAAATCCACGCATACAGCCCACCGAGTAGGCCATGCGGGCCACCCAACTTCCAGGCCATGCGGGCCAACTGCCGGCTAGGCCCTGTAGGCTGACCATCGACACCACACGGGGCGCCAGCCGGCCAGGCCCCGGGGGCCGCCACCTGGCCACGCTGGCCGCCACCAGGCCATGCGGGCCATGCGGGCCAAACTTCTCCTTCTGGTCGGGCAACCCTTCAGGACGGACCGAATTCGGGCCGGGTCATCCCCACGGTCCAGGCCGCCCCTTCGGGATGTGCCACCCCTTCATGTCGGGTCAGATTCACGGATCGGGTCGGGTAGGTCCAACTAGGTCAGACCGTACCGAACCCGTCAGACCCGTTTACACCTTTTCGCCCATATCATTGGCACCGGACATCCGTTTGGCGATCCGTTAGATGTGATTGTATTCTTAATGAGATATGGTCCCTTTGAGAATACCCCACTAATTTTCGAGGTATAGTTAAGATACAGTTGGGTTGGCTCGTACACGAATCCAACCTTGCCCTTGGGATAAAAAGGTTAATAACTCACAGAACGGGTGTCTGATTGACACGTCGTCAGTTGCGTTGATACCCATATGACTTGGGAGTACTTTTAGATACATCCACATGAATTTTCATGACACTTTGAGTATCTACTATTATCATGTAGAGGGGATCCTCTTGAAGATGATCAGAAAAGGTGCGACGACATAGTAGCTGATAGACCTGATGCCTGCTTGATTGAATCGACTCGGAGTGATTCGACTATCCCAGTGGGGAGTACCCGGTATGTTGCGGTACACCCATTGTGAATGGATCACCCAGTATTTTGCAGCAGACCCACAATGGATGGAGTTCCCAATATTTAGTTGCAGACCTACGATACTCGATAGGAGGAGTACCTTAGTAGTCTAAGGCTAGTGGGAAGCACCTCAGTGTCACGACATGCCCACTATACTCGATAGAGGATGAGTTATCCAATATCCACGGTTTCGATAATGAAAATCCTAGTTTGAGCAGAATCAATGAATTTTTTGTTTGCATCATGATTGAGATGGGTACTTGATAACTTTGGTATATGTATGGGCATATACATAACTAATGGCTATCTGTTGAAATCATCTTTGGTGGTTTATATGTGTTGGATTTTGTGAGACCTTGAGGGTCCCGGGGTCCCTACTGAGTATCGTCATACCGAACCCAACACGGGCTATGCCCACACCTCATTGTGTTAGATTTAGATGATGGACAGCGCTGGCCGAGGCAGAGTGTACGAGGACTAGATGGTACCCGGAGGTGGACCTCACTACGAGTTGGTACCTGGAGGAGACGGATAGACGTGGAGTACTGAGGAGGATATCTGCACCTACCCTTCAGGTATGATCTGTCGTGGATGATCCAAGAGTATCTAGACACCTTCTAGTTGTTTGGATTATTAGTTGTACTTTTTTTCCCTTCCCTTTACATTACTATTGGGCTTGTGTTTCTGTCCACTTTTAATTTTAGTACAATTTTTATACAACTTTTACATAGTTTTTGCTTCTGATTGTACTCTGTTTGTGTGTGTATATGATTTATAAAGTCAATTCCTTCTTAGTTTTAGGGAATTATGCCTTTAGTGCTAGTCGTCAGTCCCTGGACTATGGAAGGCGTGCTTGGGGTAGTCACGACAAGGGCCATGGGGGGCAGGTCGTGAAAAATTGGTATCAGAAGAGTCGGTTCTACCACAGAACATAAGACTCAGATTTTTTTTTCAGTGAAGCAATAATGTTATGGGTACCGAGTGTGGATTTCAGTTCATGGAGTCCATTGTCGGTGCGGCGGCCGACGTATCCGTACACCAGGACCCTGACTACTGATTTCCGACTTAGTTCATGAAAACACTGATTGCATGTGTGTTTCAAATGTTTTTTTAAGTCAGCTCAACCAGGTCTTCTCAACAGGTATAATCGTTTGACCGTGTCGCATCTGTTTCTTTCAGGATGCATCATCGTGGACTGCCAGTTAGGGTTCCCGAGATAGTACTCAATGACGGCCCACCGAGTGTCGAGGCTCCGGTGCATGGCCCTATTACAATGTTGACACCTTCGACTGGTGTACCAACAACAACACCACCCATTGGGCAGCAGATGCCACTAGCTGCATTGGAGGATGGTGCACGCTGAATGAGTGGGTTGCACAAGTTCCAATATAAGAGGCCTGTGATGTTTCAAAATGAGATAGATTCCTAGGCATCAGAGGACTAAATGGAGGCAATTACTCGAGTTTTCCTCCTAGTTGATACACTATTAGTTCATATTTTGATCTTAGCTACCAGTCTTTTATAGTGAGTGACCATGAGGATGGTCCTCATAGTGATGCAGTTTCGGTACATGATCTATTTTCTATGATGGTACCTTCGGGTAGTGTGACAACTATGTCACTGCTCGTTGGTCAGCTAACACTACCAGCAGTTCCAGTTGAGTACACTTATAGGTATAGTTCCTTACATGTGTTTCAGCATCAGATACCCCTCATGTTCTGAGGCGAGCCCGACTCACAGGCGGCTGATGACTGGCATGAGGTGGTGGCTGAGAGTTCCCATCAACTTCTACAGTTTCAGTAGGATGATATGTTGGTAGTTGAGTATTCATCAAGGTGTATCGACCATTCCTAGTACTCGATGAATATAGTGCGATCAATGCTTCAGGGCTCAGACTTATGAGAAAGTAGTGTTTATGAAAAACTGATCCAACACTTTTCGTATATGCATTCCTATTCATTTTAGGGTGGTAGAGAGAACCTTTTGTGGTTGATGATTCTTTGGCTGATCGGATAAAGCCAGTGAATGTTAGGAGTGGGAGAGAAAGAAACTGGTGCCAGTCTCGAAGACATGGGAGTGAAAAAAGTTTTGGGAAGAGGATGTGACGTGGATAGATAAATCTGCATGGCAGTAGACATGGAAGCAGAGCAAGGAGAGTACCATGAGGTGGTGTACATTTCGACATTTTACAGCCACCCACCTTTTTAGTCCCTATCGGGATCAGGTAGCTGGAGGGCAGGGAAGAGAGTAGCTGGATGTGGTCAAAGAGTGTGACCCAGTGTTGGTGCAACGCCCGACATATCTGTACTCCATGACCCTAACTACTGATTTCCAATGTTGTTCATGAAAACACTGATTGCATGTGTGTTTGAAATTTTTTTCTTTAAGTCAGCTCAACCAGGTCAGATCAACAGATATAAATGTTAAACCATGTCGCATCTGTTTCTTCATGATGTCTCCCCATGGACATCCATTTAGGGTTCCTGAGATAGTACTCGATGATGGCCCACTGAGCATCGAGGCTCTGGTGCAGGGCCCTCAAACAATGTTGACACCTTCAGGTTGTGTACCAGTAGCACCACCACCTGTTGAGTAGCAGATGCCACCAACCACATTGGAGGACGGTGCATGCTGACTGAGTGCGTTGCACGAGTTCCAATGGCAGAGGCCTCCGAGGTTTCGAGGCGAGACAGATTCCCGGGCAGTAGAGGAATGGATGGAGGCGATTACTTTAGTTTTCCACCTTTTTTAGACACTATTAGAGCATATATTGATCATATCTACTAGTATTTTCCAGTTAGTGACCATGAGGCCGGTCCGCATAGTGTTGATTTCTCGGTATGAGGACCGTTTTTTGAGATGGTACCTTCAGGCAGTGTGCCAAATATATTACTCTTGTTGGTCAACAAACACTACCGGCAGTACAGGTATAGGACACTTGTAGTCTTAGTGCCTTACATGTGTGTCAGCATCAGATACCCCTCATGTTCCGAGGAGAGCCCGACTCACAGGCGGTTGAGGACTGGCATGAGGAGGTGGCTGAGAGTTCCCTTCAGCATTTACAGTTTTAGCATGAAGACATTTCTATAGATGATTATTCATCAAGGCGCACTGACCTTTCCTGGTACTCTATGAATACGATGTGATCAGTGCTTCAGGGATCAGACTTCTGAGCGAGGTGTGTTCAAGAACAACTGAGCCCGAAATTTTCCTATTTTCATTCCTACTCATGTTTGGGTGCTAGAGAGACACTTGTGGTTGAATATTATTTGGCTAACCGGATACATATAGTGGATGTTATTAGTGGGAGAGCAGCAAACTGGTGCCAGTCATGGAGACATGGGCGTGCAAGATGTTCAGGAAGAGGCTGTGACATGGATATATAAATCTGCAGGGCAGCCAACGTGGAAGTAGAGCTAGGAGAGTAGCATGAGGTGTTGTACATTTCCACATGTTACAACCTCCCGCCTTTTTAGTCCTTTCTAGGCTTAGGGAGCTAGAGGGCAGGGGAAGAGAGTAGCTGCACGCGGTCATGGAGTGTGACCCAAGGGCTATTAGAATTATTTTAGGTATATTCAATGTCTACTACAAGCTTCCGTATCAATAGACATAGGTAGTAATAATTTCTTCCTTCCACGAATCTTTTCTCAGACCTAGAGTTTCTGGATAAACCGTTTACCTGAACCTGATACCTAGGGATACCAGTTGGAGGAGAGTTCATAATCACACATATGTTGATGGTGTGATATGACCCTCAAGGTGAGATTTTCAGTTGGAACCTCTTGGTGGAAGCATTGAGGACTTATGACGGTTGTATGGGTATGGACTGGGAAACCACAGTTCATAAACAGACCTACTGGATTATGCAAAAAGGTTGTGGTTTTTCAATAATGTTTGGATGAAGTTTTCTTTTGTCAGTGTAAAAGGAAACCCACGCAACACATGTTAAACTCATGCATAGTAGGGTGCAACCTATCACTAATGAATCGGACAACCTTACCCATATAGTAGCAGGAGTTCTAAGTTTTCAGTTCCAAACAGGAGTGACAAAACATGGGGACATATTTTAAAATTATGATTCTAGGATTAGCTCCCCCAAAGGGGGGAGGGACGATTGCTTTGGATGGATACTACCAAAAGTTCTTCCTAGACTTCTCCAGAGTTGAAGCACCACCATCATCCATGACGAAGATGGGGAAACCCCTCGTGTGGTTGGAGAGATGTCAGCAGAGCTTTCAGGTGCTGAGGCTGAGGCTGACTAGTTCCCCCATCTTGAGGCTTCTGGTGGAGGGTGTAGGGTACATATTTTTCTGCGACACGTCAGGGACCATACATGGGTGTGTCTTGATGTAGGAGCAAGCATTGATCACTTATGGTTCTCGGTAGTTGAGAAAACATGAACAGAACTACCCTACCCATGACCTGGAGTTAGCATCATTGGTGTTCGCCTTGAAGATGTGGTTACACTATCTAATGGGTGAATGATTTACAATGTACTCTGATCACAAGAGTCTCAGGTATTTATTTTCTCTAAAGGACTTAGACCTGAGACAACGGTGTTGGCTATAGTTCCTCCAGGACTATGAATTTGAGATAGTCTATACTCTTTGGAAGGGGATCATTGTTGCAGATGCTCTTAGCAGGAGGACTCGTATTCAGCTGCTAGGAGAGGCGACAAAGCAGCTGGCTGCGTTACAGATATCCTTTATGGATATGGATGGATCAGCCTATCAACATTCTCTTACAGTCAATCCTCTTCTTCACTGAGTCTGTGAGGCATAGTGTGGGGACGCTGACTATAAGACACGATGTGCTCAGATATCCTCAAGGCAGAAACCTAATGGATTTTATGAAGGTGGGGAGCAGGTCATCTTCTTCGAGGACGTACCAAGGTACCAGTTTCATTTCATGATGAGGTTTTGTGAGAGTTCCACACTTCCCCTCTAGCGTTATATCCAGGGGTGGTGAAGATGTATCAGTACCATCGACGATAGCATTGGTGGAATGTATGTAGAAGGCAGTAGCGGTGTTTGTCTTATGGTTCCTCCTTGTCAGCAAGGTTAGGCGGAGCACCATGTACCAATAGGCCTCGATCAGCCTTAAGTGGTCTGAAAGTGGATGTGGGATGGGATATCGATGGACATCGTTATGGGTCTTCCATGTACATCCAGGAATCATGATTCGATATGGGTGATCATTGACCGACTCACCGAGTCATCCCTTTTTCTACCGATCTATGAGCAGGGTTCAGTAGAGATCATGGGATGCCTCTATGTGTAGGATATAATGCATTTTCATGGACTACCTTCTACTATCATCTCTGATCATGACACACAGTTTACATCATGGCTATGGAAGGGGTTTTAAGAGGCTTTCAGGATGAAGCTAAGTCTGAGAACTGCCTTCCATCATCCCAAAACTAGTCATATCAAGAGGAAAATTCAGACCCTCAAGGACATGCACGATGCATGTGACCATGACTTTGGTCACATATGAGAGGATCACATTCATTTTGTGGAGTTTTCCTACAATAACAGCTATCACTCCAATATAGGTATGGAACCTTTTGAGGCCTTGTATTGTTGGCCTTGCAGATCGACACTATGTTGTACAGACCCAGGGGAGTCAGCACTAGTGGGACCAGAAATGGTGTGAGCTACAATCGAGAAGGTTCAGGTCATCCAAGAGTTAATGAAGACTGCACAGATTAGACATAAGTCATATTCTGACTGGATGCAGAGACTACGGGAGTTCGAGGATGGAGACCACGTCTTCCTACGAGTCTCACCTCGACGAGGTCTGTGGAGATTTGGCCGAGGCGGCATGTTGTCTCCATGATTCATCGGACCTTCTTAAGTCCTCAGAAGTGTAGGAGAGGTGGCATACCACTTAGCTCTTCCACCTCAGTTTCACCAGGTGAACGAAGTATTACACGTATCTCAGTTGAGGAGATACATGCACGAATCACCGCACATCGTCGACCATGTAGAGCTGGACAATGATGAAAGGGTGACTTTCACGGAGGTCCTAGTGGAGATCGAGGATCAATAGTAGTGGGTCCTGTATGGATGGTTGATACCTCTAGTGCTTATTCGATGATAACACGGGACCCTCTAGTAGATCACATTGGAGCAGGAGGCTCAGATGCGTGCTCAATACCTCCTTTTGTTCCCATATATAGAGTTGTAGCTTACGGAGACGTAAATACATGAGGTGGGGATAATATAAATACCTGTAATTCCTATGGAAATTTATTTTATACATGGGAATTTTATGAGTCCACAGTTTCTGACAGTGCACGATTTCGAGGCCCGGAGTGCCTGAAATGATCCGACGTAGTTTTTTAAGCTTAATATAATGTGTATGTGTAGTTTTCCTGAAAAAGTGGAATAACACTTAAATGGATACTTAGATTAGAAATATGAGGCCACCGTTGAACTCAAGATGGAGATTTTACACTAGGCGTGACATAATTTTAGTCGGCGTGTGCCTCATGTGAGAATACACAAAAATGGAATAACTTTAAATAAAATAATTAAATAAAGTTATTTTATTTTTCAAATGCTTATAACTCACAAACAGTAAATCAGAATAAAATTCTAAGACCACCGCTAAACTCGTGAGGGTAGTCTTTCTTTAAGAAGATATTAACTTGAGCCAGTGAGGGCCACCAGAGAATGATAGTTTTTAGCCGCAAAAAAAATTAAGTGTCATCTATTTTATGGTAAAATTCATATCTTTTAAACGGTAACTCGGATTGGAAATATTAGGGTAATGTTGGGTTTATTGGGGTGTGATTCACCATGGTAGAGCCTAACCTCAACTGGCGCGAGTTGAGGATGGCTGATATTAATTTTTTGAAATTATTTTCGGGTACGTTAAGTAAACGTACTAGCGGCATTTTATGTCTTTTGAAATGGTGCTCAGAATTGATATCTGAGGGCACCATTGAACTCACAGCGTCGATGATTGCTTAGTGATACCTTCATTGGCATTGTGTTTTAATGATAGAGGAAGATAGTTTTTGGGGTTTTTGAATAAAAATAAATAAAAATAAAACATAACTTATTTTTATTTTATGGTGGATAAAACCTCCAAGTGGAGGTTAGTGGTGGGGGCCACCCGCACATATCCTCCACTGGGAGGATTTTATTTATTGGGGCCCACATGAGTTTTGTAACTCTTTAATCACCACATTAATTTTCGAACACTTCTAACCACCAATTTATATCAGTTAAACTCTCCACCTTCCCCCATTACATTAATGTGCCAACTCTCGCAATTAATTTATTAAATCCTTGCAATTAATTAATAACTCCTTTTTAATTCTTTTTAATTTAAGATGAAGATTAAACAATTGAAAAATCTATTACATCATTTGGTTGGGAATTAATTTTGGTGGAACTTGAGAGAGAACCTCATCCTCTCAACGAAGAACGTGAAGAACACTGCTTCACTGAAGAACGACGAGCACCGTCCTCTCCCTCTTCAACCAGAGCAAGAAGAGGAAACACCACCACCCATGAAGAACGCCGAGGCCATCCCCGATTTCTTCTTTCCCGGCGTCAACGAATCGATTCCACCATTTCCCGCGACATCATCAGTGAAAAATCATCATGCAAGGTAGGGGTTATTTTATGATTGAATATTACCCTCTGTACCTCATCGTATGCTGTAAGCTTTGAGAACCGAATGATATCACCATAACAGGGAGGGTTCGGATAGCACGAACACGACACGACCCTATCCTTTTATTGGAACTTGTTGGATGATGATGGAGGAGGTACACATGGTGACCGACAAAGAGCCGACCGTGAAGAAATATGGCGGCGCAAGGCCGCTGAGTCGCCACAAGGGCGTGGCACCGTACTGCCGCGTAGTGAACTGTGTCGCAGCCCTGCGGGCTGCGACGATACCAGAGGGGCGCGGTGCCTTTGCATGGTGTCAGATGAAAGATTCCATGGCTAATAAGGCTGATGCGGTCAGACGACAACATAGTGGCGCCTCGTCGGGTTGATCAGCATGGAGTCGTGGCTAGGAGGGCCACAACGGAGGGGGGCGGTGCCATCACGCTGCGCCGGTTGTACAAGACCACGACGTTAGTTCATGGCATACATCAGAGTGGGGTCGGCTATGCCGTCGTCTAGATCATGCCAGGTGGGACCCTTTAGGTCCTGCGGTTACCAGGGGCCAGTGCCTTGTGCCGGCTGTTTCGGTCAAAGGGGGGCGCGACACCCCCCTCCCACGTGTGGCCAGCCCGGCCACACGGGCTGGATGGCCTGGCCATGCGGACCAGCCATCCAGGACCCACGGTCCTCTGGCCAGCGAGGCCACGCGGGCCGACTGGCTAGGCCACGCAGGCCACCTACTGGCCAGGCCACACGGGCCACCACGCAGGCCGCCGCCAGGCCCCACGGGCCACCGGGACGGTCTGCCCCTTTGGGCCGGGCCACCCTTCAGGCCGGGCTGCTTTCTGGTTGGGTCGCCCCCATGAGCCGGATAGTACCTTTGGGTCCGGCCGCCCCTTCAAGCTGGGTAGCCCCTTCACGCCGGGTCAGATTCACAGACCATGTCAGGTCGGTCCTACTAGGTTGGACCGGAACCGAACGTGTCAGACTTGTTTACACCATTTCGCCCATATGATTGGCACCAGATGTCCGTTTGATGAACCATCAGTGGCGTAGGTAATCTCGATGAGAGATGGTCCCTTTGAGAATACACCATTGATGTTTGAGGTATAGTTGAGATACAGTCGGGTAGGTTCGTACACGAATCAAACCGGTCCCCCATGACTAAAAGGATAATAACTCACAGACCGGGGGTCCGATTGACGTGTTGTCAGTTGCATTGAGACCCCTATGATGTTGTGGTCCATTGAGATACTTCCACATGAGGCTTCATTACACATGGAGTATTGAATAGTATCTCATGGAGCGGATCCTCCAGGAGATGAACAAACAGAGTGCAGAGACATAGTAGCTGATATACATAACGACTGCTTGACCGATTCCACTCGATGTGATTCTACTATCCCTATGGGGAGAAGCCGGTTTTAAGCAGTATACCCATGGTGGACATAGCACCCATTATTTGGTGATAGACCCACAATACTCAATAGGAGGAGTACCACTATAGGATATTAGGGGGAGCACCCAGTATTTGGTGGGATACCCATAGTGGATGGAGCGACTGGTATTTGGCAGCAGACCCATGGAACTCGACAGGAGGAGTACCTCAGTTGTCTAAGGATAGTTAGAAGATACATGATGTCACGACATGACCACTGTACTTGACAGAGGAGGAGTTCTCCAACAGCTGTGGTTTCGATAATGAAAATAATTGTTTGAGCTGAGTCAATGACTTTTGTGTTTACCTCATGATTTAGATGGGTACATGATAACATAGGTATATGTATTGGAACATACCTATATAATGGATATCCGTTGAAATCATCCTTTATGGTTTATCCTTGTTGGATTTTTTGAGACCTTGAGGGTCTCGGGGTCCCTACTGAGTATCGTTATACTCCCTCCTACATTGGCTATACCCACACCACGTTGTGTTGGATGCAGACGATAGACAACAATGGCTGAGGCGGAGTGTACGTGGACTAGACGGTACTCAAGGGTTGGCCTCACAATGAGTCGGTACCCGGAGGAGACAGATAGACATGGAGCACTGTGGAGGCAATCTGTACCTACCCTTCAGGTTGGATCCGTGGTGGATGATCCAGGAGATGCTAGAAACCTTCCAACATTTTGTCTTCTTAGTTGTACTTGTTGGTCGTTTCATTGTACATTACTATTGGGCTTGTATTTCCGGCCCCTTTTACTTTCAGTGAACTTGTTATACTTCATTTACTTAGTTTTTTCTTCCACTTTTAATCTGGTTGTGTGTTTATATAATTTATAAAGGCAATTTCTTCCCAGTTTTTGGGAATTAGGCCTTTGGTACTAGTCGCCAGCCCCTCGCCTATCGATGGCGGTCTTGGTGTACTCAAGATACGAGCCCCGAGGTCGGGTCGTGACAAATTGGTATAAGAGGAGTTAGTTCTACCAAAAAATTTAGGACTACAATATTTCTTTTCTATGAAGAAATAATGTCATGGTTACTGAGTGTGGATTTAGTTTAGTGGGCCAAGTGTTTGTGCGACGACAGATATATCCATACACCAGGACCCTGACTACTAATTTCTGACCTAGTGCACAAAAACACTGATTGCGTGTGTGTTTCAAATGTTTTCCATTAAGTCAGCTCCACCATGTCATCTCACCAGGTATAATCATTTGACCGTGTTGCATCTGTTTCTTTCAAGATGCCTCCCCATAGGCAGCCAGTTAGGGTTCTCGAGATAGTACTCGATGATGGCACACCAAGCTTCGAGGATCCGGTATAGGGCCCTCTTACTATTTTGACACCTTTGAGTGGGTACCAGCAGCACCACCACCCATTGGGAAGCATATTCCCCCAGCTGCATTGGAGGATGGTGCATGCTGACTGAGTGCATTGCACGAGTTCCAGTGGAAAAGGCCTCAGAAGATTCTAGGTGAGACAGATTCCTTGGCAGTAAAGGACTGGATGGAGGTGATTACATAAGTTTTTTGCCTAGTTGAGACACTAATAAAGCATATGATGATCTTAGATACTATTATTTTCAATTGTGTGACCATGAGGATGGTCCTCATAGTGATGAGGTTTCGGTATCTGGACTATTTTCCGAGATGGTACCTTCGGGCAGTGTGAAAACTACATCACTTCTCGTTGGTCTGCAAACACTACCGGTGGTACCAGTAGAGGAAACTTTTAGGATTAGTGCATTAAATGTGTTTCAGCATTAGATACCCCTCAAATTCTGAGGTGAGCCCGACTCACATGTGGTTGATTACTGTCTTGAGGAGGTGGCTGAGAGTTCCCTTCAGCTTCTACAGATTTGACAGGACGACATGTCAGTAGTTGAGTATTCATCAAGTTGTTTCAACCATTCCTAGTACCCGATGAATATGATGCGATCTATGCTTCAGGGCTCAGACTTCTGACCGAGGTGTGTTTAAGAACAACCGAGAAATCACCTTTTCTTATATGCATTCCTACAAATGTTAGGGTGCTAGAGAGAACCTATGTAACTTCCTGGATAAATGATGAATATGAAATTTTCATATTTATTAATAATTGTGAATTAAATACTAATTTTACATTAAATGGGTTGTTATGTTCAATAGCGTACCTGATACGTAGCAACAAGTTTCTTTGAAATCTTATGTTGCACACTAAAAATATAATATTTTTATTTGAAATGGTAGTTAACTCCTAGCTGTTGTATTGGTGGGAATGAACAAAACTAACTACAATATGATTATACATGTTTGTTAAATGCATTTACATTTATCCAATAAAAGTTAGCAGCATTTAATTTGAATGAATCTAATTTTAAGAATAATTTACATTAAAAGGTCGAATAAACACCTTTTAATGGCGATCCATCATTAAATATAGTTTTGGTCACATTAATACATTCTGTACGACCAAATAAAATCCTTTTTATAATGGGGACATCAAAATTTATTTTCTGTAAATTTTTGAAATTTTTCCTATAAAGTTCCTTTTTAATGAATATTGAAAATATTCTATTTTAATTCAAAACTACATTTTAATCTAATTTATTTATATTGATAGATTATATAATTAATTTTTTTAATGTGTAACTCGAATATATTTTAACCATTTAATCCATTTTTGGTCATTGAAATTAATTTCACTTTGAAATTGGACACAAACAAGTATCAATCTTTTGATAGTTATTGTTTCTTAAAACTCTCTAATTGTTTTGATAATGGGAATTAATTTTAAAATTATTTAATTCCATTGCTATTTTATGATTTTGGTAAAATAGACCTCATTTTTGAATTCAGAACATCATATAAATCATAGGCTTAATTTTTTTTATTTTTTTGAAAAACATCAATTTTTTAGGAATAGTGAAGCCACATAGTAGTAGTTAATAAAACTGAATATTTCATTTAATTAAAATTTTACCGCTTCTGTATATTGAAATTTGAAAATCCAACATACATGGTTGTTATCAAGAAGTAAAATTTGGTTCAATAAGATGAAAATAATTTTCAGTGAATAGTAACATTTGACTTTTATTTACCACAATTAAAGGCAAATATGTTAATTAAAGGTAAAAAGAATATTATAATAATTCAAAATTAACGTAAAACATGTCCAAACTATATTGTTTGAGTCAATACCGACCATGGGAATCTTTGGGTTGATTTTGGGCCCCCATTGTGCCACATGTGAGTGGTAATGACAATTTATATAAATTAACTTAAAGTAAAGGCAAAAATGACAAAAGCAAATATTGTTTAGTAAATTACTTTTTAGAAGGGGTTATATAACATATCTATTAGTCTATAAATATTAATTGGAAAGCTAAAAATATTTCCTATAGCATGGAATTTTTTCTATAATTTATAGATATCATAAAATTTAAATTAGTTATGACACAATAATGATGCAGTATTTACCTCATTAATAAATGATTTAATTAAATAAGATTATAATGATTAAAATATTATTTCAGACCTGTCCAATTACTATTTAATGGTTTTATTTATACCATGAGTCATCTTATCTTCGACTATAATGATTTTTGGACAATTAGAAGCTGAATATAATTATATAATAAAATAATGTTTTAACACTTTCCTAAAGAGCCCCTCCTCCCCCTTATAAAAGAAGACCACTTCTAACCAATTCCTCACACATCTCAGGCCTTTTGGCTCGTCCAAACACGGCCCATTAAGCTCCCAACATCCCTATACTCCTCCTAGATGCCTTACCTTATCCATAAGGAACTTCAAGAAGTCTTTTGGTTCAAACCAAAGTGAGTTACCCAAATTAATGTTAACAGTTTCTCTTAATTTGTTTTCTTTTATTTTACTTCTCCAACACCTAAACACTTTTTATTCCTTTCTCTTGTAACAAAAAATGTATCCTCAATATACTAGTATGTTTTAAGAGAATTATTTGAACTCCACTTACACACACTTCCATCTAACGGATGAAGAACATAATGTTTATGTGGATTGAAAACTAAAGGCTCATGAAACTATGATTGTTCTAATATCTCCAACCACCTCTCATGGTGGACAATATGATGGCACTATATTTATATATGATATATATTATGTTTACGGTTTATTTATTTTTCTATATTTTACATTTATAGATTTCCTTTATGGTTTCCATAGTGGGTAAATACGGTAATCTCATTCGAGGAAGCGCATACTATCACCCCATCAAAGTGTTGTGACTCGTTAATGCCTTATAAGGGATGTATAAAGGAGAGAGTTAATGATATTATAAATGATTTTCTAAAAGAATTATAATATACCCATGTGTAATTATGTTTTAATTCCATTAAAATAAGAAATAGTAATGAAAGTAGCATTCATCCATATGTACGACTTTCCGTCTCCATTAACGGTGCATTTCATTTCTTACCTCCAAATGTTATGTACTATTATAAATACATGTATATACTGGATATATAAGATATATATGATATCTAAATCTTGAAAACCATTATGTATATTGTGGACTATTGACCACATGGAAAACTTGTAAATATAAGGTGTTCTTTTTTTTACTCAAGTACCAAATATCGACAAAACGACCATTATTAACATAAATGATTACATAATGTTTATAATAATGTAATAAGTAATATAAAAAGAATAAAAAAATGTAAAAAAAGTTCTTAAGCAAGTATAAAATAACATTACTTTATTATTCATGATATTAATGAACTAACGGGTCAAGTCGAACAATGTGGTAAGGGATTTCTTATCCCACTTTTAATTCCGTTAGATTTCCATTGTTCTCCACTTATTTATTGCATGTAGTGTATTGCGTACTGAATTTTGATATGTATTATCATGACTATTATTATATTTAGGGTATTCTGTGATTCATTTGGTTTTTATTAACTTTGGGTCATAAGACTCAATTGATTAAAACGTGGTAATGCGTTTTCATCTCACTTTTTATCCCCGTGAGATTCATGCTATATTTGCCACTACTTCCATTTGTGTTTTGTATGTACTGCTCATGATTGTATTATTTGTGTAAGATAATATAATTTATGGGTATTTACATCATCATTTTATGATCCTTTTTTCATGTGGCATATGTTTTTTATGTTACCAAATCGATAAGGGAACCTTTAACCCTCCTCTTTTTAAAAGACTTCTTTTTGATATGTATTTTAATTTACGTATTATTATATTGGGATATGTTATTCTATATTCTTATTGATGTAAATTTTATTTTCAAGTTATGAGATTCCCTTTTTGTCTCATCAGCTCATTTTATTAATTTTAAATTGACGATGTTAGGCTGTCGAATTTTTACAAGGGAACTTCTTAACCCAATTTCGATTATTTGGGTTCATCTTGTAGTTATTGAATATGGCATCCTATGAATATGTGTTAATGAACTATGATTGTCTTATACATAATATCGTTGAATATTGGGTGTATTTCTATTTTTCACACATAATTATGAGATTGATTTATATTTAATTTAAGGATACAATCTTTATAATGGATTTCATCTCAATTTACATTCCATTGAGACTTAATTATTGTTATACACCAATTCAATTTTATATGGTGTATATAATGTCCTTTGGAATATTATATCATGAATCCATTTATTCTCATGATATTATAAAGTGCCAATTAAATATTATTCCTCAATTATTTTAATTCAAGCATCTGTCAATTTTTTAAAAACACTTTATCTAAAATATCATTTTAAATTTTTTAAAGATTTATTCTTCTAAATTTTTATCATTAGTTCCCATGTTTTAAAAATGGTTTTAAGGATTTATTTATATGGACATTATTTTTTTAAATTTTTAATTCCATTAAATGCTTCAAAGTTGAATGGGACACTTTGATTCAAAAAAATATCTTTATTAAATGGTTTTGAAAATGGTTTGATAAAGCATTTATTTTGTCAATCTCAAGAAATGATATTTTGTAATTGCAAATGAAATGTTAAAAGTGAAATGTTTATATTTTCAATATTTTATGTGCTGTGATTTTATAATGGTACTTGGACATTAGATAGGTTGTTACATTATTAACCAAATTACGGGTGGTTCCGTGAAAACCAGGATGGGTGGTTACATTATAACATCCAATGCATTGGATTTGGATGTCGGCTGTATGGCTATTCCATTTAGTGATATGTGTGGAGGTCAACCGTATGATTATTCCATTTAAGTATGTTTATGTTCCATGTTACCTTTCTATGTAATGTGTTCTTTATATGGGTTATATGGTAATCTTTTGGTAGCAAAAGGGAAAGTAATGACCTTTTATTCAGTGAAGAGTATTTACTATTTCATAAAAATGAAATGTATTACTTATGTTAAAGTATTAATTGTTTACTTGTTGTTTTAAAAATATAATAGTTTTCCTTATTTGTGTATCCCTTACTGAGCTTTTTATGCTCATCCCATGTTTTTAAAATGTTTTTCACAGGACATAATGTTGAATAGGGCCAAGGATGGGATCAAAGAAAATTCTTGTTGTCTTAAATAGGGAACTAGACATGACTCTTTTTTTTTCAAGAGTTCATTTTTGTAAAAAAATGGAAACTGTGTAGAAGTATCTACATTGTTAATCTATTAATATGTAATAGTTATTTCCGAATTCTCTAAAACTCTAAACATGAAATGATCCTCAATGTGAATTATTCATTTAATTCAATATTAAGTAAGGTTTAAGGTCGGGTCCATAAAACCTATGTGGTTGAATATTAATTGGATGATTAGATATAGCTAGTGAATGTTAGCAGTGGGAGATCAAGAAACTGGTGACAGTCTCGGAGAGTTGGGCGTGAATGATGTTTTAGGAATAGGATGTGACATGGATAGATATAACTGAACGGTAGTAGACGTAGAAGTAGAGCTAAGAGAGAATCATAAGATGGTGTACATTTCAACATGTTATAACCACCTGCCTTTGTATTACCCATTAGGCTCAGGGAGCTGGAGGGCAGGGGAAGAGAGTAGTTGCACACGGTCATGGAGTGTGTTCCAAGGGCTCTAAGAATGATTCAAGGTACGATCTGTGTCTACTACAAGCTTCCGTATCAATAGAAATATGTACTAATAATTCCTTCCTTCCACGAATCGTGTCCTAGACCTAGAGTTTCTAGATAAACCGTGGTCTTAAACCTCACATCTAGAGATACATGTGGGAGGAGACTCGATAATCACACTTAATCTAACAGTGTGATCTAACCATTGAGGAAAGTGTTTCAGTTTGAACCTCTTGGTGGCATAATCGATGCCTTACGACGTTAGTTTGTGTATGGATTGGGCAACCACAGTTCATACACAAATTGAATTTATTAGGAAACATGTTGGTGGTTTATCTAGAATGTTGGTATGTGGTTTTCCATAGTCCATGAAAAAGGAAACCCATGAAGAACATGTTAAACTCATGCATAGGAGGGTGCATCCAATCACTCTTGAATCAGCCAGCCTTACCCTCGTAGTAGCAGGAGTTATGAGTTTTCAGTTCAAAACATGAGTGAAAAAAACTGGGGACATCTTTTCAAAAGTTGTTTCTAGGATTCCCCCCCCTCAAAGGTGAGAGGGACGTTTTGTTTGGTAGGATACTACCGAATGTTCGTCCCATGATTCTCCAGAGTTGCAACACCACCATCAGACTTGATGAAGATTGGGAAACCCATTGTGTGTTTAGAGAGATGCTATCAAATCATTAATTAGATGAGGCTGAGGCTGACTAGTTCCCCCAACTCGAGGCAACTAGAGGAGGGAATAGGGTACGTAGTTTACTGTGACATGTCAGGGACTGGAAATGGATGTGTCCTGATGCAGGAGAGAGCAATGATTGCTTATGGTTCTCGGTAGTTGAGGAAACATGAGAAAAACTATGATACCAATGAACTAGATTTAGCAGCAGTGGTATTCTCCTTGAAGATGTGGTGGCACTATCAGTTGGGAGATCTCATTACCGTGTACTTTGATCACAAGATTCATAGGTATATCGTCTATCAGATGGACTTGAACCTGAGACACTGTCATTGGCTAGAGTTCCTTCAGGACAATGACTTCGAGATATACTATACTTTCGGGAAGGAGAACATTGTTGCAGATTCACATAGTAGGAGGAATAGTATTCAGATGCTAGGAGAGGCAATAACGCAGCTGGCTGCCTTATAGATATCCTTTGTGGATAGGGATGGAGAATCCTATATATATTCTTTCATAGTCACTCCTCTACTTCTTTAGTGAGTGAGGGAGGCAAAGCATGGGGACCCTGACTGCGAGACACAACATGCTCATATATCAACAGTGTGGGCACCTAGTGGATATTCTGAATGTGGGGAGCACGTCGTCCTCATAAAAGGGAATACCATGGTACCAGTCGCACTTTAGGAGGAGGTGTTGAGGGAGTCCCACACTTCCCCTCTAGTGGTACATCTAGGAGTGGAAAAGATGTTTCCGGACCTTCAACAAGATCATTGGTGTCCATGTATAAAGAAGGCTGTAACAGAGTTTGTCTCACGGTGCCTCACTTGTCAGCAAGTGATGGTGGAGCACAACATACCAGTAGGCTTGGTTCATAATTTAGGGGTCTCAGAGAGGAAGTGGGATGGGATATCCATGGAATACGTGACGGGTCTTCCACGTAATACAAGGAGTCATGATTCTATATGAGTGATTGTTGACCGACTCACCTAGTGGTCCCTTTTCCTAACGATCTGTGAGAAGGGTTCTGTAGAGAGCTTGGGATGCCTTTATGTGCAGAAGAAAGTGTGTTTTCATGGAGTAACTTCTTATATAGTCTCTGACCATGACACATAGTTTACATCCTGACTATGGAATGGGTTGCAGGAGGCTTTTGGGATGTAGCTACGTCTGAGCACCACCTTCCATGCATATACATATGGTCAGACTAAGGAGACCACTCAGACAACCAAGGACATGCTTGATGCTTGTGTCCTTGACATCAGTTGCAGCTGGGTGGATCACTTTATTTTGGTGGAGTTTTCCTAAAACAATAGCTATCACTCAACCATAGGTTTGGAACCTTTTGAGGCCTTGCATGGTTGGCCTTATAGATCGCCACTGTGCTAGACAGATCTAGGGGAGTCAGCAATAGTGGGACTAGAGATGGTGTGAACTACCATAGAGAAGGTTCAGGTCATCTAGGAGTGGATGAAGACTGCACAGAGAAGACATAAGCTGTATGTTGATCGGATACGCAGACCTCCGAAGATTGAGGATGGTGACCATGTCTTCCTATGGGTCTCACATGGACAAGTTCTGCGGAGATTTTCCTGAGGTGAAAAGTTGTTTTCGCGATTCATCGGCCCATTCTAGGTCCTCAACAGATTATTTGAGGTGGGATACCACTTAGCTCTTCCACCTCATTTTCACCAGGTGCACAACGTCTTCCACATATCTCAAGTGAGGAGATTCGTGCATGACCCATCCAACATCATCAACCATGTAGTGCTGGATATCGATGATGGGGAGACATTGACGGAGGTCCCATTAGAGACCGAGGATCAACAGGAGCGGGTCTGGAAAGAATGGTCAATACCTCTAGTTCCCATTCGCTGGAAGCATAGGAACCTCCCAGAGAGCACATGGGAGCAGGAGGCTCAGATGCGTGCTTAGTACCCCCCTTTTCCCTTATACTGAGTTGTATCTTATGTGGAATAAATAATAAACGGTTACTTAGATCAGATATCTAAGGCCACCGTTTGGCTCAGGATGGCGGGTTTACCCTAGGCATGACTTTTGTTTAGTTGGTGTGGGCCTCATTAGAGAAAACACGAATATTTCATAACTGTAAATAAAATAATAAAATATTGTTATTTTATTTTTCAAATGCTTATTACTCACAAATGTTAATGATGATAAAAAATCTGAGACCACCACTAAACTCATGAGGGTGGGATTTATTTAAATAGATACTGGCTTAGGTTGGCTAGGGCCACAAGAGAATGTTAGTTTTCGACCGAAAATAAAATAATTAAGTGTCAATTATTTTATTGTAAAATTCATAACATTTAAACGGTAACTAGGATTTGAAATCTGAGGGTACCGTTGGGTTCGTTGGGGAATGATTCACCTAGGTAGAGGCTAACATCAACTTGCGCGGGTTGAGGGTGGATGATATTAATTTTCCAAGAATTTGTTTTGGGTATGTATAGTAAATGTGCGAGCGGAATTTTATATATTTTGAACCATTACTCAGAATTGAAATCTGAGGGCACCATTGAACTCGTAGAGTCAGAGATATCTTAGTGAGACCTTCACCGCAGTTGTATTTTAATGAGAAAGGAAGATAGTTTTTTCGGTTTTTAAATAAAATTAAATAAAAATAATACATAACATATTTTTATTTTTTTGTGTATAAAACTTCCATGTGGAGGTTAGTGGTGGGGGCCACCCACACATAACCTCCCTTGGTAGGATTTTATTTATTGGGGACCACGCGAGTTTCTTATCTATTCTAACTCCCCATTAATTTTGGAACACCTCTAACCCCCCATTTATCTGGGTTAAACTCTCCACATTCCCCCATTACATTAATGTGCCAACTCTCTCGCAATTAATTAATTAAACCCTTGAAATTAATTAATTATCTCCTTTTGAATTATTTTGAATTCAAGCCGATGATTAAATAATTGACAAAACTATTATTTCATTTTGTTTGAAATTAATTTCGATGGGATTTGATAGGGAACATCATCCACTCAACGAAGAACATGAAGAACGCTCCTCACACTGAAGAACGATGATCACCGTCTTCATCCTCTTCAACTGGAGCAAGTAGAGGAAACACAGCCACCCATGAAAAACGCCGACACCATCGTCAGATTCTTCCTTCCCAACATCAATGAAACGATGCTGCCTTTTCCCGTGACATCGTCAACAATAAATCGTCAAGAAAGTTAGGGGTTATTTTACGATTGAATATTACCCTCCATACCCTGTCGTATGTTGTGTGCTTTGAGAACTGAATGATATCACCGTAACAAGGAGGGTTCGGACTGCACGAAATGGCCTGACTCTCCCCATTTATTGGTTCTTGATTGATGATGACATAGGCGGTACAAGTAACAACCAAAAACGAGCCAACCACGATGAAATCCGGTGGCATAAGGCCGCCATGTCTCCTCAAGGATGCGGCATAACAATGCCTCTTAGTGAACCTTACAACCGCCAGGAAGACCGTGGTAGTGCTAGAGGGGTGCAGTGCCGTCGTACTATGCTGGAAGAAAGGGGACATGGCCAGGACAGACATGGCATTCAGACAGTGGTTGGGTGTCGTCGCACCGTGCAGAGCAGGAGGTAGCCGTGGCCATAGCAGGCCGTGGCGGAGGGGCGCGGCGCTGGTGGGTCGTGCATGCGGTTCAATACCACGACCATAGGTCATGGAAGATAGGAGAGGGCAGCCAGGTGAGCCTCTCACCGGTGTGATCTAGGTGGGAAATTTCGTGTCCATCGGTTACCAGGGGCCGATGCCTTGTGCTGGCTGTTTCAGTCAAAGGGGGGTGTGACACCCCCTCCCACGTATGGCCAGTTAGCCACATGGGCCATCTCGCCTGGCCATACGTGCTGGCCAGCCAGGCCACGCGGGCCGACCAGCTACTCCATGAGGGCCGCCCAGCGAGTCCATGCCGCCCACCAGCCGACCTGGCCACGCGGGCCGCCACCTGGCCACAGGGGCCGCCGCACCGGGCCGCCCCTTCTGGCCAGGCAATCCTTCGGGCCGGACCGCTTTCAGGCCAAGTCACCCCCACGAGCCAGGGCGTATATTTGGGTCGGGCCTCCCGTTCGGGCTGGGCCACCCCTTGGTATCATGACATATTCTTGGACTGGGTCAGGTCGGTCCAACATGGTTGGACTAGACTCGATCCCGTCAGACCTGTTTACACCTTTTCACCCATATCATTGGCACCAAACCTCCATTTGTAAAACCGTAAGTGGTGCTGGTAATCACGATGATAGATGGTCCCTTTGAGAATACCCCACTGTAGTTTGGGGTATATTTTAGATACAGTTGGGTTGGTTCATACATGAATCTAACAGGTCCACTGAGACTAAAATGCTAATAACTCACAAACCATGCATCCGATTGACGCACCATTAGTTGCATTGAGAACCCTATGACGTGGAGTTATTTTGAGATACTTCTAAATGAGAATTTGTGACACTTGAAGTATCGACCAGTAGCTCGTGGAGAAGATCCTCTCTGAGATGAGCAGACAGAGTGTAGAGACCTAGTAGCTGATTGACCTGACGACAGTATGAATGATTCATCTCGGAGTGATTCGACTATAACAGTGGAGAGTTCCCGGTATTTGGCAGAAGACCCACAACAGATGGAGCACCCAGTATTTGGTGGCAGACACACAGTAATCGATAGGAGGATTACGTCTGTATGATATTTGAGGGAGCACCTGGTATTTGGCGACAGACCCACATCAGATGGAAGCACCCAGAATTTGGCAACAGACACGTGGTACTCGACAGGAGGAGTACCTCAGTATTCAAAGGTCAGTGAGAAGCTCCTCGGTGTCGCGAAATGCACACTATATGCGACAGTGGAGGATTTCTCCAGTAGTCTTGGTTTCAATAATGAAAATCCTAGTTTTAGTTATGTCAATGACTTTTGTGTTTACCTAATGATTGAGATGGATACTTGATAACTTAGGTATATGTATGGGTATATGCCTATGTAATCACTATCCATTGAAATAAACCTTTGTGGTTTATCCTTGTTGGATTTTGTGAGACCTTGAGGGTCTCTGCGTCCCTACAGTGTATCGTTATACTCACCCCTGCATGGGCTATGCCCGCACCTCATTGTGTTAGAAGAAGACGAAAGACAGCGTTGGCTGGGGCAGAGTGTATGAGGACTAGACGGTACCCAATGGTGGACCTCACGACGAGTCGGTACCCAGAGGATACAGACAGACGTGGAACACAAAGGAGGCTATCTGTACCAACCCTTTAGGTAGGATCGGTGGTGGACGATCCAGGAGTTGCTAGTCACCTTCCATTTTTTTGTCTTTTTAGTTGTACATGTTTGTCCTTTCATTGTAATTTTACTGTTGGTCTGGTATTTTCGACCCATTTTACTTTCAGTACACTTTTTATACAGCTTTTACATAGTGTTTTCTTCTCCTTGTACTCTGGTTGTGTGCGTTTACGATTTATAAAGGCAATTCCTTCCCAATTTTATGGAATTAGGCCTTGGGTGCTAGTCTCCAGCACATGGCATCTAGAAGGTGGGATTGGGGTAGTCACGATACAAGTCCTGGGGGACGGGTCATGATTTTTTTTTTTCAGTGTGTAAAACTGAGATGTTGAAAAAATTAATTTAATATTAATCATTGTTGTTAAAATGATAAAATAGGGGTTTAAAACGAAAAACCATCAAAACAATGAGACACATTTATATTTAATTTTAGTATAAAATAACATACAAGGAAAAAAATTAGATTAAATGATAAAACTATAATATAATTATACATTAAAAAAATTACAAATATTAACTAAAAATATAATTAAATTTAATGAAAAATGTGTTTTGAAATAAAATGCTTTATTTTTCAATATTTAATAAAATAGGAATTTTATTAGATCAATACAAAAACATTATCCATAATAAATTTTTTATATCCTGCTTCTAAATAAGAAGATTATTTTTTCAAATAAAAGTAATTAATGGGTCAAAAAATATATATAAAAAGGGTACTCCATCAAAAGGTGGTAGAAATGCCTTTTTGAAAAAATAGTAATTTTTTCATGATATTTTATTTCTTATTATATCATGTATTGAATATATATAAGATGAATTTTAAACATCACATTTAATTTATATTTCATTAATATAATCCAAAAATATTGATTTTTATATTTTATAAACACAATTATTCCCACATAGTTATTTTTTCATAAAAACACATCTGTTATATTCAATTGGTTTTATGTTAATTTTTAATTAATTTTCTAACCAGTGAATCATTATATAAAAAATTGTAAGTCCTATTTTAAAAATTCAGTTAATATATTTTATTCATTCTATTCCAATGGATATGTCCAATAGCGTACCTGACACACAACTACGAGTTTCTCAAAAGTCTTAAGTTGCACAGAAGACTGAATTATACAAAAAGTACATTATTAATATTACTAATTTAAATTGAAGTTATTTCCTTGTCTTTGTAATGAAAGGAATGAAAAGAAATAACTATTTTACATTTATACAATATTGTTAAATGTTTTTACTTTTTACCAATAAAATTTATGGGCTAAAAATAATAAAAAATCAAATTTTTGGCATAATTGCTCTAAGATTTTTAAAGGGAAATTTTACCGCCATTTGATGGAGAACCCATTAAAAATGTACTATTTGATATTTTTAAATGTTTTATATGAAAAAATATATTTTTTATTTGGAATCATGTTATCAGAATTTAGATTGGATAATGTTTTTGTTGTTTTCCTAATAAAATTCATATATTAATTATCAGGGAAACTAATACATTTTAATTCAAAACATATTTTTTTGATTTTAATTATATCAATTTATTATAATTTTAATTGGTTTTAAAGCATACATAGATTATTTTTTTATCATTTAATACAATTTTGGTCATTGGAAAAAATTTCACATTGATATTAGATATAAACACATGCCATTGTTTTGATGGTTTCTACTTATAAAACCTATTTTTCTCGCTTTGACAATTGGGAATAATTTTAAATAAATTTCTAATACTTCCATGTTATAAATTTTGTTAAATTTGTTCGATATTTTGAAATGGTGGTTCCAAATTATATAAATAAATTCCTTTTATTTTATGATTTTATTAATAATAACTTTGGTAATTTTTATTTTCCATGGTTTAAGGTAAATAATTTAAATTAGGGTAATATATAATATCACAACATTAATTAAATTACCCAAACACATGAAGAAATCCTATTTTATGAATAAAATTAGACACTTAAATAATAAGGATCATTATTGACTCATTTAGTATATATTGGTCCATGAATGTGATATAAATAATATTAAAACCAAAGAAAGAGATAACATGTCATTATATTATTTTTTTTATCAGTATTATAAATTTAGTAAAGTGATAAATATGATCTAAATAATATAAAATATAATATCTAGAAAGATAATGAATTTATCTATATTATGGGAATTTATTTAGAATTTTCAGAGATCAAATAATTCCCATAAATACTCACACAACAATGATACAAAAATTATTTAATTAATATAAATATCAAATAAATGATATGAAAAATATTAAAATAAATATAAAATATAATTAATTATTTTATTACATTAATATTATAGGTTAATATGAAATATTATATGTATATACCATTTTTTTATGAAATTTATCTCTTGGTTTGGATTTTATTGAAATTCAATTAAATTAATAGGGTCAAAAAATGACACTGTTGATATTTTTTAAATACAATATTTTATTAAATTTTTTAATAATCATAATAATATTATAAAATTAAAAAATGACTATAATAAAGTATAAATTTACATATTTTATCCATATATGGGACAACTAAACCATATAAAAAAATTTATAGACACTCACTACGGAATATATTGTTACCACAATTAATATTAACATCAAATTATTATATTTAAAATGAAAATATAAGGTCTATAATAATATCAATACACGTATAAAAATTATTTTATAAGACAATTTTTAAAATTAATCATCTTATATTTTACATAACTCATGTTAGTGTCATTTTGATATAAAAATAGAAGTATATTAAGTTAATATGTTTAGAGTTTCCAAGGGTTCCCCACCCCTCTCCTATTAAAATTTAACAACTATTATATATTACTAGTAATTAATGAACCATTTTTATCAGAAACACTCTTCTCAAACCCCTTAAAAAAATACCTAACCAAATTCTTGAGGTATTTTTTGATTCATAACACCAACTTTATAGGTGATTAGGTGTTCTTAAAAGGTGATCAGCTGTATAAAAGGTATCATTTTCATTAAGTATTTGTATTATATTTATTCTTCCAGATCCATTAACTATCATTTATCCATTAGGATCTAATAAATCACATGTTACAAATATAACTAGATTTTATTAAGTTAATATCTTCACCCAATTTCATCGAACGAGGAATGAAAATTTCATTCATGTATATGACAAACTACTACCTTGCAAATTGATATAGTTAATTTTTCTTTACCTTCTCCAATGATGAGTAATATTGAATGAATTTATGTATTTTATATGTTTTTCATTTCATATTTCTTATTATAAGAGAATAATATATCAAATATATTCTTACATTATGTGCACATAAAAATTCTAAAATCATCTGTGCGTATATGTGAACTATCACCTCCACAAAGCGATGTGAATAATACTTATTCACAAAATCAATTTTATGATATATATATATATAAGAAAATTTATATTATTATTATTATTTTAATAATATTTTCATCATTCAGGAATGTTGAAATAATATTTACTTTATTTCTATAATGTTCGGAAAAATGGAGACATTACTCATGCGTACATGTGACCTACTGTCTCCATGATTATAAAAGTTTTCATTTTTTATAAAAATTATTAATGGTTTGATTTAAAAGTATAATTTATTTGTAAAAATTATAATAGCTTCATCAATATAATTTTAGAGATAATAGACTTAAGAACACAAGGACTATTGTTATCATACCAAGTTTATTTTCAACTCAAGTACCCAATATCGACAAAAAGTCTGACATGAACTAAAAAAATAACAAATTATTATAACTTAATAATTATTGATAAAAAAGGAATAATAAAAATTAAAAGTTTTTTTAGAAATGATAAATTAAACTAATTTAATTATTCAAGAAAAACAAGAACATTCGTGATGAATTGAACTCAGGGTATGGGACTTTGTCTCAATCATTATTCATTGAGGCATTTCATGATAGTATTCACTTTTATTATTGTATAGGGTGTATATATGGAAACTATGAAATTTAATATCCATATTAAATCCATAATCATGTTATTTATTTTTTTTAAAAAAATTTATACTATTGTGTGGATTATAATTTAAATACTCAATATGATAAAGAACTTCATCTCAATGTTTATTAAATGTGAAATTTCGTGATAATATGAACCATTTTTTTATAATGTTTGTATATAACCACAATGAAATTTAATATTAATATATTATCTATAACAATTTTGTTTAATGTTTTTAAAATTATTATACTATGAGGTAGATTTTATTTTAAAATTTTAAAATTATAAGGGTCTTCATCTTAATCTCCTTTCATTAGGGCATATTTTTATATTATACACCACCTTCTTTTATAAGGTGTATAATAAAAAACATTTAATTTTAGTTAGTTTATAATATTTTCAAAAGGAATAGTTTTTTACGATGCATTTTACTTTCTTTACAAAATGAAAAATTAAATATTTTATATATTATATGGTGAAAATGAGTTCTCCCCCACTATATCCACTATTTTATATTTGGAATCCTTTATAATATATTGTGTTTTTAAATGGAAAATTATTCCATTATTCCTATTTTAGAGTTTTTATATTCGGAAAAGTTTTTTAAAGAATATCATTTCAGTTTAGTGTTTTAGATGATAAGGTAAAACTATTAAATGGTAGACACAAACATTACATGTGTAAAACTATACTCAGTATCCACGTTCTCATGCAAAGGAATCCCTTTTAATATATTAAATTTTTTTCATAGAGACACATATTTAATTCATTCATCAAGACATATTTATTGTCCATAACAATTTCATGTCATTTTTAAAAATATTTGAAAATATGAAATGATTATGAAATATCCGAAAGGTACATAAAGAATGTAAATATTTAGTGTATTGAAAACATGAAAACCCATTAAATAATTTCTATGAAGAATCACTAGCATGAATTGGAAAAACCCATATGTCACATGGGACATCATTACACTGTCCCTCTTACATACACCCTTACAAATCTAATAACCCTATTTTCGATTTACTTCAGTATAATACCTATTGATTTTGAGATATATAATGGGGATAAACCCTTCATATAAGCTATAATAGGCCCAACCTGTTTTCCTAAGCTATAATAGGGCTCAGCCATTCGTATAAGATAAATCAATCCTATCCTTTTTTTCTGACCTATAATGGGCTCAACCCTTTATATAATCTGTATCGGGATCACACTTTTTCATAACCTAGAATTAGGCACAACCCTTCATATATACAATATCAAGCTCACTATTTTAATTTCCTGGTATCAATGCCTAATATATTTCAATTTTCAACACGTCACTCATTAAATTTTATTTTCATTCCAATAATAAACAATGCATTATCTAAAAAAATTAATTTATTTATAAAAGTTTTTTTAATAAATGTGTCCCATAACACATTGAATTTTTTATCAAATTCTAGAATAAAAAATTTAAAACATTTATTTCTATAATTTTTATGAAAACATGAAAAATAATGAGAAATAATTCAAAAAAATCATTAAATCAATTAGAATAATGATTTTGAAAATGAGCCCCTAAAACTAGAGAAACTTTTGAATAGGAATTAATAATGAATATCAAAAAAATATATAATATAATGATAATATAATAATTAATTATATAATGTGT
Source organism: Viscum album (assembly GCA_963277665.1). Taxonomy (NCBI): domain Eukaryota; kingdom Viridiplantae; phylum Streptophyta; class Magnoliopsida; order Santalales; family Viscaceae; genus Viscum; species Viscum album. The sequence continues at coordinate 322,842,574 of OY728152.1, read as the reverse complement.
CAAAATGGTTGTATATACACATTATAGGATAATAAAGATGTATAACCTCAAGATATGCCTATATGAAAAATGATTGAGGCAATGTAAGTAAGATTGAGCCTGCTTCATCCAATAGATTATTTATAATCATAAATAAAAAACATAGGTTAATTATTTAATTTACTAATATAATTTTTAATTTTTAATGTATTTTTAACTGATGAATATCAAGCCGTAACAATTATGCAAATACTAATGTTCACATCGTTGTTTCGTTGATATTCTGTACTCGGGTCGAAAATGATCTTGGTATGATGTATATAGTCTATGTGGTCCTGATTACATCATCTCTAGAGTAACATCCATTAAAAAATAATCAAATTTTTATATCAATTATAACATTGAATCCATTCATTAAATATTTGATGTGAAAAATGATCAATGATGAAATTATGGATATGGTATGTCGTAAATACACATGGGTATCATTTTTCATTTTTCACTAATCATTGTGGGAGGAAGCTAGATATTATTTTATCCTTCAAGAATTATACTAAAATTTTTAATATCAAGTTATATATATCATACATGTGATGTAGTGAATACAAATGAATCATATCTCTTCATGGAGGTGATAGTTTACTTGTACGCATAAACACCATTATCATTATTATGTGAATGAAATGTAAGAATGTAATAAATATATAATAATATAATAATGAATAATATTTCATGAATATAAAATATGAATAATTAATTCCATAATTATAATAAATAATTTATTGTGGTGGTGGAAAATGAACTATATCGATTTGTGAGGTGGTGGTCCTCCATTCACACGAACAAAGTTAGTTTTCCATTTGATGGAATGGGAGACGGATTTTGGTGATGTTATTAACATAATAAAAACATAGTATATTGATGATACTAGAGTTATTATTTCATCCTAGTTTAAAGGGATTTAAAAAATAGTATGAAGTAATAATATTGACATACATAAATAAAAAGAATACCTCTTCTTCAGTTGATCACATTTAAAGGACACCTTAACACATCTAAAGTGGTTGTTATGCCTAATCTAAGTGATCAATAAAGTTGGTATGTATATTTCAAAAGTATTTTTTTAGATCATAACTGATCCAAATTTTTTTTAATTGTTATTAAAAGAGAATATTGGGTACATTGTTATAGGAGTGGGGAGGGGCACCATTGGAAACACTTAAAATATTAAATGAATTTTTAATTAAAAATGAATCCTACATGAGTTATGTAGAATATAAAAGGTGTATATAAATGAATAATCTCAAACAATATTATTTATACATGTTTTAATTTCATTTTAAAAAATATATTTACATTTGAACCTTAATTATTATCTTTTAATTTTAATTGTTGATAGAAAATTTTAAATATTAAAAGGGTTTAAATTTTACTTATATGGGGTAAATTTCCTATAAATAAACACTTTATTAACATCTAGGACATATCGAATACAATTTTTACTTTCAAATTGTTAATGGTTTTTATTTTTATTAAATAAATAAATAACATATTATATTTATAAAATATAAACAGTGTCAATTTTGAAACTATTCATTTCATTCAATTAAAATAAAATCAAAAATGAGAGATAACCATGATAAAAAAAATTTAATAGACTTAAAATTTTTCATATTCACATATAGAATTCATGATTTACCCTAATAAATATTAAATTTGTTTATTTTAATATTTTTATTAATATTAATTTGATATTTATATTAATAAAATAAGTACTCTTTCATTGTTGTGTCAGTAATTATGGTAATTATTTTATATCTATATATTCTAAATAAATTCCAATAATGTATTTAATTTCGTTATAATTATGTAGACACATTATGATCCATGTTTTTCATGTTTATCTCTAAATTAAAATTATTATACTTATAAGAAATAAAGGGTTGACATGATGACACATTATTTTCTGTTATAAATATTTATATCAATATCATGGGAAAAATTCCATTAAAGGAGTCAATTATGATCATTTAGATATAAGGGACATATTTTATTCATCCAATAGTATTTTTATGGTTTTATAGTTTTTTATTAACCTTATAATATTATGTGTTACCGTAATTTACCTGATTTACTTTAACTATGGTAAATAAAAATTACAATAGGTACATTTCATAATATCCAAAAAAATAAAGAAACCTACTAACAGACTTTGGGCACTATAATTTCATATATGGAATCTATATTTCTTAATTTGAAACATAGAAGATGCATGAATTAATTGAAAATTAATCCATGTTTACCAAATAAAAAATGAGGTTATAAGAAGGTAAAACCATCTTATATTCTCATTATCTTATATAAAATATAAATGTGAAATTATATCCAAAACCTATAATATGATTAAATTATTTAAATTTAGTCTATTTGTTCTTTAAAATAAATTAAAATGATAACATAACTCTGTAAATAAATTATAAGAAAAAGCAGTATTGATTTAAAATATAGTATTTTCTTATATTCATTAAAATATAAAAGTTACCATATAAATACCATAAAAATTTCTGAATTAAATTTTTATGTCCTTATTCTAATGAAGAAGTGTATTTTGTCTAATAAAAATATAAAGTATCAAATAGAAAATAAATAATGTGGGTTTCATCCAAAGGTTGTAAAACTACCTTTCTTGAAGAATAATTATTTTGTTCTTAAAATTATATTTTTTCTTATATTATGACCATAAAATACATAATATGAATTTTATAGTTTATATTAAATAAGTTTCATATATATATATATATATATTTCATTAATATAATAAAAAAAGAGTTGTTTAATTATTTTAAGAAAAACTTATTGTTACATAAATAGTTTTCTCTAAGATAACATCAATTATATTTTTTTGGGTTTAAATGTTTTGAAACTAGAATTCACATAAGAGGATATTTTCAAATTAGAGTTTTAGAGAATTATAAAAAACCCTAAATTGGTACATCATACAATTCATGTTGACAGTTATACTCGGTATCCCCATTTCCCACCAAAGGAAACCCTTTTAAAATATTACATGACATCTCTTTGGGACATAGATTAGATTCATTCTTAAAAACATATTCAATTTCAATACCAATATTTAGTCTTCTGAAAACATTTTAGAACATATGATGTTCAAAAAATTTCAGTATGGGTCCTAATGAATTTAAATCATTACTCTAGTGAAGACACAAAAACCCTTTAAAACGTTTTCATAATAACCCATTAACAAGCGTAGAAAAATAACATTGGTACCTTGGGTCTTCCCTATGATATAAATCATACATTCACCCTTTCAAATGGAAGAAAGATATGGTTGACTTCCTTCACTAAAATAACTAATGAAATGGAAAGATATAATGAGGCTCACCCTTTTTATAATAAATATCATACTCATATATTTTTCATGAGCTATAATGGGGAACATGCCTTATGTTTCCCACATTTCCTTTTTTCAATGAGATTTTATAATAAAATATTTTATAGTATTAATCATTTAAAAGTTAGACAATGTTAAGGGAAAACTATTTTTAAATGGTGTATTACGTAACTCTCTAATATTTTTATGATATATATTTTTTATTTTATTTTATTTATTTATTTATTATTATTTTTTAATTTTTTGATATCTTGTGTTTCATTTAACACAAAAATAGTCCTTCACTATATGCAACAATATATTAGATTACGATATACAAAACACTATTCATGGCATGTGTTACATAAGATTTTCATTTCATTTGATATAATTTATTTGACACAAGACTAAGTGATGCATGCATGTCGTATGGCGTGGAAAATAAAATTTATATTCCTAATGCAGCACAATGGCTGACTAGGGGCGTCTCACTTGAGTAGCATTGGATTTGGATCAGTAGATTATTCTAGTTTATGTAGTGTAATTCTTTTTTGTTTATTAATTTTATATTGAGAATAAAGTTTCTAAAGGTTTAAGAAAACATGAAATTTAAAGAATTAAATGAAGAATTCAAATCTAGATGCTAAAAAAATTTATTTCGTGTAGAATGGTTTTTGTCCATAGGTTAGATAACACAAGATCATTCATCCTATAATTTATGGTTTAAATTTAATTTGTTAACTCCATTAATGTAACCTCGTTAATGAATTAACTTCCCATGATTTTTTTTAATTATAGCATGTGTTCGACACACAAAACACAACTCATCTAGTAGTCAATTAGGGTTACACCTCAACAAAGAATGTTATTCCTACAAGACTCTACTATACTATGTTATATTTCATCCATTATTGAAACCCATACTCCACCATATAAAGGGTATTCCTAAGATAAGGGAGAGGGAATTAATTAATAAAAAAAAAGAAATGGATTTGGAAATAGTTTCATGGTGGATGACCACTACACCGTTGAAAACATCTCGCTTTCACAACGAATAGATTTAAAACGTCATTAATTTGAAGCGCAATAACGAAGAACACCCTGAAACCTCCCCCAGATCCAAGCCTCATGTTAGTCATTTTCCATGGGGATGTGAATAGAGATCATGATGGAATGAGAGAAGTGAGAGAATGTGATTAAGATTGGAAGAGAAATGTGGTGGAAGAAAAAAGGAAGACCACATTAACTAAATAAAAGTTTAATACATTACATGAGAAAAAATATGTAAAAATAAAAACAAAATAAATATATATAAATATTATATGGACATTGAAATCATTTTCCTAGTTCCCCATATGGTGTGGGGATGGGAAGGAATGATTTGAGAGGTCGGAGCACCTCTTCTTTTATAGGAATATTTCATCCTCCAAAGGTTATCATTTTGTTGACCCTTTAATTGGTCGATTCACACATGAAACACGTAATGATACTTATTCATAAGCTTTTTTTCTATTCACTCTCCTGATCTCATATTAATTGGTCACCAGATGTATGAGTTACTGTTTTTTCATTGGTTTTTTATTTTTCTAGAGGATGGTTCTTGGAAGTTTCCATCACATGGTTAACTAACAGTAGCAACCATAATGACTTCCAAACAACCTCAAATTAATTTTAGAGACGATCCTATATTTCATCATTCTATTCTATGTTAAATAAAAAAATTGATGGTGTGTAGGATGAGGTGGACTTTTGTTACGGTGGTGGGGTCTACGTTGTCCTCCTGGAAAAGTATTCAACTCCATTTATTTTTAAGGCTACTAGATGATTGAATCAGCACATGGTCTAAATGAAAATGTTAAAAGAAATAAATTTTGGATTTGAAAAAAATGAATAAATTAATTTTGAATTATATTTTTTATGAATTGACTAAAATACCCTTGATGATTAAATATGTCAAAAATTTATAATTACACATTTTTCCCAATTAAGATCATTTTCATTCTATAATAAAAATTTCCCCTTATTTAAAAAAATCATTTAAATAAATGGGTCTAATCATGTAAATACAATAGAAATTGATTTTTATTGGATTTATAATATGCCCATAAATTTCATATGGCACTAAGTATAAAAAACCAAAATATTATTATGTTACCTTATAACATTGCCATTATAATGGTGGGTGTGAACAATAAGAAATTTCTACTTAAAAACTACTTAAATGAAATTAAGTGTGTCTATAAAATAAGAAAATCATTATTTATGGATTTTATTAATGTAATATATATGTTATATAGTCAATATAATGTTCAAAATACATCTTATATGTTTTCTTGAAAGGATATAGGAAGAAATTCAATTTTTCGTATAAAATAAGAATAAAAAAAGGTAGTTTTGCATCCTTTTGATAGCACACCATTTAAAATCTAGATTCTGATACTTTTTTATATTATATTTATAAAAAAAATTTTGTTGGAAGTGGTATATAAAATATACTTAGGATTAATTTTGAAAATTTAATGATAAGTCTTATGTTTTGATAAATAAGAAAAATACACTATATTTTATTTGAAAACATGTTTTTTTATCGAAATAATTTATGTAGAAAAATTATATTGTTTAGTGGTTACAAATTTTAAATAGTTTCTTTCATGAAATATTATTTCAGTTATTGTAATGAATTTCACATTGAATTTTGATGTAAAGGCATTTCAATCTTTTGTAATGATTTTACATTTAAAATCCATTTTTCATTCCAACAACATGATTAATTTTAAATTAATTAATGAAACATCTCTATTTTGAATTTTTAAAAATATATTCCCATTTTTTAATAATTAGGTCCAATTTATTTTAATAGAATTATTTTATTATTTGGAATTATGAATTGAAACTTCTGTAATTTTTTTAAATACTGTAAAAATGTAATTTAGGTTATTAAGGATAAATATAATATTATAAAATTATACTAACATTTGTATTAGTATCATTGGAAATTTATGTTTCTAAATAAATTATACTTGGGTAGAAATGGTATCCATTAGAATTCACATGGATGATATTAAGACATTTAATTTATTTTATTTAATGAAAAGTTAAATTTTACATATTAAAATTTTAATAAAGAAATAATTATTAATATAAATTTATACCTATGATAAATTAAATTATAAATACTAATTTTAAAAATAAAATATTTTTCATTTTCATGGTATGATACTCTTTAGTTTTTGAAAATAAATAATTACCTTAAAGGTTTATATATTTATATAGCGCAAATTATTTATTTGTTGAAATTTAAATGAACATATTTTTTAAATGATAATAACCGTTAAGAGAAACAAAAACATGAAAAAATATTATTGGTTGAGTGTATCTCCACCATAATAATACTAGGGAAATATTGTAAACCATTTGGAACCGTATAGAATAAATTATGATACTTATTTTTTTTTGTGATGTTAAACATATCATATTTGTGTTTTAATAAGTATGACAAATATAGTGATGGATTTTATAGAATAAACAATCTACTAAATATGTTTTATGAATTATAATGGATTTAAATTTTTGATAGTATTTTATTTTAAATTTTTAGAAAATAAATATTCATATAAAATAGTTCCAGAAAACTATTTTAGTAATTATTTTATTATGGGAAAAATATTATTGTAACACCCTGAGATTTTATGAAAAATATTCTTTTAATTTCATTAATTTCTTGTGTTGTATGTTACACCAAGATTACCTTGCACTATATGCAACACCGTATTAGCATGCAGTATACACAACACTATTCTTGGATAGTGTTACACACAATTTTGATAATAGTTAATCTACGCAACATTGAGTATATATATATATATATTCAATGTATATATGAAATATGGTTGGATTATGTTATACGAAACAACGAAGGATTCTTTCACAACACGCAACCCTGACTTGGATTGTATTACATGCAAGCGCGACCTTCCGCGATAGCGGGTGTTGTACGCAATTCCGAATTTCACTAAACAATGATATACTATAAAAATATTATTAAAACTAGCCGTTATGAATCGTAATAACCACTTTTTGAATTTTTTTAAATTTTATTTTACAAAATGGACTTCATTTTTTGATTAGAAATATCGAAATTAACTTAGGGTGAAATTTTGGTACATTTCAGATAACTTTCATTTTCTGAAGAATAGTGAAAATTACTAAATTTTAAGTAAAAACAAACATTTTAATCAAAATAATTTATAGTGATAAATTATTAGTATGGGAGGATTTAAAATATATTTAGAATATATTTTTACAATTTAATACAATGTTGGTCATTGGATGTAATTTCACATTTAAACCAGACATAAACAAGTGTCAATCTTTTGATAGTTATTATCTCTTAAGAACACGCTATTTGTTTTGACGAAGGGAATTAATTTTTAAATTAATTAATGCAACTAATATTTTTTGAATTTGGTAAAATAGACATCATTTTTGAGTTCATAATATCAAATATAGCTTAGGCCTAATTTTTGGTATTTTTTTGGAAACATTCATTTTTTGATGAATAGTGAATCCACTAAGTGGTAGTTAAAAAAATGAATTATTAATAAAACATAATTTTACCACTTCTGTGAGTGCAATTTCAAAAATTTTAGAGACACGGTTGATGTTAGTAAGTAAAATGTGGTTCAATGAGATGAAAATAATTTTTGGTGAATAGTAACTTTTTATTTTTTTTACCACTGTTAAAAGTAAATTGGATAATTAAGGGTAAAAATGTTATTATTATTACCCTAAAACATGTCCTAATTCTATTGGATATGTTTCATTCGACCAAAAACAACCTTACAAATAAAATATGATCATTTAGGCCCACTTGGATTAGATTAGGACATTTATTATTAATTTAATTAAAGAAGGGTTAAAATAGTTAAAATCAAAATTTAATAAGTAAATAATTTTTAATATAGGGTTATAGATAAGATAAATTAGACGATAAATACTCCCTAGAAAGCTAACACGATTTCCTACATAATGGTATTTTATTTGTAATTTTTAGATATTAAATAATTTAATTTATTTTAGATACAAAGATGATGTAGTAATTATCTTATTAATGAAATATTGACATAATTGATGTTATAAATACCCAAATAAATGATACATGAGACTTTTTAGGAATTCCACTAATTTTATGGGTTAATATGACATGTTAGTATTTCTGTAATTAACTTTTTTCAAACTAAACATTCTGTTATGATTTTCACAAAAATCAATTACTAAATTAGTGTCAAAATTGTCATAAAATAGTTTTTAAAACAAATATTATATTATTAATTATTATTTTATTCTAAAAAATATATTGTTTGGCCAAATGACTCAAATACGGTTATATATATTGATAATAAACAACTTGGGGTTCGTTTGGATTGTTATTGTAATTTTATTAAACTTATAGTGTAAGAACACAAGAAGACACGGTAAAAGTAAATTTATTTAACTTAATGTTAAATCTAAATGATAAGGTTAAAATAGGAACCTAAACTTGTCTAATTCTATTGGATGTGATTATCATGACCCATCCCCACCTTATCTACTGAATAAATCAATTTGGAGCTATTTAAAAACGAATTTGGCTTTATAATAAAATAATAGATTTAGTTATTCCAAAGGTGCCCCTCTCCTCCCTTATAAAAGGGAACCCCCTCCCTCTCTTCCTCACACCACTTTGAGCCTTCAAGCTCGGCCAAACCCTGCCAAATTATCTTCTCCACTTCCCTAGAAGCATCCTAGAGGTCCTGGTATTCTTTAACGACCAATTTTAGTGCTAAAGAAGATGACTCAAAGAGGCGCTTCAAAGAAGAGGTAATGTCTGTTATCGATTCATTCAACTTGATTTCTTATTCCACTTCTTCTTCGTAGGTTGTTTAATTATGAAGTAATAACATAAGTATCACTCATATATGGATATTTTATTATAAGTATGAAACAACCCTATTTCACCATCTATCCATCCTACGGAAAACCAAATCACCGCGCGTGCGTACGTACGGAATACCGTCTCCACGCCGTGGTGTAATCTATTTTCCACCACCACCATACTTGGAAGGGTATAATGGTGTAAATAATGACTATATATTAATATTTTAAAGTGATATTGATTCTGAAATAGTATACATACACTCCAATACAATTCAACGATCATGAGAACGATATCATCGCTCGCGCGTACGTACGGACTACCGTCTCCACGACGCGATGAGATTCATTCTCCACATTAACCATTCATGAATGATTATAATGTATATAAAATAAATAATCATGAAATATATGACATAATAATGATACTGGATTTATGTGTATATATATGTATGTCATCTACATAATTCCATTCAACTCAATAAGGAAATGAAAACAGCATTCATGCGTACGTACGACCTACCGTCTCCATGAACGGTGTATTTCTTTCCATTTAATAATTTATTATATATATTTATATTATGAATATATATTATATATAAATCATGTTTTATATTCTTGAATTAAGTGATCATGATCTATGTAATCATATGAATAATTACGAGTCAAAACACGGACGACAAATGAAACAATTTTACCCAAAACGCTTTTAAACATGGAATTTACAAAAGAAAAGGTAAATTAAAGTCATAAGTGAACCATATATGATATCATAAAAATGTGTATGATTCTGTAATAAGTAAATGACATTATTTAAATCATTATACAGGAGGTTCGGACACTTACGAAGCAAATCGGACCTAAGGTAAGAGAAAATATCACAATCTCATTTTTATCCGAGATTATTTATACTTTGATATTTACTGGGGTGTATTTTATCATCAAAATCCATGTTTCCTCAATATTTAATATTATTTCCATCCACCTACAATTGTTTATATCTAATATTAACCATAGGTGAGTTTTTAGTATAAGTTATGAAAGGAATCTTTTGTCGTTTTTCGTACGAGTTTCTTTTTGACTTTTCTGACAACAGTATGAGAAGAATGTTTTTTTAACTTATAAGGAATGAATGAATTTTAAAAAAATTATTTCCAAGAAGATTCCTTTACATGTCTTCAAGTTTATTTTTAATCAACTTATTTATGTTTAAAATTTTTTTACATGTTAAGAAATGAAAAATGTTTTTGAAGTAGAAATGATATTTTCCTCAAGAATGGAGTTTAAGTGTTTTATCAAAATTATTATCCATCTAAGATAATAATGGGTTCTGTTTTTATCCCTATTATTACATTGATTTGATGATGTTGTGATAGAATTATTTTTATGAATTCAATTATATTATTTGAATTGTTTTATGATGTCACGATGTTTAAGATTCCCATTTTTATTACATGGGTTATGCTATGATGTATGGTTTATGATTTTGTGGCACACATAAGAATGGTATCATTATGAGATGGGTGGAACCTTTATCTCCCTACAATGCATTGGGTAAAGATTTTATATCTCATGAGATAGACATGGCTGGAACGGCAAGTTAAACTGGTTCAGTAAAACAGGACTGAAACGAGGAGTGAACTCGGTTCAGAAATGGACTTTGTCCACTATGATAGTCTTGGAAATGAGTCTTGACTAATAAGAAATGATTCTCTTTGATTATGTGTGAATGACACAAAGTTTCATGTTTTATGTTATGATTATTGGGATTATATTTCACTACTATCATTTATCCCATGTTATGATATTATGATCTCTTTTGCAGGTTAAGATTTCAAAAATGTTATGTTCTTATGATTATGATGTGATTGATTTTTCTTTTGTTTACCTTTACTGAGCATTTGAGCTCACCCTTTTATGTTTTCTTTTCTCCTGGATATAAATAAAGGTTTTAGGTAAGAAAAAAAGGGAATATCTTTATGGGAGATGTTGAAGATCTTTCACCATGATTAGAAGATTACGTTCCGAGTTTCCAAAGACACTAAACTATTAGGGTTCTTGTGTGTCAGTTTTTGTAATGTAATAAGTATTCCACAAAATTAATGTAATCTCCTTGTATGTCAGGCTTTGGGTCTCTACAGTTGGTATCAGAATAAATGTTTATTCAACCATTGGAAACTAGGATGCGAAAACATTAGTGCGATCCCTAGAGATATTTCTAAGGTATGTCTAGGGATGTCCCTAAGGATATGTATACGTATAGGATATAGTCTTAGAACTATGGTAACGATAATAGATTAAATCAATGATGTTTGATATTGAAGTTACTCCCCCTTTATTATGATTTTTGCCTCTCACACTATTCTTTTTGGGTTTTATAAAATGGCTGGAAACAAGATGATTCATGATAATAGAGGATATGATGGAAAATGGAATGATATTATTCATGAGAAACCAAATGAAATGGGATTTGGAAGTTCAAACATCATTATTATGCCGAATCAGCAATCTCATAATATGATCAATAATGTAAAATTTGGTATGTTTCCTGACTCGGCTAATAAGATAAAGATGGAGTTTCATGATGATCATAGAGGAAAGAAAGTTCAATTTCCCCTATGTAAATCATGTGGGAAGAGGAATCAAGGAGAATGTTTCAAAGGAACTGGAAGATGCTTTGGGTGTGGAAAAGAAGGAAACAAAGCCAGTAAGTGCAAAGGAAAAGGTTCAGTTAACACCAGGGATGGGGATAATGGTATTGCTACGACATCAACAATGGATAATTGTTTTAAATGTGGAATGTACGAGCATTATGAAAACCAATGCCCTAAGTGAAAGTCTCATGAAGCGAATCAGTATGGTCGTATGGGTAGTATTTATGTTGATGATGATGAAGAGACTACAAATGATATGTGAGATGAAAGAATTGTTAATGCTCGGTCAATGGTTTAAGAATGTAGTGGAATGATTACATGTTTATCATGTGTAATGTTGTATTAGTAATCTCATGGTAATATGGAATAAAGATACATCTAAGGATTGTTAAACTGTTGTCTTTCCTTGAGTTTTGAAAGTGTATGATTAATGGTACCAGTATCCCTGAATGGTTATTCAGATATTTTTGGAATGTAGATGATATGCGCATAATGAAGGGATAAGGTGAAAATTAAATGTTTGATAGTATTGATGAGCTCAGGACTGATATAAGGAGAAGGATATATCATGGTTTGAGTATATAGAATTTTTGGATTTTGGTATGTGGAAAGAGTTAACTTTTGACTGCATTCATGTTTTCACTAAGGTTCAATGGGTATTCATTCTTCAAGAGAATACATGATTATGGTATTAATATGTTTGTAATTTGACCAACAAGATATATCTTATGATATATGGGTTATAAATGATGGAATTCACATGATTGTTATGTGACATTTCAAGTAAACATTTTCTTTATACTATGAGATTGGACCGAAGTATTTTAGATAAGCCTAATGATTGGAATGGATTATGTTGGACATAAGTTACTATTGTTTAAGGATAGATATTTTTTTGATATTATTGATGGGATGTTATAGTAGTATAGCTTTAGAAAAAGGACAACCTGCAGGATGGGAGACAACCCATTGCGTCAGGCAAGGCTGTGGGAATCAAACCCACAACTGAAGTGCAACTGGCCTTTATCACATACTATTGGCCTACAGGAAGTCGCTGTTTAGTAGAAACTAGTTTCATTATATTAAGAAGTATGATATATGATGTATAAGTCCTTTTTAGGAACCATATATGATTAATCTCACTGTAGATGGACTTATGTATTTTTTTGATAACTTTTCTAACCTTTTGTTTGAGACAGATGGAATGACCTATCATTCTATCACATGACCTGCTAACACATCACGAATGAAAAATTCAACTTCATTTCTTTAAGAGATGAAGTGGAAATTGTCCAAAGAACGACCAATGGTGAGTATATACCAAAATAACGAAAGTATTTCTTCTAATTCCAATTTCAACAACATTAGGGAAATGATCTTGAAAACCAAAAATGTTTTCCTAGTGCCCTTATATCCGATGAATCAGATGGTACCCTATATCATCAAAAATCTATTGCTTTGTGATTGTAGGATTTTTCATAGCCCTGTTCTCTACCACACTCCATCATGAACTTGATGCTCAAATTTCTCTTCCAAAACCATATTTTCACCTATGTTATAACGACCCCTACTTTACATACATTGTTAATACTTCAAAATTGAAGCACACTTATTACAACATATGACAAAACCACAAAGGACCGTATAGGTATAGTGTATTTAGAAACTGGGAAACATAAACAACTGGTTCATAAATCTTCTACAATGTCTCCAATTTATTTCATCATATCTAGGGTCCCTTTTAGCATATTCTACTTAATATCCATCTTCCTGACCTGGGGAAAAGAAAACATAAAAGGGTGAGCTCCAATGCTCAGCAAGGGAAAATAAAGGAAATAAAAATCATATCATATCTTTTTGAAAATCATAACCTGCAAAAGAGATCATAATATCTTAACATGGAACAAATCATAGAAGTGAAAATGAGATCCACATAATCATAACATGAAACTTGAAACTTTGTGGCATGCACACATAATCATGGAAAATCATTTCTTGTTAGTCATGACTCATTTCCAAGACTATCTTGGCGGACAAAGTCCATTTCTGAACCGAGTTCACTCCTCATTTCAGTCCTGTATCACTGAACCGAAATAACCTTCTGTTCCAGCCATGTCTATCTCATGAGATATAAAACATTACCCAATGCATTGGAGGGAGATATAGGTCCCTCCCATCTTATAATGAATCCTTTCTTATGTGTTCCACATAATCATAAATCATACATCATCGCATAACACGTGTAACAGAAATGGGATTCTTGAAACATCATGACATCATAAAACAAATCATATAAGGTAAATGACTTCATAAAAATATTTCCCTCACAACATAATCAAATCAATGTAATAATAAGGATAAAAATAGAACCCTATATTATCTTAGATGGAAAATAATTTTGATAAAAAATTTGAACTCCATTCTTGAGGAAAATATCCTTTCTACATCAAAAATACTTTTCTTTTCTTAACATGTCATACAATTATAAACTAAATGAAGTTGATTAAATATAATCATTAAAACTTATAAAAGCAGATTCTTGGAAATAATGTTTTAAAAATCCATTCATGCCGTATAAGTTAAAAAAAATTCTTCCCGTACTTTTTTCGGAAAAGTCAAAAAGTACCTCGTCGAAAAACGACAAAAGATTACATTCATATCTTTTACAAAAAAAACTAATCGAAGGGTAAAATTGGATATAAAATATTGTAGAAAGATGGAAATAATATTACATATTGAGGGAACATGGATGTGGATGATAAAATACACCCTGGTAAATACCAAAGTAAAAACAATCTCGGATAAAAATGAGATTGTGATATTTCCCTAAACTTAGGTCTGATTTTCTTTGTATGTGTCCTAAGCTCCGGTATAATGGTTTAAATAATGTTATTGACTTATTCCAGAATCATAAATATCGATATGATATCATATATGGTCATATTCTTAGCTTCTTGTTAGTAATATTTCATTATTACTTGTTACTCAGGTCCTTATTGCCTTTTGTTCTTATGCGTGTTTTGCCGAATAAATTCTTATTCTTATTTTACGGTTATAGATAACTTATATCCAGAATGGTATTAGTGTAACATATATAATATTTATTCATTAAATTCATTTATATAATTACTATGTAATGATGATCATGTAGAACGAGTCGCATCACATTGTGGAGACGGCATTCCGTACGTACGCACGAGTGATGATATCGTTCCTATGATGGTGGAACTATATTGGAGTATATATATATTATTTCAGTATCAATATTAATTTATAATAATTATAAATAGTTATTCATTACACCATTATTCCCATCCTTGTAAGGTGATGGTGGAAAATAGATTACACCACGGCGTGGAGACGGTATTCCGTACGTACGCACGCACGGTGATTTCATTTTTCCGTAGGATGGATAGAAGGTGAATTAGGGTTGTTTCATATTTATAATAACCTATCAGTATGTAAGTAATACTGATTTTATTACTTTATCACGAAAAAACTAAAGAAGAAGAAGTTGATGAAGAATGAAATTGAAAAGATCGGTAAAGGATACTACCTCTTCTTTGGAACGCCTCTTTGAATCCTCCGCACAGGGAACTAAGATTGGTCTTTGAAGAAAACCCGGACCTCTAGGATTATTCTAGGGAAGTGGAGAGGAGAAAATGGCAGGGGTTGGCCGAGCTTGAGTGCTCAAATTGGTGTGAGGAGGAGGGGAGGAGGTTCCCTTTTATAAGGGAAGAGAGGGGCACCTTAGGAATATCTCAAAATATTATTTTATATTAAAGTCAAAATCGGTTTATAATGGTTCCAAAGGGTCTTATTTCGAAGCTAAAGTGGGGATGGGTCTAAATCCTATCAACCAATAGTATTTAAACAAGTTTAGGGTATTATTTTAACCTTATCTATTAGATTTAACTCTATGTTAAATAATATAACTTTTACCGTGTCTTTTTGTTTTCTTTCACTATATGGTTAATACACTTACTATAACATGCCAAAAGAACCCCAAATTGTTTATTATTAATATATATATCCATATATAATTCATTTGTACGAACCTTATATTTTTAGGAATAAAATAACAATTAATAATATAATATTTGATTTAAAAACTATTTTGTGTTAATTTTGATACTATTTGATATATGATTTTTTTGAAAGTCATAACAAAATTATATGTTCGAACCATGTTGATTGAATCAACACTAATATATCATAGTGACCTATAAAATTAGTGGAATTCATAAAAAGTCTCAAATTACATTTATTTTGGTGTTTATAACATCAATTATGTCAATATTTCATAAATAAGATAATTACTGCATCATAATTGTGTCATAAATAAATTAAATTATGTAATTTCTAAAAATTATAAATAAAATTCCATTATGTAGGAAATCTTTTTAGCTTTCTAATTAATATTTATAGTCGAATTTATCTTATGTATAACCCCATATTAAAAATGATTTACTTATTAAACTTTGATTTTAACTATTTTAACCCTTCTTTAAATAAATTAATAATAACTGTCCTAATCTAACTCAAGTGGGACTAAATGGTCATATTTTATTCATAAGGTTGTTTTTGGTCGAATTAAACTTATCCAATAGAATTATGACATGCGTTAGGGTAATAGTAATATCATTTTTACCGTTAGTTACCCTATTTACTATTAACCGATGTTAAAAAAAGTAAAACGTTACTATTCACCAAAAAATTATTTTTATCTCATTGAACCACATTTTACTTATTGATATCAACCGTGTCTGTCGAATTTTCGAAATTCCATTCACAGAAGCGGTAAAATTAAGTTTTATGCAAAAATTCAGTTTTTAACCTACCACTTAGTGGTTTCACTATTCATCAAAAATTGAAAGTTTTCAGAAAAATATCAAAATTTCACCCTAGGCTAATTTCGGTATTCCGAATCCAAAAATGAAGTCCATTTTTAAAAATAAAATTTATAAAATTTCAAAAAGTGGTTATTACTATTCATAACGGCTAGTTTTAATAATATTTTAATAGCATATCGTTGTTTAGTGAAACTCGGTATTGCGTACGATGCAAACTATCGAGGAAGGTCGTGATTTCGTGTAAAGTAAGCCAAGCAAGTGTGTAGTGAAAGATTACTTTGATGATATATAAAAACAAAATATTACTCATAAAAATCTCGGGTGTTACATTCTACCCCCCTTAAAAAGAATTTCTCCCTCGAAATTCGTCACTTTGTAACAAACAGATGAGGATACTTCTCCCTCATCATATCCTCAAGCTCCCATGTAGCTTCTTCAAGTTGGTGGTTCCTCCATAAAACATTCACCAATCGAGTGTTCTTGTTTCGTAGGACTTTTTCGCTACAATCCAGAATCTCTATCGGCTGTTCTTCATAAGAAAGATCTTGCTCCAGCGGTACAACTTCTGAGCTGAGTACATGTGAAAGATCTGGTATGTACTTTCTCAGGAGAGATACATGGAACACATCGTGAACTTGAGAGAGATTCGGTGGAAGCACCAATCGGTAAGCTACCTTTCCAACACGATCCAGTATTTCGAAAGGACCGATATATCTAGTGCTCAACTTCCCCTTATTTCCAAATCTCATAACCCTCTTCCAGGGAGATATTCGTAAGAACACTTTATCACCCACTTCAATCTCTAGGTCTTTTCTTCGGTTGTCGGCATAACTTTTCTGTCGACTCTGAGCTGCTCTTATGTGTTGTTGAATAGATCTGACCTTTTCTGCCATTTCATCAACGAGATCAGGTCCTAATAGCTTTCTTTCCTCAACTTCATCCTAGCAAGTTGGAGTCCTGCATTTCATTCATAGAGAGCTTCATAAGGAGCCATCTGAATACTTGAGTGAAAGCTATTATTATAAGAAAATTCCACCAAAGGTAGGTGTTGATCCCAACCTCCTTTGAAATCCATATATCAAGCTCTCAACATATCTTCTTGGGTTTGAATTGTTCTCTCAGACTGACCATCTGTCTGAGGATGATAAGCAGTGCTGAAACTCAACTCTGTATCCAGAGTATGCTGAAGACTTCTCCAGATCTTCGAGGTAAATCTCGGATCCCGATCAGATATAATAGAAAGTGTTACTCCATGAAATCTTACCACTTCCTTTACATATATCCTGGCAAGATGATCTAGAGAGAAATCCTCTCTAATAGCAATGAAGTGTGCAGACTTTGTAAGACGATCAACTATGAACCAGATAGCATTATTTCCTTTGAATGTTTTAGGAAGTCCTGTGACAAAGTCCATAGTGATGTTTTCCCATTTTCATTCGAGTATGGGTAATGGTTGTAACATCCCCTTAGAATTTTGTCTCTCAGCTTTAACTTGTTGACAAACCAAGCATCGAGAGACATATTCAGCAACATCTTTTTTCATGCCATCCCACCAGAAGTACTCTTTCAGGTCCCTATAAATCTTCGTGCTTCCAGGATGAATAGAGAATGAAGAACTATGAGCCTCATCCAGAAGCTCCTTCTTTAATTCGGGGATGGGAGGAACCCAAACCCGATTCCTGAACTTTATTATCCCATCACAATCAAGGTTGAATTCAGGAACATTTCTCACCTTCTTTTGTAACTCGACATCTTCTTTATGTGCCTCTTTAATCTTCACATGTATAGATGGTTGAACATTCATTTGAGAAAGATAATATTTTTCACCTTCCGTTGTAATTCCATGATCCATCCTTTGTAAATCCATAAATATTGGATCTTTTGTGATCCTCATCATGGATAAACTAGCATGTTCTTGTCGACTTAATGAATCTGCCACCTTGTTTTCTTTCCCAGGGAGGTAATGGATTGAGCAGTCGTAATCCTTAATCAGATCCAACCATCTTCTTTGACGCATATTCAACTCCTTTTGTGTGAAAATATAATTTAAACATTTATGATCAGTATAAATATCACTCCTTTCACCATAAAGGTAATTCCTCCAAATCTATAATGCAATGATTACCGCAGCCAACTCCAAATCATGTGTTGGGTAATTTTGCTCATGGATTTCCAACTATCATGAGGCATAAGCTATCACCATATCATTTTTCATAAGAACACACCCCAATCCCTTCTTGGATGCATCACTGTAGATCACAAACCTTTCTCCACTACAAGGCAGTGTGAGCACAAGTGCACTGGATAACCTTTTGTTCAACTCCTTGAAATTCTATTCACATTCCTCTGTCCAGACAAACTTCACTCTTTTCTGAGTCAACTTGGTGAGTGGATTAGATAATCGTGAAAAATCTTTTACAAAACGTCGATAATATCCAGCCAAACCAAGAAAAATTCGGATCTCAGTTACTGTTGTTGGTCTTGATCATCTTTCGATAACCTCTGTTTTTGCTGGATCCACAGATATCCCCTCTTTTGAGATTATGTGACCCAAAAATGCAACTTTTTGAATCCAAAATTCACACTTGGTAAATTTGGCATAAAGCTTCTCCTTTCTCAGGGTCTTCAATATAATTCTCAAGTGATCTTAATGCTCTTCCTTGCTCTTTTAATAGACAAGAATATCGTCTATAAAGACTACCACAAATGGATCATGATAGTCTCTAAAGACTCTATTCATTAGATCCATGAAGATAGCAGGGGAATTAGTAAGACCAAACGGCATCACTATAAATTCATAGTGTCCATACCTTGTACGAAAAGCCGTCTTTGGTATATCCTCCCTTTTGACCCTTAATTGATGATACCCTGAACGAAGATCAATCTTGGAAAAGTATTGAGCTCTGCGTAGTTGGTCAAATAATTCATCAATGCGTGGGAGAGGATATTTGTTCTTGATAGTGATCTTGTTAAGTTCTCGATAATCAATGCAGAGTCTCATTGATCTATCTTTATTCTTAACAAATAGAACAGGTGCTCCCCAAGGTGACACACTAGGGCGTATGAATCCCGTATCAAGATTCTCTTGGAGTTTCTTCTTCAATTCCTGCAACTCAATTGGGGCCATTCTATAAGGTGTCTTTGAAATTTGCAAAGCACCCGGTACGAGTACTATTGAAAACTCAACTTCACGATTTGGTGGAAGACCCGGTAATTCCTCCGGAAAGACATCATCAAACTCCCGTACGATGGGAATATTCTTAATTGTAAGTTTCTCACCAACCATTTGAGATAAATAACCTTCATTTAGTGGAATAAAAAACCATAAGATGGAAGGAATTTCCACTGGAAGGTTATATTCATCCTTGCATTGATAGACGATCGTAGATTGATCTGGAATATGAAATGTGATGTAACTTCTTTGCAAATTGATATGATCTCCTTGTAAAGAAAGAAAATCCATGCCAATAATCACATCAAATTCCACTAAAGGAAGGATCACAAGATTTGCACGAAGCACTTTCCCACAAACTTCGATCGGAGAAGAATTATAAACTTTTGATGCGACTGTTGTGCCATTAGGTGTTGTCACAACTAACTCAACATCTAATTGTTGAGGTAATATGGTGATACCCTTAGAAAATTTTTCAGAAATAAAAGAGTGGGTGGATCTAGAATCAAATAAAACATTTGCTACTTTAGAGTGGATGGTAAGTGTACCTTTCACCACTTCGTTATCATACTCCACATCGCTGATAGAAATTGCATGTGACCTTCCATTGTTTTTAGCCTTAAGATTTTGTTGACGTCGACCATCATCATCAACCCTTGGATTTGGGCATTGATTGGCATAATGCCCCATCTCCTTGCACTTGAAACATTGAAGTGTAGTAGGTTCATTCTGTGTATCCCTTCCTTTGTTTGCATCATTAGACATCTTCTTCCCACTATCGCGGCATTCAAAAGCCCGATGACCTTCCTTTCCACATTTGAAACATTTACTTTTCCCTTTATGAAAACTCCCTCCATGTTTCTTTCCACACTTTGAGAATAAGGGAAAGCTCATCTTCTTTTCAGTGTGCTCTTTAGATTTTCCTTTGATTTCCATCTTACTCTTCTTATCAAACCCATGTGACTGATGGGTTACTCCAATCTCCATCTCGACTTTGAGAGCACATCGAACGATTTCCTCGTAGCTATTGAAGTCCCTTATGGCTAACGCCCTTCGAAGACTTGGTTTTAAGCCACTAAAGAATCGATCGATCTTACTCTTAGGATGGATAATAATACAAGAAGCGTACCTTGCAAGTCTTGTAAAATTGGCTTAATAGGTACCAACAGATTCATCATCCTTTTTCTTCAGTTCAAGGAACTCTTTCTCCATCTTTGTTCGGAGAATACGAGGGAAGTACTTATTGAAAAATAAGTTCTTGAACTCTTCCCATTCCATAGACTCAATTTCATCCCTTTGCCTCGTATTCTTAATAAGATTCCACCATTCATCAGCATCTCCTTCCAAATGATACACTTCTAGGATAAATTTATCATGTTCAGAACATTGATGAACTGAAAATATCTTTTCAGTAGTACTAATCCATTGTTCAGCAACTAATGGATCAGTAGACCCACTGAAAGAAGGTGGACGCTGCATCATGAAGGATTCAACAGAATGTTGCTCCTTCCTTTGCTCGTTTGGAAGTCCTGCATGATTCATAGCTTGAAAAAGTTGTGTGAGCATGACTACAAGATTTTTCATTCCAGCTCCCATATCGTTTGGTTGCTCAGGGGGACAATAATTGCATTGCCCATCGCATTCCGCATTAACACGGTTCCTTCGGGTTCCATCCATTGACTAAAACCAAGAAGAATAGTGTGAGCAACACTAATTATAATAGGAAAACCACATAATCAAGGATAAAATTTCACACTTAAGGTCTTATCCTAGGGTATTCATGTCCATTTCTAAAACACTAAGATTGTGTTCTATGCTTAGACTTATCCTTAGGGTTCTTACTAAGGCTTTCACATCCTAGTTTCCAAAGGTTGACTATACCTTTCCTCTGATACCAACTATAACGACCCATACTTTACATACATTGTTAATACTTCAAAATTGAAGCACACTTATTACAACATATGTCAAAACCACGAAGGACCGTATAGGTATAGTGTCTTTAGAAATTGGGAAACATAAACAACTGGTTCATAAATCTTCTACAGTGTCTCCCATTTATTTCATCATATCTAGGGTCCCTTTTAGCATATTCTACTTAATATCCATCTTCCTGACCTGGGGAAAAGAAAACATAAAAGGGTGAGCTCAAATGCTCAGCAAGGGCAAATAAAGGAAATAAAAATCATATCATATCTTTTTGAAAATCATAACCTGCAAAAGAGATCATAATATCTTAACATGGAAAAAATCATAGAAGTGAAAATGAGATCCCCATAATCATAACCTGAAACTTGCATCTTTGTGGCATGCACACATAATCATGGAAAATCATTTCTTGTTAGTCATGACTCATTTCCAAGACTATCTTAGCGGACAAAGTCCATTTCTGAACCGAGTTCACTCCTCGTTTCAGTCCTGTATCACTGAACCGAAATAACCTTCTGTTCTAGCCATGTCTATCTCATGAGATATAAATCTTTACCCAATGCATTGGAGGGAGATATAGGTCCCACCCATCTTATAATGAATCATTTCTTATGTGTTCCACATAATCATAAATCATACATCATCGCATAACACATTTAACAAAAATGGGATTCTTGAAACATCATGACATCATAAAACAAATCATATAAGGTAAATGACTTCATAAAAATAATTCCCTCACAACATAATCAAATCAATGTAATAATAGGGATAAAGACAGAACCCTATATTATATTAGATGGAAAATAATTTTGATATAACATTTGAACTCCATTCTTGATGAAAATATCCTTTCTACTTCAAAAACACTTTTCTTTTCTTAACATGTCATAAAATTATAAACTAAAAGAAGTTGATTAAAAATAAACATGAAAACTTATAAAATAAGATTAATGGAAATAATGTTTTAAAAATCCATTCATTCCGTATAAGTTAAAAAAACATTCTTCCTGTACTTTTGTCGGAAAAGTCAAAAAGTACCTCGTACGGAAAACGACAAAAGATTCCTTTCATATCATTTACAAAAAACTCATCGAAGGGTAAAATTGGATATAAACTATTGTATAAAGATGGAAATAATATTACATATTTAGGGAACATGGATGTGGATGATAAAATACACCCCGGTAAATACCAAAGTAAAAACAATCTCGGATAAAAATGAGATTGTGATATTTCCCTTACCTTAGGTTCTGATTTGCTTTGTACGTGTCCGAAGATCCTGTATAATGGTTTAAATAATTTTATTGACTTATTCCAGAATCATACAAATTGATATGAGATCATATATGGTCATATTCTTAGCTTCTTGTTAGTAATATTTCATTATTACTTGTTACTCGGGTCCTTATTGCCTTTTGTTCTTATGCGTGTTTTGCCACAGAAATTATTAATCTTATTTTAAGGTTATAGATACCTTATATCCAGAATGGTATTAGTGTAACATATATCATATTTATTCATTCAATTCAATTATATAATTACCATGTAATGATGATCATGTAGAATGAGTCGCATCACATCGTGAAGACGGTATTCCGTACGTACACACGAGTGATTATATCGTTCCTATGATCGTGGAACTATATTGGAGTATATATATATTATTTCAGTATCAATATTACATTATAATAATTATAAATAGTTACTCTTTACCCAATTATACCCATCCTTGTAAGGTGATGGTGGAAAATAGATTACACCACGGCGTGGAGACGGTATTCCGTACGTACGCACGCGCGGTGATTTCATTTTTCAGTAGGATGGATAGAAGGTGAATTAGGGTTGTTTCATATTTATAATAACATATTAGTATGTAAGTAATACTGATGTTATTACTTTATCATGAAAAAACTAAAGAAGAAGAAGTTGAAGAAGAAAGAAATTGAAAAGATCGGTAATCGATATTACGTCTTCTTTAGAACGCCTCTTTGAATCCTCCACTTAGGGAACTATGATTGGTCTTTGAAGAAAACCAGGACCTCTAGGATTATTCTAGGGACGTGGAGAGGAGAAAATGGCAGGGTTTGGCCGAGCATGAGTGCTCAAATTGGTGTGAGGAGGAGGGGTAGGAGGTGCCCTTTTATAAGGGAAGAGAGGGGCACCTTAGGAATATCTCAAAATATTATTTTATATTAAAGTCAAAATCGGTTTATAATGGTTCCAAAGGGTCTTATTTCGAAGCTAAAGTGGGTATGGGTCTAAATCCTATCATCAAATAGGATTTAGACATGTTTAGGGTATTATTTTAACCATATAAATTAGATTTAACTCTAAGATAAATAATTTAACATTTACCGTGTCTTTTTGTTTTCTTTCACTATATGGTTAATACACTTACTATAACATTAAAAACGAACCCCAAATTGTTTATTATTAATATATATATCCTTATCTATGTCATTTGGCCGAACCTTAGATTTTTAGGAATAAAATAACAATTAATAATATAATATTTTATTTAAAAACTATTTTTGTGTTAATTTTGACACTATTTGATATATGATTTTTGTGAAAGTCATAACATAATTATATGTTCGAACCAAGATGACTAACTCAACACTAATATATCATAGTAACCAAGAAAAATAGTTTAATTCATAAAAAGTCTCAAATTACATTTATTTTGGTGTTTATAACATCAATTATGTCAATATTTCATAAATAAGATAATTACTGCATCATAATTGTGTAATAAATAAATAAAATTAATTAATGTCTAAAATTTATAAATAAAATACCATTATGTAGGAAATCTTTTTATCTTTCTAATGAATATTTATAGTCTAATTTATCTTATGTATAACCCCATATTAAAAATTATTTACTTATTAAACTTTGATTTTAACTATTTTAACCCTTCTTTAAAAAATAAATAATAAATGTCCTAATCTAACTCAAGTTGGCCTAAATGGTCATATTTTATTCATAAGGTTGTTTTTGGTCGAATTACACTTATCCAATAGAATTAGTACATGTGTTAGGGTAATATTAATATCATTTTTACCCTTAGTTACCCTATTTACTATTAACCGCGGTAAAAAAAAGTAAAAAGTTACTATTCACCAAAAAATTATTTTTATCTCATTGAACCACATTTTACATACTGATATCAACCGTGTCTCTCAGATTTTTGAAATTACATTCACAGAAGCGGTAAATTTATGTTTTATGCAAAAAATCAGTTTTTAACCTACCACTTTGTGGTTTCACTATTCATCAAAAATTTAAAGTGTTCAGAAAAATACCAAAATTTCACCCTAGGCTAATTTCGGTATTCTGAATCCAAAAATGAAGTCCATTTTAAAAAATAAAATTTATAAAATTTCAAAAAGTGGTTATTACTATTCATAACGGCTAGTTTTAATAATATTTTAATAGCATATCGTTGTTTAGTGAAACTCGGTATTGCGTACGACGCAAGCTATCGAGGAAGGTCGTGATTGCGTGTAAAGTAATCCAAGAAAGTGTGTAGTGAAAGATTCCATTGATGATATATAAAAACAAAATATTACTCATAAAAATCTCGGGTGTTACATATGTTCTCCAATGTGGAAACCCAGTGATGAGTTAATTTGGGTAACCGTTATGTTTTATACTTATGTTTTTAAAGATTGTTTTTGGTATTTCTTTTTAGGATGTGGGTTTCTATCAAATAATATTTCGAATAGTAAACCATTTATAACCCCGACAAATATTGAGGGCAAAAATCATTTTAAGGGGGGTAGAATGTTACACCCTGAGATTTTATGCAAAATATTTATATAATTTCATTAATGTCTTGTGTTGTATGCTACATAAAGTTTACCTTGTGCTATACACAACACTGTATTAGCTTGCAGTATACGCAACACTATTCTTGGATCGTGTTACACACAATTTTGATAATAGTTATTCTACGCAACATTGAGTATATATATATATATATTCAATGTATAAATGAAATATGGTTGGATTATGTTATACGAAAAAACGAAGAATTCTTGCACAACACGCAACCCTGACTTGGCTTGCATTACACACAAGCGGGACCTTCCGCGATAGTGTGTGTTGCACGCAATACCGAGTTTCTCTAAACAACGATATACTATTAAAATATTATTAAAACTAGCCGTTATAAATAGTAATAACCACTTTTTGAAATTTTTTACATTTTATTTTTCAAAATGGACTTCATTTTTGGATTCGAAATATCGAAATTAGCTTAGGGTGAACTTTTGGTACATTTCGGATGACTTTCATTTTCTGAAGAATAGTGAAAATTACTAAATTTTAATTAAAAACAACCTTTTTAATCGAAATAATTTATAGTGATAAATTATTAATTTGAGTGGTTTTAAAGTATATTTAGAATATATTTTTAAAATATAGTACAATGTTGGTCATTGGATGTAATTTCACATTTAAACGAGACATAAATAAGTGTCAATCTTTTGATAGTTATTATCTCTTAAGAACACGCTATTAATTTTGACGACGGGAATTAATTTTTAAATTATTTAATGAAAGTGATATGTTTTGAATTTGGCAAAATAGACATGATTTTTGAGTTCATAATATCAAATATATCTTAGGCCTAATTTTTGGTATTTTTCTGGAAACGTTCATTTTTTGATGAATAGTGAAACCACTAAGTGGTAGTAAAAAAAAGAATTTTTCATAAAACATAATTTTACCGCCTCTGTGAGTGGAATTTTAAAAATCCAAGACGCAAAGTTGATGTTAGTATGTAAAATGTGGTTCAATGAGATGGAAATAATTTTTGGTGATTAGTAACGTTTTACTTTTTTTACCATGGTTAAAAGTAAATAGGGTAATTAAGGGTAAAAATGTTATTATTATTAGCCGAACACTTGTCCTAATTCTATTGGATAAGTGTAATTCGACCAAAAAACCTTAGGAATAAAATAAGTTCATTTAGGCCCACATGGATTAGATTAGGACATTTATTATTAATTTATTTATAGAAGGATTAAAATAGTTAAAATCAAAGTTTAATAAGTAAATCATTTTTAATATAGGGATATACATAAGATAAATTCGACTATAAATACTCATTAGAAAGATAAAACGATTTCCTACATAATGGTATTTAATTTTTAATTTTAATACATTAAATAATTTAATTTATTTATGACATAAAGATGATGCTGTAATTATCATATTAATGAAATATTGACATAATTGATGTTATAAATACCCAAATAAATGTAATTTGATACTTTTTATGAAATACACTAATTTTCATTGTTAATATGACATGCTAGTATTGCTTTAATTAACTTTTTTCTAACTAATCATTCTTTTATGATTTTTAAAAAAATAAATTACTAAATAGTGTCAAAATTGTCATAAAATAGTTTTTAAAAAATATTATATTATTAATTGTTATTTTATTCATAAAAATATAATGTTCAGAAATATGACTCATAGACGGTTATATATATTAATAATAAACATCTTGGTGTTCGTTTGGCTTGTTATAGTAATTTTATTAACCTTATAGTGTAAGAACACAAGAAGACATGGTAAAAGTAAAATTATTTAACTTAATGTTAAATCTAAATGATAAGGTTAAAATAGGAACCTAAACTTGTCTAAACTATATTGTATGAGAGAATTTAGAACCATGCCCACCTTAGATTCAAAATAAATCAATTTGGAGATATTTAAAACCGAATTTGGATTTACAATAAAATAATATTTTTAGTTATTCCAAAGGTGCCCCTCTCCTCCCTTATGAAAGGGAACCCCCTCCCTCTCTTACTCACACCACATTGAGCCTTCATGGTCGGCCAAACCCTTCCAAATTCTCTTATCCACTTCCCCAGAAACATCTTACAGGTCCTGGTATTTTTCAAATACCAATTTTAGTGCTAATGAAGAGGACTCAAAGAGGAGCTTCAATGAAGAGGTAATGTCTGTTACCGATTCATTCAACTTTATTTCTTCTTCACCTTCTTCTTCATAGGTTTTTTAATTATGAAGTAATAACATCCATATCAATAATATACTGATATTTTATTATAAGTATGAAAAAAATCCTATTTCACCATCTATCCATCCTACAGAAAACGAAATCACCGTGCGTGCGTACGTACGGAATACCGTCTCCACGTCGTGGTGTAATCTATTTTCCACCACCACCTTACTTGGATGGGTATAATGGTGTAAATAAATACTATATATGACTATTTTAAATTTATATTGATTCATAAATACTATACATACACTCCAATACAATTTAATGATAATGAGAACGACATCATCGCCCGTGCATACGTACGGACTACCGTCTCCACGACGTGATGAGAATCATTCTCCACTTTAACCATTCATGAATGAATATAAAGTATATATAATAGGTAATCATGAAATAAATGACATAATAATGATACTGGATTTATGTGTATATATATGTATTTCATCTACTTAATTCCATTCAACACAATAAGGAAATGAAAACAGCGTTCATGCGTACGTACGACCTACCATCTCCATGAACAATGTATTTCTTTCCATTTACTGATTTATTATATATATGTATATTCTGAATATATATTATATATAAATCATTTTTTATATTCTTGAATTAAGTAATCATGATCTAAGTAATCATATCAATAATTACAAGTCAAAACACGGACGACAAATGAAACAATTTTTCCCAAAACGCTCTTTAACATGGAATTTACAAAAGAACGGCTAATATAAAGTAATAAGTGAACCATATATGATATCATAACAATGATTATGATTCTGGAATAAGTCAATGACATTATTTAAATCATTATAAATGAGGTTCAAACACTTATGAAGAAAATCAGACCTATGGTAAGGGAAAATATCACAATCTCATTTTTATCCGAGATTGTTTATACTTTGATATTAACTGGGGTGTATTTTATCATCCAAATCCATGTTTGCTAAATATGTAATATTATTTCCATCCACATACAATTTTTTAAATCCAATTTTACCATTAGGTGAGTTTTTAGTATAAGTTATGAAAGGACTCTTTTTTCGTTTTTCGAACGTGGTAATTTTTGACTTTTCCGACAAAAGTATGAGAAGAATGTTTTTTAACATATATGGCATGAATGGATTTTTAAAAAATTATTTCCAAGAAGCTTCCTTTACATGTTTTCAGGATGATTTTTAATCAACTTATTTTAGTTTAAAATTGTATGACATGTTAAGAATGGAAAAATGTTTTTGAAGTAGAAAGGATATTTTCCTCAAGAATGGAGTTCAAGTGTTTTATAAAAATTATTTTCCATCTAACATAATAAAGGGTTCTGTTTTTATCCCGATTATTACATTGATTTGATTATGTTGTGATTGAATTATTTTTATGAATTCCTTTATATTATATGAATTGTTTTATGATGTCACGATGTTTAAGATTCCCATTTTTTATTACATGGGTTATGCTATGATATATGGTTTATGATTTTGTGGCACACATAAGAATGGCATCATTATGAGATGGATGGGACCTATATCTCAATGCAATGCATTAGGTAATGATTTTATATCTCATGAGATAGACATGGCTAGAATGGCAGGTTAAACCGGTTCAGTAAAACAGGACTGAAACGAGGATTGAACTCGGTTCAGAAATGGACTTTGTCCACTAAGATAGTCTTGGAAATGAGTCTTGAATAATAAGAAATGATTCTCTATGATTATGTGTGTATGCCAAAATGTTTCATGTTTTATGTTATGATTATTGGGATTACATTTCACTACTATGATTTATCCCATGTTATGATATTATGATCTCTTTTTCAGTTTATGATTTCCAAAATGTTATGTTCTTATGAATATGATGTGATTGATTTTTCTTTTGTTTACCCTTACTGAGCATTTGAGATCACCCTTTTATGTTTTCTTTTCCCCAGGATATAAATAAAGGTTTTATGTAAGAAAAAATGGAAGATCTTTATGGGAGATGTTGAAGATCTTTCACCATGATTAGAAGATTAAGATCCGAGTTTCCAAACACACTAAACTTTTACGGTCCTTGTGTGTGTGTTTTTGTTATGTAATAAGTATTCCGCAAAATTAATGTAATGTCCTTGTATGTCAGGCTTTGGGTCTTTACACTTATCAATGTTATTAAAAATATGATAATAACTATAAATTGAGAAAAACAATATTTCCAATTAATTTTATAGATTAAAATTAATCCTTATGGATTTAATAAAATATTATTTTCTTGTTTATCAACTATCTTCTTATCTTTAAAAATAAATGAAATAAATATTTTTAAAATTGAAACTATTAATATTTAGCCAAAATTATGTTTTATTAAATTATTTAAGAACCATAATAATTTTTTAAAAAATAAAAAAATAATTAATATGTGGTCTAAAATGTCAAAAATTGTTCATTTATGGTATAATTATCATAATATAAGTTAATATTACACTATTTTAATACTGAATCATTTGTTACCAAGGTTAAAATTAAATCATAATAAGTAAGGGTTAATTCAATTGATATGGTTTCAATTGATAGAAAAACATGTTTAAAGATTATAGGTTGATTATATAAAAACATTATATGATATAATACTTCAATATATGAAAATTTTGAGGTTTTGCATGTTTTTATTTTGTTGTTAATTAAAATTTTTGGAGATTTCAAATATTCCCTTCACGTCAATTATAAAAGGCCACATCCACCCTCAAAACATCAATTCACATTGAGCCTTAATTTTTATACATACTACACTCATTTACATTATTAAATTTTATAGTAACATTATAGGGGTTATTATTTTCTCAAAGGATCATCTTTAGTTCCTTTATGTGGAAATCTAGTGGGAGCTTGCCATTTATACGTTAATATCCATTACCGACTCTCTCGATATCATTTCATATTCTACATCATATTCCTTTGTTATTTACAATATTAATTAATAAATCATTTATCATCAATATAATGAGATTTTATTGTGGTTGTAGAACAACCTTATTGAACCTTATATCAATCATATGAAAAAAATACCACCACGCATGCATACGTGCGGCTTGCTGTCTTCATTCCGTGGTGTAATCAGTTTTTCACAACCACTTTATATGGATTGATATAACGATGGAAATAAAAAATCCATATGAATATTAAAATTAGATATTTATTCTATAATATATATATATAAGCCATCTACATCTATATGGATACCTAATTAATTGAATGATATCATCGCTCGTGCGAATGTACGACCTACCATCTCCACGATGTGATGAGATTAATTATATAAGATATCCATTATAGATTAAATTTATAGACATAATATATATGATATATATTAAATTAATATCATTTTGTAAATTATATAAATATATCCTATGAGTAATAATAAAAACATATTCTTTCAAACATTCATAAGAAAATGAAGTCATTTATACAAAAATAATGACTACTAATGAAATGTTATTAACAAAAAGATGATAGTATTATCATATTTAATATCATAAAAGTTAATTTGATTATGGAATAATTCAACAAAATTATTTAAACAAATATACCAAATGTTTGGACATATATAATGGATAACAGACCCAATGTAAGCGATAATTTCTCAATCTCATTATTATCTGAAATTGTTCATACATAAGTATATACGAGGGTATATGTATCTTCCATGTCCATGGTTCATAAATTTATTTTCGAAAATATTTTATTCATTATTAAAAAAAATTAAATTGAATTTTACCCATTGGTGAATTTTTCATAAATTTCATGAAAGTATTCTTTTGTAGTTTTTGATACGAGGTACATGTAGACATTTATAACAAAAGGATGAGAATTGTTTTTAACTAAACGACATGAATGGATTATTACTTTTTCATAAATCCTTATTTCCATAAATCTTCCATTATAATATTTCATCATTATTTTCTAATAAAATCTTTTCTTTTAATATTTCATGTCATTATGAGTAAAGAAATTATTTTTAAAGAATAAACGATATTTTCCTCAAAAATTAATATCACGTGCACTATTAAAATTATTTACCATCTAAATGACATTCATTAATGACGATATGTTCCAAGTATACTATCCATATTATTCTAATGCATTTTTTTCATTCTACTATTTATTAAATATATTTGTTTTTCATGGATTATTTTATGATTTAATGATGTTTAAGAAACCCATTTTATTCCTTGGGTTATGTGATTTTGAATGATTTATGTATTTAAGGAACATGGTAGAATGATTTAATTATGAGATTGGAGGGTACTTTATATACCTCTAGTGAATTAGGTAAATATTTATATCACTTGAAATAAACATAATTGGAAAGGGAATTGATTTATGTTCAGTAATACATGGATTTAATCGGTAGTGATATTTGATCAGTAAAATAATTTACCTCTATGATGGACTTGGAAATGATCATTGACTAATATGAATGGATTGTATATACTTACGTGCATTCCAGAAAATTTCATGTCTCATGTTATGACGTTTGTGATAACGTTCAATTATTCTTATGAAATTTAATGATTTTCAAATTACATGATACCATGATATTTCATATGCAGGATAGGATTTTAAAATTATATGTTCATTATATGTTATTATTTTCATATGACTGATATCTCCCTCATTTATTCACATCAGGTGTTTTATCAACATTCGGTACTCAAGTAGAAAATAAACATGTTCTGATGTCTATAGTCTTTGTGGTCATAAGTCCATCATCCCTATAATAACATTAATTAAAAAATAATGACATGTTCTTATCAATTATAATATTAAATATATTGGTTTAATAAATATATGAAAAATTAACAAAGATACCCACATGATGACGGTAAGTTGTATGTATGCATGGGTAACATTTACCATTTTTCATTGATCATTATGGAAATAAGTTAGGAATTAATTTTTAATTCCATAATGATCATAATAACATTACTACTACGTTTTATATATCCTACATGTGATTTAGTGAATAAAATCATAACATATTTCTTTGTGGAGGTGATAGTTCACCCACATTCTCGAACGATGTTATCATTTTTATGTGTACTGAACGTAAGAATTTAATTGATATATTATTATTATTAAATGATTAATAGGTCAGGGATATCCCCTATGAACATTTAATTATATCATAAGAACATGTATTTAATGATGGTGATGAATGATGAACTATATACTTTTGCAGGGTTATTGTCCGTTGTATGCAGGAATGAAAAGTTCATTCCCCATTTGATGAAATTGAAGATGGATTCAAGTGATTACGTAAATATAAAAAAATCTAAATATATTGAATAATGTGTAAGTATTATTTAATCATTTTTAAGTATATATGATGATGTGGATGATGGAATAAAATAGAAATAATTAAATAAAAACATTACATCTTATTTAGTTGATCACCTTTGAAGAATACCTTAAGACCTATAATGATGTTTTTATTTCAAAACTATAGCCTGTGTAATGTTGGAAGGGATTTTAAGAAGGTGTCTCAGAAGATATTTTTGAACCAAATGGTTCTAGAGTATGATTAATAGGGAAGAGTGGGTACCTTTTCATAGGAGGGAGGATGGGTACCTATTGAAACTCTTAAAATATTAAGTTAATATAAATTGAATATTAAATCAAAATGACTGCAATATTGGTTTTGTATAATATAATATGGTCATGGTTCCAAATAATCTCATGTAATAAATTTAATAACTGTATTTATTTTATTTTAATCCATATCTTTTTAATTTACCCTTACTTAATATATTTTAATTTTCATTTTGGTGACAATATTTTCAAAATGAAGAGGCTATAAATTTTAATTATATGGGGTAAATTTAAAAATAAATAGAAAATTTATAAACTTTTAGGCATTATTAGAGTCACTTTTTAATTTTAAAAGAATTTTATGATATTCCAATAATTTAATAAAATATTTTTGTTTATAAAATATATCTACTGTCAGTTTTAACATTATTTTATTCACCTGAATTTAAATAAAATCAAAACTAAAAGATAAATTCCAAATTAACAATTTAATAGACTTATAAAATGTAATATTCACCTATAATATTCATGGATTACCATAATAAATTGAAATTATATTTATATTAATATTTTTCTTATCCATTTTTTATACTTCTCATTGTAAATTAATTATTGTATCACAGATGTGTTAGTATTTATGGTCATTATTTTGACTCAAAAATTATAAATAAATAGCCATGATGTTGATAATTTCATTATATTTTAGGACAAAAATTATCATAGACGTTTTACCATGTGTATCACTATATTAAAATTATTATCCTTATAAAAAATATGTGGGTGAAATGTGGTAACTTTTTTCTGTTTTAATAATATTTATAACAATTTCATATAAAAATTTCCATTAAAGGAGCCAATTATGATCTTTATGTATTATGGATTGACTTTATTTAAAACAATTTGAGTTTGGTAGGTGTTAGGGTAATTTTATTACACTTACATGTTTATTTGTTACACAAATTTACCTGAATTACCTTTAACCATTATAAATAATAATTACTGTACTTAATTTTCCTAAAATCCAATTAAATACAATTAACCCATTAAAATAATTTATACCGACTGACTAAAAATATGGAATCCATTTTATCATAATTTAATACAAAGAAGTTGTAGTGATTAATTTGAAATTATGGTCTATAAAAAAATGAGAGAATTTTTTAAAAAGTAAAAAAAATCAAAAGATTGAAATGTATTTATAACAACATTTGATGTGAAATTACTTTTAAAGACCAAAATTGTAGTAAATGATAAAATAATAATCTAATTATACTTTAAAACCAGTTAAAATGATAATCTAGTAGTACAAATCAATTTTATGAAAATACATTTTTGAATAAAATGCCACAATTTTCACTATTCATTAAAATATAATTGTTATCATAAAAATACCAAAAAAATAAAACTAAATTTTTATGTCCTGATTCGAAATTATAGGTCTATTTTTTCAAATAAAACTTATAAAAGTGTCACAAACTAAATATAAAATTTTTTCTCTATCAAAAGGCTGTAAACTCATACATCATGAGGGTTCTCCATAGTTTTATTCAAAAACAATAAAAATTGGTTAATTACTTCCTACATGAGATCCTTTTGCTGTATATTAAACCTTTTATATCACAAATAAATATTTTATTAATATTAAATTACATTTTGTATTTATATTGTACATTTGTTCAATATTGGGAACCTGAGTCGAAAATGAACTTTGTATGATGTCAATAGGTTATGTGGTCATAATTCCATCATCTCCAAAATAAGATTCATGACATCAAAATAAATTTTAGAAATAAATTATAATTTTAAATAAAACCATCTATTTATGCTATGGAAAATGAATAATGTTATAATCCTGGAGATGATATGCCATACGTATGCATGAGTAAAGTTTCCATTTTTTCAATGACCATTATAGAAATAAAGTAATTATAATTTTATTTTTAGTAATTATTATAATATTATTAAAATAAAAATAATAATATAAATATACTAATATATATAATAAATGTTATGTGGTGAATAAAAATGAATCATGATTCTTCATGGAGGTGATAGTTCAAATGTATGCCTGAAAAACATTATCATTTTTAAGTGCATGTAATGTAAGAAAATAATTGATATAATATTCTCTTATAAAGATTAATATTTCATTAAAATCATATATAATCATTATTTCCATCATTATGAAATTCCTTGAGAGATGGTAATGAAAAACAAACTATATCGGTTCGCGAGGCGGTAGTCCGCCGTGCACACGAATAGAAAGTACATTTACCATTTGATAAAATTGGCGATGTATTAAGGTGATTTTGTTAACATAATAACACTAAAATATACTTTTGATACTTTATTTATTAGTTCCACATAGATGTAGTATATTTAAAGGACTTCGAAGATCAAATAAAATAGAAATACTAAATAGAAACCATGCCTCTTCTTCGGTTGATCACCATTAAAGAACACTTTATGTCCTATAAGGAGAATTTTATGCCTAAAAAAAGACCTCTATTAGGTTGGGATGTATTTTAGGAAGGGTTAGGGAATATCATGGATGAAAATATGGTTCTTGTAGTGTGATTTATAGAGAAGTGTGGGTACCTTTTAATAAGAGATGGGAGGGGAACCCTTGGAAACACTAAAAATATTAAATAAATATAAATTACTTTATAAATGCAAAATACTCCAACATTAGTTATAAAATTGATAATTTGAGTATTGTTCTAAATCCTATCCTCCAAAAAAAATTTATACCTGAATTTTTTATTGTTACCTTATCTTTTTGGTTTACCCATAATAAATCTATATTAATATTAATTGCTGTAACAAAATTTTGAATAGTAATAGTATATAAATTTTACATATATAGAGTAAAATTTCCAAAAATAGTCAATTTTTTATCTTTTATAACTTCTAATATTAAATTTTTTAATTTTAATTTTTTTATGATTTCTAAATAATATAATAAAATGCGACTCTTTCAAAATAACTATATTTCCTTTTTTATCAGTATTCATTTCATGGAATTAAAATAAAATTTAAACCAAGAGATAACATGAAAACAAAATATTTAATAGACCTTAAATATGTCCAATTCACATGAAAATTCATTTATTACCATGATGTATATAATATCATTGTATTTATATATAATATTTATGATAAAAAGTTTGTCATTTTTATCCATATATTAATATTATTATTCTTATAAGTAACTGGAGGGTCGCATGTTGTCACTGTCTTTTGTTTTAAAAATATTTATATCCCTCTATTGAAAAATGTACATCAAATGAGACAATTATTACCCTTAGGTGTTATAGGTATACTTTTAATCATAAAATAGGATTTTATCATAATTTTGGGTAATTTTATTACCTTTATCATATTATTTACTACCCTAATTTACACGATTTAGCTTTAACTGTGGAAAATAACAATTACTGCAGTTACTATTCATAATATCCAAACAATTTACCTATTAAAATAATTTTGATCAATGTATTCTATTATGGAATCCATTTTTCTAAATTTTTAACACATATATTTAAATAATTGAAATAAAATTAATCCTTTTGACAATATGTGATTGTGGGGTTTTAGAAAGTAAAAACTCTTCAAAATATTGTCACGTGTTTATATAAAATTTTAATGATAAATTACTTCCAATAATAAAAAATAAATTAAATGATAAAAAATAACATAATAATTCTTGAAATAAAATTAAAATGATAATCTTGAGGTTTACTAATATTAGACGAAAAATATATTTTGAAATAAAATGCAGTATTTTTCAATATTCATTAAAATATGAATTTTATCAAAAAATACCAAAAACTAAAACAAAGAAAATTTTTATTTCCCTATTATAATTAAAAATATTAATTTTAAATAATAAATTATAAAAGTGTCAAAATCAATCTTTATAATGAGTACATCATCAAAAGGCTGCAATAATACATTGTTTCGAAAAGTACACATTTTATTCGTAAAATTGTATTATTCTTAAATTATGTCGAGAAATCATATAATTTTATTTTCAATAAATATATTAGATATATATTTAATCACTAAAATCCATCAATATAGATTTTATAATTTTATAAACTAATTTTTTTCATTAAATTTTTTTTAGGAAACCATTTCTATTTATTTGAATGAGTTTTTATTTTGATTTATAATTAATTGTTCACCATATAATTAATTATATACATTTGTAAGAAATATTTTCATTAATAAATTAATACTATTATCTCCCCCCATTTTAATAGCCATGTTAAAAGTTAACATTTAAATAAAAACATTTAGTTGTTCGCATAGGTTCGATGTACTGTGTTATGTATGCTATCGAACATAGTCGCTATTTTAGAATGCTCCGTATGCAAAATTCTACTTATTTTGTAAATTGAATACTCACAATTTGAATATGGGGTCTGTAACTATGGTATTACATTTAAAAATACCTTTATTGAAATCCCACATCGAAAATAGGATTACTAGAACGTAAAATTTTATAGAAAGAATGGAAAGTACAAAGGTCACCTAAGATAACACATACTAGGGTTCCATGTAGGAAAACAAGGATATGGAAGTGAAAAATGATGATCATGTACTTATGTATAATAATTAAATAAAATATTTGGAGACTTTTAACAATTAAAAATAATAAATTTGGGATCAATTAAATTGTATTTGATTTTTTAGTAAGAAATGTTAATGGAAAATATTTTTGTTTTAAGATCCTTTTCATAGAATTTTGGAATTAATTTACAAACTTGACCAAGAACATAAGGATACATAATTACATGAAAATAATTGTTTCACACTTTATTCAATTTAAAACATAAACACAACTTTTCCTCCAATAGATGAGCATTTTGGATGTTGATTTCACATTTCAGACACTATAATCAACTTCAAAAAAATAACATCATATGTAGAAGGTTAACCTTCCATTTATCACATCTTTAACCATAATGAAAACTATT
Organism: Viscum album; assembly: GCA_963277665.1. NCBI lineage: Eukaryota > Viridiplantae > Streptophyta > Magnoliopsida > Santalales > Viscaceae > Viscum > Viscum album. The sequence continues at coordinate 322,804,103 of OY728152.1, read as the reverse complement.
ATAGTTTTTATTTGGTAAAACAATTCTCCAAAAATATATACCATTGGTTGATAAAAAACTACTTTTAATCTATAGAATTCTACTACAATACCAAAAGATCAACATAGACAATTCAACAAATAATTATCAATAAAATTCCTTATATGTATTATAAGTAAGATTAAATCCCCAAAATTAGAAGTATTTAATTTAAATAATATTCTAATATAATACCTAACATAGAATACAAATAACGTCAACAACTATTAATGTCTATTACCAAATTTTAATTTATTAAATCACATATTCTCTAAGATAGGTCAATCATTTCAATAAATAACCAAATTACCCCTATGTAAACAAATGAAGCCATATATTTTTCAAAAATATAATTCAACCATTACTCATAAATAAAATACCCTAGTATTATATTTAACATAATCATATATGTTTCCAAAAATATTGATCTTCTTCCAAAATAACATTTAACATTTAATTCCCAAATCATTTTCTATAACTATAGATATCAATCTGAAGAAACATATGTTCCCAAAAGCGATTTATTCTTATTCCACCAACTCATTTAACTAAATGTAAAAAATTTATATTAAATTGGGACTTCAAATAGGCTATTTGAATGAAATGTACACATGTTTCACATTAATTGTGGGTTAGATCCCCCTGTCCTTGCCAAACCCTATGGGATGTTCCTCATATTGTAGGAATTTCTTTTTCTAAAACTATATCAATCTTATAAAATATTAATCAAATAATATTAAATCCATAAAATAACAATAACATGTTTTATCCTAAATTCTTATTTCATACATTACATTTTCCTTCCCAAAAAGTAATAACCGATAATTTCCTCAAATGTGAATGTCTCCAAAAATAATGTTAATCACCTTAGAATTTTAGATCAGAAGTACTGAAAAGTGATTTCTAATGTATTAAACATATGGTTAACCAGAAAATTCTAAACTCATAACATATCCCCATATATTAAGAGGACATACAAATATCACATTTTGTCTAAACAATCATATTATATTGACTATAAGGACCTAGCCATAACCATAACTTATTCAAGTGTTTTTAAATAAAATTCACAATTATGATCTTTAGAGATTTAGTGTTTTTTAGAATTAGGACATAACAATTACAAAACAATTCAAATATTTAGAATTAGATAATTTTAATCAATTTCCTTTTATTTATGAAAACAAAAACATCTAAAAAGAATCATGTTTAGGTTTAATGATTAAATAGCATTATTTTCATTTATATCGTCCTTGAATATATAATTATTCAAATCATGTGGAAAAAATATCAAAATTTGTGATGAGAATAAAAATATTCGTAGAGGATACAGTAAGAATGAAAACTATTAGCCTTGATAAAACATGTAAACCATGAATACATAATCATAAAGTAATACAATTCACATTTAATAAGTAGTAAATACACTTCATTGAATATAAGATCACTCATTTACATTTTTTTAAAATGGATTACCATAAATCCTACAGAAAGGAACATATTACATATAAATGTCTCATGGTACATAATAATACTTAAATCGACTAACCATATGGTCAACATCCATGGATATCACTGTTTCAAATGTAATATCAATACAAATGATTTCCATAAAAAATTCATTCAATGTTATAACGTTACCATTTTTCCTTGGATTATCACAGCACCACTCATGCTTGGTTATCACGTAACCACCCAACATGGTTTATCGCGTAACAACCTATCATTGGTTTATCATGAAACCACCCATAAAATTCAATATACCATTATATATTCATAACACATAAGGAATTAAATTATCCACATTTCACTCATCGAACAGAATAATGTATTTCATGATATTAAAATATTCAATCAATTTCCAAATCTATTTAAAATATTTAATAAAGATATAATTGAATCGAATTCTACCATACCACATGGAAACATTTTAATGAATTTAAAATTTTAAAACATTAATTTTCATATAAATAAATTCATAAAACCCATTTTGAGAAGATGGACATGAAAATGATGGGTTAACAAAATAAATCTTTGAACATTTAAAATGATGTTTTAGTAAAATAGTTGAATAAAAATAATTATGTTATAACAGTAAAAAACATTAAATGTCATTATTATATTAAAATTCATAATATAACAAGTTAATGTTTTAGTATATAGACATTATAGGAGGTAAAATGTTTATATCCTCATGATATGCCTCAATGGGGTTATATGTAGACGAAGACCCTATCTGTGAGTCCGACCTGTTTCGTACAACATTTATATTCCAGAAAAAATAATCTTAGATTAATAGATACATTATTGAGAATAACGTTTCTTTTTATTATTAATTTTATATAACTTATTACCATGTTATTAAAATTACATAATTTTTTCTGTTTATATCGGACGTTTTTCAATTTTTGGTACTTAATTAAAAAATGAACATGATTTGATGTCAATAGTCCGTGTGTTAATAATTATATCATTTCAAAAATATAATATATTACATAATAATTTTTATTATACATAAATATTACTTTTTAATTAAACCACTTATTTGTGGTATGAAAACTAAACAACATTATAATCATGGAGACTGCAAGTCGTACATATGCATGAGTAACATTTCCATTTTTTATTTATCATTATAGAAATAATGTAATTTTTATTTTACCTTTTTTGAATGTTCATTATATTATTAACAGACAAATAATCCTTTAAATATAATTTTATATACCATAAATGTGATGTGGTGAATAGAAATTATTCACATCACTTTGTGGAGGTGACAGTTCACACTAATGCATGAATGGAGATATCATTATTTTGTGCACGAAAAGTAATACAAAAATTGAAATATAATTTTCATATATTGATAAATATATCGTCAAAATCATATATAAACATTAATTCCATCATTATGTCTAGTATTTACATAGGGAAAAGAAGAAAAACAACATATGTTCACGAGGAGGTAGTTCTCTGTACACACGAATGAAATGTTAATTTTCCATTTATTGAAATTGGATTTGGAATTAGGGGATGACATTAACATAATAAAATTTCCGTATGTTGATTATATATGATTTATTAGTTACTCATGGATTAAGGATATTTATAAGAAGGAAAATAATATATAAATTTATAATACATAAAGAAAGTGAAAACTCTTCTTTGGTTGATCTCCTTTATAGAACACCATATGACATTTAAGGAGGATTTTGTACAAAAAATAAGGCCTCATGAATTTGTGGAGGGATTTTAGGAAGGGTTTTGGGTAATTTGATAGAACATGGTTCTTCTTTTAGGGTATGTATCTTTACATTTCTGGGGGAACATTAAAAAGAGGGGGAAACAAGGTTGAGGGCTAGGATGCAGTCCTATTACAGGACATGAATGGTGATTAGACACCTTATAATCCCATTACACACTATGTATTGGTCTTTCTAAGGCCAATGAACAATGTGTACGGAATGTTGGTATAAGGTGGAGATTTTGTCATACACACATTGTGTATGATTCCAGTACATGTCAGGTATTTTTTTGTCTAAATCATGTAGTAACATCTTCTTCTCAAACCAGACAAAACCCTCACCCCTAATTTCATAATGCGGCACCCCAGTCGAACCTAGGGGAATTTTTCCACATTATTATTCATCTAAAAACCATTCAAATGTCTTCATTTGTGTTGGAACCACATTTGTGAGATCTAAATTCCACTTGAGAAAATCTTTGTGATTTCGACTCTCAACCTAGTTATCAAGGTTTGGGAATGTATACTCGTTTTCTTTTGTCTACTACATTTTAGGCAAAATTAGTAGCTTTCACATTATGAAGAGAGTATTATGAGTACATGGTAGGTGGTCTCGTGCCTTTTTCTAATTTTCAAGTTGTGTGTATATATAGGAGTGTCGTGCACACATTTTTGGGGTGTCACCATGATTGATATTTGAACCTTTTTATTTTTTAACATTGTTTAGGTAATATAGTAAGTTATTTAAAGCTTGATTAGGGTTATTTACCGTGATTTTTGGTTACCCCAATTGGTGTGTTTTCCCCAGATGATCATTTCTGGCCTTTTGTACTGGCGTACCTATGAGGCATGAATTTTCCTGCATTATTAGTATGTTTAAAAATGAAATTTGTTAAATAAAATGAATTTACCATTTGAGAAATTAGATGGTCAAATATTTTTATAGTTTAAATTACATTAATCTCTTGTTATATAGATTTCCCATTTGAGTTTTTTAATTTTAAATCCATTTAACAGTTCAATTTACATTTGAAGCTTGTTATCATAATTTTCCTGTGTGAGTAATTGATAGGTAAGGCCTTATGTGGTTTGTCCTTGATTAATATTGTCTTGAATGCCCTGGGTTTTTACCTTTTCATGCCCGATGAAATGTTTCATTGATTCTTAATTGTTAAAAGGTTTATAATTATTGGATGAACAGATTCAGATTTGAATGGAATGGAATTGTCCACATGTCTATTTTAACATATACCACAAGTGACCCATGGATCCATTATGTAATTCCATGGATAGACGTAAAAGGGGGGTAAAATTTTGTGTTGTGAGTGAACCATGTAGTGGATGGGTTCATGGAGGCTTTATTAAAATAACTAATTATTCATGGAATGAAATATTCCATTAAAGGGATTTAATGGCCCTACTTAAATGGAATGGATGATACATGGGGCTTAATTATAGGATATATGGATGACTCAATGGACATATACTCACAGGACACCTAGAGTTATGCCAAGTACCTGAGAGGATTGCCCAAACTGGCTCCTAAGATGTAGGTTGGATTACAGGTAGAGTGATACTTGAATTCCCACATAGGAATGTAAAGGAATGACTGTGATTATAAATTTAAAATTGAAATGGAATTACATACGATGTGTTTTCCAAGCCAAAGTGAATGTTTTTATTCAGTTTTCACTAATACTTGTTTAGATATACATCTGAGTTATATGGTGTGAATACATTACAAAGTGGTTTTGGGCCATTATTGAATCTGGAAAATTATATAATTCAATGTAATTTAATAGGAAATGATCATAAAATGATTAAAAATATAACCAGTTCCTTTATAAATCATTACATTTGAGTACTTATTAGTTTACATCCACCACAATTGTACACTACCTATTATATATATTCACTAATTGATTGGAATAGAATGTTATTGGTTTTATAATATGATCTAGTCACACATCCTATTTGGGCCTTCTTTTTAGACACTAATAGGTTAGATTTTTTTATGTATCGATAAGGGAAAGAGCCCTTATCAATGTAGTTGATATGATGTTTTGGAGCTTAATAGCAAGGGAGCACCATGAAAAATGCAATGCTTTTAAGATTGTTTTTTTCTTTTTTGTATTATTACTATGTATATCATGAATATCAATAGTGAAAACTATATTGGCAATTTTCCTAAAACATGTAACAAGAAATATCATCTTTTGTATGGTATGACATCTGGTTATTTATATTATTAGTCTTCCAATGTTTTCCTCTATTGTATTCTATTACTACTTAAACTATTAATTTAATAATGTATTCCATTATGTTATACTCTTCCAAAAAGGTTATAGTTTCCCAATAACCACACATAGGCCCACAAATATTATAAGTAGGGTTTGGCATCTGGGAAAATCAGCTTGAGGCCTTGTGCCCAACTAGGTATGGGGAACCATTAAGTGGAATCTGGATCAAGGATTTTACAAAGTTGTCTCAGAGGAGTCTATAATGAGTTTTACAACTTTTTGGATTCATTAGGCAGGGATTTTAAGTAAATGGGATTTGGTTATTAGTTGTTCCCATGAGTGCCTACCCTGTGTATAGCAAAAATCCATATTACATCAAATTGATTTCTGTTTTTTGGATATTGAGTTGTTACTATTGATTCGATTTCACCATTGGGTGACAAAGTTGTATTGTATTGTTATCATTTACAGTATTGTGGTTCTACATTTTTGATACCCAATGAGATGTGGGTATTCCCTCTCATGCATCATATTTGGACTTATTACAAATCAAAATCCATTCATTTTTTCCATGATATTTAGATAGAATTACTAATTTCCTGTTGTTGTAATAGATGTCATGATAGATATTCATGTTGATGGGAATGGTGTATTGGTATGTGTTATGGTTTTAATTATAAAAATGTCCAGATTTTGTCTTTAATGTGTTTGGGACCACTTTGATAAGAATTTGGCTGATCTGGTTTCAGAAATAATTTTAATTCTGCTATGATGTACTACCTGTGGATTCCAAAAATTGATCTGCGGGGAGTGAGGACACACATTGAAAAAAATTTGGCATACCATTGGTTTATTTTTAAAAAATAGTGTTTCTAGTTATATTCTATTTATTTTTCTATTTGGGAACCCAGACAACATGTTGTGTGGTTCAATAAACACACCCCATGTGTTCTTCTATAAAAGAAGATAAAATTTTCTTATGTACACACTGTGTACTACGTGTACAAACTATTTGGTAAATAACTATGTGTCCGACCTTGTCAAGTGGAAGACCTATTGATGGTGATTGGATAGTTCATTCCATGTACATTGGATTCACACCATGTTGTTTTACAAAGGCATACCCTAGGTGGCTCTAGTCATCTAAAATTACCTTACATTGATGGGAGACATGAGTACACACCAAGTACGACTATAAAAATATTTATACCTAAGATGTTCACTTGCACAAGCCGACGGAAGTACACTCGGATGTTAGAACATGAGGGTACATTTCATTTATGGTTTCTATTCACCGATCACTCCTCCTTTGGTTCCATTTGATGGGTTTTTTTCCAGTTTAGTTCTATCTCCCTTGAAATGTAATCCTTGATAATGTAATGAATATAGGTGTGTACTTTTCCTTGTAGATTTATGCCACCATGAAGACCTTGAGATGTATTCTAGGAGGATGGTGTTGTTCATACCTTAGAGTTGCTAGGCCTTTGGATACCAGTGGATCCTCCAATCACGAAAATTATGACACTAGATGTGATAATGGAATTAGGTGCTGATGCACCCTTCCGAGAATAAATTATGAAGCCTATGTAAACCCGTAAAGGAGAACCAAACCCATCCACATATTTAGAACAACTAACATTATTGTTTCAATAGCAGCATCCACCCACGTTTTGGGGGGATGGTGGACCACAGGATGAAGAGTCAGGGTTGGAGTACATGCATTAGATCATAGAGTATTGGGAGACACATCCTAAGAAGAGGGTAAGGTATGCGACATATATGTTTAATGATTCTACCAGGTGATGGTGGGATGCTATCTCTAATGTAGAGAACCATAGATATAGAGAATTCTGATTCCTTGGGATAGTCTTCTATTCCATTTATATTCCATGGGATGATGAGGGATTATAGAGCTCGAGACTTTCTGCATATGAAGTAGGGAGAACTCTTAGATGTGGAATATTCTACATGTTTTAGTGTTCACAACTATTCATATTGGTGATAATGTATCGAAGGATTTTTGATTTGAGGATTGTATAAGGATTGATGTTTGATCACAATAAAATTTCATCAGATTGATAAATATATCTAAAATAGTGAATTAGGTGATCATTAACACGTGTAACATGTGGAAATATGGAGGTTAGATATACGGAAGTTCGACACCAATGTTTAGTATTTTATTTCCAGGTAGTAAGAAACATTTTATGTAGATTTCTTGTGGGGATGTGAGCATTCAGAACATATCACCAGGTATCCATGTGAGGTTCTATTAGTGAGGAAGGCCATGGAATATATGGACACAATTTCTGAATGACCTAGTCGAGTACCGATATTGTTTCTAGATGGGCCACCTATAACACTTCTACATGACGTTTCCCCAGTATCTAGATGGAGATGGAATGCATCGACTCCACATTGAGGATCATGATCATGATAAGATTCTTCTTATCAGTCATGAAATGAGATACATTAGGCCACTCAGTTTGAGGTGGTGGATGTGGTTGTGGTAGTCTAAAAACGGTTTTATAGCAACAATAGGGATGATCAGTTCAGTTTAGCTAGGTAGTGTTACATGGTCATGGTACAAGTCAATCATATAAAGTGCGACAGAACCAGTTTGAGAATGATCCCAATCATTATACTTTTAGATATACCATTCTTATCATATTCATTATATAATCTACAAATATTTGATATTGGGGCTTCACAATGGTTCATATCTATTCCCTTTTTGCAGATCCTTATAATTTTTTAGTATTCTTTTGATGATATTATAACCCTAGATACTCTGATAGGGTTTAATATGATATGTTATCATTAGTGAAAGTCGTTCCCCGTGAGATTGTTGGGTTTCATTTCTTATGGGTCCTCTATCTTTTATAGATGACATGATTTTATTTCATCCTTATAATAGAATATTTGGTCTCCCATCTTGACGTTTTCTATTACTATCAATGTAGTGGGTGTCTTATATCACTATAGGGAGGTTCAATTCATAATATTGGTGAATGGGATGTCCAGGCAAGCCAAGATGGACCATAGCATCGTGGGGTGGGTGAGATGATTTCCTAGATTGAGAGTTTGTATATGTATGACTTGGTAACATATTAGATGGATTTACCTACAGAGATTGATCATTTAATGGAAAAGTTCCAAAAAAAATCATGTTTACCTCTTCAGTGAGAGGTAGTGTTCACTATCTTGATAGTTGTAGGAGATTCACTGGTACCCATTCCTCCTTATATAATGGAATAGATAGAGTTTCCAGAGCACATGAGGCAACTAGAGGATTTAGGGGAAAAGGGTTTCATCTTGCCTCATACTTCTCCATTGGATTCACAGGACAATTCCATAAAAAATACGGATGATACCCTCAGTATATTCATGGAATATCATAATTTTAAAATAATGATCATTGAAAATATGCATACTCTAATAAGGATAATGGATCTCTTGAACCATAATTTTGGAGCTCATGTTTTCTCAAAGTTTGATTTGAGGTCCGGTAATTAGTAGGCTTATTTTATATTGTCACACATAACTTGCACAACATTTTGGAGTAGTTATGGTCTATATGAGTATTTGGTAATGCATTTCTGTCTCACAATAGCGTTGTTAGTCTTCATAGAACTAATCAATCTACTATTCTATCCTTATCTTGATTCATTTATTGTGATTTTCATGGATGATATCCTTGTTTATTTTCATAATTGAGATGATTGTACCACAGATCAAGATATAATTTAGAGTAGATTATGAGATAATATATTATATGCTATGCTCGTATGGGGAATCTTCATGAAGGATCATATTAACTTCATATGTCACATAATCCTGGAGAAAATTGTATCATTGGGCCCATAAGAGGTGAGTGCATTAGTTTCCTAGGAGTATCCCAAGAAAATAATTTAGGTGTGTAGTTTTATAAGGATAGATCATAAATATATGTTATTCATATATGAATTCACACATTTAGTAGTGTTGTTAATAGTCTGGACTAAAAAGATTGTGAAATATGTATGGACATATTCCTCTGAGATGGCATTTTAGTAACTGAAAGGTAGATTGAATTCAGTACTGATTTGAATTTTCCCAAAGTTGGACATGAGTAACATTGTGTACTGTAATACATAAGGTATTAGGAATTTAGTAGATCTTATGGGGGATCAGTTGTTTTGTATGGGTCACGGTAGTTGAGACCACATGAGATGAATTACCTAAAACACTATATCAAGTTAGAGGATGGTTTTCCTGACATATGATATAAGTGAAATTAAATATTGGGAGATCATTTTGTGGTTTACATAGATCCCAAAAGCCTCAAGTACATATTTACTCAACAATATTTGAATCTGAGGTAGTGTTGGCTGGTGGAATAGATTCAGTCTCTTTACATCGAGGATTCTATTATGTCTGTTAATGGAAATGTAGTGGCTGATGAACTGTGCAGGAGGACTCAAGTGTAGGTCTTGTTGTAATCCAATATCATGTTGAATCTTATTTCATTATTCCCAAATATTCATTTATAGGTTCATGACAGTCATGTCTAGACATTTATTACAACCTTATCTATTACCTCTACCATACTAGACAGAGTGAGGATAAGGTAGCTATCGAATTATGAAGGCCTAGTTCATTGGGAATGTGTGGTATGTGAGGACCCTCATCCTAGATAGACCTTAAGTGAGGATGGTTTTAAGTGATTACATGGTCACATATGGGTTTCATAAGATAAGTTCAAGGATCTAATATGGGATTTTCATGCCTCTGTATAAGAAGTTAATCCTAGTGTCACCAAGATGTATCGGGATTTACATCATCACTATTGGTGTCCAGGTATGAAACAGGACGAAGCGGGTTTGGTCATGAGGTGCTCCTCCTATCAATAGTTAAAGGTATAATGCTAGCAACCAGTTGGGATTTTAGAGCATCAACCAATTCATGAGTGGAAATGGAATGATGTCGTAATTGAATTCGTGACCAGTTTACCAAGGTATCCTATAGGCAATAATGAAGTTTGGGTTTTTGATTGGCACAAAAAGTTTTCACATTTCATAAAAATCAAGAAATCTTTTTTTGTTGATGATCTTGTGAGGTTTTACATTTGAGAGATTGTACAACTATAGGGCGTACTACAATCTATCTTTTTAGATAGGGACACCCAGTTTACATCTTATTTCTAGAAAATACTACAATCGGAGATGAGTACATAGGTGATCCTGAGCATAGCTTACCATCCCTTAACAGATGACCAATTAGAGTTTATGATTTAGGTGTTGGAGGACATGCTACTGGAATAAATCCTAGATTTTTGAGGTTCTTTGTATGAACACGTACCCCTAGTTTAGTTTACCTATAATAATAGATTTAAATATACTATATAGATGGTTACATATAAGGATTTGTTTGAAAGGTCATGATAATAACCCCAATGTTTTCATTAGGTAGTAGAAGAAGCTAGGATAAGACCTCAACATTTTCAAGATACCATTGAACATGTTTAGTTGATTTAGAAGCACATTGATACGACATAGTCTTGTCAGAGATTATACGCTAACTGCAGTAGGCGACCTATGGAGTATTAGGTTGGAAATCTGGTTTTCCTATGAGTTTCACCATGGTTGGGACACAAGGGGAACATGATATATGTAAATCTTTAACTGGGATATTCTGGGCTGTTTCAGATTCTTGATAGGGTTGATCCTGTTTCCTATCAGTTGTAGTTATCTGAGTGGCATCAGGTTATACAAGAAATATTCAATGATTATCAGTTAAAAAATTTATATTCATAACTATTTCATACTTTTAGGCCCAATGTAGTTGAGTTACAGATATATGCATCCTTTGAGGAGTATCTTATTTTAATTGTTGATCATTGCACAATGGTTTTATATGGAAATTTTGTTGCTTTTGTACAGGTTCTATAGCAACACTTTCAAGTGCAGGGCGATACCTCATAGAGGTAGACCGATGTAAAATCATAATGTATATAGATATTCTCTTATGTTTTTCACCACCCTCGAAAGGGAAATTCAGGTAAGAATTTCTTAAAGTGGGAGTCTATGAGAACTCATTTCTTCATTTAATGTATGAATCTCTTATTTTTAGGTTGTAATTAAGATTGGGGAGTGAAAAGTGGGTGAGGGAAAGGCTGTTGGGATATTACATGACATTACTAGGGGTTACACATTATTTATTTCCATTAAATTCCATGTAATTGTCATGTGAGGACCCCTGGATGGCATGTAAGGTATGTCAGCACATAGAGATGATTTTGTCATATGAAGCATGTGTAGTTTTTAACTACATGCCTTGTATATTATTATTTTTTATAAATCTGTCATCTGTCTTGTCTTCTCAAACCAGATAAAACTCTCACCCCTTTATTATTCAAAAATAATCTAGGTCCACCCATGGGGAGTTTTTCCTCCCGATTCTTCATCCGGACTCCATTTCAAATGTTGTCGATTGTGTTGGAACCCAACATGTGAATTCTCAATTCCTCTTAATTCATTATTTATGTTTTATTCTCTCAACCTCAATATCAATGTTTGGATGTTTATGCTCATTTTTCAAATCTAATCTATTATAAGTCAAATTGGATGTCAATGTTGGATAAGGAGAGTCATATTAGTATGTGGTTGGTGGTCTCATTCCTCTCTCTAAATGTCATGCTATTTATATATGTTGGAGTGTTTTATAAACAATTTTTGTGGTGTCTCCCCGACTGGTATTTGTTAATTTTTTTTATTTCATATTATAATTTTTGTAATTGAATAAGTGATTTAAATCATATTTGGGATTTTTTTACCTTTATATGGGGCCACCCCATTGGAGAATTTCCATTTTACAGACGTTTATGGTCATTTTGACAAGGATGTATATGGGCCATGCCATTGATTCCCTTACTGGGTTGCTTAAAATAAAATTTGTTAAATTAAATGAATTTTCCACATAAGAAAACTGAATGTTAAGCCTTGTTATATTTTAAATTACATTATAGGATTATTTATGAATTTACCATATGTATTTATTAATGTTTAATCCATGTAATAGTTTACTTTACATGTGAGGATTTGTTTTTGTGAATTGTTACCATGTGAGTAACTGAATTTACAACTATATGATGTTGGCCCTTACCTGACACTATATCAGATTATTTTGGATTTATCATTATCTTTCCTGATGAAATGATTAATTGAATCTTATATTATAAAAAGGTAACTAAGAATTGGTGAACCATGTATTCAGATTTCAATGGAATGGATGTGTCCATATGTATATATAAACATGTACCTTGGGTGAACCATGGATCAATTGATAGATTCAATGGATAAAATGAAAATGGGGGGTATATGTTTGTTCCATGAGTGAATCCTTGATATAATTGCATGTTCATGAAGGTGTTATTTAAATTGCGAATAAATCATGGAATGAGATATTCCATGAACTGTTCTAGTGCCACTATTTATCGGTCATGGTTTATTATTGAGGCTTATTTATAGATTCCTAGGATGGCTTAGTTGACATATACTCACATCACATATAGTTTCATTCATGGTTCTTGAGAAGATTGTCTAGAAAGTCTTGTAAAATGTTGGTTGAATTTCACCTGGAGTGATATTGGAATTCTAACACAGAAATGTCAAGAACACACAACGATTATAAGTTAAATATTGAAATAAAATGACTTACAACATATTTTTCAATAACAATATCTAGATTATATTTATTATTCACCTGTACAAGTTTAGATAGCCTTATGAGGTACCTACTGGGCTTACGTTAAATGGGTTTTCATGTTTAATGTCAGATCACAAGACTTATATAATACAGTGTAATTGAACTATAAATGAACATGAAGTGATGTAATTGGAAACTATTTATTATAAGACTCTTCAATTTTTAGTACATCCTAGTTAACTTCTATTAAATTTATAGATATAATGTTATATATAATCACTAAGAGATTGTAACAGAACATGGTTGGTTGCCTACTAGGATTTAGTCTCACACCCTATTTGGGTCATGTTTTTATGTCAAATCTGATTATATTTTTTCAGGTTTGGATAAAATCACATTACCATCCCCATGAACTTGATAGAATGTTTAGTAGTATGTGAGAATGGGACCAATATGTTTCTTGTAAGGCAATTGAGTTTCTTTTGTCATTTATGTAATTTTGGTACTTATAACTTGTATTACTATAGTGTGACATGTTTCTGCTTTTTACCAAGAACATGTTACATGAAACCTAATTTTTTTATGATATGATATCTGTTTATTTATTTTATCAACCCTCCTATATTTAATTTTATTATATGGTAGTAATACTTTTGTTATTAATTTATTAATTTATTCCACTGTGTTATACTCTGCCAATGAGGTCATTGTTTCCCCACAATCACAATAGGCCCTCACTACTAGTCGGAAGCCTAAGGCCTTTGTGGTAATCCTCTTGAGGCCATGTGCCCATTTGGATATGTGTAACCATTTAATGGCATCATGATCCATGGATTTACATAGATATTGTCCAAAAAATTAGTACTTGACGTGTGGGTAATAGTGAAGGGTGGGTGCCATTTTATAGGAGAGGGGAGGGATACCGATGGAAATTCATAAATTATTAAATTAATATAAATTAATTTTTAAATCTAAAAGAATTAAAAATGAGGTATTTAAAAGCTAAGATGTCGATGGTTCAAAATCCTCTCATTCAATAATTTTACTTCATGTATTGATTTCATTTTATGTCATATCATTTCAGTTTACACATAATTACTCTCTTTTAATTCTAATTGTGGTAACATAATTATAAATAGTAAGAGGATATAAATTTTACTTATATGGTTTCAATTTAAAATAAACTGAAACTTTATGATTATTATTACCATATCATAGTAACTTTGTAATTAGAATTTTTTTTATTTTCAAATAATTTACTAATAAATTATTTTTATATAATATCAATAGCTTCTTGTCTGAAAATATTCATTTCATTGAATTTAAATAAAATCCAAACATATAGATAACATAAAAAATTACAATATAATAGACTTATAATATTGCATAGTCTCCTAGAAAATTTGTTCATTACCCTAATTATTTCAAATTTTTTTAATTTAAATAATTTTTCATATCGTTTATTTTATATTTCTATTAATAAAATAATTACTATATCACTATTGTATAAACATTTATGGTAATTATTTAATCAACAAAAATTCTAAAAAATTCCCATAATGTAGAAAATTTCATAATATTTCTGGACACAATTTATGATCATTGTTTTACCATGTTTATCCTTATATTAAAATAAGCATAATTATATTAAACAATATAGTGGCATGTTTTTACGTTCATTTGATTATATAAAATTTTTATCACTTCCTTTTAAAAATAACTTTAAATGTGTTAGTTATGATCCTTAAGTTATAATGGTTGACTTTTATCCATCTATTAAAATTTGGTATGTGTTAGGGTAATTTTATTATACATTTCATATTATTTATTACCCAAATCTACCTGATTATCAACTAATCACGGTAAAAACCTTATCATAGTTACTACTCATAATATGGAAAAAAAATTAATCTATTGACATAATTGGAACCCACTGATTGAAAATATGAAATACATTTTTCAAAATTTAAAACACAGAAGTTGAATTATATAAATTAAAATATATCTTATTGGAAAAACAATAAAGGTGGGGCTTTAAAGGTAATCATGATCAAATTATTGACATGCGTTTATAACTATTTTCAATGTTAAATAAAGTAAAATTAATTAATTTTATCATGATTATGTAATGTTTACGTTTTTTGGCCTTATAGTTGGTATCAAACGAGGGTTTAGATTACATTGGAGATTATGATGTCTTCTTAAGAGATATGGATATCATATGAATTTAAATTTCTTAGGATGATCATAAGTTACGTTTTATAAAAATAATTCTTGAGAAAATATGTTTCAAAATTTTAATGTGATTAACCATATTTTTGGATACATTATTATTTGAGGTAATTATGGGTTTTTACCTTTTGGGATGAAAATTGAGTGGAATTAAATTACCTTTGAGGTTAAAATTTTTTATTGATACTTTTGAGGATTTTTATCACATATTTGGAGTACATTATAAGAATGATATTGCTTTCAAAAAGGAAAACCCACAGGATGGGAGAAAACCCGTCACATCTGATAAAGTATCGAGGATCAAACCCACGACTAAAGGGTGAGAACGATGCATCACGTAAAAATGGCCTACGTGAATTTCCTAGTGAGTATGACTTTATCATTTTCAGTTAAACAAGTTAGTGTAATAAGAATTAGGTGATTTATAGAACTTATATTTTATTAGATTTATATACATCATATTGAAAAATTATTTTAGGGATTATGTGATAAATATTATTTTGAAATAATGTCACTATTTTTGGAACCGTATATGATTATGGATAGTAAAACACTATTGGATTATATTTGAGGAGTACATGATGATTTATGTTTTTGATGAATTTATGATTTAAATTGCGGAAATATGGGGAATTTGGTTATTTAAGAAATTATTAAACTATCATGGTGAATTTGTGATTATATTAATTACATTTTTCTGTCAGATATTATGAGCTGTTGATTCTATATAGACTTACATTTTTGAACATAAAATGGTATATTATTCGAGTGATTTTTTTTTATTTCTTTGGACATTATCTTACATATAATATTTTCGAAGAATTTTAGGGATAGTTATTTTATGAATGGTCTATGTTGAGATTTAGGTATTAATGCTGAAATTTAGTGATTAAAAGCTATTATTCAAAAACTAATGGTTTATTATTTCTTGATATTATTTTTGTAATATCCTAAAAATATATTTTTTGGTTTATGTTCAAGATAGGGGAAATGGATACATACCATTATTAGGATGATGTGATTTTTTAGAATATGAATATAGTGATTCAGGCATGAAAAATTAATATTAAAATTAATTTTTTGGTGGAAAATATGAGTTTATAATGTCAATTGACTAAAGGAATAAAATGTTCTTGTATTTAATGTATTTTTCTTATTTTTTAGTAAATGTAGAAAATTAATTTCACAAATATATGAAATGTATCATTAAAAAATATTTTTTTTATTTTTAATATTCTTACTACAAAATCAAAGAATCATTGAACCGTCACAAAATTATGTTTTTTCTATTAAACATATCCTAAAAATGTTTTCTATTATTCTCAATAAAATCCTGACTGTTGGTTTTCTATTCCATTTCCATGTGTTCCTACATGGGACCCTATTATGTGTTATCTTAGGTGTCCTTCAAAATTTCCTTTCATTATTTTAAAGTTGATGTTTTATTGATCATTTTTATATTGTTGGATTAAAATATATGTATTTTGAAAAGACTTACCAAAGTTACCGACCCATATTTCATATTGCAAGGACACAATTTCAAAATTTGGTCAATAATGTGAAATCCTTTTATTTTTTAAAAATGGTCACTATGTTTGAATGTGTACATAATAGACCACATCGAAATTAGGAGAAGAATGAAATATTACAATTTAAATGTTTCCATATAAAAAAGTTGTAAAAATATTATGAGTTAATATTATAAATTTATATATAAAAATATTGTTGACATGGGTATAAAATAAATAATTTTTTTAAAATTAATTATAATTGAAAATAAGAAACTTTTTGAATAAAAGGAAATTTTTTTTCAAAAAACATTTAAATGCAACTAATTATGTTTAAAAAATTATAAAATATCTCTTGAGGAATTTTATTAATGAAAAATATATGTAATTTATTATTTTAATTCATCATATATATTTTTTCTATACATTATATAAGGACAATACAATTTTATGGATATATTGAGAATATTTCTAAAAAATAAAATTTTCCACCATTAAATATAGAACCCATTTTATCTCAAAATTTTGACACTTTTATATTTTTTATTTGAAAAATTAAATCCCTTAATTGTATAACGGACAAAAAATATTAATTTAGTTTAATTTTTGTAATTTTTTGGATAAAATTCATATTTTAATGATTATTCAAAAAAGGCTCTTTAATTGAAAAATGACTTTTAGGCTAATTTATTTTTATTGTTAGAATATCCATTAGAACAAATTTAATGTATTATTAGAGTTTTTTTACCATTTGATCCGTTATTGGTCAATAGAATAAATATTTCCTTAATATTAGATTTAATAACCTGTCAATATTATGATTGTTTTTACTTATAAAAACACCATATTTTTCATTTATTCAAGAGGATTTGTTTTATTTTGATTATAGTAGCTTTTTTGTTTTAAATTTTATAACATGGATTTCATATTTGGAATCAGTGGTTACAAATTATTTTAATAGGTAATGTTTTTTGGATATTATGAATATTAAATATTGTAATCTTAATTTAACATGGTTAATGGTGAATCAGAAAAATTAGGGTCATAAATAATATGATATGAATTTTATGATAAACATAACACCTAAAAAATCCTATTGAATGAATAAATGTAGATCCTCAATAACTAAGGATCATAATTGACTAATTTTATTGATTTTTCAATCAAAGCGATATAAATATTACTAGAAAAACAATGTGAAAACATATCACCCTCCTGTATTTTATTGTATAATAATTTTAATATAGGGATAAATATAATAAAAAATTGATTATAAATAGGATCCCAACAAATAATGAAATTATCCAAATAAAGGGAATTTATTTAGAAATTTTAGAGATTAAATAATAACCATAAATACAGTCACAACAATGATAACACAATTATTTTGTTAAATGAAATGTAAAATAAATGACATGAAAGTCATTAAAATAAAAATAATTCTAATTAATTTCGGTAATCCATGAACTATAAAAGACAGTACGACCTTTATTAAGTATATTCAATGGGTTTTTCCTAAAAATTAAATATTTGAAGGATATATATATTACATATATGGGGCCAATTTCCCATAAATGGTCTATTTATGAACATGTTTAACTTTTCATAGCCACTTGGTAATTATAAAATAGTTTATTTGTATTTATATAATTTAATAAAATATTACTTTTATAAAATATTGATAGTGTCCATTTCATCACAATTCATTCGATTTAATTTAAATAAAATCCAGATATTGAGGAAAAATAGAACAAAATATTGAAATCATCATCTAATATGACATAGTAAACTAGAAAATTCATTTAGTGCACTAATTAATTAGAATCATATTTATTTTAATACTTTTCAAAACATTTATTTTATATTAATATTATTATAATAATAATTTTACTATAGTGGTTTATGTATTTATTGTAATTATTTAATCACTAAATATTAAAAATAAATTCCCAAGATGTAGAAAATTTAATTATCTTCCTAGAGAATTTATATGATCAATGTGTTATCATATTTTTCCTTGTAATAAAATAATTATACGTTTAAGTAATAAGAGGTTGACATGTTGTCACATACTTTTGTTTTATCATTATTTATATAAAGTTCTGTAAAAAAAAGTCTATTAAATAAGTCAATTTTGATCCATAGGTGTTAAGGGTCGACTTTTATTCATCCAATAGTATTTTGGTAGCTATTAGGGTGATATCAATATCCTTGTCATAATATTTTTTACCATAATTTACCTGATATTCCTTTAACTCTGCTAAATAAAAATTTTCCTATTTACTATTCATTATATAAATAAAATTAAATGGAATATATTAACATAATTTTGGCACCCCGATAACAAATATTGAATATATTTTTAAAAATTTAATACATATAAATTGTAATAATTAATTTAATATTAATCGCCATGGAATTAACAAGAATTTTTTTTCATAAAAGTAAAAACAATCAATATATTGACATGTATTAATGTGAAATTTCATTGTAAAATTCCATATAATAAAAGAATTCATTAAATAATAAAAATATTATCTAATTATACTTTAAAACAAATTAAATGAAAAATATAATTGTATAAATAAATTATATTAAAAATTTGTTGGGGATTAAAATGCATCATTTTTCATTATTCATTAAAATATGATCATTATGAGAAAAATAAATAAATTTATCCGAACAGAAATTTGATATCCCTTTTCAAAATATAAATATTTTTTAAAAGAGTAAAAAAAATTATCAAAAACTAAATTTAAAATGGGTTTTCAATCAATAAGAGGTAAAACTACCTTATTGAAAATAATTATTTTATTTTTATATCAAATTTGTTCTTATATAAGGACTATAAAATAAATAATATTATTTTTAAAAATTAAATTAAATAAATTTCATTTATATTTAATTAATATAATCAAACAAGAGTGATATTATTCTTTTAAAAACATAATTTTATGACCATAAATTGTTTTTCATAAAAACACATCCATTATAGTCAATTGGATTTCATTTTCTTTTATAACTAATTTTTTACAATCTAATAATTTTATAAAAATGTGTAACCACAATTTTCATTACTCTATTAATTATTTTTATTTCTATTATTGTAAAAACTTGTTTTTAATCGAAACATTTAAATAAGAATATTTAATTTTTTTTCTAAACTTTTTTTGGAATATCCTGTTTGGTATCAAATATAGGCTTTATTTTAAAAACTCAGTATATTAAAATATCCCCCATTTTATAAAATCCATCATCATAAAATTCAATTCAAGTTCAATTTATTATTTAGGAATTTTTAAAATACAATTATTGAAACTCCACATCAGAAAAAGAATTAATAAAATTTCATCTTTAAAAGAATGAAAAGAAAGTAAGTGGATCACATGAGATAACACATACTTGGAATCCATGCAGGAAGACATGGATATGTAATAAAACCTAACCATCATGTTTTAATGGAGGGTGATAGAAAATATTTGTGGGAAAATTGTTAATAATCACAAATCTATAAATTTTTTTATTGATATAATGATCTTTTACTTCGTAGATGGAAATGTAATTAGGAAATGTTTTATTTTAAGAACCTTTTCATAAAGATGATGAATTCTGTTACTTAATTTTATAATTAAATAATGAAACAAACTTTCTTTTCATGTATAGTTTCATATTTTAATCAATATCCACCACAATCTCATCTTTTTCTTCAAATGATAGGTATTCTAGATGTATCATCTTCTCTAGAATCTCATTATCCAAAAAAGTTTAACAATGAATTTCCCCAAACATGAATCATTAACAAAAACCAATATATTTAGGATAAGATATAACAATTATACCAATATAACCAAACTAATTGGATGATGTAAAACTAATTTTAATCTCCAAACATCAAATATAATACAAATATTTCAACAAAGACCATTCAATAAATAACTATCCATAAATTCTTAAAAAATATTATTACTATGATTAAATCCCAAAATTTATAAGGATTTAATCTAATAATCATCCAAGATATGTTATAA
Source organism: Viscum album (assembly GCA_963277665.1). Classification (NCBI taxonomy): domain Eukaryota; kingdom Viridiplantae; phylum Streptophyta; class Magnoliopsida; order Santalales; family Viscaceae; genus Viscum; species Viscum album. The sequence goes on along the minus strand of OY728152.1, from coordinate 322,783,150 downwards.
AATTTATCTCCGAATACCACCATCCACTGTTAATGTCTCATACCAAAATGTAATTAACATTATCACATATTCCCAGTTATTGGTTAATCACTTCCATAAATAACCTAATTACCCATTAGTTCACAAATAAAATCATAGATTATTCTAAAATAGAATTTGAGAGAAACTTCTCAATTAAAATATAATAGTATACTATTTACCTTAATCGTATAATATTTCCACAATCGTGAGCATCTCCAAAAATAACATCTATTACATAATCACCAAATAGTTTTTCAATACATAAGATATCCATTTAATAAAATTTATGATCTTAAAAATGAAGTTTATTCCTTTAAATATTTTATCTATATATAATATATCATAATATTTAATGACTTGTAATAGGCTAGTGTTATGTGATAAATAATTTCCACCCTTCGATTGGGGGAGGGTTCAATTCCTGCATCATTCTCTATCATGGATAGTTTTCACCCATAATACCTGTTGTCCTTTTTTTAAAATAGTATAATTCTATAACATTTCCAAAATAAAGTCCTTAAAAATATCTACAACATGTTTCATCACAAATTTTTATTTCATACCTTCTATTTTTCACCCCAAAATATAATAACCAATAATAAACTCAAAGGTGAATGTCTCCAAAAATATTCTTAATCACCTTAAAAATTAAAAATATAAGGCCTAAAAATGTGGTTGATAATTCATTGAAAATATAATAAACTACAAATATATAAACCATGTATTATATCCATAACTCTTAATAAGATATTTGAATCTAAAATATTTCCTAAACCATTATCTAATACCAACTATATGTCCCAATCCTTAAACATTATATAATCTTGAGTTAAGTCTGTAATTAGACTTTATATCACAATGAAGATCATTTCATGTTTAGAGCTTTAGATAATTAGGCCATAACTAATACATAAATACATAAATATTACAAATTATACATTTATACTCACTGTATATTTTTTTTATAAAATATAAACATTTGAAACGAATCATGGTTTCACTTCATGTTTTAACATCATAAATTTTCAATGATTTAATCAATGACTCTATTCTCTTTTAAATCCTTTGAAAAATATTTCATAATTTGGCATTAACAAAAAATAGCAGTAATCAAGAAACAAATACTAAAAACTATTAGTATTTCCAAAACATGTAAACCATGAATACCTTATCGTAATGAAATATATTTAACCTTTAATTTTAATTAAATACACTTCACATATTATAATCTATTTTCTTACCCTTTTGTTATAAAAATATTATAAAAAAACCCCTAGAAAGAAACATATAACATAATAAAGAAACATTAGAAAAATATATATTTAAATGGAATAACCTTATGTTTTAATTTCACACATATCAATCTTACCAATGTAATAACTATTTATCCAACTTCCATACCCAATTCATTAGAGGATAAAACGTACCCACTTGTTCTTACAAATGAGTACCATTTTCCATTTTTCATTGATAATTATTTATAGGTAAATATAGTTTCATTATTATATAAATATCATAAGTTAATTAAAAACTAGTTTATAATTAAATGATAATTACATATTTCATACAAGTGCAGTAGTGAAAAAAACGAACCACAACTATTTGTGGGGGTTATAGATCATGTGTATGCACAAACGATGTTAAAATATTTATGTGCATTGAAAATAATAATGTAATTGATATATTATTATAATATAATTGAGAAATATGTCATTAAAATCCTATATTCAAATTTAATTCCATTATTAGAACCATTATTTAATGATGCGATGAAATACGAACTATATCGGTTCATGAGGCGGTAGTCCACTATACAGAAGAATAAAAAGTTCATTTCACATTTGATTAAATTTGAGAACGATTCAAGAGGTCATATTTACATAATAAAATCTTAGTATATTGACAATTCTAGAGTGATTATTTCATCATGGTTTAGGGAGATTTGAATAAGTGGGAGAAATAATAATATAAAGAACCTAAGTGAAAAACAAAACCACTTATTCGATTGATCATATTTGAGGAACAAATTAAAACCTCTATGGAGGTTCTTCATTGAAATATAAGGCTTCATTAATGTGTAGATGAATTCTATAAAGGGGTTTCGTCAGAGAATGTATAACCCAAAAGGTTCTTGAATTGTTTGTTAATAGGGATGATTGGGTACCTTTTTATATGAGAGGGGAGGGGCACCTCTGGAATCACATAAAATATTAAATTAATATAAATTAATTATTAAATATAAATGACTCCAACATGATTTATGTAGATTATATGATTATAATGGTTCAAAATTTCCTCATCTATAATGTTTTATACATTTAATGATTTTATTTTTATCTTTTTCCTTCTGGTTTACACATAATTAATTTATATTAATTTTAATTATGTTGACAACAATTTCATTATTAATGTGCTATAAATTTTACTTATATGGAGAAATATCCCATACGTGGAGAATTTATGAACATTTAGACGTTATCATAATAATTTTATAATTTTAATTAAATTTTATGATTTTTAAATAATTAAAAAAAATATTATTTTTATAAAATATCAATAGCGTCAATTTTGACTCCATTGAATTCATTGAATTTATATAAAATAAAAATAGAATGATAACTTTTAAAAAACCATTTAATAAACATATAATATTTCCTAGTCATCTTAAAACATTATAGAGTACCCTAATAAATTCTAACTATATTTATTTTAATTATTTTCATATCATTTATTTGATATTCCTAGTAATAAAATAATTAATATATCACTATTTTTTCAATATTTGTGGTAATTATTGGATATCTAAAAAATATAACTAAATTCCCATAATTTAGATAATTTTATTATATATCTGGTCACTATTTATTATCAATGTTTTATCATTTGTATCCCAATATTAAAATTATTATACTTATATACAAAAAGAGGGAGAAAAGTTGTCACTTTAATTTTATATGAATATTTATATCACTTTCCTTGATACAATTCCATTAAATGAGTCAATTATAATCCTTATTTGTCAAGGATAGAATTTTATTCATCCACTAGGATTTCTAGGTGTTAGGGTATTTATAATATCCTTATCGTATTATTTATTACCGTAATTTAGATTATTTACAATTAACCGTGGAAAATAAAAATATTCGTAATTATTATTAATAAAATTAAAAACATGAACTTATTTATATAATTTGGACCCAATTATTCAAATTATAAAAATGAATTTTTATAATTTTAAAACCTCCAAGTTTGATTAATTAATTTAAAATTAATCCCCATTTTCAAAATGAGTCAACATGTTTTAAAAATAAAAACCATCAGAAGTTGGACACGAGCTTATATCTAATTTCAATGTAATTTTAAGACCAATAAAAAATTGTATTAAAGGGTAATAAATTAATCAAATGATACAACAAAAACCAGAAAATGAATAATCTAACTATACTAATAATTTATATGAAAATGAAGCTTCGAATTAAAATGCAGTATTTTTCACTATTTATTAAAAAATGAATATTATCCAAAAAGAATCAAAAAATTTTCCAATGTAAACTTTTATTTTATTACACCCAAATAAGAATTTCATTAGTTTTAATTGAACATAAAAAACCGTCAAAAAAATATTTGGAATATGTTCTTCATCAAAAGACGGCTGAAATACATTATTTTGAAAAATACTTCATTTATCCAAATGATTGAATTTGTTCCTATATCATGTCTAGAAACAAAAAGATGTATTAAAATTAATAATATATATATATATATATATTTCATTAATTAAATCTTGTAATTTATATTTTTTATTTTATAATCCCACTAATTTTTATTTTAATTTTTTATTAGAAAAACATTACTTTTTTTAAAAAGGGTTTAATTTTCAATTATAATTAATTGATCACAAAATAATTATTTATATACATGTGTAAACAATATTTTTATAAATCTATTTATAACATTCATTACCTCAACATAAACATCTAGGATATGTGGTAACTATTAAATAATAATATTTATTTGATTTTTTATGTTCAATGTGGCGTATTATAAATGCTATCAAACATATTGTCTCTTCTTAAAAATACCCGAAATGTTACATTATACCACCTTTTATAAATTTATTCCTCAAAATTTGTATTCAGGGTCGGTGAAAATGGAATGTCCTTAAAAATACCATTATTTCAATCCCTTATAAGTAAAAGGATTAACAAAACCTATACTATAAAAGAAATAAAGGGAAATATGATGGTCATATGATATGACACATACTAGGATTCCATGTATAAAATCATTGATATGGGAGAAAAAAATAAAGATGATGTTATGATGCAGAATAATGGAAAACAATTTCAGGATAATGATTATGATAAAAAACAAATTTTTTATGGGTTAATCAGTCTTTGATTTTTTAGTAGGAAAAGATAATTTAATTTTTTTGGATAAGATCCTTTTCATAGAGATGTTGAATTCATTAATTCGATATAAAACCAAAATAATGAACAATACTTACTTATCCCATAGTGTATCATCTGTTAATAAATTTTCACTACAAACTCACCTTTTTCTTCAAACTATTAGTTGTCCAGATGCATCGATTTCTATAGAATCAAGTAATCAAAAAAATATTAATTATGAATTTATATTATCATGAATAATTAACCAAAAACCATATAGTTAAGAAAAGATAAAAAATTTCTCCAAAAATGAATAAACCATTGGATGATGAAAATCTACTTTTAATCTCAAAAATTCAATTGTAATACCCAAATTCTAAAATCAATCATTTGATTAATAAATGTCCATAAAATAACTAGTAATATTATAAATATAAATAAATCCAAAAAATAACCATGATTTAATAAAATAATATTTGAAGATAAATTATAACATTTATTTATAAATAACATAAATTAATCACATTTTCTCGTGTAAAAAAATTTATTTCCAAAATCACTTATTCTATAAGTTAGGATAATCATAACCATAAATTACATAAAGCACCATAATTCCAAAATAAAACATAGATTATTCCAAAATAAAATTCAACAATTACTACCCAAATAAAATCCCATAAAATTATAGATTCCTTAAACATATAGGGTTCCTAAAATAGTGAACACATTCTAAAGAACATTTTCACATAATATCCAAACCATTTTTAAATTCCAAGGATATCTATTTGATAAATCATATGTTCCCCAAATCAACATATTCTTATTTTATCAACTTTTCTATATAAAACTAATTATTCAAAATAACAAGGGACTTCACATAGTCCATTGGTTGGAAATAAATCTATATCTCACATCTGTTTTGCTTTTAATTTCATAGCCTGGAGTGGTGCGATGGGTTTTCACACTTCTTGTGGGTTTATATTTTTTTAAAATACTATTTAATTCATATAACATTATGAAAATATGATAATGTACTAAAAAATAACCATAAATGTTTTTACAAAACATTTTATCTCACACCTATCATTTTTCATAACAAAATTTAAATAGCCATAATCAATTAAGAAAATAAATGTCTATAAAAATATGATTAATCAACATAAAATATTGTAACATAAATCCTCCAAAGGGATTACTATGAAATTGAACTAATGAACATCCTAAAAATTATATAGTCATATGAAATAACAATGTATTAAACATTATGTAATCTTTTGTTATGTAAAAAATTCATTATTTTTATATTTTCTGTTTTAATGTTTTAGAGAATTAGGACCTAAATATTACATAACAAATCATATATTACCATGAAGACAACTATACCCACTAGCTATTTTTTTCAAAAAATACAATTGTTAAATTTTTTTGGAATAAAATTTTCTTGACTTATTCCTTTCTCTAACTCATCCATATTCCTCATGTAAAACATTTAAAAAACATGGGATGGTTACAAAAAGATATTTTAGGGATATAAAATAAGGATTGAATACATTAGTCAATGAATATTTTAAACTCAAGAAAACATTTTCACGAAATCTGATGTTTCACCCATAAAACATATGATCATAACTATATAATGAAATCATATGATTTCTGAAAAGAAACATCTTTAAAATCACAAATCATAAAGGTAACATGTTTCATCCTTATCATACATAAATTGTAGATTTCACAAAAACATAGGGAGTAACATTATGGTTAATTTTGGAATAATCAATATAGTTTATTCCCTAAATATCTCAATAGAAACCATATAGTGTTACTCTGTATCATTACCCATTTCATTACAGAACTCTCATAGGCTCATCCACCCTCTGTATATCAATGAGTGACCCATATACATAAAAAATACCCAATTACCATAAAATTCTCAAAACACATTAAATAGGTATCAAGGAAAAATAGTAGTCCCACGTTTTAATGACAAGATATCATTTAAAGATATTGATAAAATCAAACCATTTAAAATAATCATAACCAAAAAACATTATAAGGGAATATTTTAATTATCATTCTTTTTAAAACATTATGGCTTGTAGAGGAATCCAAATACCTAATAATGGTCATGTTGGTGAAAAGATGTTTATCCACAAATAAATTAAAAAACTATTATTTTTTCATTTAGTAAAATTATTAATATGAAATTATTCATTTTTAATACCATTGGATGAATGTAGATGTATACTGGGTTGATGATATACTATATAAAATCAGGTGGTTTATATTATCAAAATACGCCTCAATGAAAGATGATTGAGCTGAAGTCCCTTAGCTTGATCCTAACATGTCTCATAAATTATTTGTCATCCTAAATAAAATAATTAGGTTAATTTATAATTTCTTTAGAACCATTTTGTATTTTTTTATTAATTCCATATCACTCATTACCATGTTACTACAATTACATAATTATTTAAGTTCATGTTGGATGTTTTTTCTTTATGTTGGATCGAAAATGAACATGTTATGATTACAATAGTCAATGTGGTCATAATTTCATTATATACAATTTAATAATAAAGAAATTATTATCATTTTAATACAACCATTATACATTTAAATCAAACCATTATGTATTGTTATTAAAAATTAACATTGATACCATCATGGAGATGGTTGGTCATGAATACGCTAGAATAAAATATCCATTATTCATTTACCATTATTGAAATATGGTAGTTGTTATTTTATATTTATAGAATGATAATAATATTACTAAAATACTGATAATCATTTAAATATTTTTTTATAACATACATAGGTTGTTGTGTATAAAAAAGATTCACATCGCTTCGTGGAGGGGAGAGTTCACACATATGCACAAATGATGATATCATTTTTAGGTGTATGGTAATTAAGAACATAATTGATATATTAATACATTATAATTATAAATATGTAATTAAAATCATATAAAAACAATTATTCAGTAAATATGACTATTATTGAAACACAATAATAAAAAATGAACTATATTGTTTGACGATGCGGTAGTCTACTATAGACATGTACAAAATATTCAATTCACATTTGATTGAATTAGAGGTAGATTTATAGGATGATACTAAATTTATTTTATCTATGTATATTTTGGATACTGGATTTATTATTTTCCAATTGATGAATGCGATTTAAATAAAGAGGAAGAAGAAATAAAATAGAAATACATTATAATGATACCTCTTCATCAGTTGATAACCTTTAAAGAACACCATATATCCACTGAAGATGCTGTTATGACTAAAATAAGACATCAAGAATGTGGGTACGAATATTAGGAAGGGTTTTGGTCTGAGGATGGCCGATTCAAATGGTTCTTGAATTGTAATTAATATAGAAGAGTGGGTACCGTTTTATATGGGAGGGGAGGGGAACCCTTGGAAGCAATTAATATATTAAATAATATAAATTATCATTTAAATAAAAATGACACCAAAATGATGAATTTATATTATATTATTCTTTTGGTTCCAAATCATCTCATCCAATAATTTTTATGCTTGTATTTTTTTTATTTTAATCCTTATCATCTATGTTTTCGATTAATTAATCGATTGTAATTATTATTATAGTGACAACATTTTCAATATGAATATGATTTTAATTTTAATTATTTTTGATAAATATCCCATAAATGGCCATATTTGATAATTTAAAAAGTATAATAGTCACATTTCAATATTAATTATTTTATTAATTAATTTATTTTTAAAAAATATTATTTTTATAAAATATCAATAATGTGAACTCTATCAATATTCATTTCATTGAATTTATATAAGATACAAATTGAGATATAACTTCCAAATAAACAATTTAATAGAATTATAATATTCTATAATCACATAGAAAATTCATTGAGTACAAAAATTAATTAAAATTATAATTATTTTAAAAAACTCTAATCTTTTATTTGATATTTCTTATAATAAAATAATTATTGTACCATTGTAGTGTCATTATTAATGGTATTTATATACACTCAAAAATTATAAATAAATTACCTTGTTGTAAAAAAATTTATTATGATTCTGGAAACTATTTATTATGGTAATTTTATTATGTTTATAACTATTTTAAAAATATTATACTTATAAGAAATAACATGGTGGCATGTCATCAATTTTTTCTTTCAATAATATTTATATCAATTTCATGGAAAAAAGACTCTTAAATGAATTAATTATGAAAATATGGTGTTGAAGATATAAATTTATTCATCTAATAAGATTTTGGTTGGTTTGAGGGTATTTCTATTATTCGTATCATATTATTAATTACCCTAATTTACCTAATCTAATGTTCACCATGGTAAATAAAATTTTCCAAAGCTACAATTGATAAAATTCCCAAAAAATTGGAACTATTTAAATAATTTCGACCCACTTATTCCAAATATGTAATCTATTTTACAAATTTAAAACACATTAGTTAAATTAATTAATTTAAGATTTATCCCTCTCGTCAAAATAAAAAATGTGTTTTAAAAGTAAAACCCATCAAAATATTGACATATTTTAATATCTAATTTCAATGAGAAAATACTTACAATTACCAACATAAGATTTTATAATAATAAATTAATATATGTATAATTTAAAACCAAATAAAAATATATTATAACAACATAAATAAATTAGATGAAAAAATCGTTTTGGAATAAAATGCATTATTTTTTACTATTCATTTGAATTTGAATTTTATCAGAAAAATACCGAAATGTTATACATTTGTTTATGTATCACTTCTAAAAAAAATTTATTTTTTTCAAAAATAACTTATTAATGTTTTATAAGTGAAATTCAATATTCATTATCCATCAAAAAATGATAAAACTGTCTTTTAAAAATATTGCAGCATTAATGCCTAATATTGAGACCATGATATTTATTAGAAGAATGTAAATTTTTTAAAAAAACATGTTTAAACGTGAAATAGTTAGTTCTTTTCATTTTATCCAATGAAATGGCAATGAGATAAGTACCATTTAAAATAGTAATACTAATAATGTATTATTATTTTTGGTATAACTCAGTCATGTGGGAAATTTATCATTTTGGAGAAACTCGTCATTTTTTTTTCAATCACACTATTGGAAATAGTCTCTTTAAACTGAAATTAATATCTAATTTCAAAATATTAAAAATTGAAAAAATTCTTAAAATAAATTTACCTAGGATGTTACAACATTATCCAATCTTCAAAATTGCATCCTTAAAATTTTACCAACTTTTCAAATAACTGAGGGTATTTCTCCCCCATATAATTTTTGGATTCCCATTTTCCCACTTTAACCATATAGTATTCCCTAAAAATATTAACCTGATGAGTCACATTATTCCAAAACACATTCTATCTATAATCAAGAATCTTGACTAGTTGTTCCTCATAAGAACGATTATCTTCCATCTATACTACATCTGAAAACAAAACATTGGATAGATTGGACATATATATTTATAACATTGAAACATTTAAGGCATTGGGTTCCAGAGATAAACATGGAGGAAAATCCACTTAGTAAGAAACTGATCCATATTTATATAGGAATTCATAGGGTCTAATGAACCATGGAATCATCTTCCCATTCATACCAAAATGCATCAAACATTTCCACAGAGAAACTTTGAGAAAAAACTGACCGCATACCTAAAAAGAAAGATCCTTCCTTGGGTTATATACATAATTTTTCAACATTCTCTAAGCTATCGTCATGTCTTTTTAAATAAAATATAATTTTTCTCTCGTCTCTTCTTCTATTTTTGGTCCCATAAACATTTTTTAACCTACTTTTTCATGAAAAATTTGTACATCGACACTGTTTTCCATATAATGTATTGAATGGTTCCATCAGTATAATTGAATGAAATGCGTTATTATATGAAAACTAAACCAATTAATGATGTTGATCCCAACTTCCAAATTAATCAATTAAAAGTTCCCATAACTTGTCCTCCATGTTATGAATTGGTCATTCTAATTTTCCATCTGATTGTGGATGAAAAGATATAATGAAATTTAATTCTGTTCTGAACTAATTCAAAATGCCTTTCAAAAAGTTATAAGTAATTTTGGGATCACAAAAATATACAATGGTGAGAAGAACTCCATGTAAAATCACTATCACATTAAGATAATACTGAGAATGATGATATAGTGGAATAGTATCCCAAATAGGTCGAAAATGAATAGATTTATCCAACAAATAAAAAACAACCTAAATTAAATTATTACATGGAGAAGTATTTGTTAATACCACTGCAAAATATCGGGAAATATTTTCCCATTTCCAATCTGGTATTGGAAAAAGATAAAGCATCCATTTTCATTACTACTTCTCTACGTTAATATAATTACAAGTCAAACACATCATCATAATTTCAATAATTTCGTTTTTCATTATATCCCACTTAAAATACTCTCGGTGTTCTATGTTCATCATAGTACATATAGGATAAACTGAAAACTGGGAACTATGAGATTCCATTAAAAACTATTTCTTTAGTTATGAATCAAAATGCACAAAAAACTTATCCGAAATCCCAAAACTAAATCTTAAACAGTAATAAATTTATGTAACGTAACCTTGTGCAAGGAATTTACATTTTTTTACAACTCATTTTCTTCCTTATATTCTTACTTAATTCTATTTAATGGAGATAATTTTACTGAAACATGAAATAAAATAGAGGTATTTCATGAAACAACAACATTTAATCCAATGATCATAAAATCAATAACCAAAGGATCAAATTCCATGAATAACATGGTTAATGTAGCATTACATTTTAAACTCAAAGCATTAACACCTTCATATGGTTATCGTAGATGGTAATTAATTGTAAAATCATAATCCATGATTACTTCGAACCATATTCTATATCTCATGTATAATTCTTTGTGAGTGAATATATATTTCAAGAATTTATGGTCAGTTTATATTTCACATTTTACTCCAAACAGAAAATGCCTCTAAATTATTAAATCAAAAACTATAATAGCTAATTACAAATCTTGTGTAGGGTAATCTAACTCATGAGTTTTCAACTGACGTGATATATTAGAAATTTCATGATAATTTTGCTTTTGGAAAGAACTATGTTCTTTCACAAAGTCACATTGTATATATAAAGTTCACTATTTTTGGAAGGTACTGCAAAAACTAAAGAATTAACCAATCTTCATTTCAGTTAGAAAAATCAATCATCACATTATTTGTTCGAGGTGAAAAAACCACCATTTCAAGTTCACATATTCAGTTGGATAGGTATGTGTGACTTTTTTTCCAAAAACCTTCGGTAATAGCCTTATAAGCAAAGAAGAATACAAATATCAGTTATATTTGAGGGTATTGGACATTATTCAACAACTTTTTTTTAATAGGATCAACACATATTCCATATTTAGAAATAACATGACTAGTGAATGAAATTTGTTGGTACCAAAACTCACATAAACTAAATTTCCTGTAAATTTTAGTTTCTTTTAAACACTGTAGGAAAACCCTTAAATAATCTGTATTTTCGTAGTTACTTTTAGAATATACCAAAATATCATCAATAAAAACAACCACAAACTTATCCAAGAACCCAAGAAATATTTTATTCATAAAATCTATGAATATAGTTCGTGTATTAGTTTACAAAAATTACATAACAATAAATTCATAATGGAAGTATCTAGTTTGAAACATTGTATTGATAACGAATTGTTCTGTTACATTCAATTGAAAATACCCAACCTCATGTAAACCTTCAAAACATATGGTTTTTCGTAGATCTTTCAATCAAATCATATATATGTGAAAAAGGATACACGTTCTTAATTGCGATGTCATTCAAGGATCTATACATTTTATTTTAATAATGAATTCTAATTTATTTCAATGTGAATTACCGTTTTAATTTTCTTTATTGGTTTTAATTTTTTCATTGAGTTAAAATCATGTGTGTAATTCATATAAAATTGTTTTGTTTAATTCTCTCAATGGAACATTAAATATTTTAAATTGTTTTTAGTAGACTAGTCATTTTTTTCTTTTATTACCTTTATTGAGATATATTTATCATCCCTTGTTTTTAAATGTTTTTCATACGATTTAAAGGATAATAGAGTCTAGTATGGAATCATGGAAAATTTATGTTGATTAATTATGAAAATAATCCATGTTTATTTCTCAATGTTTTTTTGTTATGAAAGAAATTGATACTGTTTGAATTGAAAAATTTGAAATTCTATTAGATTTAATGCTATAGTTATAGCCAAATTCTCTAAATCTGCAAAAAAATAATGAATCCCCAAGGATAAAAAAATGTAAAATTCATGACTGAACTAAAGATTATGTAGTGATTTTGGATGTGTTATTATTGTTGGTATAAGAAGATGGTTTAGAAAACTATTTATATTAGGATATTTTCTAATGATTCGTACATATAATAATTTTTTTATAATTATTTGGTTGATTATTTGTTCAATGTCTTAGAAAACCATGTTGACGCCTTATGTTCATATATTTTAAGGTGATTAACTGTATTTTTGGAGACATTTACCATTGAGGTAGTAATAGGATATTAATTATTTTTGTGAAAAAATGAAGGATATGAAATAAACTTTGAGGTTAAAACATTTTATGGTACCTTTTTGAGTATTTTATTAAGGAAATTTCATAAGAGTTATATAGTTTTTGAAAACAGGAACCCTATAGGAAGGGTGATAAACCATCTCTTTAGACGAGGCTATAATAATCGAACACACAACTGATGGGTGATAATGATTTATCGCCCACCACTTTTCTACATAAAGCCCTGGGTTAGTAAGATTTTTTCCTCTTAGTTATATGAATTAATGGAATAAAAATATATATATTTTGGGAACTTATTTTTTACTTAATGGATATCCTTGGTATTTGATTATGATTTATTGACTAAGAAATAAATTTTATTTTGGATGATGTTCACGATTTTGGGAATTTTATATGATTAAGGTAAATATAATACTATGAGATTTTAATGATAGATTAGTTCATGAATTTTATTTCTGTAGAATCTATTATTTTATTTGTGGACTTGAGGGGAATTAGGTTATTTTTGGAAATGATTATTCTATCCAGAAGAATATGTGATTAGGTTAATTATTTTTTGTTATGAGACATTTAAGGTGGTTGATGTTATTTGGAGTAAAATTGTTAAACTTATCCTAGAAGATTATTGTATTACATAATTTTAATTTTTCGTATTTAATCTTTGTAATAATATTATTGACAAATTTTATTTATATTTATTTGTTGAATTGTCAGAATTCAACTTTTGGTATAACAATTGATGTTTTGAGATTAAATGTTTTTTTATCGACGTCCAATGGTTTATTAATTATTTTATAATTGTTTTATATTATTATAAATATATTGTTTTTTTATTGATACATGATTTGAGAAATGAATAGTTATTCTTTTTTGGATTATGAAATTCTATAGAATTTGATTCATCCGAAATACTGATAATTTGGAGAAAATGTTGAGTTTGTGGTGGAAATTGATTAAAGGATGAAAATCAACCAGAAAAATAAGTGTGATTTCATATGTTCTTAGTCACAGATGTAAAATAATTCACCAAATTTATGAAAGTAATCTTAAAAAAAATTGATTTCTATTTACATTCCCAACTATGAAGTAAAATAACATTTAACCGATCATAAATTTATAGCCTTGTGATTGTGAACATTTTCATTACGATGTTTTATGTCACACTCCATCAGAACCTGATAATTATATTTTCTTTAATATCAATTTATTCCTACATGTAATTCTAGAATGTATTATCTTCTATTACTTTGTCTTGTTGCTTTCTTTATTTTAGTGTTTATGTTTAATTATTCCTTTTCCCAATGTGGGGTTGCAATTCAGGTAATGTGAAAAGTCATGCCTTATTTACTAACCCCAAATTCAAATATATGAGAATGTAATTTCCAAGAGGGGGAGAATGTAACATCTCACATTTTAAAAAATAATGACTATGTTTGATAACATACATGATATGCCACATCATGTTTAAATAAATATTAAATATTGTTATTTAAATGATATAGTTAAAACATAACTGTTAGAATAATGGAAATGAATAGTATTAATTAATTTTTGAGAATAGGGGTTAAAAATGTGTATATAATGATTTATTGGTTAAATATTTAATTATAAATTAAAATACAAACCAATTGAATATAAAGGAGGTGTTTTTATCCAAAAACAATAAAAGTATGAATAATTGTGCATTTAAAAATATTCAAATCAATATTATTTGATTATATTATAAAAATATTAATGAAATAGATATAATTCAATTTTTTAAATACATCCTTTGTAATTTAAATTCCTAATATAAAACAAAACTGATTTTAAGAATTAAATAGTATTTTCCTAAAAAGGCAGTTTAGAGCTTTTTTATGATGAACCCATTTGAAATATAATTCTTAATAGTTTTATAAAAATAATTTTTCTAAATAATATTCTTATTTGAAATATAGTCAATAAAAATTATTTTTGATATATTTTAGGTATTTTTCTGATAGCTTTTTAATTTTAATGATTAATTAAGAATACTGCATTTTAATTCGAATCTTTTTTTTTCATCTAATTTATTTATATTGATAGATTTTCAATTTAATTAGTTTAAATGTATATATAAATTATATTTTTATTATTTAACCAATTTTTTTCATTGGATGTAATTTCACATTAAAATTATATATAAATCCATGTCAATCATTTGATGATTTTTACCTTAAAAGACTAGTTTTTTAATTTTGACAATGATGATTAATTTTGAATACATTACTACAAATTATATATTTTAAATTATAAAAATTGGATTCCTTATTTGGTAACTATGGTTCAAATATATTTTATTAGAATAAATTTATTTTTTTAGACTTTATCAATAGTAATTATAATTATTTTTATTTACCATGGATAATAGTAAATAATGTAAATTATGGAATCGAATATTATGATAAGGAGAATAAAATTACCCTAACGGCTGAAAAAATTATTATTGGAATCAAAGTTAAAAATTAACCCCTAAAGATTAAAATTCTGTTTTTTAATGAATTGTTTTTCAATGAAAGTGATATATATATTGTTAAAACAAAATATAGTGACAACATGTCACCGTATTTTTTCTTGTATATATAAAAAAATGATATAAGGGTAAAAACTATAAAAAATTAATCATAAATAGTCTTTAGAAGGAATATAAAATTATCTTCATTATGGTAATTTATATATAATCTTCAGAGATAATATAATTTCCATAAATACCATCACAACAGGGATGGAACAATTATTTTTTAATACAAATATCAAACAAATGATGTGAAAAATATAAAAATAAATATAATTAGAATTAATTAGTGAAATACATGAATTTTAATGGTGAATATTACATATTATAAGTCTACTCAATGTGATATATATATATATATATATATATCTTTTTAGATTTTATTTAAATTGAATGAAATGAATAGTTTCAAAATTGGCAATATATATATTTTAAAAAATAATATTTAATTAAATTATTTAAAAATAATTGAAATAATTTAAAACTAAAAAGTGTAATTGATAAGGTCTAAGTGATTATTATTTTTCCATTAATTGGAAATTAAACCCATATAAATAATATTCATAGCCACTTAATATTGAATTTGTTGTATGAGAATTAAATTTAAAATATATGATTTAGGGATAAAAAGAGAATTTTGAAAATAAAATCAATACATATCAAAAAATTAATTTATGACAGAATTTATAACCACCCAATGTTATATAAGGCATAACTAATGGTTGGGTAATTTATATTATAAAATTAATTTATATTAATTTACTATCTTAAGAGATTAAAGTGTGACCCTCCCCTCTCCTATAAAATGGTACCCACTCTTCTATGTTACTAAAATTTCTAGAACAATTTATATCAACCAAGATCTTATAGAACCCCTTTCACAAATCACTCCTGACATTTTTCAGGCCATAGTTTTGGGAGAAGACCCTCTATAGAGGTGTTAATGTGTACTTTAAAGGTGATCAACTGAAGAAGAAGCATTATTTCTGGTAAGTATTCCTATTTTAATTCTTCATCAACTTCCCTGAAATATCATCCAATAATTAGTAAATAAAAACGACTTCATAATAAAACAAATTAGCTGATTTTATATTACTATCATCACCTAAATACATCTCCAATTTCATCAGATGGAAAATTAATATTTTATTCTTGTGTTTGGTGGATTACCACCTCACCAACCAATATAGTAAATTTTCCATTACCATATTTAATGAATATTCATAATGATTTTATTAATGTTTATATATGATTTTGATGACATATTTTTCATTTTAAGATAATAATATATCTATTATATTCTTACATTCCATTACGTCATTCGTTTGTACAAGTGAATTATCACATCAAAAAAGCGATATGAATCAAATTTTATTGACCACATCACTTGTTTGATATATATAAGTTTCCATTATGATGATAATAATATTACAATCATTATGAAAATATAAAAAAATAATTACTTTATTTCCATAATGATCAATGATAAATCGATACGTTATTCATGCATATGTATGACCTATCGTCTCCATGATTGTAACATTGTTCATTCTTCATTACCATAAATAATGGATTAATTTAAAAATATTCTAGATATATAAATGAGATTTTTATTCATTAATATTTTTATAGAGAGGATGAAATTATGAACACAAGGAATATAAACATCATACAATGTTAATTATTAGACTCAAGTACTGAATATCAACAAAACGTCAAATATGAACTGAAACTATTATGATATTTTAATAACATGGTAATATGTGATGTGAAAAGAATAATAAAAATGAATGATGTAATTTTTAATATAAAATTAACCAATTATAATTATTAATGAAAATAAAAAATGTCTCAAAAAAGTCATATTCAATGTAAGATATTTCGTATCAATCTCTTTTCAATGAAGAATTGCTGGATAATATGAACTTTATTATTTTTTATGGTGCATATACATCCATTGTGACATTTCATATCTATATTTAGTCTATAATAATAATATATAATTATTTTTTAAATAAAATAATTCATGGATATTAGGATTTAAATTTTCAATGTGGTATGGGACACCTTAAACAATAAATAATTTAATTATTAAATATTTATCTTCATTACTTTATATATTTATTTATATCAATATTAAAGGATTATATAGGATATTTTTTGTTGATAATGAGTTTTATTCAATTTTGTAAAAACGAAAATTCTTTATGTTATCTTAACGATTCTAATAATTTATTTTCTCACTAATTGTTTACTTCTCATCAAATGGGAGAATTGAAACCCATAAGATTGGTCGTCCAACATGAAAACGGATCCATATTATTTCCATATGGAGTTCTTGATGATGTCCTTATAAATGTAAATGTTCAATTATTCCCAATTAAACTCTATGTGATAATTATAGAGGAATATATGAGACCATCACACTCAACCGTCATTTTGGGTGAACATTTTTCAAAATATCCAAAACCATTATAATTGTCTATAATGGGACCCTCACCATGGAGTTTGGTGGTATGAATGGCCCAATGATGGAGTTAAATCCCTTGGAAATTGGGGACCTTAGTTTAATTTCATCCATTGAGATTCCCCTATATATTGAATAAACATAACCCACCACTAATTTGAAAAAGGTGTACCTCATAGATATATATAAATTACCAATGATAAATGTGGATAATCTATCTAAAACTCAAAAATAAGAATTTATTAATATTTTGAGAGAGAATATAAAAGCAATAGTTTGGATTTTAGGTGATATCATTAGACCAAACCAAGACATATTATCACATATTATTAATCTTGAGGTATATTCAAAACCATTTATAAAGACAAAATGGTATATAAATACCACCGTAATAAAATTTATGAAGTGGGATATTGATACGAACTTTAATAGAATTGATCAAATATAAAATTTTATATTCTTAGTGTGTTATCCCACTTAATTTAGTTCTAACTAT
This sequence comes from Viscum album, assembly GCA_963277665.1. NCBI lineage: Eukaryota > Viridiplantae > Streptophyta > Magnoliopsida > Santalales > Viscaceae > Viscum > Viscum album. The sequence goes on along the minus strand of OY728152.1, from coordinate 322,764,601 downwards.
AACCAGCCTAACCATTATGATAAATGAATTGAATGAATTAATCCCTATGAGAATTCATAACACAGAGAGAGAGTGTACATTGATTTTATAATGTTGAATTAGGTTAGTTGGAAATATCATTTCCCCATCCCATTCATTGACAATTTGTTAGAGAAATTAGAATGGATAACTCAAAATTTATTTATCGATAGATTTTATGGTTATTCAAAGTACACATTACTCCTAATGATCAAGAGAAGATTAACCTTACATGTAACATTGGAATATTTTAATATAAAATTAATCTATTTGGATTATGTAATGCTCAAGGTATATTTGATAGGTTAATGGTAAGTATATTTAGTAATCACACTTATGATTTCATGGATGTTTTTTAAGATTATTTTACGGTTATTTGGATATTTTTTTGACCATTGTTTGAAAAATAAAGAATAGTTTTTAAATAAAGTCATTGAAAATAATCACGATTCCAATTTTTAAAAGTTTCATTTAAGTGTTAAGAGAGGAATTTTACTTGGGAATACCATTTCACCTCAAGGAATTGAAATGGATAAATCAAAAATTGATTTGATAAATTTATTTACTAAACAAATATCTATGAAACATGTTAGATCTTTTTTAAGAAATGAAGGATTCTACATAAGGATTTTCAATGATTTTAATACGATTACATTACCCCATTGTATATTACATCTTAAATATTCTTATTTTATTTTCAAGGGTTCATTTTGGGAATCCTTTGGTGAGTTTAAGAGGAGATTTTATTCACAAACTGTGATGTATCCACCAAATTAGGAAGAACCATTATTACAAATTTGTGATGAATCAAACTTTGTAGTTAGATCAGTGATTTAATAGTTAATTTAGTGTAGGACACATGCCATTGAATATTCATTAATGAAAATAGAAATAGACTAATTCCATTAATATACCACTAAGAAATAGTTTTTAATAGATCTCATTACTATAGAAAGATTCAGATCAATTCTTCTTGGAACTAAAATCACAACATTTTCTGATCATACAACTCTTATGTACCTGATGAAGAAGGAGGATATTATACCAAGGAATGTGAGAGGTATGATATTGTTTCATGAGTTCATCATGAAAATCAATGACAATAAGGGAGCTGATAACTATGTGGCTAATCATTTACATAGACTATAAAAAACTGCAGAAAAAAATTCAATAAAATTCCCACTGAATGATCAATGTCCAAGAGAAAAGGTTTACTTTATTTAAGGATGAGATCCTTGGTATACTAGAATTTTAAATTATCATATAACATCTATGTTATTATCTTTTTTAAATTCTAGAAAAATTATAAAACAAAAATCTGAATCCTAATATAACATTTTGTATGATCTATTTATTTTGAATATTTTCCATGATTATGTGGTAAGAAGATGTTTTCATTAAATTGAAATTAAATCTGTATATAAATGCTTTCAAGCATTATTTTATGGAATAAACATTGAACATCAATGGATAGAAAAATATGTTTTAAGAATCTCAATTTTATTGTCCCAACCATTTTAAATAAACCGATTAATTTTCCAATAGGTGTGAAAATTATTATTTTTCATGGAAATATTTCCAAGAGAGAAGAAATTATTCAAAAGACACTATCCATTTGTGAGAATTTTTTGTATGTGGTATATATATTTTAGGAACATTAATAATTTTTTTTAGTAATCAATATATCATTACTGCAGTTGATAATGAATCAAAATGAGTGGAGGAAAAAATCCACCAAGACTAATGATGGAACAATTTGTGATTTTGTTAGGACGATGTCATTTTATTTGTTTGGATTTCTTAGAGTCATTATTAGTGGTGAAGGGACTCACTTTTAAAATTTCATAATATATTATTTGTTGAAAACATTTTGTGTGAATCTTAAAACATCATATACATATCATCTACAGACTAATGGGAAATATGAGGCATCGAATAAGAAAATCAAAAGAATTTTGGAAAATTATACTAAAAAAGGACTGGATCCATAAGAAGGAGCATAAATTATGGGATTATAAGATATGATACACAGCCCAATAATTATGACTCCATATAGGTTGAGTTACGGTAAAATATGTCACTTTTTGATAGAATTGGTGCATAAGGCATATTGGGTTGTGAGAATGATTATTTTTTAACTTAAATGTGCTATTGAAGAGAAAATGTTGTGTTATTTTTAGATAGAGGAAATTAGAAGCGAATATTTTCATGATTATAGGATTTAAAAATGAAAAAATTATTATCTCATGATAGGATGATTTAACCAAAATACTCTTATCCTACAGACAAAGTGCTATTATTAAACTCAAGAATCAAGATGATGCTAGGTAAACATTGTTGCATATGGGAGGATACATTTGTAGTTAATCATGTATATACATTTAGTGATTTTTATATTGTTAATGATTTAAATATGGATCCATTTAATTTTAATGAACATAGGATGATTAAATTCCATGTGATCCTATCATTAGAGCCAATGGAAAAGATCTCCCTCCTCCAATGTGTTTATCAGTAAAAGTCACCAGGTCGTACCTCTATTCTATACATTCTTGTTCGCTGTGATTCATCCATAGATATGATTAAATATTAAATCACATTAAATTCATTTCTGTTCCTCCATCATTTATGTGTGGGGGATGTATCCATTTTGGTTTAGTATTTTCATCTGTTATTTCTAATTCAATTGTTTTTTAAAATATTGGGTTTTTCAGATTTTTGTGCTTTTTTTCTTTTTTTTTTGTTTTTTGAAACATTGGAGATGAAATTTATAATATTTCCATTTTGAAACCCATTTCAATGAGAGACACACTATATTCCACGAAACATAGTCTAATTGAATACTCATAATGGATTTGTTTCACATTTAAATATTTGAGTAATTTCATAAAAAGTCTTAAGATGATTAAATCCCATGCCACAGTTCACTATCAATATATATGAAATAAATTTCCCATGAGGATTATACACCTTATTTTTCTTATTTATTACATTCACCTCACTTATTAAGATAAATACTCCATGTATTCCTGAATGATTTTTCGAATTATTTCTAGAAAAATATGAGGGTTTGAGATACATCTATTTTAAATAATTGTGTATTTTATTTTGTTTAAAACCCCCATTTTTTTTAAAAATATTTTTATTCTATACTACATTTTATATTTAATCCTTATAGACCATTGAAGACATTAAAATACTGTTAGGTTAGTGACATTACAATCCAAATTTCCCTATTGAACCTTCTATTGGAGTGAAATTTAATGATATAATTGAACATAAGTGTTGAGGAAATATCATGTATATTGATACAACATATTCTAATATTTAGGATGGAAATAATTTTTTTAAGAGATGGTGTTATTAATAAAAAAATAATTATTTTTAATTTTGTTCCAATCTTGATATTTAATGATAAATGTAGATGTGCCTTTCTAGAGCTTCCCAAGGGGATTGAATGTTGTCTGTATGTAGAGATTTCAAAGAAAATTATGATTGAGAAAATTTTCATTTATACTATCTATAGGATAAATAGTGGGACATTTCCTTGAGAATCCATCATTATAGAGTTTATTTTTCTATAAAATATATGTATCAGGACACCATGCTTGACTTAGAATTTAAATCATATAATTTTTCTTCCAAATGTGCCAATACATCCAATTTCAGTCATATAATTTTTAAAATCTAAATACTATGAACTAGATGCCATAGAACAACCCTAAAATTAATCATGGAAAACCCTTGTCTTTGAATCACATAGTGTGGATATGTAGGATTTTATCATACCTATGGTGACTCTTGCATGGGTTTGGATGAGAAAATCCCTGTTGAAAACTAATATTTATGAGATAAGATAAAATTCATTTGTGGAAGGTGTTTTGTGTGCATAGGATGAGAAATGAAGTGTCAATATATTAAATGTTCTAAATGGATAACTTGAAATAATTTTTTGATGTGTAATGATATATACTTAATTTCTTGGTATGGATTTGGCCGTTCTCGTGGGTGTGTTATTTTGAAATTGATGGGATTTGATTTTGATGCTTACTTGTATCGGAGTCCAAGATCTAACTACAAGGGAATTGATAGAAAGAACAATATAAAATAAATTTTCATATAATTTAAATTTTTTAAATCCCAAAAATGTGCAATTTTATGGGAAATTGTCACATTTTATGAGTTTAGTTGTATTTTAAGCTTAATCTGATAACTAGCGATTTTTTAGTAGTTTTAAATTATTTTGTAATTTTATCCATAAATTGTTCTTATAATGATATGATATGTGAATTATTCTAATTTTAGGACTCAGTAAATCATTTTATTCATTTCATTATGATGGACACAAAGTTAAATCCATGATTTGGAATCCCTAAAATAAGTTAGAAGTTGGTACATGAAAATTGTGCACATATATGGTGATTTTTCATATGGAGATCATAGATCTAATATTAACATACAAATTGGGATGAAATTTTAAAAGGAGACACCAAATAAATATTTTGAAGAATTTCATGTGGGCTTCCATGCATGAAACATCCTTTTTGAAGGAATTAATTCATGGGAAATTAGGGATATGAAATAAAGAGATTCTTCATGGGTAGAATAAATTATTTTTTTCAAATATGTGTATCTCTTTACAGACATGAAAGAATATGCTGAATTTTTTATGGGTCACTCTCAAAACATTTATGAACATCTTTGATGATGAATTTTACACATGAATCCGTAATTTATTCTTTCTATCACATGGTAGCATTATGATAGACATTCTATACTATAAAAGGATGACATATATTCCTTTACAAAGCATTCTAACATATCCCACACCATCCAATCAACCACCGAGGATGAGATCACCACCATAGAACCATGCTTCACCATATTCTTCCTTCTCCATTTATTATTTTTTTAATGCATTCTTATTACACATTGGTCCCTATTACCCTTACCATGGTGGGGTAACCATTTGAGCCATTAGGGATTGGTTGGTTTTTCTAATTTGTAATTATTGATTTCAAAGAGTTAATTTAATGAATTCTTTTTGTATCATCAGAAAAAAATTCAATTTCGTTTTGCGGTTTTTTTACCATGTGCAATCTTATTTGGTTTCTAGTTCCATTATATAATTTCTACATTGGCCAGTGAACATTATTTCCCTCTACTAGGATCTGGTTTATATTTGATGGACTACACCAGGGTTTAGTAGTTATGTACTCGATGATCGCCAGTTTGTGTGGGAGGGGTACTATATGTTCCTAAATTCTTTGGATAAAAAAGTCTCAATTAGCAGTTGTACAAGCTAATGGAGTATATTAAAGGGTTTGTGTCTTGAGAAACAATTGTTTTCTACTTTTATTTCATGAATGTTCACTTATTGTATATTGTTCATTATTTTGCATGACTTCAATACAATAATGTCTTGGAATATTTTTTTTCATTAATAAGGCCATGGAAGATCCCCGCTATGAGGAGAAACTAGAAATTCTATAAAAATATTCTTAATTAATGTTCTACAGTTGGATGACATACTATGATAGGAAACATAGAATAAAGACTCTCATGTGCGAGTACTTGTAAGAAGACAAAACTCTCTCTCATGGAGTTCGCACATTGTAATCTCTAATATGGGAGATTATTAGAACATACCCACTAGTAGTAATTCTTCACGTCTTGATGTCATCCGGAATTACTATCTACAAGCATGTGTAATGTTTCATTTACTGTAAGATTATTAATAACTCATGTCATGACTCACGCAATTTGATTTGCTGACGAAAACCGCTACAAAGACAGTTTGCGGGAAGTGGGGAATGATGGGTGTGCCAAGAATGACATTTTGTTAATAGACCAGTCAAGAAAGGATTTCCCCCTTACATATTTATGGAAGTAGATATCTCAGGACCTTTTATTAAAATATAAATGTCGAACAAATTCCATGGTCATGGTGTCACGATGAGTTTATTTCTGGAAGTCAAAGAATGGAAAATCAAGTATATAGGTTTATGACACTACCATGAAACCTGCTTGATGAGATATTGAGACAAATGGATTAAAATACATAGTAAGTATTCATATGAGTTGATACATCAATGCAGAATCAACTTATTTCTCTTGGGTGCCTTGACCCGTTGCTAGACAGTAATCTTAGACTTTAGGCAAGCCCGCCTAATGCCAACGAGAAAGAGGCCTAGAGGGTCACACACTAACTATATTCAAGTATCTCATGTAGAATAAATATTATTCCCATATGTGGTTTAATAATTATTAAAGGAATCCTAAATAATTTTAATGTTTGAAGAGGAATAAAATAAAAAAATTACATGGTGTCAATCAATGATTACACGTCGTGTAGTTTTATTTTGAAAACAAGTACATGTCGTGTATTATTAAATATACACGCCGTGTAGTTTTCATTTTGGAAAGGAAATGAATAATTGAAAATAAGGTATACACTCCATGTAAATTTAATGTACACACTATGTAGTTTTCAATGAAAACCAAGTACACGCCGTGTATTTATTAATACACGCCGAATAGTTTTTCCAGTCGGGATTTCGTGGAAATATCATTTTATTAAATGATATTTATTATAATCAATGTGGGAGAATGTCATGTAATTAATGTCTCGACATGGGGATTTCAAAAGGAAGTTAATAAAATAAAGAAAACATGTAACACGTTTATTTATTGTAATAACTATACAACATGAAACCCGATTATAAATATTTTTCACAACACCAACTCATTTCCTTATACAAGAGACTCGTTGTGCACACCAATTCTAAAGAATTATTTCAAGACCGAAAGAACCTATTCCACCATGAACGCTCTAAAGAACGAGAGAGATCCTCTTCCATCAGATCATGAAAATCTAAGGTGAACCATGCAATCAAATGTTTCTCCATGCTAGCACCCGGAGACTCCTTTCGCGACGTCCAGAGATACGAGGTGCGCATGTGGATCACTACTAGAGGAAGTCTACACATGGCTTCTGCAACGCAACAACGAATCACATCGGAACGTGATCAAAAATATCAATGAAGAAAGAACACCAAAAGTTACTTCTTTTCAATCTATTAAATTAATTATAATCAACTTGTAACAATCATACTTTGTGGTTCAAGGACATTCCTTTTCTTAGTCTATTTCTATGAATCGATCCGTGGAAACTGGCGTTTATCTTAGTATTGATCCCTGATTGATCATTGTTAATGAAAAAAATAAATGTGGTAACCTCAACCCATGTGCTTCCACTATTCTTAGAACCTTCAATTGGTATCAAAGGGAGGTTACAACATTGATAATAGTTATTTAATTTTCATTGATAATTTACGCAATTATATTTGATTCAATTTGAAATAAATCGTTCTATAAATATGAATAATTGGGATTTGTTCTTCCTCCTTCGTTTCTCGATTCATATAACAGAAACGACCTTTTAATTTTAATTTTTATTAACAAAATGGGGAACTCATCTGGAGGAGCCACTCTTTCTGTCTGTACAACAATGGAATACATAGCGTGTAATGAAAAATAAATGTCGTGTACTTAGGATCAATGAACTAGTACTGGTTCGCCAAACCATTCCATGGGAATTGATTACACATAAGCATTTAAAACCCAGTGTTGACTAGAAGGGAATGGTGTGTGGGGACAGGAATACACGTCATGTATGCTGAAGCAATATCCCTTGTAGTCGGATTCTTCGAAAGTGAAACTATGTACAATGGAGAAGCCACGTACCATGTACACGAGATTGTCATACTGGTTACCGTGTAACAAGGAAGTACATGACATGTATGATTTATCTACATGCTGTGTACTCCAAAAATTTACAATGTATAGAAAACACACCAAATACCCTGGTGTGTACCTTAGATAAAGAGTGAAATGAAATACACACTATTTAAATATAAACTACACAACGTGTACTTTCTAGAAATTTCCCAAGGTTTCCTCCAAAAGTACAATGACATGTAAAGGAATATGGATGAGAAGAATATCAAGGAAATTCGGTAAGGAATTTAAGATAAATAATTGATTAATTATAAGATCATAATTAGTAGAATTCGAGCGTGATATATCTTAAATAATATAACGATTAAAATAATTTGAACATTCGTAAATGTCGTTGCATGCTATGGATGATCATGAGCTAGACCAACGACCCTTTGTATGTGTGTAGGGTATCATTTAAATTTTTTAAATTTAAATACGTTGGCTTGTGAGCCTTATTCCAATAAAATGTAGGGCATGTCTTCTCATGGTTTCTTTAATTTAAACCCCATGTAATGAATTATCTCCCAAGCTAAGGGAGACAGTTCAAAATCTGATGCTATGTCGAAACTAACCCAAGAAGATAAAAAGGTGGACAAGTGGGAGTTGTAGAACATGAACCATCAGGTTCAAGGTGTTTCTCCCTAGGTCAGGGTTATCTTATAAAACATCTAGATATGTTAACCAATAAAAGCTCATGATCATGACACCTTATTTTATTTATGTCTGATTTCATGGTTTATTTATTATGTATGTGTTGTCGTGATCAGATAATTAATTAAATAAAAAGCATGCAAATATGGTATAAAATAAAAACTGGACTATGTGTAAACATTATCGGAACATGGTGAATAACATAAGCTAGCATCGCTTAATATTAAGAAGCATTTGATAATTCAATACTATTCATAAAATATTAAAATTCATCAAAACCATATTATGTCAGACCAATCATTTCGTTACATGATTAAGGGAAATAATCAATAAAACTATGTGCTTTACCAACCCTTTTTTGGACACATACTTTTATAAAGGAAGCCCTTATGAAATGATTCAGGTTGACATAACCATATTACATTAAGATGAGTAGCCCTTTATAGACATTATGTAATATTGGATGCAAGAGTTGAGGAAATCCAAGTCAGGATTTTAGGATTGGGGAGTCCACTCAACATTTCAAGGAACTGTAATCTCACAGTTGGCAATGACCTGTCTACCTTAATACATTTAAATAGCTTGACCAACCCTTGTTGGGGTTATGTGAATGGGGTATATGGATCCTTGCCACAATAATGTCAAAGAAACTAGACATTTTGAGATCAATGGTGAGGGCCATTGGGACTTGATAAAATAGAGGGAGAATTATTAATTCATTTATTAATTTTCATAAAATGTAATCAAAAGGTACTGATAAATATACTCATTTAATTTGCAGAATTGAAATAAAAAACTCATCAACCAAATTTTCTCTGTGATCAATTATGGATAAAGACAATATCCTCTTCAGCAGTACATTTCTGGAATGGTTTAGGAACCTTCAGGTTATCCGAAGCCATGTAGGAATGTTTTACGTGCGAGAGTCGTCACTTCCTGATCTGCCTGCCCAATGGGCGAGTGATGATGATTTCATGGACTATAATAAAAAATTGAGTGATGCAATTGATGATCAATGTTTGATGTTGTCATCAATGTCTAGTGAGCTCATGAAGTCTCATGAAGACATGGATGCCTACAGCATGCTCGAGCACCTCCGTGGTCTATAACAGGAGAGAGCAAGACAGGAATGGTTGGAGATCTCCAATTCTCTATTTCAGAGAAAGCTTGGAGAGGATGCCACAGTCGTGACTCATGTAGTCAAGATCATTGTCTACATTGAGTTCTAGGAGGTTCATGGGTTTAAACTCCCCAAATAACTGTGTACCAATCTCATTTGTGCATCACTCTGCTAGAGCTTCTCTAACATTGTTGTGAACTTCAACATAAACAACATTGAGAAGTCTCTGACTACACATATTAACCTCAATCTCCAGGTGTAAAATGACATGATGCATGAAAATCCTTCTGTCATCATGGTGAATAAACGTTAATGGAAGACGAAGAGATTTAAGCCCAAATCATCTTCAAGGCCTTCCAAGAAAAGGAATATCAATGGGGAGGAAAAATAATAGGAGGCTATTTATATCACAAGTGGCAAGAAGGGCCACTGGAAGAAAAACTACACCCATCCAAGGAAGTAAGGGGAAGCATCAGGTTTATTTTTTATCGAATGCAATCTTTCTTTTTCTATCAGTTGAGTATTATATACCTCTTGGTGTGCTCACATCTATTTCCAAATACAGGAACCATGTAGATTCAAAAAGATTGATTGAGGTGAGGTAGATCTACGAGCAGCCAATGGAGATAGACTTGCTGTTGTAGATGTTGGGAACTACCACCTCACATTTCTAACAAGAATGATCATGGTGTTAATGGTTTTTTATTATGTGCCTTTTGTTTCTAAAAACACTATTTCAGTATCCAGATTCGATACTGATGGATTCATGTTCATGTTTGGAATTTAATGTTTCTACGTTTATAAGGATAGCATTTTTTTGTAGTGCACATTTATATAAAAACATTTATGTGTTAGAATACACAAACCATGTAATGGAAATCGATGAAAAAGTCCATACACATGACCCATACCACACCCAACATTGGAATAACTGGTTTGGCCATGTCAATGAGAAACGTTTGACAAAATTACATCATGATGGGTATTTATATTATTTCGAAATAAAACCACTTTGTGTATCTCATGAGTGTCTACAAGGTAAAATGACCAAATACCCATTTAGTGGGAAAGTTGAATGGGATAAAGTGCTTCTAGAATTAGTTCACAGAGATGTGTGTGGACCATTTCGGGTTGAACCAAGGGGTGGGTTCTTGTACATAATAACTTTTACTAAATATTTTAGTAGATATGGATATATTTACTTAATGAGGTATAAGTCAGATTCTTTTTATCGGTTCAAGGAATACAAGAATAAATCTGAGAACCAGCTTAGTAAGAAGATTAAGAAACTCTACTCAGAAATAGGAGGAGAATATATTAATCAGGACGTCATTGATTTCTTAAGGGAGTTTGGGATTCTATCTCATCTCACTCCTCCTTACAGACCTCAATGGAATGGTGTAAGTGAAAGGAGGAATTTCACCCTATTTGACATGGTGATATCAATGATTAGTCATGAGATTCTTCCATTATGCTTTTTGATATATTCATTACAAACAGCAGTACACAAACTATACCAAGTATCAACTAAATTGATAAATGGTATTACATACGAGTTATGGAGTAGAAGTAAAGCCATGTTATCGAATTTACATGTGTGGGGTAGCGAAGCATTTGTTATGGCCTCTTCAGGTAACAAAATTTCACCTCGAGGAACAAAGTGTATCTTTATAGGATATCACAAAGAAAAAAGGGGATATTACCTATACAACCACTCAGAAAAAAGGTTATAGTGTCAAGACACGCAATATTACATGAGAGGGATTACATCATCAAAAGTGATAGTGGGGGAGAGGTAGACTTCAATGAAGTCAAGGATCAAGATACACAGGAGTTCGTACAAGAATAGATTCCACAACGCCACATGGATGAACAATCTGTTCTAGAGACACAACAACTGCGTAGGATCATGAGAGAGGTGAGAGATCATGAATGATATATTTTTATTGTCACCGAGGATGGTGACTAATTATTGGTTGACAATGGTGATCCCCTTACCTACATGGAAGTAGTTGAAGGCACAGACATTACCAAGTGGAATGTAGCCATTAATTTTCAAATAAATTCCATGTACCAAAACCATGTCTATATTTTGGTAGATCCTCCAGTTTACGTAAAGCCTATTGGTAATAAATGGGAGTTCAAGAAGAAACTGGACATGGAGGGGTAAGTCAGCACCTATAAGGCACAACTTGTTGCAAAAGGTTATAGAAGACCTCAAGGAATAAACTATGATGAAACCTTTTCCCTGGTTGCAATACGGAAAACCATCAGAATCTTATAGGCCATTTCTTCTTACCATGACTATGAGATTTGGAAAATGGATGTCAAAACCGCATTCCATAACAGGAACCTTCATGAAGATGTCTACATGACACAACATGAAGGGTTTGTGACTCCAAAGGATGTGAACAAGGTATGCAAGTTGCAGAAATCCATTTATGGATTAAAGAAAGCATCACGGTCATGGAAAATTCATTTTGAAAAAGCTGTAATGGAATTTGGAATTGTTAACAATGAATGTGACCCTTGTGTCCTCAAATGGTTTAGTGTAAGTGCAGTCATTTTCCTAATAGTATATTTTGATGACATATTACAAATTGGAAACGAAGTACCTGTCTTATAGTCAGTTAAGGCATAGTCAGATAAATGCTTCTCTATGAAAGACTTGGGCGAGGCAACATATATTCGTGGGATAATGATCCATCATAATAGATCCAATTGAATGTTGGGAATGTGTCAAAGTACATACATTGACAAGATACTGAAGAGATTCACTATGGGACTATCCAAGAGGGGATTGTTTCCAATGTCACATGGCATTCATCTTTCCAAGAAGACGGGTCCTCAGAAAAATGAGGGAAGAAAGAAAATGAAAAGGATCCCTTACGAATCAACCATTTTTACAGTCATGTATTCTATGTTATATACGAGGTTGGATGTTTCTTACGCATTAAGTGTGGTAAGAAGATATCAGGTCGATCTAGGAGACCTCCATTGGATGGAAGTCAAGATTATCCATAAGTATCAGAGGCATACTAAGGATATGTTCCTGGATTATGGAGGAGATGAGGAACAAGTCATCCGACAACATGTAGATGCTAGCTTCCAGACTAATCAAGATGAAATTATGTGGTAGACTGGATACATCTTCTGTTAGAATAGATGTGCAGTAAGCTGGAAGAGCTCAAATAAATGTGTGGTGGGAGATTCTATAGTGATGTCTGGGTATATCGATGCCTTTGAGGAAGCTATAGAAGTAGAATGGATACAATTCTTTTTCCAAGTGATGGATTTAGTACTAAGCTGTAATGATCCTATAACACTCTATTGTAATAATACTTCCGTGGTGGCACATGAAAATGAGTCAAGGTCACATCAGTAGGCAAAGCACATAGTTCAAAAGTATCATATCTTGAGGGATTTTTCTCAAATAGGTGAAGTTGCAGTGAGCAGTATTTCCATGGAAGACAACGTGATGGACCCCTTGACTAATTCCTAGACTCAGCAGAAACATGATCATCATGTGAGGTATAGTGGACTAAAAGTCATAGGCGGTCGACTCTAGTCCAAAAGGGAGTTTTTAAGGGTTGGTGTCCTGAGAACCAACAGTTTTGTACTTTGATTACATGAATGTTCACTTATTTAATAATTTTCATTATTCTGCATGACTATAATACAATAATGTCCTAGAATATTTTTTGCATTAATAAAGTCCTGGAAGATCCCCGCTATGATGAGAAGCTTGAAATGCTTTAACAATATTTGTAAATAATGTTCTACGGTTGGATGAAATACTATGATAGGACACATAGTATACGGACCGTCATGTGTGATTACTTGTAAGAAGACAAGACACTTTATTATAGAGTTAGCACTTGGTAATCTCCATGATTGTAGATTATGAGAACAGACCCACCAGTAGTAATTCCACATGTCTTGGTGTCATCCGACATTACTATCTACGAGCGTGTGTAATGGTCCTTATACTGGAAGATTATCATTAACTCATGTCATGACTCGTGCACTTAGATTTTCTGACAAAAACTATCATGATGATAGTTGGTGGGATTTAGGGTACATTGGGTGTGTCACGAATGACATGTTTTTAATGGATATGTCGAGGATGGATTTTCCCTTCCATATTTATGGAAGTAGATATCTCAGGACCATTGATTGAAATAAAACTGTTGAACTTATTACATGTACATGGTGTCACGATGTGTTTATTTCGGGAAGTCATAGAATGATAGATAAAGCGTACAAGCTTATGACACTTCCATGAAACCTGTCTGATGAGATATTGGGACATGGGGATTAAATTACACCGTAAGAGTTCATATGAGGTGATACATCAATGTTGCATCAACTTCTTTCCCTTGGGTGACTTGACAATTTCCTAGACAGTAATCTTGGACATTAGGCTAGCCTTCCAATTTCCTACAAGAAAGAGGCCTAGAGGGTCACACACTAAGTGTATTCAAGTATATCAAGTAAAATAAATATTATTCCCGTACATGGTTCCATAATTATTCATGGATGCCTAAATTGTTTTAATGTTTGAGGAAGAATAAACTAAAACAATTACACACCGTGTGTCAATGATTACACACTGTGTAGTTTTATTTTCAATACAATTACCTGACATATATTATTAAATATACATGTCATGTAGTTTTCATTTTAGAATGGAAATGAATAAATGAAAACAAGATATACACGTCGTGTACATTGAATCTAAACGCTATGTAGTTTTCAATGAAAAAAAATTACACGTCGTGTATTTATTAATACACAATGTGTAGTTTATCCAGTCGGGATTTTGAGGAAATATTGTTTTATTAAATGATATTTATTATAATCAGTGTGGGTGCATGTTAAGGAATTAATGACTCAAATGGGGGTTTCAAAAGGGTTTTATGGAAATAAATAAAATGCATAATTAATTTATTTATTGTAAAAACTATACAACCTCAAACCCGATTATAAATATCCTCACAACCCCAACTCTTTTCATTATACATGAGAATAATTGTGCACAACAATTCTGAAGAATTATTTCAAGTCCAATAGAACATCTTTCTCCAAGAACGCTATCAAGACTAAGAGAGATCCTCTTCCCTCAGATCATGATTATCTATGGAAGACAACGCAAGAAAAGGTTTCTCTACTCTAGCACTCAGAGACCCCTTTGGCGACTTCGAGAGATATGAGGTGCACATGTGGATCACTACTTGAGTAAGTCTACACTTGGCTTCTGCGACGCAATGACGAATCACATCAGAACGTGATCAAGAATATCGACGAAGAAAGAACACCAAAAGGAACTTCTTTTCAATTGATTAAATTAATTATAATCAACCTATAATAATCCAAATTTGTGGTTTCAGGACTTTCCTTTTCATTTACAATTTATGTGATTCGATCCGTGGAGAATGGCATTTATCGTCATATTGATCTCGGATTGATCATTGTTAATGAAAAAAAGCCATGTGGAAATATCCAGCCGCACACTTCCATTGCTCCCAGAACTATTAGTATATTCAATGAAACTTTCTAAAACATGGATGGAAAGTAGACCTAACTGATATATTGTAATGGTCTTCTATTACCATTACCATTTGACGTAGGGAGTTAGAGGAAAATTTCTTTGAACCTCACTTTAATAGACTAATCCAAAGTGGATTGAGTAAAATGCAACAAGGGAAAAATCATAATTAAAAAAATGACCCTAAAGATATCACCATTCTCATATCATTGGTTTTAATCACTTATTCTTCTAATTTCATTTCAATAATTTTCTTAATTTTTTTATTTCATTTATTTTAAAACAAAAAATTTAAAATACAACTTTTTTTTCGCCATTGTAATGAAATTTTTGAATGCTCACTCCGCTTTTGTAGACTAACTAGATGTAAAAGCTGGAGAACTCTTTGGTAATATAAAAATAATTTTTTACACCCCACTATAGGTATGCATCAATATCTAATAAAAACCATATTCTCTTTACACATTTTATACATATTAAATCTTAGTTTGTATTTTATGTACAATATCTTTTCTTTTCCCCATTTTTTATACAATACAAATTGTTTTCTTCCATTTTTCCTTTGGGGGTATCAACATATTCTTCACTACCAATTTTTTTATCTTAAACGAAGAACCATTTTTAAAGGATAAAAAATGACCTTATCATACCTCCATGACATCTGAATTTATAGATACTATACTCACCCGTAATTATCACTTCAAAATATCATATTGATATATAATATTATTAATAATTAATACGTTGAATTCATATCAACTATCCAGAGTGAAATCTTCAGCCTCCAATTCAAGTCAATACCACGTATCCATTATTTCTTCCAAAAACTAATTTGGGAATTACACCACTTAGAAATTACTTACCAAAAAGTCATTTAATACTACTATGTCATAAATAGTTTTAGGTAACAAGAATTTTTTTTTCGATATCAATGTTGTCCACATAAACAATTTTAAAATCATTAAACACATAATATATTGAGAAATAAAAAAAACTTGAGATGTCAGGAAATTTCTCATAAAAATATTAGTAAATAGTCTTTAAAACAGGTGGATGAGGAAAATAACACTAGGAAACAAGTTTAAACAACATAAAACCCTTAATCATCCAATTAATAACAATTCATTTTCATTTCTATATGGGATTTTATCCATGATTTTTATGGACAACCCCCTCCCCCCTACTCGACTGCCTTCACATCAATTCAGTACTTGTTTGGGTTTTTTTGCATGAAATGAACATGTTGTGAAAACTAATTGATGTAATTATCTTCTTTTCGTATATTATAGATAAGAAAACGAAAAAACAATTCATTATTAATGGTTAGTTTTAATTTTATGATACCATTATGTTATTGTATTGAAATATACATTGATCATCCAATAATTAATATTTTTCATCAAGCTTCACATCAACATTTTTAGGGGTTTCCACCATCATATAAGTATTGAAATCATTTAGATACACCTCCCAAAATTTCTTAACAGTATTGGCGAGTCTATAAGAATTAATTGACACCTAATTAACTTCAAACATTCTTTGGTATCCATTAGTTTATGTTATTTCATAATATATATAATTATTTCAGCATGTACTTATAGATTCATCTAGGTTTTCTCAAATATTATTGAATAGAAAACATTACCAAATATATTTATTAATTGGAAATGATTTTATCTTATATACCCATGTCTATATTTAGATTGACATCTCACATCATCATGCATGATACAAATTTAAGAAATCATTTTATCTTAATGAACACATAGTGAATGTTCCCATGGATTGTAACTCACCATTAATTTTTGGAAACTATATTTATCAGATTTAACAATGAATTATTGATAAATAGGGGTACCTACAACACCATAAATTTGAATAATGTTGATGGCCTTTTTCTAAATTCCATTTCAAGCAAGCTATTTTGGTGGAATTCTTTTACAAGAAACAATTAAGACAAAATTCCAATAATATAATTATATTTGGATCCTCTACCTCATCTCGATAGGTCTTATATATTAGAGTGAGACTCATTCCATTAGAATATATTTTATTCATTTGAGAAACATTATATCATTTAAATATATAATTATTCCTTTTCCCAATAAATGACATCATCCTTAGTTTTTCCATTATTATATTTTTTTTGGACATAACTCGATCTAGAATACCACTTGATTTTCATCCATCATTTAAATTATTAAAATTTCTAATTTATTCATTTATCTGCATTAAAATTTATTGTCACCTCAGTTTGGATTTTTATTTTACACTCCCTTTCATTCTTAATCTATGACTTATTTTCAACCTTTAGATCATTTTTTCATGCATTTCTCCATCAATTTTTGTGGATGTAATTCAATATATTATTATATCATTTATATAATGGCTACTATAAAAAATCCATTAGAGATACTTCTACTACAACAATATTATTTTTCCACATACTGTTATATATAATGTTTAATTTTGTTATGGGTAAATAAAATTCCTTAATGATCTCCATGAATCTATATTTTGGGGAAAATAACTCTGATACTTCTATTCACACTTCATTCTGGTTAATAGTTTTTGGGGTTCCATATTTATGTCCTTATTTCTCTTGATGATAACATACTTTTTCACATTACCATATATTGAAAAAATATAACATTTTAGGAAGATTCATAACATGAATACAGTTTTATTGGTAGAAATTTTACTGTATATGGTCTTCCATAATTATTGATCATTTTATCCACCTAAAAAACACTCATCATGTATACACACATTCCAAAGATATTATTATTCAATTCCATTCATCCTTTATTACCACTCACCTATGTGATGGAAGTTTTGTTCAATTGTTTTCATCAATATATATGGGTGAATTTCATGTTGTTTTTTCTAGTAATCTCCATAGACTTCCTAATTTTTGGCATCTCATTAAATATAAAAATCTCCCATATTATTTTTGATCAATGAATAATTTTTCTTTACATTTCCCTTTCTAATTATCAAAATAATATTTCATCTCATTGTTAAATATATTCACCTTCTCTATAATCGATGACATGTATGATTTACAATGTTTCTCTTTTCCATATATGATGTTATTTTATACAAATGTTACTAAATTAAATACATTTACCACATTAAATTCCTTCTCATTTTGGCGATGCTACCTACAAGTATCATGAATTACATTATCACCCATTGGTTATCATCATAAAACTATGTTCTGAAGGAACACATTCATTCACTATTATCATTTTTGAATTGAATTTCATATTGAAAATATTTAATTCCCTCTAATTGGTTTCACCATAAACCTAAATGTTTTTCACACGAATATGTTAATTCATCTTTAATGGGATAACACAGTTTTTTAGCCTTCAAATAATTATTATTTCTATATAAATTATATAGGATACATTCTTTGTCAATAATGTCAAAAACTAAGTGTTCAGAATATTTATTCCAAACCCTTATATATCTATCACAATTCTCATCTTTTAATAAAGCATCTCTACCAATCAAATATTCCATATTCATAAATAAATAATTTTAAATATTGTAGTTCAAAGATTATTTTTAAAAATAATTCATGGTATCCTTCAAAAAATTATTGATATATTTATGGATATCATATTTTATTCAATTTTTATTACACCAAACTCCCATAATAAATATAAAAAACTCTTAAATTTCACAAGAGATTACAATATTTCTCTCTATATAATACATTGATTCCTTTTTCCCACAAGAAAAAAACATTTATGAAATACATGAAATTTCACAGTTAATTCCAAATAAATAATAGTATTTTCATAGAAGATATGACACATTGGAAAAACATAAATACTATGGGTTTTAATATTACATAATAGAACCCAATACCCCACAAGAGGGTGAGGGGAATCATGATGATATATTATATAGAGTTTTTGTTTTTTGTTGATGGTATTTTTTAGTATCTTTATATCCAATTAATAGTAAAACACATTCAATATATCTTCAATTATGAGTGTGTCAACATAAGACAATATAAACATATAGATAAAGTACAAGATGGAACAAAACTGTAAATTACATAGTGATATCAAATAGTCTTTTCCATATAGAACACATTATTGATGTATTAGTCTTCTAGAATATAATTCTAATTATTTCTGTATTTCTAGTGTTCTAAATGGTACATAGATGACAATGATCATCTCCCTCTTTCTATAATACTCATTGCATCTATAGTGAAAAAATTCAATTTTTAGAGATGGGGGTATATTCAAGATCATCATGGTATATATGAAATATTTTCATATCAATTTATAAATATATTATATTCAATTTTCAATATAGAGTGCACTTCTTATTCGTCCAACTATATGGACTCGGCTCCCCATGGACAAGGGTTGGGAATATATCTTTTCTCGAGTTACCATTCCATTTATTCTAGATATTGATAATCCCAAAATAGAATTATGATTTCCCTTTACATTTATCTATATCTAGTTGTTGTATTTAAATGCTTCAACATTATAATACACATCCAATCTCCATCAATATATTCTAGGCTTAATCATTTTAAATCCACTATGTCTTACAATTTATTTTGTTTACCTAAAAAACTATTTCCACAATATAAACTGAATCACCTGTTTTTATTGATTTAGATATATTCAAATAGTCCAGACACATTATTTTATTATTTAATTTATTATCTAATTTTGGTATTTGGTGGAGTCTCATATTTATTATTTCTTCACATATATGTTTATATGTATCTATATCAATTCCCTTTCTCTTAATTGACTTGAAATGATTCAAGACATATTTTGATATCATTTAATAAATCCATAAAAATATTTAGATGATATAGATTAAAAAGTGTTATCTTCATTGATTCATGATCTAATAACATGTTCCACTTAGAAACCATACTATATTAAAAAAATCCATTTAATATCCAAATCACTTGTTGATTCAATATTTTTTAATATGGAATCCTACATACCATTTCAGTTTAAATTCAATATTTTATAAATATGATATATTCTCACTCCATATTTTTAAATGAAATATTATATATTATTAAATAAGTTAGACAATGTGAAGTACTTCTTTATGTTACCCAAAATATTTGTGATTAATCATAACTTGAAATGAAATAGTACTGTTCATGAAATCCCCATGGCTTGTCGTTGTTTTTTTGGAAAAATTTCATAAGGCCTTTGATGGTATTAATTCAAAAATGATGAGTATACTAGTGAATAAATCATATAGTAGAGTTGATGACATTTACACCATCCATTTATATTGATTTCTTACTTCAATCTATGGTTCATGTGAATCCATGTTTTCTATTCCAATTGTATTTTTAGGCATAGTAGATCTTGAACATAAAATTATCCATAATTATCTTAATTGAATCAATAATGTGGCGAATAAAGTATTATGAATTCCTATTTATTGGGATTGTTATTATTGAAATTAATGATTGAAGAAACAATTTTGGAGGATGAATACAAGAGGAATTATTTTTTTCAAACCATTCCACATAAAATATTAATTTTAAAATTATACACATATATGATCATCCAACATTAGTGACTCATTCACTCTTATTTTTTATTTATTATCCAATATGTGGAAAGAAAACATGATTAAGACACTTAGGGATGAATAAAAATAAAAATTCATATCCCCTTGTAACTTTTTGTAGCACCATTCATGTCCATGCCATCACACATTCCAATTCCTACATGTACTATTTCTCATATTAACTTCTACTCCAAATCGATAACCTTATCTGTTAAATCGTGCTTCGTATTATTTAATTCCATTAATTAAACATCACGTTTGAGGTTGGACATATTTCTTATTAACCCATATTTTTAATCATAGATAAACAAGAACTTATACATGCATATATTTTTTTTTCCAGAAATATCAAACACCTTGTAATCTTTATATATATTAAATAATCCATAATAGTATTTATATCATGGATAAAAGCATGAGATTTTTTCAACATACACACAATAACCTATTAAATAATTCTTATTTATTTTCAATAAAAATACAACATATAAACTCATGGTGACATGATATACCATAGTTGATACCAACCAATATAAAACATAGATATCTATTATAGAACATTGCTTGAAATACCATCAATATATATAAAGAAACCATATAAAAATATATAATGGAATAATTAAAAATAATTTTAAAGGTAAAACATCACATAAAAATTAAAGATGAAGAAATAATAATTGATAACACAATATCTCTAGGTATGATATACTATAGATAAGGGAAGATAACATATGACTATAAATACAATGTGATAAACTATTAATAGAGAAAACCCCTACCATTCAGCATTACATGGTACTAACAATCATCATGATTAGATCATGTTTTTCTAACCATCATGGAACACATATAAACTATTATATTATATAAAAATAAACACTTGTGGGTATGAATCCAATGGTGGGGTGAGAAAAAACAAACTGAATATGTCATAATGAAATTAAGAAGTATGTTAAATAATGAGTTATATGAAACCCAACTCTATGGAGAAATAATAATAACCCCATGGTTTGAAACATGTGACATATTTTTAGATAATCATGGATGATAATATAATATTCGTCTACACAATATAGCTCTATAAATTTCATATGTAATACGAAACCTGTAATTAATTGAATAATAAAACACACATAAAGTGATAATAATATAGACTAAATATATTTCAATCATAAAAAAATTGACGAATGCAGTATAATCTATAAGGGTATAAGTATATGATCTACATAGATATTTTAACATCCACAATTACACTTTAAACCATAGTGTCAGACCCATATCTTATTAAGGAAAATGATTCAGTTAAGGGAGTTATGAACCCTATCTTCCAAAAATAACCATTAATCTAAAAATACACATCATCACATAGAGCATACAGGGAGAGAACTATATCAAAATAAATAATTTTTATTAGTTAATTGTTTTTTTACACCAATGAAGGATCAATGCCTAAAAAATGAATTTATATATGAGTTTAGATTGTTTTGAAACTAAATGGAGATTTTTCCACTTTGAGAAAATCATGATGAATGATGGTGTACCTAACTATAAATATATAATGATTATTACTCTATAGTGGGGGAGTTCTCAGCATTGTTATTAATATAGGGGATTATTCTGGTTTAACCCTATGGGAGTACCAAAGAAATACTCAAATGTATAAGATTTATGCTATGTATATACGAGGGTGTGATATACTCTTGAAGGGAATGTGGAGAACTGATTCCTTATCTGAGTGAAAATAAAATGTTGTAATTAAAAACTAGAAATATTGGGTATGGGTGCCTTATCATCATCATGTTTCTTTGGGAGTACCAAAAAATATGTCAACATCTATCATCTTACCCAAAAATATTTATGGAGATAATATATCTTAATTTCAAAAATAAATAAATAGGTGGACTCGAGTTGATAAAATGATTATATTGTCATTATCTATGGTAGAAAATCCTAATATGGACAACGAACACATCAAAGTCATGCACCTGTGGGATATGATATTAAAAACACTAAAATACACAGAGTATAAAGTGTGTAATTTAATGTAAATGATGTTTATTCCATCTAGTAATAATCATCATCCATTATTCCATGCGGGGTCAAACTAAATGACATGTAATTTAATATATAACATGTGTTGTTCTAGGTGGGTACTCTTACACACACATATTCATCTGACATTTTCACTACATGGAATGTACCTATAGACTATATAACATGTTATTTTTGGTTTTTACTCCTAAACACCATAATTCTATGTTATATAAATACATGATTTTTACATATAGTCTAAATGAAATTTATATCTTGTTGTATACTATTACAAAACCCAAGACATGTAACCTGTCACTAGATGACATGTACATCTAGAATACACATCATGTAAAATTTCATTGGAAATTAGAGGGTATTCACATAATATAATTTTAATTTAAATGTTATGTTATGTTTATCTCTATTAGAATCCATATACACCACATGGAAAATGGTACAAGATGTGTTGTTTCTATATCAAAAGTCGTATAGTCATGAAACCTCCATAAATCACGCTATTCATTTAAATCATAACCATATCAATCCCATATTATTTCCCAAATCACAAAGAATGAGATCCATTATTACTACCTTGATTCTGGTGGTCCTTTTGTCCCTTCATCGAAGAATATTTGGTCATTAATAAATAAATATTCATCTAGAAACATGCTGTTGACACCTCAAAATAACATTTAATGTTGGACTAGAGCACAAAAATGCCTTTTGTGGCCCATTTTCCATCATTAAATATCACACAATTCATCTTCACCATCATCATTCTGAAAATGGCCCACAGAAAGCTTGAAATTTTCTTGTATGTTATCTAAATTCCCTATCCTCAAACCACCAGCCATGGTGAATAATAGAAATCGATGCACAATGAAAAATATGTAGAATAATGGGGTAAAGAGATGGTGGATAGGCTGATGTGATGGGTTGGATACAATTCATAATGCAATTATCAATCAATAATGAATAATATATTAATGTATGATATCATGAAAATAATATAAAAATTTCATAGGTCATTGTCGTTTGATAATAAATAATATACCATGAATGCTACATTTTATCACGGAATATATACCAGCCTAAGACATTATGTTATTTTCCTTTTATAATTAATTCATTTTTTTGCAATATTTATTTATATGAAATTCCTCATCAAGATTACACTAAAAAAATATAATGATTAAATTTACCTATATTGAACACTATAGTTTGTGTGTATTAAAATAAAGAATGACCTTATTTGATGGATTGCGTAACATGAAATACAGATTTTAATTGAACTATAATATATTTTAAAAATATTATTATTTAATACTATACGATATTAACTATACTTTAAATTAGTGATTATGAATAATTTTTACTGACATAAGAAAATATACGATTTATTAAAATATAATATGAATTTATTTTCTTCAATTTATGATGAATCAAAAATAAAAACCAATTAAATAATAATAAAATTTTTTATTCTTATGATCAAAAAGGACATTTATCCTAATAAATAAAAGAAATTTCTATTAGTGATAATTATTAATGAAATATATGTATTATATATTTAATAAAATGATTTTTATATTCATTAAATTGATTTGATAGGCATTAGATTAGAATAACCCAATATTACACATAAAAACATCTTTTTTGTAAGTGAATGTGTACCACCTTTTAATAGAGAGATATTTTACATTTAATTATTTGAAATATTTAAAAATTAAATATTAAAAAAATATTTTTTTTTTCAAAACATAAATCATACTTTTATAGTTAATTTTTGGTATTATTTTGAAATATTTAATTTTTAATGAATATAGAAAAATAAAAAATGTAATTGAAATTTTTTTATCGACTAATATATTTATAAGGTTAAAATGTATTTCAAATATTTTTTACATCAAATTATTTCAAATATAAATCAATAATCCAAATTTAGGTAATTATAATCCATTTCACAATGAAATTGGATATAAAAACATAGTAAACATTTGGATATTTTTACTTTAAAAACCGACACTGTTGTCTAATCTTGGAGATTAATATTAAATTAATTTAAAACAATTAATTGTTTTGAATTTGGAAGAAATGGATTAATTATTTTTAATATGTTTTATTTATAATTTATAATTCGTTTAACATAATATTTTACAAAAATTATTAGTGAAAGTGAGTAAAATATATTACAATGGTAAAGTCAAAAATTAGTTTAACAAAGGATTAAATGTTTGGGGTAAGTCCCAAAATGAAAAACAATATTTCCCAAAAATAATTTATGGCCATATTTTTACCATACAATCAATTTTATATATTTTTTACCATTACTTGAGGAACATTACATGGAAAAACCATCGTGTAAATACCATTCTGAAAATGTACAAGATTACCACTCCTCCAGTACTATAAAACAAAATCACCCCTCCACCTTTTTCACACCTCACAATACATTTGGATATCCATAAATATAATGAAATGAACTCCAAAAATCCATAACATTATCCTAGAATCATCTATTATTTTGTAAATACATCGAAGGAATCCTTTTGGTGCAAACAAAAATTAGTTACCAAAATATAGGGTGACGTCCTTACTCAAGTTCCTTGGTTTTATTTTCAATCTGCACCACCCCAAAACATATTACTACACAGTTATATAATAACCTCATAATACAAAATAAACATATTTTATTATTATTATAATTTATCAAACTTCACTTACAAACCCTTTAATCTAATGGGTAACAAACTTAACGTCTTATGTAAGGTGAACTACTGCCTCATGAAACTATGTTGTTCAATTTTCTATTACCTCCTTTAATGGTTGAGAATTATTATAGAAACCCTATTTTTCATATGATATATATGATATATATATATATGTATATATATATATATATTTAATTTTATTATTTTCATTAATTCTTATATAACTCATAACAACTTGCTTTCAAATTTATTGTAATACCATAACAATGTTTGCGCATGTGTGGACTACCATATCATCAGAGTGAATTGATTCATTCATGATATACATGTAATGATTTAAATATGATTTCAATAAAAATTTGGGACTTTTATTAAATCAATATTATACAGTAATTATAATATAAATTTATATGATTTTATTTTTATTATCCTAAATATGTCAAATAAATGGAATTATTGTTTTTGCATTCATACACCATATTGCCTCCAAGAACGATGGTTTTCATTTTTTATCTCCAATTATTATAGAGAATTATAAATAAATATTTAATGAATATATATGACAATTAAATAATTTTTTACATTCTATATAAGATTTTATCATTGTCTATGTACTTATAATAAAAAATAAAAAGTCGAAACTTACTCGAGAAACTACACCTATAACATTTGAAATAGTGAAAATAAAGAAAAATTATTTACAAAAGGGTAAGAAGATATTATAAGAATGTAATATATGATATAATAAATATTAATATGGTCCTAGAATATGTAATTAAATTTCGTGAAACCATTATACATGAGGTTAAAGAATTTTCACAGAAAACGAAGTGCAAGGTAATTGGTACAAGTCTCGCTCTTTATTATGGGAGGCATACACTATTTAAACAACCTAAAACTTTTTTACGCTTTATCTACATACCCTTTTGATATGTTATATAATTAATCCTTTTATATTCATGGTATTTGCTGTCTTAATTGAATTATCACATCCAATGGTGTTTTACATGAAATTTATTATGTGGTAAAAAGTTTTCATTACAATATTACATTCTATTGGGATTCTTATCTTTTACGTAAAATAATCACATCCATATGATAATCATCATTGTACAATAATATTTCATTAAATATTCATATAATAATTAATTGGATATTATTATTTATAAAAACAAATAAGATTTTACCAATAGTGTTCATTTGATAGTTATTTGATTAATATGGTAATCAATTATAAATAGGTATATTTTACCTAATACAGATATTTGATATGCCATATTGTTCATTAATTAAATTAACTACTCTATATATAAGTAATTATTAAGACATTTATTGAATGGGTGGTTCCTAGTTGTAAATATCCCCTTGATGCATTTCTATTCTCATGAGATGAATCATTTGGCCTAATTAGATGAGTTTTTACCCACCACATTATAAACTATCTTATGAATGGTTTGGATGGTAATGGTATCAGGTTACAAGAAAACCAAGAATCCAATAATTATTAATTCCACTCATTCAAAATCATTTATCATTCAACCATTATGTTTTAGATTAACATATCTAAGGATGCATTTATTTTCATTTTTATTGAATAATTGGCATGTATTTCCCTACATTCCATTCCATATATACTATGCCTTATCCAGTTATTGGAATGGAATGTTCTGTCAAATATGTACAACTCCATTTTGATTTATTCTCATTGAATCATTATTTATTCCTATTTACATAACCTTATTGATATTTTAAGCACATCCTTATTAGGGTTCATTTCCCCTATTACGAGGAAGATTATTTGAATGTTTTTCAAGGATTAAATTTATTAAATTTATTATTTATCATTTTTTCATTTTTATTTAACAGTGTATTATGTGTTTCATATATGTAACTGAGTTTCCCAAAATAGATATATAGTTTGGTCCCTAGGTATTTTAATCTTGTATATATTCCAATATAATAAATTAATTCTTCAGCTCTGGGCTTAAAGGGTTAGGGTTTTACATTTGGTTTTAGATAAAGAATAGTAGTAACCTGTGAATCTAGATTTAGAAACCTTATATTATTGAAAATAACACTAAAATAGGCATTTTTGATATGTATATTAGAATATCCATGATATATGGAATGTTATAGATTATATGGGAATTATTAAAATATATCCCTTATTTATAAAATACTTATGGATGTGGCTTCAGTATAGATGTACCTAGGGGTAACAACTCTGAAAAGGTATATCTAGGATAACATAGAGTAACATAGTAAATCACAACTAGACATACTACAAACCTAGTAAGACAATTTCTAGGGATACTATTGAAATTGTTCATGTTTTCTAGATATACCATTGTGAAATATTTTAATGTAAATATGTCCCCTAAAAAACCATGTTTATGATTATGAGATTTTATATGCATAAAATTTTCAATATATGTATAAAATATCACTAGTTATGGGATTATACACTACATTTCTTAGAGATATGATATGTTATAGAGTATTAAATTGTTTTTAAATTACACCTAGAA
The DNA here is from genome assembly GCA_963277665.1 of Viscum album. Taxonomy (NCBI): domain Eukaryota; kingdom Viridiplantae; phylum Streptophyta; class Magnoliopsida; order Santalales; family Viscaceae; genus Viscum; species Viscum album. The sequence goes on along the minus strand of OY728152.1, from coordinate 322,736,629 downwards.
GGATGATTGGTATAAATACTCATGGAAAATATAGGCATATCCTTGTTAAAATCCCAATACATCTAGTATTGGAATAAATAAAGATAGGTAATTATGAATTCATCTTAATGAGGTTATATAAAATAATATTGTTGTAATAGAGAATCCTATTCCAACTATAGAATCTACAATGTTGGATCATGATATGTAAAATATTACAACATAATTTTATAAGACTACAGATCCAATGGAAGCTATGAGATGGAATAGGTATTTGGATAAGATATTTCCGAAATTGAGATGTAGAGACAAGGAAAATGTTATAATTGAAATATATTATATAAATGGAGATGTAGATCTATTGTGGTTGTTGATCTGTAATATTTGGGAGAAAGAATAAAAATAACTCATGTAATGTAGGAAATTTAAAGATACATTATTCGATAAATAATTCCCTTGTGATCAACAAAATCATTTGAATAAAGTGTTCTTTAGATTAATGAAAAATGAGGATGAATGAGTTGAAGAATAAGAAGCTACCCTTTCCTGGTCTTCTAGGTATGTTATGGTTTTCATATGCATCACAAAATTTGTTATTTATAATTTCAATGAAGGTCAAAATACATATCATTTATTGGTGTTGCTCTCTCAATAATTTTATTCAAATGATTAAATAATTTGGTGTGACATCATGGTTGAGAAATAATTCTCCAACTATTATGTATCGAAATGCAATGAAGAGAAGAAGATAAATGAAGATAAATTTACTAATATAGGGAATAATGTACTGGATTATTTTCCCACTTATGATAGATTTGGAAATAATCACCCAATTAAATTTTTTAATATAATCGGTGTTTGTTATAAAAGAGATTAAATGGGTCAATTGTTAATACAAATGTAATGGGATGATTGAAAACACTATTATTCAGTGTTAAAACTGTTATTAAATAGGGAACTATTCCAAATAATTCCCCATGTTTCAAGGATATCTACAAAATAAGTGGCCCTGGGTAGAAGGAAAATTGAATGCTATTGATACAATCGAAGTGGAATGATTACTATCATTTCAATTGTTGATCTAATTAATAATTTTAATAGTATTATATTGATAATTTCTTGAATCATATAATGATTGTACGATAATAATTTTTCATTAATGGTTTAAAATAATGTGGTGAATGATACTGATGAATAAGAAAAATGATTTAGTTACTAGTTGAGAGTTTCTCTATAATAAATGGCTATGGGAATGATAATCCATAATATGTTCATAATGTTGATGAAATGATTATTGGATAAACATATGATTTATATGGATAAATTTTATTTGATATTATATTCTACATTGTAATTTATTAATGATTTTTTTACAACATGGATTATTCTATCCATAAAAGAGTTTTTAATAGATTTGGTTTTAAGTTAATATATGTGGATTTATGGAATATATCCAATAATATATTACTTAATTAAGGAATAAGTAATAATGCATGTTTCGAAAAATGTACTATTGTAATTAATGTTATTACCACATTAAGAGAATAAATGAAAAAGGTATTAACAGTTTTGGTATGTGATAATTATTACCTTGATAATACTTTATGGATTTGTAATATGCTCATATTGGTAATTCAACTACATTATATCCTAATGTGTTTTATCCCACTAAATTTGAAAAGTAGACCATTTATTAAATGGTTTATATTTATCTTTTTATATGGTTTTATATATTTTTGTATTACATGAACATATAATATTGAATGTAGAAATAACTGTAGTCACTATCAGAGGATAATATTTTTCTTATTAAATAGACAAATATATTTTAATATATTTATAGAGATATAACTAATCACTCAACTTAATTAAAACTAGTATTGAAAAAAATGTGGCCCTATAATCAAAAAAATATGATATTAATAAAATTTTAATCATATATGGACAATATTTTTGTGTTCAAAAACATTTTTATGACCATGTTCTCTATCATTATCCTTCATAACATGATGGTTATATTTTATTCTATGTTCATGTTTTCACTAATGTTATCATATTGGAATGCCTAATTATTTGGAGACCATCACAATTTTCATTCATTTTTATTAAGATGATTTTATATTAAACCAATTTAAGATGTGATTATTTTGACAATATTTTATTTAAAAATAAAAATCCCATGACTATTGAGATAATCATTGAATAGTTAGGGCTCAGTTAATTAATTTTTGTGAGAATGTAACACCCTAAGACAATAGAATAGTTCCATTTAAGAATAATTTTTTTATTCCTACAATTCATTATACATAATTTGATGTAAATATTATGATAACTGAAACATAATGTTTATCTTTACCTACACATTGTTTGATGGATGTCATGAATTGTACACTTTAATGACATTATTCTATGGTTTTCATAACATACAGGACCAAGTTTTACCGAAAAACAATATACTGTTAAAATATTATAATTTCATATAATAATATATAACATATACATTATATTAGTGGTTATAAATAATTTTAATTATATTATTAAAATATATGGATTATAATAACCTAACATTAATTCAATAGTTTCCATTTAATTAGAACATAAATATAAAACAAATATATATAAAGGATTTTTTTTTTCTCACAGTGGTGTTTTATCTAGTAAAACAATGTAATATATATTATTTATTGATAAATTTTAAATAAATAAAAAAATATATATGTATGTATATATTATTCATTAAAATATTTTTCTTATTTATCAACTTTATTTCATGGGTATATGATAAGAAAAAACTCAATATTACGTATAAAAACATATTTTCGTAAAAGATGTTTTACCACCTTTTAATGGAGAACAAATTTTAAATCAATTTTTATAAAATTTTATATACTAAATATGAAAAAATAAACATCATCATTAAAATATATAAATAAATATTAGTTTTTGGTGAATTTTTTTGAATTTTTCAGAAATACATCATTTCTTAATGAATAGTGAAAAATACTAATTTTATATTCAAAAGATGTTTTTCAAAAAAATTATTTATAATTATATATTATGTTTTTAATTTTAAAAAAGTAAAATTATAAAAATTACTTTTAGATTTATCTTATTTATGTAATTTAAAAAAAATTCACATTAAAATTTAATATAAAAATTGACCAATATTTTCAACATCCTTGCATTAAAAACTTATCTTCTCATCCTATCTCAAGGATAAATTATAATTTATATTCTTCCACTTATGTTTTTTGTTTATAGGAATATGGATTACATATTTTTAATCATAATAACTTTTATATGTTAATAAGTACAAGTTATTTTTTGACCAAAAATATTTTTGAAAGTGATTAAAATTAATTACGATGATTAAGAGGAAAATTATCATAACAATGGATTAAAAATTAAACATAAGTCCAAACATATCTGCGATATTTTTCAAAATCCATTGTATGATAATTTTTAAACCACATAATTACTTTTAAAAAACTTCTACCATTATTGGGGCCACATTCCATAGGGAAAACATTGGTGGAATTGCTTTTCAAAAAATTTACAAGACAACCACTCCTCCTATAATATAAAAAGCAACTCAACCCACACCCTTACTTAGAAATATAATGACTATTTTTTCTCTACAACTCTTCACAAATAATATCCCAATATTCCTACTTCATAATAGAATCCTAATATTTGGCATAAATCAATTTAAGGAATCCCTTTGATGCAAACCTAAAGGATTTACCCCAATAAGAAGATAAATCATTCCACAAGAACCTTTTTCATTGTAATTATAAACAACCACAATTATTATTTTTACATTCATATAAAATAATCTATGTATCTTAAATATAATATTATTTATTTATTCTATGTTTTCAAGCGAAAAATACAAAAGCCTCCAACTCATGGGTGATGAACTTATTGTTCTTATTTACGGGGAACTATTTCTTCATGAAAATATGTTGTTTGTTTTTCTTTTACAACCTTTCATGGTGGGGAATTATGATGGAATTACTATTTATATATGAGTAAATTGTAATTATATTTTATTTATGTGTTAGGAATACACCATTCACACTGATTAATTCTTTTATAACTGGGTATCTAATTCACCTTTTCATATATTATGTCATGAATTATTTTATATTAATTTAATTTAATATCTCAATTAATTAATGTCATCCAAGGGGTTTTGACTTGAAAATTACCATGTGGTAAAAAATTATCTTTCCAATATCAGATTCATTTGTGATTTTTAAATTTTTATTGAAACAATCACCTCTTTATGATCTAATTAAAGTACATTATGTTTTTCATAATTATCCATATTATCATGAAATAGATACTATTATTTCCTAATCCATATTCCATTTTACATACAGTTTTCACAGGAATATTATATAATTGATATGGAAAATATTGAATAATGTTATTTGGTTACATAATATGAATATTTGATAAGGCTCTTTGTTCCGGAAATAAATTAATTACTCAATATATGAGGAATATTTGGATAGGTATGAAATGGAAAGGGGCGTAGTTATAGATATCACCTCGATGCATCGATTGTCTCATGAGATAAATTAATTTTCCAAATTATGTGGTTTTTTACCCAACATGTAAAAAACCATATTGTGAAAGGTCTTCATGGTAATGTTATCCTATACCATGGAAACATTTTGTACAATAATTAATAATTTATCACTTTCAAACATGGTTATCATTAATCCATGACATTTTTCATCGCCCAATCTATGGATTCATTCCAATCTCAAGTTATTGATTAAATGTAATTTGTTTTTTGTTTTATACATTTCTATCTGGATTATACCTTATAAATTTATTTTAATGTCAAGTGTTATCCATTATATACCTTTACATGTAGAGTTATTCACAATTATTCATTATTACTTCACCATTAAATTCCATTAATGAACATTTTACCTCACCCTTATTATGTTTCCTTTCATTAAGTTAAAATGAATATTTATTTTAATGAGTTTAAAGGATAAATATTATTTCATTTTATTATGTATCATTATTAATTTTCTTTTCCAAATGTATTATGGGTTTCATAAGTGTATATTATATTCCCATAACTACTAAATAATTTGGTGAATTGGGATTTGATGAATATATATTTGAAAATTTAAAAATGTATAGCACTAACTATAAGCTTTTGGGTTCTGGAATTGTAGAATAAATATGGTAATTTTAACGAAATATATAAGTGTTTTGAAAAAATGAGATCAACCATATTGATTTAATATAGATTATTAATTTCATTTTTTAATGTGGTATGATCTTATCAGCACCACCATTATGAATCCATCACCAACTCTCCACTATGACATTAGTGTCACTGTGATTTGATACATATCATATATTCCACTTCCCATACTGTTTATAGAGAAATAAATAAACAATATTTTACTAAAAATATATAGGCTTCTAAAATTTCCAATTTGGCCCAAACTAAGCTTTTTAGTAATGTCTCATAAGAGGCCTAGCCTATTTCCCAAAACCAAACTAAATATTTCACATATATTTGGTATAACCCCTATATAATTACGTAATTGAGTTGAAAAAGTATTCATTTTTTCCATTAAGGATATATAAATTTTTGTACATGTTGTATTAATATTAACTTATTAAATTAATAATGCATATCCATTAAAATTATAATAACTATTAATTTCACTATACATTTTCTCAAGTGTAAAAAGTTCATTACATGAATAATGTAATTGCATGAAATTTCATTTAGTCTATTTAAAAAGATAAATTTATATTTTTACTCCATTAGGGTTCTTAGGACCCCATGACTCAAAATGAGTTAAGTACTCTTGATGAAAAATATAGGTCAATATAAATGACCTCTCCCTTCGTGATTAAAATTTTAATTTATTGAAAAATTACAATGTAATAAAACAACTGACCTTGTGAATTTATATTATCGAAATCATAAGTAATAAATAGGTATCATCGGTGCCCATGGATGATCCAATGAAATAGTTTTAGACTCATATATTTTCAGTCATGGTTAAAAGATGAAATTTAATGGATGAAATTTTAAATTATAGATGATTGTATTGTCCAATAAATTACTACATGAAATTCATATTTATAACACATATGGGTTTAAAATTTAGATAAATTGTATATATTAATGACTATCAGAATAATTTTATTATGAATAATTGGTGAAAATTAAAAAGAAGAGCCGATCATGTACAATGGAACATAAATGTTTTACCACACATAATTCCTTGATAAAATGAAACCATAATAGTCTTTTTATCTGGTTATGTTATCATGTATCCGTAAAATAATCATGTCAGGACCTATAATCTTTTTTCCTCACTCTACTAGTCTATTGATGAGACCGACATAGAAGGAGGTTTTCCATAATGAAATATTCTCATATATTATCATCATCATGTGATACCCTTGAGATATTTTGTTTCCTAACCCTAACTGTTTTATTCCACTATCATTGGTTAATGATGTACATGATGAAAAATTCTCATGGTTTCTCATCATTATGTGATTCCCTTGAGTATTCATGATCACCTAAATCATATGTTATTATCCAACCAACAACATGGGATGTTGTTCATGAAGGAACTCTATTTCCATTAATATTTATCAAGAAATACCCCAATGAACAAATCAATATCTTGTGACCATATTTTTATGAAACACATTAGAAGATACCAACGTATGTGAGAGTCATCCACCAACTCAAATCCATGTGTGTGGATCACTATCCATTTAAATAAGTGACGATAAATGAATATAATTGTTTTATAAATACTATGGAGAAAATTAATAGAAAACATCAAGAATATCATGATTGAGAAATACATATATAATAATACATAGGTATTAAATGGATAGTTTTTATATTAATTCCACATCAATGAATCTCATGTGAATATTTTGTGAAAACATTGAAGGATTTAAACCTGAGAGAAGGGGCGACCATTGGTCAGTTACTATGTTATAACATGTATTAATATTGAGGACCTCAAATAAATAAATATGGTTTCAATTAGGGGTAAACCACAATTCATACTGATGTTCACATAAATGATATGTCTCTGAAATATACATTCATTCAAATCCATATATTCAATTAATTATTATTTAATTTTTAGGTAATATGACTCACACTGGGTTTTAGAGAAAATTCATGAACATGAAATATTTCTATAAATGTGTCTGAATGTATTAAATAATAACCCTGATAATAATTCATGAGCCTGAACTACCATCCTATAAAACAACTAGAGTATCAATGTGTGGTTGGTATAAAACAAAAATTACCACATTCCATTGTAAGGTTGTCCTATATCTCATTAGGAATGTAGGAATCAATTGGTGTTTATAGTTCCATAAATAACATATGTTGGAAAATTATTGATATAGGAGTAGAGGACTGATATGAGGATTGTCCATCCACATCCATCCCCTCACAAAACTAAACATTGATCCACCCTGTAACAGATCTAAATAAAATAATTCACTCAGCACAAGCAATGCATTAGTGATTTGTTTTCAAAAATTTTACATATTATTTTCCTCATATAAACTTATCTCGTGATCTATTAGATCAATGGAAATGCAATCTTCCTCAAATAATCATTCTAATACATGTTCAACCATGAGAATTAAAGACCCTGCCGACATGTGGATGATGTCTCCTACATAGAATATCAAGAAATATATGGAAAACTAAATGATATGGTGTAACACTAAATAATACGATTCCATATAATGATTCTACATTCTAGGGTCTCCATGCATTGAACCTTGAAATCCCATCGAAGACTAAGAGAGCTGAAATGAATATTTCAATAAACATCACCACTATTTTCTTCCTCGGGAGCCTAACCATGGAAAATTATAGCCAGAACATTTCTTATCATTGGGTAGGGGATTTCGATGTTAACTATAAATTCACCATGGTTCCAGAGTCAATGCAGACGTGTCTTATCAATAATCACCACTATAATCTTTCAACAATCACTCCTTATCTATTTGGTAATTGTTTAACCTACAAGGTCTCCCTTCATGTTACTAAAACATAGGTATCTAAGCGATAGACTTGGGTAAGGAACATGGATGATCCAACAGAGGGGTATATATCCATTCATTTACTAGAGACTAATGTCAATATATAACTACAAAACATGGGAGTAGACTCACATTACAACTCATGCACAATAGGTCTACCAACATATTATAGGGGAATGTATGGCATTGGAACTTATTCACGCCCTTATGTATGATGTTTTTTTGCAGTCAATGATAGAAAATGAAAGATAGTATTGGATGAAAATTTCCACTTTATATGAGGATTTACATAAACATGTATAGGTGGGAATAAATTAATTGTAATTTATTCATGAACCAACACTTGAATATTATATTTATATTTTTGTTGAAACGGAGAATATTCATCAATGTGTTTTGAAGATCACAAAACAACATTGACAAACTCATATTTTAATCACTATTGAAATTTATAAATAGATTTAATGTGACTAGGTATCTACTATGTAGTAAGATCTTATTATGACACCCAATTTGGAGTATTATCATCATATTCTTATAATGGAAGATTCCATGCAATATGAAATTATATCCCTTCTAACTGGGGATAATAAGCCTAACATTATACTCAACTAAGGATGGTCACATGATCCTATCAACGTTGTATGGTGGAATATTATAATGGAAATCACATGTTGAGTGAATAATCCCACTCTATCCATGGATTTTCAAAATATTCGGGAATTCACCATACTAAAGGCCCATATTCCTACAATCTATTTATGGGCTCATCAACATATTCTAGAAGATGACCAAATCATGGTGATAATTAATTCTCTAACAAACATTGAATTTTATTAAAATCCCTCATTTTCCATAATAGTAAAGGTTAATATGTCATATCCCATTATATAGGTCAATCAACATATTCAAATTGGGAGTGGAAATCATATTAGGTCACATATTCTGATGAAAACTAAGGTGAGGCACTATATTTCAGTATCAAACCATGGGAAGACTCATATTACTCCAAATATTTCAGATTCTTTCTGAAAAATAATACATGATTCGCAAAAGTATGACATATTCCAACAATATCCAAAAAAATTCTTATGCATACCATGGTGGGTTCCAGACAAGAATATTGTACCCATAATCATACCCAAATGTTAGTCAAAAATATTTTGATGGTAATTATTGATGAGGCTCATAGTGCTACCCTTCCAAAATCTAGCATTCTTGAGGCCATATGGGACAAATATATAGTATCTCAAGGATCCCTCAACTTTTCATATAAACAAAATTCCTTAAATTTATTGTAATTACACCTGATGGTATCAAATATATGGATTATGGTGGTAAAACCACAAACCTGCGGCATTGAAAAACTCACAATAGTAATATCTCACTGTGGAAAGAATATCATACCATATATCGGACACCATTGTATTGAGGGGTTTTCAAAACACTATAAAAAATAAAACATTATACCGAAATAAATTACCCATGACTCCTTACCTCTATCAATAGGTGACCCAGAGTGGCGACCACCATCCCTTCCTTATATAGGTAACAAGGGATATTTCATAGAAAACAAACATGTATTGTCTAACCATGTAGAATAATATAACATAAATAGATAAAATATGGAAGGGATATGTTGAAATAATTATTCAATAGAATCATCCCACTTATTTTCTTAAACATCTATACTTTCAGTTATCACATACTAGATTTGATAATGGAGGAGTACATACCATACCTATGTCAAAATATATAGGATACCATTCAATGGATAAAGTATAAGAACCTTACTTACTAGGGTTACAAACATAACCTCTAGGAATTATATAGGATTTCATGTTTAACATACTATGCTAATATCTCATTGGGTCATATAAAGTGGTCATAAATTCATTATGAGTACATATTATATTCTTATATCAACAATAATATATCCCTAAAAAAACTAAATCCTAATCATACATACACGTCTGAGGCATGGGTCAGTAGCGTTAAGTGTATGTCACTTCATCCCTTATTTAGTAGATACTCGTAATGATAGAATCCAATAATTTAATAGACAATGGAGAGGTTGCATGCCTGAACAATTGGCATGATAGATGGTTGATGTAATTGAATCATCTAGTATCTATGGAAAAAAAATCATTGTGACATGATATAGTGGGTTATTTGTAGGATCTTGACCTATTCCTCTTGAATGTTTGAGAACACATCTCAACTAAGAGTTAAAAATCCTCATATTGTAAGTAAATTCCCCATTGCGACTATCTAGCATTCTTATAAAGCACTACACCCAGGTCATTAAATGTTAAAAGGCACCAAATATAGAAATTTTTTTCATGAGTGGTCATGGAAGATTTATTATTTCTACCCAAGCCTCTTGGGATTATGGAACATTTACCAACTCCTCCTCACATAGGTTCATCAAAGTACTTAACGACTATAGTAGATATTTTTGTAAAATCTAAGTCAGACCCATCATATAGGGATGGAGGAAATTTTAACCAAAACTTCCACATCCATGTAAAAAAGTCCTCAATTGGTAAATGAAATATATATATCATTCACACATCATCCTCAAGACTCATGGAAGAGAGAATTATTACCATATCAACTAAAAAATTCATTCTTCTCACGATTGGGGAGTGTTTGTCATTAGTCAACTCCCTATTTGATCCTACTTCCACATGACATACCCCTATCCTTTTGGCTATGTTCAACGAGGATTGTTCTAAAATACCTTTGGGTCTCTATTAATAGTTAAAAATTAGGGGAATACCTAAAAAATAAAATTAAACCATGCAGTGGTCAAAAGATGAAATATAATATTGAGAAAAGGGGTTGAGGGGAAATACATTAATCTAACTCTCAAAACGGACGAATGTAGTAAAGATTAACAATATTACTCAATGAATGAATGAATGATTACTAAAACCCAATATACCAGATGAACATTGTCACTATCTATATGATAGATGATATATAAGGATACACGAACACTAAAGAACCCCATAGTAAAATAATACCCCATGATGTGGGGTATAACTAACAAAAGAAATTGCAGAACATACCCAGGATCAAAGGAGGAACTCCAACATGGAACCCAAAAATGAAGAGTTTTCACAACCTCAACAATATCACCCAGGAGATAAATGGAATAGAATTTCTATATCCCACTCACCACCAAGGGATCCTAAATCCCTATCTAATTATTAGAAGATAAAATTGTATATGGAAAAAATATATGGTAACTCATAGATTAATGATTAATTACTTAGGGTAAATATTTACACTATCTATTACCTCCAAGAAGAAAAAAATAGTCCACATCTCTCTCATTTAGAGGAAGATTATTTTTTTTGAAGGTCATTGATTTAACATCAGGTTAGTTTTTGGTCATGATTGATTATGTTCATGAGATTAAGAATTGAATAAGACCATGTTCATAATCAATTTTGGAAATAACATACCCAATATCACAATAGTCACCAATTCTCATTGATAACTGGATGTCTGAAGTTTATGATTTATGGAGATTTTAATAAACTTTTCCTTCAACATGCACATAGGATGTGGTTCATATCTGATTCCCTTAACATTATTCAATTCCAAGAAGTCTATTATTTCTATAATGGAATCCATGTTATTGAGGTATTCCCCATTCTAGCCTGAAACTAATCCCTATATCGAATGGTTGGATTTCATAACACCTCAACCAAATTTTAGGAATATTTTTTCCCCACAATTGATGGGGTGAGAGATCATAGTTTCATCTCCCACACTTCGTGTACCAATTTTTTCACATGATCGGACCGTAAGACCATAAAGTGGAAAAAAACTAATATTTTATGTAAACGATCTTGTGGTCTTAGCATTTTCTAATAATACTATCCTCCTAGAAGGTTCCATCTTAGTTTGGGAAGACATTCATTGTTATTTATATTATCAATTTTCCCCATGATAAGTAAAAAATTGTAATTGACCTCAATCACAGGTAGTACATTAAAAAATAAAGGTTTTATGAATTTTTTGTTAGATTAAATTTACTAATTTACTTACTCAACATTCCACTACCATATAATGAGATATTTTAACCATGTAGACATAAACATAGTGATGAGTTTCAGAAACCACCACTACTGTTGAAATATCTATGTTGATAGGGGCAGTTTCTAGATATTATAATGGTTCTATAAGATGGAATTTAGTAAAATTGGTCCAAATGTACTCCTATTCAAATAATGACATGAAAAGGTATTGGAAAGTTAAATATTATCATTTTCACACTCAAACCAATTCTAATTACAATGTGATCACCTTTTAAATCTCATAATTACTCGAATCCTTCAGTTAAGAAATTATCATAAAAATTCACTCATTCTATGTAAAATAAGGATCATTAATACCCTCTATTTGAGAAATGGTAGAACAAAATTTCATGTATATAAAATTAATAGTTCCTTTGTAAATTTTTCACATACATGGAAAATAGTGTCATCACTCCCACTAACCTTAGGAAACCCTATGAAGTCAGCTTATAGGATCATCCTGAATATTTCCATTAAAATGAGAGGATCAACCACACAATCCATGACTAATTTATCTTATAAAAAACAATTAGGGAATGTTTTATTTTGAATAGGGGATATTAGGGAAATCTAGAGATCAAGTTGCCTATGTTTCCACCACCCAATCAGAGGAAGAAGGTGAATGGAATAAAGTATTAGCTAGGTAGGAATGACTGTTGAATGAAAAATGACATGAAAGAGAGTTTATAAAGGTCTCATCATTAATTGAGAAAAAATCCACAAACATCAACATCTTGAGTAATGATTAAAGAACAATACATTAGAGGTATATGTATGGACATGAAGAAGAAATTGAAACATGAATGTGTGACTCCTCTAAAACCCCAATTGTCCCCAAATCTTATGAATTTTCCCCCATCATCTGGATCATGTGTATTACCCCGCACGATAAATTCCAAATTGGATGAACATATAATCTCTAGATATTTTAACATATTTCAATTAATTAACCCCTTCTCTTATTACAAATATTCATTTGAACCTTTTTTTTTGATTTACATTACAATGGATCCTAAAGCATCAGGCCCATAAGCTTTGGGTGTATTTAGAGGTGTAATCAAGGACATGATCAATATATCAACAATATACCCAATGATGTCGTATATGAGTATGAGACCCTTGGGAATGAATTTTATTGATTCTATTAAGATAATCTATAGACCCCAACCATTAATAATGATTATTCCAAACAAAAGTTTTTAATACCAGATGGTAGATGTGAAACTCTTTGACTAACCTTGATTAGTGGTTCGTCCAACTAATTTCAATCCATAATGACATGTATTCCTTCTTGTTATATCCAAATTACCATTCTATCTTCCCCAAATTATTTATAATCTAGGCCACCCACTTAATATCAACACTATATTAGGAAGAAAAAACCTTTGGTATAGTAGTATGAAATTCTAAAAGAGTTTCAAGATATCTTGGCAAGGATCTCAATCCTATAAGATCATAATCAATCAAAAAAATGTAGGAAGCTTGTGATTATTCCCTAAAGAGTATCTAGGAGTTTGAGACAGATGTTTTTGGAAATATAGTATACAAATCAAGAAAAAATTTAGTAAATATTCAAGATACCACCTCATTCATAGAGAAAGATTGATGAGATTCCCTTTAAGAGAAAATTATACCCTAGTATGTTTTTGGAATTATAATGAATGTTCGCATTCAGAGAGATGTGGTTAATAATGGATTTGGGATTAATATTATTGAATTAATGACTCTCCAAAAATTGTGATACAATGAGGATGATTTGACTCAAAATAAGCTCTCTATTCAGCGGTATGGATAGAGTGATAAAAAAATCCTTGGATAGATCAAACTCAAGGCCTAGTTTTTGGACCATATGTCTAATGTCAATTTTGTGGATATCAAGTTGGACTCATCATAAAATGAACTTCATGGGATACAATGTATTCATAAACTTGAGATGGTGTCATCATTATTCCATCAAAGCTGTTAGTACTCCATAAATGGGAAGGTTTCAATAGTATGTGGTGATAGATCCCCGTTTGATGATTGTGAATACTAGAAAATTTTGGTGGGTTAATATAATACTGAAGGATATAAAAATGATTAAAATGGGTGAAATGTGGCTATTTACACCAAATGGTTTGGTAAGCACCGCAGTGATTCCATGGAGCTTAATAAGCAATGATTATTTATTTCTTGTTATTCATATAGAGATTTGAGGTTCATCTCTAAAAATCTATCACAGTTCTATAACTTCAGTATGAAATATATATATATATATATATATATTAAAATACATTAAATTTGAATAAATATCAATAATGGATATTTAGGTTACTCTTGGGGAGAATATCACCCCATACAATTATGATCCCTTCCCATCAGCATGACATCAAGGGCCCCTCTATCCACAATTTCGATTAGAGAATTCTCATGTACCATGTAATGAAATTGAATGTTCCCATATGGAACATCTTATAAAATTGAATTTCAATGATTATTCTACCCATAATAGCAATAGGGATGAAACCAACCATCCATATTGTTCTCCCTTTCATGATACATATGTCTTTGAACTCATAGGGCCCATGGATGAATCCCTTCACTTCATACAAGATAGGGATTCCCCCATATAATTTAATAGTCATAAGGATAGTTTTGTAAAAATAGAGATAAAAGATTAATAATATTTCCTTACAGATTCCCCTATATTGTTTTAGGATTACATTTCTACATGCATCTATGATATCATGTATGTAATTTCAGGTGCATAAGAGGATCTATAGACCACATTGATTAGTGTATCCATGCCAATAGATGATCAGGATTTGTATATATCCATATTGGTGAAAAATATAGTATAGTTCATTTCTATGATTAGATATAATTTCTCAGACTATACCTCAATGTGCCCACCTAATATTTGGTATTTCTAATCAAACATCAATGATTCAGTCGTGGGATTATGAGAATTAATCCATCACATGTTTCCAAATTAGAGTTTCCTGGTGATAATCTCATCAATGTATATATCATTTGTGAGGAAAAATAATGGAAATAGATCACCATACTTTCTCAATTATGAAAATGAATTGTCATATCATGTTCTATATTGATTTCAAGGATCTTGGTACATATTATCTAAATGATGATATCCCATTTTCATTTAAGAAACTAATTTTTTATGTAACTATTGGATTTTAAGGCCACTATATTTTCTATGGTAACATACTATACAACAATAATAAGATGGACCCTATTGATAAAGAAGACACAATGTTCATAGGATATCAAGTTCTATATTACTAACAGGTCATTCCCTTTAGTATGAATAATGATAGCACAACGTACCAATGTTCTTTGAACCACAATTTCAAACAATTTCTGAGAATGTTCATAAAATTAAAAGTCTAAGATCTAGTTTTTATTAACTGAAAATATTTTGATAATATAAATGATCATTAAAAATTCCATTAATTTTTATAGTATTATATCCAGATGATTGTATATCTGAAATGTTTAGTAATGGTACCATCATGAAAATTCATTAACATAGTGGTATGCAACTATGATATTATAGATGACCCAGGGAAGACTTGTACAATCTATTGAAGTTTTACTCCATTTTACCAAATTGAGTTGAGAAGGATTCAAGAAAGTCTCTATAACATCAGACATTTATTTTCCAATCTAGAAAGAAATGTGTCGTCTTAAAAACAATTCGATGAATGGATTCTCTTATCATAGTGAAAGTTATTTCCTAGAATCCTTTAATAACATATTGTGATATTTGTAAAACCAAAAACTGTTAAATAACAACAATAGAAGTTAATAAGATCATAAAACAAGTCTCTTCTATGGAGAAATCACATGGAACTCTTCTCACATTGAAGAATGGTTCAAAGAAATAAATGACTCTTTACTATCTATTAGGATATTGCATGAAACTGAGACACAATATTATTATATTTAGACGAACTACCTTAAAATAATTATTTTTCGGTAAATGAAGATAAAATACATAAAAACTATGATGTATGTTTGGTCTCTCATATTGACCCATGCATATGAATTCTCAGCCACCTGATGATGACTGGGATTCTATAACAATGGATGGTTATATAATAAGAATATGAAATCTAATTCATATTGTAAAATGCATTCAAAATGAAAGCAATAGATTATATCCTCATGTTACATTCTACCTCAATGATTATTTTGGTAATTCAAAAACTACCATATGAATTGGTTTTTAATTCCCATTAATCTCTTAAAATATTGTAGAAGTATATTGATATAGCCTATCTATGTGTAATTGATATCATAATCTAATTTCTAATTCTAATTTTGTTTAATCTAAAGATTTTCATTGTCTCCCCAACAATGTTAATTACACATTAATCCTTCTAAATATCTAAGTGATTCTCCAGGATGTGGAATAAAAAATATTAATCATAATACTAGAACTATCCTTGAAGTTGTAGATACCCCGTATGAATAAAAATATTGATCAAGAACCAGTGGTTAACAAAATTAATAGGTAATATGACATCATGAAGGAACTATTAACCCCTATAATAGAATATTTAAAGGGGGAAATATACGAATTATATTCTAATCCAATTTTCTATAATATTCATTGATCATATAAAAACTTTGTAGATGTGATTTATAATTAAAACATTTCCCTAGCGAAAATGAAGGGTATTCTCCAAATCATATTCATTGACATTGAAAAAATCAGTCACGTTAGTTATTAACCTGTGTGTAATGATTCAATATTCATTATTGGATGGATATAACCTATAATGGAATACCACCAAAATGTAACCCTTCTATTACATAGGTTGAAAATGGAATAGATCTGAAATAATTTATCAATATTTACCTAATGGGATTGGATGTTTGATTAGAAAATCCACAATAAATTGAATATCTATGGATTCTTTTTCAGATGCAATGTTGAAGGTGATTCCCTTTTTGTTATGAAAGAAGTAAATAAAGTCACATTAAGTTCCCATTATTTAAGCCATAATAATTCCCACTACCATAGAAATCTTTTCGATTTATAGAAAAAGATGATATAAGATTTCCTAAAACTCACAAGAAAATTTTATTCCTCTCATGTACATGATATTTTCATCCATCATCCATTAGTGTTATTTCATACTTCCAAATCCTCATGTGATGTTGATTAAAATTTCATTTTTTCTCATTTATTCTCTATTAATATAAAATTTTTGTTCAAAATATTCAACAAACAGTTTATTTTTATTATCATTGTTAATTCATGACATAATTGATAAATTCATAAATAACTGATTTGAATATTTTATTAATTTGTGGAATTAAATTCAAAGTCCTCATATTGATTTGGAAGGAAATTGATTTTAAATATGTATTTAATTTTAATGATATAAAATTTTAAATGGGAATATTCTATTAGGAATGAAAAAGAATTAATGGAATTATTTTTGTGTATCAATTATTATAATTTTATGGAATTTATTGAAAATATATATAACATTTTTTTGAATAATAATTTGTAATCCTAAATTCAAATTTGTGTAAAAAATTGTTTTTTTAAATGATGCAAATGTCATGTTTTTCAAAATTAGACATTAAATTGTATTATTTAACAAAATTTGAAATATTTTTTAAAATTTATTATTGAATGTAAAAACATTTGGTTCCATGGTTTTATTATTTATATACATAATTGGATAACAAAACAAGACTATCAAAATATTATTTTTTGAAATATGGATTTGAAAATTGGAAATTTCCTGATGTGACTACATGATGAAAGCGGGGTCACGGATAAGATTGTTCCTAGAAAATGACCACACATAGATTTTCAACTGACCATATAGATGTACCTAAAAAGTGATCATAACCTCACAGTCACTATATTTGCTTCATGATGACAACAAAAGTTTCTATGTAGCTAGTTATTTTCAAAATTACCACAAGCTAATCCCATGATCACTTTACTAACCATGAGATTGCATAATTTCAAGGGACCTCAACCCAAATAATAACATCCTCCCTCTTCCTCATGATACCACATAATCATTGTATAATAATATACCATGGTCATGGAGATCCAACCACACCGATTGAATAAAATGACACCTTCTCATCGGGGAGGATGACCCTCAATCAAGAATAAGAGTTTTATGAGATCCAAAACAAATGAATACTAACAAATACAATTTTATGATCCATTGAAACTATTTAAACTATAAATATTATGATGATAGATGAACCAATCATTACATACAAATGAATAATCCATGTATTGAAAAATGAATGTTGATGCCATAGAATATGATCCTAGTCACAAGTTTAGAATGATGATTTTGTTGAAAACATGTAATAGTAAGTAAATGTTATTTCTATCACTCACTATTTTATAACTCAAGCCATGTATCAATGATGTGGAAATATGTATTTACCACTTTATGGGTCATTATTTCTTGGTGAATTAATTTTCTATCTAAAAAATTAAATCCATTGTTTTTTCTAGTTTTATTTTTTTAATGTACTAATTAGATAAAAATGAAATAGGCATCATTTTACCATTTTTTTTGTTTTCAGTTCATAGATAATTCACACAAGGTTCATGTTGTAATTACATAGAAGAAATTATGAGGATTACTAAGATGATTAATGAAAATAATTATGATTCTGATTTACTAAAGACAAACTAAATTAATCTGAATGGAATCATGGTATTAGGGCACCCCCAATTGAAGAAACCTATTATTACTAAAAATATTAATGCACTACTCGATTAACTATGTGTATAAAATTCAAATATGTGTAGTTTAACTCTGTGTAACAGTATATGGGGACATCATTAATGGTGGATTCTATAGTTTCGGACATGTGTAAGGATGATTTCCACGTATGTAAGGGAGGAAAAAGGAAAATTTTAAGGGTAAATGGACAATAATATCATGATTTAGAACGATCATATCTGTATGTGTAGTAGACTAATTGTTAAATGGTTGTTCTAGACTTCCATAAGCATCATTATGACATGAAGAAGGTTCTTGGATGATCCACATATCTGTATCTTCAACAACCTCACACTCATGAAAGGGTAGTCCAAATTAGCATAATAGTACTTCTTTTTTTTTGAGGGTTACATCAAGATAATTGAAAATACATATATCATGATAGTGGAACATTTTCCATTAGAAAATATAAGTTAGGTAAGAATGGGTATATCTTTTCCATTTTGCTGTTTTTTCTAAATCCGCGAATTCTATACCAAATATTCAAAGTGGAGTTCATCCATTCGATGATATAATGGATAATCATGGTTGATAATTATTTACATAAATATATTTCATAATGATGATTTTGGTAAATATATATTTTCCAACTTTTCACATGGCTGAAATGTAATGATAAGTAATAATGATAAGAATTTGATGAATATTTCAGAAATGTTGGGTTCATTGGGACAAAATATCTTTCAAATCACTTGGAAATAATGACTGAACATTGATTAATTTTATATGAATAAATATTTTTCATTATAGGAAAGGGTTTTGAAAATATAAATGGATCAGAAAAACATTTTTCTTTATACTCTTACATCTTTTTATTTAATTTTTGGTTTTACTGTCATGTGATGGAACACTTGTACAATAGTAGATTAGCCAAAAAGTCCTATTCCACCATTGTGAAGAATTCTTGATTTTAATTTAAATAATAGTTTGTTTTTAATTCTCTTGATTTTATTGAATCTGTATATCTTATGAGCTTGTCAAATTTCTTCACATTTAATTTATTCTTTCTATTTATGTAGTTTCAGACACACCCCACATGATAACTATTTTAAGGATTAGGATAGTTAATAGTTTCATGATACTAGATTGATTGGTTGTATTCAATCATTAGCCTAAATGAAGATATAGTATTTAATTTTTTTAATTTTTTTCCACAAAATGAACATTCATGAATGGTTAATATTGATATTTATTCTGTTTAGAAATTGAAATGGATGTGAAATTGAATAATGATTCGTGACTCAGTAAGGACAATAATCAATGGATAAACCATTATTTTTCAAATAAATAATCTAAAACCAATAAACTGTATGTACTATTTTATCATTTTTATCCCATTAAAAATGATATTAACACATTTTTAGAATTTTATTCACTAGAGACATCTCGAGTCCCACTTTACTACATTTTACTTAGGTTTAAAAAACTTGGTCATTGGTAGCTCCTCAACATATTGCACATTATCCTAGAAATTTTCTTTATGGGGAACATATTTTTTTGGGTTATATCCCCCAAAAACATCTAGGAAATTTATTTATATCTTTACATCAATCATATTAACTTCCAAGTAGTTTATGTATACACCCCATATTGAATGAGAACCCCAAAACACCATGGACTTCATTAAGTCAGATATCATTCCCATATTTGGTTCCACTCTTAGAATACATGGGACAATAAAAAAATTTCTATTATTTTGAGTTAAAAATGTTATATCAGGAGTATGACATTGAGTCTAACCATTTATATTTGATATCATATAGTTGAAAATTGTATTATTGAGGAATTCATTAAGGATTTTCAAATATACTCAAAAAAATGTTGATAAAGATAATAAATCATAGTCCAACATACTCTTACAAGCCTTGTGGACCTAAAGTACCATAACCACACTTCCACACAAGTGAATCTATATTATATTATCTATGGAATAAAGGCAGTGGTCCTAGTAAATTTATAACTTCCCTCACATAAATTCACAATTTATAGTCATCTCCCAGAAGATAAATAATCACATATCTGGCTTTGTGATTTATAATAGCTCAATGTGAAGATGTTTTATACGTTGTATAATTTATAAGTCCATTATAATCGGATAAGGTGATACTTCAATAAGAAAATATTGTTCCTATAATTCTTTTAAGGATACATTGATTTATTTCTAAAACCCCTAATCTTACTAGGGTTGAAGCCTTCAAAACTGGAGATGAAATGAAAATGACATTATCTCATACACAACGTCTATTCAAATGCAGCCAACTCCATGGACGTGATGGATAAGGGATGAATAAATCCATTTAAAAATGAATGATTACTCCCGAAATAAATTTAATAATAATAGAAGTACCATCCATGTCATATTGGAAAAACTATAAACAACACGAAATATGTGTCCTGGTGGTGATACTCTAAATTTCACATCATCTATGTCATAACAATGATATTCTAAACTACACAACAATATAATCCTTACTACACGATGACAAATTTTATGTTCATCACACATAATATATGAATCTATAATATGAGTTGGACGTCCTAATATACAGATTCTAAAATATATATAAAAACATCATTACCTTATGAGTATTAACTATATGGCATTTCTCCATACCATATTCTCTACTAGTTAGTTGGAAATCGATCCCACATGACTCAATACTGCTAAGAGTGGTCCATTCCATATGGAATATTTCCCCCATAAAGTGGATATTAATCCATATAGAAGTCTTTAGTATACAATGTAACACCCCGAAACCAGTTACCCATAGTCAGTGCATTATTTTAATACATTAAAATTATAATAAGGAATCATATCCCAAAGGACCAATCAGTTTAGAATTCTGGGAAAATAGATTATATATTTGAACATTAAATTAAAATTTAAAAAAAACACAACATAAATAATCCTTTGAAAATGCCGTTATTCCTGTATCTTAACCCTGCATATCTATCATAACAAAATTCTTCACATATAAGGAAAATAAAACATAAGAAAGGGGTTATCTCAGATGGTCACCAAGGGTAAATAATATAGCAGATGCTATAAAATTTTAAAGAACGATGATTAATATAAACAACAAAATTTTTAAACATAAACCTAAACATAATTAGAAGAAAATAAATCAAACATTACCATTTAAACATGAAAATGGATATTCTACTAGTTGAAGAATCTCATCTAATAATTTATTCTATAATGAGGGAATGTCTAACACCGGACATCAATACGACATAGTCAAGGCCTCATTCCAATAATACAAATAAAATTTTTGTCAGGGACTTATTCCAAGACACTAATTTGTCTCATGAGACCTACTGATGCATCGAGAAGCTATAGCGATCTCCACAAGTCACATAATATGCCCACTGCATTACGCATATGAAATTGTTGAATCATAACATAAATATTCATATAAAAACTAGAAAATGAAATGTCAAAACTTTATACATAAACCATTAATGTTATTAAAATAGAACATCCATAGAAAAACATATCATAACTCCTTCAATTAAATATGGAATATTTTATTATAATAAATCCACCATAATCAAAAAAAATTCTAGTGAAGTATGATGATATAGATGAAAATGATCAGTAAAACTCATTGAGTGAAATATCCCTTTTTCATGATGCTGTTTAAAAGTATCAAAAATTATAAAGTATGAAATTTAAAAAGTATTTTTCAATCAGTGTGTCCCATACCACATTTATAATTTTTAATGTAATTTACATTTTTAAACATTAATTTCAATATAAATAAATCTTTATTTACAATTTTGGAAAAAATGAAATTAATAAGAATGTTTTATAATAATAATTATTTAAAACATTTAAAATTATGTTTTAGATAAAAGGTCCCTTAAAAGAAAAAATTTAAATTTTTTTATGAAACATGGACATGGATGATAAATATGTCCTAAAAAATATTTACACATAAACAATCTCAGATAATAATGAGATTTATGAATTAACCGTTTCCATTCAATTTTCTTTGGTTGAGGGTATGTTTAAACTCATGTATAATTACCATAGTATGATATTATATTATACCCGAACCATATTCATATTTATTATATCATACATGATTTATTTATGACTTTTTATTACCCAATTAATAATGATTTCCATGTTAAATTAATATTTATGGTAATAATCACTTTCATTATCGTATGTGTTTGAACTAGTTATTCCTTATTGTATCATTTAGATCAAATTTTAAAAAATTCCAAAATATAAAAAACAATTTATATATCATATATATTTAGAAAATAAATATATAACAGATATATATATGAAATGGAAAACACTGTTTATGGAGACGGTAGGTAGTACATATGCATAAATGTTCTTTCAATTTCCATATCATATTGAACAGATGTTAGTAAATAAAATCTTTTAAATTACACACATATATATATATATATAGTATCATTGGAATGTCAT
Organism: Viscum album; assembly: GCA_963277665.1. NCBI lineage: Eukaryota > Viridiplantae > Streptophyta > Magnoliopsida > Santalales > Viscaceae > Viscum > Viscum album. Next base: position 322,713,251 of record OY728152.1, on the reverse strand, counting down.
ATATTACATACTTATTAATAATATATATTTTTATAATCATCATTAAATGGTGAACGTGGAAATGAATCACTTCCCGTTGTGGAGATGGTAAGCTGTACGTACACACGAGGGACGATATCATTTCCTTAATGATTAAATGGTGTGTAATTAGATGGTATATTACATGTATAAATAAATTATAATGATATTTTAATTATTTATTTACTTATTACTCATCGTAATATCCATCCAAATAACATAGTGTTGAATTACAAATTACACTGCGGCGGGGAGATGTTAAGCCGTACATATGCACGCATGGCGACATTATTATTTATAGGATAGATACTATAATGAGTATGGTTTTACAATATTTATAATAACATCACAGTATGTAGAAGATACTGGAGTTATTTTTTTGTTTTAGAAATAACAGAGAAATACAATGGGGAAGAAAAATGAACTTTGAATGAGGTGATAAAATAATTACATATTCTTAGTGTGTTTCCTTTTGATTTGAACAAAAGGGATCTTTTGGATGGAATTATAATCATGTTAAGGCCTATAAGATGATGTGACTAAATTTGTGCGATGATTTGGGAAGGATTTGGGTGAGCAAAATGGCTTTGGAGTTGTGATTTTCAGATAAGGGGAAATACCCATTTATAAGAGAGATGGTGGTCACTTTACGAAAAGTTTGAAAAATTGTTTAATCATAAAATCATATTTTTTTATAATGTATTAAAATTGATTTATTTCTAAGATAAGTTGGTTATGTTTCTAACTCCTCTCAATTAATATGTTTTAGGAAAATTTAGGTCACCATAATAACCCCATTTTTAGATTTAACTCTTAATTAAACAGTTTATCTTTTACCATGTCCTTTATTATTATTATTATAATAAATGGTTAAGAAATATAAATTAAAAAGCCAAGAGAACCCCAAGTGGATCATTACTGGAATAAAGAAACTTATCTATGTCATTCAGACGAACCTTATATTTTAATGAGTATTTTAACATTTAATAAAATAGTTTTTAAAAAAAGCTAATTTTGGTCAATTTGACATTATTTATTATTTGGTTTTTGTGAAAGTCATAACAATATTATTACTTCAAAATTTTTTTTGACTATATCTTAAAATCTCATGTTATCCTATATAATTCGTGGAATGCATCAAAAGCCTCAATTTACATTTATTTTGCTATTTATAACATCCATTATTTTAATCATTCAATAATAATGTAATTAAGCATCATCATTGTGTCATAAATAAATTACATTATTTAATCTATAAATATTATAAATAAAATAACATTATATAGGAAATACTTTTATCTATATAATGAATATTTATTGTCGAATTTATCTTATGTATAACCATATATTAAAAATGGATTAGTTTTTAAATGTTGAATTTAATACTTTTAACTATTATTTAAATTAAATAATAATAAATGTCTGAATTTAATTAAATTGGAATAAAAGGATAATACTTCATTCATATGGTTGGTTTATATCGAAATAAACTTATCTAATCGAATTATGACATGTTTTAGGGTAATTATAATATCATTTTTATCATTAATTACCCTATTTAGTTTTAACCGTGGTATATAAAAGTCAAAATACACTATTCACAAAAAAATATTTTCATTTTATTGAACCAAATTGTACTTAATGATGTCAACCATGTCTCAAATATTTTTTAAATTCAATTCACATAACTGTTAAAATTAGGTTTTACTTAAATTTTCAAATGTGCCTAGAAAGTGGGAAAAAGATGTTAAACAGTATCATAAAATTTTATAAATGTAATTTTATTATAAAATGACTATAATGATATAAATTAATCTAATATAGGTATCGTAAATCTATTTTGGCTTAAAAAATATAAAAAAATACGTTATTATTTAAAAAAATTCATTTTTAAACAATAACATAGTGTTTTTAATTATTCATAAAAAATTAAGTGTTTCCAGAAAAATACCAGAAATCCACCCTAATCTAATTTTGATATTCCAAATTAAAAAATGAATTATATTTTAACAAATTGAAAACATAGAAGTTTCATTAATTTAATTAATATTAATATCTGTTGTCAAAACAAAAAAATGTGTTTTTAAAATATTAAAAATTATCAAAAGATTCATATGTGTTTATGTCAAATTTAAATGTGAAATTACATATAATGACCTAAATTATATTAAATGAAAAAAATTAAATCTAATTATACTTCCAAACCATTAAAATGGATAATTTAACACTATATATTATTTTTATTAAAAAAGTTGTTTTCAATTAAAAGTTAGTATTTTTTATTATTGATTACAATATGAATTTTATCAAAAAATAACCAAAAATTAATCGAAAATAAATTTCTATGTCGTGATTCTAAATAATAATTTTTTTAATAAAATTTAATATATAAAAGTTTCAAATCTTGTATTTAAAAAGGGTTCTCCATTAAATTGTAGAAAAATTGCATTTTTAAAAAATACCTCATTATTCCGAAAAATTGAATTGGTCTTTATATTATGTCTAAGAAACACAAAATATGAATTTTAAAATTCTTATGGGATATATATAAAATTCAAAATATGGACATTAATATTCATAAATGCTTTTTAAATGGCTATTTTTATAGATCATGGTGCATTTGAACTCAGAGTTGCATAAATCACACACTAGTGTATTATTCAAAGAGAAATGTATCGTAGAAGATTTCGGTGTTACACTCTTCCCTCCTTCAATAAAGTGTTTTCTCGAATTTTGAAATTGTTTTCAAAAAATAAAAAGTTTTAAAAAATATAAATTACCTTTTTGGAAATCTCACATTGGAAAGAGGGTTAATAAAATGTAGTCTTAAGAAGAGGGAATGGGAAATGAAAAAGTCTCCACTAAATTAGGATTTCGAATATGAGATCATTGGTTGAAATTGAGGGCCTCAAATCCATTAATCAATGATGAAAAAAAATATTATTATTTTATCAAAACATAAGGTATTATGATAAAACATTTTTGGATTTATGATTCTTCCCACAGTTATCACTTATGGAAAAATACCCCTTTACCTTCTTCCCATAATCCATCATTCTCTATACTATCCTCTTATTCTATGGATTCCCATTAAATCCATATGAGTCAGAGAATTATTTACATATCCTGTTAACACATGATACTATTTATTAATATGTTGTAAATTTGTGGGAGACTATTTCCCAATGAAATGTTGTCTTAAAACCATTATAGATATGATCCTTCTTACTCATTGGCTCATGCGTATTGATGGAGTTATCATTATTTATACTGGGTTCCATTTATATGCAATGGAAAAAACTAGGATAGTTTATGAATCTCAATGACTAACTCCAAACATGTAAAATACCAAACATAAATATAAAAGTTTATGCATATAATCCATAATATTTGAAAATATGATTTCATTGAAGAGTTATTTACTCTTAAATCCTTCATAGTGGTTTGTATAGAAAATGTGATTTATCCTAAGAATATCCCAAAGGAGTGTCGTAACCAAGAGTGCAACAGGGTCCATTATTGTGTACCAGGATACCCCGTGTCAATTCCAAAACTTCTTGTCAGAGTTCTCAGTACTAGGTACATTTGTGCTAGAGCCGCCTCTACCTTCTCATATCTAGATAGGGATGTATTTCTTGAAAAATACACAAAATATCTATATTAACATAATTTTAGATATTCCTCTATAATAATACTCAATTTCAATCTAAGGGTAACGTTCTCTAATCAGAATTTATCTAAATCTAGTTTCCTTGATTTATTCAGAACATCCTATGATATCAACGGTAATGCCCCGAACCTAGTTACCCAGAGTCGGTGTATTATTTAAATAATCATCATGATTATAAGGAATCATGTCTCAATGGAAAGATCGGTTTATCTATCTTGGAAAATAAATTACATATTTGAACATTACATTAAAATATATAAAATAAAACACAACACAAATAATTCTTTGAGAACACAATTATTCCCCCAGCATAACCTGGATATAAATATTAACACACTTCTTCACATCCTGGGAAAATAATACATATGAAAGGGGTGAGATCAGATGCACCGTATGGGTAAATAATTTTACAGAATCTATAAATATTTATTGAATGATGTGTAATAAAAAAAACATCCTATTTAAACATAAACTTGAACACAATATGGATAAAATAAATCCAAAATTAACATATTAAAATGAACATGGATATTATGCAATTTTAATAATCACATGTAATAATTAATTTCATAATTATGGAATACCTATCTCTAAACATCATTACCACATAGTCAAGGAATCATGCCAAGAATACAAATAAGATTTCGGTGATGGCCTTTTTCCAAGACACTAATTTGTCTCATGTGACCTACCGATTAATCGAGGAGCTATAGCGGGCTCCACCTATCACATACTAAGTCCACTACATAACTCATATGAAATTATTGAAATATAACATAAACATTCATATTACAACTAGCATACGAAATTTTGATAATTTATCCATAAACCATGAATTGTATAAAAATAGAACATCTAATGTGAAACATAACATAACTCATTAAATACAATATGGATGATTGTATTATAATTAATCAACCTCAATATAGAATAAAATCGAATAAAGGATAATGATATAGATGGAATTGATCAGAAAACTCTTTGAGTGAAATACCAATTTTTCATGAAATAATTTAGATGTCTCACAATTTATAACGGATGGAATTTATAACATATTTTTGAATCAATGTGTCCCAATAAAATATTATACTTTTCAATGGAATTAACTTTTTAAAACATTCATGTCTATATAAATAAATCCTTAAAAAATATTTTAAAAACATGGACATTAATGAGAACAGTTTATAAGAATAAATATTTGAAACATTTAAAATGAATTTTTTGGTAATGAGTCCCTTAAATGAATCAATTTGAAATTTATTTTTTGAAACATGGGCATGGATGATAAATTTGTCCAATAAAATACATACACATGAACAATCTCATATAATAATGAGATTGAAGAAATTAACCATTACCTTGTACATTCCTTTGGTCGAGGGTAAGTTTATACACTTATATAATGATCGTAGTATGTTATTAAATTATAACCAAACCATATTCATATTTATTATATCATAAGGGATTCATTTAGGACTTTATACTATACATTTAATAATTATTTCATTGTTAAATTAACATTTCAGTTAATAAAATCTTAATTTATCATACAGGTTTTAAATTTTTATTCTTGAATATATCAATTAGATCATGATTTAAATACTTTAGAATATAAAAAATGATTCATATATAATATTTCAATTGAATATAAATTTGTATAATAGATAGATATGTGAAATGTAAAGCACCATTTATGGTAACGGTATGTTGTAAGTATAGATAAATGATGTTTCTGTTTTCATATCGTGTTGAAAAGAAGTAAGTGAATAAGATATATGTAGGTACATACATATATATATATATGTCTAGTAGAATTATAATGTCATATATTGCATAATTATTAATAATAAATATTTTTATAATCATCATTGAATGGTGAATGTGGAAAAGAATCTCACCCCGTCGTGGATACGGTAATCCTTAGGTACATAGAAGCGATAATAAAATTTATTTAATGATTAAATGTTAAGGAACATGATGTTATACTATGTATACAGACATATTAGAATGATATTATCATTATTTATGTTCATATTACTCATCATTTTATCTATCCAAATAACATAGTGATGAATAACAAATTACATCATGATGTGGAGACAGTAAGTTGTACGTACGCACACATAGTGACATTATCATTTATTTGATGGATAGAATAAGTAATATAGTTGTAACATATTTATAATAACATAATAGTATTTATAAGGTACTGGAGTTATTATTTTGGTATGGAAATAAAAATATAAATTGAAACAGTATGAATAAAAGAATTTTGAAAGAGATGATAAAATAAATACATCTTCTTTCGGTGTTTCCTTTTGATTTGAACAAAAGGGCACCTTAGTATTGATTTTTGCTCATGTTAAGGCATCTAGGATGATGTGAGGGATGTTGGGAGAAGATATGGATATGTTTTGACCCAGCCTAATGGCTGTGGAGGTGTGATATTCAGAGATGGGGGAGTACCCTTTTATATGAGAGGTGAAGGTCAAATTTGGAAATGATTGAAATATTATTTTATTATAATATCATTTTTTGTTTCTAATGTATCCAAATTGATTTATTACATTTCTTAAGAAGTTATGGGTCTAAATACTCTTAGCCAATAGGTTTTAGACATTTTTATGTGTAAATTCCCTTCTTTTTGAACCGGGCTAAAATAAAAATGTTTTTGGATTTTTTATTTCAGTTTAAAAATAGGTAATTTTTTGAAACTGAGCTCCGGAATTTTATTCCAAGTGTGAGAACACCTAAATGTGTAATTTTTAGACTTTCATAATTACCTGATAATTTTTTCAGGTGTCCTAATGAGTCTTAGGAACAACAATTTCGGAGAAGTCCACATTAATTGAACTGCACGGGTAGCGCACAGTTGTGATCCCACCCGTGCAGTTCAGACTATTTAATAAATTATGTAATTTAAATAAGTAAGATTATATGATAGTTTTTTTATTAATTAAAAGATTGTTTTAATAATAATAATAATGAATTTATTATTATTGTTATTATTATTGTGATTTTTTAATTAGATGAATGATAACGAATTAATTAAATGACAATTGATGAAATTAATTTGGATTCTGGGTTTATCAAAGTTCTGTTTTAATTAAATAAAGAGTATGAGAATTGTTAAAGGACCATTTATTATTAAATGGAGGAATGTGATAATAATAACAATGTTATTATTTTTATTATTATTATGGTGTCATATGTTATTTTAATGCTTTGAGATTTTTGTTTCATGTTAAAGTAGTGTATCATTTACCAGAATTTAATATGGATTTTGATCTTGTCAAAGATACATTTAATAAAATGGGGAGTTTCAGATTTAATGATGTGTTGTTATTAAGCAATGGAATTTGTTTTATCAAGAGTTTGATAATTAATAATAATGATATTATTATTATTTTAGATTTATGAATGTAATAATAATTATTATTATTGTGATTAAATTTTCTTTTATTAGTTTGAGATTTTATCATATTAATGATATTGTAATAAATTGAGAGTTTCAACATTAATTATTAAATATGTATTAAGAGAATAATGAATGAAGATGTATTTTTACATAAATGGGGTGTATCATTTATGTTAAAATATTTTAATTGTATGTTTAATGATATGTAATAGTTAGGTTAAATTAATGAAGCTTTTTCGTATCTCAAAGAAACGTCTAATTAAATAAATAGTTTCATTATTAATAAAAATTTCTTTTAATTAATAGGAGTTGTTGGGTATTATCAAAGGTTGAATAATTATAATAATAATAATTCAATTATTATTATTATGGTTTAATGAGTTGTTGTTATTATTATTACGAATAATAATAATGGATTTTATATGGATTTCATTTAATTAAATTTATAGTCAATAAGAATATAATTAATTGCTACAAATTATAGGTATTTTTATAATTAATTTTTGTTTAGTTAATTATTTATATAATTATACGTTGGAATTTTTAAATATAATTAAATTGGGTTGAGAGAATTTAATTAAAAAAACATTAAGTGGGGAATTTATTTTTTTAAATTTTTGTAAATGAATTAATTAAATAATGTGTAAATGATGGGTTGGGTGTTATCAATGATGGTTAATTTTAAATATAAATATTAAATAAGGATTAAATGTAGAGTTGGTTTTAATTTAAATTAACCATTTATAATTTTGATATCGGGTTGTGTACGGTTAGTCAAATGTTGCGGGTATGCTCTCCTGTTACCCGGTTAATAAAATGCAATTTATTTATTTATTATATTTTCAAAAAAAATGAAATATTTATTAATAATAATAATAAGGATATTATTATTATTATTTTATTAATTACATTGGATGATTAATGGGGGATTTCAGATTTAGTTGTGAAACATTTATTTAATGGTTAGATAATGATGTAACATTATATTAAATGAGAATAACAATTTTTATTATTACTATATTAAGACTATTAGTTTATCTTTCATTTAATTGAAAATTGGGGGATAAAACATTGGGGTGGCGCACCACTATATAAGAGGAACAACAAAAACGCATGAGGCCCCTCCTTTGAGGTGTGCTACACCCCTCTCACCAGCTCCTCTTCACGTGATCGAATCCTCTCAGTGTTTTCTCTAATCTTGTTAGTCTCGGTGAGGTGATTCATTCTACAATTGTTTTGTGATTCACATTTGCTGTTTGGATCCTGAATCAGTCTTTTTTCTTATCCAAAACCCTATGGTTTGTGTTTTATTGTGTTTCCATATTACTTCATTACTAGGGAACTGCAAGGGGATCCTCTAGATGCTTTGGACCGTATTCCGGCATCTTCCTTCAAAGGCATGGTATATGGGGTTTATTTCCAATTTTCTATCTTATTCTGTTAAGGTTATATAATTGTCGTATTGTTTTGAATTATTAAATTAAGGGCTGTATAATTTATATGAGCCCTCGGTACCTAGTTAGAGGTGTGTTGGTTCTTAATGCTTTTATTCTAAGTACTAGTTTAACATTTTGAATTTTATTTATATTTTTTCCTGACACATGTCTGAATATATATATATATATATATATATAAGTTGTGAACACATGTGGTTATGGAGTAGTTGTGGAATAGTTTCCACCATTAATTTTAATGTGCATTGGATTTAAAATGGTTCCACCCTAATGTAGGGTCTCAAATCCTTAACATTTTTTTAAGAATTATAGCTTCTTTAAATAAATTTATAATGTGAGATTCCTTGATTATGATATGTCGATGCATGACACTTTTAATGTAATTAAATGATGCTCCCCACATGAGATAAATTAGGAATTGATCATTGGTTGATTTTAAGCATGTTTTTCTTATTTGGTTAAAGTGATATGATTAAATAGTTAAATGATTTCTACGGTCAGAATGGGTAATAGGTTAATTAATTGTAGAATTAATTATCTAGTCATGAGTTGTAATAAAATCGTGTCTTTTACTGATTATTGAGAATATTGAATATTTTATGTGTTCAGAATATAAATTGGAAACTGGTAATACATAAGGGATGGATTAATTATTATATGTTAAATGGTAAATGTTTAATTAATTGATTATTGGATAAATTTATAATAATTATTTAATTATTTAATTTTCTAATTAATTAATTAGGATGAATTAAATTAATATTGTGAATTGATTGTTTATTATGACTATTGGACAAGGGTACATTTTGTTTCACATTATCTTTAGATGTATTATGTTTTCATTGATGGGGTTGTTTAAAAATATGACATGTTATGTGAGATTGTTGCTAAATATCTGGGCATTGATCAGCATGTTTTTATATGATTATAACATGCATGTAATTTTTTAATGTTTTGGATGAATCACTATTTGAGTGGACAGGTTCATACTTGTTAAAGAATTTGGATAATTAAATGTTTAGGTAATTATATAGTTTCCTTGATAAGAATAATTAATTGTTAATTAATTACACACTATTGAGATGTTTAATGTATAATTAACTATTGACTTATTTGATGGGTGATTTATGTTGTTAATTAGTTGTTGAATTAATTAATGGATTAGATAAATTAATTTATGAATTAATTATTGGATGATTTTGGGGTATTAGACATAGTGTTCTAAACCAATGGTAAATATATAGGTATGAATGATAAACAGGTTGTGAGACATGTAATGAAGCTCCAAATAATCACAGGGTGGTAGGCATGGTGTTCTATACCCATCTTGTGTGAAAATATTCTTTTATTGTTCCAGGACTGATGCTCTAAATACCCATGGGTTGTGAGGCAAATACTAACTCTCCAAATAATCACGAGGATGCTAGACATGATGTTCTACACCCATTAATTGACATTGGACTGTGGGTCCAATTGGTCATACATGAAATGAATTACTGATTTAGGTAAACTATTGTGAAATAAGGATTTGTGAAATAAATATGAGAAAGCGGTCAAAATTATTAATGAATTTGGTGATTCACCGTTAGTGTACTGACCTAGGAGTGAATTATTATTTTATTGGATGGGCTCAAACTGAGTATATGAATGATTAAATTGTAAAACAATTGACAGGTTTCCCAAGCCTAAGAACAATCTTGGATTCGGTCATTACATTGATTACATAGATGGACATCAGAGTCATTTGTGGTGAGTGACTTACATGGGGGATGTCAGGCATAGGGAAAATATCGAGACTTTTGTAATTGAATGAGGTTTGAATAATTCGAAAATGAATATGATTATGTAATGATTGTTTATTATGCAGAAAAATGTATAATGCAGGTTTAGACACCAGTTGAGGACTGAAGTAGGTACTTGGGTATATAGTTACTTAGTACTGCTTACTTTATTTAGGCATTCTTTCACACATTTTAAATTATTTATTAATTGACTACATTTAGGGTAGACACCGGTGGTCCCGGCCTACTAAGATAAATATCTCAAACCCTACCCGGGCCACCATTTCAATGGGGTGCCTGAGTAGATTCTATTTGGTTGTAGGATTGTGTTGTTTGCATTTACTTGGAATATAAGAGAAAAGGACCGAGCAGAAGATTGTGATGCTCGAGGAGAACACCCTCCGGGATTATAGTCATTGTTTATTTATTTTTGTAATGGAATGTTTAGAATGCTGTTTGGTTCAATGTTTTCCATTTTTGTATCATTTTTCATGTCATGCATCCATCTTCTATATAATTAGTGTTTTCAAATTGATTGTACATGATTTATAAAACTTTCCTTCCACTAAATTTTTATTTATTTGAATACTTTTGTTATTTTGTTACATTATTTTTTATTTACTTTGATATACCATTGCGTAACTCTAATATGTGGTTATTTTCTCCCCACTGACTATCAATAAACCATCGCTTCTATTCAGCATCCTTTAGCATATGGGGAGATGCGCTTGAGGACATGTGTCGACTGTTCCGGCCACCGATTCAGGGGTGAGCAAGGTCTAGACATTAAAAAGAGGTATCAGAGGGACTCTATTACTTTTTCATAATATTTTGGGGTTTGTAGACAGGTGACTATGAATTTGTCAGCACTTGGGTAAATATCCATGCTTGGGACTGATCACCTCATGTACGGGAAAACAACAACTGGAAAGTGATGGGAATTGATGTTTTCACTATTTGTGGTTACATTTGATTTGATTTCACCTTGAGTGACATGTGTATTTTCCGCTATTTATTGATTTTGAGAATTTGGAAAAAAATGATCTTGTCCTGATAAGGGACGGAAGTCTCATACCTACAACATCTTAGGCACTTATATATTCACATATCATGCATGTAACATGCCATGTTGTTTCATTTGTAGGATTCCTACTAATTTGTATTTTATTCCTTGGTTGTAATGCCATGTTTTGATCTGCTTTAGCATGCCTCTCTAGATAGAATGTTTCAAGGATTGATTTTACATGCTTGTGTGATTAAATTGCATAATACCTCAGTTATTATCATGTTTTGTTATTATTTCATTCTTCTGTGTTATAACATGTTATTTAGATACTACTACAACAAAAATTTTAGAGATGTTTTGGTTATGTGAATGGGGTGAAAAAAGATAAAATGTTAAATAAATGTTAATTGTGATAAATGGGAGACAAATTCTAGGTATAAGGTTTATCAACACCTTATCGATTGGTAGATGGAAACCAATGTGTTTGAAGCTTATACAACCATAATATGTTTTAAAATGGTTAGAAATGTAAAACTACTGAGTTTTGATTGTAATGAAATGTTGTTGGGTTGCTTTTTGAAGAACCCAGATTGAAAATAAAAGGGACCCTCGGAGGTCGCCTTCTTGGTAAAAAGGATTTTATATGCTAAATTTCATGTTTAATTCTAAATAACACTAAATGATAAATGATTAAAGAGTATTTTTGTGATTGGACACGTTTTGTCTCCATATGTAATGGCCCGGACCTCTCCGACACTTTCATTTATCGAAAAAGAGGATTATGAAGTGTTCTGGAGGGTAGAATGGAATTTTCCCACAGTTTTCATAATTTTTTAACTGCACGTTGTGTAGTGTGAGTACACGCCATGTACCACCTTTCCGGGTATACTCCTTGTTGAATGTGTGTCCTTGTCGTGTGAAATAAATGAGTACACTCCATGTAGCCCATACTACATGTCATGTAGTTCCTCCTCGCATACGTGTTACCCTCAAACCGTGTGTTGAAGAGTCAACGACCATGTGTCGTGTTGAAGGCGTGTCCTTGCTGTGTGAAATAAATGAGTACACGCCTTGTAGTGCATACTACACGCCGTGTAGTATCTCCCTGCGTACGTGTTACCCTCAAGTCGCTTGTTGACCAGTCAATGACCATGTACCGCGTTGAATGCCTTTTTGGAAGCTACGTGGAGACCGTTTGAAATGGCCTAGTAGACGCCGTGTACTAGGAAGTACACACCGTGTACTAGGATGTACACGCCGAGTACTTTATATTATATTGCATATAAAGGGACGGGGGCTCTCCTCCTTCTCAAATTATTCCTATCCTCCACATTCCTTCGAGGAGAGCTCTCCCAAGAGACTAAAATGCTCTTTTCATCCATAACGTCTTCGTCCGAGCTCAAATTTACGATCCGTCAGTGAGAACGAGATCGTAACGATGAGTCCGAACTTATAGGCTTCGATCTGTTGCATTCCCTTAGGCCTTTCCTTCCCAGCATCCACCCGAGGAGGTTTTTGCTGGGTTTTGTTAGATGAAATGGACCCCGAAGAACCTCATCTAAAGTTGATCTGGGGGAGCATTGTGATCAGAACCTGTTGGGGTAGGGATATTACCTTCGTCTCTCTCTTTTGTGCATCATGAATGGTGGTTATCCACTTATTTTCATGAGAAACGGTAGAACCGATAAATAAAGATAATAACCGGTTAACGAATGAGGATGGGGTAGTTGTTATGTTTATCTTTGTTTATCCTATTGTTATGTTATGAATTGAATGGTCTTATGCCTACTAAAAATCGCGGTCTTTTGGGGCCTTTTCTTGCACAATTAAATGTTTCCCTATATTTCTAGACCGTTTCGTGGATGAAAACTTTGTGGAATGTGTAAATTGGTTAATCACATAATGTTGGCTGATTAAATGAATATCTGGAACACTTGTGTGATCACCCTAGTTGAACAAAATGGAATAATGGACATGTGGGTGCAGTTTTGGTTACATGGTGTGTTAAAAGGGTAGTGAATCCTAGGTTTTTATGAATAGAATGGGTAGTAGGGATACATTAAATGATATTAAAGGAAGCAATGATGTGGAACGAGCCTTGTTTTTTGATACGGTTGTGGAGATGTGGTTATAGTGGCAGCATGGCTGCAATAATGGGTTGTGATATTAAAAGAAAGTGGAAAGTTGATAAATGAACTATGGGGAACGATAATGAATTAAACACGAGAACCAAAAATGGGGTTTGATTTATGATAAAAAAGGGTTGGCATTGTGTTGCTTCTATTTATATAACTTAAATTGTGGTGGGCAGGGTTTTGTTCTACGAAACGCTATATCAGGTTTTATACTTGCCTAGTAGTTAAGGAACCAATAAACTAATACTATTGAAACATGAAAACCTAAATTGGGCTGGGATTGTCTTTTGTGTGCATGCTTCGTAGTGGCAGTGTCGAGGCACGTGCTCAGTTTCTATGTTTAGAAGCCATAGGATTGGTTGTGTGCTTGGTATATATATATCTATATCTTTGTGTTTTGTCACACCACACCCAAGTTGAGAACATAGTGGCGAACACTCCCATTTCATGGGAGACGGTGTTTTACCCTTAATTACTAGCTTCTTCCTGGTCCTTCTTCCATAGGCTGGGATGGCTTGAGGCGACCATACACCCAAGACTCTTCGGGTAGGTTTCTATTGGGGTGGTTTATTCCCAAGACTCTTCGGGCAGGTTTAATATTCCAAAAAATCTCTTGGATGAGTCCTAGGTGTGTTCGAGCGGGGATGTGTATGTGTTTTGTGAGGCCCAGGTGTGTGCGGGTGAGATATGTGTTTGTGAGGCCTATGTGTGTGCGGGCGGGAAGAGTGTGGTAGCGTTAGGACATTCACAGTTAGGAAGAGTAGCTAACTAGTTGGAAATGGTGTGGGGTACCCAATAATCTTGTTCTTATATACTACTATCTGTTGTTTTCTGTTTTTGGTGAGTGTGGCTGGTGAGGTTGGGTCGATAGAATTCCTTGGTAGTTTATGGTTTCTTCTAGTGTTCTCATAGGACATTATGATGTCTCCCCACCTGTGCACTATAGCTTTAGGTTTCCCTACTGAGTATACTTGTATGCTCATCCTTCATTTACTTTCAGGTTTCTAGGAGGACTACCAGGGCCATGCGGGACCCTACTAGTTAGGGAAGTTGGAGTTGTTGCAGTTTTCTATACTCTAGTTTCTTTTGTTATTTTACTTTTAATCATTCTTGTACCTGTAGTTTGGTTCAGAATTGTTTAAACATGCATTGAGGATTGGTTTGGGATTATTTTCATTTTCTTTTTTCATTTTCTTTTGGTGTTGACACATCCTATTTCCCGATCTTAAATACTAAAAATCGTAATGCCTCCCATATTTGGGAAAACTCATACCCTTGGTGCTAGTCACCACTCCGGGGCCTATTGGTGGTGGGACTCAGGGGGTCATTATCTCCCATTCTCCATTGCCAGCTTAGGAGGGGCATCTTTGGTGGGAGGGGGTCATAACAGAATGGTATCAGAGGGAGGTTGAGAGATAGGATGGAGTCTGGAGTTAGGAATAGTGAGTATTTCCTGGGATGGTAGGTCAACTGTGTCTGCATATCTTAGTGCGTGACATAGACCATGGAATACCGTCTATGAAACATGATTTTAGGGCCCCTCGTGATCTAATTCAAGGACTTTGAACCTACTGAACGGCCAAGTGAGAATACATTGATTGCATGGTAGAGACCCTAGAGAAGGTACATGCATCAACATGATTGTGTTTTAATTGATTTGGGTGTTCTGGGAATGAAATTGAAATAATGTGATAAAATGAAACCTTGAAAAATTTCCTTGCTACTTGGGCTTAGGCGATCATTGTTTACCGTTTAGCTATGGCACCTGGACGTCATCCCCAGGTGACTCAGACAGTCGAGGCCCATCAGATTCTGGCGGTCTATCAGTTGAGGATTGACCGAGAGGAGGAAGATGTCCAGTGGAAGAAGACTCTCCATTCATTCCAGCGACAAACCCTCAAGAACTACGATGGTAGTACTTCAGATATGGATACAGAGGGGTGTCTTGAGGAGCTAGGGATCGCTCTTACTTTGATCTATTCTCCGAGGGAGTACTAGGTTCCCCTAGTAGTCAGTCAGCTAAGAGGTGTAGCGCACCAGAGGTGGATGCTCTACCATGGGGAGAGGTCATAGGCATAGGTTATGTTGGCCGACTTTGAGAAGGAGTTCCCAGAGGAATTATTTTCTTCCATGATCAAGGCGGAGAAGCAGTATGAGTTACACTCCCTCCATCAGGGGAGTCTGTAAGTACGAGATTTTGGGGATCAAGTTCAAATGTCTCTTACACTTTTCTCCGGATCTCTTTCCGGATGAGGAGTCTCAGGCGAGACGTTGGGAGGAGGTGCTTCGTCCTTCGCTCTAGTTTGCTATCACCCCCTTCACCCTTCCAATGTACATTGCAGTAGAGAAGAAGGAAGAGGTTGTAGAGAGGATTCACTCGCAGCGAGGTGCACCACGAGAGGGGATCCAGCCGGGTTCGTCGAAGGGGAAGGCAGTCAGCAGTAAGTCTCCCATGACAAGACCTTCCAGATTCAGGCTAGTAGGGAGAAGGCCCCAGTAGTTCCAGTTCATATCATCGTGTCCCTGTCCCTTTTTTCACTACCCCATGACCGATTTTTTTTTCTTGTGCAGGTTTCAGGCACATTCAGAGTCAGTTCCCGACCCGAGATCAGTACGGTGGAGGTGGGAAGGTTTAGCGCCCGGCGCATCAGCACCTATTTCCGGCGAGGCCCAACCAACTATAGCAGGACCCTGCTCCTCCAAGAGAAGACTTTGTAGGATGAAGCTGACGTCGGGGTGCTACTTAGGTACCTCATCCAGGGCATGGTTGGGGAGGTGGTCGACATCATAGAGGTAGAGGAGATGGGTGTGGAAAGATTCACGCAGCAGAGTTGGTAGCTCCTACAGGACCAGAGGTGGTGCGAGGTACGATTTGTTTGTTCATCACTCCCATTTATACTTTGTTCGATTCAAGAGCTTCACACTCCTTTGTTTCACCTGGTCTAGCCCATGATTTGGGTCTAGATATAGAGAGACTTTCCATACCCCTGTTGCTGAGTACACCTATTGGAGGTTAGACCACTGTATCTTGTGTTTTCCGGGGATGTGGGCTGATGTTGGGACCACATCAATCTACTGGGGATCTTATTTTACTACTGATGCAGCAATACGATGTCATTCTAGGCATCGACTGGCTGTTTTTTGTTAGTTCCATTATCGGCTGATTCCGAATAAGAGTCATGTTCTCCGATGTGGATGGGCAGCGTGTAGCTTTTTTTGGCGAGTGGAGCTATCAGGTGGGACAGTGGCATGGGAAGCCTCTCCTTTCCATTCTAGGCGGGTTATCAGTGGTTTCAACGGATAAAAATATGGTGGGTGTTCTAGAGGATTTTGGGGAGTTCCTAGATGTTTTTCTGGAGGAGGTTATTACTCTACCCCCTTGATGTGAAGTTGAGTTCAGGATGGACTTACCGCCTGGTGCCCGTCCGATTTAGATGGCCCCTTATTGAATGGAACCTTCGAAGATGTGGGACTTACAGACTCAGATTGACGATCTGATGGAGAAGTGTTTTGTTTGACCCAATGTGTCTCCATGGGGTGCTCCAGTTTTGTTCGTGAAGAATGCAGATGGTGGTCTCAGGCTATGCATAGACTACTGAATTTTGAATTAGGTAAAAGTGGAAAATTGTTACCCACTTCCAAGGATAGATGATCTCTTCGAACAACTGAGGGGAGTAGGTTGGTTTCCTAAGATTGATCTACAATCTGGATATCATCTACTGAGGGTAAATGAAAGTGACATATAGAAGATGGATTTTAGGTGCAGGTGTGGGCACTTCAAGTTTTTATGATGTCGTTTGGAGTTACGAATGCACCAGCTGTGTTCATGGGACTTATGAACATTGTCATCTGAGAGTTTTTTGGACCGGTTCATCATTTTGTTTATCGATGACATCCTAATATACTCAAGATCAGAGGAGGAACATGTTGAGCATCTTAGGGAATTCATGTACGTCCTTCTACACCACCATATTTATGGGAAATTGTTTAAGTGAATGTTCATTATGCAAGAAGTACACATCCTTGGGCACATGGTGTCTCAGCATGGAGTGTCAGTGGACCAATCGAAGGTAGAAGATGTTGTTTCTTGGCCAGCACCCAAGAGTGTGGCAGAAGTTTGTAGTTTCTTGGGGTTTTCAAGTTATTATCGGAGGTTCATTTCAGACTTCTCTCGAGTTGTTGCTCCATTGACAACTTTTACTTGGAATAACCAGATATTCTTATTGAGCGAACAGTGCCAAAAAGCTTTCAACTACCTGATGGGGATGTTGTTCAGTGCTCCAGTACTCAGGTTTCCAGAGGAAGGGTTGTGGTATGAGGTGTTTTGTGATTCTTATTTCCTTGGTTTGGGGTGTATACTGATGTTGAAGAAGGGTGTGATCTATTATGTATCTAGGCAGTTTCTCCCTCACGAGCGTAACTATGCCACCCAATACCTAGAGCTTGTAGCGGTAGTGTTCGCACTGATGTTGTGGAGACATTACCTATTTGGGGAGTGCTTTGTGGTCTTCTCAGATAATAAGTGATTTCTTTATATCTTCTCCCAGTGTGACCTGAAGTAGCAGTAGTGGATATGGGTCAAGATTCTCCACGACAATGACTTCGAGATCTCTTATACTGAAGGTATGGCCAACATTGTGGCTGATGCCCTGAGCAGGAATTCGCCTAAGGAAGTGGTTCAGGAATCCGCTGATGCTTGGAAGGAGATGGGAGAGTTGGTTACTTTTGTGACAACTGGGTCCCGGTGACAACACAGACACCCAACCTTAACATGGTCGTCGGGTCCTGGCCCACCAGGTCCCACGACTTGCCCTGCAGACATGTGGGGCCCACCCTTGGATGCCTTTGTGACAACTGGGTCCTAGTGACAACACAGACACCCCGTCTTAACATGGTCGTCGGGTCTTGGCCCACCAGGTACCACCAGTTTCCTCGCAGACATGTGGGGCCCACCCCAGGGTCCACCCACATGCCTGAATGGGTTATCTGACTAATGACAGTCCCCACATGCCAACACATGTCCTTTCCAGTGTGTTTTGTCCTCACTCACACACACCCTGGGAGACATCCCATAAGGTCACCCATCCTGATCACTACTCCAAGAAAAGTATACTTAGGTGTGGAATTCTAATCAGACAGGCTCCCGAAAAGGTAGGTGCAATTTGATGACATGTGTCATATCATTTAGTCATTTAACCCTTTATCATTTTGGGATGTTACAATCACCCCTCTTTAAAGCACAACACCCTCGTTGTGGGACCTACATCTCAACCCTGGCAGTGCACCGCACTTAAGGCTGGGTACCTCCCCTGATACCAAATGTGACAACTGGGTCCCGGTGACAACACATACACCCCGCCTTAACATGGTCGTCGGGTCCTGGCCCACTAGGTACCACCAGTTTCCCCGCATACATATGGGTCCCACCCCAGGGTCCACCCACGTGCCTGAACGGGTTATCTGACTAATGACAGTCCCCACAGGCCAACACATGTCCTTTCCAGTGTGTTTTGTCCTCAATCACACACACACTGGGAAACTTCCCAGAAGGTCACCGATCCTGATCACTACTCCAAGCCAAACATGCTTAACTGTGTAGTTCTAATCATAAAGGCCCCTGAAAAGGAAGGTGCACCTTGTTGACATGGGTCATATCGTTTAATCATTTAACCCTTTATCATTTTGGGATGTTATATCCTTGGACTGGGATTCAAGGGTAGAGGGTGTTAGAGGCTGTTTGTTTCGGACGATGGTGGATTCCTCCTTGTTGTAGTAGGTGGAAGAGTCTCAGTGGGGATACTCTGAGGCAGAAGTAATGCAGGATCACATTGATCAGGGAAATGCTCCTGAAGGATGGTAAGGGGAAAGCCGGAATCAGATTCTTCTTCAGGGAAGGTTTTTTGTTCTGGAGGTGATGCGTGAGGGAGTTTTCCTTGAGTTCCATAGATCATCCTTGGCGGTACACCCAGGAGTTTCAAAAATGTACTGAGGCCTAAGGGAATAGTTTTGGTGGCCCAAGATGAAACGGGAAGTGGCAGAGTTTGTGGCTATGTTCCTAGTGTGTCAGCAAGTAAAGGCTTAACACCA
Source organism: Viscum album (assembly GCA_963277665.1). NCBI lineage: Eukaryota > Viridiplantae > Streptophyta > Magnoliopsida > Santalales > Viscaceae > Viscum > Viscum album. Next base: position 322,693,682 of record OY728152.1, on the reverse strand, counting down.
TGTTCCCAGTGGATTGTTTCATCTGTTAGATGTACACGAGTGGAAATGTGATGACATCTCAATTGAATTTGTCATAGGAATACTCAAAGATCAGGGTGGTTATGATGCTATTTAGGTAGTGGTGGATCAAATAATGAAATCCGCTCACTTCTTAGCAATTAAGGAGTCAGTCCTAGTGAGTACCTTAGTATAGAGATAGGTAGATGAGTTGGTGCGGTTGCATGGAGTTTCAAAGGCTATCATATCAGATCAGGAAACTCGGTTTACCCCATGAGTCTGGATGGGGTTACATCATGCTTTTGGCACCCCAGCTACGCCTTATCATTGCTTTCCACCCCCAGACTAATGGGAAGACAGAGCAGACTATCCAGATGTTGGATGACATACTGCGAGCATGCGTTCTGGATTTCAGAGGATCATGGGTGCGACACTTGCCTTTAGTATAGTTTTCCTACAACAAAAGAATCCAATCTACTACTGGGATGGTGTTGATTGAGGCTTTGTATGGATGACCATTTTGTTCACCCATTTTCTGGGCATAGGTTGGTGAGACAGGTGATCTTCGGCCAAAGGTAGTACAGAGCACTATAGAGAATGTTCTGATTGTGCGTAAAAGGATGAAAGTAGCTCAGGAAAGATAGAAGTCTTATGCTGATCGTTGGAGGAGGACCATGGAGTTCGAGCTGGGAGATCAGGTGTTCTTGAAGGTTTCCCCTCGAACGGGGTAGCGGAGGTTTAGGAAGGGGAGTAAGCTCTCCCTTGGGTTCATCAGACCTTTCGTGCTGCTGAGGCGAGTCAGCGAGGTGGCATATCAGCTGGCCCTGCCACCTCAGTTGGAGAAGGTTCATGACATCTTCCACGTCTCCCAGCTTCATCGGTACGTACATGATGACTCTCATGTTATCGAATCGGGAGAGTTAGATATGGGATATGACGCTACCTTTGAGGAATGACTAGTCAGAATTGATGATCATAAAGAGAAGGCGCTCCATCAATGAACCATCTTCTTGATTCGTGTGTTGTGAAGGCATGGGGACCTCGAGGAGAGAACTTGAGAGTAGGAGGCCCAGATGCACTCTAAATACATAGAGTTGTTTTGAATTGTATTTTTATTTGTTATTCTAATCATTGTTTTGATGTTATACCTTGTACATTTGATATAGGGAATTCTTGGCTTGTTGGTTGTGAGACTTTTTGTTTCCTTGTTCTATGGAAGTGTGTAATGTGTCAGGATGTGCGGGGAAAGGAAAAAACCTGATCCTTAATCGAGAAGCATTAATGCGGAACCGATTGAACCCATGCAGGTGAGTCAGTGCCACCTAAAGCAGATAATATCTCGATATGGGAGAAGTAATTCCCCAAGCCATGTTTTTGGACATTGTGTTGGTTTTACGGTGTTGGGGGTAGGGTAAGATGAAAATTCCTAACATATGAAAGTGGGAAGACCCAATTCCTAATCGAGACACATTAATGTAGATGCGATTAAATCCTTTCAAGCGAGCCAGTTCCGCCTAAAGTGGATTATATCTTGACATAGGAGAAGGAATTCCTAACACATATGTCTAGGGTTTTTTGTTGGGTTCCTATTATAATGATAGCCCTAAGAGGTATCTTTTTGGGATCCTCAGGGTTGGTTTTTGAATTATTGTGGACGAGAATGTTTTTAGATCTATCTGATGTTATGTCCTGGACCTCTGCGGACCTTTCCTTTGTCGAAAAAGAGGGTCATAAAGTGTTCTTGAGGGTAGAATGGACTTTTTTGACAATTTTTATAATTTTGTAACTACACGCTATATGGTGTGAGTACACACCGTGTACCACCTTTCCGGGTATACCCCATGTTGAAGGTGTGTCCTTTCTATGTGAAATAAATGAGTACACACCGTGTAGCCCATACTACATGCCATGTAGATTCTCCCTGCGTACGTGTTACCCTCAAACTGTATGTTGACCAGCCAATGGTCATGTGCCACATTGAAGGCGTGTCCTTGCCACGTGAAGTAAATGAGTACATGCCATGTAGCCCATACTACACGCCGTTTAGTTCCTCCCCGCATACGCATTACCCTCACATCGTGTGTTGACCAGTCAACGACCGTGTGCCATGTTGAATGCCGTTTTGGGAGCCGCATGGTGATCGTGTGAAATGGAAATGCACATGTCGTGTACTAGGAAGTACACGCTGTGTAATTTAGTTTTTCTCGCCTATAAAAGGAGGGGGCCTCTTCTCCTTCTCAAATCCTTTCTCTCCCCCAAATTCCTTCAAGAAGAGCTCTCCCGAGAGACTCCAAAGCTATTTTCCTCCATAACTTCATCATCCGAGCTCTGATTTACCATCCACCGGTGGCACATGAGATCATAATAATGAGGCAGAACTTCTGATCTTGGATCTGTTGCTTTCCCTTCATCCTTCCCATCTCAGCTTCCACCCGAGGAGGTTTTTTCTAGGTTTTTCTAGAAGTGATGGATTCCGATTGACATCTTCTACAGTTGATCTAGGGGAGTGTTGTGATCAGAACTTGTTGAGGTAGGGATCTAACCATTATCTCTCTCTTTTTTTCATCATGCAAGGTGGGTATCCTCTTGTTTTCGTGAGAAATGGTTTAACCAATAAATAAAGATAACAACTGGTTAAATAACGGGGATGGGGAAGTTGTTATGTTTATCTTTGTTTATCCTATTGTTATGTTATGAATTGAATAGGCTTCTGCCTACTGAAAATCAGGGTAGTTTGGGGACTTTTCTTGAATAGTTAAATGTTTCCCATCATTGTAGACCATTTTGTGGAAGGAAACATTGTTGAAAATAAAAATTGATTAATCACGTAAAGTAGGCTGAATAAATGAATATCCTGAACCATTTTGTGATCACCGCTGTTGAAAAAAATGGAATAATGAACATTTGGGTGTTCTTTTGGTTATGTGGTGTGTGATAAGGGGGGGGGGTGAATCCTGGGTTGTTATGAATAGGATGGGAAGTGGGGCTGTAGCAAATGATATTAAAGGTGGAAATTATGTGGTACGAGACTTTTTTTGTGATACGGTTGAGGAGATGTGGTTATAGTGGCCGGAGGTCTGTAGTAATGGGTTGTGATATTAAAATAAAGTGGAATGTTGATAAATGAACTATGGGGAATGATAATGAATTAAATGCGGGAACAATCAATGGGGTTTGATTGATGATAAAAAGGGTTGGATTTGTGTTTCTTGTGTTTTATATAACTTGATTTGTCGTTGGAATGGATTTGTTCTATGAAATTATTGATCTGGTTTGATAATTTACCAGTAGTTAAAGAACTAATAAACTAATACTGTTGAAACATAAAAACCAAAATGGGGTTGGGATTTTTCGTTTTATATATGCTTCGTAGTGGCAGTGCCGAGGCACGTGCTGTGTTTCTCTGTTTAGAAGCCATAGGTTGGGCAGTGTGTTTGGTATATATATATATATCTGTATCATTGTGTTTTGTCGCAACCAATCCATGTAGAGCACTTAGAACCGAACACTCCCATTTCATGGAAGAGTGTGCTTTCACCATAGTTACTAGCTCCTTCCTGATCCTTCTTCCATAGGCTATGATGCCTTGATGTGACCTTACACCCATGAATATTATGGTAGGTTTCGATTTGGGTTGGTTTTAGCCCTAGACTCTTTGGGCAGGTTTACTGTTCCCAAGAATCTTCGGGATGAGGGTCGGGTGTGTTAGGGCGGGGATGTGTTTGTGGTTTGTCAGGAACAAGTGTGTGCGGGCAGGATATGTAGTTGTGAGACCTAGGTGTCTGTGGGTAGGATATGTGGTTCATGAGGCCCAGGTGTTTGCGGGCGGGAAGAGTGTAGTAGAGTCAAGACATTCGCCATTCGGAAGAGAAGCTTACTAGTGGAAAATGGTGTGGGGTACCCAATACTCTTGTTCTTATATACTACTACATGTTGTTTTGTGTTTTTGGTGAGCGTGGTTGGTGAGGTTGGGTGGATATAATTCCTTGATCGGTTTTGGTTTCTTCTGTTGTTCTCATGGAACATTAGGATGTCTCCCCACCTGTGCACAAGAGATTACGGTATCTCTACATATTATAATAGTAGTATCACCCTATGTTTACTTTCATGTTTCTAGGAGGACTACTAGGGTCGTACTGGACACTAATAGTCGGGACAGTTAGTGTTGTTGTAGTTTGATGTACTGTTGTTTCTATTAGTATCATACTTTTGTGCTTTCTTGTACTTTTACTTTGGATCAAATTTTTTTGAACATGTATGTGGGATTGGTTTGGGTTTATTTTCATTTACTTGTTCCTTTTTCTTTTGGTGTTTGACTCATCCGATTTCCCGATCTTAAATAATAAAAAGGGTAATGCGTCCCACATTTGTGAAAAATCATTCCCTTGGTGTTAGTCGCCACTCCAGGGCCTACTGGAGGCGGGACTCATGGGGTCATTATCTTCCTTTCACCATTGCCTGCTCAGGAGGGGAATCTTTGGTGGGAGGGGCTCATGACACCATATGGAATTGTTTTGTAAACCAATTGAATTTTTATGTAGATATACTTGTGTGTATGTTGAAATTCCATGAAATGTTAAAAGGTTGAAATGATTTAATTATAATTATTAAAAATAAAAATGTGTTTTTGAATCATGTGATTTCAATTTTTTGTGATGAAGGTAGAGGGTCAAATTTTTTGTTTCGTAAGGGGATAACCCTTGGTAAGTAGTACCCTTATAATTTTCTAGGTCGTTAAAGTATGTTGGTCCCACTGATCTGGAGGTCTTTAAGGAACTCAAGTGTTATGGAACGCTGATAGGATTATGATATGACTTTTAGGATCAATATTTGAGGTGGTGATCATGGTTTGTGGAATGTCACACTCATGAATTAATGTTTTCTAAATACATGAACTAGTAAGTGGCTGATCTTTTCTTGAGAAATCATTGAAAATCCATAGGTGTGTACTTTTTATGTGTTTCAATAAATGCTTCGGCTTATTTTATGGAGATTTTAGAATAGATTTGTCCAATAATAGTTGGACTGATCTTTTTAATGACCATGGTTTTTCTCTCAGTTCTATATTCTTAATACGATGAGCATTTCCCATATACTGACCTCGTCACGGAGACAATAATATTTCATTGGCCTTACACCATGGTAAAATTTAAATATTGTTGGTTTTCTGAGTGGTTGTTATCTAGGTAGTTTGAGGGTTGCGTGGTTTAATTCGTAAACTAATTTATTCATGTTGGGGCATGGTTTTTTTTCTAAATATACCTACGATGGCTTGAGTAGTAAATTTCACTAGAGATCATGTAAGGACTTCTTTATACATGCAGATGGTTTTGGAATATTTTTAAGGGCATGTCATGAGATAAAGGGACGATGTGGATTTCAGGTCCCTGACGTCTTTATAGGGAATCATGTGAATCCTGTTATGTTGATTGATCAAGATTCAACTATTTTCATTGATGAGGTCCCTCTAATGTCCTAATATATAAGATTCGTTTTGATGTTTAAGCTATAAGTTGATCCTTGTCACTAGTTTTAAAGGCTTATTTATCAATATTGTGAATAGTTAAAAGTGCATTTTGTTTTTGGAATGCAACACGTCACTTCTAACAAGATTAAGTGACCTTGGATGTTAGGTTGTTCTAGTAGTGGGTCTTGATGGATTCTTGGGGACGAGATGTTTTTAAGGTTGGTATATTGTAATGTCCTTTGTTTTTGAAATGGGTTAAAATACGAATGTTTTTGAATTTTTTTTAAGTATATCAATGGGTCTTTTTTTTAAACCGAGCTCCAGAATTTTTTTTCTGAGTGTTGGAACACCTTAAGTTGTCGTTTTTTAGACATGCTTAATTAACCAATAATTTTGTAGGTTTCCAGATGTGTCTCGGGTACACCGATTTTAGAAATGTCCACATTAATGGATATACATGGGCACTGCACTGTTGCGGTCCAACCCATGCAGTTTACAATGTTTAATAAATTATTTAATATAATAAAATAAGAATATATGAGAGTATGTTATTAATTAAAAGATTGTTTTTAAAATAATAATAATGAAGTTATTATTATTATTATTGGGGCTGTTTACTTTAATTAACGATAAAGAATTAATTAAATGATAGTTGATGAAATATATATGGATTTTGGGTTTATTAATATACCGTTTTAATTAAATTAAGAGTTTCATAATTATTAATGGAATTTTATTATTAAATGGTGGAATTTTCTAACAAATAATAATGTTATTATTATTATTATAGTCTCATAAATTATTTTAATTCTTTATGAATTTAATTTCATGATAAAAGAGTGTATCATTTAAGAGAATATCTTGTCACTTTTGATATTATCAAAGAAACATTTAAAAAATGAAGAGTTTCAGAATTAATAAAGAGTTTCTGTTAAGTAGTGGAGTGGGGTTTATCATGATTTTTAAAAATAATAATAACGAGATTATTATAATATTAGTTTTATGAATGTAATAATTATTATTATTATGGGAATTAAATTAGTGGTTATTAGTAATAATTTTTATCATATTAATTATATTTAAATAAATTGGGAGTTTAATAATTAATTATTTAATGTTTATTAAGATAATAATGAATGAAGAGGCGTTTTTAATTAAATGGGGTGTAACATTTATGTTAAAAGATTTTAATTGGATGTTTAGTGAGGTGTAATAGTTATGTGGAATTAATGAAGCTTTTGGGGATCTGAAAGAAATGTCTTATTAAATAAAGAGTTTCGTAATTAATAAAAAGTGTTTTTATATAATAAGATGTGTTGGATTTTATCTAAGGTTGAATTATAATAATAATAATAATGAAATTATTATTATTATGGTTTAATTAGTGGTTGTTATTATTATTATAAATAATAATAATAATGGATTTTTATGGTGTTTCATTTAATTAAATTAATGTTCAATAAGTATTTAATTAATTTCTATGAAGTGGGGGTTTTTATTTAATTAATTTTTTTTGATATAAATAATTAAATAATTATGAGTTGGAGTTTTTAAATTTAATTAAATTGTGTTGAGAGAATTTAATTAAAAAACAAAATGTGGGGAAATTATTTAATTAAATTTTTTGAATGAATCTAATTAAATAATGTGTCAATGGGGATTTGGGCATTATCGAATAAGGGTAATTTTTAATGGTAATATAAAATGATTATTAAATGGGGAGTTGGTTTTAATTTAATTATTCCATTTCAAATGTTGATATTGGGTTGTGCACGGTTAGTCAAATGGTCCAGGTCAGCTATATGGTTACCCAGTTTATAAAATGAATTTTCAATCAAATTTTTAAATAAAATAAATATTTTTATTAAAAATAATAAGGATATTATTATTATTATTGTACTAATTTTATTGGATAAATAATGGGGGATTTCATAATTTATTGTGAAACATTTATTTACAAGTAAGTTAATTATGTAAAATTATATTAAATGAGAATAACAGATGTTATTATTATTATATTAATACTATTAGTTAATCAAAGATGTAATTTATAATTGTGGGTTATGACATGATGGTGGTGCCCCACCATATGAGGGGAACAAAAAAAATGCATGAGTCTCCTCCTTTGAGGTGCGCTACACCCCCCTCAACAACTCCTCTTTGTGCGATTGAATCCTCTCGGTGTCTGCTCGAATATTTTCAGTCTCGGGGAGGTGAGTCCGTCTACATTTTCTTTGATTCACATTGTTCTTTTGCCTCCTACCTTGATATATCTTCTCAAGAAAAATCTTAAGTATCGCGTTTTATTTGGTGTCTTTCTTTCTTTGGTTCTAGGGATGTGTATGGGGCTCCTCTAGACCCTTTGGACCATATTCCGGCATCTGCTGACAAAGGCGAGGTGGATGGGTTTTATTTTCACTTGGACGTCGTGTTTCAGTTATGGTTATATAATCATGGTATTGTTTCACATCATTAAATTAAGGGTTTGATAATTTATATGAGTCATTGGTACCTAATTGGAGGTGTGTTGGTCATTAAGGCTTTGATTTTGAGTACCAATTTAATATTTTGAATTTTATTCATATTTTTTCAGGACACGCAATTCAATATATTTATATATTTATATATATATATATATATATAATTTTTTCCTGCATGTGATTGTGGACCAGTTGTGGATGTGTTGCCACCATGTATTTTAAAGAGCTTCATATTTAAATGGTTCCACCATGAGGTATGATCCCAATTCCTTAAAATTTATTAAGAATTATAGCTTCATTAAATAAATTGAGAATGTGTGTTTCCTTGAATATGATACGTCGATGCATGACACTTTTTATTTATTTAATGATGTCACCCACATGATATAAATGAGGACTTGAATATGTGATGAAGTTGATAATGTTTTGATAATTTTGATAAAGTGATATGATTAAATAGTTAAAAGATTTGGATGGTCAGAATGGGTAGTATGTTAATTAATTGTAGCATGATTTAACAAGTCATGAGTTGGAATAAATATTTTCTGTTGACTGATTAATGAGAATATTGAATATTTGAAGTCTTCAAAATAAAAATTGGAAACATGTAATAATTAATGGATGGATTAAATATTAGATGTTAAATTTCAATTGGATAATTAATTGACAATTGGTTAAATAGAAAATAATTAATTAATTAATTTTAATGAATTAAATTAAGTTAGACCAATGATTGTTTATGATGAGTGTTGGCCAAGGGTACCTTTTGCTGCACATTATTTTTTCATGCTTTAAGCTTTCTGGGATGGAGTTGTTTAAAAATATGATTTTCAAGGTGAGACATTGGAAAAATATCTAGGCATTGTTCATCGTGTTTTTAATTGATTATAACATGCATGTAAACTATTAATGTCCTGGAAAAATAACTATTTGAGTGGGTGGCTTCAGACTTGTTAATGAATTTGGATAATTAAATGATGAGTTAATTATTTATATAGCTTACTATGAGTAATTAATTGTTAAATAATTATTTACTACTGAGATGTTGAATGGTTAATTAATTGTCGACTTAATTGATAGTTTATTTATGTTGTTAATTAGTTGTTGAATTAATTAATTGATTGGTAAAATTAATTTATGAATTAATTAATCGATGGTTTTGGGGTATTTGACAAGGTTTTCTAGGCCAATGATAAATATATATGTATGATTGATAAAAGAGTTGTCAGATAAGGACTGAAGCTTTGAATACTCACGGGGTGCTAGACAAGGAGTTATACACCAATCTTGCATGAAAATGTTATTTTATGTATCAAGGAGTGATGCTCCAGATACCCATGGGTTGTGAGAGAAGGACCGACACTCCAAATACTCACAAGGGTGCTAGACATGATGTTCTACACCCATTAATTGACATTGGACTGTGGGTCCCTTTGGTTGTACATGAAATGAATTAATGGTTAATGAAAACTGTTCTAACATAATGATTTGTGAATTGAATATGAGAAAGGGTTCATAATTATTTATGAATTGAGTTATTCACCATAAAATTAATTCCCCATTTTCATAGGAACTCTATATCCATAATCATCCCTCCATTCGTGTCTAATTTTACTCATCCTATATCACATAAAGAATATCTATGGTACTTGAATACTTATTGAATTATAATCTCTAATTACCCACTACATGTATTATTTTTATGAGTACCCAAATATATTTCCTGGGTATTGGTAACAACTGTGTCTTAGTCCATGGGGAACATCATTTTGAATATAATTAGATGACACATGTTGGATGATGCTTATGTGTTGTGATTCTATCTTATCTAGAAGGGTAGTTCTAACCTTGTTATGTGGCTCCCCTAATCTCAGTATATCCTATCAATACTGAAGGGGAACTCTTTACCCCTTTTCCCATTACAATCATACCCAAAAATATTTTCACATATCATTATACAAATTCATGACCAGTGAGGCATGATTTACCCATTCCATACATCATCAATTCAAATGGATTCAATATTATTAATATCATGAATAAATGCGATTTAATTATTGAAAAATTATGTATATAGTATATAACTATACTATCCATGTCACATGAGCCTAATCATCCTGACATAATGGTCCAAATTAATGACCAGAATTTTCGAATGAAAAGAGACATAATACACATCGGGTCAAAATCAGTAAAAGTGAGTTCTAAGAAAAATATATGCCCATGTTCATAGTGTTAATTCAAAAGTATCATTTTGAATTATCTATTTATTTTTTGGTAAAAAAAAATTCATTTATAAATTATCACCTACTACCACTTTTATGGATAAAGTATTTCAACAATGATTTTATCCTACTTACATCTTGTCCTTTGATTTATGAAAATAAATTCATATTTATCATTTAGAATTTTATAATTCTTATGATAGAAATAGTACTCATTTGAATTGCAATAATGTCATATACTATGATATTCATAATGATACCAAAATCAATTTACATCTTACACAACACTTACGATTAATATCATACAAATCAGATATGTTGATATCAGACACATTGTCCAGTCTTTCTTATTGACAATATTTTTCTGATGATATAAATCCTAATGACTCTGATAATGAAAATCATTAGACCCATTTGTTTTAAATTTTTTATTCCATAAGTCTTTATGGTAATAAATTTACTTATTTTCATCAAAATGATGATATGTATTCCATTATAATCAAGATGATGTAATGATTTTAGTTTCTATTTAACCGTTAGAGTGACAGGTGTCCATGTACCTTTAAAATTTCAGGAGAGAATGTAACCATTAGAGATCAAGATGACTATTGGGATGAATTATTATAGACAGCAGATCATTTTAATGAGCTCTAAACAAAAATTCAAAACTAGTTTGAGAGATCTACTCAATTTTCTACATGTGAATACTCTGATGTTTACATGTTGTGAACTGTATATTCCATATTTTTGAAACTCTAATTAGTTTGTTGATTCCTTAAAAACATGGATCATTGTGATTATGATTGAGGGAATACATGTATTAGATTAATGTGGTTCAAATTTTAATCCTAATTTAGGGCTCACAAGGCTAGTGAGATAGAGGATCAAATCTCCATCTTGATTGAGGGCTATTGGGGATAGCCAAAGTAAAGAAAGATGATCATTGTTTGAAGGACTTACCTTTGTGCTGGTAGGACAAAATTTATTGAATGAATAAATCTAGGGATCATTATCCAAGGTTACTATATAATGCACTGTATAGGTAAAAGGAATTATCTTCATTTACTTTTGTTTTATTTGAATAAAATTTTTAGTAGAAATATATTTAATTCAATTTTCAATCAAGAATTCACTTAATAAAATTATTTTAATTATTATACATATGTCTTAATTTGTTTGAAGTCATAATTATTGATTATGGTATTATGATCATCCCGTTTAATTAGTACGATTATATATGATTTAAGATAGAATCATTATTATTTTTTACTCTAATCATCATAACCACTATGATAATGATACTTATAACACATACTATATGATTAGATTCTAAACACGAACTGGGGAATACTTATCGAAAACAAATTGATTACGATATTAATCATATCTAAAGACCAATTCTGATTATTATTTTTATACCTAGTAGGTTTTTTATTTCAATTAGTTTAAATTTTATTAAAATATATATTTAAAATGAATGTTTTTTAAATTTACAATCCCCCACCCCGCCCTTTTGTAGATCATCATCTACATATAAAGTTTGATCCAACAAATTATATTATAGCCATGTATCTTTAAAAACTGATACTCACTTTTGGTATCAGTGGAGGTTTCCACTGATCAAACTTACTATTTTTTTCTTTTCATGTTTTTTTCATGTCCTATTATGAACATTTTTTTAATAAATAATTGTTACACTATCATATATTGTGGAAAATATTTTTTTTATCTATTTGAAATTATTGAAGGACGTATTGTCAGTTTTATTGGAAATCTAAATCCCACAAGACCATATTTTTTATGGAAATAATTATGAATACTAAAGATAAATTTTTGTCTTTATTCTAGAAAAACTTTGTAAAATAAATGACTTATGCATAAGGTAAACACATTCGATTATTTTAAAAACATGTATTTGAATGAAAATTATCCTAATGAAAGTGGTTATATTTCTTTTTATGATGAAAATTAATCAGTTGATGATATTTCTTTGACGTCATATAATTAAGCCTCCAGATTTTTTAAATTCTATGAAAATGATTATTGTAATTTTATTATGAAATTTAAGAATAAAATTTCCAGAATAATTTTTTTTGAAAAAATAAATATCAAATATTTAAAAAGACCATGATATGAAATTATTTGAAACGCATTATATTTGTATAAACCATGAAAAATCTAATTTGGAATGGATAATCTTTTTACTAATTTTGGAAAACACATTTTTTAGAAAAAAAATTCGGAAAAAAACTCAATTACGAAACTAATACTAATGTGGATACGTATATAGTTATAAAACTAATTTATGAAATGTTTTCATAAAATTAATTTTTATCAATCATTACCACATATATGGATGGATTTGATCATATGTACAAATAAATATTTCAACAAGGTAATAGTTTGAGAATGTGATATATTAATTCAAATCCATTTTTTAGGGATAATTATTTTGTTCATGAAAATTCACCCATTTGTAGAATTTGTTAATGTTGAGTTCATTGAAATATATATTGTCCTTTAAACAAAATTCAATCTTAAAGATTTCACATGGAGCATTTTAAAAAAAATATAGATTCGTAAAATTTTATTTTCTAACATTTTCGGACCCATGAGGTTTTTGGTTAAAAAAGACTATTTATTTTTTAGGAATAAAAATGATATATCTACAATAAGAATATATGGTACAATGATAGTTGGTTTTCCCTTGATAACTATTAATCATGATCATGGTGGAGAAATTGAAAATTATTATTTTGATACTTTTTTAGTAAAAAATGAGTTAAAAATATAGAGACAAAAGAGTAAGACACATATAATTGCATGATTTTAATCATAAATAAACAATAAATTACAAACCAAGGATCATAATTTCTAGTGTCCTGGAAGACTATGAACATAAAATTCTAAACATGTGACTAAGATACACATTTCCTTATTTACTTACCATAAATATTTTCAAACATCAATTTCTCTTACACATATTCATAGGATTACCTTAGGATTACATGAATATAGGGATTAGCTGAAATACATGGTAATGGAATAAAAATGATAATAAATCTTTAGAAAACAGGTTAAAAGTCATGACATAATGAAATAAAGGGCCTGGAACATGTGGATTATTAATATACAAACTTGGTAAAATATAAACATGGGATCATAGTATATTGGAAAAAAGATAAAAGATGAAATTAGAATGATTCGGGGCTCATTGCACATAGTTGAGAACAAGCCATGGTTAACCACCAAGATAGTTGCACATGGAATCATGGGTTAAGGCTAACCGCAAAGACATTTTCACATAATGTCTCATTTTAATAAAAATTACCCAATGAATTAGAGGGATATCTAGGTACACCCATCTTAACATGTTCATGAATATACTTCCCACAAATATAATCATACATAATCAATCGTACATAAACATAAGGGTTACCCATGGTAAGAATTAGGTATCATAATCCTGTCATAAAGAATAACCAATAGGAGTACCATAAAAGAGTCCATTAATTAATGAAATTAAATCATGAATGGAAAATCATAGCATATAATAGGAAATATGTATTAAAAATTTATTCCATCTTGAAGTAAAAATATTTAAAATTATTAATTAATAAACATTAGAATTAATGCATTTTATTCTTGTTAAAGAAAAATATCAAAGGTCATCTAAAACAGAAAAGGGAATAATAATTTTTATAAAACCTGAATTGAACCTTGAAGAGTTTCATAATGAAATTAGTGGATTTATAGAAATAATGGCGTCTTAAAAACAAATTATATAGTGTACTTGAAAATGGGAAGGAATTTACGAGGATCCCTTAAAACATGCTTGCTTATCGAGATGAATTATGGTGGGAATAAATTAAAAACATGTATATGCCCAAGAGATTATGTTGAACGTTTATTGATAAATTTGTTTCAAGGATATAAACAGCATATATAAAATGAAACTAACTTGAATATATAAATTAATTTGGCTTAAATAAAGATAGAACAACCCAAAGGAATAATGGAGGTTTTGAGTAGAATCGCTTACCTTAAGTTTGAAGGTGTTCATCCATTGATCATAATGACATGGATAACCTAATTCAATTCATTAATTAATATTTAAATCACCTTTTATAGCTTTAATTTAGTTATTATAACTTTTTTTATGTTCATTCATGAATATTTTGATGGTTTAAAAAGTTCAGTTTCATTGTTTATAGCGTATGTATCATTGGTTTTCATGATTGGTTTACTAATGGAAATGTAAAGATAAACACGTAATATTAAAAACATTATCCAGAATTAGAGTAGTGTTTTACTATTTAATATCCAGAATATTACATTGTTTAAATTAATTTGGTCATTTGGAGTGAAGATGATTCTCTATATAACACATTAGTGATAACTGTGTTGGTTAGTTGGCAGGTTTTTATCACTACTCACTCATTATTTATTAATTAATATCATGTCGCAAAAAGAATCCATAACCACACATATGAAATAATAATTATATAACATTTTTTATTAACCATAGAAATTATTTCATGACTATAATTTAAGATGGTATAATAAAATGAAAACTTTTCGTCCTTGATTATGATTAATTGACACATCTCAAATTGTGTATTAATTTATATAATGAATGGAGGGAAAATGGAAGATTATGATAAATTATTCCATTAAAAAAACTAAATTAAATTATATTTGAAGTACTATAGTTATCACAACATTTTTATGGGGATAGGTGAGGATAAAAATGATAACAAAGGAATATGAAACGAAAATAAATGAACATTAATGGGGAATTTAGTTCTTGAATATATCTTCCTTAAGATCCTCTTTAGGGGATATGTTTAGGTTTTTTTATGACACCATGAGATCCTAGACATAGGATAGGGGTATGAGAAAAATTTTAGTAGAATTTTGATTAGGAACTTGGTTTTAGAGGTGTGGGAGTTGAGAATAGGGGGTGGTATTTAGAGTGTAGGAGATGAGGGTTTTCACAATATTTTAGTCATTACATTAATATTCATGCACAAGTATATGAATTTTCATGATAATTATGACCAAAAATAGTAAATATATTATTTTATTTTTAACCAATGGGCATTTACATCATATGTGACTCATTAATGATGTTGAAATTCATTTATTTAGCATTTATTGTAAATTATCACATTTTACTATTCTTCATAAATTAATGTTTTAAAAAAACCCCAAAAATTAAACCTAAACATTTTTTGATTTATCAAATCCCAAATAAACTATATTTTTTAAAAATCATTTTATACACATTAGAAATTTCTATTTTAATTAAAATCATAATTTACATGTAAAATACCAATTTAAGAATTAAAAAAACTTTTCAAACACTTTGAAAAATTAATTATGGTCTCCTAAAACTAACTTATCATCATAAGATAAAAATATAATAATTTATGAATTATTTTTATAAATAAAATCTTTTAATTTTATAAATTAGTCACATGATTGTAATTAAATATACATGACTTACGAAAAATACAAACCATTATTCAATAATTTTTAATAAATTTATTTACATATAATAAGATATAAATAGACATTATTATAACCTATAAGATAGATAAATTTTATTTTAACATTCATGGGTGAGGGTAATTTTACATTGGTTAGTTTACTATTCATATGGTTCACATTAATATTCCAAAGGTCAAGATACAATTTCATCATTATAAGTTCTTTACCTTCTAGAGATACCTTTTTATTTCAATCAATATTCATTTATATGGGTTTTAGTATCTTCAATAAGTAATTTAATGTGATTATACTATAATAAATAATAATATGATTGGAATTTCAATGATAATGAATTGGGTCAATACATTCATTCCTACTAATGAAATTTCACCCTCCAATTTCTTTTACATTCTAAGGCATAAATATGTGTTAGTACTTTATAATTGCTTCCTCTAGTTTCTTGTTTTCCTCTTCATACGTATTCTTCCTCTATAGAACTTTTACCAGGTGAGTATTCTGATTTCATAGATCATTATCTCTATGACCTTGATCTTCTCTATCTTCTCCAGGTAGGAATGCTCATTTTCGAACTATACCACCCTGAAGAGAGTACATGTGGAGGATAATGGTATGTGCTTATTTAAGAGAGATACATTAATACATCATGTACTTTATACATGGTAGGTGGTGGTGCGAGTATATAGGTGGTAACTCTAACAAGTTCACAAATCTCATAGGGGATGACGTGCCTTGGGAATAATATTCCTTTCTTCCCAAACCTCGTGAACTTCTTCCATTGAGATATGGGAGGAACACCATATCTCTAACCATAGACTAATCGTATTTTTAATGATTGTGTACATATACCACTTGTAGACTTTGGGTTACCATGATGTGATACTAAATGGTTTTCACCTTATCCACTATTAAATCAACCATTTTAGGTCCTAGAAGCTTACACTCACTTACTTCGTCCCAATGTGCTAGTGCAATGAACCTTTTCCCATAAAGGGATTCAAACCACACCACTCAGATGCTCGAGTGGAAACTATTATTTTAAGAGAATTAGACCAATGGAAGATATTGGTATTATCTCCCCATTAAGTCAATATAACATGATCTCAACATATCTTCCAATGTACTAATAGTTCATTAATATTGTCCATTAGTTCAAGGATGATAGGCTATGCTAATGTTCAACTCAATGCTTCGAGCATTTTGCATACTTTTCCAAAACATCGAGGTTAATCATGGATATCGATAAAATATAATAGATAATGGTACTCCCTGAAGCCTTACAACCTATTTAATATACATATTTTCAACATGATCCAATGCAAAGTCATATAGAAATGTGATAAAGATAAACTTCATTATAAGAATATCCAAAATGAGGTATATTGCAGTATTCCCACTTGAGATCGTTGTATGTCTAGTGAAAATGTCCATGGTAATGTTCTACCACATCCATAGTGGTATGGGTAGTGATTATATCATCCCCTTATAATTTTTTTTCATCCTTCACTTGTTGACATACCATCCACTTTTATGTATATTCAGTCATCACATTTTTCATATTATCCCACCAAAACATCTCTCGGAGATCTCAATACATATTTGTGTTCCTTAGAAGATTAGAGAAGGCTAAGCTACGTGCAACATTCAAAAGCTCATTCATTATCACTAGATCAGATGGTACACTTATTCCATACCAACATCATAAAACCCCATCCTCAGCGATATGAATCTAATAGGATTTACATTTCAAATAGGTTCCACCCTTTCCAGACATCCTAAATCTTTTCATTGAGTTTAATTTATTTTATCTATATGGGGCTATTGATAAAATAATTTGAGAAAGGGTTGATAATTTTCATCCCCTAATGATTCCCATGTCTAATTTTTGAAAGTCTAGGAATATTGGATCCTTCACAATTCACATAATTTATAATGATGTTCGATCCTTTCAACAAAGATCATCCACTACAATATTTTCTTTAATAGGATTGTAGTGGATTGAGTAGTCATAATCCTTCATGATCTCTAACCATCTTATAGAGAGAATATTATGTTCCTTATATGTGAATATGTATTTTAGGAACTTGGGATTAGTATATATCTAACACTTCTCCCCATTTATCTAATTCATCCTGATTTTGAAGACAAGGATCATAGCTACTAAATCCATATCTTACATAGGATAGTTTTGCTCATGGATTTACAATTATCTTGATTTTTAGTCTATCACATTATCATTTATAATTAGTATAAAACCTATGAACATAGTTGAATCATCACATGATACCTATAATAGTTATCCAATTTTGTGTATTTTGAGTCCTAGCCCGGTTATAAGCCTCTTATTGGGCTGATAATGCTATTCTCAGATTCTTGAGTCCAGATAAAATTCAACCCCTTCAATGTAAACATGATCATTTCTGTTTATAATCCTAAAATATGATTCACAAATCTTTGGTAATACCTATATAGACCATGAAAGATATGTATCTTTATTATAGATATTATCTTTGGCCTCTCTTCAATTGCATTTGTCTTAAAAGGGTATATAAGTTCAAATTTTCTAGTGATAACATGCCTTATGAATGAAACTTATTATAAAAGAAAATCACATTTAATATAATTTTCATATATATATATTATCCCTTCTCAATGCCTTTAGTATAGTATTTAAAGGCCCAACCATATCCTCCTTGCACTTAGAATATATTAGAAAATCATCGATAAAGAGTACCACACAATTTTCAATGTAATCTCTAAAGACTATATTCATTATGTTTATGAATATTTATAGAGAATTTTTGAGTCCAAAGGGAACCACTATGAACACATACTATCCATATATCATTATAAAGGATGTCTTGGTAATAACTTCCTTACTCACATTAATTTTGTGAAATCCTAACTGAAGGTCCAGCATAGAAAAATAACTAGCCCCGTGAATCTGATCAAACAAGTCATCAATACAAGGTAGGTGATACATGTTATTTATTGTGATTTTAATGAGCTCATAACAATCAAGGTTTTGGCACATTGACCAATCCTTCTTCTTGATGAAGAGGATTCGTGCTCCCCAAGGTGAAGAAATCAGGCATACAAATTCATTTTATGATTATTGTGTTACCTACAACATCAGATCTTCCAACTCTATAGTGGACATTATATAAGGTTTATTTGTTATATATAAAGATAAACGAATAATTTTAATTGATAACATAAACACATGATCAAGATGAATAACATGAAATTAATCAGGGATTCCATCAGTGTAATCCCTCCCAATTGTCATATATTCATGAAGTGGCATCTCTTTTGTCTATATCATTTGAGCAAGATAGGAATGCTCAAAATTCAACATTATCCACACTTGAGATGACTATTAAGAAAAAAGAATCATCTTTCTCCTTACACATATACTTGATTGGAGGATAATATGGGATGTAAATAGTGATATCAATTTCTATATAGTTGATGGTCACTTTTGTATAATTATATCCAATTCCTTACCAAAAAAGCATCAAACTCCACTAGATGTACAATGAAAAGTTTTGGTGGGAGGTTCTGTCTATAAATATTTATCGAGGAAGAGTTATAAACCCTAGATGTAATAATTTCCACAAAATCTATTGTCACAGATAACTCAACCATCAATTTTTTGGGTGGTGATTGAATAGTTTTACTAATATTTCATGATGGAGAACAATGTGTACATCTAGAATCAAATAGTATGTTCAGTATTAATGAATAAATAACTAGTGTACCTATCACAGGATCGTTTTTCAAGATCCACCTCAGCATTAGTGATAACACATTACCTTACTTGTTTCATTTTTCAGGTTTTTTTCATTTCCTTGTACAACCCATGGATTTGGGAAATTTTTCATAAAATTACCTTACTTCACGCTATTATAACACTGCACTATCGACTGAGTGTTGATCAAAACATTCCTCTCTTCTACCACATTGGTGGAATTATTCATATACCTTCAGTAGTTATTATGATGATGCCCTATTCTTCCAAATTTATCCATTACTTATTTCCATTTAGATAGTTCCTTGAAATCATTTTCCCACAATTTTGAAACATGGTATATTCAGGCTTCTGTTCATCATGGTATTTATATGATGGTCCACCAATATTAGACTCAATCTTCTTCTTTTTTCCACCTGGCCCACGTGACTATTGAGAGTCTCCGATATCTATTTTCAACCTTAAGGTAATAAATGAAAATCCCCTCATATATGTCAATGTCACGAATCTCCAACACATTTGGTAGACTCAAAATTAGTTTTCTAAAAAAGTGATCCACCTTACTTTCTATGTTCATGAAAATGTCGGAGTTATATCTTGAATTATTTGTAATTTATTATTCATATGTCTCGATAGACCCATCTTATATATACTAGTGTCAAAGAAACACCCTCTCTATCTTGATATAGTGGGTTATGGGACAATATTTATTAGATAACAACTTATGGAATTCCTCCAAATCCATGGAATCAATTTATACAAGGGAAATCATATTCGTGATCACTATCAACAACTGATCAACATCCCCATCAAAATGAATGACCGCTAACAAGGATTTCTCTTATTCAAAGAAATGGGGGACATAGAATAAAATTTCAATAGATTTAATACCCTATTATTCAAGTAGATGATCAGAAGATCCACTAAACATGGGAGGACATTGTTTCCTGAAGGATTAAACTGAAACATTCTCTTTCCATGGAGGATGAAGGAGTTCCACATGATTAATGTTATTACTCATAACATGATCCATCTCAATATGTACGGTAATAATTTTTTGATTACCCATTCCCATCATATTAATAATATCAAAAGGGATATCATAACATTCCCTATCACATTTATTTTTGGAATGTGTTAATATATTTCCCACTATTAACTAAAATAACGAACGTACAATTAGGGGGCTTTAATACATACTAATCCGAACAAAATGGAATATTTAAATATAAGTGATAAAATATTATAATTAAAGTATATTCTAACTTGATATTCTGTAGGTTTCAATATAGGTTACCACTGATCTATTTCATCACATATTACTATTATGAAAATTTTTCTCCCTTACAAATGGGTTGGAGTTAGTGTATGAATTTACCAAATCATTTCCCTCAGGAGTGTCAAACGAGGACAATAGCAAGGTAAATTACCAAGCACCAATTCTTGTTCGAGTATAGATCAATTTGGTGTTTTTATGGTTTAACCCTAGATACATATATTCTATATCCCCCTCCACTTGTAAATATCTAGAAATGGATGCATTTTATTGATAACAAATTGACTATGTACGTAACCAAATTTAGTGATTTTTTTATACATAATCTTATCCAAAAGGTTCAAACTAAATCTCTCTATTCATAATCTGCAAAAATAACAAGACCATGCTCTAACAATAACTATAGAGACCATAACATTTTACCAATATCATTACATAATATTAATCAAAAATTAAAATCAAATTACAATCCATGGATATTAATTTAATGCGACTTGGAATACTATGTACATTAATCTTTAAACAGGGGAATAAATAAATCATTTCATTATTTAATCTTCATAATAAGAACCTAGCTTCTATTTTTTGTTACATATTCAAAGGATATCCTGAGGATAACATGAACAATGGGATGCGCTAAAAATCCTAGTAAGGTAACAAACATAAGAATAAATATTGAGCACATGGGTTAGAAGGCATGACAAAATTCTATAAAAAGTCAATGGACATATGGATTCATAACCTACAAACATAGGGATATTAAAACCTGGATTCATAGTATTGGGGATGAATTATAAAATATGACATTATATGAAGTCAAGACACTTTTCACATTGAGGAGAACTTGTTATGGTTAACCAGAATGACTGTTGCACATGGTAGCACATATCAAGGCAAACTGCCAAAACTGTTGCACAAAATATCTCATGAGACATAAATTTACCCAATGACAGGGAGTACTATCTAGGATCCCCCATATTAACATGTCCATGAATATTATTTCCACATATAAAGTCATATATAATCAATAACACATTATCATATTGGTTTCCCATGGTAGGAATGTGTTATCATAACAATGTCATAAATCAAAAAATGGTACTATCATAAAAACTTATATAATGGAATTTAATTAGATCACGCATGGAAAATAATAAGGTAGAAAAATAATATATCATGAAATGTGATTTCAACAATAATTAGTAACCTATAAAAAGAGTACATAAGAAACTTTTGAATTAAAACATTTTAGTGTGGTTAAAGGAAAATATGAAAGGACATTTAAAACATAAAAGGGAATAATATTTTATATAAAACCAGAGGTGATAAAATATGGTTTTCATTATAAATATATATTTTTTATAAAATATTTTGTGTTTTAAAATTTTATTATATTGTGTACCCAAAATGGGTATAAATTCATGATTTTCCATTAAAATGGGATTTCTTATCAAAATTACTGGAGAAGGGAATTTGTTAAAAATATATATACCCTTGAAAGATAATGATTAATGGATCTTGGTAAATGTTTTTGGAGAATACAAAAAACATTTAACTGATGTTCATTAAATGAATAGATAACTTCAATTTGGTTAAAATAATGATAGAACAACCTGGAGGAATAATGGAGGAATGGGAAATATCCCTTACCTTAAGTCCAAAGGAGAAAATCCATTGTTATTAATGTCATATATAAAAAATGAAATTCATTAATTAAAATTTATACATCCCATTATACATGTAATTTATTTTTTATAATCATATTATGTTCATTTATGACATTTTTGATGGGTTATGAGGTTCAATTTTTTTTGTTTAGGTGTGTTTGTTTCCTTGGTTTTCAGGATTGTTTTAGTCATATAATTGAAAGTATAAACATGTCAGTTTATAATGGTTGTATAGACTTAGAGTTATATTATATTAGAGGAAATATTTATGATTACGTGGTTATAAAATTTGTTTTGTTATTTTGAGTGAATATTATACGTTATATAATACTTTAATGATAACATTTTTGCTTAATTAGTCATTTTTTGATCACAAAGCACAAGTTTTTCATTATAAAAAAATATCATGGGTAAAAAATATTCCAAAACCATACATAAGAAATTATACAAATATTATTATCTGTGTTACCCAAAAAAATTTTTCCTAACCACAATTGATGATGGTAAATGAATGTAAAAACCAGTCATCCTTGAATTTGATGAATTAACACATCTCAAATGGTGTTTTGATTTAAATTATAAAAGTTAGGGAATGAGGGATGATGATGAATTATGTAATTATTATAACAAAATTATATTTCATATAGGTTACTTGAGTTATCACAAAAAATGGATTGTTAAGTGTGAGTAAAGAAATGAAAACAAAGGAACATGAAAAGAATAAAAAACGATATGGGGAATTTACCTCCTGAATAAATAAATATTTAGAGCCTCTATAGGAGAGTGGTTTTTTTCTTTTTGTGAGACCAAAATCTCGTGGAAATGGGATATGTAATTATGGAGAATTTTATGCCGAATGTGGACTAGTAAAATGGCTTGATATGTGTGATGCGAAGAGGTAATGTTGGGTGGTATTTATATTGTAGGAGAGGAGGGTTATCCCATTATTTTAATTATTTATTTTGTATTTTTCAGTTGAATATGACTATTCAAGATTAATTTTGACCAAAGATGGTAAAGAAAACATTTTTGTTTGATCCAACTGCCATTTAAATCATATGTGAGTCAAAAATGATGTAGAAATTCTTTTCTATAACATATTTTATTAATTATCTTATTTTATTAGTCCCCAAAGATCAAGTATTTTATAAAAATCCAAAAAATATCCCATTCACATTTTTTGATTTGTAGATTAACAAATTTGACACCATTTTTTCAGAAATAATTTTATAAAAATTTTATATATCATTTATAATTAAAATCACAATCTATATGAAAGAATAAAAATGTGAACATTAAAATAGCTTTTCTAACACTCTGTAAAAATAGTTAAGGTGTAATAAAATTATCTCCTGATCATATGAAATAAAAAATAATAATTTTTTAATTAATTTTATTAATAGAAATTTTATTTTAATTTATTAAATTATTTACAAAATTGTAATAAAATATAGTTGACTTACAATAATACCTAAACATAATCAATAATTTTAAAAATATTTATCTAATTATAATAATATATAATTAAACAATATTTTCACTTATAATATATATAAATAATATATATATACATTAGTGAGTTTACTATTACATTGGATGGGATTCTATTCATAAGGGTCACATTAATATTCTAATGGACTTGTTACAATTTCATCTGTATAATTTTCTTAACATCTAGATATACCTTTATATATCACTAATTATTCCATTATATTATTTTTATGGTGTACAATATGTAATTTTATGTCATTATACTATATTATATAATAATAATAAGGGGATTTTGTTAATAAAGCAGTGGGTCATTGTAACTCATAACTTTTCATCTCCCAGAACTCCTCAGCAATATGGGGATGTTGAAATAAGAAATTGTATTCTTTGGGAAAAAAACATTGAGGCTTGAAGACTCAATTACTAAAAATTTTTGTGCTGAATCTATTATCACTACCATATATACTATAAATTGAGTTTTAATTCCACATTTTATTAATAAAACTCATTATGGGTTATGGAGAGTCCAAAAAAATTATTGATACCTCATTTTATTTTGTTATTATGTATTCATATTATATTCAAAAGATAATTTACACAAATTTTCTACTAATTTTGATGAAGGAATATTCGTAAGATATTCTACTAATTCTATTTCATATAGAGTTTTTATTAAAATTTCATGAACTGTTGAGAAAACTATATATGTCAAATTTGATAAAACATATCCTTTTGTTTTTAAATAATCTGAACCAATATATTTTGATGTGTTTTCAAAAGTTCAATATCATCCTATGATTGAAGAATCCTTTGATAAGGAGAATACTAAAGAAATGTTTTGTAAATTATTTATTTTTTAAGACATTCTACCATATGTTGATGAATAGGTTTTAAAAAACCAATGTATGTTTTTTATTTGGAACCATCCCATTGTTGGTATCATCGGTGATGTGAATCGACATATAAGGACTATATGTACTTTCAAAAATGAAATAGAAAATTGTTATTTTCATTCCCAATTCGATCCTAAATGTCTCAGTGATGATTTATGTTATGAAGAGTATATTAAGGCTATCCATGATGAACTAAATGAATTTAAAGAGAACAATGTTTTGACCATGGTTTATAGACCAAATGAAACCTTTGTAATTTTGTGTAAAATGGGTCTTTATAAAAAAATATGATGAAAAGGGCCTAATCATTAGAAATTATGAATTAATAGTTATTAAAGGATATAATAAATAAGAGATAATAGATTATGAGTAATCCTACAATCAAATAGTTATACATGAATATTTTGTAATTATATTTTCCTTTTCAGGATTCATTATTTTCCACCCTTTACAAATCGGTGTAAAGTGTTCTTTCATTTACCGATATATTCAATAGGATGTTTTTGTTGAACACCATCTTGGTTTTGAAGATAAAAAACATCACAAATATGTTTTTAAACATAAATAATCTCAACATTTTCTTAAACCACCAACTAGATCCTGGTATGATAGATTAATTTATTTTTTTGAAAAATATTTATGTTAAGGGAACTTCTTATCCAAATTTTTTCATAAAAAATTAAAAAAAATTATATTATTTAAATTTATATTTATGACGTTGTATTGGGATCAAAATAGCAATATATAACATATAAATTTTTGAAGCTTATGAAATATAAGTATCAAATCAATATGATGGGTGTGTAATCAATTTTTTTGTTTTCAAATTTCACATAAACTAGAAGGGACATATATATCCCACCATATTTTTATTAAATAACTTTTAAAAAAGTATATATACATAATACTATAAGTATTAGTAATCCAATTATTACCTCAAAATCACTTGATCATAATAAAGCTAGGAAACAAGTTGATCGAACGAATTTTGGAGGAATGATTGGAAGTCTATAATAATTAATATCATGTCATCCAGAATAATTGTATTCAGTATGGTTATGCGAAATGTGTCGAGAAAATATAACACAATACTATTTATAATTTAAAAATATAATTTTTAGTTTTCAATTTGGAACTATAGATTTATTATTTTTCTATTCTTATAGAAATTATTTTGTTTCGAAAATATTTTAGGATAATGACATTGCTGGTTATATAATGTATTTAAAAGTACATCTAGAAGATGTAATTTATATGGAGAACCATTAGTTTCTTGGTCTTGTATGAAATAACACATAGTAGAAATTCCATAGTTAAAGGAAAATATGTTAAATTTAGACGCTAGTGAGAGAAAGTGTTGTTTATGAAACACAGTCTCACTGATTAACAAATTATTATTAATAAAACTAAAATAAAATATGATAACTCTCTGTCCATAACATTAAGAAAAAACAATTAACATTCCGATTGTGAAAAACACATAGATATTAATAATCACATTCTTAAGGATCACACACTTATAAAATATATTATTTTATAATTTATTTAAATGAATGAAAAAAATTCTAATATATTTAACAAAACATTAAAATCGTTTAGACTTAATTACATTAAACAAAATATTAGAATGATCACATTACTATAATAGTTAATATATACTACTTGTAAAAATTATCTCCTAAGATTATGTTAAAAATTTTCAATTGGAGTGTACATTTTCCTGATACATTATAAATTTGTTTTCTAAAATATTTTTCATACGTAATATATTATTTTTACCAATATTTTTGTTTTCTAAACTATGTTGTACTAATTTTAGTAATCAAAATTTTTTGTTCGTATATTTTTTATTCTAAATAAATTTCATACAAAAATTTTTCATACTCCTTAATTTTTCATACAAAAAATTTCTTTATAGAAATTTGTTTTTCCTCAAATTTTTCATACTAAATAAATTTTTTGCTCTTAAATTTTGAATAAATACGGTATTTTTCATACAAAAATTTTTCACAGTAAATGTGTTTTTATAAAGAAAATTATTCATTTTTTTAATAATAAAATTCCCAAATAATAAATCTAACTTGAAACTGTGAAACATAAATCTTATTAATTTACACTATCTCAATTCAATTCTATTATATTTGTATGTATTTTTTTTAAAACATTTGAATTATATGCTTCTTTAGAAAACATAAATAGTTCATTTGTTTGTAACTGTTAGGTCATAATGATTAAATCTAATTTGTATAATATCAATTGTTACTTCTCCTCACCTATATAAATGGACCCCCGACCCCATCCCACATCATTTTGTAATTCATTGAGATGAAAATATATGTTTTACTTCATGTAGCCTACTTTAATTTTTTTCTTTCCCAAAATAGTGGATCATACTAAATTTTGAAACTATGAATAATTATCTAACTATGTCTCCAAATGTTTATGGAATGAAAATCTTCTTCATTGATACTTATCTTCCTGTAATTTTCGGTCACAAAATATTTCTATGAAAATTATAATTATTCTTTAAATAGATTTATAATATTAATAGGATGGGATATTATGTGCATAGAAAAACATATGGTTTATCATGAACACATTCATGTTGATGATATTAGAGAGTTTAAAATATAGATGTGTTTGATAAATATTCCATATTTTCTATTCTATGAATAGAATAAGTTTTAGACAATATATTGAAAGAGAATATAATTTTTATGGTGTATCTATTGAAGGATATGTCTTCTACCATTCTCATATTCTTCTTAATGAAAAACATCACGTTTTTTAAGAATAGATATGGGGAATATCTATTTGAGATTCATGTGGACCGATGAAAAACTAATCATATTTCTTCTGAAATTCATTTCATTTTCCATGGGATGTAATGTTTGTTGAACACTTGAAAGGGTTATATTGAATACCTCAAGTAATCCAATGATTTCATTCCCAATTATCTATTAAATATATTAATATTGAATCTCATGGTTTACATAATTCAATCCATTAAAATAATAACATCTAGAGCAATAACGTCTCAATTGATTATGTTTCCTACAATCATTAGAATATTTCTTACTGAAATTTTGATGTTTTTGAAAATTTAAAATAATGTTACTTCCATGGAAATTGAAATTTAATCTCATTATTGAGGGTTAAAATTCATAGGTTAAAATTTCGTTTTTATTGTAAATTAAAAATGTTTCGAAAAGATGTTGATATCGAGACCGTGAAAGAAGCTATTGAAGAACATTTTAATGCATCAAAATCTATACACATTTTTCCAAAATTATAGAAAACCCCATATATTTTTCTTATAGAAATTAAAATAAAAAAATTTTTATAGATAAGAAACATTTACATTGTGTATGAAATGAAAAGAATAATGAAAAAGTGTACCATTTGGTTGGTCGTGACCCTACATAAGCTCTTTCTGAAATAATTCTTATTAAAAAAAATGAAAATAAAGAATAAAATAAAATAAATATAAAAAAAATAAATAAAAGTGTTTTTATTATGATAATATGATGAAAAACTTCGAGAAGTCCATTTCTAGTGTAGTTATTAGGGATTTTATTCCTTATGAAATGGTTATTCCTTCTAGTGAATCCAAGGGAAAGGAATTATAAATAAATGGTGACGAATCAGAACCACATAGAGATAGTTAAAAATTTTATTTAGATGGAAAATAAGGTAGTGAGTTTAAATAGATAGATAAATATGTATGTGATAATTAAAAAAGAGAAGAAAAAATTGATTAAGAACAAAAGAATAAAAATAAGGAGTTTATGAAATGTCACAATATGAAAATAAAATCGGACTGGTTTTACTTGTGAGGAATTATAATGAAAATTCATGTATATTTATTACCCCATAAGTGGTGTCTTCTATGTATGTTGAATAGAGAACGAAATCTGATATATTTTAACTTGTTTCTTATATGTCTATATGTAACGACCCGAAATTTTGAATAAATCTTGTTTCCTAATTTTATGTGTTATTTTATTTTATTTTTATAATCAACAAATATGTTTTATTTGATAACATGAATATAATTAAAATGAGACCGTTGGATTTTGATTATTATATGACCATTGGGCAATATGACCCCTGGAAACTAAACTTTTTGATTATTTTCGCTTAATATAATTAATATTGGTTAATTATTATAGAAAGAAGATTCGATGGCCTCACCCAATAGTCTTGTACCGATCGAATCCCATCTAACAGAACATGGGAAGGAGGTAGCACCATTGGGCTTTGCTCTGAACCAATCCCAAGCTGAACATCATCATGTGATGCTAGAATATAATATCCTTTGTGATAAGTTCAAACTGATATAAATTACTACTCGTGCGATTTTAGCCGAGCCTCCCTCAGATTCTCTCACCTCAGCACACCTTACACTTAGGTCCTATGCTGGTGTGATATGGGGCTATGTAAGGAGACCGTAACTGCCTTGTGTAATCCATTGTTGTAAATAACAATTGGGATTTCTTCTCATGATGATGTTTATGAATTTTCAAATGACCAGATAAATATAGTATGCATATTTTTGGTGAATTTTAGAGAAAGGATATCTTAAAAAATGTTTATGTAAACCTTAAATAATTAAAAATGTGTAATGATTTTCGAAAAATGGTCTTCTACAATTATGTTCAGCATGAAATTTAGAGTCTAATAAGATCAATATAATATTTGATGAATAGTAAATTATGAATAGTGATTTTATGCTTAAGATTACTAATGAGACCAAATGGATTAGTAATCTCACATAAAGAATGTATTAATATAATCTGGGCACCTTGATTATGTAATGTGATTCAATATAATGGTTATATAATGGTTTCATAAATTATTATTCAAGTATTAGTTTTTTAGGTGAATCGTGTTTTTATTTAAAAATTAAATTAAAAATATTTAGAATATTTTTTTTTATAAAATGGATTTCATTTTTGAACTCAGAGCATCGATATTATGTTAAGGTAATTTTTGGGGTTTTTTCTGAAAAAATGAAGTTTTGGTGAACAGTGTATTTATTTGAAAATTATATTAAAAATATTTAGAAAATTATTTTTATAAAATGGTGTTAATTTTTGAAATCATATCATTGATATTTGGTTAATGTGAAATTTTGGGATTTTTCTGAGAAAGGTGAATTTTCAGTGAATAGAAAAAATACAGTTTTAGGGTTTCGATATGTTTAATGTCATCATAACTGTGTCATGATGATTCCATGAGATATTTTAAGGGATGTTTGACCAAATGTTATAAATTATTGAAAGGGGCACCATGTGTCCTAACTCCATGGGAAATACCATGGGAGATCACATGGTTTTGAGAAAACCACTATCGAGGTGTCCCTTGGCCATTAATGCCTTGTCCCCTAACTTTCCCTATAAATTCCAAGCCATCATATCCTTTATTTCGACTCCCCACTCTCCCCCAACGATGTTATGGTCTCATTTCCTCCCAAGTAGTCCTCCCTAGGTTCCCCCAAGCCCTCAAGGTCCCAACCTTTGAGTTTTAAGAGTTACGTTTTAAGGTAAGGGATCTGACCTCTCTCTTTCTTTTCAAGTAATCTCTTTTATGTCATTTCTTTTAGGATCCATGTTCATATGTTGGAGGATGTTCATCTATATTGATATTACTGCCCTTCTCATGTTTATATGATTAGAGACCCCCTCTTTCTCTCATGTATTAATTTTAGGAATGTTTAAGTGGCGCTGTTAGGCTGCCAAATTTCTAAGAGATTCTTTCACCATTCTCATTTTCAAGTTCTATTTTCTTTTCAATTCATTCATGTTCATTTTTATTTTGTTTGGGTATGATCTCTATATTTATCATAATGATCCTATATTATAATATTATGATAGACCCCATTTTATCTCTTCAATTCAGTATTTTGAAGTTTTAAGTGGCGTCGTTAGGCTGCCGAATTTTTAAGTGGTTCTTTCACCTTCCTCCTATTTCAAAGTTCTACTTTCATGTCAAGTATTTCAAGTTCCTTTTTATTATGGTGGGGTATTATCTCTATATCTATCATACTAATCTTTTATTATAATATGATGAGAGACCCCATTTGATCTCTTCAATTAAGTATTTTTATGTTTTAAGTGGTGCCGTTAGGCTGCCGAAATTTTAAGTGGTTCTTTCACCTTCCTCATTTTTCAGAGTTCTACTTTCATGTCAAGTATATCATGTTACTTTTTATTATGTCGGGGTATGATCTCTATATATATCATACTGAAATTTTAGGTTAATATAATGACAGACCCTATTTGATCTCATCAATTCATTTTTTGAAGTTTAAGTGATGTCATTAGGCTGCCGAATTTTCATAAGAGAAATCTTATTTTTTGTCTTCTTTTCATGTTCTTCATTTCATATGGTATGTTTTTAAAATTTCATTACCATGTTAATATATCCTTCATATTCTGTCCCTCTACTGTTTTATGGGTCATTTATGAATGTTTTACCCATGTCCCCTCTCTTTTCATTGTTTTCTAAAACCCCGAAACATAGCCGTTATGCTGCAAAATATTCGTCTCAAAATGCCTCTATCTTCTCTCAAAATTACTTCATGTTATAAATTGAATACTAAATGAACTTATTTCTACAGGGTTATTCACATATATATATATATCAAAATTTTCTATTTTAAATTCTTGTATTTACATAGATGAGACCCACTCTCCCCTTTCGTGCGTTTAAAGTGACATAAAGATCATGTCTTTAAAGCAGTTTTTAAAACGTTATGATTATTAAATGAAACCCATTTCTTTTATGCTATATGGGTTGTTTAGGAAATGATTTGTGATGATATATGTGGCTCAAATGATAATAAATACATGTCAAGGGTGCTCTCAGATAGCGCTCCAATGCATTGGGTAATGACTTAATCTCTAGGGATGACCTTTTAGACTGATACCTTGGTCAACAACCATGGTAATTTTTAATGACACCTTGGGGATAGACCTTGGTGAAACGAAATTATTTTCATCATTAAATGTTGTAGCCACATCTTCATGTTATGAAAACTGTTATTTTTATTATGATATATCTCATGATTTATTTCTCATGCCTTAAAGTTCTTTTCATGACCTTATTGAAATATCTCAAGTTTACATGTAAAATGTTTCTCTTGTTTATCTTGCTGGGCCTTCTCCTCACACTCTCTTTTGATGTATGTCCCCAGGTTATGAGATGTAGTAATGAACCAAGTATGAACATGAGGATAAGCCTTTCAAGTGTTTAAGAAGAATGTTTTATGTTTTCATGTTTTATGTTCCTGGTTTCCAAGACACTAAACCTTAAAGACCCTCATTTTTGTGTAATCTAATGAATGTATATTTTATAAAAAGGTGGGATGGTATAATTTAGATGAAAATACAATTGATTACAACAACCATCCGTTAGCAAATGTGGTTGATCGAATGCATTATAATGAAGCCCTTAAATTCATGGAAAATACTGACTCAGATAATAACATTTCTATTTATGGAGGTTAGTATATTATTGAATTGTTGAATAGATAGGACAAACCATTACTTATTTCCCTAGTATAGAGGTAAAAAAAATTTGGCTTCCAAGAATCAGAATAAAATATTCAAATCTATTTGAATATTAAATGACATGTTGATAAAATTTGAGGGAACATTCATGGAATTTGATGAATGTGCTCAACTTCAGATAAAGTCTTGTATCAAGGTTATAAAATGGTCACAAAATTCATATGATCAAATTAAAACTCATGATGAGAAAATTTAGGTTATAAGAATTATTTTCAATGAATTTCAAATACACTAAAAAAGCACACATCTAAAACTGCTCGAAAAGTTGGGTTTTAATGATGCTTAAAGGACTCAAAATATTCTCAGTATCATGTAATGAATAATTTTAACTGGATGATTTAATTAGGCTAATTATAAATCAATATTATGAAAAATTACATGGATGAAATATTCTATATGAATAATGAGATTATTTTGCTGAATGATAAAATTAATGTGAAAAAAGTCTAGAAATGATCAAGAATAAAAGTATCATCTTCAGGATGAACTAATTTTCACTCAATATCAAAACATACATGATATATATGAAATGATTCATATCCTTGAAGATAATATGCACTCATAGGATTAATTGAATCGTAATCAGGATCTGTTAATTTCAGAATATAATGAGATACTCCTGACTCTAAAAAAATTTATGAAAATTTGAATGAGAATTGAAATGAGTTCAATAATATAAAGGAAATTGTTTTAGGCCCCATAAAGAAGGATGAGGAGAAGAAATATTTCTCTAAACCCTTGTTATGTTTTCTAAAAACATCAATGATTTTTCATTTTATCCATATATTTTTGTATTAAATATTTTCAAGGTGTTTTAGATGATTGTTCTTTCACATATTCTAAATGATCAAATTATTTATCACTTTGTATTTTTTCAGAAATTTTTTTCATGAATTATATTTTGTATGGAGAGATATTTTTTTGTGAAATATCATCACAAATTCTATCTCATATCACTTATAGGATATAACATTATGAGAGAGATATAAATATTTTCACATTATAATAGGGCTATGGATAGAGATATTGATAATTATAAAATCTATCTTAAGAGAATATTTGGAGTAGTGGAGATAATATAATTAATTCATAGTTAGAACACTAAAATTTATTATTCAATAAACTAGTATAGGGTGTGCCTAAAACTTATGAATTTATATCCACAAATAGGAGTGTGAAACATATAAAATCCCCAATAATAGTAAATTATTTTGTGTAAACAATTGAGAGCTCTAATTTTTACAAAGGATTATAACATTAACTTGTTTAAACTATTTCTCTATGAGAACTAATATATCACTACATACTCATAATTATTCTAAAAAATCTAAATTCCTCCAAAATTTATTGACAGTGTGAAATCTGCTTAATGATATGAATAAAAGTAGTGAAATAACAACTACATCACTACTCAATATGAAACCAATTTCAGACGTGAACTAAATTTCTAATTGAAACATTACGATGTGATTAAGAATTCACAATGTGTCAAATAAAATAAAAATTGAAAAAATACTAAAGGATTAACAATGATGATTCCTGGATCTTATACCATGAAATATAATTGAAATTGCTGAAATAAACTCTAATTAAACGTTTGGATTAATAAACGAGTGTTCCGTTGAAATAAAACACAATATGAGAGAGGGAGATTGAGGTAAATAAATATCACACTTTTATGATCAAAATCACTTAAAATAAAATGATATATCATTTGAAAATAAATATTGAATCATAAAATAATTTCATTATGATATTTTCAAAATAAAATCAATACTCTCGAAAAATTAACATAACAGATCTGAATCATTAATAAAAACCCCCTTGTGAAAATTTAAATTCATGTAAGAATACTGCTTCAATTATGAAATAAGGAACAAATTTTGGACCCCAATAACATGATTTATCAATCACAATTATCTGATTTGGAATATTGTATTTTTAATATCTCCCTTTTACAACATTACCAATCATATCGCACAATAAAATATACCCTTTCCACCAAAACATAATAATTTTCTCCCCTTTTCTGATAATCAAAAAGAAAATGAGGAAAGGTGAAAAAGGAAAAAAAAATTAATTAATATAAAGATAACAACTTTGAATGTTTGAAAAAGTAATTAATATTCAAAATCACAATTTAAATGAGTAATAAAATTATATTTGAAAGAAAATATATTTTAAAATAATGCATTCAATTGGATAAGAAAAATATAGAAAATAAAAAGTTGGGAAATGAATAAATAAAAAATAAATTTATTCCAATTTTTTAGAGTCAAACAACATGATATAGAGAGACTGTATGGATCTATAAATGAATATAAATAGATAGAAGTGTATTTAAATCAAAAATAATAATTTACCCCCCAAGGTGAATTTTCAATGTTAAAACTTCACCATGTTTAGATAATATATACCACCCCCTTAATTGGTCCATTAAATTAAGAAAAAAACAATATTTTCAAGTGGTAATAATAGGTCAAATATATCAAGTGTTCCGAAAATAGCAGTGTCTAAAATATGTTATTTCAATGACATCTAGCAGAATTTACCTATAAAATAAAAAACTAACGTGCCTTTTAGTTACCCAATTCTCTGTATTAAAAGGTTAGTAAAAAAATAAATAATAATTAAAATAATTTTAGAAAAATATTTTATATAAGAAATATTGAATGAAATATGAATATATTTAGGTCCCTCATTTATTTAGTTTTATCAATCGAACTCATAAATTATTTGTCCATAACATAATTTTTTTTTTATTTTTTTTGGGACATAAAATTACAAAATTAGATTTTTGAGAAATTTATTTTAGTTTGAAATTAAAATTTTAGAATATAATTTTTACAAAATATTGTGATCCCAAAAAAATATCTAGATAATTATCACCATTTATTAATTGAGAAAGAAAATTTTGAACTATTTAATTTTTTATTTTAAATTTTCAACGTTTAGATGTTCTAGTACATTAATAACATAAATATAGTTTTCATTAAAAATTATATAGTGATCATTAAAAATTTGTTCTTTTCCATTAATAAAACCTTTATATTTCATTTTTTCTTATTAGTTAGTCAAAATGATGAAAAAATAGTCTTCAAGTCCATATTTATTAGATTTTAAGACCAAATCATTTTGATTTATATATGATAAATAAGAAGAAATAGAGTATGATGAATCAAAAAAATTAACCACATAATTTACCTTAAGATTATCTATATGTTATTTGGGAATAGTTTCACATGAGTATGTAAAGTATTTGGAGTTAATATTTTTTCACTATAAATCTATGTTTAAACCATCAATGATTTCTTACAATCATTCATATTTTTTCTCATTATTTTCTAGAAAGTACATAATTTAATGACTTCTCCCATATTATTTAAATCCTTCTATGTATCTCCAAGTCAATTATTCTTACCGTGACTTATTTATTTCAACATATTTGTAATTTTATTATATTTATATACCAAATTATCATCATTATCTTTATATTTATATTTTTCATCATCATCTATTGGCTTGAAGGAAATAACTTATTTCTTCTTATTTATCTTCTTTTTCATTTTTATCATCTAGTATATTTATAGTTATTTAATATTTCAATAGAGATGTAATATGATATATGACCACTATTTTCATTATTTATTTTTTCATTTAATCACTATAAAATTAGGCCACTAGTTTCTAGGAAATAACTAGAATATATTTTTTCACTATATGTTTTGTAGAAAAATAAACACCATGAGACTTCAATCCATTAAAAATTTTAATAAAACACGTAATATTTTTGGTAATAAATTCATTTTAATGTATTGAAAATCATTCAAATTATCTAAAAATATAAATTAAAGAATAATTAATTGTATCCATTCCATCATGTATGACATATATGAGTTTCCAAATTTCATGTGTAGTTTCTTGTGAAGAAGCACAATTGAATTCATTATGGTCATTCCCAAGATAGAGATTATTCATAAAATTAAAAATATCGTCAAATTTTGTAATATCATTTGGAGTCCATTTATATTGTACTTATTGTATAAGGATATATTCATTAACAATAATTTTCTATATTGGATTACAAAAAATACTATGATATCTAGTCATTTGATTATTCTAATGAGAGTAATTTTTACTATTACAAAAGCAGAATGTCCCAATAAGAGTCCTTCGAAAGAACAATGGAAATAAGAACTATATGAAATTTTAAATTGTTTATGATTCAAAACATACAAATAATTTTAAACATCATTTTATTTACTGAAAAACATATGGATCACTTTTGACTCTAAATGAATATCAAAGGTAAGGAAAGTTGAATGGGTGGAGGTTAATTTTATTTATTAAAATTAAACATAGATTTCTATAACAATTAAAAAATAAAACAATTGTAATATTTGTATGATTTATTCATAGATGATATATAATATTAATTTATTTAATTAAATATGTAAATTCACTAAATAATTATATTGATATAATTATAAGTGTGAGAAAATGAATAAAAATTAAATTTATTATAAAATAAATGAGATCAATATGATATTTATATTATCTAAAAAATATTAATTAAATTTTAATTGAGATATAAGAATAAATAAATTTTTATTATATGATATCATGAAATGGAATATTAATATGCAATTTGGAAATAAAAAATGGGTAGAGAGGGTGTGATTTGATAAATAGGATTGGGAATACCTCAGTTTAATATCCTATGTCTTCTAACCACATGTTGAAGGGTTTTTATATTTCTACCTTTATTTTAATGGAGATATGGAACCAAATCCATCCATAGTTTTGGAAAACTAATATGAATAGAAACTCCCTCACATTCCATTTTTTGAGAAGTTGTACGTCTTTTTGGTTATGCGAGGACCCATTATAAAGTGGTTTATAGAAGAGATATATGTTTGGTGAAAAATCACAACAAATTTGGTTTCATTTCTCTTAAAGGCTATATAATTATTAGAAACTAATATTAGAATGATGTATCCAAATATATTTGGATTAATTACTTGGTTCATTAGAGGTATATGAGAGTGGTAGAATTGATATGGTTGATTCGTTGTTGTCATGCAAAATTTTATGATTCAATCCCTCATTCTAGAGGAAATATCCATGCTTCACTATATATATCACCCAATTTGATTAATAACCTTCTAGAATTTAGAGGCTTCATGGATAATCATCATACAACAATTTAGAGATGTGGTGTTCAACAAAAATTAAGAAAATTTACATATTGTTTGATTAGTTTAACGGTATGAACACACATGTATTGACATGATCATATTTAATATAGAAACCATAAAATAAAATTATATTTATTTTTGAAATTAAATTTTAATCATGGTTTGAATCAGGGTAGAAAAATAATAACACTTTTAGTACTCTCCAAAAATATAGTTTTATATGTGACATTGAACTCTCTGTGATCCTTGTAAACATTAATAAGGTTGTAGAACTTATGGGGGGAAATGTAGACATAATAAAATTTGATGCTTCCAAATTGTAGTTCGATGACAATCCTTAATGGATATATAGAAAAAATATAAATATTAATGAATCAAATAATTAGTTACATAATTTTGTTGTTTTTATAAAAAACATTTTGGAAGTGACAATGAGGTCTAATAATTATGTGATGTAATTTTCTAACCTAATATCAGTTAGACTATGACAAGATCCCCGTAAATTTATAAAACCGCATATCCCTGAATAATTTATATGATCTCATCCTGAAACATTTATGTGATCACATGACCATTCCTATAGAAACACACATTTTTTCACATAACATTAAACATAATTCATTCAAAAATATCACATTATTTACATGGAATTAAATTTTGAGGTCCATTTTCTGGAAAACTAGGTAAATATGAAATAAATTACACAAGGAATATATGAAAAATAACATTATTTAATCCTTTTGAATGAATATATTGGCATTCCATCCCAGGTCACCTCACTTTAAGTAATTATTTAGGGACAAACAGCAGATGAAAAGTCTAAGGGTAAATCCATGTAAGGAAACAATAATGAAATTAGTATTTGACCATGGGAAATATAAATAACAGAATACCAAATGAATATGAGACATAAAATACTATAAATAACATGAATCAAAAAGTGGATATATTTCTTCAACATACAAATTATATATTCATAAGAACATCATAGAGATTCATCGCCAGTGTGTCATATCTCATTATTACCAAGAATATTCTCCAAGGTGTTATAAATAATTTCTTATCCTAAGATTAATTTTTTATACAATTAGTTGTACTTATATAAATAAATCTAATTCATATATCTAAATTCATTTCTTCCATATATATCATAAAAAATTTATTAAATAATAACCAATTGAAAATTAAGAACAATTTTATTGTACATTCATTGAGTAATTAAATGTTTGAAGACATGAATTTATGATAATTTTTATCCCATGAGAATATAATATAGTTTTAATAAATTTACATCATTAATTAATATATCATTTCAACATATAGTTATGTACACATGGACAAGGAAGTGGTCTGGATATTAAAAATTGAATATTATTTCATGAAAAAGATATAATATCATGGAATTATGTAACCTGCATGATGGTATGAATCATGGATTATGGAAAATGAATTATGAAGGATATTGGAGCTATCCCATTGATAAAACCCATTTGGAATGTAGTGGGAGATATCAAATTAATTAAAATAATGTATATTTTCAATTATTATACTTTAAAAAAAATAAGAGGTTCTATAATGGAAAATGAGAAGAATATAATTCCATTATCATAGTGATTTTATTCATAAAAAATTAGGATGGATAATTTATAACATTATGGAAACATGTAGGACTATTTTGGAATTAATATTACAATAACATCACACCTAAGGGTTTTGGAGTCGAGAATAATTGGATGGTGGGAGGTATTTATACATGCGATGGGGTGGTTTTTAATGGATTAAATATTGGGTTTTTAATATAAAATCATACCACTTGTGGGTGAAATTAACTAAAACCAATTTTGTCTAATATAATTGTGTGATATAGGGTTGGATGTTAAACTCCTTACAAAATATAAACATATCATA
Organism: Viscum album; assembly: GCA_963277665.1. NCBI lineage: Eukaryota > Viridiplantae > Streptophyta > Magnoliopsida > Santalales > Viscaceae > Viscum > Viscum album. The sequence continues at coordinate 322,654,244 of OY728152.1, read as the reverse complement.
CAACCATCCCATTTAATTCACTCAAATCAAAAATTATTTTATCTTCAAAATTCTAATTCCTAGTTCTAAATTGTAATGTGTAAATTTTGGAATTCCAATATTTATTTTTAAATTTATTTTTATTATTAATAAACTAAAAATCTATTAATTATGATATATCAAAAATGTTTTATACATTATCATATAATGATGATGTAATAAATTTATAGGACTCTTAAAATGATAATTTTCACTTTTTGACAAAATATTTAATTATATTGTATAATAACAAAAAATTCACCATTGGATAAATTTAATGCGATGATTAAATAATAATTTTTAAATAATTTAAACTCAAAATATTAGAAATTGAACTTTTAAATAAAAAGGCTAATTTACTAAAAACAATTTGTATAGCATAGTTACATTTCTAACTGTTGTAAAAATTACTTATTGATATGTTCAAATATAAAATCTTATAATATGTTATTTATAAGATATTTTTTTTATTTAAAAAATCATGATTTATCAATAAAAATTTTGTTAATGGAATATATTTATTTTATATAATAATTCACATTTTCTAATATTATAAATTAATCTCGACCATTAATTAAATGTTTCTATGTAACCAATAATAATAATAACCAACTATCGTACTGACTAATTTTATTATTTTCAAATGACCATATCAAACTTTACATACATCAGAATTCATAAACCTCAAAATCCATATCAATTTTATCAAGGTTAAATATCATTTATAATTGAATATTATATTACATACTCTCTACATCTCTTTTATAGTGATTTCCAAGGGTGTGATGATTCTAGGAAATCATGATGATCCAAATTATTTTGTTTTACATTATTTAACCTCATTTATTTTTACTATTATAATATTCAAGATTATATTGGGTATTATTGTTGACTGAATGTGAAAATCTCTAATAATGAACTAATGTTTTTTGGGATTATATTGTTAAACTAAACACAAACTTATTCTATTAGAAAGGATCCCAATCTAACATGATAAACTCTATAATTTCATTAAAATTCATTATGTCGAATAATTGTATTTTAGGTGATTTTATTGTAAAACGTAATAAAAATCAATGAGAGGGATGATTTTATTTATTTAAATAATAATAATTTTAGGGCCATTATATTCATTACCCCTAATAAATTTCACCAATTAAAATTGAAGTCGTTTTCATAGTTGAGAATAATGGGGGTACTTTTTATGTAATTATATCATATGGTACCTATATTGGGTTTTCATATTTATGGTTCTTCTATAACTCTTTGACAAGCTGTGTTATCTTGTTTTGAATCATTGTCTCTATGGTTCAATATACTCTCCATTTTCTCCTTATAAGGGTGGTCAATCTTCGGTTGTACTATAACCACATTCAATATATGTGAGGGATTATGTATGTACTACCTCATGCATAATACATGTAACACATAATGAATTTGCATCATATTTTTTATAATTTAATAGCTGACAGGAAACTACTCTTATGTGATCTAGGTTCTAAAAAAAGCTAAAAGTGATAGGGATATGATTTCTATTCATTAAAAATACACAAGACACTCTATCATATTGACAATTGAAGTAAACATTTCCTCTAGTTGCAAACCAGATGTCCCTCCAATGGTTCCATGTCAAATCTTCAACCAAATTTGTGTTGTTTTTATAATTTTTTTTTGGAATGCCCTATTTTAGTAATATTTTGAATAATATTATATCAATTAATCTTCTATTCATAAACTTAATGCAAAAAAGTAGGAGTACTACATGCTTTCCCATGTAGGGCATCATTTGGATGAATTTTAATACTTGATTGGAAACTATTATTTTATGAGAACACTACTAACGGGATATGTTGATCTCATTAAGATATAAATTATATTTGGTAGGATCTTGTTTCTACATCATGTTTCAAAATATTTTTTATATATTAGAAAATATATTGTGGTGATCAGTCATAATGAAATTTAATTCAATGTTTAGAGAATGTTAAACACTTGTGTAGAATATAAAAGTGAACAATGGATAGAAATCAGAAATGATTGAAAGGGGTAGACCATTCATACTCAACACAAACATTATGAATATACTTTAATATTTTTCAATACATAAAAATTTATAAATAGTTATGTTTTGGGTAGTCTTAGTGAGTCAATCCACCACAGCTGAGGACACATTACTTGGAAAGTCGTCGGGAGATTGGGAATGATTTCTGTGGTGATTTTCACAAATTTATACATGGTCTTGAAAAAATGTTTCAATTATCCATTGGAAATTAGTCAATATTCTATAACATTATGACAAACCAGGAAATATATGGTATAGAAAAGATCTCATTATTTATATTTTCTAAAAGGATATGTTCTCGAAGAGTCTGAAAAAACATTGTACATCCAATATTGAAGGAGGAATTTGATCTGTGTGCACCTTCTAAGAGCTCATTATTTATCTTATTTATTAAAACAATTACCATATCGAAATTAAATTACACTATAAAAAGGGATGTGGAATTATAGAATATTTCCACATCTTTTATTGATATTCATGATCATCCCATTATACCTACTCAAATATATCTGGGATTAATGGTTGTGAAATCATTTTTTATAGGTAGGATGTCTTCGTTTCTATTATTATTTCTAGATAAATACTATATATATCCAAGAAAATAATCGATTTTTAATCCATATCAATGATAGTGTAGTATCTTATTTTCTACTAATAGTATTTTATACCTGATACACCAATCCATGATGGTATTGAATAGAGAAATTGTAGTCCTCGGCTTTCTCCACCCATACTCACTAACACATGTTGATCTACATTTATGAGAATATATTATTCGAAAATTTATGGTTTATGTATATATACCATCCTTACCATAAATATAGTTTCAATTTATAATTATGAAAAGGTAACTATATATATGTATAGTTCATTGGTATGATTATTATATTCATTATGATTTAACTATCATGATTCATAGTCAGACACTTTATCATTTTACATGATCACACGTGCTAATTGTTTTAAGGATGTATCACAATAAATTACAATTCATTCATGATTATAGGGTAATTTTATCATTAGTGGTCTAAAAAACACATTATTTTGTTCAAGGAAACATTCATGATAACCTTTATATAGATAATCCAAATTAACTTTCTAGTTAACATGGTTAGTGTATTATAAATTCATGAATACATTTTAACAAACTTTCAGTTTTATTATACTGGACTAAGGAAAAAAGTAATATTATTTTCTGTTTTATGATGAATCCACTATTCCATGACCATTATGTATGATAGATCATGTAATATTCCATCAACAGACATAATGTCTCAATATAAGACATCTTGTTGTAATAAATACTTACAATTATTTAATTTACAAAAAAGATCATCTTTCCTAAAAGTTATAGATATGTCTCATAGATGATCCTTTTGAAAACTATTATGTTTGGAATATATTTTAATATCATTTATATATATATCACCCAGAAAAATTCATTGTAGTCTCTAAAGACTGTATTTTACAAATCCACAAATATTGTAGGAGAATTTGTGATGAAAAAGGGAATAATAACAAACTCATAATGTGATTTATTTTTCAAAAGGAAGTATTTATGATATCCTCTTATTTAACCCTAAACTGATGACACCCATATCCGAGATAAATCATTAAAATGATTTGATCCCTAAGAATATTGTAAATAAATCATTAATACTTGAAAGATGAAATTATTTTTTCACAAATATCCCATTAGGTTATATATGATTAATATATAGCTATGTTAATCAATAATTTTAATAAAGAGAAGATGTCATCCAATAGGATACACCCATGTCCAAATAAAATCTTTCTCCAAAATATTTTGATGTTTTTTATTTAATTTCTCTTACTCTATATATTCTATTCACTATAGGGTATTTTATATTTTTATGTATCCTAGTATGGGTTCAATTGAGAACTGTACATCTCTTCTTCTTGAAATGTCTTGGAAACAATATTAGAAATATATAAATGTATTATAAAAAATATTCCAATTCCCTATATTTGGACTTTACAATTATCTTCTCCATCACCATTCATTTCCAGAAAGAAAAAAATAATTATTGGTTCTTTAACGAAATCATGATGAGAAATCTCTCTAATGAAGATTATTGCTACTTTTTCCTTCAAGACTACTGAAATATTCCTCCTTATGTAGTTTATCATGGTATTATTCATTAAAAATAAATTCATCCCTTGTATTGAGTAAAAAACAATCATCGAGATGACCACCGGTTTTATAAAGAGACTATAGACACCAAAGTTAATAGGAGAATCCTGATATTTTATTGATGTTTTAATAATTCATTAATTAGTTATAAAAAAACTATACAGTAGAAAATCAAGTCATAACATGATGTTCTTTGAAAAATTAATGTATTAAATAAAAATTCATAAAATAATAATCAAACAATATACCTTTTAACATGGAGTGTAAACGTAAAAACATTTTTCGGGGCCTTATCATTAGACATCATAATTAAAAAACGTGCCATTTCACCAATATGGATTGTTGTGGTTGATTGTGTATTACTTATATTATCTTCTAATTTTTACATTGATTTGAAAAATGCATTTCTTCCCCATACTTTATGTATTTTATAGTAGGTCATTCTAGAACATTATCCAATTTTCATTGGAATTATCATATTAATCCATTAAATATCCATGATAGTTTCAAGATATATTTCAATCTCACCTAATCATTTATCACATTCTACTTCCTCAAAATCAATTCCTGAAATTCATAATCCCACACTTTTTTCAAATTGGATTTTGTTTATTATTTACATTTGGATTCTTCATAAAATTTAGTTATATTCTTATCTTATATCTATCATATCAATGATTCTACTTGGAATATCCTAACTCTATTTCATGTTTTATAGGAAATGATAATTTCATTTTTATCTCAAATTCCTCTTATTTCCAATGTATTTATTAGGTGTGGTCTTAGTATTCTAAACAAACGATCTATATTCCTTTAATAAATGATGACTGCTCATAAAGCATAATGCTCATTACTTATAATGATCATATGATTATTCTCTGCTGAATCATTTTCTATTTTTATAATTTTATGAACTCATTCTCCACATGGTTTTGTAGTGAATGAGGAAAATAATTTTTGGAAAAGATATTTTTATTGTATTTCCAATCCCCGGGTTTCACGTAATCCTTTGGCTTCATGTTCTTTATCGGCTTCCACCATTTTTCAAATTCTTCCAATAAGTGTAATCTCAACATCAATTGTTTCTCCTTCACATAAAAAAGGAATATATAAAATATAAATTTATAGTACTGATCCATTATTATAAATTTATTGGGTCAGAGGTTCCACTAAATACTTGTGGTCCATAATGAAAAATTGATTCAACTACTACTTGTTATATCCTTGGTGGAGTCAGATGGATTATATGGTTTTTTGTTGTTAATGACATGAGTTTACTAATTTTCCATTATCATCATGATTTTTAACTTCAGCTCTTTAATGTTTGAAATTTCATTATCATGTTTTCTTTTACGTCCGCTATTTTCACAAGTCCTTAAATTTCATTCATATTTTTTCTGAGGAGAAATCAGGAGTGAGAAATTCATAACTATTAAGAATATTTTAAAAACAATTATAAATGAATTCTTAATCCTAAAATTCACTAATATCAATCTGGTAGGATGATATAATTAAATAATTATAAGATATTTACTTAATTAATATATCCTTAACAATGGTTTCTAAAAGAATGTGATTAACCAAATAATATCCCACAAGAGTGTGAATGAAGGTTTGAATAAATTATTATTCTCATTCAAAATATTATAAATGATTCAAATATAAATATTTCTTTTTTTGGGTCATTACCCCTATTAGAAACTATGATAGAGTGACGTTCAAATATTGTATCTATAGAGGGATATAATTTAATGGAATCCACCCATTTTATACATCAATAATTTTTTTGGATGTATTCCTTATTTAGATATGTTCATTAGGGATTAGATAATGTATTATCTAATATTAATTTCCAAAAATAAGTAATCCTAAACATTGATACGAATGGTATATAACATCCTTTTTATCACAGAACATTTAACAAAATTCTTTTCTAAATATTACATTAAAAACTACCAGGGGTATTTTGAGTACATGTATCATAAAAACTGGGATCATATGACAATTATTAAATTAGGAGTATATAAATTGAAAATTTATCTAATACTTTTAAAATACACATACTTAATTCCATCTATGGTCACCTCACGACATTGAATTTCATGGGTACATACATCCACAAAAAAACCTTAGCATAAAGCAAAATAAGGGAAAACAACCAAATATTTAACATGATGATATGTGGAATATCAATAAGTGATCATACTAATAAAATTAAGAATAAAATATTAGAAATAACATGAATAATAACATGTAAATGATTCTATAATATAAAAATGTGGAATCCAGAAGTATATCACCAAGTATTATATCTAGTGTATCATATATAATAATCACCACGGTAATTAACTAATGTATTACAAACTATTTCATCTTTTTAAACCTATTATTTTCCTAATTAAGTAGAGATATTTGATCGTGTACCATTTATATTTATAAATTCATGTGTTAATAATGACCAAAATAAAACCTTTTATCATTATCCCCTGAAAAATAAGGAAAAATGTTATAATAAATTCATTGAGCACAAATGTTTTCGAATAAGTGAACAATTTATAATTTTTAGCCCTTAAAAATTGAATAATGATTTAAACCATATAAATCCACAACCCATAATTAATTTTTATCTCTATTTTATTACACAGGAATAAGGAAGAGGTTTCATTAGTCAAAATATATGAATATTTCTTGATAAATGGAAAAAACATGAAATAATTTCACCACCCTGATGGTATATGGAATGTATTAAGGAACCACCCCAATGAAAGAGATTGGAGGTATCCGATTTATAAAAACAAAATTTTATGTTATTGAGATTATAAAATAGAATTTAAAAAATGTATCATTTCACTTCTAATTAACAATATTAAAAGATTTACTTCAATTGAAATAGAGAATATGATAATTCCATTACCTTAATGATTTTCTTCTTACTATATTATGATGGAACGTTGAGACATTGAGGGAATCATTGTGGGATTATTTGTTTCAAAAAATTGCTAAGAAAAACGCTTAATGGATTTGGAGTGGATATTAATGTGGGGAAGTGTTTTATTTATATTTTAAGAGGGGTAATTTTAAAGGATCAAATATTGGTTTATTTATTATAATATCAAACAAAATTTGTCTGCAATAAATTATAACCAAATTTCAAGAATATTTATGAGTGATAAAAGTTTGGTGGATATTTAAAACCTTCATGATAAAATCATACCTTCCAACTATCCCATTAAATGTATAAATTGAAAAGTAAAATTATCTCAAAAAATATAATTTTTTCTTCGAAATTCAAAAAAAAAATATTTCAAAATAAAAATTATTTCTTTTGATATATATTTTAGTACATATTAAATTAAAATTTTGTTAAATAATTTTTTTCATTAATTTTTGCAATCATGATCACATAATAATGATGTACTAAATTCACAGTGCTTAGAGAATAATACTTTTCCCAAATTTTACAAAAAATTAATTTTTTCATGAAATGGCCAAAATGAAACACTAAGATAATTTTTTATGTGATGAGTTCCAAAATGAAAATTATTTTTTAAAATTATTCTATAAATTATATAATTATGATTTTTAAAAAAAAATATTTAAAATTAAAAGTTTTTATTGCAATTTATACTATATGACCATAGTAAAAATTACATATAATCTTTCCTAACGATAATATCATTTAGAATGATTTTTATATTAATATTTTTTTTATTTATAAGATAAAAATTTCTTATATTATAATAATTTAATAGAATATATTTATTATCCCTAAAAATTGAATTTTGTGACTATTATAAAATAATCTCACTATTTATTTAAATTCGTAAATGTAACAAAAAATTATATTGACCAACTATCTTATTTATTAATTTTATTTATAGAATATGGTCATATATAATTATAAATACATCATTAGTCTTATTATTGATCATTTAATATGATTCTATCAAAGTCTATATCATTTCTAATTGAAAGTTCTATTTACAAACCTATATTTCTCTATTGTATTTTTATGATCTTGATGGTTTACAGTTTTATATAATTGGGTCATATTTCTTATATAAAATAACAATACATTAAAATGTGGTCACTCCAATTCAGTCTCTAATATTCCAATAATATAATACATTTAAAGTAAAACATGTTTACTTTTCATTGATTATCTTCACAATGATTTTCATAACCTAATTTTTTGTACCTATTAATAGATAAAACCATTTGAAAAAATATTTAAAACATGGTATGATAACAAAATTATCAATAAGGGGAATATAAAAGGAAATAAAGAATCACATTTTCTGTTAATAATTATAAAAATTTTATGGTCCCAAAAAAAATTGTGCTCAATATAATCATTTTCTTTCCCACGTAATCCATATCATTGTAATATATAATTTTTTAATTGATGTTTAAATTTTTTGATTGCATTATAAACCTATTTTTTACAATATTAAAAGTTTACAATGTGGTACATGTGGTTTTTTGATCATGAAGATTGGTTTGGGGCTCAATGAAAGGGTTATAATAATGAAATAGTATAATGGTCATTGTTAGTTCATGGTTTTCACTAACCAAAATCATAAACCATGATGCCAATAATGGGATGAGAATAGTTTTTTAAATCATTTAAATGTTCCAAGGAATCTATAGAAATAATAAAATTTAGTTTACATGCCCTAGAGTGATATTCATTAAATTTTTTACACGAACCACCTAAAGCATGTGGGGTGTTAGAACAAGTATAACAGAAATTTCAATGATGGTTCATAGTTTGGATAAAAATTACAAACCATGATCCCTAATAAAAGTGGTGAAAATAAAATTTAATTCCTATAGTAATTTAACCCTTATTTCTTTTTACCATACCCATTATTTCATAAAAATGATCTATCATACCTCTCCCTTTTTCTTTTTTCATTGTTTTAGATGAACTCCTCTAGTTATGTTCTATTTCCAACATTGTTTGTCATGTTGGATCACCTTTGGATTATTTAACACTCCAATTTAATATTTTATCATTATTCATCACAATCATGGGTGTTATCCCAATGAAATATAATATACACTATTTTCATGGTGTTTACTCATTACCCGTTATCTTTGGTTAATGTCCAAATATAATCCTGATACTAGACATAGAGCCTTTTATAGTTAGTATATAGGTATAATACATTTGTACACTAAATTATATTGATGATTAAATTAATTTCCATTGTATTATATGTATGATATTCTATGTGCTTCCCGTAAATGTAACATCCCTTATAATTGGCCTCTAAACATTGTCCAAAAAATTTATCAGGCCCCCCTGAAACTACTAGAGGTTAGAAACCTATACCCTAGCCAAACCATTGTGGGTGTTTTACCTGTCACATATGTCAACCCTATTATTGAATATAAATATAATGTCACCTTGTGTGTGTTTGGTTTGACTTAAGAATACCACTCAATCAATTTAACTTGAACAATCTCGTGTGTGTGTGTTTAACAAGTCACATACATGTTGAATGTATCAATTTAATTAATTTAATTATTAAAAAATATGGGAACATGCCAATAGATCCAATAAAAAACTATACTTTTTCTCTTTTATGGAAAAGATTTCCATGTTAATGAGAGGACCTGCAATGAGAATTCATTGTATTCTATTGATAATACCTTGAGATAACTCATAGAATGCCAGCCTATTAACTAAGATGAATTCCATGGTTAATACTCATCATAGATTCATATTTTCTTAAAATTTAATAATGACCTAACATGGTATCCAGATGTATCCCCCCTCTCAAAAAAATATTTGGGATGAGAATCTAGGATTCAATATAATCTCCTCAGACATGGAAAACCATGTATTTTCTCATCGGATTCTAATAAAGTCTCCCCCAATATTACTTTTGAGTATTTTATGTACTCGATTGGAAAATATAAGTAGTAATATTTTTCTGTGTTCACCACTAGGATTACACTTTACCCTAATAGCCATGTATAATTATAAAACACTATGATTTTTATTAATTTATAAATGAATAGAATGCCTTGTTTTATCTATGTATTTATTATGATTCTTATAAATAGAAACCATCGAGACATTCCATAGATCCCACGACAAACTAAGAGCTTATATTATTAGAGAAATACATCTTAGGATGATGTGGGTAGGGTCAGGTGAGTATCCCACAAGGTTCATAACATCGAAATGGTTTCTATTTAATTTTGTTTGTTATAAATTATTATTACTCATTTTAACATAATATATTATCAAAATGAATATAAAATAGACACCATTGATGGTGGCATAATATGTATTTGTCACACCCTATTTGGACTGTAATTTGGTACTCAGACATGGATATAGGTAATGGTAATGGGAAACCCCAAAATATAGATTCTTGTCATGGGAGAGATTAACTGAAACATTGCACAAGATACTAATAAAGATATTTATTTGCGTATTATCATATTGGTTAGTTATTATTTTAGTATTGTTCGTAATCCTACTTCCATATTTTGTTGCTTCACATTTGTTTCTAAAAAAATCGTCATAATATGACAGTATTCACTTCTTAGGTATTTTAATCATTATTAGGATGGTTATTTTCATTTCTACAACACACTTTTATAGAACTGCATTATTTTTTTCAACTTTATTTACCATTGTGATCCACTATGATAACATGCATATAGTCTCCCTAACATAAAACCAAACACCCTCGCGATGGTTGGTAGCCTTAGGCATATGAGGAGTTATGATAGAGACCTTATGATCAATCGTACTAATCACATATCAATGAACTAGGAATGGGACGCCACTTTGGGATATCATACATAGGCATCTTTTTCTAGTATTATTGTTTGAGATAGGTATACAAGAGACTAGGAAGTGACTAATCTTCGTAATAATCCGTGTTAGGGAGTACATAACCCCTTCCAATGGGAAATTCAATGATTCCAAGGGTGATACATGTTGTTTTGTATTTTTTTATTTTTTATTTATAATATTTCCAAAATTGGGTGATTCATATGTTATATGATGTAATATTTATGCATTTTTACACTGGGTCTACTATGTAATGGGTGTATTTTCTCAAATGTCATTTCTAGCATGTAGCGATTTACATATCATGAATACGTTATTCCTTTTATTTTATATATCCTGAATTTATTATTTTTTATTTTATGTTCCTTGATTACTATACTTTTAATTGTTTTGATTATTATAATGAAAAATATAATTTTTTACATAAATTATTTTCATCAACCAAAATGTACTTTTCCCTCGTATCAAGATGATAGAACCATCACAAACTAATTTTGACTTGATTATGTTATAAAACATTAGATACAAGAAATAGAAATTTTATTTAGATGTAGTTAAATGGATTTAATTCTAATTTATAATAATTTCCCCTCAATAAATTGGGAAGGATGGTCTATATTATTAAACCATCATATATGGGTATGTTATATTCATTGAATGGATACAAATTGATGGTTTATGTAATGTGTAATTCCAGTTATAAGGTATATATATATTTAAATATATATCATTGGATTTGTAATTCCTCAAATTGAATCCCTGAATATATAAAAAAACTAAATTTCGACACATATAGGAATTGGTTCATATTAATTTTGGATTCCAATTGAATATTAAAAAGTTTATTGCCCTTTAAATTTGAGTTGAAGCACCATATAAATTATTCATTATGATTAAAACTTTAATATTACCTTTTTAAATGCCATTATAAGTGGGTAGTTAGGTTGAGTGTATCTCTTTTTATAAGGATGTAAAGAATCTTATAATTAATATATTTATTATATATTTCCATGAATCTGGTTTGGAGAAATGTTCTTGGAATTATAGATATATTAAACTATGAAGTCCTCATGTAAAATTATAGGAAGGATGCATTGACTATAATACAATGTTGGTGGAACCTAACCCACCTCTTGTATAGTCAATTGTGATACCAATAAAACATATTGTGTAACCACATGTTATTTATGGACTAGGAATTGATAGTCAACCCAGAGAGTGTTTCTTATAGCCAGTGTAGTGCATGGAGTGAGCTATATGACCTACTCCATCTTTTTCTTGAGATGAAAAGTGCCACCGAATATCATCACACATATAATTTTCCAGGGAAAGGATGTCTTCAGGATGTTGAGTCACAAATATAGGATATTACATCAATATTTTATCATTCTATATTCCTTTGGAAATGAGGGTGATTCTCATAGTTTATATGACTAGGGGAACTTCTAAACTGTGCTAGATATTTCTTATATAGTTATACCACAATTGAAGAATGGTCTAGAGAGGTATCCCTACATGTTCCAAAGACTAATTTTTTCCAGTGACCATAAGAGCTGATCGATATAGTTAATTAATGAACATGGAGTAAGGTTCAGTGAATCTCATATATTAATCAATTTTATTTTTCGAGCACAAGTTATTTTCACCCACCGAAGTTGTTTATGAGAATTCTAGGGTTATATGGATTGATGATAAAATCAAGTGTGCCTTCAATTATTATTTGAAGGTATCCTAACTGACTACCATGTATGATATTTCAATCTGGGATCTTATATGTAATTTTTATCTTAGTGAATTTTATAGCACAATATAATGTGGTTCAACACCTAGGCTGAGAAATTCGCCAACGAGTAGGATGAATCATCACTAAGAGACATATAGTGATGGTAGTTGAATCAATAATGTAATAATTGATAGATATATGGTATTACATATGTGCTTAAGACATGGTTACATGAATCCCAAATGTATTAAGGGCCAAGTAGAGTGTAAACTCTATGGAAGAATAGTATATCTATAGATATTTGTCCATACCAAAACACTAATGCCTAGTAAAAGTGGATATGAATACACACTTGGTTATTGAATGTGACCAATGGAACAACTATGTGTCATGAGCTATATTAACAATAGATGAATTCGATGAAGTAGTAGATGAGGTTGAGTAATTCCGAATGATTATGTGTAACACCATTAGAGTAGAGCTTCTCTGATATTTCAAGATGATGTTAAAAAACATGGATCTGTACAGTTACAAAGTATTCATTCTACTCGTTTGGAGTTGAGTGTTTAGCCATCTATAGTATAGGGTATGATCATTATATATTATAATCTTGTATATTATTTCTTTGACTCTCGGTCTTCACACTAAATTATATTTATTATTATAATGGATTGTCTTTATCTAATAAGTGAATACACATTTGGAGTGATTTATCATGACACTCTATTGATAGTACAGTCATTAATTTTTCCCTGATGTATGGATGTACCCCTCGAGATCTGTGGTTACCATTTATTATAGAAATTTTTCGCATCAAATGTAATGAATTGGAATAAATCTTAGTATGGGTTTGTTGGTTCCTTATCAATCCCCTATTGTGTTTTATCACCTGAGGTTTCCTTCAGTTCACTCGATGGAGATAGTTGTGTTCACAAGGGAGAATATGATATTCCTGAAACTCATGCTAGACTTGGGTATTCTTGGATTGGAAATGTCACATCCCCTATCACTAGTATTTTACATTATAATCACCTAATAAAACATGTTATCTAGGATCCTGTGATGTAATGATTCATAGATCTCTTCCTGACTGAATTATCTAGGTTACCTATTTAGAGAAAGGTAAATTTCAACATCAATATTTTCCAAAATATAAAATATTATCTATCCCTCCATTTTGGATAGATCCAACATAGATTTAATAATTCGTGATGTATTTAGATTACTTTGAAACCCACAGTATATAAGACCTATAAATTCTCTTGGCGTTGACCCATGCTTTCCATTGAAAATGTTGATTGGACCCTAAGCCTATGTGAATATTTTTTGGAAGTTTAATCATCACACTATAATGAATCAACACCAAATTTATCATAAATATAATCTCATTATACAACTCATAGGATTTATACTCCTCTCAATGATTGAATGATGAATGGGCTACCCTAATGTGAGAGTTACACCCATAGAGATTCATCATATGGATTTATAAATCTTGTATGACCAATATTAGTATCTCATAATTCAATTATGTTTAATGAAAATTCCTACAGTATTTATATCCTTGATGGAAAATGTTTTCCACATGTACATGGATACTGAAAGAACCATATTTTTCATGATTATGTTAATAATAAAATGAATTTTTTTCCATTACATTATTTAACCATTCATTATTTATTTAATTTTTTATTTACTGAAACATAACAAAATTTATTGGAAAACAACCAAGTAAGAATTAAGTGGAATGTAATGAAACCATATTTTTTAAGATATATTAAAGATGCATCAATGTCACCGAAATATCAAAGACCAAACACCCAAGGTCAAAAATGAATAACCATGCTGAAGTGGAAAAGAACTTGCCAGAAATCCAAAATTAAATTAATCAATGATATTCATGTTGTGAGTCACAAAAAATTAATGATTTTGAAAATAATTTTGTGAAAATATTATTCATCCACATTAAATGTCATGAAATCACTATTTAAAATGTAAAATATTAGATAGAAAATAGATAAAAGATTATTTTGGCGATAATTAACATGTACAGTCTATGATTCACTAAACACCTTCTATGTAGCATGGGATTGAACTAGAAATATTTTATTAATGAATTAATTCAAAAATTAGGTCTAAATCATCTTGATAGAGGCCTGTAGATAGATTTCATTTTTAAATTGAAAATATATAGCTTAATTAGAAAGGAAATCTCTATATTATAGAATTTTTTATTTTTATTTCCCTATAAACATTTTCAATTACTTTATCTTCATTAAAGTGATGTCTCCCCTATCTATAATAAACAATATTTCCCCATATATATAGTGGCTGTTTTGTGAATGATCAGGAATCGATGAGCATAGACCAATTTCATTGTTTGAGTATCTCTTCTTAAATTAATAAAATTAATTTTGATTTATGACAAATTATTTCTATTTTAATTTATGTTTTTAATTATCAATACATATTTTTAGGGGTAAATTATTTTTATTTTAATTTACATGTTCAACTTTCCATAACTCCATCCACCCAATTCACATACTTTTTCAAAAGTACAAATTAATATTGGGTGGTGAGTCATCATCAGTCATCAGTACATTCCTAAGATTGTTTCAAGAACAATTGATTATTAGGTAATTATAGTACCTCCAGGATTATTGAAAAAATTTATCAAAAAGACCCCCTATGATGTTGTGCACATAGTAAGGGGTAAAATAATTGTGAATTTGAATAGGCAATCTGCCAATTTGACAATCCGACCAAGGAAGATCGATGAATCCAAAGGGGAATCTCTGTCTTACCTATAAGTAAATGAATAATTTGTAAAAAAATAAAATAATGATAGTATATCACTAGGGATATCCAAAATCACTCTGCTTAATTAAATATAATTTTTTTCAAAAAATTAAAATTAAACATCTTTTTGGATTCTCAAAATAAAAACCCAAATCCAATACCGTTTTTATAATAAAAATAGAAATCAATTTTTATACAATATTTTTTGGAATAATACATGGGTTTTCTACTATACTATGCTTAGGTATTAAAAAATTGTTTTTTCATCACCCTTGAATGGTGTCTAACAATACTGAGACCATTTTGGGTGATGCATTGATATATACCATCAAGAAAATGTATTATTTAACCTTTTAGGACGACTAGTTTACATAACCCATTAAATTTTATTTATCCTAAAATTGAATGAAGGTATCCCCAAATAAGATAACAAAAAATGAATGATATATTTGAGGAAATAAGTCAATCGGATTCAAGTGATACTTTTTGTTTTCAATCTAAACCGAAAATAATTGATGGAAATCTTATCTAAACCCTTATCGACATATCTGAAACATAGTTTTTTAAACAATATTACAAACTCATTAATCCTTCTTTAAAAAAATATTTTTAACTCTGAGATGACATGATTCTTGTAATCCCAAAATTTTAGGGGAATTATGTGAAGAACAAAACTGGCATATCCATGAATTACACTTTTTTTTCAGGATTTAGAATGATAGGATCACATGATGATCAATTCTAGTTGAGGGAAATCCCCTTCAAATTAAACAGACTTACTAAATATTGGATGTACAATCTAAAATCAATAGAGGACAATGGATAGGATAAAATCCAAATAAGCTTCATTCATTGATTCAGTACCCACTATAAGATTAGGTAAATTAGATGAAAAATCTAAACTGTTTAGAATTAGACTAGATAATCCCTGTATTAGTATGAATTATTCATCATGAAGCTCTACACCATCTACCCACATCATGAATTGGTAGTACACCACTTCCTCGCATTCTTCTGCCGAGGTCTACTTGATTGTGATCAATACATTTTCTTTTCTTCATTGTGATAATACAAAACAGAAAATAATTGTAAAAATACATATGTGTAATTGAGAATATTTATCAATACTCACAGTAATTTTCCATCATTGGTACATGAATTAGGGGAATCTATGAGGTAAGAATTTATGATTTAGCATATTTAATTTGAAACCAAAATAATAAAATCATCGTGTTAGTTTTACAAATGGATATGATCCCAACTGATATAAAAATCCCTACACCACATTAGATGTTTATTCCATTATAATTACCATTACACTATCTAGTGTCCTAATGTAGAGAGGACATAATGTCATGTACTCTCCTTGTTTTCGAGACAATTTCAACAAACCAACATGGACCTCATTTTCAAAATCAATACATACAACTACCACTATTAAATAAAATCAATATTAGAAGCCACCTCCATATCAACAGTTGTATAAATAACCATTTAAACCACAACCATTCTAGAAGAAGACTTATGAGTATCCATCATCCAATGAATATCAAACTGAGAACCATCAATTTCAGTTTAATGATGAGGAATGGAAAGAATATTTGAAATATTTATCTAATGAAATTTAATGTCTTATATATTTTCTCTCAAAAAATATTGAAAATAGACCCTACCTAATAGTTCAAACTCCCATGGAGAATTTCAGTGTAATTACAAAATGAAAAGGAAAAGAGATCCATAAACATGAATAGATAAAGGTTTATGGTTCAAATAATAATTATGAATATCCACCCATCTAGAAAAATGAAGGATCAAGGAAAATGTATTTGAAAGAATGTAAAAAACCTATTATAGTGACAATAATGGGAGAAGAAGAATTTTTGAGAACCATTCCCATCTATATTTGTGTAGTTAAATAAATTGAAATAATATCAATATCAAAAATAACTATAAGAGACATATCAGAAAGTAAAAGTCATTATTCTATTTCTATAGTCAATCTGATAAATGATAAAATAAGAAATATTTCTCAATGAAATATGCACCAAAATATGACCATACGAAAGAAATTATCAACTCATCCTAGTGAGTAACATGTCACCACCGATCACACCATTAATACTACAAAAGTCCATGATGAAGATACTTTAACTATTCAACGAACTATTCAATCATAATATTTCATGCATTCATTGTGTGATTTAGGTAATTAAACAAATTTATTTACTCACAATTTATTTAACAATATTACTATGTTAAAATTAAATCCCACCAAAATTGTGTTCTAGCATCAAATAGATCCACGGTATTCCCAACATGAGTTTTAGAAGGCATAAATGTGAAAAATGAAAGACCAACTTTTCCCAGGTGTCTTCTATGTGCTGATCATCAAAGATGATACGAGTTCATTATACTCACCAACCATTTTGGGGATATTATTATTAATAATATAAAATAATTATAAATGTTCAAGAAGATATAATTTCAATGGAACTTAGAGATAGTCAAGTACATTTCAACATACATGACTCTATGAAGCTTCTGTCAAATAGTCACTCACTAAATGAGATATACATTAACAAAATAAAAGAACCATCTGAATAATCATGTATGATTTGAAAAAAATACCCTTAAAAGATAATTTTATCCATTACCAATACACAAGGGCATGTTTGTTAGCATAAATAATGAAATTCTATTTTCCATATTGATGAAGAGATTACATCTGAGATTTTTATAGAATATTAGAAAACCCGATGAATCAAAATCAAGATGAGATTTTATATTGATAAAAATAAACTAAGTGATATTTAATATTTATGTATTAACACATTTTCTAAAACAAACATTCTATAATGATAGATTGAATATATAAGAATCATTCCACATGTCACACTATGAAATAAGATTTAAATAAGGTCAGATAAAACTTTGTTAAAACTACATATGTTAGTGGAGGATATTCCAATAACAATGAGATTAATGGTTCATGAGAATAAGGTATGTCTTATATATCAATTGAATATAATAATATTCATAGGAGGCCACGACCCCATAATAAGAGTGAGGTTTGGGATGCAATAAGATAATACCGGGCCAACACTAGACAGTTCAGGAACCAATGTTGAAGGAAAACATTTCATCGATCATTTTGGTCTTATTGTTAGAATGATTTAAAGACAATTATTATTGGTTTAACATGTCTTTAACAGGATATATGAAATAAAAAATGGGGATATTTACTGAATTTTTCAACAAAAGGCTAAAATGAAAGAGTCTATATGCTCTAGAAGAGATGAAATTTAAAAAGGCTATCATTGATTACAATATAAAAAATGATTTATTAATAGTTTCAAAATATCATATGAAATTGAATCAATAATTTAATGATGATGAATAAAATGATTCATGAACTAGTGGAGGATATTTCACTTCATCAACCAGATTTTAATGAGTACCCACTGGGTTATTTATATCGTTTATATTTTATTAAATATAGTACATCCATGTTAAATGTACGTACAAGAGAAATAATATTAAAATAACTGAGTAAAGTAAATAAATGAACTGTGGGGGATATAATCATGCAATATAGGTTTTTTTAAAAACATATCAATTTTTTTTAACCAATTACATTAAAAAAAATTCTAGAAGGAAACACTAATTTTATGTGTCACCCACTATTCCCATGAGTCTTATTTGAGAATGTTTGAACATGTATAGAATATGATTTTTTATTATTATGTGTCATGTCCCGAACTAATGATAAAGCACGGAGGAGCAATACAAAATATACACAGTAAATTTTTTTCACATCATGAATGCGTTATAGAATAAAACTAAAGTAAAACAGTCTACACAAACTAATTAAAGCATCATTTCTATGGTGATATTTATTTTATATTAATTAACTTTTCAATTAACTATATATTTTTGATCTATTTTAAATATTTCAATTGATAAATATTAGATATCCCTAGATAGATTTATTATTATATATGATTATACAATGAGAAATTAATTATGTAGGAAGATAATGATTCCATGATTAATTATTTTAACTTAATAATATTTAATTAGTAAATTAAATAATTGTATTATTAAAATGAATCATATATACTAAATGTATGATTCAAAATTTGATGGAATCAGTTTATTAAGGAATATAATATTTTTCTTCCAATTTCATAATTTTATTTTATGAAATTTATTTTGATCGGTTTTTTGTAACTATTACATTCTATGATTTATTATCACCTGTTAATTTGTTCCATTACCAAGAATAGGTTTTTGAACAAACTCTTTCTATTTATATCATTTTCATATTTCATGAGTTATCTAAGAATAAGAACCTTACTAGAACTTGCATTAGAACTTTTCAAATCTACGATTTTGAAAAATAATATTTAAAATTATTAATTAAATTTTTTATATTAAACTCTAATCCGTTGAGCCAATATTAAGAAAATCATTATTTATTCCATAGAATCCATTATTTAACAAGAAAGTAATGAGCCACATTATAGTCCAATTTTATGCATTACCATCCTACTATATTTATGTTGAATAATATTATAATTTTATGTATGGGGTGTGGGAATTATTATAATGAAGGATATATTACATTGTATGGAAAAAGTGTAGGGGTTATATTTTGGGTATGGGAATGGTATCATGTTTCTTCAATTTTACATAATGTATTTCCTTCTTAATAAAATGAATAAATTTGTAATGTGTTAGGAAAACAAAAAACCCCCTTACCATATTGATGATCTATTAATAATATGTTGTTATGTAGTGGATATGAAATTTTTTATAAACACAACTTTCAAAAAAATAAAAAAAATGATAAAATAAATAAAACTTTTGATGCTATAACAATATACTTTCACTAGTCATGACCATACATAGTTTTTTGGGGATTGAGATTGGTATATAAACAGAGGATATTTTCATCCCACATTACTTTTGATATCATGGAGTAATATTTTGATATATACATACTTTTTGAGGTTTATGATTTTGAACATAAATCTCATCAAATCATTTTCCATAGAGTCATCAAGAACTATTTTTGCAAGCGCATGGGAATTTAGTATTTACTAATGATATGTGTATAACTATTTATGAATATTAAACATGTTTGATGAGAGAAAAATAATCCATTTTTATGTAAACAATTACATTTTATGATTTATGATAATAAATTGAGATTAACGAATGAATAAAAGGATATGATCCACCATTATCCAATGGGATCACATAAATTAAATTGGATAATAAGTCTCAATGAATAATGTGAAATTTAATTATTGCTTGATGTGAAAATTAAATTTTTGATCCCCTTTTTAAATTAATATGATTTAGTTTCTTTTTAACATGATTATAGGTATAATTTTATTCCAATTCTTATATTTTGAGATTATATTCCTGAAGAAAATCAATTTCGTTGGGAGGAGGAGTTTTCAGAACCCTATTTTAATAATTATTTTGATAATAAAATGATTTCTTTTAACATTAAATTGTCAATCGTGAAGTATGTAATTGAATTTGTGATTTATAGTGGGATACCACAAAAATTTTCTATAAGAACAATAACTATGAAATAATCATATTGAGGAAAAATCACACGATGATTAAAAGAGGCATTATATGACACCATATATTTTAGCTGAGATTAAAGATTCATTGAGGAAAAGTAAAAAATCTATGAATAGACTCCCATGAAAAAATAACGAACCATTCGAAAATACAGAAATATAGATATAAATCACCAGTACACATCAGTAATGATATTCATGATATGAATCTCAAAAAAATCAAGACATGATAATATATTTGTGCAATTTTTAGACACATAGATTACAAGTCATGAAAAAAACTATTCAAGACATGATGGATTTCATAGAAAATATATGATCATGGTACAATATTAATTCAAAATACTACCCCCTTTTGACCTATTACCCTCCAAGTAACTCAGGATTGACCCAAAATGACTTTATTGAGTCATTAATGGATAATTAAATCCACACAAAATTAATGTTTCCTTATTAATAGAATGAAATATGTGATGAGTGCTTGTTGATCACTAGAAAATGATCTTGATTGTGTTTAGAACTATTGATTATTTCGGAATAATAATACCCAAGTGAGAATTCCCAAATTTTAAAATTGTATCCACTATAATGAAACAATCATAGAGAGAAGGGTATACTGAGTGAGACTTTGATTAGGAATACCCTTAACATAACTATCTGTCAAAGGGAGAGAGATGAAGCTATACAATCATCTCTCAAATACCAACAAAAGAAGAAGAATTGTTAAAAAATTGAAATAATATAATCATAGCAATAGGTCTATTGCAACATTCTCTGATCTCTTCTCTCAAATATTTCAATATCAATAAAATTAAACTATTATCAGGATTATCAAATTCACAACAAAAATCAAGACCAATTATTTTAAAAAAATATATTAAAAATAAGAAAATATGTGTTTTGTATTGTTATATTTGAGAGGATAAGAAGAATAACTACAATTGTATATTGAGTTTATCAATAAATCCATTTTCGCATGACAATCATCCCTTAGATTCTTCTCAATTCATTTTTTTGTGGATGAAATCATATTAAAATGTATAACAAAAAAATTATGAAGTGCACCATAATATGAATTTGGTTACACTTAAAAAACCTTAGTTTTATTCCAATTTCACAAAATTCTACCTTTGGATTGAAAAAGATCACATCCTGGGTCACATTATATCTATGGATGGGGTATCTATGTATATAGATAATGTGACTGTTCTGGTTTCATGGGAAAACCCTATGAATCCTTTATATATAAAGCTTCGTTGGATGATCTGGGTACAACAACACCTCATATATTATTTTTAAGCCCTCAATGAACCACTTATAGGAATAAAAATGAATGTTTTTTAGTATACAAGGTCTTAATATTATGAGATGGCCCATAAATATTAGAAAGAATGGTAAATCTCATTGTCGATCTAGATCATTCCTGATCTTGAATGAAGATACATAGTGTATTATGACACATAAATAATTTTATTTAGATCCATATTTATGCTAGTATATTGTGTCACTAATTATATATCTCATTATTGGATTATTCATAATCACAACTACCAATTTCACGATCACGTGGTAGTAGTTATTGTTCATGCCATAAATTGCATGAGACATTACCTACTGTGAGAGAATTTTGTGTTTTACATAGATTTTTAGAGATTTAAATTAATATTTACATAACAATATTTGAACCACCAAAATTTATTCTATTTTAGTATCATTATTATTTAGAAATTGAACTTTATCTCATACCATGTAATGGAAATAATATTCTATATTCTTTGAGCCCAAAGACTCAGACTCAAATGGTTAAGGAAGCCTGTGGATAATTGAAGTTGATGGATCTCTTTTTGAAACACATCTAAAAGTTCAAAGTGTCTCATGAATTATAAATTCAAATATTTTAAATTGACTTCGTCACATATGGATCGTGTAAATAAGTGTAAGATTTAAAATCCAAAATGTTTATTCCTAAGGGAAGTAGTTTCAAATGACATCCAAGGACATGATTGGGTTGTCAATGGGAATGAGATATAACCTATAAGTGGATGTTTTTATAATACTATTGAAATATTAGAAGATTTTAGAATAGAATATTATTCATCTAAGTGGAATGTACATCCTAGGCCCATAAAGTTGTATCAAGACTTCTACCACCAGTATTGGTGTCCTGAGATTGAAAATCATATCACAAGATTTGTTACTCAATGATCACCTATTTAGTATGTGATAAATGAAAACTAGATTTGTTATATACCGTTAAATCCATTTCTTATACCATATTGGAAATATGATGAATTCACCATGTATTTTATGATGGGGTATCTTATGACACCTCAATGAGATTACAACATATGTGTGTTGATGGACCGTCTGACAATGGACACTCATTTCTTAGTATTCCAATAGAATTTTTTAATAGATGAGATTGGGAGACTATATGAATTTGTGATCATAAGAATATATGTTGTTCATTGTACAATATTATAATATATATATATTCTCGGTTTACTATTTGGTTTTGTATATGGTTGTATTGGAATTTTTTTTTCACATGTACTCATGGGTATAGTATACCTCCCTCAGAAAAATTGGAAATTAGAGATAACTATACAAGTATTTGAGGTAATTCACCATTCATGTGTTCTTTATTAAATATTCTCTTGGGGAAATTATTTTCTTTATTTAACAATTCTATATATTAATAGTTTCAAGTAACTATCCAAACATATCATTATGAGGAACTCTATGGTATGTTATATTTTTCAACCTGATACTATTTAGAGGAAAGGGAGGAATTACTACATGGACCACATATCATATTTGATTAATTATAGTTTTACATATGATTAGGAAATGTATGGCCATGGGTTAGTCTATGAAGAAGTTATGTGTTGATCATCATCACTAACCTCTAGAATTTTATGTGGGAGATAATGACTATTTTGGAGTCTCACCTAGACTAGGTCCTCAATGAATTTAAAAGAAATTTAAGACGGATACTAGATTCATAAAAGGTTTTTTAGATCTTTGAAAGGTTATAACTATTATAATATCAAATAGCTCTTATTTAGTGGAATTTTGTAGTGCATGATGTATTCCGTGTTTCTCATCTCTTATATTATTTATCATACTTGTCTTATTTCTTAAATTATGAGGTTGTTGAGTTGGAGGTAGATGTGTATTATGGTGATTACTTGGTTCTTATCTATATATATACTAATATTAGGGTTTTCTTCAATACATGTGTCCTTTCATCAATGCTCTATGCTCTATGGCTGCCTTTCATCCAAGTCATTCCGCCAGGCTCAGAGACTACTGCATCTCCTTCCATCATTGCCGCAAATATCCCTAGGTTTCCTATCTTTCTTGACCTGTCCAACCACGACCCTCACTACACTCCATCCCTCTTTGTCGTGACAATACACTAGGATTCCTATCTCGATCATAGTATCCAACTACGGTGCACAGAATCACCATCGTCCCTCCGTGGTCAGAGGTAACTAGCGCTCCCTCCCTCTTCCCCGTGACTATACCCTAGGTTTCATCTCACTCTCGCATTGTCGAACTACGGTTCTTAGTGAACAGATCTTCCATATATCATCTCATATCCTCGAATTTCATTCAGTCCATCTTACTCCCACCATACCCCCGCCAAGATTTTACTCTCCCTCCACAACTCTTTCCATGCCTCCAACTCCAGCTCTGCTCTGCCTCTGTATTCTACGTGAGGTTTCCCTCAATGTCTCCTCATGCTCGCTCTATCAACCTAAGATTATCGCTACACCGAGTCATCTTCAAGCATCGACCTACGACTCCCAAAATCCTGAGTTGTTGCCTCCCTCATAGTTCTGGTTCCCTTGCATCCCTCTCTCTGCACACGGATTCATTCCTTCATTAGCTTGATTTTTTATTCACATATATGGGGATTTCCATCAGTTTCTCTTATAGCACGAGTATCACCTCTTCTCGATCTATAGTTCCCGCAAACACCGGTCAAAATATCCCTCCAATTGGTTGTTTCCATAAATTTTTTTGTTTCTTCCCTCCAATTCCCTCCCCTGCACGGGTTTTTACCACTTCTAAGGGTTCCAAATTCATTTAATCGGCTCCCCAACACCCATGTACATCCACGCCTATAGGTTTTGTTTCTGAATCTAAATCTAGATACTCCGAATCTGACTCCTTCATCTCCGGCTCCTCTGTCAACGGCTGCTCCGCATCCGGCTGCTATGAGTTCGGTTCATCCCCCTTTAGATACTCCATGGACAACACCCTGTTATTACCTATGGCTTCTCTTCCTTTGGCTTCGACACCAGCGACTGCTCCACCTCTAGTTTCTCCCACCACGGCTCCTCTTCCTCCAGCTCCTCCTATAGTATATCCTCCGCCTACTGCTCCTCCATGTCTGACTAATCCCTCACGCCATTTCTCTTTGGCTATAGTTTATTTCAATTTCCATTGGAAAAATTTTATTTTATTGCAGTTCTCGACCAGTATTCAAAAAAATAACTTGATTATTTATTGTGTTCTATTTCATGTGATGACCTACTTGTATGTTTTAATGTTTTCATTCATTTTCTTATTTTATCATTCTTATTCTATATTGTTCTCTTTTTTAATGAACCTATGTACTGTAATTTTCAATTTTTTCAATTATAGAAGTCTATTTATGTGACAGTACTATTTTGTACTAGAAATTATCCATTAAAACCTATTCATAAAAATCTTCCACAATGTAATGAAATATTACTAATTTCTCATTTCAGTCATTTTCCTGCATATCTTTTTTTAATGATTTCTTTCTCTTCTGTAGATTCATTCATCATTTGCATCTCCAAAGATATTTGACTTTGTTTTTTTTGGAATTGAGGTATGATTATGTTCATATTTTATCTTCATAATGACAAAATAGTGCTCCCTACTTATTGGCATGATTAATGATGGGGGATTTTTCTTTCAGGATACAAGAGGTGACTAGGCTCTTCTATTTCGGTCTGATCACCGCCTGTGATTTTCTAGGCTCCTGAGAAATTATTTTAAATTTTATATTATGGAAAAATATAATTCATTATTCAATATATATTTATTTTTATTTTCTCCAAATTAATGGATGTTACATAGTATATGCAATTAGTTTTTTATTGTACTTCACATTTTTACATTCAATCACATCAATACAACTAATACATTCAATTTTTTTGTATGAAAATGAGGATAACAGTCTAGTAATGATATGTGTATCTTCAACCATTGAATATCAAAAACAGGACATCATACAGTAAAGTGTGGGTAAGAGTAATTTATTTTAAACATTACTTAAATTTCTTGATATGTATCATGCAAACATTATCTATTGTTAATTACAATTTAAAAATTGATACATATGTTGTTTTTTAGTAGCATTCTATCAATCCAATATATCTTTCACTCACTAATGTTGAACATAAATATATTTTGATTTTTTGGAAAATAATAAAATTACAAAAAAAACCAATCAGAAGAAGGTCGGTTTTTTTAATGTGTTACAACCGAGTCCATCAATGTCACTAACATCATATTTTGATTATTCTCTGTAATATTCCCTTAAAAATTTAAATTTTATTGTGTCCCGTCCTTCCCAAAAATTTATTATTTATATATTATCATTTGGATTGATGAAAATCCAACGTAGAAACAAATTATTTCATTCATTTGAATTGATGAGAATAGAAATTATAGTTTTATATGAAAATACATACTCAATTTTTTGATTTTTTGTTCATCATGAGATGAAGAACATGATTTTGAATGAGAAATTGATGGTTTGGTTAAAGATTTTACCTAAAAATCCTGGACTATATAGTATGTAAGGTCATCTGATCTGCCTGATTATTTGTTTGACCTTTTCCTGATTTACTCATGCTTTTCATTTTTGGGAAAGTGTGGTGGATTTCAACATAGCATTAAATTCATGGATGGACTCATATCCATTCAATGTTTTTTCATTATTTGATCAATCCCATGAAATATCCACTTGGTTGAGGCTAGTATCTAGGTTGTTAGTGGAACAATCCCATGAAATATCATCTTCCTACTCATAATTTCCATCCACATCTATAGATATTGACTCTTTCTTCTCAATCAAGTTTCAAATGATGTGTTTCTCACCCCACCATAGGTATGAGTTGCTATTAACTATCTGAATGTTGTATTCACTATTTGTTTTTTCATTGATAATAAGGTGTTTTTCTATTACTAATGTGTTTGTAGCATTATATGTGTTCTAATAGTTCATAATCAACTTATATGATGTTCTCAATCTGTTTTCAAATATAAAATAGGGAAAAGTTTTCCCTAATTTCCATTGGTCATTTATTATTTTATTCTAGCTAAATTTAAACTAGTTGAACTTGTTTGGATTACCTATATTTTCATGTTTTTTACTATTTTAATGAAATTGCATATCATTGATAACATGTTCTATTTATGGTGGATGATTTTTATGTATATATATATATATATCAACTGTTGTATGACATTTCAATATATTTTTTTTGAATTTTACTTCATGTTTTATTTATCCAAGATGTTCTTTAAATATTATATTTCACTTGACTCTTCAGATGATGAGGATGCTGACATATAGAGGTTCTCTGATAAGAATGTGCTTATGAAAAAAAGTGTCATACATTCCCTTTAGGATTATTTAGAGCTTAGTAAGGATAACATCCTTCTTGAAATAATTGGTATGTGGTCTAAAAGTTATATTAATATTGGGTGTTGACTAACTGATTTAGATGTTTCATATGCGGTTTGTAGTTTTCAGCTATCTTTTCTATAATTTTTAATGCTCTATCTGGATGTGGTTTTGAAATTTAAGGTTGTCTCCAAACACATAATAAAAAACAAGTTTAGTGGAATCCTGATTAAGGTTTATCTCCAAATTTTTAATTTTAACAAGTTGATGTACATTTTTGTATGTTTTAGATACATTTCAAATATATTTTGGAATAAAAGTTTTAGATTGTTTCTAAATTTTCCGAATGGAGTTCTTTTGTTACAAATTTGACAATGTTTGAAATAATTAAGAAACTGGAATAGATACATATAGAAAATTTATTTTACAAAATATGTATTTAGTCACCCTAGATCTTTATGGGACCATAAATTATATAGGAAGTGATGATGTCAATTTTTTTATATTTTAAAAGTGTAATATATCAATATTCATTCTCACAAAATTACTAGGAGTTCATCGAGATTTTATAATTGTTATCTTATTTTTCATGGTTCAAGTTACTAATTCCAATTGGTTAGGGGAACAATGGTGGTAGACTGATGGAAAATAAGGAAGGTTCAAATGAATATGGAGACGATGAGATCCAAGAAGAGAATGAAGAGAACAGTGAGGAAAATGATTAAAATCAGGTTCTCACTGAATACCAATCATTATTTCTCCATGATTTAGTATTGGTCTAAACATTTGATTTGGTTTATGATTTCCTATAGAATAAATAATTTGATGATGATGAATATGATCATAATGTCTAGGAGAATGATGGTATGAAAATAATGTTGGTCATTGCTATTACAGTCATTGAAAATGAATTCCAATAACAATTGTTCACTGCATGATGCTAATTATTTGTTATTAAATATGAGTTGTTCTATTATTGATCGGACCCACCTGAGTTCTTTTCATTGGATGATGTTGATCATTTTTTATTCTACCATAGAGGTTTCTTTTCTCTATTTATCAACACATTGTTAGTTTTCGTTTGATTAGGTGTGATTTTTGATTGTTGAAGTTGAATTAATAGTAATACGACAAGCATTCTGTTTTTAGTTTTTCTTTTCAATTTACAATATCATTGTTTTTTTTCAATAGTCTCCAATGTTATGTTTTTTTATTTTAACTAAGTTCATATTTATATATAATAGAAATCCTATTTATTTTAGTTTGTTTAGTTGATATACAAAACAGATATTCTGTTTTTATTTTTTTGTTTCAAACTGAATATCACTTGTAGTTTTTGATTATTAATTAAATGAATTTGTCATTGATGTAGTTTACATCTTTTGCTTGATTTCCAACTGAAGATTCCATTTAAATTTTTTATTAATAGTTCAATTGTTATGTTTTTTTGTTAAAGAATTTTATCTTTGTGTTACATTGATTTTTTATTTTCTGTAATAGATTTATAGGGTTTCCTACGAGAGAATATGTTTTCTGTTTCAGGTTATTATTCAATTAATATTTTGATTGCAATTTTTAAATGAAGATTGAATTTTTTTTTTCAAATATTTATAATTTAGTGTTTTTAATGGTGTAAATGATTTTTTCTCAATAATATATGTGTTATTTATGTTTTTAATTTAGAGTGGATATATGTTGCTGCAATAAAAAACATGGAAATGTGTTTTTGAAACAAAATAAATTATCTTTCATTGTTGATGCACAATGTATATGTTATAATATATATTGATGGTTAATAATTTTTGTCTCTATAATATCTATTATGAGGATAATTCATGTTCAGTTTTGGTTAAACCCATCTAAAATTGTATTTGAATGCATGAATAATAGATATTACTATTTATTCATCATGTTTGTATGAAAATGATAATCCATTATTTTAATAATTTGTTTCGTTGCACACTATTTATTTCTATATTATGACATTTATAAATTTTCAAAATAATCATCATTCATTAAAAATTCATTTCCTTTTAGAGGAATATTAATGTTATTGGGTACTTCATTGTCTGTGGATTTTCTTTTTCTTTTCACTATAGTATCATTATTCATTATGTTAGAAAATTAGTTGTCTTTTGGATTATATAATTAATGTAATGTCTTTCATTGACCATTAAAATAAGAAAATATGATATCACTATAACATCAATGGTATATACTATTAATTTTTTATTATAATTATATCCCTTTTCATTTATTTTATACCAGCTCTTGAATGGTATTTTTTACTATAAATTAATTTACAAAATGAAATGTCTTATATATAATCATGTTCCGGTTCCATAACATTAGTATGCATTCTCAATTTCTTTTTTGTTATAGAATGAAATAAGACATATTTTTAGATATAATTTATATATACATACATATACATATAATGTTTAACCATGTAGTATTATTTAGTTGGAAATTTTTAGTTCACTTTTATAGGATTAACGAAACTGCTAATATTTATCAAAGATATTCTTGTTGTTTTCTATTATTTTAAAATTCTTCATGTTAAATGAACCATTACTTCAATATTATATACCATTTATTTATGCATTCAGTATATTTAATATAATTATTATTATTACATGGATTCAATCCTACATACAAGGTTACAAGGTGAAGAAACATTAAATTTTTGAGAAAAACGTCATCCTAAAAGACTGGGGAAATGTAATATTTTTGAGAAATGTGTCATTTTACTTTGTTTTAGTTATAGTTTCATGTACTAAATAAGATTTATTGATTTTATAGAGCACTGGATCATGTATTTAATTTGAGAAGTGGATATTGTTTTAGATAATTGGAACATTTATTTTATTTGACCAGCAGATCATGGTTTTATATTGAGGAGTTAAACATTTTGTGGATCATGGTTTTTTAATGAGCATTGGATTATTTTTTACTTCATTGGATTATATCCCCATGAAAATTCATGGGTGAGTACTAGTTATCTATAATATAATGAATGATCTTTGAGATAGTATGTATCCAATGGATCAAGTTATATAGAAAAAATCATCTACATAAAGTGATGTTGGAATGAGTGTGTAATAAACATTCATTGTGGGTGTTTTTTTTATTAAATTTTACTCAAAATCCATCATAAGTACAACTGGGAAAAAGTTTCCTTAAGAAGGGGATGTTAAAATGTATTAGGTTTCCATAGATGTTGATATTATTTTATTATTAAAAAACATATTTTTTACATTAATTAAAGTTCCAAAATTCATCAGTGATGTTTTAGAAGCCTCCTAGAAGTTTCAGAGACTATATTGAAGTTTCGTAATGAAATATGAGTGGTTTTTGGTCACTGTATAGTTTTCACTATCCTTTTACCACAACTATGTGGTCGAGAAACTGATGAGTACATAAAATGCTCCCAATGGGATACAAAACAATGCAACTTTTGTGATTTATTTTATGTCACCGTGTACAGTTTGTAAACTGTTTGACAAATGATGTGCTTGAAGTAGTCATGGTGTTTGACCCTAAATATCAAGATCACTTGGTTTCAGTATGGCTTCCCAATATTGTGTCCAAACAATAAACCTTATTATAATAGAGTAAATTCAAATTTCCCTTATTTACATTAACCCTAATTTCATACATCCTTATCCATCATATTATAGTGTCTACTCCACCATATCTCTCCATTTTCTTCTTCTAATGGTTATGGTGGATCTGTTATCTATGTCTTATGTTTTATTTTTCATACATTATGTTGGATCACCATCATGGGTTTTTTCTCCATGAGAGAAAAAATTCCCTATTTTCATTTCTATTGTATGATTTTCTATTTTTTCAATTCTAACCCAAATCTAATGTCAGTGTCAGAAGAGGAGTAGTCTATGAGGCTTTAGTAGGTGGTCTACATATTTTCTATAAAATAATTTATTATTAATTTTATTTGTAATTGTACCACATGATTCAATTTTACAATGATGCTTCAAAAATTAATAACCCGTTATGTTCTTTCCTACACCTTAAGCAAAAATTCCAATGAGATCCTTATTCACACAATAGGATCTTATAAGTAATATCTGAACCACCACATATGGTGGGTTTTTTCTTAACACCTATGTCAACCAAGGTTTTTATTACAACCAAGACATCTACTGGGGTGTGTTTCTTTGGCCTTAAAAATGCCTAAATATATGTATTCATAACCACCCATGGGTTAGTTCCACTGTTCTATCCCATGGATTATGTTGTAAATAAATAAATTACATTGATAAGAAATATTTGATCTTTCTTTTATATTAAATTACCAAAAATACATGGGATATTTTAATAGTTAAGAGGAAACTATTAATTTCATTGCCTTACAGGAGCAATCCTATTCTTGCTTTGTGAATTGACTAAGAGAAATTGTAGGATTACACCCAAATCACTATTGAAAATGCCAAGAATTATAACCATATTCGATTTGGTCTTATTCTTAAATTGATGAATTCCTTGACATGAAACCATTGATTAATCTCTCATCTAATGAAAATTCAGAATACATAGAATGAGCTCACATGATTAAGCAGAATTCCCTTGGACATAGACTACCATATATTATATCCTTAGTTTATAACAATGTATATCAATATATTACATTGGATATATTACTTGAGATCTCTTAAAAACAATAATGAGTGGAATTATAAGGGTTCACCCCTTTGATTACACATGAACCCAATAGTTAAGAATCATGGTTGATCATTATGAGTTGCCTCAACATACAATAGATAATAATTACATATTTTCACCATGAATTTTATGTTATTTTTATATCTGTATGTCTTCGATACATTCCTCTGGTCTCAATAAAAATTAAAATACCTCATGATCGTAGATATCCTGCATAGCCTAAGGCCGGTAGGGTCGATCGAGTATCATAATAAGATCCTGAGATAGATATAAGTTCTATTTTTTTCCTATATTTATTTATTATTCCAACATAGAGTTAAATATTATATTTACATGTAGGATATTCATTACACCTTTTTGTTGGTCTCCTACTTAGTTATAATCCCACTCTTTTATGGACCCCATTTTATACTAATTTTAATTATATTGATTCGTGGAAGAATACAGGGATGCATCTAACTATAGATTCCTGATTTTATTTGGTATGAGGTATTGGGGGGGGGGGGGAATTAAAAAACTAATCTGGATTTTAATGGATTTTTATTTTCACTTTTTTTTTGTTTTTGTGGGTATTTGGTTTATTCATACTACTATGTATTCCAAATTTGTATTTGTAACATCATGACATCATCATTAAATGATACTATTCACTGCTTATGTCTATTTTTTATTATCTAGATTGTTATTTCATCTACCATACATCAATATTCAAACTAATAAATATTTATATCTATTTCATTATTTACTTATATGATCTACTATGATAAAGATAGTATAGTATCCCCTCATTACCGCCATACAACCACTGTACATGTTGGTAGTATATATCACACGAGGAGGCACACTTGAGGCCTTATATCCTATTAGACCAGGGACATATCATTGAAATGGTATAGCACGGTCACACTAATTTACAAAATATTTTCATTAAAAATTTAATAATAAATCCTAAATGATAAATAAAATGAATAATTTCTTCTTTAAAACCCTAAAACCCCATGAAAACCATTACTCAATGTCATACATTTCATGCTTAATAATGTAGCAAAAAAATTCTGTTACTCTTATGCTAACTATATTACCATATGAAATTATAATATTTCCTTAATACACCATTGGTAGAATAGATAAATTATATGCACTAAATGGGAAAAAAATTTTATATAACTATTTTAATCACTAATAAAAATGGGTTAAAAATCCAATGTATCCCTGATATATCTTATAATAATCCCATAACAAGTTAACAACATCCATTTTACCAAAACATTAGAGAGCTAAATTATCCTCACCCATTCTCAACAGAACCTCCCATACATATTTATTAATGGAACCATACATAATTATAAATAATTAAAAAGAACCATAAAATAATCCCAACACATGAAATCACTAATTTCCATAATCTTACTCAAAAAATATTATTCACACGCAAAGGAAATTTTATTCCATATATTTAAATATAAATTCCATTTAAATAACTATTTCAAAAATCCATGAACAAAGGGAATGCGGGTTTTTATTGAATAAAAAATGAAATATTTTAATGTAGTCCAATCATTGAATATAATTTATAGTGGTGTGAAACCCATTTATTTTGTATATGTCATAATAAAGCATTTTTTTCTTTTTCTAGACCATATAAATAAGGTGTATAACAATATTACATTCAAAAAAATTGAAATAAAGTATCAATTGGTATAAAATTTCCTTTAAAATTTATTTACATCAATATAAATACATCCAAAAAATAATTTTCATTATATGGAAATAGAACCAAATGATTTGGAATATAAATCCTAAAAACATTATAAACTTAGATTTTAATGTAATATACCTCTTAACACGAGTTAGAATCTTAAGGTACATTTTTTTAATTCCCTGAAAATAAATTTTTGTTATTTATTTAATTTATTAATCAAAATATTCAATAAATTTTATAAATTTAATTTTATTTATAAACAGAACATATTTAATTACATAATGAATCATTTTCATGACAGATGCTTTGATGATATTCGACTCGGATGTCCAAAATGGAATCAATTGGTATACTATGTTAAAAGAGTTATTTATAACATCCCATATAGAATTTTAATAATTTTATAATTATTATTTTCTAATTTATTATTATTTTAAATCCAACTATGAATGACAGTTAATAAAATTGACTTATGTTTCAATCATGGAGAATGTTGGTCGCATGTTCGCATAAGTAATGTATTCATTTTTCAAAAGAATGAATAATAGATGTTGAGTGTTAGAATCTTATAAAATAATTATTCTTTGTATGATATATATCATGTTATAAAATTAAATTTAGTATTATATACCATCTATGTGATGTTATGAAGAAAAAAAATTGCATCACCTAGTTATGGGGGAAATCCACATATACAAAGTAATGATGTTATCAGTTTTCAATGGATGTAATGTTATGGAAATATATGATATATTATATATAAAAGTGATAATAATGTCATTAATATCATTTCAATATTATAATTCCATCATTATGACCAGTCAATAGAGGTGGGGAGGGAAAAACATTTCCTTGTGAACTGTACATATTACTCTAAAAATTTCATTAATTCGATTTAGAAAGGGATCTGGATTTTCCTCAAGATGATTTTTAATTCACCAAAACTATTATTCAGGACATGAAGTTTTTACTCATTATTATTGTTTTATACTTAATAAATATACTATAGATTCTACCACATACACTTTTTAGAAGTATAACTCATCATCATTAGATAGAATTGACCAAAAAGGGGTTCAATAAGGGAATTTCGTTCATCATCACCTGTATTGAGTATTTTCCTGTGTATTTCTTTCATGGACAACCTTGTTGGATTACTGACCTATATTCCTTATGTAGTGGAAATTTTTACTTCAATTATATGATATCTAAGATGATATCTCATCATGTTCTTCATTATATGTGTTTTATGTGGATCAAAATGGGGGTCTCACCCGAAATTTACTTAATTCTCCATTAAAGTAAGGAATGAAAAATTTTACAACAGAAACCTCTCTATGATACAACTTAAAGGACCCTAAAACACCCTAATAGAAGAGGGGTGAATCAGGGTGGCAATTTTTTATTTTAAAGTACTGGATTTTATTCCTGTTTTGGAAAGAACATGTTAAACATATCTAATGTTAATGTGAAGTAATTAAAAAATCACCCATAGAATGGTAACACAACAATTTTACATGGTTCAACACTAAAGGATAGTTTAACTAGAATACACCCACAATGTGTCGGTCATAATATTATATACTATTAAACATTAGATATGTAATATAATAGGTCATACATAGTAACTATGTGTTAAGAACACTTCTATAAAGTGATTTTCGGCATATCACATGGTGTCACTCGAAATACATCCATTGAAATCCCTTGGATAATTTTTTTGAGAGAAGTGTACTTAGTTTATTTACATGATGGTCGTTTCAATAGATTTTCATTGAATAAAAAATCTTTGACTAGCATCAGACTCTGCTGGCATCGTTGTGCTGAATTAAGGAACATGAAAGCACTGATCAAACAAACTGTATTTTAATAACTTGATAGAAGCACCAACTATAACTTGTGCATTGAACCTAAACATGAACACACGATTTGGGTTTGTCACACAAGATTACATTTTCTTGAACATTTTTTTTAAAATATTATCTTTCATGAAACTACACAACATGTTTCTATTGGAAATTAAAGACAAAAGGAACACTTTGCATGAATGACTCTCTCTAAAATATTTCACATTCAACTATTTCATGAGGCAGAGGACCTACTCATCATTGAAAAATTATGTAGTCTTAGTAAGGGGATGATACATATTTATAGTCCTTGAAAACCCTATCTGAAATATTCTATTTGAGTAATCATAACCCCCTTTGACATATCATTGTGAACGTAAGTATCATCCATGAAAAGCCTTATTTCAAGCACATTTAAAACATTTTTTAAATTTATTCCTTTTCCATATTTTTAGGAGATAATCGCATAACATGTCTTGCATGCTTGTTTCCAAACTACAATAAATCTTGAATGAAAAATCCTTTGCTAAAAAACATTTCTCCATTGTCAATTTTTTAGACCAAAAAATTGGGAAACATAGGGAAAGGATGAAACCTACAATACTATTTCCTTCTTGAACTGTATGTTCCATTCCATTCCGACTACCTAATCATCCCTGTAATGATTGACCAAAAAAACAAAAAATATTCTGAATTTCATTTAATGAACATAATTGGATGCAATAGATTTATTATCTTATGGAACATGAATGTATGATTTCATTTTATGATATGTGGTAACTATATTTTCTTCCAATTCATTGGGTAATGATAAATATTTTATGATCACAAGATTATATTCCAAATGGAAAACCATGCCTGAAATATTATGACAAATTAGGACTGAAACAAGAGTGTACATAGGTGTTAATCGCAAGCCCAAAAAATGTAATGTTATTCCTGAAATTGGAAGGCACACAAGAGGGAATCCCAATCCCAAAACAAGAGGGAATATTAACCCCCCCAAAAATGATACAAGTGATGACATACCTATCTATGAAAAAAAGGTTTCTTGGTACCAACATATGATGGTATGTGGGAGGGATCCCATGGATAGAATAAGAGGGAATATTGTGCCCAAAATATAGAGGGTACATGGGAGGGAATCTCATACACAAAACCGAAGCATACATGGGCGGGTATCTGAAGCTCAAAATAATAGGTTACATAAGAGGGCTTCCCTACATTGAAAAAATAAGCTACACAAGGGGGAATACCAAGACCAAATAGGGTACAAAAGTTATTAACATAAGCCAAACATGTTATGAAGGACTTTTAAATTTCAATTACATATTACATATTATACTTATGTGTATTCTACAAGTCTCGTGTCTTATTTGGATGTTACGATGTTATGACGTATTCTTAGGATTACCTTATGATTTATGTCCAATGAACAATCAATATTTATACCATGATTCATTTTTATAATCTTTTTAATGTAGGGTTTGATATTATAATGTATTGATCACAATCTCATGACCTTATTTTCATGTTTATATTAATTTTTTACCTTTACTTGGAAACATACCTCTACCCATTCACATTATTCCTTCCCCTAGGTTAAGAAGATAAGTTTTCAGTATAAGTAGTAAATTTAATGATCATTTTGGGAAACATTGAAGGCCTTTTAAGAAGTTAGAATAATTTTTTACATGTTTTTAAATACATGAAACTATTAAAGTACTATAGAATGTACTTTTTGTAATGTTCTCAATATTCATCTTCCAGAATGTAATATCTAGGTACGTTAATCCTGGAACGCTATATGATGTGATTTGTTTTAATAAAACATTATAATAAATTTATTAAGGAAGGTATTTAAAAAATATGAGGAATATATAAAATAAAAATTATTCAATGTTATTAGAATATAATTTACCCTAATTACCTTTAATCTATTTTGAAAATTGAAACTACGTCCATGCATACTTATGACATACCATCTACATGAATGGGGTATTTCATTTTCTATCTCTAACAGTTATGGATGATACTAAATACATATATTGTGAATATATATAACATATATATAATGCTTAAAATTATATATATGGTTTAACAATGATTTGTGTAAAGGGGGCCAAAAATATAAAACCAACTCAAACATTAAAAATGAATTAGTTATTAAACAAAATGATATTTTAATAAATAATTGTTAATAAATGAGTAATGAAAAGTAATAGGTAAATAAAATTTTATATGATTAATATTGGTATAGATATTTACCATATGTATAATAAGCCTATATTTATTATATATGAGTTAATAATTTTTCGAAGGAATATGAGACTTATGGCATTGGATTTCAATCTCAATTTTATCCATTGTGGGACATATTCCCAATTAACATCCTATGTATTTTATGTTATGTGTATACATCGTGTAAATCTAATTTCTAATGATTCTCCTGAAAATTATAAGGATTTAAATATCCATTTTACTATCTATATTCAATGGGATTTATAGTTAAAAATTTACCAATTTTGTGAAGGATTGTTGTCTCAAATATTCATTGCTGAAACATATGTTATGTTATGCACCTATATTCATTAATAAGGTGTACATAAATAAAACATGACATTTAATGTCATGAATATTTTTATTCTCATGGTATTTTATGATTCATTGAATATTATTAATTCATGGGATATAGACATCATTGTTAACATTGTCGTAGATATTTTATGTTACAATCTCTATGTTTTTATCCATTATTAAAGATATTGTTTTTTATGAAAAAATATTATAGTCCATAGAATAAAAAATATATGAATTTTCTTCTCTAATATTTATTTCATAATAATAAATTGAATATATTCATTTTTATATCGTTATTTTATCAAATATTAAAATGATTTATTTTTTTGAAAATTATATTTATCTATATCATTGGACGAAAACCGATTTTCATCAAAAATGATTTTTCTAAAAAATGATTAAGAAAAATATTTTTAACAATCTCAAAATTATTTATGAATGAAAATTTAACACAATAATGTCGTTTAAAATATTTTTAAGGGAATTATTCATGAAACATTATATGGAAAAATTCTCATTTGATATTTACCAAAAATTTGAAAGAAATAATTATGTCAATATGTACATCCTCAAAGAAATTTCCCGTATACCATATCATTATTTGATTTGAATATTTATTTAAACGATTCTAGGTTTATTTTACTAAAAAATATTTTCAATGTTTTTATGCTATAAATTTTGTATTTTTCAATGTGGAAAGGATAGATCCTTTAGGAAATGTTTTTAATTATTTTAAAGAATCCATTATATCATTTCCATGTTATTTTTAGGGAAATGGATTTTGAAAATATTTCGTGTTTTAATAACTTATTAATTAAAATAGAAAATGATATTTTTATTATTTATTGATTAATGTGGATTTAATAGTATTAATTGTTGTTTTTCCATGATGTATTCAATTTAAAGGATATCTAAAATATTTTATGTATTTTTTTAATAGTGATATTAAAAGAAATTTTATTTTCCTCCAGAAATATTAAATGTCAAATTTTAACATCATTATAAATATAGGATGAGATCCTTTGATTTACTTATTCATTACTGGGGACATAATCCAATAATATCACATTATTTATGTATCTAAATGGTTTGTGTTTACAATTTAAAAATGTCCATGAATCTTGTTTCTATTTCATAGGTTATAACAAGCCATAATTATTTTGAACTATAAATATTTTCATGAGTTATACTATGATGAAATGATTATATGATTATGAAACATCTCATTTTTCAACATGTTATGATATTTTGAAATGATTATCAAACCAAACACATTTCTTGGGTTATGATATGATAAATTTTCTAAAATGTTATGGAATAGATATATTTGATTTTAATTTTGTGATATGGGGACCATTATGACTAGAATAGGGAGTTAATATTGATCATTAATGTATTTTTCCTGTTATGATAGTCATGGGAGTAAACCATGAATACTATAATGGTATGGGGAGGTAATCAATTCCACAATGATAATTTTGAAAATAATCCATGGCTCATAAGAGAATTATTTTATACTCTTATGAGTATGCCAAAATTACATGTCTTATGTAATGTTATGATCTCAAGTATGATGTTAGTTTTTTTACTTGTTATCCATGTCTTCTAAACAACCAATATTTATTCTATATCTAATGATTTTAATCTTTGATATACAAGGTATAGTTTTCAATTTTTATTACCATGTATTATACACCATTGTTCATTTTAGGATATTTTATCTCCCTTGATTACTCTTATTGGTTATCTTAGAACACCCATTCTTGTGGATCATTTCCTTATGTTATGAATAAATATATTATGTCCAGTATTTCTAAAAGATAGATTGTTATGAAGAACATAGTGGGAGATGTAACACCACAATATTTTTATGAGATTTATTTTTTTTTATTAATTTATTTAATTTTTTTATTTTCGTTTATTTCTTGTGTTGTACACAACACTATGATAGTCTTGTGCTACACACAACATCGTCTTTGATTCTGATATATGAAACACTATGATTTTCTTGTGTTACACACAATTTCAATTTATTTTTATGTAAATAATTTCATACAATGTTGATTATAATTGGATGACTAAATATTATTATTTTACTTTATAAACTATCCATTAGAATGGTGAATATGAAAAATATTTTCTTTCATCTAAAAAACAATATAAAAGAAACTATGTGAGTATATAAAATAATAAAATCACTTTTTTTATTTTATTAATGTAATTTTTATGTAATATATTCTATCTAATGTTTAAAATTAATCAAGTTTATTTTAATGACATGATATTAGAGAAAAATTCATAATTTCAGATAAATGAAATTTATTTTAAAAAAATTCTAATTTGTCACCTTTTAATGGAACATCCATTTTTCATCTGGTTAATGACACATTAATATTTTAAATTTAATAGAATAAACATATTATTTTTAATTGGGATATAAAATGTTACTTTGCATGAATTTTTTATATTTTTCTAATAAGATTTATATTTTGTTAATTATTGAAAATATGCTAAATTATAATTGAAAATATAAATTTTTATTAAAAATATTTTTTTTGATAATTTATATTATTGAATGTTGTGAAAGTATAAAAACAACATATTCTTATCAGGAAATATTATTTGGAATATTGAAATTAATTTTACCATGAATTTTAATATACAAATATTTAAATATTTTGCAATCTTTTTACATTTAAAATTTGTTTTTCCTTCATAATGTGAGATTAATTATAAATTAATTACTTAACCATATGTGATTTTTTTAAATATATTCCATATTTCAAATTAGTAGGTCAAAAATAAGTAAATAGTGTTATTTTATTTTGGGGAATTATGAATAAATAATTTATTAATTTTTTTAGTAAGGTAAAAAGGGAAATCTATGTAAATAAGGGTAAAAAATTTATAAAATTACCATAAACTTTTCATAATATGATTTGATGATGATTTTTCAAAATAAATCATCCTTTAATTAAAATTTTATACATTTTAATCAACATGTATGAGATTAAAACATTAAATTTATTTTTTTAAAGAAATGTTAAATACACCTCACTATGATTTAAATAACTAAATGAATTCTATGAGAAGGATATTTTGAATATAAATTAGATTATAATTACACATTTGAATTAAAAATATTTAATTTATCCTAGTAAATTATTATTAATTTTTAAGATATAAATAATTACCTTATTTGTTTATATATTGATGAGGAATAAATTATTTAATTGATGAAAAAAGAATTAACTAAATTTCAATAAATTGATAATAATAATTAAAAGAAAAATAACATGTACAAATCATATTAGTAAAATATATATCGATGATAATCATACAATTTTCGAATTTATTAACCATATGAAGCCTTATAGAAGGGATTATGATGCTTATATTAATTTATTTATAGTCATATAAAACATCTAATAGTAATGTTTTAATAAGTTTAACATTTTTAATGATGTATTTTCATAATAATGTATTTGAATGAAGGAATTATTATAAAGTATAGAGGATTTATCTTCATCATATTATTTTATTTTTATTTTTAATTCAAAAAATAATTATATAAAATAATT
The DNA here is from genome assembly GCA_963277665.1 of Viscum album. NCBI lineage: Eukaryota > Viridiplantae > Streptophyta > Magnoliopsida > Santalales > Viscaceae > Viscum > Viscum album. Next base: position 322,612,001 of record OY728152.1, on the reverse strand, counting down.
ACACAAAATTTAATGAAAAATTATTTCATTAAGGGGAATATCAACTGAATGTTTATAAAAATATAAAAATAAATACAATTTGTGATAATTAATTTTTCCAAAACAAAATTTATTTATAAACATGATCCCTTAAGGATATAATTAAATATTTTTTCTAGGTTAACATATTATATTTATATTTATAAAAATCCATGAAAAGAATAGTGTCAAATTTTACACTATTGATATTTTTTCTAAATGATAATTTATAATGTTATTTAATAATCATAATAAATTTTTAAAAAATATAACATAATTATGATAATGTATTAAAGGTTAAAAAATTCTTATATATGGTCTATGTAACATCAAATTAGTAAATATTACACTATATTAATATTGGAACATTTGTTACCATAGTTAAAATTTAAATAGAATAAATAATTGTTAATGAAAATGATTTTGTTTAAATTGTTTTACAAACTTGTCCAAAATTTATTTTTAGAAAATATTAAGACATTTTGTTGTCTATTATTGTAAAATACAATATTTTTTAGGGTTTTTATGAGGTTTTATTATATTATAAATTAATATTTTTGGATATTCCAAATGTGCCCCTCACCTGAGTTATTAACGGTAAAACCCACCATGAAAACAACAATTCACTTTATTCCATAATGTTCATCCATCCTCTAACAAGTTACCTTCCATTCCATATCCACATAATGGATATTATTGTATTCTCAAAATATAATCCATTGTGCGATTATAGGAATATATATTGGGATCATGTCGAAGAAGAGGTAATCTCTATAACAGACACTATCAATATCATTTTTTCTACTTCTTCTTACATGGTGGTTTGAAATATGAATTTATAATTCAATAATAATATAGATAATAAGATTTTATTATGTTTACTGAATAACATTTTTCCACCTTCTATCCAGCATACTGACTGAAAATTCTTTTCTTATTATTGAAATACTTGTAATGAAAAAGTGAGAACCCACCAAATCCATTATTATAACCAAACCAACAAAACAAAAAAATCCAAGAATAACCCAACTCAACCTCTCCCAAGAAAATGCATCTTGTCAATAAGACATCACCAATGTGGGACTAGTTGTCAAGAAGTCTTATGCAATGAAGCACGGGCACAAAAACAATTGCATATCCATACCCTCTCAATCGTCTATTCAACTAGAATTCAAAAGTGGTGGCCACATGATCTGAACCACATCTAACACAGAACCAAGTAAAATGCTGGGATCCTAAAAAATACATCATGATGCAAAAATGATGATCCAAAAGAAAACTCTCAATGAACCAGAATGGTTCTCAACCAAGGAACAAAACCTACATAGTTTTCTAGGGGAATTAAAATGTAATCTAATATTATCGGCAATTTTCCCCCTAAACAACATCCATGAGATAGAAGTTACATTGAATGGAGACACCGTGTTGTGGTGTAATCTGTTTTTCACCATGAAATTACATGGATGGGTTTAATGATGTAAATAACAACTACATATTATTATTATAACAATATATTTATTATATAACAATATATATATATCATCCATTTCCATACCATTTCATAATTATAAGAATGATTTCATTTCTCATGCATACATATGACATATCGTCTCAATGATGTGATGTGATTCTTATATAGGATACCCATTATACAGAAGGTTTGGATAATTTCAAAGGATATCATACCAATGGTAAGGAAAATTTATGAAATATTATAATTATATGAGATTTTTTATATATAAGTATATACTAGGGTTTATTTATTATCCATGTCCATGGTTCATATATATGTAGACCAATATATTCTCTTTGTCCTTCTAAAATTCTTTATGCCAATTTTACACAATTAGTGTGTTTATTAAATGGTCTGAGACAAATATTTTTTCATTTTCAATATGAAGAACTTTGTGAATCTTTGATAAAAGTATGAGAAGCGTGTTTTATATTATCTTAAAATTCAAGAACATATTTTTATGTTTTCATGATAGCTTATTTCCATGAATCTTAATATAAATTATTTCACATTTATTTTTATTCAAATTTTTTTCTTTTAAATTTTAATTACTTTTTGAGAAAATATATCTTTTTCCAAGAAAAAATGATATTTTCATCAATAATTAATTTCAATTGTTTTATCAATTGATATAAGATATAATTAAATAATAGGGATATTTCACAGAATATTATCCATATTTTTTATATTATTTTATTATTTTATGACGTAATTCTATTTATGAAATCAATTTATTTACATGGATTATGTAATGATGGAATGATGTTTAATAAACCAAATTAATTCATTGGGTTATACTATGATGAATTATTTATGATTCTATGGAACATTTAAGAATGATTTCATTATGAGATGGGTGGGACCTATATCTCTCTCTAATAAATTGTTTAATAATTTATATCTCATGAGATAGATTCAGCTTTAATGGGAAATGATATCAATTTAGTAAATTTGTGCTGGAACAAGGAGTGAGCTCGGTTGAATAATGGAAATTTTCCACTTTCCTATTCTAGGAAATTTTATTTGACTACTGTTAAATGAGTGTATATACTTATGTGTGCACCTAAATATTTAATGTCATATGTTTTTACTTTTGGGATTACATTCATTGATTCTTATGACATTTTATTATTTATCACATTATATGATATCAAGATCGACCATATGCAGGATAAAATTTTCTAATGTTATGTTCATATGAGTAATTATTATGATATGATTGATATCTCTCTTGTTTACCCATACTAATCATAATTTCCCACCTAATATTATGTTTCATTACCCAAGGTTGTGAAGAAGAATATTAAGTAAGATATGTCAAAAAGGGATCCAGTTATGAATGAATTTGTTAAAGACAATGTATATGTCTTATTAAATTGGTGTTCATGTTCCATAGTTTCTAAATACCCTATATCTATATGGTCCTATATTGGATTTGATATATATTTTATGAATATTCAAGATATTTTTTGTAAAATATATTTATTTAATTAATGGGTTGTTATTGGATAGGATTTAGAATACATATGAACATGTTTTTTATGATTCTAGGATTCTAATGGAACTATACATTTTTGTCTTGTAGGAATGTATTTGGGTATCATAATGAATTTTCATGAAAATTATGTGATATGAATGTATGAAAATCCTTGGTATTTATAATAATGTTCTATTCTAGAGTAGTATATGTATAGTTCCTTTGGAATCCTTTGATAACAAACAACATTTTCATATAGGATCTTCATCATATCCCACTTTATTCTTCAAAACATTCATGCCTCTTTTATATTCATATATAAAAATATCCTTCACATCATGGGGATGTGAAGAACAAGAATGGGTGATCATAGATTATATTTATTGGAAAATAATTGATATATAAATGTTCACATAAACATGAAATGATAACAAGTGTATGAAAACATGACCATTTTATTTGGAAACCATAACAGATATATCATAGGTCAAAATCATTATTCTTGTATTAAAACATGGTAGATTATAATTCAAGACTAAAAAATTTGTCAAATAATATGAACAGTTAGAGAATATAATTTCTATAATAAATATATTGATGGAATACATTTAAGAACATATAATATTTTCAATAATACTCATGTATCACATCTATGACTATCATGTGGATTGGGTTAACTAATTTTTTTTCAAGAAATCATCACTCCTAAGAATATTAGAGTGGATAGGGTTGCCACCCCATTTTTTATTTAAGGTTCACTCTGAAGGAAAAAATAGTATATTAATTTCACTCTCTATTCTATAGTCATGTTTCCATCCCAGAACTATCATAGTGGAAAAAAGTCCCTTATTGAACTTGGTTCACTCCCCATTCCAATTTTGTTTATATCATAGGATATCCATATCTACCCACTGATTTTTAGGGGTATATAATCTAAATCCAACTGATCACAAAATCATAATTCAGTAATTTGTGATTCAGAAGACAATAAATCATTCTTCATATATAAAAACCATTCAATGTAAACATGTATCATAAACATTCCATTATTTAATCATAACATAACATTTATAAAATGAAGGGGTTTCACAGAAATTTAATCATCGTAATAAAAACCCACCTAGAGAAAGAATGTGGATGGTATCCCTAGATCATATACCTAGCAGATCCCAACTAAAATAAAAGTATATGATCATAAATGAAAATACATTAAAAATATCACTTAGAATATTTTATGAAAAAATACTAATTTTACTACACTATCACTTATTTAAAATAAATCAATTAGAAAATATAAATATAAAATTCATTGTATTTATCCTTGGAAACATATAATGGATGCTCCAAATAATTGAGGAGTCAAAGGGGTGGGAAATTCCATTCCTACTTTATATTTTAATAGAAAACAAACCATTAAGACTTTTTATAAAATCATGATGTTCCTTATTAAAAAAATGATAGAAACTTTCCTATTAAACCTTTTTTTAATTATATCCATGGGAAAATTTACAAAAAAATAATAATACCACAATATTAAATTCATTATTGAAAAATTATTTATAATAACTAGATAAGGAATAAAACAAATTTCAATCGAAGAGAGAAATAAATATTGTTTTCATTTATAATATTATTATGGATTATTATGTTATAAAATAAAGGACAGTGAATGGAAAACAATTAATCTTCATAAATGAACCTAGGAGATTAAAATTAATGCTGTTTTTGAGAGATGGATCATAAAATTTCATCATCTAAAACATAATCATAAACAATAGCAATCAAATATGATATTGTGACATAAAACCCTTAGTATTTTAGTAAAATTGGAATCATTATCCCACTAAAATAATAACATCAACTCAAACAGTAAATATAATGACAAATAAGGTGGTTAAATATACAAAATATCAAATAGGTAGTATATACCCCACACAAAAGCAATGTGTTTTGAAATGACATATAATTCTAAGAAATAAAATTGATACCATAAATCACATAGATCAAGTATCATGTTTTATTGAACTTGTTCAAAACTCATCTTTGTTGAGAGACATCTTTTGGATTAAACCTTATGCATTGAAGGTATAGTGTTTTACAAATAACATATTAACTATGATGTGGTTATAAAATATATTAATGTATTATGGTTTTTCCAGTCCAAACTACAACCCCCAAATGGTTTTACGAAAAGAGTAGAAGCATTTCCCCATCAAAATTAAGGAGAGTGGGAAGCTTGGAATTACAAAATTAATTATTGAAATATAATTGAGTCATTCTAAAACCAAAATCATCCGAAGGGATAAATATTTGAAAATAAAATGATTCGATTAATGTTACATTAACCAATGAACATTACACATTATTTTGTGTTGTTTTAATCATTACCTTTTTTAGTAGCTTTGTTAACCAATTATAACCAAAATGGTAGTAATGAATTTGTCATTATTAATGTGTTTTAATATTACATATAACCATAAAATTGGATTATAAATGGGTAAGGGATGAAATTTCATACAATACATTATCCACATTTTCTTATTTAAATATTTTTATGATTTTTAAATAATTTAATATAATATTATTAACATAAAATATCATTAATGTCATTTTGACACATTTCATTTCATTTGAATTTATGGAGAACAAAAATAAAAAATTTATCTCTGGTATAATCCCTTCACCTATAACTAATATGTCATAATTAACTTGTAACGTCCCGACCCTATATACCCAGAGTCGGTGCATTATTACATAACATTAGCATGATCACAAGAAAGATCAAGTCTTGGAAGACCGATTAGTTTAGTAGCCTTGGAAACACTAGATATATTAATAATGTTTACATTAAATCAATATGTGAAAAACTGAAACTACATAATTTCTTCATATCCCCTCATACAATCCCTGCAGATCATTTATAAAATACTTCTTCACATCCTGGGAAAAATAAAACATTGAATGGTGTGAGCTCAAATGCTCAGTACGGATAACAATATAGTGGAAACTTTCATAAATAAACATAAAAATTTAAGGCAATGTATAACTAAAACAAAATCCTTTTAAACATGAACTTCAGCAAAATATGGGAAGGATAAAATGAAATAATACCATTTACTTATTCAATGGATATTCTACTAGTCGAATAATCACATGAAAATATTAATAACCACTTTCATAATAACAGAATGCATAATGCCAGACTATCACAACCACATAACCGAGGCCTCGTGCCAATACTACAAATAAGATTTTTTCAAGGACTCGTTCCATGTCACTAGTTTGTCTTATGAGGCCTACCGATGTAATTTTTTAGAAGATACTTACGTTTAAAATTGCTCAAATATACTCCAGTGTTTTCCTGAAAACATTAAGCAAGCATCTGAAAACAAAATAACTATTTATGAAACTGCTCGACTAATTACAGGCCATGATGGGTCCACGCCCAATCCCTTCCTATCTCCACACTCAAGAGTCGGGTTTTATGAAAACTTTTTTAAGCTTGCGTTTAATACGTATACATTTGAACTGGATTTTCAAATTTTAGATAAATAACTATTTTTTTAAATCATTTAAAAATAACATTACTATAAAATAAAACATTTAATTTGAAAATATTCTTATAAGATTGTAAGGGAAGCTTTGATGATTTTAAAATGGTGGAAAATAGCCGCACCTGCCGTATAAGTAAAAAAATATTCTTACCTTAATTATGTCGAAAAGGTTAAAAAGCACCTTGTTTGGAAAACGATGGAAATATTCCTCTATAAACCTCTTATAAAAAGTCAAACAAGGTTATAAATGAATTTAACCCATATTCTTGTAAATAGTAAAAATGTTTTGAAATACATTTTTAAGAAACATTGATGTGGATGATAAAGAAATCCCAGTAGATTTTTACGTATAAAAAACCTCGGATAATGAAGAGATTGCGAAATAAACCCTTTGTAATTTTTCCTTGGTCTATGGTAGTTTAACCTCTGGTATAATGGTGAAATAATTTTTATTGAATTATACAAGAATCATTTACATTAATATGATATAATATATAAACTTTTAACATTGATTTGTTAATAATATCTTAGTATTAATGTCATTTTGGGTGTTAACATACTCGTTTTCATTTATATTAATTTCTATTTAAGCCATATTTGTTATGGATATCTTGTATATTATTCATATAAAAAATTATATAAAGTCTTTAAAAATTATTTTTAATCATCAAATGAGAATTATACTTGAATGGATACAATAGAGAATGAATCTCCTCGTGTTCATGGAGACGGTAGTCCGTACGTACGCACGAGCGACAATATCATTCTTTTGATGTCAAAATAATATATAATTGGATGGTATATCATATAGACAGAATAATTATAATGTTATATTTATTATTTACATGAATTACACATCAATATTATACCCATCATAATAATAATCTATTGAATGACAATTACACCACGACATGGAGACGGTAAGTCGTACGTACACACGTTTGGTGACATGCCATTCAAATGATGGATAGAATAATGAATATGGTTGTACCATATTTTTAATAACTTCAATGTATCTATAATATACTAGGGTTATTATTTTATAATAGAAATAACAAGGAATGAAGAAGATGAACATGAAAGGAACTTGAAAGAGGGTGGTGAAAACATTACCTTTTATTCGGGTTCATCCTTTTGATTTGATCAAAAGGGATCTATAGGTTGGCTTTATGATCAAAATAAGGTCTATATGTTGTAGTGAGGGATGTTTATAGAGTATTTGGGCAGTGTTTGGCCGATCCAAAAGGCTTTAAATGTGTGAATTAGTGCGAAAGGGGAGTGCCATTTTATAAGAGGGGTGAGGGGCACCTTCGAAAAAGATAACAATATTATTTTATAATAAATTCATATTCAGTTGATAATGGCTAAGAAGTGTATAATTTAAATTTTAAGGTGGGGATGGGTCTAAAACCACTCAACCAATATAATTTAGACAGGTTTGGATCATTATATTAACCTTATCGTTAAGTATTAACTCTTAATTAATTAGTTTCTATTTTACAATTACTATGTATTTTAATATTTTATTGTTAATAAACATACTATATACATCCAAGAGACCCCAAAGTGGTCCATTAATGACACACTTATAATGATATAAGTCTCTTGGCTGAACCATATATTTTTAGGAATTGAATATAACTTAATAATATAATACTTGTTTTAAAAACTCTTTTATGTCAATTTGGACACTATTGGGTATTTTGTTTTTTATAAATTCATTACAACATTATTACTTCGAACACAATTTATATAATCAATAATAATATGTCATATTAAGCACGAAAATAAGTGGAATCCATAAAAATTCTCAAATTACATTTATTTTGATATTTATAATATCAATTATTTTAATATTTTATTAATTAAGTAATTACTGCATCACCATTGTGTCATTAATAATTTAAATTATTTAAAGTCTGAAAATTAGAAATAAAATATCATTATCTATGAAATTTTTTTCCCTTTCTAATGAATATTTAAAATCTAATTTATCTTATGTATAACCCTATATTTAAAATGTTATATTAAATAAACTTTGATTTTAACTCTTTTAACTCTTCTTTTAAATAAAGAATAATAAATGTTTTAATCTAATACAAGTGGACCTAAATGATAATATTGTACTCCTAAGGTTGTTTTTGGTTGAGATACTCTTGTCCAATAGAATTAGGACATGTGTTAGGGTAATATTAATATCAATTTTACCCTTAATTACCCTATTTACTTTTAACCGTGGTAAATAAGAGTAAAAGTTATTATTCACCAAAAATTATTTTCATCTCATTGAACAAAATTTTACTCCTTGATATTAACCGTGTCTCTCAGATTTTCGAAATTCCACTCACAAAAGCTGTAAAATTAAGTTTTATGAAAAAATCAGTTTTTCAACTACAACTTAGTGGTTTCACTATTCATCAAAAAATGAATGTTTCCATAAAAATACCAAAAATTACGCCAATTCTATATTTGATATTATGAATTCAAAAATGATTTCTATTTTACCAAATTAAAATCATATCATTTGCATTAATTAATTTAAAAATTAATTCATGTTGTCAAAACAAATTGCGTGTTTTTAAGAGATAATAACTATCAATAGATTGACACTTGTTTATGACTGGTTTAAATGTGAAATTACATCCAATTACCAACATTGTATTAAATGGTAAAAATATATTCTAAATTTACTTTAAAACCACTCAAATTAATAATTTATCACTATTAATTATATTGATTAAAAAAGTTGTTTTTAATTAATATTTAGTAATTTTCATTATTCATCAAAATATGAATGTTATCCAAAAAGTGCCAAAATTTCACCCTAAGATAATATAAATATTACGAATCCAAAAATGAAGCCCATTTCAAAAGATAAAATTTAAAAAATTTCAAAAAGTAGGTATTACTATTCATAACGACTAGTTTGATTGGTTGTGGAGTGTTAGAATCTCGATGTTGCGTAAAATGCACGCCATTGCATTATTCCAAGGGAAATTTTCCATGGAAGCTTGGGTTGTTACATTCTCCCCTCCTTCAATAAATTGCGTAATCACAATTTATTTTAAAAATGATCTTGAGAATATAATGGAAAGTCCCACATCGGAAAAAGAGTCAATAAAACTATCACTATAAATGAAAGGAAGATAGGTATAAACGTCACCCAAGATAACCAATACTATGATTCCATGTAGGAAAACATGGATATGGATGATAAACTAAGTGTTCTTTTATGATGGAGGGGGATAGAAAACATGATCAGGAGAAAGTTAACAATAAGAAAATCACAAACCTGTGTTGCGACAAACGATCATTAGTCACCCCGTAGGAAAATTAAACGGACAAAATTTTTTGTGTTAAGTTACATTACATAAGGACGAGGAATGAATTTATTATATTGATTAATAACATAAAGAGATATACTTAATTTTTTAAATAGAGATTCATTCTTTAAAGAAAATTTACCACTAACTCATTTTTTTGAACAATGAGTATTCAAGAAGACTTGTTCACAATGGAAGAGCTAGAATAAACATCTATAGAAATACATGTTCTACATAGGATAAACTATATATTTACCTTGTCTTTAGAGATTAATCAAAACCAAAATGGTTAGTATAATATCTGATCATCCCCCAAATGGATATTACATTAGAGAAAAAAAACACTACTCTTAATTTCTAAAATTAAACCATCAATACCCCAATGTTAAATAACTACCATTAAATAATCAATTGTCCATAAAATCCTTCAATATAATCCAAAATAATATTGAAACCCATAACTTATTAGAATGTAGTATTCCACATTAAATTTTATCTCCAAATGACATTAATTACTCTTAAAGTCACATTCTTAAAAGTAATTAACCTAATCAGTTTCATAAATAACCCAAACCACAATAAATCCACAATAAAAACATAGATAAAAATACTCCAATACTCCTCAAATGAAATCAAATACTATTCTATTTTCCTTGGGCATATAGTGTTCAGAACAAAGCGATCAAATTCCCAAATAACATTAGTCACTTAATAACCAAATAATTTTCATATACTAATGGTATTCATTTGATAAGACATAAGATCCCAAATCAAATTATTATTGATCAATAAAATCATTTAAATAAATTAATAGTCACACTAACCAGGGACTTCACGTAGTCCATTGGTAGGTGATAAATCCTAACCTTACTCTGGTTGTGGGTTCGATTCCCACATCATTGTCTGACACGAAGGATTGTCACACGGTCTGCGTGTTGTACTTTTTCAAAAACTATATTTTATAACATTTCCAAAATGAGATAAATTACTCAAAATAACCATAACATAATTTAACCACAAATCTTATCTCATACCTTGCATTTTCATCCCAAATTATAATAACTTATAATTGCCTCAAACCCAAATATTATATAAAACTAAATAGATATTTATAACTATATCCACAAGAGAAAAGACAATTCTTCCTCAAATACCATTCTCACGTGGAAAATGCAGGGTTATTAATACTAGAGATAATTATTTCAATGTAAACCCATCAATAAGGAGCACTAATAATTTTTAGACATTTCTCCAACCATTTATTTCCACATTGCTTCTTCATTAACCAAGAAAAAATCCTATAGAATAGGGAATTCACTCAGGTAATAGCCAGGTCCCCTACATTTATGGAAAATGACTATAAATGGATTCGTGTGACCATTTTTATCTTCTTCCATAGTACTCTTCATTTTTATTCATAAATTCATAACTTTATGTCCTTCCTTCCTGCACGTAAACCATTTCCTTGTCCCATTGAGACACTATCCTGATTGTCTCCTTCCACATTTCTTGCATGATGGAAATTGAGGATTCCTTTCTCCATGGTCTCCACTGCTGTAGCTCTTATCATTCATCACCTTTCTCTTCTTTGTTGAGTCCGGAAATTGGTTAATATATATATATTTGATCATATTTTTGAAAATTGATTTTCCATAAAGACGATATCTTTTACGCCTATCATCATTCCATTTTGTTTCTCATTTCCACCCCCATTCCCACCTTGTAAATCATTCTCAAAGTCACTATGACTTCCTTGTAATCCATCCATTGACTAAAACTAGAAAGCATTGTGTGAGTAAAAATAGTCATAAAATTAGTTAGAGATTAACATGTCACCATATTCCCAATTTAAATCACATTTGGATTAACCAAGTTCATTTACTCTCATCTTATATATATAATACTTCAAATCGGTTTGTAAAGAAAATGTAAATTATCCTAAGCATATCCCCTGGGAGTGTCGTAACCAAGAGTGCAGCAAGGCCCATTGTCATGCACTATTTCCTGTTTGAGTCTAGCTCAAAGCAGTGTTTTTGGGTTTTACCCCTAGGTAAATCTGTTCCAGAGCCACCTCTACCTGCTCGTATCAGGACAAGGATGTATTGCTCGTATAACTCACAAAATCTCTACAATACCAAAATTATAGGAAGTTATTCTATACAAATCCTCAATGTTCATCTTTTGTATACATGCTCTAATTAGAGTTTATCTAAATCTAGCTTCCAAGGTTTGCACTAACCCTCTCTCTGATACCAACTGTAATGCCCTGACCCTAGATACCCAGAGACGGTGCATTATTACACAACATTGGCATGATCAAATGAAAGATCAAGTCTCGGAAGACCAATTAGTATAGTAGCCTTGGATACACTAGATACATTCATAATGTTTATATTAAATAAATAAGTGAAAAACTAAAACAACATATTGTCTTCATATGCCCTCATACTATCCCTACAGGTAATTCATAAAATACTTCTTCACATCCAGGGAAAAATAAAACATTGAAAGGGGTGAGTTCAGATGCTCAGTTAGGATAATAATATAGTGGAAACTTTCATAAATAAAAATAAAAATTTAAGGCAATGTATAACTAAAACGAAAGCCATTTAGACTTGAAAATAATCATAACATGGAAATGATAAAATGAAATAATTCCATTTACTTATTCACATGGATATTCTACTAGTCGAATAATTACAGGAAAATATTAATAACCACATTCATAATTATGGAATGCATAATTCCAGACTATCATAACCATGTTGACAAGGCTTCTTTCCAAGACTACAAATTAGATTTTGTCAAGGCCTCATGCCAAGACACTAGTTTGTCTCTTGAGACCTACTGATGTAATTTTTTTAGAAGATACTTACGTTTAAAATTGCTCAAATATACTCCACTATCTCCTTGAAAACAATATGCAATCTTCTGAAAAAAAAAATTAACTAATTCTGAGACCGCTTGACTAATTACAGGTCATGATGGGTCCACGCCCAATCTCTTCCTATCTACCACACTCGAGATTCGGGTTTTCTGAAAACATTTTTATGCTTGCATTAAATACTTATACATTTGCACTGGATTTTCATATATTTGATAGAAATATCTCTTTTTTGAAATCATTTAAAAATCAGATAATTATAAAATAAAACATTTACATTGAAAATATTCTTATAAGATTGTATGGGAAGAATCAAAGATTTTACAATGGTGGAAAAGAGTTGCACCTTCCGTATAATATAAAAAAACATTCTTACTATAATTCTGTCGAAAAGGTTAAAAAAAACCTTGTTTGGAAAATGACAGAATGATTCCTTTATAAACCTATTATAAAAATTCAAACAATGGTATAAATAAATTTAACCCATGTTCTTGTAAATAGTAAAAATGTTTTGAAATACATTTTTACGAAACATGGATGTGGATGATAAAGAAATCTCAGTGGATTATTACGTATAAACAACCACAGATAATGAAGTGATTGCGAAATAAAGCCATACTTTGTAATTTTTCCTTGGTAGATGGAAGGCTAACCTCTTCTATAATGGGGAAAATAATTGTTATTGAATTATAAAAGAATCATTTACATTAATTTGATATCATATATGATCTTTTAACATTGATTTGTTAATAATATCTTAGTATTATCGTCATTACATGTGTTAACTTACTCATTTTCCTTTATATTCCTTGTTACATAAGACATGTTTGTTATGGATAGGTTGTATATTATTCATATCCAGAATTATATCAACTCTATAAACATTATTTTTAATCATCAAATGAGAATTATACTTGAATTGATACGATGGAGAATGGATCTCATCGTGTTCATGGAGACGGTAGTCCGTACGTACGCACAAGCGACAATATCATTCTTTTATCATTAAAATAATGTATAATTGGATGGTATATCATATATACAGAATAATTATCATGTTATATTTATTATTTACATGAATTAAACATCATTATTATACCCATCCAAATAATAATTTATTGAATGACAATTACACCATGACGTGGAGACGGTAAGCCATACGTATGCACGTATGGTGACATGCCATTCAAAGGATGGATAGAATACTGAATATGGTTGTACAATATTTATAATAACATCATAGTATATTGAAGATACTGGATTTATTATTTTATAATATAAATAAAAAAGAATGAAGAATTTGAAGAAGAAAGGAATTTGAAAGAGGGTGGTGAAAACATTACCTCTTCTTCATGTTCTTCCTTTTGATTTGATCAAAAGGGATCCTTAGGAAGAATTTATGATCAAACTAAGGCCTATAAGTTGTAGGGAGGGTAGTTGAGAGAGTATTTAGATAGGGTTTGGCAGAGCCCAATGGATTTTAATGTTTGAATTAGTGAGAAAGGGGAGTTCCCTTTTATATAAGGGGTGAGGGGCACCTTTGGAAAAGCAAAAAAATATTATTTTATAATAAATTTATATTCGATTTATAATGGCTCAAAAGTAGATTATTTAAATGTTAAGGTGGGGATGGGACGAAACCAACTCAACCAATAGAATTTAAACAGGTTTGGGTCATTATATTAACCTTATATTTAAGTATTAACTCTTAGTTAATTAGTTTCACTTTTAAAATGTATCTTTGTATTTTTATATTAGATGGTTAATAAACATACGATATACATCCAAGCGACCCCCAAGTGGCCCATTAATGATAAAAATATCATGATATAAGTCTCTTGGATGAAAAATAGATTTTTAGGAAATGAATATAAATTAATTATATAATATTTGTTTTAAAAACTCTTTTATGTCAATTTTGACACTATTGGGTATTTTGTTTTTGATAAATTCATAACAGAATTATTAATTCGAAAAAAATTTATATAATCAATCTTAATATTTCATATTAACCTAGAAAATTATTGTAATTAATAAAAAGTCTCAAATTACAATTATTTTTATATTTATAATATCAATTATTTTAATATTTCATTAATTAGGTAATTACCGCATTACCATTGTGTCATAAATTAATTAAATTATTTAATGTCTAAAAATTATAACTAAAATACCAATATGTAGGAAATCCTTTAAAAATTTTAGTGAATATTTACAATGGAATTTATCTTATGTATAACCCTATATTAAAAATGTTTTAGTAAATAAAATTTGATTTTTACTCTTTCAACTCTACTTTGAATTAAATAATAATAAATGTCCTAATATAATAAAAGAGGACCTAAATGATAATATTTTACTCCTACGGTTGTTTTTGGTTGAGATACACTTGTTTCAATAGAATTAGGAAATGTGTTAGAGTAATATTAATATCCATTTTACCCTTAATTACCCTATTTATTTATAATCGTGGTAAATAAAAGTAAAATGTTACTATTTACCAAAAAAATATTTTCATCTCATTGAACCAAATTTTACTCCTTTATGATATCCATGTCTCTTGGATTTTCTAAATTACACTCACAGAAGCAGTAAAATTACGTTTAATGAACAATTTAGTTTTTTAACTACCACATAGTGGTTTCACAATTCATCAAAAAATGAAAGTATCCAAAAAAATACAAAAAATTAGGCCTAAGATATATTTGATATTTTGAATTCAATAATGATGTCTATTTTACCAAATTCAAAACATATCAGTTGCATTAATTAATTTAAAAATTAATTCCCGTCTTCAAAAAAAATAGCGTCTTTTTAAGAGATAATAACTATCAAAAATTGACACTTGTTTATGTCTGGTTTAAATGTGAAATTACATCCAATGAAAAACATTGTTTTAAATTGTAAAAAAATTTCTAAATATACTTTACAACCACTCAAATTAATAATTTATCAAAATCAATTTTTATGATTAAAAAAGTTGTTTTTAATTAATATTTAGTAATTTTCATTATTCATCAAAATATTATAGTTAACCGAAAAGAACCAAAATTTCAGCCTAAGAAAATTTCGATATTACGAATCCAAAAATGAAGTCCATTTCGAAGGATAAAATTTATAAAATTTCAAAAAGTAGGTATTACTATTCATAACGGCTAGTTTGATTGGTTATGGTGTGTTAGAATCTTGAATTTGCCTAGAATGCACGTCATTGCATTATTCAAAGGGAAACGTACCGTGGAAGCTTGGGGTGTTACATAACTAATATATTCATGGAACTCAACCATTCACCAAAATTGTATTAATTTTATCATTTTTAAATTTATTTATTTCAGTTTTATATTAGTTGAAAAAATAGTGCGTTAGCATAGGGTATGATATTAATGTAATAAATCAATCATTAAAATATAGATATAAATTTTTCTAATTAAATAAATTAAATAAATTTTAAAAAAAAATATAATAACTATACTAATACTCTTTTTATCCTTTTATCAAAATTTCATAGTTAATTAATTCAATAGTGGGAAATTTGGAATTTATTATTTTTATAAAATTATTAACCATTTAATTATCAATGATATATTTCACCAAGATACATTATAATTAATACATTGATATAAATGGATTATACCCACTCATCCAAAACGAAAAGAAAAGTGATTGGGGAGTTTTAAGGCTTGAAATCAATGTTTTATCCCAATTTAACTTGTTTTTCTCATACCATATTAAAAAAATTACTCTAACGTCCCACCCATACCTCATTGTCTTGAGGAGGAGGTGAGGGTTACTTGGTCGTATGCGGTGCTCCCAAGTAACCAAAGGATGGAAATAAATGTCGAGGGCTTCATGAACAAATTGGGGAACAATTTTCCCTTAAGAAAGAAACAAAACAAACCATCCACAATCGACACTATATAATGCATGTCAACCAAATCATTCATCAATGTATTCTCAAAGGACAAACATGTTGTTACATAACACATCTCCAAATCAATACATCTAGACATTTTCACACAACATTAGAGTATACTACGGAAACTAAAAAACCAATCATCAGAATCCATGACACCCCCACAGCTCCACATGAAGCTCCAAGCTCCAAGCTCCACCAAGGGATCACATTGCTCCACTAAATGAGGGTGATGCCTTACCTTTTCCCACAGCATGATAAAAAACGACTTTAAAGACACCAACATTACAAAGATGTGGGTGAGTACTAAAACTAAGTTGGTTTTCCCCAGATGACTTCCCTACACACGAAACTAGGATAAAACCATTAACACATTTATATAAAAAAAATTATATAAAATAGTCACAAGTGAGAACATTTCCATAATCCGAACATGTCATTTCCAATCTATCACACCCAAACCAAGACACCAAGGTAAATCCAAAAAAACATTCCACATGCCACATCATCATATACACATTAGCACAACAACTCCACCATGCAAATCAATGCACATAAAAACAAACAAACAACCAAACATTGGTGATTTCGTCCAACCTATTCACCCATTCACACCTAGTGTCTCTTCCCTTCCACTTATCCTTTGATGGTGGCCCTTCCATCCACTATACATACTATTTTTATAGTCATACTTCACGCCACTTCCACAAGACATTCAAAACTAGCCAAAGCCATTCATATAACCAACCAAGTTCACAACCACTTGTAATGAACCAATTCAATTTGATATCCATCCACTTCAATAAATCAATAATTTATTGAAAACCATTTTCCATTCCAAACAACATTTCAATCAAACAACCCTTTAATTGAAAATCATTTCCATTAATCATTTTCACATAGCAGCCATAGAATACCATTATAAATCTCCATTTTAAAATCCAAAACAATAGCGTTACACTACAAAACCCTCTTTTTCCCAAAAAATATTCAAATGTATTTCGAACCAACTTTTCAAATCAAATAACAATTAATTTCAAGACAAAAAATTAATTGTACCCAAAAACCAATTTTTATAAACAAGTGGAGTTGATAGAGAAGCCACCTACCTTTAGGGTTCCCGAGAAATCGACCCACAAGAAACCACACCTCAAATCCAGCAAACGCATCACCAAAACCACTCTAGATCCCCTTCCATAACATTCAAAAGCCTTAAAAATCATCTAAGGAAACCATAACCATAGATCTACACACAACAAGTGTAGATCTAGAAAACCAAGAAATAGGGAAGAGATGATCTAGAGGAAAACACAAATAAATCATGAGAGAAGACTTACCCGGGAGCAACCACATTCAATACACCAAGAACTCTCTTCAAAAAGAAACCAAAATGAGTGGGAAAGCTCCTCCACCCCATGAGAACTGAAGATCCCGAGTGAGCCATTAGTGGGAGAAATTTTGGGGTAAAATAGGTTATGCCCGAGGGATCCAAAAACTTATAACCCTATTTTAATGTGGCCGCAGGGTTGGTCCACCCGGTTAGGAAAACAGTTCACTAACAAAGCACACACTACTACCTCGAGAGAAAGGGTCTACATGGTTTGGAAAACCATGCACAGGTAGTGCGAAGCATACTGTCTCCCCCTACACGGTTTCATGGAGAATCTGAAATGTTTCCACTAACTGTGCTCAAGCCGTGCACCCATAAAAAAGCCTCCAAACTCTTCCAAAACAATTCCAAACTCTCTCAAACTCTTCCCAACTCATCCCATGCACATTAAACACATAAACAATGCATAAAAAAGGCCACATACCTCAAAATAGGAGTACTACAATTACATTGGTTAGTATTCATATTGACCGATAATAAAAAAGTCATATAAAAAAGATCCTATTAATAAAATTATTGATACCACTTTTCATTATTCGACTTCCATTAGTGAAATAATTTCTTTTTTAAAAAAGTTTTCAAAATGTAATGAAAACATTAAAAAAAATAATTATTAAATATATCAAAACATATACATTCTTTGGTCTTGAATGGAAAAAAATTATATCAATGTTAAAAAATATGATTGGATAAAATAAATACCAATTTCATTAAATAAATTAATAATAGAGGAAACATTATTTAATTAATATAAAAACACATTATGCATATAAAAATAGTTTTTTTTAAATAACCATTTTCTAATCAATTAATTTTAATTATCATTTCTAATTAACATAGAACAAATGAATTTTTTAATACCTTTCTAAAATGTAAATTCATTATAATTTAGTTATTACAATTCTTACAACAACTACGATATAAGTGTATTATATATTGGGGTTCTTTCTTAATATGGGTTTCATGTTTTGTAGCCTATCAATATAAATATTTTAAGTGAAATATATCATAAAGTATCATGGTGTTAAATTAAACACCAATTAAAATAAATTTAACCCTAGAAATTATATAACTATGATATAAACAAATAAGGATATATAGGTTTCATCACATCCTTCTGTTCCCATGCATCTTCTTAAAATAGTTTTTCCTCTGGAGAACACATTCATGGAGTGTAGTCCTGTTCTATAACACATTATATTGAAGATAAAATATTTCATTATGTTATTATTCACATGAATGATCATTGAGAAACTATATGACCATTGATTTTATTACATTTTATGGGATAGTTATGTTGGCCCTTAGGATAGATACTTTGAACAAATCATAAACATTTGAGAGGTTCAATGGAATCATGATGAAATAAGTTACCATCACTAGTCAATCCAGAATCTAAACGGTAAAATATAAATAAGATCCTACTTTCAATTGATTCCAAACGTCAGTAAAATTTTGATTGAGAAATTTATAGAAATATATTTTTAGAAACATAAAATTAATGATTTCAATGATGATTATCAGTAACAAATTTATTTCTACTCTGACATGCATTGAGGAATAGCTGAATTACACTGACATTAACTACTATTTCCTGTTCTAAATCATGTTTAAATAGTATTCATTATATAATACCAACCAAATTAATTTTATTTCTACATCAATATTAATTTTTGTATTTTAAAGGGTCCATCTAAATGGATGATTGAATGATATTGTTGTAACAAAACAATACATGATGAACTTGTTTTATCCCTACCCCATATGAATTCATTTAAACAAAACCTCAAAAATCATGAGGGTTTGAATAGTTTCTTGAAGCTTACCATCTATCTAAGGATGATAAGATGTACTACAAGGTAAATCTATATCCAAGTATTTATATTGAATTCACCTAAACTTCATGGTAAAACTCATATGTCAATCATATAATAGAATATGCTAATCCAGGAAATATCAACACATCCATCAATCATATCTTGGAATTATTTTCAAGATTTAAATATTTATTGAGGGTAAAAAAATTTACTAGCATTGAATTTTGATCGACAACAACCTAAATAACATTACACCCACTAGAATTTCAATTGAGTCAGACAACAACATCCATGGTAATATTTTCTTTTTTTAATTCTGGTTTGTGTAGTGGTCCTAAAATCCACTTTCACTTTTATAAATTGACCATTACAAACAATCATAATATGTATCAAGATAAATAATATGTAATATCCATTTTCATGATATCCCACATTATATAAAATTTAAAATATCTATAGATTATCATTATTCTAGGATGTATAGAGAATGATGTAAAATAAGCTTCATCCATTATCTTCTTATTCAGTTTTATTATTGATGGGATGCATAAAAGATTCCAATACTATATCATTACAACAAACCCAATATTAAACATAAGTTAACTTCTTAGAAGTTTTCCATATCTATATCTTCATTATTGACCTCCTTAATCATCACATAGATGAATGGTAGAACATTCAGTTAAGTAAGATGATATTTATCCCCTTCTATCAAGATTTCCAGATCCATCGTTCTGAAATCATGAAATGATGGATATTTTGGGATTTTCATAATATAAAATATACCATAATCATTTTGAGAAAGATAATCCACCACCTTTTCTCCTTACCGGGATAGTAATGTGTTGAGAACTAATAATCCATAATTAGAAACAAAGGTCTTTTCTAGGACATATTAATCTCATATTTTCTCAATATATACTATGAATTTTTATGATAACATATACATATAAATTATATATAAATATAATAAACCTATATCTTTTGAGAAAATTTTAACACATCTTACTCCAAGTCATGATCGTGGATGTTTTCACATGGTCCTTCAGCTAACAGGAGGAATAATCTATCACCATATAAATTTAAATGAGAATTCATCCTAGAACCTTCTCTAATGAATAACTATAGGTTAAAAAAATTCCTCTATAGGTTATTGTATATATTGGTTCACTGAATAATATTCTCTTCAGTTACTTGATATTTTCATTACATTCAACTGTCAAATGTAACAAGACCCTATTCGGAGTAAACAAGATCCGAGGATTAGACACCTTGCATACATTTTCATCAATGAATTGATAATATCCAACCAGACAAATAATCTACTTATATAAATCACATTAGTTGATCTATGACAGCATTCAATAAACTCTATTATTGATTGATCCACCGATATAACGTCTCATGACATTATATGACAAAATGTATTGAACATTATGTAACCAAAATTCACACATGGTAATTTTTCCATGAAAATTCTATTTTGTAAAGACTGATTTATAATACTCAAGTTATATTTTGGAAAATAACATTCATTTGAATATATAATATTTTTTATATATAAATGCATCAACAAACTTATCATGGTAATCTATACTGACATAATTTTTTATGTTTTTAAAGATATTGAGCTAATTAATAAGACCAAATGCCATCAATATTAATTCTTATTGTCTACAAATCATATAGAATACTATATTGGGTATGTCTTCAGTTTTCACCCAATACTGATATTTTCAAGGTTGCTGAAAAATCATTGAATTATATTGATCACCACAAAATTTATTCAATAAATAATCAATATGGTACAGAGGATATATATTATTTATTTTTAATTTGGTCAATTCTAGATAATAAATTTAGAGTTGCGTCTATGCATCATTTATTTGAATAAAAATAATTGGTGAACCCAAAGGTGATTAAAATATCTAAATGAATCTCTTAACATGATTCTCATATGGTTGTTTTTCAAATTCCTTCTACTCAATATAGATTATTCTATAATAGGTAAGTGAAATTGGTATATGACCAAGGATGAGTTCTATTAAAACTAAACATCATGATTTAGGGGAAGTCACAAAAACCAATTTGAATCCCCATATACAAACTCTTTTACAATTGGAATATAATATATTTTTAGTTTCATGACATCCTTATCTGTAAAAACCAACTTTGGAATTGTTAATAATAACTATATAATTCTTGTAATATACAAGATCATATTTAACATCACCTTGATATATTATCATTGGATAGATAATAATATTTAATGGGACTTACCGTCTTTAATCATTGATGTTGTATTTATGTAATGGATGCCAATCCATGTCTAAAAAACATTGTATTCAACTAGAGGAAGAATATCATGATTTTTATGAATTGTGTTCCCATGAACATCCATCGAAGAGGAATCATAAACATGTGATGTGATCATATTAGCATCATAGTTTTTCAATATAAATTAATAATCTAATAGTTGTGGTTGTACTATGATACAATTATAAAAAAAATTAGATAAAAAAGTGTTGGTATATCTAGAATTAAATTTGCCATTAGTAGTTATAGGGTAAAAACCTAATCTTGACATACATGGAAATTACATTACTTTTGTGGAATAATTAATACATGATACAAATAGATGTCCGAACACTGATAGAGTTATTTGATTTTTCAAATTAAAAAACATAAAAATCTATTCTATAAAACAACAACATCATCTCCTTATTTATCTTTTTTAACTAGAACCCTTTTTCACACTTCTTACTTAATACCCATCATGAAATCCTGGGGGAAAGGAAATGCGAAAAATAGTGAGATAAAATGCTCAGTAAGGTTATTCATGGAAAATATCATAAAAAACAAAAACATAATAATGTAAAATAATAAACATAACTACTGAAAAAATCATACCAAATTTATTATATATATAAATCACAAGTCATGAAATAAATCAACGTAGTTCATAAGGTAGAAATCATAATGGAATCATTAACCATGAGAAAATAGAATTTTAATCAACCATGGAATTTTAGAAAACAAATAATCACATAATATGACTTCCTTATTAGCCAATTCATTTATTCCAAGGTCATCATTGTGTATAATGTCCACTAATGAACAGTGTTTATAGGTCATTCCATCCATGTATTACTGATCCAGATTTATGATATGTTCCAGCCTTATATTACGAAAACACATTTACTTTTTCATTCAAATAATTTCTATTTCAGGAAACATATATATTTACCCAATTAATTATAGGAAGATATATGTCCTAACCATTTTATAATTAAATCATTATTACATGTTTTAAAAAACATATATAATTCATCATTGCATAATCCAAGAAATAAAATGGGATTCTCAAACACTATTCGATCATAACATAATACATATAAAATATTATTCCATCATTAAAAAAATAAGATAATATTAATAATAGGGATATAAATTTTACCTTATTTATATAGTGTCTTCTTTGATTGAAAATAATTTTTATAAAACACTAAAAATTAATTCCTGAGGAAAATAAGCTTTTTCTTGAAAAACATTTTCTTTTCTCATTATGATGTATAATTTTAAAATAAAAGAATTTAGTTGAAAATTAAAATAAATTCATCTAATGTAATATTCATGTAAAAAGGTGTTATGAAGACTCAAATCTATTTATGCCGTATAAGATAAAAACAATCTCCACATTCTTTTGATGGAAAAGTCAAAACGGACCTCATATCAAAATACACAAAAATAATCCTTTCATACCATTTAATAAAAAATTTCCAATGAGAAAAATTGACCTTATGAAATTGTATAAGAATAAAATTAATATTACATATTTCAGAAAGATGGATGTGGATGGGAAATCTACCACACTCAATACTTCTGAATAATCAATCTTGGATAATAATAGGATTGCAAAATTATCACGTACCATAGGTCCGATGTCATCTGTATTTGTAAAAAACTACAATATTGTGGGTTTAAACATATTATTAACTTTTAAAAGAACCATAATGTTATCATTTATATCATATTGTATTCACTTATTATTTTATATTACCGATTTATTTATGTATTCCATGTAAAATCAATGTTTTGGGTAATAATCATTTTATTTGTCGTAAATGTTTTGAATTTTTGTTCTTCGTATTATTACATAGATCATTATTCACTTAGATCCAAAATTTAAAGCATGATTTAAATATAATAAATATTATATATATATATAATAGATAGAAAAATGAACTGAAATACACAATTCATGGATATGGTAGGTTGTACGTACGCTTGAACGTTGTTTCAGTTTCTTTATTTAATTGATTGGAAGAATGTAAATGTTATATATATATAGTAGATTTATTATATCATATATTTCATGATTATTTATTATATACACATTATAATCATTCTTGAATCACTATCATGGAGAACGAATCTCATCGCGTCGTGGAGATGGTAGGCCTTACATACACAAGAGCGACGATATGATTCAGATAATTGATAAATATTATGGAATTGGATGGTATATTAGTTATAAAAAAATTATAATGTTATATTAATTATTTTAATCTATTATAATAATCATTTTAGCCATCAGAATAATGTATTTTTGAATTACAAATTACACAATGACATGGTGATGATATGCCATACGTATGAACGCATGGTGATGTTGTAATTCGTAATATTGGTAAGAGGATGTATAATGGTGTTAAATAATTATAATAACATCTCATAATGCATAATATTTTGGATTTGTTACTTTATTATGGATACAACATAAAATGATGATGTAGAAAAATAAATGAATTTTGATGAAGTGATAAAACAAGTACCTTGTTTCAAGTATCTCCTTTTGAATTGAACAAAAGGCATCCATAGAATATATTTTTGATCACTTTTTTCCCACTAAGTGGAAGATACGGATTTTGGGAGATTATTTTAATGTAATTTGGGCAATCCATGTGTACATAATGGATTGAGTAAGTGGGTAGAGGTGGTGTCATTTTATAAGAATCTGGAGAGGATCTTTTTGGAATGTCTTGAAATATTAACATATTATAAATTTAATTTCAGATTATAGTGGAACCAACCAAATTTATATCGAGTATAATATGAGTATATGTCTAAATCCACTCAACCAATAGGTTTTATATAAGTCAAGGTCACCAAATTATCCTTATATTTTAGCATTAATCCATAGTTAAAAACATTAACTATTACCAGGTCTTCTTGTATTTTCATAATATATGATCACTATAGATATTATAAAATTACAAGAGTACAAAAGGTGGACCATTAATGAAATTTTTATAATTATTTATTTCAGTTTAATGAATATTATATTTTTAGGTCTATTATATCATTTAATAAATTAATTTTTGTTTTAAATACTTATTTATTTCAATTTTGACACTGTTTAGTAATTGATTTTTGTTAAATTCATAAAAAATTGATTTATTTGAAAAAATTCATTAAATCAAAGATAGTATGTCATATCCATACTTAAAAATAATTGATGGAATAAAACGTTTCAAGTTATTTTTATTTAAATTATTATAAAATCATTTATTTGAACCATTCATTAATATGGAAATCACTAAATTATCATTATGTCGTAAATAAATTTATAAATTTAATGAAAAAATATAAAAATTAAATAAAATGATGATGAAAATATTTTTAGATTTTGAATTAATTTTTATATTCAAATATATATGTTATATAACCCTATATTAAATTTTTTTTAGTAAAAATATATGTTTATGTTATATTTGCCTTTTCATTAAATTAAAAATTATAAAAGGTCCTCATCACACCCAAGTGGCTCCATAGGGTTCTATAATCGACACGAGGATTCTCCTGGTTAGTAGTATCTCATTAAATAGGATTAGTACAAATTTTATGGTACATTTATGATATTATAATATTATATATTACAATTATTTACCCAATTTTCCCATTTAACCATGGTAAATAAAAATATCTACACAAGTTATTATTCATAATTTCCAAAATTAAAGGTACCTATTTAATCAATTTCTACCTTTTGATATCAAATATGGAATCCATTTTTTCAAATTCAAAATACCTAATTTGAATAAATTATTTTGAAATTAATTCACTTTGTCAAAACCAAAAAAGAAGTTTTAAGAATTAAAACTATAAAATTATTAACAAGTTTCTATGCCCAATATAAATGAAAAATTATATTGAATGACAAACATTGAAATTAATGATAAGAAGTAACCCAATTACAGTATAAACCCAATTAAAAAAATAATCTAACTATATAAATAAATTAGACAAAAATGCATTTTTTTAATTAAAATTCATTACTTTTCCCAATTCATTAAACCACGAATTTCATCAAAAAACCAAAATTTCATCCTGGGTAAATTTAAATATCCAAATTCTAAAGAAGATGTTTATTATGAGAACTAGAACTTATAACATTGTAAAAAACTATATTTCAAAACGGTTCACCATCAAAAGGAACATAAAAAATATATTTTTTAAAATACTTCTTTAATATGGAAAAAATAAATATGGTGGTATTTCTTGTCTATATAATACATTAGATGAATGATAATGTTAAATAAAATAATAATAATTTGATAATACTATTCATAACATCTAGTTTATATCCCATTATGTAATAATATATTAATAATATATCATTGGTTAGTGAAACATGGTATTGTATACATCGCAAGCTATCGAGGGTGGTCTCTCTTGTGTGTAACACAAGCCAAGAATGTTTTTGTCTATACTGCAAGTTAAAATAGTGTTTCATATAGAACAACCTATTATAGATATAGCATAGAACACCAGAAATCATGAAAATTAAAATGAATCAATCCCATAAAATCATTGGGTGTTACATTATACACCAATTATAATGAATTTCTCCATAGAAATTTATCGGGGTTATAAAATGATTACTACTCAAATTTTTCATTCATAGAAGAACACATCATAAAAAGTAACAATAAAAATTCAATTTATAGAGTAATGAATGAAACACAACGGTTACACAATTTAACTCATCATTGGGATTCCACACAGGAGAGCATAGAAGAGAATTTAAAACATGGATATGGAAGAAAATTTTAACCATTATATTATGATGGATAGTGATAGAGAACAATGTATGGAGAATGTTAAGAATCAAAAATCCATAAATATGCAAGGATTTGTGGGACCACCTAATTAATAGATAGTAAAGAACTAAGATAACATTTTGGGGTTTCAAGATCCTTTACCGAATGATGATGAATTTGGCATGAGAATAAATATTTACTTGATTTTTGTACAATCTCATTGTTGTTTATGCCATGAAGAATTTTCACTAAATCTCTAATTTAAATAGATGAAGTTTAATTATTCATTCTTGATGTGTTAGTAGATCATTCCATGGAATGATAGGTTATTCCATCTATCTCATCAAAAAAGGTAACACGGGTAATCAATTAAGTATAAGTCCACGTATAAGGGGGTAAAACACTAATCTAACAAATTTCAACCAAAATATAACTTTTACAATCCATAAATATAAAACATTACAATACTTAAAAAACTATAATACATTATAAAGAGGTTTACTGAACCGAATTAACATTTAACTCCAATATATCATAAGTTAGTTATTTTTTTCACATTTAATGAAAGTTAATACCTTAATTATTTCTTCCATTGAAACATGATAATAACATTAATTATTGTCTAACCTTAGTAAAAACATGCATTATGTCAAAAATAACTCTTTAACTACACCAAAAATCCCAAAAATTATATATAATCAAACCTTTCTATCACGTGTTCCTTATATCAATGATTAGGTCATTAATACTATCAAACATCTCATTATATCATTATCCATTCATTATACTCATAGTGTGTGCTTCCAAAAAATATTTCAATCACATTTCATGGATAAACCTACCATATATTTATGGAAATCCAGAATGGACCAACACATAGATATTCCAATATACCATAATACTCTAAAATTGATTCTACAATTCTAATTTGGAATCCAATTGCATAAATACATAATCATTCCACCATTTCATTTTCATACACAACATCTCCAATAGTGATCACATGTGACTTTCCTTTTTCATTAGAATTTAGAGGGCATTGACGTTGATAATCATCAGTAAGCCTTGGATTATGGAATTTGTTAGAATAATGACCTATTTCATTACACTTTTATCCTTGATTTTTGATAGGTACACTCTTTGGAACTTTTTTTTGTTTCCAATACTTTCGAAGTAAAATGCTCGACGACCTTATTTCCCACATATAAATCATTTATTTTTCCCCATAAGTCAATTTACTCCATGATTCCTCCCACAAATTTATTATAAAAAAAAATTAATATTCATTTCTCTATAATTTTTATAGTTTCCATTGAATTTTATCCATATATTCTTATCATAACCATAAGGTAGAAAAGAAACAAAAATCACCCTTTTTAAAAAATAATACAAGAAAGGAACAAAAATAAAAATAATTTCTGTAACTCATCTAATTCTATAGATTCAATTTTTTCTTGTTTCCTCATATTCTTGATAATGGTCCACCACATATTCACTTTACCTTCCATGTAATAACATCAAACCTTAACATTCTCACATTCTGAACAAAAGAGAATGAAGAATATATTTTCATTGGTAAAAATAATTTTATTAGAAATTATTCAACTAGTTATTCCAATAAAATAGAGTGGATGTTCCCTTATGAATGATTAAATATAATATTGTTCGTTACTTTGGTCATTTGGAAGCCTAGAAGGAATTTCTGTCATAGAAGAATGATTTTTATTCTGGATCTGATAACATTTGGTTGTTTAGGAGGACAATCATTTCATTTCCCATCGTATATAGAATTAATGTGGTTCCATTGGGATTCATCCATTATCTAAAACCCAAAATTAATAGTAGTTGGTGCAATAACCACACTAGGAAAACAACATAATCAAGGGGGAGTACATTCAATCTCTAATATCATAGGTTTAATCCTAGGTTATTAATGATCGTTACCTTAATTGAAAGACTATATCCATTAGTTATACATATCCTTAAGGACATACCTATAAATATATTATAAATATCTCTATGGATCTCACTAATGTGATCAAATCCTAGATTCCAAAGGATAACTAAACCTTCCCTCTGATTCCAACAGCACAAACCCATGCTTGACATACATATATGTAACATTACTTTTTCTTAATAAAAAATACACGACACAAACAGAATCCCAAATACTGTATCAATTTATTGAATTTGGGAATATTAAAACATAAAAAACTAGTTCAGAAAACATCTACACCATCTCATACATTATCCTTCGTAACTAAAACCCTTTTTTACACATCTTACTTAATACCCTTCTTGAAATCCTAAGGGGATAAAACAAGAAAGGATGTGATATCTCATAATCAGTAAGGACAATATGGTAACTTATCTTATAAAATATAAACTTAAGAAATTAATAATATGACCAAATTTTTTTAAAAAAGATTCCACATTTAACATATAAAAAAATCTGGATCCATAAAATAAATCATTGTAGTTTTCAAGGCATCAATCATAATGGAATCCAAAATCAAGAGAAGGATAAATTCGAATAAAACATGTAATTTTTTTAAACAAATAAAGAAATGATAATATTTCCATAGTAGTGAAGGAATTTCTACCGAGATCATCATAGTGGAAAAATTCCACTACTGAATTAGGTTTTCCTTCCATTCTAGCCATATATTATTGAACCAGATTAACATGTCGTTCGATCCCTATGTTACTAAAAAAATATAGTTTTTATTCAATTAATTTCTATCTCATGAGATATAAATACTTAACAAATGCATTGGAGAGATATATTTGTCTCATCCATATGATAATAAAATTATTCATACATGTTCCACAAAAACATAAGTCATTTATCATATCATAAACCAATAAATAAAATGGGATTCATCAGAAGAATTCCATTCTAAAATAATCAATATAAAATGTTTTTCCATATATAACACAATAAAATAATTGTAATAATATGTATATAATCATTACAATATTTAAATAGATTCATCTTATATGGAAAATAATTTTGATAAAACACTTGATATTAATTTTTGATGAAAATATCCTTTCTCCTTCCAAAACATTTAATTTTCTCAAAATGAAGTTCAATTTATTTTAAAAAAAATAATTTGAAAATAAACATGAAATCATATAGATGAGATATCATGGAAATAATTATTTATTAATACATAAAATTACTTTAATACTATATGAGTTAAAAAAATGCTTCTCGTATATTTATTGGAAAAGTAAAAAAGTACCTCATATCAAAATATGCCAAATAATTACCTTTATTCCATTTTATAAAAATTTTCCAATGGGTAAAATTTTCATAAAATAATTATATAAGAATAAAAATAAAATTACATATATAAGAAATATGGATATTGATAAGAAATGTTACCCATTAAATACTTATGAATAAACAGTCTCATGTCATAATGGGATCACAAAATTATCCCTTACCTTAGGTATGGTTTCTTCCATATGTATCTAAAACTCTTGTACAGTGGGTTCAAAGATGTTATTAACTTTTAACAAAACCATTATAATATCTATTATATCTTATATAAATCACTTATGAATTTATAATACCAGCTTATTTATGAATTCCATGTTAAAGAAATGTTTTGGGTAATAATCATTTTATTTATCATAGCTATTTTGAGTAGTTATTGTAGATTTTATTAATTTGATTGCGATTTATTCACTCAAAAAATGTAAAAGATTATTTATATAACATAAATATTTAATATATAAATATATATAATAGATCAATAAATTAAATGGAATACAATGTTCTTGGATACGGCAGGCCTTACATATGCATGAACAATGTTTATGTTTCCTTATTAAATTTAATGGATGAATGTAAATGAAATATATATATATATATATATTATTGCATTATTATGTCATATATTTCATTATTATTTATTATATATAATGTATAATCATTCTTAAATGCTTAATGTGTAGAATGAATCTCATTAAGTTATGGAGACGGATGGTCGTACGTACGCACGGGGAATGATATGATTCAATTAATTGGTAAATGGTATCTAATTAGATGTTATATTTATTATAAAAATTAATTATCAAGTTATATTTCTTATTTTCATCTGTTATACTCACCATTATACCCGTCAAAATTTAGTATTATTGAATAACAAATTACACAACAACATGGAGATGGTAAGTCGTATATACGCAAACACGGTGATATTGTAATTTGTATGTTGGGTAAAAGGAGTAATATGGTTGCTCCATAAATATAATAACATCTCAAAATTAATAATATAGTGTATTTATTACTTTATTACATACAAAACATAAAATGAGGAAGTAGAAGAATAAATGAATTTTGAAAGAGGTCATAAAACTAGTACCACTTTTTCAAGTATCACCTTTTGAATGAGACCAGGGGCATGAATGGTGTGAGAAAGCGGGTGGAGGTGGTAGCATTTTATAAGTGGGAGGAGGGACACTTTAGAAAATTCATGATATATTAATTTATTGTAAATTTAATTTAGGCCTGTAATGGTCCCAAATCATTTATATCGAATATAATATGAGGATATGTCTAAATAAATTCATCCAAGATGTATTTGATATGTTTAGGTCACAAAATTAACCTTATATTTTAGCTTTAACCCTTAGTTAAAAACATTAACTCATACAATGTATTTTGTATTTTCATAATATATGGTTAATATAGTTACAATAAAATCGCAAGAGGACAAAAATATGATCAAAAATTTCATTTGAAACATTATAAAAGTTAGTTTTTTGGATCATAGATTTTTAAGACCATTATATCATTTAGTAAAATAATTCTTTTAAAAAAACTCATTTATGTCAATTTTTTACACTATTTAGTAATTGATTTTTTAAGTCAAAAAAATATTATTACATCGAAGAAAAATACTTAAAGAAAATATAATTTATCATATTCATTGATAAAATTTGATAATGGCATCAAAATTATCAAATTAAATTTATTTGAATATTTATAATATCATTTATTTTAATATTTCATTAATAATGTAATCATTAAATCATCATTGTGCCATAAATAAATAAATTTATTTAATATATATAAATTAGAAATAAAATTAAATGATGTAGGAAATATTTTTTTCATTTTTAATTACAATTTATTGTCAAGGATATCAGTTATATAACACCATATTAAAAATGTTTTAGTAAAATATAGATTTTTGTTTTAAATTTCACTTATCATTGAACTAAAATTTAAAAAGTCTATATCACACCCTATTGGATCCAGAGTGTCCTTAAATCGTCCCAGGGATGGTCATGGTCAAATATATATCATTAAATCTGATTAAGACACATTGTAGGGTAGTTTTAAAATAATATAATGTTATATGTTACACTTATTTATCTAATTTACCCTTTAACAATGGAAAATTAAATTAATTACTGAAGTTAATATTCTTAATTTCAAAAAATGAAAGGTACATATTTACTCGATTAGGAACATTTGATTCCAAATATGTAATCCATTTTTCCAAATTCAAAACACAGAATTAGAAGAAATTATTTTGAAATTAAGTCTCTGTTTAAAAACAAAAAGCAGGTTTTTAATAAGTAAAAACTATCAAAATTTTGACATGTGTTTCTGTCCAATTTAAATATGAAATTACACTCAATGAACAAAATTGGATTAAATGATTAAAACATAGTCCAATTACATTTTAAAATAAATTAATAATTTAAACCAAATATATAACTAAATTAGATGAAAATGCAGTTTTGAATTAAAAAACAGTATTTTTCACAATTCATTAAAATATGAATTTAAATTGAAAAATACCAATAATTTCATCCAAGTTAATTGTTTTGTAACACTTCCAATGAAAACTTTTATTCATGTATATAGAGCTTATACCATTTTCTATAACTATTTTAAAAAATGGTTCACCATCAAAAGGTGGTAATATGATATTTTTTTGGAAAAATACTTGTTTTATCTAAAAAATTGAATTTGTTCTTATATATTTTATAAAAAATATATAAGATAAATGTTAATGTTTTAAAAAATTCCAAATGTGGAAAATACTATTCATAATTTCATGGTTATTTCCCATTAAAAATAATATTTTAATGATATATCATTGTTTAGTGAAAATTGGTATAGCGTACAACGTAAGCTATCATTGAAAGTCACTCTTGCTTGTAACGAAATCCAAGAATAATGGGTTTATACTTCAATCTAATACAATGTTGTATAGAGTTCAATCTAATATTTTTTTATCATAAATAGAAGTCTTCAAATAAATCTAAAAGAATCTATCTCAGAATGTTTCGGGGTGTTATATATAGAGTGGATCATAAGTTCACTTTTCATAACATCATTTCCATACTCTACATCTGAAACAGTGATAACATGTGATTTCCATTTATCTATGGGATTATGAGGTCACTCATGTCTACCATCATCATTGAACAATGAATTTGATAAGTTGTTAGAATAATTTCCACTCTCCATATAATTAAAACACTCAATTTTGTGTGCCGAATTTTTTGTTTCTTTTTCTCTATCATTATCTATATTCTTCTTTTCATAACATCATCTTTTGATTTCACGGTGACCTTAATTTCCTTAAATAAACATTTTTAGGTCCCTATAATAAACATTCTTCTGTGATTCATTCTATATTTTGATGATATATTAAATCTCATCTCATTCTCTACAAGGTTTTTTGAATTACATTAATATTAAATATTTAAATTATTATAAAAATCATGAGAATTATGGTTAAATCAAATATCCATCTCAACCACAATATAACAAAAACATATTTCTTCATATATACAAAACTATCATATGAATAATTTCCTTTAGATAAATAGTTTCAAGAAAGAAAACTATAATGAAATCATACATTCTTGTTGGATGATAATACTAATAGAATACCTCCCAATTCATGTGAAATTTTCATTATAGGAAGTAATGGATTCATTAACATTTTTCTTCATTTCTTGGAATTAATTATCTATTTTTCTATTAAAAAATAAAATGAAAGATTTTTA
Organism: Viscum album; assembly: GCA_963277665.1. NCBI lineage: Eukaryota > Viridiplantae > Streptophyta > Magnoliopsida > Santalales > Viscaceae > Viscum > Viscum album. The sequence goes on along the minus strand of OY728152.1, from coordinate 322,577,965 downwards.
TTAAAAAAAATTCATAACATCATAACAGTCCATGGATTCAATAAATTCCTACTATGTCTTGTTGTCGATAAAAGTTTATCAATAATCTAATTCATCATAAAAATGATAAACGACAAAAATAATTTTTTATAGTTATAAACACTACATAATAGAAAATGTATTTTTTATTATATTGATCCATTTCATGGAATCTAGTGGATTATATAACCTAATATAATTTGGTGATTATTACCTAATGAAGGAATCATGAGAATCCTATAACCTCCTTTGTTCATTTTGAAGCTCTGCATGATTAATATATGAAAATTATAAACCAAGATGAAATTATAAATTAGATGGGGTGTGGGTGAATCAATTATTTCTTATTATTTTATGTTATTATTTTTCAACAACCTTCGCCTACTTTTAAATATCAATCATTTTGCTAAAAATACCTTCCCATGACTATTGGAGAAAAAGTATTTACAATTCACTACTAAATAAAAACATCTAGTTTTTGGAATGTTTTTATGATAATATAGTACCAAAAATATAATTTAAAATAATAATATTGTGCTGAAACAATTAAATGGATAAATGATTGTATGTGTATCACTTTGTTAAATAAAATAGTGCATGTTCGCATTCCATCAAAAATAATGTAAAACATGTTTCTATAACGAGATCAGAATCCTTCATCACTAGGTTCCAAACAAGTAATTGTGTTGCCTTATCAATATCCACTTTTTTATTTCATAAAAATTAAATTCTTCACTTTTCTACCTCGTAGAAGGTATAAATAAACTCTATGGAATTTGTTCAAAACACTTTCAGATTGTTCTTCATGATTATTTAGTATAATACTTCAGTCCTCAAAACAAATAAGTAAATAATTCCATTCAAACAAATGTAAGACACTTTAACCTTCTAATAAAATATTTTCCAATGGAATTAGTCAGATTATGTAACCTTTTCATAATATTCAATTATAAATTAAACTTCTTCCTGAAAACACTATCGTGAAAAATTTTCACTCTACACAAAACATCATTTCTCTCTCCCTCTATCTCTCTTCCCATAGGAATAGTAAAATTGTCATAAAAAAAGTATAACGTACATTAAAATAGTAACAAGAACCTTGATACGGAATGGGTAGGACACACCATTTTGTTTCTTTCTCACTCAATTTTATTGAATCGTGAGTTTTACATTTATTTCAACTTTTGATTGAATCTTTCAGCACTGCCCAACTCTTCTCAATTATTCTCTAAACATATTGAATCTTTTCAAAAATGACATCCCACTTTGAAAAAAATAATTTTTCTTCTGCATGATACCATTTCATATTATGATGATGTTACTCATTATGATGAAAACATATATAAGACTGTGAAATATAATTACATTTCTTGAAAAAATATGAGATGCATGTAAATATTATTCCATTATCATTGATGTAACTTTTAATGATTCTGACACCCCCTTGACAAATCCTTGGTAATCCTATTGAAAAATTAACTCTTTATCTTTAATTGTCCATAAATTACATCGAATAATGACTATATGTCTGTTGACATACATTTTTCTATGATGTATGAGATTCAACTTGAATTTGTTGAATCAATGTCTATTTCTTTTTGATGAATCAATTTCCACAATTCTTTGATGACTCTTCAAACCACATGGAAAATGAAAAACATTACCTTTTTCATTCATGAATGACAAAAAACATTCTAGAGTAATTTTTCTATAGAAAAAATTGATAGAAAAGAAAACATGATGAAAATATTTGATTTCATTGTTAAACATCATTTGTTTGATCAGTCTCTAATCCCCTTAACTATTCTCAACAACTCTAAATTTAGTAACTATTATTTATGTGAAAGATTTATGCATCCAACAATATAGCGACACACCACATCCAATGCAATATTTTTGTAGCATCAAATTTCTTCAAGATTCTCTAAAACTGATTATTGTTCCTCTAATTTTATTTTTATAGTGGATTTGATAGTCGGATGAATCAATAATTTTGATGGATTTACTAATGAGTTCATTTACAAAATAAATATTCTCACCCATCAAACCTTTTTTTTGATCTAGTGCCTCTCACATTGATAAAAAAATATTATAATATGTTTAATTAATAATATTTTTATTCTAAAAACATTAGATTGTATCATGTCCTCTTTTTGATTTTTATATCAATAAAATCGACATATCATCATTTGACATATAGAACAATTTCTCTCTTATTCATTCACAACGTTTCGATCACAATTTATTAATTAAATCATGATTGTTAAAATATATAAACTAGAAAAAATATTTCATATTTTTTATAGAGGTATTCTTTCTCAAATACATTTTCTTTTATTGATTGGTACATTATTCTAGACCCTAGCTGTGTCCAAAAACCATATAAATTGAGAAAACATTTCTAAAAAAAATTGTATCCTGTGGATTTTATTATTCTAAATGGGTCGTATCATTTCTGTACGGTACCTCCTACGACCAATCATAAAAAATTTAAAATTTAATTTAATTATCATAATGACATCAATTTATGAAACATTCATCACAAATATATTCCATAAGATAGAAAACAAATTCTTTTAACATAGTCTCATTTATCTCCCCATTTGGATTTTGTTGTTAATCAAATTTTATAAATAACAATAAATTGTAACCTAAAGATATTTATTACTTAAAAACACTATTCCAATATAAGTAAACTGAATTTTTTAAAAAAATGATCCTTTATGTAAAAACGTGGTACCAAAAAGTAGTAAATTAAGAAAAAACATTTAATACATCATTGAATTTCACATTTCAAAACATTATTCACTTTCCGTTAAATACATTTTTCCTAAAAATTCTTTCTCAAACCATTATAATAATTCACACACATACATGATGAGTTCACACATGACCCACAACTCTACCTAAATACAAACCACCTTAAAGGGTTTATCATATACTAATGGATAAATTTATGAATAATTATCCCCCTTTAATTACACTATCCAATGACAACATGATATTGGGATATAGAAAAATAACTCTACCATTAATATAATGATGTTGGTATGCTATATTCAACCTCAATATTTTTAATCCTTTTTTAATATATTTTTTAAATTATCAGTAACATGTTCCGATGTTAGAACATACTCTGGCTTGAGTTCATTCTGCTGCAAAATAATTTTGATTAAATGGAAATTTTTATCATCATGTTTTGAATGAGTAATATATATTGGATTTATTTTAATGAAAAAATAAGTTTGATTATCACAACCCATGAGTGGAGGAAACATCACTTCAACACGTATGTTTTCAAAATGACTCAGCAACCTCATAAGTTGTGTTGCATCATGGAAAGGAGAAAAATACTAAACTAAAATGAGGATAATAGTTACTAAGTTTTGTTTCTCAGTATGGAAAAATATATGGATTTCATCTATAATTAAAACAACTTAAATATGTGGATCTTATACTATCAATATTTCCAAACCAATCAGTATCTGTATAGACAAAAAAATTAATTCCTCCTAAGCTAACATAACAATGTTTTAAATTTTTTTGGCCTCCGATGTATCTAATAATTCATTTCCCAGAAAAAATATAGGATTAATTTATATCACATTGGAATATTTCACATAATTTAATAGGATTAATGATGTATTAACTTGATGATGTGAGATATAAAAAACATGATATCAGTTTTTGAAACTCCTTAGACTCAACTCCCTTTCCTTCAAAATATTTTTTCAAATTAGTTCCCACAAAATTTGGGGAGGAAATAGGTTTTGAATTGTCCACTACAAATAGATTACGTGGTTCCATAACATACATTTCATGATAATTAATTCTATGTTTTCTACTTTTATGAGTTTTTAAACCCATGAAAGTATTTCATTTCACCAATAATGTACATTTCAAACAACTTATTCATCTATTCATCAATCCATTCACATTTTCGTTTATCATTCATAGGAAATATAAAAGCATCATTATATAAAAATAAAATGAAGGAAATATCGTGACATAATTTGATGTGTAGATTTCCTCCAACCCTTCCTTTATTAATGTTCAATTTCATTTTGCAAGTACCCAATTTTTAATACCAAGATCTCATAGATTGATTTTTCCCATAAAATAATTTCTTCAATATTAACACATAAATTTCATCATTAAAAATAAAAAATCACACAGTGTATTAATATTTACTTCTTTATGAAGATCCCCATTTATAAATTATGACTTCAAATCATTCTTAATAATTTTATAACATCATTTTATAGTAATAGCATGAAAGAATCTTCTTGGTTCTGACCACTATACTGGAGAAAAGGTGTCATCCAAACCAATGACTTTAATTTTTTAACCATTAGAAAACAATTATTCTTTTATTATTATCACATCACCATATTCATTCAATTTTTTTTTGGAATAGTCACTTTGAAAATATAAAATTTTTGTCATTTGGTTTAGGTAAGAGTTCCCATGTATCATTCTTCTCAATTAGATCCAATTAATCATTCCTAACATGGATCAATTATAGATGATCAAAAAATTCATTCACATAACAAATATCAATATTATAATTCCAATAATCATGTGTAATAAAATTTTATGATCTTATTTATTGATCCTTCTAATATTGACAACCATGTAAATTTTGATCATCCACATGAATCCTCATCCAATGAAAATATTTTCCAAATTCATCATCATTAATGGTATTTAATGAGTACTACTATTCAACCCATGTGTTATTACATTTGATTTGATCCTTATCATGTTGTTTAGCAACAATTATTTCATCATAGCTAACATCCTTATCTTCATGAGACTGTGAGAATTCATTCGTAATTTTTTCATGAACTTTTACATTAATAAAATAAACTATTATTTTTGTTTATTTTTTGAAAAATATATATATCATCTTCTATAGAGATCATATATAATAAATAATCTACATTCACCTATTTGGTTAAGCATTCCATGGTTTCCACTATTATTATTTTTGAATGCAAGGACATCCAAAAAATACTATGTTTTTTAAACACGGATTTTTCCAATAATATTTCATATTGATTCATATTGAAATATGGCTTTTTGAAACACTAGTTTTGTGTATACAAAATTATGATCATAAAATAATTCTAAATATAAGGTTAAAATCCATTTTACAGTACCATATTATTTACTATTTCATCCAATGTATTATCCTTCCTTTGAAAAACACCATTTTTATGTTGTGTATTGTGTACTGATCTAAACTGAAATTCCATGTTTTTCAAGATTACCATTGAAAACATCATTCATTTACTCAACACTATTATCAGTTCTCAAATTCCTCAAAGAATACAAACATTCCATCTCATCCCTTATTGTGAATCTTTTAATCATCATCTAATAATATGACTTATGTTTCAAAGACATAACACAAGTAATTATAGTAAAATTATCAATGAATTAAATAAACTATATATCTACGTAATTAATTTTTTTTATTGAGACCACAAATATCAGATTGGATATGTTCTAGGCCTTGAGCGGGAATAATATCAACATTCTTATATATAGAGTTTATAATATTCCCATTATAACAAATTATTCAAACCCAATATATTGTTTATGAACTTCTAAGTATTCAATGGACATTATATCACATTGATACCATTTTCCTTATTCTATTTCACAAATATCGAAACCATTTATTCTAGAAATGATTTTATTCCATAATTCATAAATAACATGAATTCTGAAATTCACCATCATGAAGCAAGTTTCTCTTTATTTGTTACTATTTTGTAAAAACGTTTCCACATTCCTCTCCATAAAAGACAATCTTTTTTGTAAGCAACATTATATGGTACATTAGAAATATAGGATACACTCCAAAGATAGTGGTTAGGCCTATCAACAAACACCCACATATTATATCCTATTTTTACATCTCATAAAAAGCAAATCCAAAACCTTTTATTCTAAGAGATTCATTATTTCAAAATTTCACTATTACATCATATAATTATATAAAATTATTTAACAATTTCAAATATCTAGTTATACAGTAAAAAATACTATACAAAATTCGTGGTCATTCTATACTTTTAGCAATGATAAAAGTTTCTACCATAAGATATTTTTCCTTCCATTTATTATTATTGATATCTATCTACTGAAAATTGCTACTAAACTTTTTATATAGTAGTAAAAAATCAAGACCTCATTTTTCATGATTTTTATATTGCTCACATATTTCAGCATTATTTTCTATAGGGTAGAACCTATTTTCATATTTAAAAACATATTTCTAATATTAATTCCTTTGATAGGATTGACTCCCCTTGATCTTTTCCATATATAACTCATGGAATCCTGTATTGTTTATTTATTACACCAACATTTATTTTCCTTATACCATGATCAACAACTATACCAATGGTATCCAAAGAAAGAATTATTTCCTATAATTTTTCAATACTGTCCATAGTGTTGAACATGTTTCTTGTGAACATTTTTTTACATTTGAACATTATAGAGTACAATACATTCTAATTTCAGCAATATTCTTCTTCATCATTTTGGGTTTCATTCTAAATTTATCATAACCATATGTAGTAACAAATTTACTTTCAAACTAATAATATTTTGAAACATATGAACTATAAACATTGTCTGTTTTTTAAACATTCATTATTTTATGATATTTATTCTCCTTATGAACTACATCAAACATAATTTTATCCATTCAAGGAATCTTTTGTAAATCCAATGTAGGAATATTCATCCCAAACCAATCACCGACTTCAATATTAGATTTATTGAAACTTATACCTCTTTTCTTAACATTATAATGTTTTTGTTGAATAGGTCCCAACCCTTCCTCCTTTTCATTGATATTTATGTGGTGATTTTTATTCGAGTTCATTTCCATCTCAATAGTGTTGGAAAAAACTACAGTCATTGGTAATAATGGAGTATAGTTTTTGATTTTTTCAATATGAACCTTGATGACAACAGATTTCCATGGATTGTGATCTTACGATTGAGGATGAAATAAGTATTGAAAGTGGTGCAGTTTCTTATTATTTGCCTAATTATTGGTCCTCAATGTTGGTATTTTGATGTTAGATAAGGTAGTGATTTCACGTGGGAGTGAATTGTATGAGATGAGGCAATGAAAATAGGGAAAATATTGAATCCTAATAACTCAGAACATGAAAAATGTACCATGTTCCGGGAATGGTTTGGGGCCATGTACGTGGCATAGGGAAGGGTACATGAAGCAGTTTAGGGAACCAAAAATGGGTTGTAGTGATAGTTGGTAATGAATGCATGCAGTATGAGGAATGTCGGAGGTCCGTGTGATTGCTACTATTCGCGAAACAAAAAATGGTACACGGTATTCGGTTTTTAGAGGTGGAATGCGATACGTAGAAGGAAACGACATGAGGGAACAATTTTCTTTGAAGTTGTGTGGTATGCAGAAGGTGGATGTTTCATGTAGAGGCTCATAGTTCTTTGAATATACATTGTACATAGTGGAGGAGGTTCCATGTAAATGATTTTGTATATCATGGATTAACCGATTTTTCAGATCCATTTATTCCTATAGAAGGAGTAGTAATCCATTACATTTTGCCGATGGAAGAAAGATCAAAATTTCTGGATGAAATCCATTGAAGTAGGAAGTGAATCATGTAGGAGAATATTGTATACAAGGCGGGTTGTGAAACAAAAAATGGGTTTTATTGAAGATTTATGGAGAATTCTTATAGTATGTTGAATGATGGAGGTTTGCGGGATTGTTGTGGTTTGCAGAACCAAAAATGGTTCATGGTATATGGTTTGCGTCGGTGGAATCTGATTCACAGAAATCATTTGCATATATGAACAGTTTGTGGGGAAGTCGTGTGGTATGTGGAAGGTGGATGGTTTGTAGTGAGGCTCAGAGTTTTCAATAGATACATTATACGTGTTGAAGGCTATGCCATGTCATATATTTGTTAAATAATGGATTCACATATTTTTTAGATCCATTTGTTCCTATATAAGGAGAAGTAACCCTCTTCATCTAGTGGGTGAAACAAGGATCAGTATTTCGGGATGAAATCAGGTGATGTATAAAGTTATTCATGGAGGATAAGAAAATATACATAGGGAACCATCCACAAAAAAATTATTTGTAGAAGATAGTATGGTATATAGAGGAATCTATTGAAGTATGCTGTAAAAAATATATTATCTGGAGAATGTAGAGTTGTATGTGGAGATATAAGAGGCAGTACGTGAAGCAGGGGAAGATTTCAGAAGGTGGTTTCAGAAGAAAGTATACAATGCAGGAAAATGGTGGAGCAGGACTAGTACATGAAAGAGCATAGTAGTATGCTTTAGGGATCGACGGTACCTGAAAACCATAGTGTTATGTGGGGGAGGTGATCCACGAACCATACCTGCAACTTAGTAAGTGGAGGAGGCAATGTTATATGAGGAACACTCATGGAGTCCTGTAAAGTAACCAAATCAGATTTCCATAGTTGTTTCCATAGCCTACCTATTTGGGTAAAAATAATATCAGTTTGTTGATTGATACAAGACTATAAAAGAGCATCCCTTTGTAGTTGAGGATGCATGATTCAATGATAAACCATTGATTTATCATTCAATTTAATGAAGAAAGTAAGACTTCTCTTAGTGTAGTGAGCAAGCAGTAGTCAACAGAAGTGATCTAAGGGACGGAGTGAGATATTCCTGAACATTTGTATAGGCAGTGTGCTTGGAAAAGAGTGATCGTGGCAGAACCATTGTATTCAATAGCTAGTGAATATTAGTGGATGTTTGAATGACCATCACACTGTCTTTGTATGGTCCTTGGACAAATCCCTTATTGGAGAACCAAGTAAAAGTGTTGTGTGGTCCATAAGAATTTTATTGTTTGAAATTTTTTCTTATCTATCATATAGGTTTAATGAGATCTTGCAAACATGGGAATAATATCCAACACATTAAAATACAATGTTGACACCCTGATTCACCCATCCCCTCTAAGGGTTTTTTCGGTCCTAAAATTGGTATTATATGGATGTTTACATATGTTGGATACTCTATTGTAATTCTATTTAGAAGAGGATTTTATATTTCATTCATAACTAAATAATGAATTGCGGTATTGATGAAGATTTAGTCATCTCTTTGAAAAAGTCTAAATTTAGTAAGGCCATGAAAAATAGGAAAAATATAGAGAATAGAGAGTGGAAAAATTCCCTCTTTTCCAATGAATATGAAGTGTCATGTTCTCCATTCCCTTCAAATAAAGAAGAAATACCGTCATTAGAATGTAAAGAGGAGGTGGATCGTGTTTATACCAGAGGAAAGGAAGAATATTCTTTCTCATTATCTATTTATTAGGAGAAATTAAGAACCTATCTTCTTGATATTATTGAAGAACATTTGCCTATATTTTTGGAATATTTCTATGTATGCAAGTTGAGATCACTCGAATAGGAAGAGTAGCTGAAAATATAGAGGAAATCTTGAGAATAAAAATTATATACTTTAATAAGATCTCCAAACATGTGGTAACCATTGAAGAAAAAAGGGATCATGATATAGGATCCATACATTACATCAATGATATTGAAGAGAAAGAGATATAAAAAGTGGCTCTTTAAGGAATGATAAATGTGATTGTAGAGGAATTGAAAAATAGAACTTATGTTAATAGTTTTCATTTGGATAAAATATCTTTACATATCCAAGAACATGACCCTTTAATTCATAACAACGTCAATCTACATGAAGAAGAAGTATTAATAATGAATATGTCTTGTGAGGAAAAGATAATTATGATTTAAGATCATATAATCTTTCACAATATGAAATGTCTTTATTTGGATGCTCATTTTGTCAATCATTATATGACATTTATTGAGAAATCACGAAAAATAAAATAGATGTTGCAGTAACCTAATTCTCACTAGATTATTCTAAAGCTGAAATACCACAAACATGCAATAAAAATGTCATGACATCTTTTTATGATCTATATCAAGCAATAGAGAAGAAACTGGTATAATCAAAACCAACATGTGTTAATACCTCTAAAACATTTATCATGATGAGTGGAGGTATTATTAGAAATAGTGGAAAGTTATGGATAATTAAAGGAAATATGGAACCTACATCATTTTCTATGGTGGATAAGAGGAAGAATATGGAAGTCAGTTTCCAACATAGTGTTCAACATGTAATGAAGATGAGTCATATTTATTTTGAATGAAATAAAAATAAAAACAGATTTGTGTGTCAATGCTGCAGTTTCAACAGATTTGGTAATTGTTCATTTAATTGTCCGTACAAACAAAAAAAATTAAAACAACTTGATATTGCAACATGGGGAAGGAATCCATATAATGAGAAGAAATTTTCATAGGTTTAACAACATCAATTTAAAACAAATAGATTTGGAATTCTACATAAAATCTGTGACATTTACAATGGATGTTTCCACCATGTGGTCCATGTTATTATCAACTAGAATTCACAGATTACAATAAAAAAGACCACAAAATCTTTTTATGTATGAAGAAGATACCATTGAATGAAATTAGAATAATTTTGGGAACATAAATCCTTTAATAAATGTATCATTGAATTTTAATGAGAATACATTGGGTGTTATGTAAAAGAAGATGAAGGGTATTACATTAAAAAAAATACTAATATAGATAGAACTCAAAATAATTCATGTAGAAGATTCAAACCTAGTTCCACAGTTGATAATGCCATGTTGGTTAATTGGACAGAGTATTTGGAAGGAATGATTAAACATGAAGATTACTAGGCTATGTCTACTGAAAAAGGAAAAGAAATGATTCCACGCGTTGAAGGAAATGTGCACAAGAGTCTCCAAAAAAGGAAACTCATTTTCTAAATAAATTATGTGAACGATATGCATTAAATCGGGTCACAATGAAACATGATAGTTAACCATGATAAAACAGAAAAAATAAATCCTTATGAGGTGTAATATTGTGTCATCCATAATAGTTGTTAAGAAGCACAATTCTCCACACAAAGAATAAGAGAAGGCAAAGACATTCATTCCATAAGAACAAAGATCAAAAAAAATATGCTAAAATGTGAAAGCTTGAAGTATAGATCAAATAGAGAAATATGGTTGAGATGATCCTCTTAACAATGAAATTCATAATGATGAGGCTCGGAGGATTCGCCTTATTCCCTAAATATTTCATGTACTTTATTTTTTCATTGAATGTTGGGAATTGAATGTGAAGGAAGTTCTCAAGGGGGAAACCTGAGAAGTAGATAGGGATTTCATGTCACGATATCAAAGCTGAAGATGTCACTATCTTTTAAGGATTCCATAATGGATATTGAAGTATAGATATGATAGAGGATTGTTTTTTTAGAGGATGAAAAGCCACTACTGTGGATAAAAAGTATAAATTATATGTTGATAAAAATTTCAATTGGGGTGGAGACTGAAGATTAATGATGTAGAAGCTACAAGTATCATTATATGAATTTATATCTATACAAATGAAATTTTAATTTTATTATAGGTAATTTTACTGGAAATAGAGTTTTAGGTTTCATGATCTGGGGATAGGGGACATATTCAAAAGATGAAAATGTAAAAGTCTTGTAAATATTTTTTAGGATGACACAAATAATATGATCCAGAAAAAGAAACAATGACTGATGAAACGTCATATGAACTATATAATTGAAATAGAATAATTGAATTTTATCAATTTGAAATCATTCTGTATTTGTTCACACCCACTATTATAAGAGGTAATCCTTCCATTAAATTGTGGAACCAAAATCATTTTAATAAGCTATGTAAGTTGAATCATGGTCTATATCCAAGAACAACAAACTCAATTATATTACCAAGAACTAACCATGGGATCCTTCTAGTTAACCAGAATATTTCAATGTCATTAGAAACAAGGAACATATAGTGTGAAAAGGATATGCTCGGGTTGAAGAAATTGGTATTGAAGAGATATTTTCTCTTGTGGTGATACTAGAGTTGACCAGATGGATATTGAAGACAACATTACTGAATGTAATTCCTGAAGAAGTTTGAATTCAATAAATCCATCCATGAGTATTGTATTCTTATTTGTATTATTTTCAGAAAAAGATATGATTCAATAGGGGAGGTGTTAATCATAATCTCCACATGAAGATCTCATACACATATCTATTTATTCTTCTAGATTAAATGGATGACTCTAAATCAATGACAACTCCAATTATAGTTGGAACTATACTAGGAGAACATGAGGATGGGACTTATGTGAATCCCACCTTCTATAGGATAATCATCATAATCCTATAGTATTAACTAAAAAATTATAATATATAGTTTATTTGTTATACATAGCATCCCTCTTTCTAATGAAATATGATGAAAGAACATAGGGAATCAGCTAATTGAATCCAAATGAAAACTATTTGAACATTATGTGATAAAAATGGATCATTTTGAAAATAATGATCATGTGGACATTAATCTTAATAATCCAAGAGATTCATCTATGTTTGATAAACATTTGATGATCCTCAATGTTCAACCACATCCAAAAAAATGTAATTAAAAAAATCTCCTCTCTACCCAGTTGTTTTTACTACATTAATTTTTATTATTGAAGTGATGCCTAATTAAAGGGGAGATAAAATCTAGGGGAGCATGTGTTTTATCTCTACAATTCTCAATTTGGTCCTTTGGGTTTATTTCCATTAGAGGAGAATGGATGAATTAAATTTATCAAAAGAGGAGGATGCAATGTCATTGATGATAGAGAATAGATAAATTCAATAATTCTTTAATGGGGGGGGGGAAACAAAATTCATTGAGTTAAAAAGGGCATAATGTGAATTAAGAAGTATTGTGGTGTTAGGAAATATTATGAGCTTTCATTCGAACACACGAGAAAAAAATTCATGTCATCCCTCTTGTTTTCTGTACCAAGCAGTGGTCAAATTATCTAAGAGAGTTTTCTATGCTATTTATTGTATATGAGTTTTGTTTTGAGTGTGTTTGTATGAAAAACCTAATCATTTATTACATAATTATCCATTATTTATTACATAAACGTCATTTAATAAAACATATGAGATTGAGAGGCCTAGTTTCGCTGGGGATTAGGATCATTATATAACAAATTAAAACATGAAAAACAACATCTTTTTTGAAAACTTCTTTACATAACCACTAAATTCCCTCATACTAAGTATTGCATGGGATAAACTAAGGACACGCATAAGAAAAAAGTGAACTATAAATCCCATCAAGGGAATAATCATGGAATAACACGAGAAACACAATACATGTTAGATAGTAGGAATATCAATAGAGCAAAAGAGAAGCACAAACATAAAGGCATTATAAATCATGATAATCATTACATGGAAAGGTGGCAACAACACTTAACATGAAAGTATCATGAGCCAAGGCTCATTGAACATAGATCAGGTGTAAATCTTCAATGCACATGAAGCATGAGTAAAACCTTGTTGTACTAGAATTATCATTAGTAAACACCCATTTCCCATGACGTATCATGATACTATACTTTACCCAATGCATTGGAGTGCTATCTGGGTACACCCTTCTTAAAGATTTCATTTCATGAATAAGTGTGCCGCATGGATCATATAACATGGAATCAATCCACATAAAATGTTTTTCCATTATTAATTAATGTGGAATAAATAAATGGAAGTAAAATTCAGTAGGTATATGTTCATAAAGGTGAATAACCTTGATAGAGACATGGGTGTGGTATTCAATACAAAATGATCTTGGTTTGGAAAAACGTAGTGCAATTTTGGCAGCATAACTGTGTGACATAAGGATTCATGAAAATAGTTGATGAGATAGAAAAGGGTGAATCATCATATATACATGAAAGGGATAGTAATTGGTTCATATGGTTTCATTTCCCAACAAACATAATGGGATTTAGATGCATAATAAAAAAGAATTACTTGGATGTAAAAGAGGAAAGAGATATCTCTCACAAAATTTCGGCATGGTAACAGGTATACAAGGGAGGCTTTAATGAGAGATAATGGGGTCTCCCATTATCCAAACACAAATAGGATAGTATGGGGGAGGGGAAAAGTCATACCACAACATTTTTATTTGAAAAAAATGGCATAAGAACTATAATAAAATTATACAAAAATGAGAAAGGAGAAATCCCTTATTACATTAATGATGACTTAGGAGTGGGAGATTCCCTCATGGTGGAAGCTTCCGCGATGTTGAAAGTTATTGAGCATGGTCATTCAAGCAACATTATGTTATAGTCAGTTGAAACCTACTCAGATATTCTCCATGGATCATTGTAGGGGTTGATAAAAATCCAATGGACCATTGTCTATATCATTCGTATGTGAAAACTTCTGTTGGACACACCTGTGATTTTTTGTCCCACTTGGCGTGAGGGGAAAATGGTGGCTGACTTTCTGGCTTCTGGAATTTCTAATGGTGATCGTAATTTTCTGTTTTACAGGTTGGGGTCTCTTCCACATGCATGTGATAACTTTTTTAAGGCATATGCATTGGTTATTCAGTACTTTATACATCTTTAGTTTTGTTTTGTATAGGGATTTTCCCACCACGAAATAATAATAAAATGTTAATGTTGGATGGAAGAAATCCCTTACTTTGATGTGTGCTTCCAAAGGATTGGGAGAGGTTTGAGAGTGGAATCTTGGGAGATTGGGACACTTTGGGTGGTTTCTAGAGAGAGTAGGGAAGAGGTTGGACGAACTCCAATGGCTTTGAGTGAGGAGTAAGTTGGAGCATGGGTGGGTTGATAAAGGAATGATGATGGAATTCTTTATTATTTAGGTTTGGGACACCTCACATAAACTAATACAAACCACAAACCAGCCCATGGTTTTTGACCATGTTTTTTGGAAAACGGAAGTTGAAAACAATATTTATTAATGAAAAAGTCTGAAATTCTTAAAATAAAAAGACTTCTTATGTGGAGGTGAGTCAGACTCCCACGGAATACAATTTTAAAAGTAAAAACGTTTATTACATCATCAAGGGTCCACTAATGCTTTTCAAAATAAATCAAACAAACCTTAAATCACATTATATTAATGGAAAAACAAATATTGGTCGAATAGAATGTTTTTAGTATTTTATTACATCACTATTTGGTCATTATGATGTCATGAAAGACATTATATATTTAAACGGTATTTAATTTTTACCCAAAAAAACTGATTGTCTCAAAAAATTAAGAAAAATTCACCGATGGATAATTTCCATAGCATGATTATATAAATAATATTAATTTTATCTAAATAAGGTTCTAAATATGTTAATTTTCACTTTTAAAACAAAAACTGACATTTATCGAAAATTCATGGGTTTTGACGAAAATGGATTTCAAACCTTAATAAAAATTAAAATTTCATTCATAAAATTATAAAATCATTTATATGAAATAAAAAATAATTTAATAATAATAATAATATTTTATTAAAATAATTTTTAGTTCAAAAATCCATTAATTCATCACTATAGATTTCGTAGTTGAGCATTAACTAAAAATATTATTTATGCATTTAAAATTTTTTACAATGTAACAATAATAAAATGGAAGTATATTCATTATTATATACAAAAATAATGTACATAACCATAGTTCTAATTTCGTATTAAATATCATATTATAACACCTGCATAAGTGTGAAGGGTGAGGTGTATGATGTAGACAGACTCTTGTGGTGGCTTTGATAAATCTCTCGGGTTGTAATATCTATCAAATTCCACATCTACCATAGGCGGTTCCAATTGAGATTAATGTGTTCAAGATTGGCTTGATCTTGGTCAAGAGTGAAGCCCAAAGACGCCACCTCCTATCCAAGATATAACAAATGGGCTTCGTATGGGGCACATCTATTGGATGAGGCCACCAATTCCTTTTTCTATGAAAATTGGATTTATTAAAGCACTGTATTTATACTAATAATGTGGTCACTACTCAATAACTATATTACCAACAGTCACAATTCATAACAAAAAAAAATAAGATGACATTTTATATAAAAATTTTACATAAGGAGACATCTAATTAGATAAATAGGGATTTACATTAATTAATGTTTGGGTCATTACAATCTTCCCCCTTAAGAAATATTACCCTAGAAATTTCTTTTTCCCACAATAAAACAGATTTGGGTAACTCTGCTTCATCATTTCCTCTAATTTCACAATCTCTTCTTAAAACTTGTGGTTTATCTACCACATCACGATGAGGGGCATTGTATTATTTCATAGATTTTTTTCTCTATTATCTATGATCTTCACTGATTACTCCTCATATGAAATATCATCATTTAAATGTACCGACACTGAAGAGAGTACATGTGAATGGTCCTTCATGTACTTATTTAAGAGGGATACAAGAAAGACATCATGTATGTTGGCCATGGTTGGTGGAAGATCTATTCGATAGGCAACATCCCCAACATGACCAATAATCTCGAAGGGGCCGAAGAACCTCGTACATAACATCACTTTCTTTCCAAACCACATGACCTTCTTCGATCGAGATATTCATAGAAATAACATGTCTCCATCTTTAAACTAAAGGTCTCATCGACGGTTATCAGAATAAATCTCATGTCGACTCTGGGATGCCTTGATATATGGCTGAATGGATTTCACCTTCTCAACCTCTTCTTCAACTGTTTCAGGTCCAAGAAGCTTACCCTCACCAACCTCATCACAACACACTGGGGTTCTGCACCTTTTCCCATAATGGGCTTCATATGGTGCCATTTGGGATCTCAAGTGGTGACTATAATTATTAAAGAACTCAACTAGATGAAGATGTTGATCCCATCATCCATTAAAGTACATTGAGAACACTCTCAACCTGTCCTCATGTGTTTGGATAGTCTGCTCGGATTGGCCATCAGTTTGAGGTGATAGTCTGTACTAAAGTTCATCTCAGTATTCAGAGCATGTTGAAGACTCTTCCAAAACGTAGCGGTGAATCTTGGGTCTCAATTGGATACAATAGATATTGGTACTCCATGAATCCTTACCACATCCATGATATATATCTGTGCCATTTGATCCAATGAGAAATCCACCATAATAGCAATGATGTGTGAAGCCTTTTGTAGAATGATCAACAACAACCCAGATAGCATTGTTTCCTTGGGATGTCCTGATATGTTTGGTGACAATGTCTATGGTGATGTTCTTCCATTTTCAATCTGGTATGGGAAATGGTTGCATCATCCCCTTAGACTTATGTATATCTTCCTTCACATGCTGACTCTGTAGACACATTTATGTATATTCAGGGATATCCTTCTTCATATTCTCCGGCCAATAGTGCTCTCTCAGATCTCAATAAATTATTGTGTTTCCTTGATGAATAGAGAAATTGGATCTATCTGTACCATCCTAAAGTTCCATATTCATCTCCAGACATGATGTAAAACATAGTCTTTTCCCAAATATCACAATTTATTGTCTATTAACTTTAAACTCCAATGATTTCCCATTTCCAAAAGTTTCATCTTTTTCCTAAATTCACACATCCTACTTTTGAGCATCCTTTAACCATTCCAAAAGTGATGGTTGAGCAATAAATTGTGAAAGGATTTATGATGTTCCCTTTATTTATGAATCCCATGTACGTCTTCATCAAATCTAAACAGATTATATCATTTTCAATTCTCATAAATGATAGAATCACTGGGACACTTTTACATAGGGCATCTCCCACCTAGTTCGCTTTCCTATGGTGGTAATGTATTCAGCTGTCATAGTCTTTGATCAGCTCTAACCATTTTCATTGTCACCTATTCAATTATTTCTGTGTGTATATATACTTGAGGCTTTTGTGGTCCGTATATATTTCACACTTCTCCCCAAAGAGGTATTTCCATCAAAATTTTAAAGTGAAGATCGCGACAGCCAACTTGTGGTCAAGTGTTGGATAGTTCTGTTCATGAACATTCAATTTCCTAAAGAATAGTCAATGACATTGTCATTTTTCCTCAACACACATCACATTATCTTCTTCGAAGCATCACTGAAAACTACAAAAATTTCTCCACTTGTGTGTAAAGAGAGCATGAGCGCAATGATAAGACTCCTTTTTAACTCCTTCAGATTATTTTTTTCATTCATCACTCCATGAAAAAATTATTCCCTTCCAAGTTATAATGGTATGAGGGTTGGACAATCGTGAGAAATTTATCACAAATCTTCGATAATATCGAGCTAACCCCAGGAAGCTATGGATATCCTTTGCCTATGTTTTCCACATCCATCCCTCAATTGCATCTTTTTTATGGATCCATAGATATCCAATTACTTGTGATGATATGGCCAAAGAATGAGACCTCCTCCAATAATAAATCACTCATTTTTTACTTTTCATATAGACTATCCTTCTGCAAGGTCTTTTTTATAGTTCATAGATGCTCCTCATTATTCTCCATGGATTTTGGAGGTTATCAAAATATCATCCATAAAGACTACCACAAATTTGTTGAGGTAATCACTAAAGACTCCATTCATCATGTCCATGAAGATAACTAGAACATTAGTGTGTCTGAAATGAATTATTATGATTTCATAGTGCCTATATCTCGTACGGAAAGTAGTGTTGGAGATATCTTCCTTCATAACCCTTATATGATAATATCCCAACCACAAATCCACATTGGAGAAGTATTGGGCTCCACGCAGCTGATCGAACAAGTCATCAATTCATAGGAGAGGATACTTTTTATTTAGCATTATTTTGTTAATCTCAATATAATCGATTTAAAGGTGCATTGACCTATCTTTCTTCTTGACAAAGTGGACTGGTGCACCCCATGGTGAAGCACTTGGCTGTATAAACCCTGTATCCAGATTCTCATGTAGTTGTCTCTTCAGCTCCTCAAGCTCTACAATAGCCATTCTATACGGGGTATTAGTAATTGGCAACTACCCATGTATAAGATCAATTGAGAATTCAACATCTCTTATATGAGGAAGACCAGGAATTTCCTCAAGAAACACATAAACAAATTCTCTAACAATAGGCATTTGGTTATGGATGGTTTCTTCCTTGGACTCAATCATCTGATCCAGATATGCATGCTCATAGGGAAGTAATATCTACACATGAGATGATGTAGTTAACGAAGATTCATCTTCCTTCTTACACTTTTATAGAATCGGGGGTTGATAATCCACCTGGAGAGTGATTTCCTTCTCCGAAAAATTTATGTTGGATATATATATGGAAAGACAATCCATTCCAAGAATCTCATCAAATTACACTAGAAGGAGTATAACGTGGATTTCCGGGAATTTTATTCCACATATTATGAAAGGGGGAGTTATATTCATTGGATGAAATGATTTCACCATTTGCAGTACTCACCGATATCTTCACTTCCATGATTTGTTTTGGTGTTGGGATTGTTCTAATAAACATTAGAGATATGAAAGAATGCGTTGAACCTTAATAAAAATATATTTTTTCTATTCTTCAATTAATAACATGTTTACCTATCAGTACATCGTTTTTGGGGATAACATTGGTAGTAGTGATGGAAAAGTCGTGCCCTTGCTGCCTTGGAGGTGGTTGGTTGCCTCTGAAAACCATTGGCTTATGGCACTGATTTTCAAGATTCCCTAGTTCATGGTAGTTGTAGAAATGATCCATGCGTTTTGATTCGAATGGATTGTTCCTCTCCTCTGTCACATCCATGGGAATTTCCTACCGAAAATTAATAGCCAGGTGCCATTTTTTCCAAGACTAAAGCATTTTCTCGTACCCTTCAGGAAATTTCATGGGTGCTTCCTTCTGCACCATTGGAAAGTGGGGTGATGGGTCTTCTTAGCACTAGTGGATTTATAAATCGGACAGCCAACATTGATGTCTACCTTACACATCTTATCCCCATAATACCCATGAGATTCTTCGATCTCCATTTCAACCTTGAGGGCAAATAAGACTATTTCCTCATACATATGGAATTCATGGGTCGCTAGCGCTTTCTCCAAGCTAGGTTTCATCCATCCAAAGAAGTAGTCAAACCTACATTAGGGAGTAACGAAAAAGTTGAGGTTGATCGTGCAAGCCATGTGAAGTTTTCCTCCTATGATCTGAAAGATTCATAATCTTTTTCCTTGAGGTAAAAGAAGTCCCTTTCCATCATAAGAAGGATGGTTCAGAGAAAATATATATCGAAAAACATCTTCTGGAAATCCTTCCCTTATAATACCTCTATCCCCTCCTCAGGCTTCGTATTTTTTATCAACGTCCACCATTGATTAGTATCACACTCCATATGATTATTAGCTAGGAAAAACTTCTCTTTTTCAAAACATTGAAGGATTGATACGATATATTCAATGGAGTTGATCAATCGTTCAGTGATTGAGGGATCATATAGTCTATTAAAAGTAGGAGGCCATTGTCTCATCAAGATCATGATAGTGACTTGTTATTTCTTAGGGGGGATGAATTTTTTTCATGACCAATGTTTCTATTCAAATCATGAGTTAGATGAGAGAGAATTGTGACAAAGTTCACGATTCCCACTCCCATTGGATTGAGCATCTCATTAGTCGAGTCATCACAATGATCTTCACATCGGTTGTTAGCCCGACTACTACTATTACAGGCCATAGGCTGGAATAAAATTAAATTAAGGGTTAAAACATAATGTGTAATACAAGGAAAAGCTGATGACTTGTAAATATCTTTTATTTCCTTAACATATATATCTATTGGCTTAAGTCTGTGCTATCCAATATCTACTTTCTAACATATATTCTTAGGTCATTTTTTGTCAAATAATAATGGTTCATAATAAGCTTGTGAATTTACCAAAGCATATCCCCAGTGACTGTAATAACCAAGTGTGAAGTAAGGCATGTTTTCATGAACTAGTTCCTGTTCTAGTCTAGCTCAAAGAGATTTTTTTGGGTTTTACCCCTAGGATACATCTCGGCCAGAGCCACCTCAACATAATCGTATCCAGACAAGGATATATTTTCTTGATAAAACACTTACTCAATACTCACTGAAACATAGAGATGTTTTGATTATACATAGTATTATCTCTATGGCTTTACTAGGGTTTTCTAATCCTAATCCCTAAAATAAAAAAACCAATCATCTGATACCAACTATGAATCCCTGATCATTTATTACAAAATTAAACAAAATTTATTGCATAATCATCATTTGATACAAAAAATAAGATCAAGAGGTGTAGTTTCCTTGGTTATTTTGATCATTACATAACAACATAAAACTTTAAAAACCACATCTTTATTGAAAACATCATTCAAATGACCACTACATTCCCTCATACTTAGCATTACATGGGATAACCTGAGAACATGCATAAGAAAAGAGTGAGCTATAGAGCATAATAATTGAATAATCATGGAATAACCTGAGGAATACAATACATGTTAGAAAATATGAATATCAATAGTGAACAAGATAATAGTAATCATAAGTTAAGATAAATCATGATAATCATAACATGGAAATGTGGAAACAACAGTTAACATGAAATTAGCATGAGCCAAGGCTGATTGGACATGGAGCGCGAGTAAATCCTCATTACACATGAAGCATGAGTGAACCATAATATCCCTAGAATTATCATTAGTAATCACCCATTGCACATGATGTATAACGATACTATACTTTACCCAATGCATTGGAGCGCTATCAGGGTACACCCTTCTCATACATTTCATTTCATGGATTAGTGTGCCACAAAGATCATATAACATGGAATAAATCAACATTTTTAATTTATTCTATGATTAATTTATGTGAAATAAATACCTAAAAGTACCATTCAATAGGTATATTTTCATAAATGTGAATAAATTTGATAGATACATGGGTATGTTATTCACTACAAAATGATCTTGGCTTGGAAAAATGTATTGCAATTTCGACAGCATAATGATGTGGCATTAGGATTCATGAAAATAGTTGATGTGATTAAAAAGGGTATATCATCATATTTATAGGAAGAGGATAGTGAGGGGGTCATTTGGAAAAATTTCCCCACAAATGTAATTTAATTTATATGAAAAATACAAAACAATTACTTGGATGTAGAATAGGAGGGAGTAATCCCTCATGGAATTTTGGAATGGTAACGGGTGTACATGAGAGGCTTTAATGAGAGTGAAAGGGGTCTCCCATCATCAAAACATAATGAGTAATGTATGGGGGAGGTTATAATCATACCACAACATTTTTTAATTGAAAAAAGGTCATAACAACTTAATGAAAATTAGACATAAATTAGAAAGTAATAAATCCCTTACTTGGGAGTGTGCCTCCAAATTCTTGAGAGTGGCTTTAGAGGGGCTTCATGGGAGAATGAGGAACCTTGGGTGGATTTTAGAGAGAGGAGGGTAGAGTATGGACTAACTCCAAAGACTTTATGTGAGGAAGAAGTGGGATATTGTGTGGGTTGATATTGGAAATGTGAGATAATTCATTATTATTTATGTTTGGGACACCTCATGTTAAACTATTTCAAACCACAAATGAACCCATGGTTTTTTCCCATGGTTTTTGAAAAATTTAAGTTGAAAACAATATTATATAATGAAAAAGTAATAAATTCTTAAAATAATGGGGTTTTTTATGAGGAGGATAGTCACACTCCCAAGGAAAACAATTTAAAAAGACAAAAATTTTAATAAGTCTTTAAGGGTCCAATAATGCTATGTAAAATAAATCAAAACAAAACAAAAAATCACATTATTTTAATGTAAAAACATATATTGTCCAATACAGAATTTTATAGTATTTTATTAAATCACTATTGGGTCATTAAGATGTCATAAACAAAATTAAATATTTTAACGGTATTTAATTTTTACTAAAAAATTTTATTGTCTTAGAAAACTATGAAAAATTCACCGTTGGAAAATTTTTACATCCTAATTCAAGTAATAATATTCATTTAATATAAATAATTTCCTAAATATGTTAATTTTCACTTTTAATATAAAAACTGATATTTATCGAAAATTATTGTGTTTTGACAAAAATTGCATTCAAACCTTAATAAAAATTACAATTTTATTCATACAATTACATGATCATTTATATGTAATAAAAAAAGTTAATAATAATAATATAATTTTATTAAAATATTATTTAATTTAAAAATCCATTGATTCATCAAAATAAATTTCTTAGTAGAACATTAACTAAAAATACTATTGGTGATTTAAAAACTATTTAGTAGGTAGAAATAATAAAATTAAAGTATATTCATTATCATATAAAAAAAGTACATAACAATGGTGATAATTTCTTGTTACATAACCCCTTATAACACCATCATAAGACTGAAGGGTGAGGTGTGCGATGGTGACAGACTCTTGGGGTGGCTCGGATAACATCGCTCGGGTGGTAATCTCTATAAACTTCCACTTCTCTCGTAGGAAGTTCCACTCAAGCATAATGTGTTCAAGATCATATTGAGCTTTGTTAAGACCAAATCCCAATGATGCCATCTCCTTTTCAAGCTCTGAAAAATGAGCTTCATATGGGGCACATCTACTGGATGAGGACATCACATCCATTATCTGAGTAAATTGGATTTGTTAAAACCCTATATTTATACTAATCATGGGATAAATTTTTAAAAACTATATAAGAACCGGTCACAATTCATAACATAAAACCAAATAAGTTGACATTTTATATAAATTTTTACATAAAGAGACATTTAATTAAATCAAGAGGGATTTCCATTAATAAATGTTTGGGTCGTTACAGGATTGTCCTTCAGTGAATTTATTTAGAGATTTCCAACAATCCCAATAAGGGATATTGTAGGAACAAATGTTATTCATAGATAATAATGGAGTCTAGTGTGTGCATGTTTTGAATCTAAAAATTAATGATGAATGAGTTTTCATTTAATTTGGTCACACAATTCTGGTTGATAGTATTAATGATGTTGTCATAGTTTTTTAGTTCCTATATAAATTTTGGGCCCCAAAATAAAGTGTTTGATGTTGGAAAGGGAAGGGTTTCCATGTGGCAGTGAACGGTATGGGAGGAGGAATAGTAAATCATAAAAATAAGAGAACCACATAACTAAGAATTAGAAAATTGTACCATGTTTTGGGAATGGTTCATGGGCACAAACGATGAATGAGGAAGGGTACACAAAGAGGATTCGTAGAACTAAAAATGTGTTGTTGTGATGGTTCACGGTGAATCCATTTGATACATGAAATAATGGAGGTTTGCGGAATTGATATGATGTGAAGAACTTGACATTGTCCATGGAATGTGGTTTTTTAGGTGGAATGAGATATGTGGAAGGAAATAACATGAGGGAATGGTCTCCAGGGAAGGTGTCTGGTAAGTATAAGGAAGATGGTTTGTGGAGAGTCATGAAATTTATAAGAGATGCACGGTACACAATGGAGGTGCTCTCAAGTCAACTATTTTGTAAATCTTGGATTAGAGGATATTTCAGATCCATTGATTCCTATATGTGGAGAATTAATACCCTACATTTTGTGGACAAAATAATGATCAAAATTTCATGAATAAATCTGGTGAATTCTGAAATGATTTGTTGAGGAGAAGATGGTACATGTATAGAAAAATCTACATAATGGAAAATAGTACGAGGAGGATATTTTTAGTTCATAGATGAAGATATTTCAGTATGCATTAGAGAAAATAAGTACACTGAGAAAAAAGATTTGTATGTGTAGTAAGAAGAGGTAGTACATGAAGTATGGACTTCTTGCAGAAGGCTACTTGCGAAGGCAGTATATGAAGGTGGTACGTGGAGGAGCAGGACTAGTACGCAGAAGAGAATGAAAGTAGGTGGTTGATCTATACGGTTCTAAAAAAAATCTGGAATGCATTGGAGGAGATTCAAGAACCATACTCGCAACTCAGTACCCGGAGGCAGAAAAGTTGTATGCAGAACACTCAAGGAGCATGTAATGTGACCAAATCTGTTTTCAATTTTAGTTTACAAAGGCTTCTAATGTAGGAAAAATGATATACATATATGGATAAGAAATTACAATAAAAGAGCAACCATTTGATGTTAGGATGCATGAGTCAATGAAAAACCTTTGAAATGACCTTCAGGTCGATGACCAATGTTAGACTTCTCTAAGAGTTGGGATCTTGGGAAAGTCAATGAATGTTATTCAAGGGACATAGTGAGGAACAACTAAACATATATAAAGGCAGTGTGACTGGCTTCGAGTGAATGTGGTCAAAAAATTGTATTCAATATCAACTAAATATTTTAGTATTTATGTATGACCAACACTCTTTGGGAGTATGCTCCTTGGACATAGCCCTTTGTGGTGAACCATGTAAAAGTGTTGTGTGGTCACTTTGTATGTGATTTTCTGATTGATTTTCTTAACCATGATAGAGGTTTAACTAGTTCTTACCAGTGTGGGTACAAGATCCAACACATTAAAAGTAAAATTTCACACCCTGATTCACCCCTCCCCTCTCAGGGTGTTCTAGGGTCTATAAAATAGAATTCCATAGAAAATCAAACTCCAAGAGTAACTTATAATTATATATGGGAGGTAATTATATATTCATTATTGTAGGGAATTATTTTTCTAGTTCCTGATTTATCTTTCAAGTAATATGATATTTCATAGACATTATATAAATTATCTTTTAAGATGAAATTATATCATAGTTACTTCTTATTCATAACTAATGATTCCAATGACATTACTATTAAATATTTTAATAAATATATTTCTCCTGCATCATTACAATACATTCCAGATTCAGCATAACTTCCTTCCACTATATCTTATTTGTAAAAAAATATTTTCTTTCTATATTTGGAATTTATTTACCATTTCCCATGGAATGATATTATAATTTAGCATCATATTTATTATATGATCTTATTGGCATTCTTTTAACATCATCATTATACTCTCCATTCTTTAATTGAGGATAATTAGTAGCAAAGAATCCAATATAACAAAAATAAAAAAATAGGGTTATCTTATCCTTATACATTAATTTATTACTTAAAAAAAATTAACAAATTGATAAAATTACTTCCATATTATTACTAACCTCGCATTCAAATTCATATTCACTATAGTATTCTCCTATAAAAATATTCTTTGAATTTTCACTATTGGTTTCCATGAAAAAAAATTCATGATCATGTTTTTCATTCCCTTTCATGAAATTTTCCCTTCTCATTTCATATAGAATGAGTGTACTATGATGATTATAAAAAGATATGGTACCAGCATCTCTATGTTCTATAAATGGAATTTTGGCATCGATGTTATCTGGAATAATTTTCATGACCTTTTCAACAATAGTTTAGTCTTCCAATATTTAATTATGACATATAGTGGTGATAAAAATATCATTCAACCTTCTAAATATGTCACCAATAGATTCAAACGTTCCCATTTTTACATCATTATATATTATCATGCATATCTATTATTTTTCCTTCTTCTCCTTCAAATTCCAATACTAAATATTTCTCATCCTTCCCCCTAACCCATTAGTAGTTGAAACTTCCTTAACACTTATAAACTCATTTATATAAATTAATGATAATAAATAATTTATATCTATTCCATAATTCTCTATATTCATCTTATACATATATGACAGAAGAAATTATTCATCAAGAGGAGCAAGTCCATCTATTTATTCCACTGAAAAATCATAACCATGACATATAAGATATGGAAATTTTATATTTTTCCAGATATGATAGTTCTATCCATAAAATACTAGATCCCATTACAGTTTACACAAGTCATATTCTCTATAAAAACTTCTCTTATGAAATATCAATAATGAGTAAATTAAGGAAACATTCATAATAATGCCATACGAAAATAACCCACCATGATAAATGTATCACAAAGATTTGAGAGGGATAACATTTGAAATAATTTTCATTTTTGTTTTCTTACTTCTATATAAATATTCACCTCTTATTATAGATCTATCAATATCTTGAAAAAAACATTCACAGATCCATAGGAACATAAGTATTTAGAAGGATCATTAATCAATAAGAATAGAAAATCCATGCAATGGATTGTAAATAATCCAAAAACACATAACCCACTAAAAAAATACTTTAAAGTGGATCAAAAATTATTGTATAAACAAACACTTATGTAGAATAATTATCCATACAATAGTTAATGTGTATATTCATTCATGAATGATTAAAAAAATTTTGTTTAAAGACTTATGAAACCTTCACTAGTTGGTTCCAAACTAGTAACCATATTACATTTTCACAATCCACCATTTTATTTCGTTAAAAAAAATTATTCACCTTCATACTCATGAGCATATAGAAACAAAATTTCATGAATTCATTAATAAAACAATTTAATGGATCATTCAATTTTCATAGTCTAATACATCAGTCCTGAAAATTGATACGATAATAATATATTGTAAACAATACTGAAAAAAAATAAATCTTCATGAGAAATTTCAGTATAATGACTTAGTTTGATCAAGTGACAATTTCTTCCAGTTATTATATCCCGAAAAAAACACTTGGGAATCCCCTATATTTTATTTTCGTCCCTCTATAGTAAACATCATTTACCCCTCTATCTCAATCATCTCATGTGAATAGTAAAATAATCATCATAACGTACGATGTACTTCCATCTATTTATAAGCACCCTAAAAAAAATGTGTCAAAAATCACATCCACTTTCTCACATGACCAAATTTAATGAAAAATTAATTTCACACTCCTTTCAACATCATCATTGGTTATTTTAATTCTTCTTATATCTTCTTAATTCATATTGAAACATATTTAATATTCACAAAATTATCTTTCTTCTTAATAATTACTTATGATTCTCTAGTCCTATACAATTTTATGTTCCAATGATGTTTCGGATTACAATGAAAACATATTTATGTCAGTAACATCCCATTTAGTTCATCTAAACCATTATAGATTCATAAAATTCATCTACCAAAAACA
This sequence comes from Viscum album, assembly GCA_963277665.1. Taxonomy (NCBI): domain Eukaryota; kingdom Viridiplantae; phylum Streptophyta; class Magnoliopsida; order Santalales; family Viscaceae; genus Viscum; species Viscum album. Next base: position 322,549,876 of record OY728152.1, on the reverse strand, counting down.
TAATTGAAACATTTAAACATTATATCATCCATTAATTAAACCTTGAAAAACACCATCAAAATATTTATCTTTATCTTCAATTGTTCGAAAGTTATTATAATCAATGATCATTCATTGAATGAAATTTAAAATCTTATGATTTATCAGAGTCAATATTAATTTTATGTATTAGTCATTGTATCTTTCTAATGAATAATTGTAAATAATTATATGATGACTCTTGAACCACTTGGAGAACAAACAATCATACTTATTACATTCTTCACCAACTGAAAAACGCATCTGAGTTTTTTCTATTTACCCAATTTTAGAACAACACAACCTGGTGGAAATGTTTTACCAAATTATTTAAAAAAAATCTTGTTGATAAATAATTGATCTAATTAATTGGTCCCAACAACTCCATTATTCTTAACCAATCTATCTGTGAATGAATTTTTCATCTGATGGAATTGTGGAAGAATGTATCTCGATGTTTTTAGTAAAAAAAACTTCTAGATTCCCTAAAACATATGACTAAATATCTGAATAGATTCATTAGGATGGGTCTGATAGACCTATATATTGGTCATTTCAATGGATAGGTCAATCAGTGATTCATAAACATCAAGCATCTCATCCTTCAATCATTTTCTACATCTGCTGATTATCACACTGATAAACATTGATTAGAATACTTTGAATTCATAAATTTTGTTCATTTAAAAATGTCAATTTTATCATGTTTTCTTTAGGATGTTGATAGAATTATGATCGATATTGAATCATTTGACTTATGGAACCATTTCTCAATAAATATTTAAAAAATTTACCATCACAAGTTAGCAGTTGTCTCATGGAGTTGAAAACATATGAACTACTAACATGTTATTAGATTTTTTATAGACATGTTAAGACTCCATTAAATTTTCCCATACCAATTGACTTTCATTTTGATCCAATTGTATGTCTAAAAACAAATTTCCCTCAAAAAAATATCTAGAACAGAAATGAAAATCCAATATATTTTCTTATCAAAAATGCATCTGGTCATCTAATTCTGGTATATCCTACTTTTGATTAAAAAAATAATAATTTGAATTCATTTTTTATAATGAAAAAAAGTATAAAACATTCAATAAACATCTTTTAGAATTTAAAAACTCATTCGGCCAACATGGTCCCAATAATAACATTAGAATGATGATTAAACATATAAAGATTATTTTAAATCCCTTCTACTATAACATTAGGTTTCATTAGGGAAAATTAATTTCACTTCCAATCACAATCATCATTATCATCATTCCTTCAAGGTCCATCAATTGGTTGAAACCAAAAAAGTATAGTGTGAGAAAAATTGATCATAGAGGGAGATACCATAATCATGATAAATCATTTATTTGATTTATAAATCCTAAAACATTATTTTCATTCAATGTAAAAATTGGTTTATCCTCAGAAATCAATTCTTATTACCAAAACATTAGGATATTGTGCTACACATAGACTGATCCCCAATCTACATAATGAATTTTTCACATATAAGATTGCAAATGTAACCAAACCATTCTCTGATAGAAACAACAATGACACATGCATTTCAATTGTAGATTTAAAATTTTATTATATTAATATCTATTACATATTATTAATATCCATTGTATAGTCATATAGGTCAAATTCCATTGTAAAATTGAATAAATAAAAAAATTATAGAATTTATAAATCAGATCTAACTTTATTTGTTACCACAAGTACCCTTATTTTACATTTATTACATAAAAATTTCATTTTAATCCTAGTGAAGGGAAGAAAAAGAACATGATATATTAGATTCTAGATAAATCTAAACAATGAATATATCAATTATCATGTAATATTAAAAGGGCATATGGGTATGAGAAATATTGTTTAGTATTTAAAAACTATACACTACATATTATATATCATAATCATTATCCTTGGATTAATTCATGGATTCTCATAATCTGTGAATCATAGAATAAAAAAATAATATGAACCATGAGATTGTAACATTGTAATAATACCTATATTTTTTCATACACATAATCATAGAAATTGATTTCATCAGTAGACATGTCTTAGAACTATGAATATCATAGTGGATTGGGTTTACTCCCCACTCAATAGTTCTGGTTCCCACACAAGACTACCATAGTGGATTTTGGTCACTAATCATTTCACTATATAGTTTACACAATAGAATATCATAGTTTGTGTATTTCAACTCTTGTTTTGATGCAATGTTTTACTCCCTATATTATCATTGTAGAAAAATATCCATGCCAAATTGGGTTCACATCCTATTCAAATCCCATTAATCTTCAGGTATATGAATAATTACAAAATGAATTAGAGTGGTTTAAAATTCTAGTACCTCCGATCACATAATCATAATTCATTCATATATGTTCCATAATATTATAAAACAATAATCATATATAAAAAAATATGTAAACAAAACATGATTCATAAGCACTTCAACATTTTAATAAAACATAACCATTTAAAAATAATTGGGTTTCATAGTCATTTCATCATAATGATCAAATGCCATCAAGAGATATAATAATTATTTTATAGTTGGATAATACTCTTAGTTGGGAATATGAATCATCAATATATTTTATCATAAATTAAAATTCCATCAAATGACCGCATTAAATAATCCTATGGAATGTACTATTATATCTAAAATTACATCATTAAAACCTAAATATTTCCCTACTATTAAATGAAAATATTTATTTAAAAATAATAATAGATTCTTACGTTGGGAGATTCAGATCATTGAAATCTATGATAAAGGGAAATTATGTTTATTTTATATATGTTTAAATAAATTATTCCTTTCATACATTTGTAAAAATTAAAAACTACATCGTTTGGAATACAACCAGAAGATTACTTTTAATAAATTTTATAAAAATCAATAATGTATAAGAATTTATTTTATGAAATCATAAAACATTATTAAATTTTTTTATAAACATATTTAGAAAATACATTAGTGTAAAAAAATGTATTTTTGACCAAAGAGATAAATAATGTCGCTTTTCCATCAAATAATTATTTTGGTCACTTAAAATAAAAAAAATAAATGAAAAAATTTTACCTATAGAAACAAAAATAAGAGAAGAAAATTATTGATTTTAATGATATATAGATCATAATACTTCATCATTCAAAACAGACTCTTAATCAACATCGAGGATTAACGATATTTTATCAGAAAAACCTTTCCACATTATTAGCATTTGAAACATAAGACGAATGAATGAATAACAGTGAATAAAAAATTAAAAATCTTGATAATAATGTGGATTATGATATTAAATGTCAAATTTGTATTATATACATGAAAAAAGAATGATATAGTAGTAAATATAGTGTTTTTCTCCCAACAATAAAAGTTAGACTAGAAAACCCTTACCCCATGTCTAGTAATTATTCAAACACATTGAAAAACAATATTCTTATAGAAATCTCCCATAGATTGTTTATTAATCCTGGAAGGGATGAAGTTTTTAAAAAACAATAATATCTTGGATTTGGTGAATGATGCATTGAATGTAATAGGTAAGGGCATGGCAGTTCTACAACGTCAGAGAGAGTATAAGTGGTGCCCATTTATAAGTGAGAAGAGGATAACACTTGGAATTAATAAAAAAATAAATATATACTTGAGTCTCATTAAAGATAAATGCATAAAAATGATAATAGATTCAATAAAAATGATTATATTTTCATAATATCATCATCCCATGAAATTTAGGAATGTTTTAGAATCAGTTTAAAGACATCTTTTATTATTAGCCGCTTGGTTAACAAATTTTATCATTCACTATGATAATGAATTTTTTGTAGATTAATGGTTTATAATTAAATTTAAATGATAAAAAATTTCACATAAATAGTTAGGGGAATAAATTTACATTCATATATTATCATCCTTTTGTTCATTTAATACATTCTGTGCTTTTTAAATAATTTATAAAATATTATTATAATAAAAATTCACTACTACCATTCTCCATTATTTAATTAAATTCAATTTATAGAATAAACGAAAAATGGAATTAAAATATTATCCTTTCACATATTCCTAATATGTCATATTTATCTAATAAATTCATGTAACACAATTATTAAAAATATTGTAATAATTTCCAAATTACTAAAATCATTAATTTTATTTTTCTATAAATTTTATAAATACTGTGTATTCATTTCATTAAAATTTAAAATTATGTTTCAATGACTAAAAAGTATAAATAATTTAATATTATAAAAAATAATTTTTATTTGAAAAAAATATTTATAACTAAACATATCCTCTTTGTGTCATTTAGTAAAATTTGTGAGATATTAATGTAATGAATGTGACATTTTGATTTTATTATTTTAGTAATTTAATATAATTGTTATAATTAAAATAATATGGCCTTAACTGACCATATATTTAAGGAATTTATGGTAATGGCTAAAATCAATTCATCCAATGATTTAATATAATTTTTTATAGAAATTTTAATGCAATAACCAAATGTTTTAACAATATTTAACCCATTTTAGCCATACAAATGTGACAAAACCATATCAATGTTACTATTAATTTTGGCTAAAAAGGGTCATATTTCCCAAACATGGTCCTCCTAATTGAAACTATGTAATTCATTTTTCTTTAATCAACTTCTATAATATGTATAAATATATATTATAATAATTTCATAAATTGTGATGAAACGTTTTTTTTTGATGAAAACTATTTTTTCCATTAAAAGGGATATATTATATAATCTATTGTATAGAAAAAAAATTGATGAATATTCAAACAGTTGATTAAATGTATAAAATATAAATTTATTAAAATCATTCACCAATAGGGACCAGTTTAGTTTATTAATATAATATAAAATTCTTCCAATATAATAGTTTTTTGGAAAACAACTCTTTTACTTCTACATGATTTTTATTTTCATTTACAACCATTTGGAAACAAATGATGTTAGTTGATATATATGTAAATTATAAAATTTTCAGTATTTCATTAGCACTATTTATACATGAAAATTTAATGTCTAGGTTATAATAATAAACTTTTTTAGTTCATCTAGTCATAGTGTTCTATGTATGTCAATCTACTGAATCAAATTATTTAAAAATAAATATATCTCTAAATATAAAATTGTTACAATTTATTTCAACATGGACGGAAGATGAATTAATGTAAAAAAGGAGATATTTTAAGTATTAAGTAGATCCAAAAGGTTGTGTTTTCTCTTTTTGAATTGAAACGAATAGAAGTAAATTCATAGAAGTTTTTTTAATGGTTGTAACATTTAATTCAATATATTTATTTGGGACACATTCAGAGAAAATGATGTTTGATTATTTGAAGTACCTTGGATAATTTAATATGAGTATTTGTTTCTCTCTATAATGATGGTGATAATGAGGTATTGAATAATTTAAAGGAAAAATATAAGTCAGGAGGAAGAATAGAGGTATGATTTTGAGTTTTTTTATCATGTTTCATCATCAAAAGTGATTATTAAGTTATTTTGATAAATACATCTCACCTCAAAGGAATATAAAACATGAGATACTGAACTATCCCGTTGGGATATCCTAGCAATGATCAAATGTGATCCAACAAACTTGGATTGGATAAGTAGGACAACAGAGGTAGAACACTTAGATGTGAGTTGAAATATTGAAAATATATGTTAAAAACATGAAGAATTGTGGTTGATAACCTCACACTATCTCAATGGAATGTGGGACCATGGATGAGTGGTGACACCAAATATGACTTCATTTCTATCATTGAGTAGTTTTTTGGGTAATTAATAAGCATCACTCCATGTTATGAATCGATTTGTCGTGGCATGTTATTTAAAGGAAGAATTTAAAAATTACAAATATAAAAACGTTTACAAACACACACAACTAGATGAAATGATTCCATATAAATCGTCATCTACCATGATTTATGGTAGGGATTCCACACACATGAAAAATCCTCATTGTGTCACTAGTCAATTCTACTAATAGGGCCTTTAAAACTGTCTGTAAAAGGGTTTTATCAACATTTATATTCTGAATGATGTTGAAAGATAACCTATATTAGTTAAATGAGAAGAACTGATAATACACCCTTTAAGTTGTCATTTTTTTAGAAATTAATGAAACCTAGTATCAGTGCAAAAAAAATACTGATAATTAGAAACTTTTTCAAGACCATTTTAGTGATGTTAAAAACTTTGAAACAAAATTTACATTTTCACACACACCCAACACCCCCTGTGTCAATGATTAAGGGCCTCCATTCATAGAGATTTCCACTTCCCAATTTCCATCACACCCCACCCATTCCTTAGTGATATAAGGCTCACGTAAATAATTTTATGTTCCTGGATATGAGCTCAATACCTCCCTTATGCAACTGGATAATCTTTTCCAATATTCAATGCATGTATTGTTGTATTTTTTAAGAAATTTATGTTTATTTTTTTTGAAGTGTGTTTATTAATCTCATTTTATATATTTAAATATATATTATATTAATATTCCTTTATATATTTCACAACCCTTCCTCGGGGCCCGTGTCGTGACTACCCCATGCCCGCCATCCATAGGCCATGGGCTGGTGACTAGAACCAAAGGTGTAGATCCTAATAAATGGGAATGAATTGCCTTTATATAAGTTAAAAAACAAAAAAGAGTATGCAAGCTATGGTAGACAATAAGTAAAATGAGTAAAAAATTATGTGATGGAAAGTAAATGGGCCAGAATACAAACCCAACTGAAGTATAGTACAACAGAAACGAAAGAACAACTGCAGTTAAGTAAACCGACAATCACCGAGTAATTCTCCGGATATCCCACCTGAAAGGTGGGTACAAATGATCTCCTCAGCTCCTCGGATCCGGCCTCCCACTCCGTGTACTTCCCGCCAAGTGGTCCACCTCATGGTATCGTCCCGCTACACAAGACTCCAACTTGATCAGTGATGTCTGTCGTCTGCATCCAACACAACGTAGTGTGGGCATAGCACATGCGGGGGTGAGTATACGATACTCAGTAGGGACCACAAGACCCCCGAAGGTCTCCCAGAATCCCCAAAGGATAAAATACCAAATAATGATACAAACACAAAGTATCAACCAACTCTACATAGGTTTATTCCCATATATATATCTAAGTCATCAATTCTAGATCGACTACAACTCACGAGCCCATGTTCAACCCAGTCCACACAGTAAAACACAACCCAGTCCACACAGGAAAGCAAGTCAATAACATCGATGATAATGACTAAAAGTCAATACTATGCTCACAGTGGTATTCTACTCACAAAGAGGGTTGGAGATGATAGATGTAGCCTTTGAATCATCTCCCCTCCCGAACCCACGTAGGATCCAAGTACATAAGTCATCACTGCCGAACCCACGTAGGATCCAAGTACAGTAACCATAGTTGTCGAAACCATGTAGGATCCATGTACATTCATCATCGCTTCCGAACCCATAGAGGATCCAAGTACAGTCGTCCTCGCTGCCGAACCGACATAGGATCCATGTACAGTCGTGATCGTCGTCGTAGTCGCAGCCCGCTCTAGGGTTCCCGCACACAGAACGCTCGATTATGGGAGGGTCCACTCCACCATCCAGGGGGCTTGATACATCAAATGTCATGAAATCTTGATTTTATGTATCCTGAAGTTCCGCCTCATCAATAGGAACTCAACGCAACAGACCGCACGTCAATCGGATGCCCGGTCTGCGGGATATTGGATTTTCCGTCCAAGGGGCCCAGTTAAAAATACGTTCGTTTATAACCCATCTGATATCCAAACATCTCCGAAACCTCGAGTTTAATATAATGAAATGCCCATCTCATTCCATAGAATCCTACAGAACTTACGGTGCGTCGATTGGAGGCCTGTAGCTCATGATATATTCGTTTAACCAAAACATTCTGAAAATACAGGGTCTGGGCCTAGTCCGACCTGGCCAAACACCCCCTAGGTCGGCTGGAAATGGATCGACCCTATTCGGGTCTGGGTCCAGCTGAATTGGGAACAGCTCGGCCAAGACCAGCCCGACGGTGCGCGGCCCGGCCCGACCTATGTGGCATGCGGCTGGCCCAGCCCATGCGGTTGGCGGCCCGGCTTGGAAGCCGGCTGCGGCTTGGCCGCTGGCCAAGCAGGACACAAAGGGGGTGTAGCCACCTATTTTTGGAAACGGCGGACCTAGTGGGGTCTTCCCTAGCAGCAGATCGGGGGGTTACACCCCCCCCCCCCCGTTTCCGGGTAATGGCCGACCATTAAGGTTGGCCGGTTTGTGGGCAGCCGCGAGACCCAAAAGGGGTCCCACCCCCTAGAGACGCCGACTGCCGGCTCGGTCGGCCGCCCAGGATGGTCCACCATAGCCTTAGGCTGTGGTTCATCTCTCCATCATGACGTGACGACACCGCGCCCCTCTTCTACGGCCCTCTCCAACCGTGGCCTTCCTAGGTCTCTCCGGGGCGGTGCGACAGCGACACGCACCACCGCCGCGGCCCGCTCCGGCAGTGGCCCACTCCGTCTCTGCATGGGGCAACGACACCGCGCCGCCTTCACCGCAGCCTTGTATGGCCATGGTTCCCTACCGATCACCGCATGGTGCAATATCACCGCGCTCCTCCGCCTCCAACATTAACAAAGGTTATCAAAGCAGAGGGGAGAAGAATCGTTCATGTTTGTGCGATCTGATCTCCTCCTATTACGACAATATCATGTGGCCAAACCTTAAGAAATGTAGAACAATGATAATGACTTGAACAAAAATAACACCTACTTCAACAAAATATGATGAATATTGGCATCGCGGTTGACGATGTCGCGAAGTGTGGATTCGTAGATGTTGACAGAGAGCGTCTAAGGAGGAAGCAGCGTCTCCCATTTTTAGCACGGATAGAAGAAAACAAGGCATGAATTCATTGGCGAGTTCATGCGTCGGTGTCTCCTCCCTTGTCACAGAGGAAGAAGTGGATGGTGAATCCAGGGTCGAAGAATCGATGTTCTTTGTTAGAGAGTTTGCATTCTTCATTAAAGGAGATGAAGCATTCTTCGAAACTCAAGAGCTCTCTCCTCAAAATCTCAACACAACAAGCCAACCAAAAATAAAATTCGGCTTCTCCTTATTTTATTTAATCATGCCATGCATTTCAAATTTTAAATTTCAAATAAATTAATTAATTAATTGAAGTGGATCAATTAATTTTTTAATTTGTGTTGGCAAGAGTTAAGATGGAGAGAGAGAGAAGGTGGAAAGGATTCACATGTAATGAGGAGTTTACAAAATTAAGAGGGGTTTAATGAGTTTTAGAGAATGTGAAGGGTTGGGGCTCGTGTGGGCCCTACCTCACATTTATCCTCAAATGGATAGTTAGGATGCTAGTGGGTCCCACCCTAATTCCCCCATGTAGGATAAAACCACCATAGATATAAAAAAAATTCCACATTTTTATTCTCTTCTCATTTAATCCAAAAAAAGTTTACTTCTTCTCCTGTGCAAACACATTTACGGTAAAAGTCCTCTTATGCAATTACCGTCCCTGAGAGTTCACCAGTGCCCTCGGATTTCAATTCCGAGCACCGGTTACAAAGATAGAAAATCCCACTCATTAGTTTACTGAAGGTATCATAGAAAATCTTCAGACATTTATTTCGGGCACACCAGGCCCCAGAATCATGTGTCGTCAGAAGCCATAGACTCTTATAATTATAAAGTATTTAAAAAAATTCATTGAAATTTCCAGGACATTGCATTACTCCCTCATTAGGGCTTTACATCCCCGTAAAGCTACATCATAAAATAGAGAAACAAATGAGGGTATTGTGCATGCATCTGAGCCTCCCTATCCCATTTTCTCTCCTGGAAGTTCCCGTGCTACCAACGAATGCACACAAGAGAAATCGACCGTCGATGTAGGACCTTCTCCTGTAGATCCTCGATCTACACTGGGACCTCCATGAATGTATCTTCTTCATCAATGTCCAACTTCCCATGATCAATGATGTGGGTCAGGCCGTGCAAGTATCTCCTCAGCTGAGATACGTGGAAGACATTATGCACCCGATGCAACCGAGGTGGAAGGGCCAGGCAATATGCCACCTCGCCTACCCTGCTGAGGACCTGTAAAGGTCTGATGAAGAGTGGAGATAAAATTCCACCCCATCCATATCTCTATAATCAATGTCGAGTTGACACCCATATGAAAACATTTTCCCGATCCTCGAACTCCAGTGGTGTCCGTCTCTTATTCGCATAAGACTTCTGTCTTTTCTGTGCAGTCCTTATCCGCTCCTGGATGATTTGTACCTTCTCCGTCATACCCTGGACCATCTATAGTCCTACAAGTGTTGACTCCCCAGGGTCTATCTAGAATAGAGGGGATCTTCAATGTCGGTCATAAAGTTCCTCGTATTGTGCCATCCCGATGGTGGAGTGGTAGTTGTTGTTTTACGCAAACTCAACCAAGGTTAGGTGATCCACCCAACTGCAACCAAAGTCAAGGACACAAGCACTGACAATGTACTCAAGTGTCTTAATGGTCCTCTCCATCTTGCCATCTGTCTATGGATGAAAGGCGGTGCTCAGGCATATTTGCGTCCCAAATGCCTCCTACAACCCCTTCCAAAACCAGGATGTAATACGAGCATCTCGATCAGAGACAATAGATGATGACACACCATAAAGCCGCATGATCTCATGAATGTAGATGTGTCCTAAGTTCTCCACTGAGACCTTCTCTCTAATTCGTAGGAAGTGGGCCGACTTGGTGAGTCGGTTGAAAATAACCCATATGGAGTCGTGTCCTCTGGGTGTACATGGAAGTCCCGTCACGAAATCTATAGATATCACATCCCACTTCATCTCTGGAACCTCTAAGGGATGCTCCAAGCCTACCAGAACCCAGTGCCCCGCCTTCACCTTCTAGCAGATGAGGCATTGTGAAACGAACTCTGCCCCACCCTTCTTCATACCCGGCTAGCAGTGCTATCATTTGAGATCCTGGTACATCATCGCTACTCCTGGATGTACCGCCAATGGAGAAGAGAGAAAATCCATCATCACCTCCTCCTCTAATGCATCTTGTACCATGGTACGCCCCCCTAAGGAGGAATATGTGATCTCCTCTTATAGAAAATCCATCAGGTGAATGCCCTGTGGATATCTGTGCATGTAGTGTCTCACAATCAACATCCCCATTCTATGCCTCTCTGTCCTACTGATGTAGTGGAGGAGTGACTGTGAGTGACTATAGAAATGCTTCTCCATCTCTATCCACGAAGGATATCTACAATGTAGCTAGTTGCTATGTTGCCTCTCAAAGTAGTTGAATGCCCAATCTAATGCTGAGAGCATCAGCTAATACGTTCCCCTTCCCAGGAGTATAGACTATCTCAATGTCATAGTCCTAGAGGAATTGAAGACATCGCCACTGTCTCAGGATTAGGTCCTTCTGCAAGAAGATATACCTGAGACTCTGGTGGTCAGAGTGGATTGTAAAGCACTCACCCATCAGATAGTGGCTCCACATATTTAAGGTGAACACCACTACTGGTAACTCCAGGTCATGGTTAGCAATGTTCTGCTCGTGATGCCTCAACTGTCATGAACCATAAGTGATCACCGACCGCTCTTACATCAGGGAACACCTGAGTTCGGTCCCTGATGCATCGCAATAAACTACATACACTACTCCATCTTCCAGTAGCCTCAAAATGGAAGTACTGGTCAATCTATGTCTCAGCTCTTGGAAGCTATAATGACATCTATCTGACCACATGAAGGGTTTCCCCTTCCATGTCAAAGCTTAAAGTGGTGCTGAAACTCTGGAGAAGTCTAGCATAAATCTCCGATAGTACCCAGCCAGACCTAGGAAACACCGCACCTCCAGCACACTCCTCGGTGGCTCACAATCAAGTACTACCTTGATTTTCACAGGATCCACATCAACTCCCACCTCTGAGATGACGTGCCCGAAGAAGTGAACCTCTCAAATCTAGAACAGGCACTTCGAGAGATTACCATAAAGCTGGTGCTCTCGGAGTGTGTCCAGTACAACCTGCAAGTGATAGGCATGATCCACCTCAGTAGTAGAGTAAATCAATATGTCTTCGATGAAGAATATGTCAAAACTATCAAGGTAAGGCTGGAAGGTCCTGTTCATGAGACTCATGAACTCTTCTAGTGAATTGGTTAGCCAAAGGGCATAAACAAGTACTTGTAGTGGCCATACTGACACCTGATGGCCGTCTTCTGCACATCCTCGTCTCCAAATCTGAGCTGATGATTGCCTGGCCTGAGGTCTATCTTCAAGAATAATCATGTCCCCTTGATCTGATCAAAGTGGTCATCAATCCTCAGGAGTCGATACATGTTATTTACAGTCACCTAATTCAGGCAACGGTAGTCAACACATATTCGTAAGCTCCCATCCGCCTTCATGGAAAATAAAATCGGAGAAGCCCAGGATGAAACACTGGGTCGGATGAATCCCTTTCCCTACAAGTCCTCCAACAGTACTCGAAGTTCACGAAGCTCAGTGGGAGCCATCCGATATGCTGGAGTAGATATCAGTGTTGTCCTGGGGTATGGGGAAATATAGAAGTCTACCTCTCTGCGAGGAGGTAGTCCTGGAACGTCATCAGGGAAAACATCTGCATACTGATCCACCACAACAGGAAAACATGGACTCCTCACATCAACCGCTCAGAGGATGAGACTAGCTAACTGATGTGTGATTGGCTGCCCTCTCCTCTGTGTAAGTCCATCATGTTCTTCAAAGGCTCACTTCTCACCATTTAAGGTGAACCTCCTCCCATCTATGTGGACACACCACACTTTGCGCCTAATGCAGTCAATCTAGGAATGAATTGTTGATAGCCAATCCATGCCCAAGATGATGTCGTAAGGCCTCGATGCCACTACAAGAAGATCCCAGCCGAAGCTCTCGCCTCCTAGAGTATGCTCACACTACCAGCACTAGTGCGTAATCGTCATGTCTGCTCCCATAGGAGTATCTAGCTGTAAGGATCGAGCCAATGGCTTTATTGAAAACTCCGAGCTCCGAACAAGGATAGCAGCAATAAAATAATTACTCGCTCCTATGTCTTAAAAACTACAGCAAGGGTGGAGTAGACATAGATAGTACCTAGAATAATGGCATGTGCGCCGTGGTTGTAAGCCTCTACTGCCTGAAGCTGAGCCTGCCTCTGTCCGCCTGCTCTCTTTGGATGGGATGGATCTCTTGGTGTTGATGGTGGTAGTTCCTTGAAGCATCGTCCACCACCAGTTGCTTGGCCATCCCCTCTACCTCGTAGGCCTGCTCCCTACGAACTACCATGGTCGAACCTCGGCCTTTACCTGGGTGGTCCTTAAACTATCTGCTCCTCCTCTTCATGGAGGGTCAGACAGTCAAGAGACATGTGGCCCTACCCACCACATTCATAACACTTCCTGCCTCTTGTATGACTGGCTCTGCTACGTGTTCCCCACACCTCCGAACCAGTATCATGAGGTCTCCCAACTAAGGGCCTGGTCCGCTAGGACCACTTCAACATTTGTTTACTGCCGGTCGCAGAAGACACTGCTACGTGTCGCCCTGTGGTAGGCCTCACTGCTGGCGTAGGCTCAGCAAGAAAGCTCTCCACAAGAAGAGCTCGCTCCAGTACTCTTGGCTGTGTCGGAATGCTATGGGAGATCATCAAAGCCCTGATCTCATGCCTCAGTCCCTGCTCGAAGGTCCGGGACCAGAAGAATGGGTCTCATATCGTGTCTGTGGAGTAGCACGAGAGGTCAGTAAATCTCGCCGAGTACTGGGCTACTGTCATGTTGCCCTGCTGCAACTGTAGTACCTCCTAGATGCGCACCACACAGAGTGTGGCCGGAACAAACTCTGAGCGGAAGTGTGTCTCGAAGCCCATCCAAAGTAGTGACGCCTCCTTGTGAACCTAGAGCATCAAGCTCCACCATCTACATGCTGTTGCGTGCAGTAGACTCGTGGAAAGGAGCACCATAAGGTCTACTATTGTCCCTACCAATCTGAAGACTCTGACGAGAGCCTCCAGCCAATTCTCGGCTTCTTGAGGATCCGTCTCTCAAAAGAACATGGTAGGCCTCTATAACTGAAACTCATGCAATGCACTCATGCGGTGTGCACTCTCAGCTTCTTGGGTAGGTGGTATCGGTGGGCCAGAGGGTTGAGGTACCACCGGTGCCTCTCCTATAATGGGGCCCTTCACTGAGGCCTTGTCTCTCGGTGGGCTGCCATCTCGCATAAAGCTCGGAACCCTAGCTAGCTGCCTATGTGGGGCCATCCTGAATAACAACAGGTGTGACATGGTTAATACAGTATACCTGGTGAGATGACACAAAGTAATCACAAAAAAAAACTTTTGAAACACACATTAAATCAGTGTTTTCGGGAACTGAGTCCAAAATCAGAAGTCAAGGTCCTGGGGTATGGATACGTCGGTCGTAGCACCAACGCTAGACTCCCTGGATAGAAAACCACACTCAAAGTCTTAAAACTATTTATTCACATAAGAAATTATCAGAGTCCTGAGTTCTGCTATAGAACCAATGTCTCTGATACCAATTTGTCACAACCTGTTCTCGGGGCCCGTGCAGTGACTACCCAAGCCTGCCTTCCATAGGCCAGGGGCTGGCGTCTAGAACCAAAGGAGTAGATCCTGATAAAAGGGATGGAATTGCCTTTATATAAGTAAATAAATACAACATAGTATGAAAGATGAAGTAAACACTAAGTTAACTGAGTACAAAAGTATGTGATGGAAAGTTAATGGGCTAGAATAAAAACCCAACTGATGTACAATACAACAGAAAAGACAGAACAGCTGCAGTAAAGTAAACCAACAACTACTAAGCGTCCTCTAGGTATCCCACCTGAAGGGTGGATACAAATGATCTCCTCAGCTCCTCAGGTCAGGCCGTCCGATCCGTGTACTTATCGGCATGTGGTCCACCTCCAAGTACCATCCCGCTCCACAAGACTCCACCTCGATCAGTGCTGTTTGTCGCCTGTATCCAACACAAAGTAGTGCAGGAATATCCAGTGCAGGGGTGAGAATACGATACTCAGTAGGGACCCCGAGACCCCTGAAGGTCTTCCAGAATCCACAAAGGAGAAACCATAGAAGAATGATAAAAACACAAATTATCAACCAACTCGACTTAGGTATATTCCCATACATATATCTAAGTCATCAATTACAGTTTGGCTTCAACTCACGAGCCCATGTTTAACCCAGTCCACACAGGAAAGCACAACCCACACCACACAGGAACACAAGTCAATAAAATCGATGATTATGAATGAAAGTCAATACTCAGATCACATAGGTATACTACTCACGAAGAGGGTGGAGATGATAGATGTAGCCTCTGAATCATCTACCCTACCGATCCCACGTAGGATCCAAGTACAGAAGTCGTCACTACCGAACCCACGTAGGATCCATGTGCAGTATCCATCGATGTCGAACCCATGTAGGATCCATGTAAAGTCATCCTCAATGCCGATCCCATGGAGGATCCATGTACAGTCGTCCTCGTTATAGAACCCACGAAGGTTCCAAGTACAGTCGCCATCGTCTTCGCAGTCGCAGCCAGCTCTACGGTTCTAGCACACATCACGCTCAATTCCGGGAGGGTCCACTCCACGAGCCAAGGGGGGTTGATAAATCAAATGTCACAAAGTCAAGGGTTGATGTATCCCAATTATTTTTATCCTCAATAGGAACTCAACGCAATAGACGGATCGTCAATCGGATGCCCGGTCCGAGAGATATTTGCTTTTCCGTCCGAGGGTACCGGTTAAAAATATGCTCATTTGTAACTCGGCTGATATCCAAACATCGTCGAAACCTCATGCGTAATTTTCCAAAATGACCATATCGTTCGAAGGAATCCTACGCATCTGACGGTGCGTCGATCATAGGTATGTAGCTCAAGATATATCTGTTAAAAAAACATTCCAAAAATACGGGGTCTGGGCCCGGTCCGACCTTGCCCAACACCCCCTGGGTCGGCCCAAACTAGGGCGACCCGACTCGAGTCCGGCTCCAGCCGGCCTACACACGGCCTGACTGGGCGCAACCTGCACGGTCCGCGTGGCCTGCGGCGCGCCCGGCCCATGCGGCCCGGCTCGGAAGCTGGCTGCGGCTCGACCGTTGGCAGAGTGGGGCACAAAGGGGTTGCGGCCCCTTGTTTTTGGAAATGGAGGATCCAGTGGGGTCCGCCCTAGGAGTCGGTCAGGGGGGCTACACCCCCCGGTTTCCAGGTAACGGCCTGCCATTATGGTCGGCCGGTTTGTGAGCTTCCGCGAGACCCTAAAGGGGTCCCATCTCGTAGATACGCTGGCAGCCGGCTCGTCCGGCCGCCACTGCTGGTCCGTCGTCACCATAGTCTATGGTTCGTCTCCCTGGTGCGGCGCGACAGCGCCACACCCCTCCGCTACAGCCCGCTTCGGTCGTGGCCTTCTTTGGTCTCTTAGGCGCGGCGCGATGGCGCCGCGTACCACCGTCGCGGCCCGCTCCGGTCGCGGCCCACAACATCTCTGCGCGGTGCAACAACACCACGCCCCCTTTTCCACGGCCTTGCATGGCCGCGGTTCCCTTCTGATCACCGCACAGTGCAACGACACCGCGCGCCTTATCCTCCAAAATTAATGAAGGTTAACAAAGTAGATGGGAGACGAATCAGTTGTGTTTGTGCGATCTAATCCCCTCCCGTTACGAAGATATCATGTGGCCAAACCTTAAACAACGAAGAACGAAGATAAAGACATGAACAGAAATAACCCCTACCTCATCAAAAGATGACGAACGTTGGCATCGCGGTTGACGACATCATGAGGTGAGGATTTGTAGACATCGATGGAGAGCGTCTCAGGAGGAAGCATAGTCTCCAATTATTATATCGGAGAGAAGAAAACAAGGAGTGACATCGTTGTTGAGTTCCCACGTCGGTGTCTCGTCACTTTTCACGGAGGAAGACGAGTATGGTGAATTCGGGCTCGCCGAGTCGATGTTCATCATTGGAGAGTTGGCATTCTTCAACAAAGGAGATGAAGCGTTCTTCGAAACTCAAGAGCTCTCCCCCCAAAATCTCAACACAACAAGCCTACCAAAAATAAAATATGGCTTCTCCTTATTTTATTTAATCATGCCATGCATTCCATATTTTAAATTTCAAAACACTTAATTAATTAATTGAAGTGGTTCAATTAATTTTCTAAAGTATGTTGGCAAGAGTTAATAGGGAGAGAGAAAGAAGGTGGAAAGGTTTAACCATTAATGAAGAGTTTACAAAATTAAGAGGGGGTTTAAGGAGTTTTAAGGAATGTGAAGTGTTGGGGCTCATGTGGCCCCACCTCACATTTATCCTCACAAGGGTAGTTAGGATGCTAGTGGGTCCCACCCTAACTCCCCAATGTATTATAAAACCTCCTTAAATATAAAAATAAAATTGTACCACAATTTTATTCACTTCTCATTTAATCCACAATATTTGACTTCTTCTCTTGTGAAAACACATCTATAGTAAAATTTCTCTTAAGAAATTACCAGCGCTGCAAGTTCACCTATGCCCTCGGATTTCAATTCCGAGCACCGGTTCAAAAGATAGATAATACCACTCATTCATTTTCTGAACATACCCGAGGTAAACATTGGAAATTGATTCTGGGCACACAGGGCCTCAGAATCAAGTGCTGTTAGAATCCATAGACTCATAAAATTACAAATTATTTAAGAAAAAAATTCCCAGAAATTTTCTGGTCTTTACAATATACATTTTAATATAAATATAGATATATATATATTAATTAATTAATTCACACACATATGTATATATAAACATAATATATACATATTAATGTATTATACTAGTGTATATAAAATGGATTGTTTATTACATTAAATAAATGGAATAATAAATATTTTTTATATATTTAAATATGGATTTTTATTTAAATTTGTTTAAAAGTGTATTTATTCAATTGATTTATTATAATTTAATATTATAGAATAAGTATATATTCAAATATGAATAAAATTAAATTATTAAAAATGATAAAACTTCAAACCCATTACATTATTATGAATGTAATTCCTCGTAAGAAATTATGCCTCCAATAAAAATGACAATAAACCCACCATAAAAAGGTCGAAATTTCCTCAAATGTTAAAAAAATTGATTCCCAAAGTAAAAAAACAAATTTTTGAGGACCTGTGGTCAATTGGGCCTTCATTGATGTTACTAGGGGTCCCCTTGGGTAAAAAATGTTTATTTCTTATTAATAGAATTTATTTGACATGTTGTAGAGCCCAAGCAGACACTCCGATCTAAAATTTTGGTCGTTTACTGTTCAAGTCATATTTTCCACTTTCCTTATACCAATAACCAATTAATTTTATTTTTATTTAATCAAACTATAATTAAATGACTATTTCTCAATTATTATTCGTAAACATTAAATTCATAATATTTTTAATTATTTTATTATAAATTTTCAATAAATATCTTACATATCAATATTAAATTACTTTCTATACTTATATAAAAAATGTATAAAAATTTATGATATATTTTTATAAATATTAATATATTATGTTTAATGAATTTTTTTTAAATATAACATTTATCGGAGCTACTCAAAAATCACTAATATTGGTGAATATTTATCAGTTCTAGAAATAATACTGATAAAGCCCCCATATTAGTTATTTTTTTTAGTACCAATAAGGATCCCCATTATCATTAGTTTTGTTCTATCATTGATAAAGAACCATATTAATCATCAATCATTTTATTAGTGCTGATAAAGGTACCACTTGTTAGATCTTTTTTTACAACTAATAATGGGGGCCTTTACTAGAACATTTTTTGGAGCCCAAAAATGACCCCCTTTATCAATGTCTTTTACAACTAATAATTCCCCCTCTATAAGATCTTTTTTATGTAATGATATAGAATAGGGCTGTTAAAATAAGAGTCTATTTTATTGAGTTGTCAAGATGAGAATTTTAAGGAGATGAGTTGCATCCTGAGAGATCATAACTAGAAATAGAATTTTGGATCAAGAATTATAATATTCATGGCCGATGATTTATTCATGTGGATTTTCCATTCATAATCAATAGATTGTATATATAGTTGATTCTAATGATTATTAGATTATTCATGTAGATATTCTATTAGGTTATACATACAGTCAATCAGAAGCGAGACATTGGATTAATCCAATGAGATAACATACAGATGAAACTTAAAAATACTTATGGTCGATCAAATGATTTGAACATGTTGTTTATCTAGACTGAGATATACATTCAATACAATGGCTTATATGTTTTTTATCATGATTGAGATATGATGGTCTCTTCACATAGTGAATCCTCATGGTCTACCCTCATATTCAATCCATTTAGCTATTTTTTATAGAGTTTCATGTATGAATAAAAATGTAAACTTGATACATTGATTATTCATATATATAGTGTGATCGAAATACTGAGTGTTAGTTTGAAAAAAATTACATTCAATTGTCACTTAAATATATGACTATAAAGCTGTAATGAGTTCAAGTGGTTCACTCCTGGATGTCCCATATGTATATATTCAATGTTGTAAAATGAATAAAACAATGTATTGATAAAGGAAAACATTGAATCCCTTTTTATGGTGTATCAATTGTTATAATTTTTAAAAGATTTATTCACTAAGTGATTGTTTTGTAAGCATATTCCTAGAAATTTAAATATAATCATTGCTCAATTTTATGTATTAATTTATAAGGATAAGGGATGTAAATATTAAACTATTTACAAATTCATTAATTTAGGAAATTTTAGGTGTGGTGATATTAGAAATCAAAAAAATGTAACGTTATTTTAATCCCTGTTACAATTTTTTTCAAAATATAATGAGTGGGATCTGAACAAAGTCCAACACCACAATGATATGAGTTATAGATTTAATTTCTAATTTCATTAATATTAATTTATAAAGATTGTTTTAATATAAATTTTTATTTAGGATATGTTTAAATGAAGTCCAGTTGATATTTTTATATATATTCAAATTAAATGATAGAATAGGAAAGAGTTTACATGGATTTAATATTTTATGACTTGAATATTGATGAAAAAATCTCATTTCCCAAAAATTACGAAGAATATTATTAATTCAAATTTAGTTATTTAAAATTTTGATTGATAAAATTAAAAATTAATGAGAATATGATTTTGGGGAATTTTTTTATTCTCTATTATATATATATATATATATATATTTCCGGACATGTAAATTTAGAGATATATTGTAATGTGTTGTTCGAAAATAAAATATAGTAGTTTGAATATAATACACGAATAACTAATACTACATCAAAAATATATATTATGTGAGTATTAATGTATGATATTATTAATTTGTAATTCGTTTTCACTATTGATGATGGGATATGGGAAGAACTAGTGCAATCTATGTGCTATAATGAAATACAAAAATGGAACAAGAAGAAGATGAGTTATGTGAAAAAATGTTATCAGGGAAAAAATTGACACATTACCAATGAAATGAAAAAAATATGAATGTGATTTATTTTTTCAAAATATGAAATGAATATATTATATAAATGTAAGAAGAATACTCTTTCCTTTCATTTTGTTAATAAGAATTAGAACCCACTATTTTTTCAGTAATTAATAAGGATAGTGTGTCTGCACCACTGTGAATTCAGAAGAAGATAAAGTTACATGAATATTTTTATAAGTATAATAAGATAAATACTAATATGAACCAATAAAAATAATGATAAAGTGAAGTCTCAACTGGTTTCACAGTATTATATTATTGAAATTAACTTAAATAAGTGCTCACTATCATGATGTATTTAAAGGATCGTGTGGGGGACTACTTTTGTGTTAAATTTTCACCAAACTAGAGTTATTACTATTTTTATCCACTTCAATGTTGTTGGGAAACACACATTATGTTTGGGATAACTCCCTTGAAAGAACACTATGATAGTTATTACTTTATTATGAAAATATCTCTATCATTCACTGCCCAACATATAAAGGACTATTTATAATCATTTTGTATTGAACCTTATAAAAATACCAGGTACCATTTTTCCTCTATTCATATGATTTCATAAGATAAGGTAGGGATAACATATATTGATATAATTATGATCTTAAATGATCAAATAATTAATGGTATAAAAAGAAACAATTGAATAAAAAACCCAAATCCGATTCACCCCCCAAGCTTTGAACTTAACATATCCCATATTAATCCCTCCATTATTCATCCACCAAACTGGAAATCCTTATTTATTTTTACTTGAACATGTAGTCATCATCTTTCTTCTAATAAAATAATGAATTAGATCATTTTTTAGCTCAACTATGTCTCTACATAAAATGTAGGATCTTATTCCAAAATACATATTCGGGTACTAATTATGCATCTCGATTAGGGAGTGTGTACAACATAGTAGGCCACCAAAAAAACATCTAAAACCAATATCTAGTCAAATAATGTAAGGATTTTTATAAGGAATAACCAAAAAAAATAAAGTTAAATGATAAAAATTATTAAATTTCTCTTTCTCTAAACACATAACCCACTGGTTCCCATAAACACCCAAATACTAAATGACATATTTGGACTATTTTGGAGTCTGAAGCATATCACATAAACAATACTTAATTTTTATATCACATTGGAATATATTTCATATTTCAAATATAATTATATAACATCCAATTTAACTATAGTCTAATGCCTTTTCATTTCTCTAGAACATCATTTCTATTACCTTAGGGGTATTTGGAGTGTTATTTCCTATCCCAGACCCCATGTGTATTTGTAGAATTAGTCTTTTTCCACTGAAATAATATTTTGAAGCATAATGTTAGGTATAGAATACCATTTATACCACCCCATTTGGGGTTTAAAGCATCAGTCTATGACCCACACCACATTCTCAAAAAACATATATATAACATATATCAATTCATCCATGGTTAATCATCATTAATATTCTATCCCAAGACACATTTAAAACATTTATTAATTCATCACACTATTATTTAATGAATATCAATAAACTATACAATCAAAACAATTTCCATTTATTAATCGATCAACTAATTAATCTAATTTACAACATCAATATCCCAAAATTTATTTCTTTAATTAAATAATCCATTCAATTTGAAAGTCTTAGAATTTCAATAATTAATAAAAAATAATAATTAATATAATTTCTAATTTAATTTAATAATCCTAAGTATCCATTAATTAATTCAACAATTAATTAATTCTATTCACAAAGTAAATTTACCCAAACAATATTATTTTTAACACAAAGATATTAGAAACAATCAATTATTTTTTAATGAAATGACCCAATCATGGAAAAAAAATTTCTCATAATTACATACATGTTATTTAATAAATCATATGGGATTTAAATTTTGACCACCTACCTTAATATTGATGATGAATGCTCTTAAATGGGTGTACCCAATTGAAGAAGAACCACTAAAATAATGATGAGGATTGAGATTTTGATCTAGGCACTAAATACATGATGATAAAAATCATGATATAAAAACTATAGACTGAGATATAGATATATTTCCAATAGTGGATAAAATACCTCATTCATATGGAAAGAGTAACATATAGGGGATATTGATATATCTAATTGTGAATAAACCACATACTTGGGTTTGTTCGGATCACCAATCCTGGTTTTGAATATCCATGAATGTGGGTAAGGAGTCTTATGAAATATTTTTGGAGACTCCAAAATGTAGTAAAAACATTAGGTTTGAGTGGGGTTGACTTGGGATTAATATTGGGGTTATTTTACTACTAAAAATAATTTTTCTGTCCATTTAATAGTCGCACATAGTTTTCTGGCCCGGGGAACACGGTTTTCCAAAATATGAAACTTAAATTTGTGCCTTATTGATGGAGGTGAATGGTTTCTCCTTATACAAAAAATCATTTAAAAAAATATTTCAGCCATGCAGGTCCCTTCTTCCTTGTTTTGAACTGTTTTCTAGGATGGGACACCCTATTTAGGCATATTTTTCACCAACCGTGAATTTTCTCCATTTGCTTCCAAATTTCTCAATTTCTCCCCCTAAATATCTCCATTATAAAACCTAAAAACATGGAAATAAAAACTATAAAATAATATACATGAAAAAAAATATCAATACATCTCTCGAAGTGGATGGGATCCAATAATAGTTCCACCTTATAATATCTCATCCTCGAGCTATACTACTAAGAATATATAAGAATATCAGTCAATAAGATTGGCCCATTGAGGGCACATATCCACTTCACTCTCACATTTTTCATCCTAAGTAATACCATTAACCAAAACAATGAACAATCAACATGATATTCCCACAAAATGATTTCTCAATGTGATCCGACACATGTTCCAGATGCTCCTCAAAGGATGAAACTATCTCAAGCTCAGCATGATCCGAATTAATTACAAGAGAATGGTTATAGTGAAACTAATGAAGTTTTGACACTCAAAAAATAGTCCATAGAACCATATCTCTATATAAGATACAATTGGTTTAAATCAAACCCAATTCTCTCTAAAATCTCAAATAGTCCAAAAAAAATTCGACTCAACATACCCTATCATTTTATCCTATGGTATCTCAACCTAGGCGACACCCAAAGGAATACTTGACCACCCTATGTAATTTATAGAGTTCATCATTGTCTATTAGCAAAAGAATTATGTCAACATTGATATATATCAATACTCTTCTATATTCTCTAGACTATCTCTGATGTCTCCTACATGAGACTCAGTCCAAATAGATCTGACTCACCAGCCACCATCCAACATAGAGTTGATCTGCATGGACACCCATAAATTTTCTTATGTGTTTCTATCTAAAACGTTTTCTAATAACTATTTTTATATGGAAAATACAAAAATTATATTTTTTTCTCCCATGACCCATCGATGATTAGGACTCACGCCCAATGAATATCTGTACGCACTAGTATAGTACGCTCTAGCTGCCCATCTATCTTTTGGTAAAATTCAATACTCTATAAATCCTATGTACAAAATGCCTTCTATAAGACCATATAGAAGCAAGATGTAAAACACATCCCATAGTCTAAAATAATGGTATATGGTATCCAATGAGAATATATAATCCCTTGAACCTACAACTCTCACAACTGCTCCAATGATAATATGTCTAATAATGGTAGGAAATGTGCTACCTTCGTCAGTCTATCCACAATCACTCAGATAGTGTCATTATTCCAAATAATTATTTGGAGACCCACCAAAAGTTCTATAGTGATGACATCCAAATTCCATTAATTAATTTGAAAATTCAATAGTAAATTACAAGGGTGTTGATGCTCAACCTTCACCTATTGATAAGTGTAACATTGTTTCATAATCCTTGTAACTTTATTCTTCTTTCCCGACAACAAAAACTATCATAATATGTCACATTAAATTCAGGTCCCACATAGATATTCTTCCAAATTGAAGGCATAAAACTCACAAACCATCTCCTCTTATATACTCATAGTCACAACAACTTGGTTTCCCATATTGATGATCCCATCCTAGTCTATAGACCAGCCTAATTTTTATTTCCCAGCATCAATGCTTTCAACCAAGGATAAACAATCTAGATCATAAATTGTTTTTACCAGATTAATCCAAAGATTCTAGACTCTGTTAAAACTGATATGAGAGTCATCTATTCGTTTCTCTCCTAAACTAAAAACTAACTCTCAGCCAGAAAATTCATTATCTTCCTCTCAGTACTAGACTCAAGGACCACATGAGTATGAGTGTTCCTTTATAGAGCAATATAAACACTATTCTCCTTTTTGGAAATATATAGTTGCTCTAAATAAAATGGATACAAATTCTCAACCCATAGACGCTACCAAATATTTTTATTTTCTGGCTAAAACCTATACTTTAAACTTTTTTGACTAGTATACAATGTAAACATTTCATCTAGAAGTTAATGTCTACAACCCATAAATGTATAAATATTGCCTCCAAATCGGGGTACCACATGGGGTAGTTTCATTCATGTGGCCTCCAATTTCATGATTCATACACCACCATAAGATCACCTGATATTAAAATAGCTCGAAGAGCAAACTGAAGTATAAAAACGATCTCTATAATCCCCATCTAGCTTGTGTATGATCAAGATTGGGGCTGATGTCAATCGATTCTATAGGTTCTAGAAGGAATTATCACTTCTCTCCATCAATTAAAACATTATAAATTATTTATATTGACTGAAAATTGTTCTACCAAATAACATAAGTCATAAATGAACATCATATAATATCCAATTAATCCTATAAATCTATGGACATTGAAATATTTCTTCGGTTTCCCCAAGAAACCGCTTCCAAAAACATCTTTGGTAATACACACACACCTTCACCTGTATTTATGTGACCAAATAGGTGTACCTGCTTAATCCTGATCTAACAATTAGAGAGATTTGAATATAGCTAATGCTCTCTTTGTTTACATAGAACGATGTCGGGAAGTTGGGCATGACTATCGTGAGTCTCCGAGTACACCAAGATATCATCCATAGTCACAACCATAAACTAATTTAGGCACATATGAGAGATTATATAATTCAATCCCATTAACACTATTTGTATTTTTTTCTACCAAATGGTATTTTGATGAACTCATTGAGGCCATACAAGATCATTAAAGTATTCATCATTATATCAGTTGTTCGAACACTCAATTGATGACACACTTATCTCAAGTCAATCCTGGAGAAAATAAAAGATCCTATAATATTGAAAACAGATCATCAATAAATGGAAGAGGATACTAGTTCATTACCATCATCAAGTTAAAATTCTAGTAATCAACACAAAAGTGTAGAGTCTTGTCAACCATCTTAGAAAACAACACCGGGGGACCCCAATGCAAAAACAAATGGTCGAAAACAAATACCATAACCTCCCTATCTTCTATCAGTGTCTCGAGATAGTGTCCACATTATAATGTTATGACATAGGTTCCACACACCTATCCTCTTCTCCAAAATTCTATGTGACCTCAAGAATTCCACCCCAAATGCTAAGGGATGCCAACAAGTAGCGTGGATCTAATATTAATTAGGGAGATACAATAACCCCTTTATCAGAGTAATATAATATGAAATTGTAAATAAACCAAACCAAATGATAAAATATGACATGAATAATATTATTATCAAAATATGGACATAACTGGAAATAAAATATCAAAACATACATGTATATATTCTTAATATTTGCGATGTATCAAACGAAAATCCAAAAGTAAATATATTTTCAACTCCCAAGAAGGTCTTAAATCATGTTTGGTTCCATATTATATGATCCATCACATTTTTCCATCTAAAATAGGCCCATACCCTTTTACTTATATCACAACCATAAAATCTATTCGTGTAACTATCAAGATACCTGAGTATGGTGTGAGTATAACTCAGCGGGCTACCCCAAAAAACATCTAAAATCAATATCCAGTCAAACAATGTATGTAGTAGAATAAGGAATAATTAAAATCAATAATTTTATAACTTTACACTTATTAAATTGAAATATATTTAACCACATAACCCTAGGATCCCATAGACACCCATACACTCAATATCTCCCTTGAACCATAATGGAGTCTGAACCATATCTCATAAAAAATTGCAATCATTATATCAAAAGTCATTCCAATATACATTTAAAATAATTCAATATAATTCAAAATTAGAACCACATTTCAATTCCAACTCATGGGAATAGAATTCAATGTCTACCACATCATGGGTATTTAGAGAGTTAGTCCCCATCCCACATCCCATGGTTGTTTGGAGATTTAGTACATTTCCCATAAAATAATATATTCATGCACTGAGTTGGGTATAGAAAGTAATGTATAACGCCTCTATGGGTATTTAGAGAGTTGGTATGTATCATGAACCCCCTTCTCAATCAAACACATATGTCAAAAGCATCACATCATTAAATGTTAATCAACATTAACCTTTTATCACATTCTTTATTAAAATCATTAATTAAATAATTGACCAATTAATTAATATATTTAAATAAATTTCATAATCAAAAAATTTTCAATTAATAAATCAAATAACTATTAAATCCAATTCATTATCTAAATATCAATATATAAAATTGAACAATTACTTGATTAAATCAATTTCAAAATCTCAATGCTTCATTAATTAATTCAAAAAATAATTAACATTATTTCACATTCAATTTCATTGTCACAATAATAGACTAATTAATTTTTTTTCACAGCCTCGATTTACCAAATGTTATAACTCATTAACGCATGGAAATAAAATAAATCAACTCAATTTTTAGAGAAATTTCCAAATCATGTCAATTGAAATTATCACAATTACATACATGTAATTTAATACGGACTATGGGATTGAAATTTAGATCAAATACATCATGTTTTATGATGAACAATTGAAAAATCGATATACCCAATTGAAACAAAAAAACTAAAACCGTGATGAAGAAGTATATTTAGATATGAATCCAAAATCCAATATAAAAAACATGATCTATCAAACCAAGAACTAGAACTAGATCAAATTGTGGATAAACATCCATATTTTTTATATTATGATTAATGGAATTGATATATATATATATATATATATATATATATAATTGGGAGGAAAACACATAACCATGTTGGTGTGGATCTTCAATTTGGTCTTCAAATCGCCAAGAACAGGGATAAACATTGTCAGAAGATAATCTATGATCCTCCGAAATAGATAGAAATTGATATGGGCCATGTGGGGTTATTTTGAGATTTATATGTGGTTTAGGAATTCTAAAATGTAATTTTATAGTTAATTTTATAATTGTTAACATTTATGAGATAGGGCGCATGGTTTTTGAAATAGTTATCCTTAACCGCGGACCTCATATTGGGGGGGGGGGGTTAACGATTTTTCCTTATTGTGTGCATGGTATGAAAACTATGAACTAGCCTGGAAGATCCCCTCAACATGGGTTTTTGAGGATAGATGGGCTGGTGTTCACGATTTACAAAAAACATGTTTGAACTGTGCGCTTTACCCCTTAAATACAAAAATTTCTAAAATTTATCACCAAACTCTCCAACATACAACCTATAAACGGTTATCAAAACTAGACAATAGACCACCTTAAAACAATCTCAATATATATCTAGTAGAGAAAGGTTTCTTAGAATTAACTTCTTATAAAAATACTTTGATAATGTTCTAGGAACAATGATCTGATATTAAATTACCTCTGACATAGTTTTTCACTTAACTACAATCAATTACTTCTGAAGATATTGAAATGTGACATTGTTAATGTCTCCAAAAAATATCAATGCCAATGAAATATAGGTTTCAAATAAATATCTTATAGAATCCCAAATTTTCATTCATTAATTTTATATCTATAATTTAAATATCATCATTATCACAGTTAGATTTTACTTCACATAAATTCTGTAAGAAATTATCGAAGAATATTCTATATTTTACATATGATTCATTAATGTTTGGTTCTTCCTGTTCAACTAATCCTTTTGACTTGTTAATATATCTCATAAATAGTTCAAACCATTTTAGTTTCCTGAATTTATATTTCATAACATATGATAGAAATATAGATTTTAAATCTAATTTATTTATTTATCAATCAACACCTATTTGGATTATCATCAGCTTCTAGTATAATTGTTCTTCATAAAATTCAACATCCTCAAAAATCTAATGTTCCAAAATTTTACACATATTGAAATTATAATATTTACTTACACTTTTGTATTATATATTCTAGTGAATGATTCTTCCATATAATCATTAACACCCTTTACATTAGCCTCTATATTCATCCTATGATCATTATTATTTTCTCCCGAAAATTATTTTTTTATAGTTTAATTTCATGTAAAACTAAATTTTTCGATTAAACCTTCCTCAATATATTCATATATCTCATTCCATAAGGAAATTATCAATTCTTGTATCCTTCCATTATAAGATCATTTTCTTTTTCTATTTCTAAATTCACATAACCAAAAATTTAATCCTCCCGAATCACTATGATGTTTTTTAATAAAATAGAAAACAAATAATCTTCTAATTTAATTTATAATTCATTATAATATTTTTCCAATCGTAACTTATACTACATCCACAACATATTAATATATTTCATCTCAGTAGTCAAAACTCATATTTTGGTAAAAATATTTATCAGATTTCACATATAATTATTTTTTGGTAATATATAAAAATTAAATAATAAAAAAAAGTATGTATTGTGCAAAAACAATTTCCCTTTATAAAATTTTCCAGTCAACAAGATTTTTTATGAGAGTGAATGCCTCTTATAATTTCTTCCAAATTATCTAATTTGACCACAGAAGATAAGCCTTAGGAAATATCAATGAACCATATTCTTCTTATTAGTATTCATTCCATTATTAGATTCTTATTCATTAATATCTTTTCAATATATTCCATTTGAAAAAATCATACATATTATGGAAGATTCATTATTTTTTTATTTAAAGCACAGTCATTTAATATTATTCCTCTGTTTTACTACTTAGCTTCCACAAAGAATATTTCCACTACCCAATGTGAATTCTAGATTCCCAACAACTCATAATCATGAACCATCTCCCCTAATATCATCCTTTTGCACCATGTGTTTATCATTAGACAAACTTATCCACTAACTGCATTACATCCATGAGATAATCTCTCGATTGACTCAAATTCATCAACACCATACAATAGATTCGAAATGATCATTATAACTCCCACACACTCTTCAACCATTGACCAATTGAAGTTAATATTTCTCTTAGAAACCATAAAATTTTGTAATAAAATAATATTTATGACCGTTTTGAATAAAATTCGGTAATTTATTATCTTTTCAAAGGATTTTATTATGATCATAAATTTCTCCCCAGACATATCCTTTATAAGCATGAACTCTATTAACTCTGTATTACATATAATTTTACTATTCTGAAAAATCACATAGTCATCATACTAAACCCTATTATTATCTTCCATTATTAGAATTAGAATCATTATTTATTATATATTTTTTTATATTATCTTCTATAGTGTTAATGTCAGGGTGAACATTATAATTAATCTTTTTATTCTACATTAATATTCTTCAATACATATTGACTATACTTCTAATTAATGAAAAATATTTCAATCCACAAAATAATACATCTGGGTTCTTCATTTATAATAGGAATACAGAAATCAAAATAAAAAAAATAAAAAAAATATATTTGAATAAATAAACCTTATCCATTACCACATCAAACCCCTAATTAATTTCCTTTTACAAATATATAACGGTAGTAGTAGAAGTTAATGGTTTAGATACTTAAATTTAGGTCCCATAATTTGATGAAATTTATTATTTAGATGAATTATATAATATGCTGAATAATGATTTGAATATACAAGGTTAATGTATCAATAGATAAATAAATTATATAATCCTAATATATTTATTTTCATTGAAAAAGAAATAGATAATAATAATATATTATTGGAAAATTTATAATACAAGAAAAAAAATTATTCCATTCTTCTCACTGGTAGATATGTAATTGTTAAAAACAATAAAAGACTCATTAATATTAATATCATATTCCTTGCATTGAGTGGAAACATTAGGAATATTAATTTCATGATACAAATAATTTATTTTAAACCTTATATATGATTTTTTATAAAATATTCAAATAATTTCAGTTAAAAATTCCTCTATGTGATCTGTAAATTATTATTTTTAATAGAATATAGGAAAAATTTTACTGATTTAATCATAATATTTTTTACACTCGTATGACCTCTAGAGATAGTGAAACTAATTTTCTTAATAAATCTTCTAAAAATTGCCTTCATTTAAATTTTAATAAATTATTAAATGGAAAATAATATTTACCTTCAATGAATTTTGAGGCAACCTGTTATGTAATCTCATGTACCGTCTTAAAATTTTAATTTGGTAAGAAAGGGATATTATACATTATTAGGTTTTGTGATGGCTACCATTTCACTAATCTCCATAATTATATCTCCTCTAACTGTTATAATAACAATTGAATGAAATGGTGTTAGTGGGGGTGATTTTGTAGAAATTAATTCATGATCCATTTTAACATTATTTTTTTGATTTATTAAATAATTATTCATGTCATTCTTATTACAAATCAATATTTAAAAATTTTCTAAGAAGGAAGTATAAATATTTAAAACACTAGAATTTTCTTCAATGTAAAATTGTTGATCTCTCATAAAAGTAAATTACTCAAACATTATTTAACTATAAATAGATACCCTCAATCAACGATTCCTAAAAATGAGAATAAACCATATGAGATAAAAGAAATCAACCTTCATATTTATCTTCATGTGGAAACTCAAAAGAATCAATTCCCATAATTTTTGTTGGTTTCTATGTAATTTATTACAAATAAATTTATTTTTTAACAAATTTTTTTCCTAAAATATCAAAAAGGAAATTTTTTTAATTTCCTTCATGACTATATATTAAAATTGGTTGACATTGTCTGCCTCTAATGAAATATTTTCTCAGTATATTTAATGTGATAAGATTTAAAATAAAAATTACCTTCCCTCTCACAAATTTATAAATATCATCATTAACATATGTTTAGTGAATTGTATTGTCTGTTAAAGCATCACTCGACTTGTGAATATCAACATCAATATAATGAGGGTTATGAGTTTCTTCTTTATGTTGACTAAAATAATCTATGAGTGATTTATCTTCATCAATCTATGTTTAGGTAGACAGTACTCTATATCTGTATAAAAATTTTAAAGGTATAACTCCATATAAAAAATTAATTAGGTGAGTCTCCCCTTATAGAGAATCGTTGTAAGTATATCTCTTTCCTCATTAGCCTATGCAGTCTCATATAATCAATAGTAACATCTGTTCTTAGGTTGTGGAAATAACATTTAGAATTGTACGAAAATCCTATTAGACCACTATATTTAATTCTAAGTCATTGTCATAAAAATTATAAAAACATAAAAACAAATGAGTGATTTTAAATATGGAATTACAATATAATTAATTATATTGTCATGAAATTAATTATATCAAGAATAGGTAATCAATATGAATATATATCACTATAATCCCCCTCACACAATTTATTCTCCTTAGATTGTTCTTCCATAGAATTAATAGGGATACCAAAAGAATCATATAATATCTCATAATATCCTATATAAATTTAAACTGTATCTAATATAATATACTCAACTATTTATTCAACAAGATTTGAAGGATCCTATTCATAGACAACATAATATATAATATAATTCTCTTTATCATCCTCTTTATCAAATTATACTTCCTAAAAATCTAAAACCTCAAATTTTTTTGTATAATTTTACATTTACATAAAAATGACATCTAACAAATTTCTTTGTTATGTTATACTTCAGGCATAGTAGGTCATTCAATGTTTAAGAAACATTATATATATATCTTGATTAATTAACAAACATGTTACCATATATTATCATCAATTATTAATTTTTGAGATATATTATGATTGATGAAAATTACCGAATATATTTATATATCCTTCATAAACCTAGTATACCAATACATTTACATCCAACATAATGGAATGAGGGGTTTTTGATGATAAAGTATTAAACATAGAAGCATATCATTTCATATATTGTCATTGTTCTTGTTAAAAAAATATGTATATTTTTACCCACTATCCTATAAAAAATATATAATGGAATAATTAATCATGTTTTATAAACATTTTAAAAGGTATTTGTTTTTATTTATTTATTTTAGAATAATTTTAATAAAATATTGATTCTCTCTTTAACTTTTACTATAATTTAGTCATCTAAAGTCTATATTCCATGTTTTTAGTAGTTTTTTTGTAACCTCAATGTGAGGATGCTTATAAGTATAATTATTTTAATAGTGTTTTTACTATTTCGTGTGGTAGTATTTCAAGAGTCTATTCAAATATTTAGAGTTGACTTTTATAGTTTTCGTTTCTATCATTTACTTATTTACATCAATTTTCTCCAGATAAAATGGTAGAATATAAAATAATTTTGTTTAATAAAAGTTCTTAAAAATATAGTTTTCTACTATATTACTCAACCCATGATTGATAATCACTCAGTAATCAATGATTTTATAATATTTCATCAATTTTGGATCATTAATCTTCCCAATATTCATTATCATATCATATAAATCGAGATTTATTATACCTTAAGATATTAATGTACTCCATTTTTATATATTTAGAAGATGAATATCTCCATTTTATGATAAATATGATCATTTATTTTCCTTAAATATTGATATTATTATAAATAATAATTTATAAGAAAGATTTCAAAATTATATAAAGGGTTTGAGAGTGAGAAAAATAGTAACACAATCCAAAAATAATAAAATATTGAATTTTAAAATTTGTATATGGTTGTGATTTCAAAAACAAAAAAATCACAAACATGACATAAAAATTTAATTTGGGTCATATACATGGATTAAAAATCTCCAACTATCTATATTGAATAACATACTTTCATTTGAAACATTCATAATAATTTTATCTTAGAATAACTATTTATGAGTACTTTTGGGTCTACCAGGACCTTTTTTAATAATTTAATTATTGATTAATCATTTCGCATTGAATATTTATCCATATGTATTCTTATAACATGTGAAAACAATATTAATCTTTGTCTTATTAAACTTATCATCTAGTATACAGACTCTAAATTTATTTCTAATATATTAACATTTGATAATGTAAAATTTTAAAAATTTGTAAATTCAAATAGTTTTAATTGAATGAAAAATTTGATGTTATTTGATAAGTGTATAGATATTGAAGATAATAAATTAATAAAATAATTTACTAATCATATGAAATATTAAAATTTGTGGTCCATAAATTTGAAATCACTATATGTTTAATGAACCACGACCAAAATTTCTTCGCAAATACAAATAACCATAAGAAAATGTTATGGTAATATAAAATAAAAATGAATAATATTCATGTTTAATTAATTATTTAGTAATATAAGGATTAACTTACCATTAAATTAATATAAAATGATCTATAATTCCCAAAAACCCCAATGTAAAACTTTGATATATATTTTCCAAAACACATTATTCACGATTAATGAATAAATTAAAAGAATTTAAAATATTATATATAGAATTATATGATATTATAGAAATAATAAATAATTCATTACACTTGATTTATAAATTTCATTAGGTTAATAATTAAATTATACATGTTTATATTAAAAAACTAAAAAAACATTCCTTTAATTTCAAATTTGTTAACACCATTCTAATTGTATATTCTTATAAAGACATGTCTTATATCATTGTGATTGATCCATGAATGACATATAAGAATCATTTAGATGTCAATATAAATAAATTTTTCATAATTTATGGGGAAATTATTGAATAAAAATCAATAATATAGTAATTTTTTTATTTATGGAATATGTTCTCAATAACTACATATGATTATGTACTCAACCATAATAATTGATAATTATACAAAAAAAAATATTCTTACTAAACCATGTAAATATATAATTTCCTAAAAATATCATGTTTTAAGGATTATTTTTTATAAAAACATATAATGAATAATATATAAATATTTATAACTAATTAACATGAATGACATTTTTAAAAAGAATAAAAACAAATTCAGAGTTATTTCTGATGAATTAAATAATAAATTATACATTACCCAAGCGAGTCTCGTTGGGGGTTTAATGATATATATTACATATAAAAAAAATTTGGATGACTATTAGTGTGTTAAAATAAATATAAAATCTTATCTATACAATATAATAGTTCATTTTTTAAAAAAATTCTTAAAATTAATTTTATAGTTAGTAATCAAAAGAATTTTATTTCCCATAGCACTATGCATTCAAAATAATTGTAAATTCCATATTATGAATGTAATATGATTAATAATAGTTGTGTAATATTTTTTATAAATTTAAAATATAGGGAAGAATTTTAATTTAGTTAATTAAATAATTACGAACTCATCTTTCATAGTCTAGGGAAAGGTGATACACAAAGTGGTTTACTGCAACCAAAAATGATATTGTTAATATAGATTTGAGTAATTAAAAAATTATTAGAAATATTTTGATAAATATAATTTAATAATATATTTCTTATAATAATATATTATTAAAATATATAAAATTTATCTTATCAAATAAATGTACGATCATTCGTAAAATCATACACGTCATGAGAATGTTTTGATAAAAGGAATTATGTAAACTATCGAGTTTCTAAATAGAAACAACCTTAATAATAAAACTATTCAAAAATTAAAAATTGACTTCAATTATATATATATTTAAGTTTACACAGAATATATAAAAGAAAATATTATAATTTCCTATTATATTGATAGTAGTATAATGGTTTCTTTATAAATAATATATTACCCATTAGTATACCCATTACTAATCCGTGTATTTTTTTATGAATTCCCACAATATAACAACATTGATATATAATTTAACTATTTAAATTAATTTCTAAAATATAATTCATTAAAATTGACTAGGCTCTTGTTTTATTTTTGTTTCTCTATTTTCATCACTAAGGGCCTCAATATTGTTCAAGGTTGAAGTAGTGATAATTAAGCGATATATTCAAACTCATTTCATAAAGAGTATATTGTTTGATGAAATTTATCATTATAACATACTATAGTATCTAATTTTTTTAGGAATTTAGAGGTTATATGTAAATATTTACATGGTAGTTTATTTTTATTTTAGTCATTTCAAATATCATCCAAGTAACAACCTTGTGCTTTATCAAGAAAATAAGAAAACTTGGTTATTATTCAAAGCGGTAATATTGATATTAAACAATAAATATGTAACACCCCACACCTAACTCATTGTCTTGAGTGGGAGGTGAGGGTTACATGGCCTTAAGTGATGTTCCCAAGGCACCAAAGGCAGACAATAAATGACGAGGACTTCGAGAACAAATTGGGGAACAATTTTCCCTTAAGAAAAAACCAACCAAACCATCCTCTATCAACCACTATTTGATGCATGTCAATCAAAGCATTCAAACATGTATTCCTATTGCTCAACAAAGTTGTTCCACAATACAACCCATAACCGATACAACTAATACCATATCAGTGTACCATGTGGAAGACTCAACCAAAGACCCAAAATTATCCAATACACACTCCATGGCTCCACACCAAGCTCCATGCTACAAGCTCCACCCAGATATCATGGTGAACCACTAAAGGAGGGAAATTCCTTACCATTTCCCATGTCACGATACACAACATCTGAAAAGACACCAACATGCCAATGTATGGGGTGAGTACAACTACTTAGTAGGATTTACCCAAATGAAATTCCTACACATGCCATTAGGATAAAAACGTTAGCACATTCACATAAAAATCATACATAAAAAAATCACAAGTGCAACCATTAACATAATCCAAGCACACCCTCCCCAAGACATCTCTCCAAAACCAAAAACCAAAAGGAAATCCAAAATATTCATGACACAATTCATGTCATCATTTACTCATTAGCACAAAAATTTCAATCTTACAAAACAATGCACACAAAGTAACCATAATAGTGGAACTTTTGTCCAACCTTTTCACCCATTCACAACTAGCGGTACTTCTCGACCACGTATCTTTTGAGGGTGTCCCTTCCTTCCTCTAACCATCCACATTTTATAGTGGTACTTCCCACCCACTTCCACACAACATTCATATCAATCCATAACCATGCACATAACCCACCAAGGCCACATCAACATAAAATCAACCATTTCTATTACATTCCAATCCACAATAATAAGTCCAACATTTATTGAAAACACCATTTAACCATTTTCAATTCCAATTCCAATTTCAATAAAACAACCCTTTTATTGAAAACCATTTTCTCAGTTCATCTAAATCAACCAACAAAAATCTAATTTTAAAATCCCATTTTAAAATCAGATCAAGAGCATTTTTCAACAAGCCGCTTATTTCCTAAAATCCGGCAAACGATTACTAAAGGGATTTCCATCCAATTTCACACATTAACAAATAAATTAATTTTTTTAAGCAACAAAAATTAATGGTAACCAAACCACACATTCTAACCATGTGGAGTCGAGAGAGAATCCACCTACCTTTAGGGTTCTGGCGAAATCAAACTACAAGAAACTAAACCTCAAAACTGGCTAACACACCACCAAATCCTCTCTAGATCTTCTTCTCTAACATCTATAAGAATTAACATTAACATCCAAGGCACAGAAAACCCACAATCAACACACAATGGGTTTAGATCTAGAAGAAAACACAAGGAACCCAAGATGAGGGACTTACCTGGGAGAAAGCACCTTCAATCCTCCAAGAAACCTCTTCAAAACTATTCCTAAGTGAGTGGGATATCACCTTCAGCCTATGAGAACCCGAAATACCGAGTGAGGCTTGACGGGGATAAACTTTTGAGAGAAATGAGGCATGCCCGAGTGAACCCGGGTTTGAAAATTCTATTTTTATGTGGTCGCACGGTTAACCAGCACTGTTTGGAAAACCGTGTGCTAACCATGTGCATGCTACCACCTCGAGAGAAAGGGTCCACACAGTTTCCTCACATGGTTTGGAAAACAATGCACAGGCCGGGCAAAGCCTACTGTCTCCCCCTACACAGTTTCCTGGAGAACACAAACGGTTTCCCCCAACCGTGCTCAAACCGTGCTCAAACCGTGCTCCCTAGCAAAAGCCTCCAGACATATCCAAAACCATTCCAAACTCTACCAGCCTTTACCCAACTCATCTCGATCAAATAAAACACCTATAAAGCATAAACAAAGTCTACCTACCTCAAAAGGGGGTACTACATTCTCCCCACCATTGGACTTTTCGTCCTCAAAATGTAGTGAACCCACCCTTTGGAGAAAGTGCTTGGGCCACTGCTCGGACATTTATTTCGCCCGCTAACAAGTCTCCTCATGGATCTATCCATTCTACCACAAACCCCGAACTAGACCAATATATTTAACACACAAGACTTTCTCTTTCTTATCCGCAACTCACACTGGCACATGCACCAAAAAAGCATCCGACTCTAGCTCAACATCATCCCATCGAATAACATGTCCGGGATCTGGCTGATACTTTTTCAACTGTGACACATGAAACACATTGTGCACTGCATTGAAACTAGGTGGAAATTCCAAATAAAAATCCACCTCACCAACCAGCTCAAGAATAAAAATGGTCCAATATACCTAGTAGATAACATTCCCTACTTCCCTAACCGATGATGTACCAACCTAGGAGAGATCCTCAGGAAAACATGATCACTCACCTAAAACAACAACGACCATCGAAGATGATCCACCTTCAATTTACAATGACTCTGAGCCATCCCCATTCTCTTCCTTATTAACCTGATCTTCTCCACAGTCTCCTAGACAAGGCTCGGTCCAACTATTGAGGACTCACCTGTTTCCACCCAGTATAGTTGAGAACAACACGACCACCCATACAACGCTTCAAACAGAGCCATATGTTTGAATACCTGATAATTATAATTGTATGAGAACTCAACCTACGATAGGTGTTCCTCCGAAGAGCCACCAAAATCCCTGACACAAGCCCACAACATATCTTCCATTGTTTGTATCGTCCTCTCGGATTTAACATCCTTCTGAGGGTGATATGCCGTGATCATCGTCAACTGTGTCCCAAGGTCTTGCTGTAAGGATTTCCAAATAAAATGATGTAAACCTCAGATATCTGTCTAATACAATCGAAACAAAAATTTCATGCATCTTTACCACATCCCAGATATAGAGTTTTGGATAGATCCTCCACTATATGAGATTCATGAATCGGGTTGAAATAGGCCGACTTCATTAGTCGATCCACTATCCCCAAAATTCCATCATGCTTCCTAACCATTCTTAGGAGACCGGTGATAAAATCCATCACTACTTTCTATCACTTCCAAATTGAGATTGGTAAAGACTACAACGTTCCCGCTGGCCTCTGATGTTATGCCTTGACTTGCTGGAGAGTCATGCATCTCGAAACAAACTCAGCCACACTTCTTTTCATACTAGCCCACTAGAACTGGTCTTCAACACTTTATACATTTTAAGAATTCCAGGGTGAACAACCCACCTGGAATGATGATATGCCTAGAGAATATCCTCCTGATATAAAACTAGTACAACCATCCGATTTCCAAAACCCAATACTGAATCTCCGTTCATTTTGCAACCCTCAATGGTTTTAGACCTCAAGGTCACACACTCAAAATCAGTTATCTGTGCCTCTTTAACCATGCCAACCACGTCAGGAATCAACATAATTGGAAAGAAGACCGCTCTAATTCCCAGGTCCTCACATTCCAACCACATGTCATTTATAACTAACATCAACTGCCACTAGTCCAATGCCTGTTTCACCACTTGAGCATATTATTTTCTACTTAATGAATCCACCACCGAATTTCCCTTACACAGTGTGTACATAATGTCAAAATCAATCATCTAGAGATATTACATCCATCTATTTTGTCTCATGTTCAAATCCATTTGTGAGAAAATGTGATTCAAGCTCTTATGATCTGTCTATACCATGAATTTCTCATATAATAGATAATGACGCCACACATTCAATGCATGGACCACTTCTTCCAATTCCAAATCACGAGTTGGGTAGTTATTCTCCTCCAACCACAACTGTCGTGATCCATAAGCAACCACATGATTCCATTTCATAAGAACACACCCTAAACCTAATCCTGATGCATCACAATACACCATGTATCCTCTTCCTGGTTCGGAAAAAACCAAAATTGGTGCTTATTTAAGGTGACCCTTTATCTCTTTGAAACACTGTTGGCAATGTTCATTCCATTGGAATGGAACATTCATTCTTCTCAAAGATGTCACTGGAGAAGCCAAACGTGAAAGATGAAAAACAAAACTCTGATAATACCCAGCTAGACCGAGGAAATTCCATACCTCAAGCGTAATCCTTGGCAGTTGACCTCAGATAACAGCTTCTATATTTTCCGGATCCACTGAAACACCCCTTTTAGGAATCACATTGCCATGAAAATGGACATACGGTATACAAAAGTTCCACATTGACAATTTGGCATACAACTGGTGATCCCTCAAGATCTCTAACACTGTGGCCAAGTGCTGCTCATGCTCCACCCTTGTCTTTGAATACACCAGAATATCATATACAAACACCACCAGTAATGAATCCAACTATCACTAAAATATCCAATTCATCAATGCCATGAATACCACTGGTTCATTCGTTAGAACAAAGAGAATAACCACATATTCAGAATAACCTCATCTACTTCTAAATGCTGTTTTAGGAATATCTTCCTTCTTCACCATTAATAGATGATATCTTGATAACAAGTTGATCTTGGAGTACCACTAGGCACCCCTCAACTGGTTGAACAAATATTTAATTCGTTGAAGTGGATATATGTTCTTTATCGTAACTTGGTTAAGTCTACACTAATCAACACATGGCCTCAATGTTCCATCTGCCTTTTTCACAAACAACACTGGCACTTCCCATGGAAACATGCTAGGCCGAATAAATCTTTTGTTTTCTAACTCCTGCTACTAGAAATTCAATTCCCACAATTAATTAGGTTCCATCTAGTAAGATGGAATTGATATTGGATTGGTCTCCTTAAGGAGATCATTCATAAACTCTACTTATGTTACCGGGAGGCAATCTAGTGAACTCGTCGGAAAATACATCCATGAACTGATCCACCATTGCCAGAAGAACACTTTGTACATCATCTACTACTGATTCCAATGACAACACCACCAACTGATATGATAATCTGCCCACTACATGTGCCAAAAAATCCATTGCACCCTACCTTTCATGCCTCTCTCCTATAAAGGGATGTCTAACACCATCTTGTGTCAAAAAAGTAAGTGTCAGTGAATTACAGTCAATGTGGGCCTTAAATGTCAATAGCTAATCTATTCCTAGGATTACATCATACCCATCCATCTCAAGAACTGAGAAATTCCACATTATCTAATCATCACCCACAATGATACAACACACTCTACACAAGAAGGCTTGACACTCTCTTTGACCCAGAGGAGTTTCATGTTTCAAAACCAAGGGAATCATTTCTACCCTTAAACCCAGTGAATCAACCACACGTGAAGTAATACAATAGTGTGAGGCACCCGTATCAAATATCACTTTCAACCTCGTATAATTTAAAAGAATATTACCTCGCATTGTGGATGGTCCAGAGTGATCATCCACCACACCCTACTCAGATCTGAACAACACCTTGGTAGGAACACTCTGCACTTTATTGCCCGACTGTGGAGTTGTGGTGTTCTGAGAATAACCATAACTGAATTTTCTCTGCTGATGAGGGGTATGTTGATATCCTCGTCCCATCGATGCATACAACATATGTGCTCCATGACAAGTGTAACACACTTCTGACCTCAAATCATTCTTACAATAATGATTTAGATGCCCCATTTTCATACAATTATGACATGCTCGATGTTCTTTCGTACAATCCCACTTGTTGTGGCTCGTAGGACCACACAAAAAACAACCTAGTTTTCTCCAGAGTTTTAGAGGAATATTTACCGACCCTGCCAAAGGATTATGTGCCATACTCCCGCCTTAGGAATAAGTGAACCTCCTTCACTGGAATCTATCATTAGAGTTCCCACTATTCCCCATGGGTACCACCATGCATCCTCTTCCTGGATCTCCCAATAGACCCCTCTCAGCCACCGAGGCTCTATTCACCATCTTTGTGTAATCATTTATACACATCACCACTATCTTGGATCAAATCTCTTACCTCAATCCAGATTCAAATATATGAGCATTCAATAATGTTCAACCCACCACCTCGGGAGAAAATCTTACTGAGTTCATAATCTTATCTGCATACTCTGTTACCGAGAGGTTTTCATATTTCAAATTGAAAGAATCCATTCTGCACTAAATTCTAAATGTATGTGTGTTGAGTTATTTATTAAAAAATTCTTCAAAGCCTTCCAACATCATACCCAGGTCTGTTCCAGCTTGGATTACCAACTCCCACCACTCAAGGTAAAGATATTCCAACATATACATGGAAAATTTCACTTTTAACTCTACCAGTGTTCCCAATAATTCAAAGATCATGTTTATTCTATTAAACCACGCTTCTGATCACTCTGGATCTGAATCAACTCTGATGATGGGTGGATTTTTCTTTTGAAACTGAAAAACATGATCCAAATTCCTTGGTTAATCCCCTTTATTTCAAATTTCCACAGCTTGGAAAACATGCCATACATATTGCAATAACTTCTAGTTCACCTGAGGCTCAGGTGCAACCACATTCTCATCTGTTTCTTTGAGTTGGTCACTACAACACCTACCCAGAGCCACTTATATAAACAGAAAAC
Organism: Viscum album; assembly: GCA_963277665.1. Lineage (NCBI taxonomy): Eukaryota > Viridiplantae > Streptophyta > Magnoliopsida > Santalales > Viscaceae > Viscum > Viscum album. The sequence continues at coordinate 322,507,084 of OY728152.1, read as the reverse complement.
CAACAACCATGAGTCCCACTTCTATAGAAATAATGAATTCAAATTTAAATTTTCATTACACATCACTATCACAATGAGTCTTTCCACCAACTCCACAATTACATGTTTCACTATTTCTTGATAATCAATCCATATTCAAAATACCACCAGTTTCCATGTTTCAAATCCTTCTGTTTTTGAACCCAATTCAGATTTTTCAAAATACACAGATTCATATCACAACAAAAATCATTATATCCCAATGAAATATTCATCCTATGGGGAAGTCATTTCTACTATGCATTCAATTCTAATTTCATTGGATACACCCACGACAATGAGATGTCCAATGCCTAAACGTGTCTCCAACCACTTATGTAACCAACTCCCTTGTAACCTGAAGCTCATCATAAAAGGGTTAGATACATCTTTTTTTTCTATACATTCCATGTTTCGACATTCCAACACCTTCATACCATCCCGAATCAAGGATTATACCACAAAAAATGTCAACTCTGAATTCGATAGTCAACTCCAAAGGACCGAACAAGCTGATACCACTTATATCACCCCACCCCTAACTCAATGGCTTATGGAGGAAGTGAGGGTTACATGGCCTTAAGTGACATTCCCAAGGTGCCAATGGCAGACAATAAATGTTGAGGAATTCTAGAAAAAATTGGGGAATGATTTTCCCTTAAAAAAACCAACCAAACCATCCCCTATCAACCACTATTTGATGTATGTCAATGAAATCATTCAATCATGTATTCCCAATGGTCAAAAATGTTTTTCCACAATACAGCCGAAAACTGATACAACCAATACGATATTAGATTAACATACAGAATACACAACCAAAGACCCAAAATAAGCCAATACACAATCCATGGCTCTACACCATGCTCCAGGCTCCAAGCTCCACCCAGAAATCACGATGCACCACTAAAGGAGTATGATGCCTTACCTTTTCCCACGTCACGATACATAACATTTGCAAAGACGCCAACGCACCAAAGTTGGGGGTGGGGTGTACAACTACTCTGTAGGATATCCCCAAATGACTTCCCTACACACACCACTAGGATAAAATTGTTAGCCCATTTATATAAAACAACTTACATAAAATTAATCACAGGTGAAACCATTTCCATAATCCAAACACACCCTTACCACGCCATCTCACCCAAACCCAACAACTAAGTGAAATCTAAACAAAAAATTCACTTGCCATTTCTTCATTTACACATTATCACAAAAATTTCCATCTTGCAAAACAATTCACACAATGAAACCATTACGGTGGAACTTTCTTCCAACCCGTTTAACCATTCACAACTAGCTGTACTTACCGACAATTTATCTTTTGATGGTGGCCTTTCCGTCCACTATATATCCACTTTATATAGTGGTACATCCCACCTAATTCCACACAACATTATAATTAAGCCATAACCAAGAACAAAACCCACCAAGGCTACAATAACATTCATTTAACCATTTCCATTACATGAAAATCCACTTCAATAAATCCAACATTGATTGAAACACCCTTTAGTCATTTTCCAGGCCAAACACCATTTCAATAAACAAACCGTTTTTTATTGAAAAACATTTTCTTAGTTCATCTAAATCAACCAACTAAACAACTCATTTTAAATTCCCATTTTAAAATCTCGTCATGATTATTTCACCACAAGCACTTTTTTACCAAAAATCCCCCAAACCATTACCAAAGGAATTTCCATCTGATTTCGCACATCAACTACACAATTAATTTTTTCAAGAAACTTAAATTAATTGTAACCAAAAAACTATTTCTATCCAAGTAGTGTCGAGAGAGAAGCCATACCTTTATGGTTATGGTGAAATCGACCCACAAGCAACTACTCCTCAAATCTGGAAAATGCACCACCGATACCTCTCTAGATCTCCTTCCATGAAATCCAAACCCCTTTAAATTAACATCCAAGGAAAACACAACCCATGATATTTACATAATGGGTGTAGATATAGAAAACTGAGAGGGAGGGAGATGTAGATCTAGAGGAAAACATAAGGAACCCAAGAGGAGAGGCTTTCCTGGGAGAAACCACCCTCAATCCACTAATAACCCACTTAAAATGCTTCCAAAACAAGTGAGAGATCTCCTTAAACATCAGAGAACCCAAAATCCTGAGAGGCTCAATTGGGAGAGAATTTGGAGGGGAATGAGGTAGGCCTGAATAATCTCAGGTTTTAAAACCCTATTTTAAGAGGCCAGACGGTTGGCCCACACGGTTTGGAAAACCGTGCACTAACTCTGTGCATGCTATTGCCTCGAGATCAAGGGTACACATGCTATCCTCACACGGTTTTGAAAACCATGAACATGCCATGCTAATCCTTTTGTCTCCCCCTACACAGTATCCTGGAGAACCCACACGGTTTCCCCCAACCATGCTCAAACCGTGCTCCCAATGAAAAGCCTCCAAACTTATCCAAAACCATTCTAAACTCTCCTATCCTTTACCTAACTCATCTAATGAACTTTAAACACATAAAAAACAAAAAAAAGGGTATGTAACTCAAATTGGGGGTAATAAAAAATATCATCCTCATGTTATTCAATAGGGGTTTTGATATCATGTGATATAGTCTCATCAAAAGTGACATGAAAATATTTGTGCACAAAATTTGTCCAAATTTTTAAAACTATATATTACATATTTGGGGTTGAATAACCAAGAAAAATTAACTTTTCATAATTTGATATAAATTTATATATTGTCTAATTTATTTACATAGTAAATAATTTTCATCAAAATAAATTTAAGTATTAAACCATGGGAGTTATCTATTCTATAATTCAGAAGATTTATTATCTAAAAGTGGTCTAATCTTATTCATATGATATATATAAAAAATAGTTTAGATAATTATTAAAATAACAAATAGGTTAATCGTTCTAATTCATCATTATCTAAACTATTTCATATAAATTTATTTTACAATTTAGAACGTTTTTCATGTGTGGTGTTCTATGGGAAAATTTATGGTTGTAAGTATGTTGTATATATAATGATACAAACTATTAGTTTCAAAACCCTTAGATATGATCACTTATATAAATCATTTTACTAAATCTAATAGTGTTTCTAGATATTTTGGATGGATTATAAAAATAATATTTAACTATACTTTTGCAAAGCTAGTTTGTATCCCACCATTGTTTCGGCGGTTCTTAACACCATCCAGCGAGAATGTTTTGATCTTATCAACATGAATGATGATCATGATAGGGGTATCTTCACTGCTTCAAGTTTTGGTGGTTTTTATTTGAAGGATTTCTGCAGGATCTCTACAACCCCAGTCTAAACCAATTCATGGGGGGAACTATCTGGCTCGATGAAATCCCTACTAAATATAATTTTCTGGTTTGGTGGATTAGGAAATGTGCTACTTCAAAAGATGATAATGTCAAACATATGATAATACAGATGGTGTCAAGTTGCACCAGCTATAGAATGCATTGGGAGGAAACTGTAGTGCAGCTGTTCTTTATGGGAGATTGGGCCAATGCAGTGTGGTCGGCCCTTGGGTGTTTCAATGGCTGGGCGTCCACGGACAAGAGGGAGAATACCTTCCTTGAGGGATGGTTTCATGGTGCAGGTGGCTAAGGGGTGGAGTGGAAGGATTGTGCATTGATCCTAGAGGTATTATATTGGTGAATTTGGACGACTATGAACAAAGTGATTTTTGTAGGGGAAACATGTTCCCAGTGGGTGATGGATACAAGGTTTAAGTGCTTGTTACTAGATCTGGTTCAACTTGGCAAAGGCTGGCGGGAGGCCCCCACCATGAGGCCTTTTGAAAACTATATTAAATCACCAACCTCCATTGGTGAGGGCAAGTAGGGGTTGTGGGTTAGATGGCACCCACATTTTTAGGCCCTAAACTGAATGCTGATGGCTCATGCAATATGGGAACCATGTCTGGGGGTGGTGTTATGCGTGATAAGAATGAGGCAGTTATGGATGATTTTTTTTGCCGATATGGAATGGTTCACTCTCTACAAGATGAATCCCTGGAGATTCTCTCTGGTCTCCAACTTTCTAGGCAGAAGAATCTCACCCTTAGTGTAGTGGAAATTGACTCCCTCATTCACTACAACTCTCTGTTAGGTATGTTCCACATCCCATGGTCCATATCTTACATCATTAGGAAATGTCTCAGTCTCTTGGATGTAAACACCGACATTCTTTATACATGGTGAGAGGGGAACAGGGTCACCGACATTCTTGCCTCATGGTCAATTCATGGGGTGAACACCCTTCGCTCTCCATATATTGTGTTATTGTTTCTAGAGGGGGAGAACCTGGTCAAAAGGGATGCTCTAGGGCTCCACCATTTTAGGCCTCCAGAAGCCACCTTTTGCTGGTTTTTTATTTTGTTTTTTTGTTTTTTATTGTTGTATGGGGTCCTTAAATAATATATGATGATTATTATGATGATGATGAAAAAATTCATTTGAAATAAATTTTGGTTTCCTCATCCATTTAATAGTTCTTTCAAACACTATTACATGGTAAAACTGCTTTCAAATACCATTAAGTACCCTCGATTAATGTTTTCTCTATGCATGTGTACATTACATTGTCTATACCACCTATTATAATTCCATGGTTCTATATTAAATTTAATAAGTTAGTATATATTATAGTAATACTAAAATTTTTAATATATAGTATTAACATTCCTATTTTATTTATATTATCCTAAATTTAATGACTGGAAGTATAAATTTTTTCATGCGTCATTTTCAATATTAATATAATAACAATAATAAAATATATGAATAATACCATTTAGGTTATATTTAATCCATTATTAACTTGTACATTTGAAATAGTGATTGTGTCCGAAATAAAATCTTTTTTTAGAAAATGTATCTTATATTTCACAATGTATTCATGGGTAACATGTCCTCATCCACATAAAATAAGAATTTTTTTTATAGTAGTGAATATTTATGTGTCTTTAATATCCATAATCTATGTATAAAGGATTACATGTAGTTCTCTTTTGGAATGAACCCGGTATAAAATATATGTTTATAGAATTTTGGTATCCAAACATGTCTGATTCATGGATCTAGAGAATCCATAACATGATCCCATAATTGTAAAATTATTAATGAAAATAAAATAATTTTTTTTACAATGTTTATAGATTCTATAAAAATTACTAGTCCTAGGTGTTTAGATAGAGATATCTTACACCCCAATTCCTTTTGGTTATGATTGATGAATACAAGATGGGTTATGAATATAGTTATAAACTCCATGAGGTGATTCCTGTCTACACTCAATATTCATCCCTTAAATGTTGACTATTTTATTCAAATTCCTTGAATAATAACTATAATTAGACAATATTATAAAGAAGATATTGTTTCTCTATCATTGAAGTGTGTGTGTTAATATTATATGAGAATATCTTGTTCACATTAGACTACTGACTTAGATATGTCTTAAAATTATGAAATTACTCAAGTGTATATTAATAAATAACATTTTGAACATTTTTATTTCCTCATTTTCCCATTTTGCTTAATTTTTGTATCTTGTTACTCTATTGATTTCCCAAGGCCAGTTCCTTCTCGATCACCATGTGTTGTGATGATGGCTATTTTTATTAGAAAAGGTTATTGTCTATTGAATCATAACTTATAGAGCATTTTTTCTGAGATTGAGAATCTTATTGATTCAATCCATGTTTGGGAACACTTCCCAAAACAATAATGGTGAAATTAATTGACTCACAATATGAGTACAAGTTGAAACTACAAGTGGGGAATATATTTTCCCTCATTTGATCTAAATATCTAATTATACTATAGTTTAAATATATATAGAAAATTACAGTAGAATTTATCTCAATCCATAATGTAATTAGGGACATATTAAATGAAATAGTTTGTGTCTTGATATTGGGATTGGGTCTACGAATGGATCTTCCATATTATCCATATGATGGGAATTAGAAACCACATAGTTTAGTGATATGTTACATGATATGTCATACCATTTAAATTCATCTGACATGGATCGTAGTAGAGTTGTTTAAAATCAGGAATCTGTATTAGATTTAATGTAATTTAAAGTCATGGGGTGGTTTATTAGGTGAAAAGTTCCAAAAACCTGGTTGGTGTGGGACTTACATTGAAGTGTCCCTTTAATGAATAATCTAGGGGATGTTTCAAGGGATTATATTGTAATGTGGATATATATGTATCTTGAAAAAATGTATTCTGAGATTATATTATGATAATATTGGAAAAAATAATATTGAAAAAAAGAAAATTTAATAAACTAAGATGATAATATCAACTGATGGAATATGAGAAAACCAATTGGAGTGTCTCAATTATAGGTAATGTAGAAAATAATAGGAGAATATCAAATTAAGGTGTATGAGAAAACTAGTAGGTTAATCTTGATATAAGTCATTCTCTCAGATCAAGGATTTTGTTGTTGGTATTATATCTGAAATCAAATTTGACCAGGAATGAAATTTTCGTGGAACAAATCTATGTTTTTAATAGTGGTCTGTGAAAAATTATAAGGGATTAAGATTATGGCATGAGACTGCATCATGTTACTAATACCTGCAGTTGGTGTGTGGTAGAGCCCTAGAGGTGTTGATTAGCATTGTATAGCTAAGTGAATGGGTATATGTTTTGGTTGATGTTCTCACACATGCTGGATGCTCAAGTGATTTGGGATCCTAGGTAGATGGCATGGGTTCTTGGATAGGAGGCCCTTTTGATGTTGTGATCATGTGGGTGTTTTGTTTGAAGTGGGTGCCTAGGTTGTTGTCCTGTGTGAAGTGTTGCTCAGGTATGTGGGTTGGGGGAAATGGATGCCTTGGTTGGGGGACTAGATTAAATGGTAACTCAAAACAAAGGTGTTCAATACCCATGTAGTAATCAACTATCATGGTTGGTTTGTTAGTGGTCAAAATCCCATGTGGTCATGTACATTGGTTCATCCGTTCATAAGTGGTCTAGTGCCCAAGGTGTGGCCCTATTTAGAATATCAATGGAAATTCATTTTCAATATAATATCAAAATAATTTTATATGAAATCACCTAAAGGACGGTTTTGTAAACATCAGTGTTTTGGTAATCATGTAAACATATCACTCCATCCACTAAAGGTCCACACATCATTTTCTAGAAATGGGTGGGAAATTGGGACCATTTACTTAAAATTACCACACTAGGTTCCTAAATATTTCTAGTAAGAAACCATATCTATGTATACCACATATTTCTATATATAACATTACATGGTTATGTTTAGGAAAGTGGAAATGGGGTCTGTGAGCCTAAGAATATACTTGTTAAAGTTTACAATGCTAGGCATATAAGGCTAGGAATGTGGATGGAATTCAATAAAACTCCATCACAAAAGTAAAACTCCGAATAAATATTTGATTTCATTTGGTTTTATATTTTTTCACTAAAACCATTCAAATCAATTCTTAAGAAATATACTACACCCTTAGCTTGTGGGTTTACACATATTCGGTATCATAAAATAATTTATTTTTATAAAATCACCCAAAAATGGATTTTAAAATTTCGAAAGACATTTCATAGGTCATGGATAAAAATTTATCGAATAATTTTATAGGGACAATATCACTACCATATCATGAGATTGGGAATTTTTTGAAGAATCTCTCTCTCTCAAAGAGTGATAAATCATCAATCTTCAATAGATCATATTTATGTATTCTGTATTAATGACGAGACATTTTTACCCAAAAATAACATGTATCATTTGAGGGTAGAATTTATCATAGATTTGGGGTAAAATTTTAGTTTGATATATTTTTCAGTTCAAAGAAATATCATTATTTTTCTACCTCACTAATTTAAACTATTTCTCATCTATATTCACTTACATTTTCAAATTAAAAATACCACAAATATATAAATTTATTTCAATTCCTTATTTATTAAAAAATATATGATTTCTCGTTTGAATCCAAGGTAGTATTATTATTATCCACGTGGAAATTATTGAAAAAATATGTTAATTATAACATGATATTATACCAATATATTTTCATTTGTTAGCTAAATATAATATTTTTTAAGGATATTCAAGTCATTAATCCATATGAAAATACATAAATCAAAGTTCGAAAATATGAATCAAAGGGAAATATTATGTTATAATATGATCTGAAAATTAGGGATCAAATTACTTGTTTTACATCACATGATCAATAACCATATCACTAAATATTCTAATATATATATAAAAAAAGTTTAATGTAATGAAATTAACAGGGGTGTAATCCACTTCATCCTCCAAAAACACAATCTACACTGATGACATGAAAAATACCTTCTTATGAATAATTTAATCATTTTGATTCCATTATATTGTATTTTAGGAAATTGTGATTGGATTTTTTGATCATCAATTCCAGTGACAAATCCATTTATCTTCTTTAATAACACAGTTAAATTAAAATAATGTTATGAAAAATAAGGTACGGTCAAGGACATTATAGTGTGATAAGGATTATTATCAACTATAATATATATTATCTTTTATTTGAATAGTAAAGTATTGCATTTTGATTTGATAATGGAATACTATAGGAAATAATTCCAGGAATTATTTATGTTAATTGTAAAAATATACTATTTAATCAATTATTATTCTCCTCAGAAACTTTCTGTGTCATTCAATTTCAATATTTGAAAAACATAAAAATAATTTATATATAATAAAAATATAACTATTGAAATTTTCTTCGTCAATAATAATAATTATTTAATCCTGCCTTATAGCAATAAGCAATAACCCTTAGTGAAAATATTAATGATTAGTGGAAAAATACACCTATTGTGTTATTCATTTGATTTTCATCCCTAAATTGCATAAATAAAAATTATTTATCAATATAATCAAGAAATAAGAGAATAAAAAACTAGTTTTATGCTATATATTTATCATAATCGTTCATATCAAATATCTCTCCCATGTTCGAGTCTTTTTTCCTTCTTCCAACAACATTAATGCACCTATATTGTGTAAAAAATTAACTAGATTCCATTAAATAAACCCAATACTAATTTTAAATTAGAGACTCTTTCTGCATTCCTTATCCATAATTCTCAATATGGAACTTCTGTATAATACAATGTAATGTGAAATTTGTTTCTCTATGAAATTTTCCATCCCATCACATTTTTATTTCATATTTAGATATATTACAAAGTATAACAAAACTAATTATAAATATAAAATAAAAATAAACACTACATTATTTATTTTATAATGAAAATTACATATAAAAGTTAAATATATTAAATATATTTTAAATAATACAATGGGATAATCAATACTATTAAAAAGAATAAACCGAAATTATAATCGAAGGATTTTAATGAATTTGTGAAATATCATTACCACAGAAAACACTATACATTGAAAACAAATAAATTGAAATTAGATTAATAGTTTATATAGAAATCCTTTAGGAAAAACTATGTGAATACACAATGAATGGAATAATTGTAATTTATTGGAATTATAAATGAAATATGTTCATCGAAATTGAAATATAGAAATCAAAATAGTAACTCAAATGATAGAATAGTAACATTAAATTTGGAATAATAAAATGAATTCATTATAATATTTATCATAAATATTTTATGTAAATATAAATATTATACTTCTATAAATAAAATATTAAATTTCAGGTAGGTCAAAAAAATAAAAGATTATATTTTTGATAAGTTATGTTTGAACATTTTTATTAACATAATTTTTATATTAATAATTAATTATTTAACTACATAATTGTAAAAAAATATTATTAAAATAAATTTATTTTAGTGATTCATCAAATTAAAATAATCTAAGAATTGTTATTGCATTGTTATAAAAACATGAATTTTATGTCAAATATTAAAAATTCACCTTTCTATTATTTTGCTATTAACACGTAATATTAATTTAATTACATCCCAATGTATTACATAATGATTTTTGAAGATAAATTTTGTTTAATAAGATAAATATTCCTATTTAAATCTATAAAATAATTTTTAAAACCTAATAATTATATTCTAATCTCTAAATTGAAAAGGTATTCATTAAACTCTATTTTAATCATTTTCTTTCTCTCTTTTGTAGACTTTTTTAATAAGAAAATGTTTGGTGGAAGATTTTAAAATTAAAAAAGAGGATTTCGAATTAATTTTTTTATAGCCACATAAAAAAATAGGAATGGAAGCCTTGTATTTGAAAAAAAATTTCATTCATTATTTTTCCCCAAATTACCCCTCTCCTTAATTTATAAACTCTCCTCTAATCCCTATGAAATTCAGAAACAAAAATTAATCACATCACTGAATATTTTTTAAAATAAATTATATTAAGCTCCTATAATCCATTGGGATATTTGTTTCTCACCTCAATTTGATACTACACATTAACATGGTATTGGGAAAGGATAAAAATTCATGCATGAGGTAACACTCTATTCTCTTCCTTGAAATTATTCTTATTAGAATAGTATATTTTAAATTATTTTCGAAACAAATAAAGTTAAATTTTATTATTATCATATTATAATTATATGATCTTATTGGAATTGTTTTTAAAATATTTTGATAAATTCATTATCTCACTTCCTCCTTTGACATGTCCGGTCAAGGGGCAGTTTAACTCTTAATGAGGACATTTTCAATTCGTTAGTTATCACCAATTTTATAAATGGTTAATATATCCAATGTTTAGTATATATATATTGATATATTTATAAATTTATACTGGTAATTGAAATATCTAAAAAACTAAAATGTTCAAAATTGTAATATTAAAATGAAGAGTTATATTATATAAATAAAACATGTCATCACAATATATTCTCTTGGGGAAAAATAAATAAATAAATTTCAATTAATTTAATTGATCAATAATATTGTAAATTAATGTAATATAACAATATATTTATGTATTTACAAACACATGTTCATTATTAGACGAGTATGAACTTGATGAAATAAAATGTGGCCTGAGGAAAATGGAATCTCAAACTCATTCTTTTTAAATTTGGTTTATATTCTGTCTTCATAACTATTTTCTGAATAATTCTTATAAAACATCATTACATCCTTTAAAAAAACATTATTTTATCTCCCTTTCTTTTTATGAGGAAATTCAGGTATTCATTTTATTTGGATGAATTCTTAGTAACCATCAAATATTTTAATAAAGGATTTACTTTTTAAAGCTATCTTTTTTATTATTATGTAATATCTTCTTCTAATTACGGTCTATATTAGATTGATTTGTATTTTATAACCTTTAATGTCCCATAAAATTCAATATATTCATATTTTCGGCACACTTATGTTTATTAATCAACATATGATTTATGTAATTTAAATGAAACATGTTTTCTTCTTATATGATCATTTTAGGTTTATACTAGATGTGTGTTCATTTTTTTTTTGGAAAATTTGATTTTTTACATTATATTATTTGACTGGTGAATCCTGAATTATTTATCCCTTTAATTATTTAGGTAAATATTTTTATCTTATGATATCATTATTAAAAAACATTAAATTTCTAGTTTGGTTTAATAATGTTATGTATAGACACAATGTAGTCAGTTTTTTGCATTATGATACGACGTTAGCAAAATATGCCTTATAGTTTTTTTATCATTATATAATATTATTCATGTCTTTCATACCATGCCTCATCCATATTATTTATATTATTGTGTTACTCTTATTAAAATTTTATGTTAATTATTATTGTCATATGTGTAATAAAAATTATTTAATATTAATTTTTATTCCAATCAATCATACCCATGGTATCATTTTGGATCACTCATTGTTATATTTATTAACCTAGTTGATCAAATATATCATTATGTTTATAATACCCAATTTTTGAGACTTACTAATGCATTTAAAAAACATTAGATGGATTCTATGTATTAAAATTATATAAAACTCATTTTAATGGGATGTAAACCTATCGATTTTGGTAGTACTAAAAATATTAATGTTTGTATTAAAATGAATGTAACAATTTTAATATAAATGTTATTGTAAATATATTTGGAATCAAGTATTATATTAAATTGTAATATGACACATAGTTTTATTTTGTGTATTTTATTAGTTAAGACCTTATAATTGATTATCTCATATAAATATGTAATATGGTTGAATGCATTTAAATAAATAATCAGTCATTATTCATTGAATAATACTTTAATTTAATATTTTCTATTTTATAAAATGGTGGGAACCTAGTTAAATTGATACAATAAAGAATATTTTGTAAAATTTAATTATACCATGAAATAAATTACTAATGTGATCGGGGATAGAGTTCGAAACCTCACGATGTTAAATAAATACTTTTCTTATGTTATGAACATTAACATAAATAAGGTAGAATATCCCCCATCACCCAGGAAGGATAATGTTTCCATTTATTCCTTCATTATAAATTTAACACCATTATCTAGGGAATCTTTTGATCCCCTTATTAATAATTAATGAATTAAATCCTTGGGAAACACATTTTTTTGATTTTTTTATTTAAAGAAGAATATGTTATGATGAATATATAAAATTTAGAAGGATAACATGGTCAAAGATTAAAATTTATCATGAATATGAAGCTAAAGGTTGTTTTTGAATCACTAGAGTGTGATTAATTTATGGAAATATTTCTTAAAAAGTATTTTCCTCAAACATTTCATTCCAATGATGAGGATTGATTTATTGATCTCAAGAAAAATTTGAACGTATATATTGTTATATATAAGTTGAATTTCACATGTTTTTTTGATGTGGATCCTTTTTTTATCATCCATTATAGAAAAATGAACTTTGTTTTATGAAAATAGTCTTCTAAAAAAGTGATATTTAAGTTTTATCTAGAATTTTCATTTACAAGAAAATTTTTCAATTCCAAAGAAATAATCTCTAAAATAGTTATTTATTTTTTCTATTTCATCTCATTACCATTTAGGATGACTAAATTATAATTATATATCTTTTTGATTGGTTACTATTTTAGTGGTCACATTACTATTCAAAAGGTTGATATTACATTTCATAATTTACTATTTAGCAAAAAATGTTGATCTTATCAGAGTCTAAATTTTTTAATGATCACAAATGTATTTTTCAATTTTTTAAAAATCATTTCACATTATTAATTATTTAAATAAAAAAATATTTTATAATACAATTTTTCCAATATTCGTCAAAAATATGAAACTTCTAAAAATTGATCCTATATTTATTTTGACATTGGAATATCAAATATTTTACAATAAAAAGAAATAAAAAATTTATATATACAAAGGGATTACAAAAATTAACTAATTCCTCATTTCATATTCTCTTATAACACCTATATAGGACCTAAGATTAAGGTGTTCTATGGTGATAGAATCTTGGGATGGATTGGAAAACATTTCCCAAGTGGGTATTTCTATCATCTTGAACATATACCGATGGAAATTATGTTCAACCATAACATGATGAAGCTCAGATTGGGATTGGTCCAGAGAAATGATGACTGATGCTACCTCCTTACCAAGCTCCATCAGATTGGTTTTTTAATGACTAAGTCAACTAGTTAAGGCCTTCGACTCTTCAGATGTTATTAATTAACCATAATAATTTGTATTTATAAACAATAATCAATATGTTAAGAGTATAGTTTCCAATGGTCATATTGAAAAATGGTCATATAAAAGTGGTCACCCAGTTTTCTAATTTTAACTATACTTTATTCATTAATAAAAGGATATTGTTTTTTTTCAGTAAAAATTAAATAACATAAAAAATTAGGAAACATGTTTTATTCCAAAATTTGGGTTATTAAAATTTTTCCCCCATAAGATAATGTTTGACCAAAATTTCAACACATAGCCTATGAAGGGAAAAGTTTTGTGTATTAATTTCTCATTGACTCCTCTGGTTCGCATGTGGCTTCTTCTTATTTGTGGTTCCTCCCTAATAAATTAACACGGTGGGTAGTCATGTTGAATAGAATCTTGTCTCTATGATCCAAGATCCCCAATGCATTCACCTCATAAGAGAGTAAATGTTGCAGTTGTACCACCTATTAATTTAGTAAATGAGAAGGTTCAGGTATGTGCTTCCTCAAGAGGTATATGTGTATTTCATCATTAACATGTTCTATATTTGGAGGAAGTGAAATTCGATATGCCACTACTCCTATGGGGTCAAGGATTTCCTAGTGTCTAATGTACATATGTCTAAAATTCCTTTTCATCCTAAAACTCATGACTCATTTCCAATGTGATATTGGAAGAAAGACATTGTTCCAAAAATAAAACTACATGTCCCTTTGATAGTTTTCAGCAAATTGATTTTTTTGACACTGAGAATCATTAATGAGTTACTGGATGGCATGAACCTTTTCAGTCATCTCATGTACAAGATCATGCCCAATAAGATTTCTCTCACCAGAATCATCCCAATAAATAGGAGTTCAAAATTGCTTCCTACATAGATCTACATAAGGTTCCATTTTAATGTTCGAATGGAAACTATTATTTTATGAAAACTCCACTAATTGGATATGTTTGTCCCATAAGCCTTACAATTCCTTTTATCATATTCTCAACATGTCCTTGAGTGTGTGAATAGACCTCTCAGATTTTCCAAGAGTTTGGGGGTGATAATTTATACTATAATTCAATTCGGTACACTGAGCCTGTTAAGGGATCCTCTATAATTTTTATCTGATCTTTGGATCATGGTCAGATATGATAGAAAGTAGAACTCCGTTCAACCATAACACTTCCTTTATTTGAATCATGTAATGTTAATCAAGAGTTAAATTGTTTCAAATGGAGGTAAAATTGGAAGTCTTGGTGAGTCGGTCTAGTAAAACCCATGTCACATTATTTCCTTTGGATGTTCTTGGGAGACCATTGACAATTTCAATAGTTATATTTTCATACTTACAAGCCGGTATTGGAAGTGGTTGTAATGCCCCTTTTGGAATTTGTTTTTCTGCCATCATTTTCTGACATACCGGGTACCTTGTAGTGTAGTCACAATCTCTTTTTTTCATATTATACCCAAAATAATGATCACGAAGGTCCCTATACATTTTCATGCTTCTAGAATTTATAGAGAATGTAGAGTTTTGAGCTACATCCATCATCTCCTTCTCAATTTCTTGAATAGATGGAACACATTGTCTTGGATGAAATTTCAGTACACATTATTGATCAATATTGATCTGAGGAGTCTTGCTTTATTTCATAGTTTCAATATTCTTGTATTATAAAGGATCTTTATTTAGATCATTCGTTATCTTCTCTAGTAATGATGTTTGATAAATCATTTGGTATATGTTTGATGGTTTCCCTTACCATATAATTCCCATGTCGATCTTTAGTAGGTCATTTTTCAAAGGATCTATTTGAATCCTCATCATGGATATAATAACAGGGTATTTCCTAAATAATGAATCAGAAAATTTGTTTACACTCTCAAAATTATAATGTATGGAAAAAACATAGACATTAATAAGTTACAATTATCTCCTTTATCACATGTTCAATTACTTTTTTGTGAAAATATACTTCAAAAATTGATTGTCTGTGTATATATCACATTTATCCCCATAAAGACATTTCATTTATATATTTGGAGAAAAACATTACCACAGGTAGCTCCAAATCATGCGTCGGATAGTTATTACCACGAGTCTTAAACTGTTGAGATGCATAAGCAATCACCATGTAAATTTTCATGAGGACGCATCCCGACCATTTAGTTATGCATTACTAAAAATAAATAATCCATATCTGAATGAGGGAAGGGTTAACATGGGTGATGTAACCAATATATTATTTAGCTCATGGAATCTTCCCTTACAATCCTTTCACTACATGAAATGGGGATTTTCCCAACGGTTATGAGCTGTTGGGAAAAGATGCAGAGCTGTTCGTATAACATACACCAACGGTTCTGCAAACCGTGGGGAAGTAAGCCATCTTGAAAACATATCCCAATGGTTTACAAAGAACCGTTGGGATTGGTTAGTAAAATTAACCTATGCCAACGGTTTGGTTAAACCGTTGGCAGAAGTTTTATCAATGGTTTGCACCAAACCGTTGGTAAAGCTAATGAAAATTCAGTCTTCCCCAACAGTTATAAACCATTGGGAAAGTTTTTTTAACAATAGTTCTCTTTGAACCGTTGGTAAAAAATCCCTTGAATCCTTTCCCAACGGTTTTTAAAATGTTGAGAAAGGGTTATTATAAGCCTAAGAAAACGGTTTGAAACCGTTGGCGTAGGCTATGCTATGCAAATTGCACAGAAGCCTCTAATTTTGCACAGCACTATAGCCTCCATTCCAATTGGATACCTACAATAACAAACTAATACATACATATAGATAAAAAAATTCATACACATTTAACATATAATTCATTCTTTAACTCTACACATCCATAATTAAATCAACATTAATAACTTTATTATAAACCGACACAATTGATTTAGAATTCAATTTAGAATTTAGATGACAATTGTATGTGGAATCCGTAATTCAATTCATAATTAAATACATACATAATTTAATTATCAATTATAAATAAAATACATAAAAACTGAATAAGTATCAACAAAATATGAATACGTTTGTTCATATTTTTGTATACTAGTGGTTTTTACTAAAAATGATGTCCATTTTAAATAAAATACATACACAAGGAGTGATACCAGCCACATCGTGGCTCGAATTGAGGTGGGGTTGACTCGTACACGTTAAATATGACCCATGGATTGTTGTCCAAAAGTATCAACATATTCTGAAAGCATTTCGTCAGTTTTCCGTATGCCAGTTATTGTTTTCACTTAAAATGTTGTTCATTTCAAAAAAAAAATGAGACATTTTGAGTGGTGCCTCACACACCAGGCCTCAGATTGAGGAGGGGTTGACTTTACACATCACATATGACCCAAGTATCTTTCTCCTAATGTTTCAACAGAATCAGAATACAATTGGTTGGTTTTCCATATGTCATTTATTGTCTTCACTTAAAATGAAGTCTATTTTAAACGAAAGAGAGAAAATTTGAGTGGTTTCAGCCACACCGTGCCTCTTATTGAGGTGAGGGTGACTCTTACACATCACAAATGACCCATGGATCATTGTTCTAAATGTTCAATAGAATCCAAATGCGTTTGGTCAGTTTTTCATATGTCAGTTGTTGTATTCACTTAAAATGAAGTCCATTTTAAACTAAAGAGAGAAATATTGAGTGGTGTCAGCCACATAGCGCCTCAGATTGAGGTGGGGTTGACTCGTGCACATCATATATTACCCATGTATTTTTTTCTAAAGTATCAACACAATCAGAATCTGTTTGGTCCGTTTTCCGTATGTACTTAAAATGTTTCCCATTTTAAACAAAATAGAGACACATAGAGTGATCATGGATACGCTGTGACTCCGATTGAGGCACATTTGACTCGTACACATCAAATATGACCCATGGATCGTTGTCGTAATGTTTCAATATAATTTGAATGTGTTTGGATGGTTTACCGTATGTCAGTTGTTGTTTTCAATTAAAATGAAGTCCATTTTAAACTATAAAGAGACACATCGAGTGGTTCTAGCCACTCCGCTACTCGGATTGAGGCTGGGTTGACACGTACACGTCAGATATAACCCATGGATCGTTTTACTAATGTTTCAATTGAATCCGAATTCATTAATCGGTTTTTCGTTTGTCAGTTGTTGTTTTCATTTAAAATGTTTCCTAATTCAAATAATCCTGAGACACTTTGAGTGGAGCCGGCCACACCTGGCCTTGGATTGAGGAGGGGTTGAATTGTACACATCAAAAATGACTATTGGAATGTTTTCCTAAAGTTTAAATAGAATATGAATGTGTTTGGTCAGTTATCCGTATGTTAGTTGTTGTTTTGAATTAAAATGAAGTCCATTTTAAACTATAGGGAGATATTTCGAGTGGTGCCGACCACTCTACACCTCAGATTGAGGCTGGGTTGACTCATACACATAAAAAATGACCCAAATATCATTTTCCTAATGTATCAACACAATCCAAATGTGTTTGGTTAGTTTTCTGTATGTAAGTTATACTTTTCAGTTAAAATGTTATTCATTTCAAACAAAAGTGAGACACTTCGAATAGTGCCGACCACACCACACATTAGATTGAGGTGGGGTTGACTCATACACTTCAAAAATGAACCATGGATCATTTTCCTAAAGGATTAACAGAATATGAATGCGTTTGGTCAGTTTTCCATAAGCAAGTTTATGTTTTCACTTTTAATGAAGTCCATTTTAAACTAAAGAGAGGCACTTTGAGTGGATTCGGACACAACACACCTCAGATTGAGGCCGGGTTGACTCGTGAACATCATATATTACCCATGTATCGTTGTGCTAAAGTATCCACACAATCAGAATATGTTTGGTCAGTTTTCCGTATGTAATTAAAATGTTGTCCATTTAAAACAAAAGAGAGACACATAGAGTGATCTCAGCCACACTGCGACTCGGATTGAGGCATAGTTGACTCGTACACGTCACATATGAACCATGGATCGTTGTCCTAAATTTTAGATACAATATAGAATTCATTTCATAATTTTACTGGTTCTTCTTATACCAGATGTTTTTATAGAAATGATGTCCATTTTAAACAAAATAGATACACATGTAGTGAAACCGGCCACACCGTTCCTCAGATTGAGGTTAGGCTAACTCGTACATGTCACAAATGACACATGTATTATATTTCCTAAAGTATCAACATACTATGAAAGCATTTGATCGGTTTTACATATGTCAGTTGTTGTTTTCACTTAAAATAAAGTCCATTTTAAACAAAAGAGAGACACTTTGAGTGGGATCTGACACACCGCACCTCGGATTGAGGCATGGTTGACTCTTACACGTCACATATGACCCACGGAAAATTCTCCTAATTTTTCAATGGAAACTGAATGAATTTGGTTGGGAATCTTTATATACATAAAATGTTTTCCATTTTAAACAAAAGATAGAGAATTAGAGTGATCCCGGCCACACAACGACTCAGATAGAGCCCGGATTATCTCATACCCGTCACATATGACCCATGGATCGTTATGATAAATTATCAACAGATTCCAAATGTGTTTGGTAGGTTTTTCATATGCCAATTGCTTTTTTCACTTATAATCATGTCCATTTTAAACAAAAGAGACATAGTTAGAGTGGTACCGGCCACACTGCATCTTGGATTTAGACGGGGTTGACTCATACACGTCTCAAATGTCCCATGGATCATTTTACTAAAGACTCAACACAATAAGAATGCGTTTGGTTGGTTTTTCATATGCCAGTTGATGTTTTTACATAAAATGATCTCCTTTTGAAATAAAAGATATAATGTTTGAGTGGTGTTGGCCACACCACATCTCAGATTGAGATGAGGTTGATTCATAGACTCCACATATGACCCATGGATTGTTGTGCTAATGTTTCAACACAATCAGAATCCATTTGGTCATTTTTCCTTATGTACTTATAATGTTCTCCATTTTAAACAAAATAGAGACACATAGAGTGATCCCGGCCACACTGCGACTCAGATTGAGCCCATGTTGGTTCGTACACGTCACATATGACCCATGGATCGTTGTGATAAATTATCAACAGATATCGATTGCATTTGGTTGGTCTTTCGTCTTCCAGTTTCTCTTTTCACTTATAATCCTGTCCATTTTAAAAAAAAGAGACACAATTGGAGTGTTACCGGCCACATCATGTCTCAGAATTAGATGGGGCTATTTCGTACATGTCTCAAATGTCCCATGGATCATTGTTATAAAGTATCAACAAATTCCGAATGTGTTTGGTCATTTTTCCGTATGCTAGTTAATGTTTTCACTTAAAATGATGTCCTTTTGAAACAAAAGACAGACCGCTTGAGTGGTGCCGACCACACCATGTCTCAGATTGATGCGGGGTTGATTCGCAGATGTCACATATAACCCATGGATCATTGTTCTAATGTATCAACACAATCAGAATCTATTTGTTTGGTTTTCCATATGTACATAAAATTTTGTCCAATTTAAACAATAGAGAAACACTTATAGTCATCCCGGCCACACCACGACTCGGATTGAGACTAGGACGGCTCGTACACGTCACATATGACCCATGGATCGTTGTGATAAATTATCTACAGATTCCAAATGTGTTTGGTTGGTTTTTCGTATGCTAGTTGTTCTTTTCACTTATAATCCTGTCCATATTAAACAAAAGAGACACAATTTGAGTGGTACCGGCCACATCGCATGTCAGATTTAGATGGGGTTGACTCGTACACATCTCAAATGACCCAGGTATCATTGTACTAATGTATCAATACAATCCAAATGTGTTTGGTCAGTTTTCCGTATGATAGTTGATTTTTTCACTTAAAATGATGTCCTTTTGAAACAAAAGACAAGCACTTTGAGTGGTGTCAGCCACACCACATCACAGATTGAGGCGCAGTTGATTCGTAAACATCAAATGTGACCCATAGATCATTGTTCTAAAGTATCAACTCAATCAGAATCTGTTTGTTCAGTTTTCCATGTGTACATAAAATGTTGTCCATTTTAAACAACAGAGAGACACTCAGAGTGATCCCGACCACACCATGACTCGGATTGATCCCGGGGTGGCTCATACACACCACATATGACCCATGGATCGTTGTGATAAATTATCAACCGATTCTGAATGTTTTTGGTTGGTTTATTGTATGCCAGTTGTCCATTTCACTTATAATCCTGTCAATTTTAAACAAAAGAGACACAGTTAGAGTGGTACCAGTCACACCGCGTCTCGAATTTAGACGAGGATGACTCGTACACACCTCAAATGACCCATGGATCAGTTTCCTAATGTATCAACACAATACAAATGCGTTCGGTCGGTTTTTTGTATGCCAGTTGATGTTTTAAATTAAAATGATGTCCTTTTGAAATAAATGACAGGAACATTGAATGGTGTCGGTGACCCCATGTCTCAGATTGAGGCATTCTAGATTCATACACATCACAAGTGTCCCATGGATCATTTTTCTAATGTATCAACACAATCAGAATCATTGTGTTCAGTTTTATGTATGTACTTAAAATGTTGTCCATTTTAAACAAAAGAGAGAGACATAGAGTGATCTCGGCCACACCGCGACTCGTATTGAGCCCGTTTTGGCTCGTACATGTCACATATGACCCATGGATCGTTCTCCTAACTAATAAACACATTTTGAATGTGTTTGGTCAGTTTTTTGTATTTCAGTTGTTGTTTTCACTTAAAATGATGTCCATTTTAAACAAAAGAGAGACACTATGAATGGTGTCGGCCACACGATGCCTCAGATTAAGGGAGGGTTGACTTGTACACATCACATATGACCCATGTATCATTGTTCTAATGTATCAACAAAATTATAATTCATTTGGTCAATTTTTCATATACTAGTTGTTGTTTTCACTTAAAATGATGTCCATTTTAAACAAAAGAGAGACACTATAAGTGTTGTCGGCCACACTAGCCCTCAGATTGAGGCCAGATTGGCTCTTACACGTCACATATGACCCATGGATCGTTGTGATAAATTATCAATAGATTTCGTATGCGTTGGGTTAGTTTTTCGTATGCCAGTTGTACATTTCACTTACAATCCTATCCATTTTAAACAAAAGATACACATTTAGAGTGGTATCGGCCACACCGTGTCTCTGATTTCGACGGGGATGACTCATACATGTCTCAAATGACCCATGGATCATTGTCTTAAATTATCAACAAAATAAGAATGTGTTTGGTCATTTTTCTATTTTCCAGTTGATGTTTTCACTTAAAATGATGTCATTTCGAAACAAAAGACAGACACTTTTAGTGGTGTTGGCCTCACCATGTCTCAGATTGAGGCGGGGTTGATTCATACATGTTACATGTTACCCATGGATCACTGTGCTAAAGTATCAACACAATCAGAATCCGTTTGTTATGTTTTCTGTATGTACATAAAATTTTGTCCATTTTAAACAAAATATAGGGACTTAGAGTGATCTCGGCTACACCGTGACTCGGATTGAGCCCGGGTTAGCTCGTACACGTCACATATGACCCATGGATCGTTGTGATAAATTATCAATAGAATCCTATTGTGTTTGGTCAGTTTTCTGTATGCCAGTTGTTCTTTTCACTAATAATCCTGTCCATTTTAAACAAAAGAGACACAGTTAGAGTGGTACTGGCCGCACCGCTTCTCGGATTTAGACAGGGTTGACTCGTACACATCTCAAATGACCCATGGATCAGTGTACAAAAGTATCAACACAATCAGAATCCATTTGGTTGGTTTTCTGTATGCTAGTTTTTGGTTTCACATAAAATGAAGTCCATTTTAATCAAAAGAGAGACACTATGAGTGGTGTCGGACACACCGCACCTCAGATTGAGCCCAGGATGGCTCGTACACGTCACCTATGACCCATGCATTGTTGTGATAAATTATGTTAGTTTTTTATTAATATTATTCAAATGCACTTTTTGAAACATTTCAGAGCTATCAATGCCATGCCCAATGAATATATCCCTTTTATAACATACCAAGAATCTATGATAATGATTAGATGTTTATAAATGATTTACATTGATTATCTTGATGAAAATAAATAAAATATATATTAGAATTTTTCTAGTAGTAAATGAAATCAAGGAGGGTGGGGGCTGTCCGGGGGGGGGGGGGGGCTGTCTGAGGGGCTGTCTGGTGGGTGTCTAGGGGGCAGTCCGGGGATCAAGGAGGAGGGTGGGGGGCTGTGCGGGGTCTGTCCAGGGGGGGTGTTCGGGGGGTAGTTCGGGTCCAAGGAGGAGGGTGGCGGGCTGTCAGGGGGGCTGTCCGGGTGGCTGTCCGGGGGGCTGTCTAGGGGGATGTCCAGGGTTCAGGGAGGAGGGTGGGGGCTATTTGGGGGGTGTCCGGGGGGATGTCCGGGGTCCAAGGAGGATGGTGGGGGGTTATCCAGGGTCCAGGAAGGGGGGGGGGGCTTTCCATGGAGTTACCAAACACATAACCACTAAAAAACAAAAACATCCATAAAAACATACAATATATAAAAATAACTCAACTCCAATACTATAATTCGGGTCTATATAAAACCTACAACTAGAATATATTAAACATCAAACCTTTGTAATATTAGTCAAAAATTTAACATATCAATTTTTCTAGCATCACCATCATCATCACCCTCGTCCTCATCACGATCATCGTCCTCGTCCTCCTCAGCGCCCTCCTCCTTGCGCTCACCCTCCTCCTCGCACTCCTCCTCTCCCTCCTCTTCCGCATCAGACTCCTCACCGTCATCATCGTCAATCTGGACATCATCCTGACCACCACTAGAACTTCCACCTGTTGCACCATATATAGAACATATCGATGACATATATTCATTAAAAGATGGGTTGACCTCTGCTGGAAGTGTTGGACGTAGAACATAAATAAATTTCATAAATACACTATTTTCCCTAGCTGACTGTTATGCCGTCTCTGTAGACCTTTTCTCAGCCTGTTCTTCCTGTGCCCTAAATTGTTGTATCTTAGTTGCACTACAACTCGAACCTATGGAGGGCCAATACCTCGTCGGGGCAATCCTAGGTCGGCAGCGTACTCTACCAGGATGCTTCTCTACCAACACCTGATGTAAGTGATTAGTTGGCCCAAAATTGTCTAGATCATGAGCATCGAGGGCCTATAAACCAGAATATTAAAAATATAAATATATTATTAAGTTAAAAAATAGATATTAAAATATCAAATAAACATATTAAAACATACAATCTGCTGCGGAGTCGCTTCATTGACGACACATCCATCCTTTTTCCGTCTACTCGAGCAAAACAGTTTTGCTCGAGGAAAACGTCCTTCAATTTTATGTATTTTCCTCTACAATGAATTTGAACACTAATGTTATATGAAAACATTAGAAAACTATTAAATAATTGTGGCATCAAATTAAAATGTAAGTCATAAAGAATACTCATAAATAATTGTCATACCTGCTTCCTCTCATGATCCGGCATCGAAGTATGTCCTAGTGTGTCGAGGTATATTTTTGCATCAATGTATTTTTATTTTTTCCAGATGATTCCTAAATAAAATTCTATAATTCAATGGATAATATTAATGCAACAAATGATAGTTATTATTTAAATAACTCAAATTTAATTCATATCATAAACTAGGTACTCGTCCAATGAGTAATCTTCTGATGATACTGCTCTATAGGAAAATCATCAACGACTGGTACAACCTCTAACTGAGTTCCAAATCTTGCACGCCATCCAATATACAACTCAGGCTTGTAGGCTCTCGAATGCTCGCCTAAATCCTTTAGACTTTCCGGTCGTTCCCCCTCACCATCGGGAAAATTAAATCAATGATGACATCAAAATATTAATTCATGTAAATACAAAAATAATAATGGCATTAAATACAGCAGATTTTCTTACCCATATCTCTTCCCAAGCTCTATCCTTGACCTCATGTAGCAAATGTCTCCATGAATGTAGGATGATGGGAATGATGTTGGAGTATTTGATAAGCGTCGCCAAAAAACTCTGACATTGCAACCCTGTTTTCACAACCATTTGGTTGTCTTCATTTTAATCCACCATAACCTATGTGCGGCGGTTCCACATCGAACACATGCATGTACGCCCCCACCCCCGCCTTCTTTCTATAGATGTATATTTCATGAAAGAAAAAAAAATATTCTATCAAAACATTTTATAATGAAAATAAATATTTCTTTAAAAATTTGTTAGGTTTCTATAAATATACATGTGCCAGTCTGATCGCTGAGCGCCACTAGACCCACAAAAACTGATGGAACACCCTGTGGTGGAATAGGAGTCGAAGACGATGGAATATAGAAGCTCAAAAAGAGATAAGTAGAAGGAAAAATAGATGTGAATACTGTATTGCCCGATTCTGACTGGGGAGCGGTAATCATCATGGGATGTGAAAATGATGGGCCAGAAGATACAAAAGGTGGCGAAAACATGAGAGGCATAAATATCATGTGTGTCCCTAACGACACACTGGGATCAGAATGTGGGAAGGATGACATGTCAGTAGGAGGGGCAGGGTCTAGTCGGGTACGCACAGCTGCTCATCCTCCTCTGGTACGAACCTTCCTCGTTCCACCGGCCTCAGTACTAGGACCAGTACTACGCTCCTCATCGAATATCTATCTACATATAGGTGGATCCTACAAAAATGTTTACAAAAAAATTAATAACATGACATTATATATTCATTAAATATATATAGTTGAAATAATGTACTCACTGTAGGCACTAATGGTGTAATACCCAACTCAACCATTCGACGATTATTCTCTATCATTTTTTCCTACATCTCTCATAAATTGGATGAATTTTCGGATTTTGAAAAAAATATGTAATTAATTAAAAAAATGAAACTAATGTGTAACCCAAAAAACTAAATATATGATGGAGTAAGGGGATTCAATGGTAATTTAGCTATCAATTGTTTTAGAATATCCTTAATGGATTTAATAAATCATACAAGTTGTAATGTTCACCAAGTTAGAAATATTGTTTGACTATGTTTGAATACAGTTCAATTCCAAATTAGAAAATGAAATTAAAATAAAACTGCAACCAATAATCATTGAAATTTCATGTAACAGTCAAGTCAACTAAAACATATTTGTGATCAATACTAAATCAATTTTATTATTACCAACCGTAACAAGGAATCTGATGTGTAACCCAAAAAACTAAATATATGAGGTAATTAGGGGATTAATTGGTAATTTGGCTATCAATTGTTTTAAAAGAGATTGAATGGATTTAATAAATCAAACAAGTTTTAATGTTCACCTAGTTTGAAAATTTGTTGGACTAGGTTTGAATACAGTTCAATTCCAAATTAGAAAATGCAATTCAAATAAAATGGAAACCAATAAACATTGAAAATTAAAATAACAGTCAATTCAGCTAAAACATATTTGTGATCAATACTAAATCAATTTGAATATTAAAAACCATAATCACCCCCCTCGAGTTAATACAAAAGAATTGAGAACATAGATGAAGGATTATATATTTTCTCAACCACAACTTTAGGTTCACAGTCACCTCTGACAATTGAGCTATTGGAGTCATCAAAAGAAATAAATGGATTGGTTCCAATGGCACTAGGGACAGTCTCAATTCCTTCATCACCATCCCCAAAAGTATTTCTTGGAATTACATAAACTATGACACCAAATTCAAGTCGAAATTGGTCTTTGACATAAATTTTTTTTAGCCATTGATGCCAAAAAATATGGTTCTTCAGTAGCAAGAGTGTGAGTCATATTAATTACTCGAAATACACAATCATTAATAAATGTTCCATGTCTCATCACTGAATCAAACCAATGGCATTTCATCATTGTGACTCGTCCATGACAGTAATAATCCAATATTATTTTTTTCCTCAAAGACTCCATAATAACCCACATTTTCAAATCGTGGTCTACTATCTGATGCATTAGAATAAAAATATGTTGTGGCAGTAACCATAACACCATCATGTTGTGTTATCATGTTCATTTCTCGTTCAGCGACAATAAATTTGTACCCATTTATAACAATTTATTTACAGTCACGAACCATAGTATTAGGACCAAATGCTAGAGCTCTTATTTCCTCAGAGATAGAGTCAGCAGAAAAACTCAATACCTATAATATAAATGACTGTTAAACTTAATAATATATTGATATAATTATTTTAAATATTAATATTTTTACATTTAATTTTACCCACGCCGAAAACACTTTGCTAGGTAAAGTCTCTCTCCTTATAAAAGATAAAGAACGATGATTCCTATTTATCATTGTTTTATGTTCCCCGTAGATAAAAAAAATGAATAGTTCAACAGATATATAAGTAAGATATACAAATACAATTTAGTTACCTAATTTAGTCATCGAACAAATCAATGTTGGACAAAACTGTGCGATGTGCCATCTCCCGCTCTTCATGGCTTAATATGTTCAATGTATATGATCTAGGAATTCCTCCTGTTTGAGGAAGTGATAGAAAAATGGGTTCAATTTGATCATAGGATTCTTCTTCATTTCTCATTGGTCTGTTCATTTTTGTAGTAAGATCAGACAAATACATTGAGCAAAAATCCATACATTCTTGAGCCAAGTAACCATTCACGATAGATCCTTCAGGATGATTTAGGTTTCAGACATAAGACATTAATGTCTACATATTTCTTTCATTTGGATAGATCCAATAAAAAGAAACAGGTCCTCCATGAAGTATATCAGTGGGAATATGGACAGTCAGATGCATCATGCATGTGAAAAATGATGGAGGAAATATTTTCTCCAACTCACAAAAATTAATGGGGCCTATGTCAACATTTTTTGTAAGAAATACTTGGAAAACATCTTATCACAATGTTCTCTAAACAAATGGCACAACCAAATAACAGTCACTCTTACATTATTGGAAAAAAGATGATGGATTGCTATTGGAAGAAACTCATGCAGTAGAACGTGATAATCATGAGTTTTCAAATATTTTATCTTAAACTATCTTCTATTGACCCGTTTAGATAGGTTGCATGAATAGCCATCATGAAATCTAATAGTCTCTAATACTTTTTGAAATTGTTTTTTTTTCGTAGGGGTTATCACATAAGAATAACATGGAAGTTTCCATTTATTTTCACTGATACTCATAGGATGCAATTCTGATCTGATGCCCCAATCAACTAAGTCACGCCAAGATCGTAAATAATCTTTTGTCTTCCCCTTGACTTTTAGATGAACCGAATGGAAAATTTAACATATATTATTTTCAATATTCATTACATCTAAGAAATGAAGAAAAAAATTGGTTGGACAAAAAGGCAAATCAAAAATGAAATTCATTTTCCTCCAGTTGTAATAGGTTTCAGTGGAAACATTCTTTCTCTTTTCAGAATTCATTTGACCCTTCCCGAATGAAAAACTGAAATCTTTCAATTCATTAAGTACATGAGTTCCAGAAATACGGTGGGGTGGAGCATAGGTCTCTATGGTTTTATCATATCTTCAATGATTCGTTCTATATGGATAATCACTTGGCAAGAATCATTGATGTCCCATAAAACTGAAACGACAACGATGTTTCAGTCTTCTGGATTGTGTATTCTTCATACAAACTGGGCATGATAGTTTTCCATTCGTTCTCCATCCATACATCATTGCATAAGCTGGAAAATCATTGATCGTCCACATAAGCACACCACGCATCTGAAATATTTCTTTCTAACATGCATCATATGTGCGCACACCCACATCCCAATGTAGATTAAACTCTTTTATTAAAGGTTACATGTATACCTCAATATCAATGTTGGGATTAGAAGGAAGAGATATGAGTATATTCATGAAAGTGAAAGGATTTTTCATAGACAACCATGGGGGAAGATTATAAATGTGTATAAAAAATGGCCATGTGTTGTTTCTAGTAGGCATCTTCCCAAACGGATTAAAACTGTCGCATGAAAGACCCAACCTCACATTACGCATGTCAGCTGTAAAATCAGGAGGTTGAGCATAACATCTTTGCCATGAAAATCCATCTTCATGATTAACCGACTCATCCGTAGTCTTCTTTATCTCGGTATAATTCCATCTCATTTTTATTGATATTTCATCAGACATAAAATAATTATGGATTCTGGGGATCAATGGAATGTGCCACATTACTTTCTGTGTAACCCGGGATGGTGTTCCATCAGAATTTGACATCCAGCGGGATGTGCCACGTTTTATACAGTCATTTCTTTCAACGCCTTTCTCCCAGAATAAACCGCAATCGTTGGGCAAGCATGAATTTTGATTCTTGAAAATCCATGTTTCTCAACTAACTTCCATGCCATATAGCGGTATGAGGGAATATCTGCATCATCTGGAAGTAAATACTTCAAGAGGGTAAGAATTTACATGATTTTTGTATTAGAAATCCCATTCATAGTTTTCCCATGAAACAATCAGATTAAAAATTACATCTTTTTCATTTTATCGCATTGTCGATATACTGGAGTCATGGAAGAAACATTCAATTTTTTCACCCTATCAATATAATCATTTTTATTAGATGCATTAATTGTCCTCATATCGAAGTCCTCTTAAGTCTATATCCTTTCTTTTTCATGATGACAAATAAACGGAAACCAATCATCTAACAAATTCTCCATTCCTGTCCATTCATTTCAATCATCACCAATTTGTGATTTCATTTTCTCCCCATTATGATACCACCCATAGTAGTTTTCTCAAAAAATATTTTTGGTTATGTGGTATATGACTTCTTCACGGTTTATCCAAGGTCTACCAACACAATTGGAACATGGGCAGTGAATGCGACCACTATCTGAAGCATTGTGAAATGAAAAATCTTTAAATCTCCCCAAATTGTTTTGAAAATAGCTTGAGATCTGATTAGTTTCATTCATCCAACTTCTGTCCATTCTGTAAAAATAATTTATATAAGTCATTTTTTCATAAAAAATTCAATAGGATTGAACTCTAATAGCAAATATAATTATGTAAATGATAATGGAAGAAAACAATCAAGGTATGAAATACACATGTGAAAAAAACATACTAATATGTTATTGTAAAAATGTAAAACCAACAAGAACTTAATGTGTTATCACGTCACAACATGCCTCATGAAATAACCATATTAATAGGGTATCATGAAAATGAATAACATCAACCTTGTGCCATCCTCACACACTACATGACCCCAACCACATGCCACATCTTATTATCGCCTTATCACATCGCACCTCACCTAAAAACACAAGGGAAATCATCGTACATCTCACCTGTAGACACATGGACAATCACATCACATCTTTCCTAAAAACACATGGTCAATAACTTATTAAGGAAGGGTAGGGAACACATGGTAGCTATCCAACCATATAACCACCATCCTAGATATTAGAAAAAATACCCATAACTCAAAACCTCCGATCGTTGGTAAGTTTATCCCACTCTGGTTGGGAATGTGTAGAAATAACATAATATACATGATATATAGATAGAAAAAAATACCCAACCTATGGGTTCAAATTAACTACATAATCACACAATTCAGTAATACCATACAACACATAAACCATCACAACCACTTTCACCACTATATGATACACACCACACCCCCACCACAGAAGACACATAGCATTTCCCACTTTCATTTATAAGCCACTTCATTCACACTTAAATTGTCTATTAATTTAATCTTAAATTAATTAAATCCATTTACCACACATACATTTCTATTCCATATCATTTATTTACTGTCTTGTATTTTTTGTTTTAACATCATAATTTATCCCATTGATAACCAGGAAACTAATAAAACAACCACTAAACAACTCACCATCTCACAATAACCAACGTCGCCATGTTACATCGGCCAACCATCTCACCAAAACAACCACATATCACTAAAAAATAATTGTACATCACAACCACTGCACAACCAAAACCACCTCACCACATCATACATCACAACCTCATCACACAACACCTCCACACAACACAACACCACCACACATCATCACTATCACACAAAATCACATGTCACATACATGCCCACTAACCATCACATTACAACCCCACATATCACAAATCCCAACCGGTCACCTCATTCACCATACAACATCCTACAACATACAATGATACACAACAAAAAACATCTCATTGATGAAATATATCCTAACTTCCACAATTTATTCAATGTATTTTATTACATTACCCCTTTATTTAGCGTGTACATTATAACACAAATGATATTCTTTGGAAAAGTAATTAATTAACAACATATTCACACATTTTCCTATTTTTCAAGGTGAAATCACATCAAAATCAAAACTTAAAACTAAAATATTAAATGAATAAAAATAAAAACAATGTACAACATAAATATTATGTGTATAAAGAATACAATAACTGATTTGAGATGATTCAAATGGTGTTTCACCTATTCGGATGGGGGATTTAGCGAGAGGAGCCGAGCGCTGGATAGATCTACAGTTCTATCGCGAATGCGGGAGAGCAGCGGCCCGACTATATTTGGGGTAAAGTTTTAACAATGATTTTTAAAAACCGTTGGTAAAGGGGTGTTCAAGGAACCCTTTCCCAACTGTTCATTAGAACCGTTGGGTAAAGGGGAACCCTTTCCAAAAGGTTTCATAAAACCATTGGCAATGGGTAACTTGAACACCCCTTTACCAACGGTTTTATGAAATCGTTGGAAAAGGGGTACCATTTCCAAATGGTTGTAGTGAACTGTTGGGAAAGGGTTTCCCATCCCTTCTTTACCAATGGTTTAATCAAACCGTATGTACAGAACCGTGGCTAAAAACCACATTTCTAGTAGTGTTTTTCTATATGAACATGACCCCTTTTCGAGTTAACATTTTTAATGGATTATATATTCGTGAAATATTTTTCAGAAACCTCATATCTCATAATATCATCAATAAAAACTACCAAAATGTTATCAAGGATGTCCTTATCGACTCTATTCAACAAATATATAGAAATATTAGGTGTGTTAGTCTGTTTTAAAGGCTTAAAAACAAACCCACTATGTCTATATCTTGATCGGAAGACTATTTTTTGAATATCGTCCTTCTTCACCGTTAATTGATGATAACAAAATAGTAGATCAATCATGGAGACAAATTGATCACCATGAAGCTGGTAAAATAATTAATCAATTCTGGAGAGAGTGTATTTTTTCTTCATAGTTATCACATTATGTTATATATAATCAATGGATAGATGCAGTTATCTATCCATCTTATTTAAAAATAGAATATGTTCCCCCTAAGGAGAAACAATCGGTCAGATAAACCCCTTATAAACAATTCCATGGAGTTGTTTCATTAATTCCTCTAGCTGCACATTTTCCATCCTATATGTGGTCTTTTGTATTTTATGATTTCCAGTTTTGAGTACAATGGAGAACTCTACCTCTCTTTCTAGGGGATGTCTAGGATACTCCTCAAGAAATATGTCAATGTATTCCTGGACAATGGTGACATTTTCTATCATTATACTGTCATTTATGTATTATTATTCATTAATTAACTCCAAAAAACGATATAATAGGTTATTATACACAATTATAATGTTGAGATATATCTCCATGCAAGATAATTGTTGGTTTTTCATTCAAGACTACTATGATTTCCTTAATTAGACATTTTATATTTTCATTATACATTGAGAGAATGTTTATCCTTGGTATTATTTTTAATTCTAGCACAAGAATGACTAATATATTTGGGATAATATTATTCTCACAAATGTAAACACTAGAGTTTCTAAATACCGAAGATGCATGGATAATCCCACTAGGAGTCTTGACTGATAACTAAAATTTTATTTTTTAAGTATTTGGTTCAAAATTCCATGAAAACAAGGAAGAAATAAATTAATATGTATAACCAAAATACAAAATATTATTTTCTATCATTGAGAAAACAATAAGAGTGCCTTCCACCTCCACAATTGGCACTCTAACTTCCTCCACAGTGATTGGAACAACATGATCTTGCTATTTTGGTCGATTTTGAGTGTGATGGTGATTCCCCAACACTTCCCTTGGATTGGACACTGATTAGAAAAGTCCCTAAGATATCCTCACTTATTGCATTGGACATAAGGTATTTCCTTCACCATCTTCCCTTTATCTTTAGTGTTGGGAAGTTGAGGCTTCACCTCACTAAGACAATTCTATTTGATATGGACATCTCTTCAACACTTTTAACACTTCCTACTCCGAGCAAGTATTTACCCTAATGTTTCTTCTAAAATTTATTACATGTGGTACGTTTCAATTTTTTTCGAACTCTTCACTAAATAAGATCCTCCCATTTATTTTCTCCATCAATATATTCTTTTCAATGGATTTATGTAACCACTACATCTCACCAAACACTAGTTCAAATTTCATAGGACTCTACACAATCTCCACATAGTTATCATTCTCTCAGTTGGGTAGATTCTTCCGCATATTAGGTATTATACCACCAAAAAACACATCAACAGACCAATTAGGATCCATGAAAAAACACTACATGTAACAGGAATGTCTTGTGGTGTTCATCTCGTAGCTTCAAACATATTCAATATCCTTATCCTTTAGCTCAAGAAACGCCTTATCTATTTTTATTCTCACCCCATAAGGGAACTAATTATTGAATGATATCCCTTTGAACTCTTCCCACCCCATTTATTCAACCTCCACTTTTGTCCCTGTGTTTTCAATTATTTACCAAAACTGATCAGGTTCTCCCTCTTTGTGTTAAACAGCCAGGGTGACCTTCTCTTATTATGAATAGTGATGAATAGAAAAGATATTATGGATAGTGATGATCCACTTTTTAGAACTAAATGTGTATTTAGATCCACTCAAGTTTGGTGGTCATTGATTCATAAATGACCCAATAGAAATTTGTTCCATTCATGGTGAAATTTGTCTATCATCTTGATTCAGGTTATATCCCATTACTTGTGTAATTTGGTTCATCAATCCCAGAAATGATTCCATTCTGACTTCCACCGGAATGTTCATTTGTACATGGTCCATTGTGCTCTCCATTTTGATTGTTCCATCTATTTCAAAACATTTTATAAAAGAATAAAAATTTAGTGTTAATATTATTTCATTTATGAAAGTAAAATTAATTTTTAGGTCTTAAAACATCATTCTTAAACATATTATTCATTGACAGCAAATAAATTTCTCTGTAAATCCTTCATAATGATTCATATAAAGCTTGTGATGAACCAAAAATATCCCATCAGAGTGTCAAACCAGTAGTGAAATAAGGCCCATTTCCATGAACGAGTTCCTATTTGAGTCTAGCTCAAAGCTGTGTAATTTAGTTTAAACTGTATATAGATTTACTCCAGATCCACATCCACTTGATCATATCTAAACATGGATTTATTTGTCCAGAAAGCACTTAATATTTAACCAAAATACAAGGATGTTTTCACACACACACACATATATATATATATGATTTTCTACAAAGTTCTTCCTAATGATTTGATATCCTAATTTCCACAAGTTACTAAGCAATCCTCTAATACAATGTATAGAATCCAGATTTTTTATTACCTAATGTTTCATTTCATTTTACAAACAATGTTTCATTAAAGTCTAGTGTCTTTGAAAAAATGTACCTAATTCATGGAATCATATAAAAATATCTTAATTATATTGAATGGCTTCTTGAAAAGGTTATACAATAAAAAATTACTTCATCTAATATTCAAGAGACATATATAAAAAGAATGGGTGAGTAGAATGCCCTCTAATGAAAAAAAGTGAAGCAATTTACATGTGAACATGAGTGATATCAATAAGAACATGAGGAATATCATAAAGGTAAAATAATTATGAATATAATGATAATAATAACAGGAAAAATACCATGAAAACATTTCTAAAACATTTAATTCATAAATTCATAAGCATATCCCCGAGGTCCATCCCATTTGGCTTCATAACAATTACCAAGTTTAATCACCAAGGTATCATAAAACATGTCATCTTAAAAGATTAGTTTCTTCACCAAATGCACTTGATTGATATCAAGGAACACCATTAATATGACTTTATGTTAATGTTATCCACATATATCATAATATATAATTTCATAAATAACCCTATGAGAATAAAGGAAATGGGTTTCATATAAAAATCATGAAATTTTAAAAACTGCATAAAAATGAGATCATTATTTCATTAATAAACCATATAAAGGGAATGGGGGATTTATGATTGTCAATTCGAGAATAAATTATAAAATTTTTCTGACTTTATAATTACCATAGTAAATGAAATAGTTTTTTTTTATTCACAGAAAAAGATAATTTCTTTAGAAAAAGAGTGTGATTATGAATGAAAAATCTATTGTATAACGACTATACAACATGGTTTTAGAAAACATAAAAAAGAAAGATGAAAAGGTTATACAATCCATAAATGAATCATATTTTATTTTTAGGACATGTTGAAATGTATATAAGATCATGATATGGAAAAAGAAAAGTTATACCACATAAAAAAGAACGTGAATGGAAAAAGGAGAAGTTTAGATTTCACTTAGGAAAATTTTTCAGCATAACGTGATCGCTTAAAATACAATAAATTAGTTGACGAGAGAGGAAGGTTTATCTCATCAAATGAACATAAAATAGAGAAAAATAACGTTATAAAAGAGGGTACCCCAACATAATAAAATTGAAATTAGAAGATATATCATAAATGAAGTATTGACTAAAAGTGGGTGTGGGGTTAAAAGTTTACTTACCTTGAAGCGTAACCCTAAAAACAAAAAAGTTGGACCTTGGAGGAATGAGAGAACCTTATATGGTCTCCAGGGGAGGTAAAAATACTAGAGCATTGTTTATGAGGGATGTTTTAAGTAATTTAATGAAGGAAAGGTTAAATATTTATTGCAAAATTGAGGAAATATTTTATCAATTTCAAAGGGACACCTCAATAGTGGTATTTGAAAAAACATGAGTGTGCCCACGATATTGGACAATGGATTTGGAAACCGGGGATACCTCAATAAAATATTTTATTCATAAAGAGACGAATAGTTTTAATACATCATTATTATATCATTAATTATTTCATTAAACACAACAATACTCATAACAATATTTTAACTATTCACTGAAAACCCAAACATTTTATAAAAAATTCATAAATTGTCGCAACTTTAATATCGATGATAAGATTCATAAAATTAACTCCATTTCTGGAAAATAATTTTCTAAATTTTAGATATTTAATTTTTAAGTAAAATAATTATTTACCAAAAAATATACTAATACATAACTATTAATATATGAAATAATTATTATCTTATACTATTATATCATCTTACCATTACTAATTCAAAAATAATATTTACAATTAATTAATTGAAGTTACTATTCCATTGGTTACATTACTATTCAAAAGGTTAATATAACTATTCATAATTTACTATTCACCCAAAAAAGTTGATCCTATCAGATTAAAAAATTAGAACTGATCACAACATTATATGTCCATTTTTTGAAAAATCATTTCACATTATTAATTATTTAAATTATAAAAATATTTTAAAATACGTTATTCCAATATCGATCAAAAATATGAAACTTCAAAAAAATAATCCCTTATTTATATTTACATTTGAAATTAAAAACATTTAACATTATAATAAAATAAAAATGATATTTATTCAAAAATATTACACAAATTAACAAAGGCTTCGTTACATAGCCCCTCATAACACCTGCACGGGACATAAGAGTAATATGGTCAATGGTGATATAATCTTGGGATGACCTGCACAACATTTATAGAGTGGTGATTTCTATCAACTTTTAATATTATAAAAAAATATAACATTCAAGAATAACATGATAAACCTCAACATGGTCTTGGTCTAGAGAAAGACCCAGTAATGCTACCTCATACTAAAGCTCTGACAGATGGTCTTCGTACAACCCGAGTCTACTGGATGAGTCCCTAAACTCTTCATTATCTATTTACTAACAATGATAATTTTTATTTATAATAAATAATCATAAATTTTAGAGTATAGTTTCAAATTATAATATTTAACAATTGTCATATAACAGTCGAAACCAAATGATGTCACTTTAATTATACTCGCTTGATTAATAAAAAGATATAGTTTTGTAGTGTACAAAATAAAATTAGATGAAAATTTAGGAAAAATATATTATTCAAAAGTTCAGGTAATTAAAAATAACCCATTTAATTTCATTTGGGTGTATGTAATTTCTTAATATGTTGAAATAAATTGCCTTGAAGACAAATGTATACAAGATACATGGGAATACCACTAGATGCAATTGATGAATTGACCAATCCACTAAATACACCTCTGATGGATTAAACTACTCAGTGTATGGAACATGGGAAATATATAATATAATAAACCCAACATATATAATTTGAGGATAAAAATGTTAAAAAACCACCAAATCCATGGATTTGGAGAATACTATACTCCATCACAACCTGTGATTTAGTAAAATAAAAGGTTTCATAATTGTGATTGTTTTTTATTTGGGACCGATTTATAACTATATATCATAAAATTATTTTAAACTACATAGTCTCATACATAGTAATTTAAATTATGTATATATCTAAACACACCTACTGGTGTATGTAATTTAAGGAAAGATTCTTAATTTTCATTAATTACCATTTTTAGGAATCATCTGTAAGAAAATTTCCCAATTCTTACTTTGGTAAAAATTAACACTATATTGGGCATATATTATATCTATTTATCAAAATATTATATCAAACAATGTGAATAGTAAATTTTATCCATATCCCAATACTTCTCGTATTCCTAACAAATTAGAGTAATGTAACTCTATCAAAAATCATTCAAAGGTATGAGAAATAATACCATTAATATTGTCTCAACATGTTAAAATGTTCTAGAATAAATAACCTTTACGATATGCCTATTGTAAGGAAAATTATTATTTATCTGTCAAAAATTTTCTTTCATTACATTGGATCTTAAGGTATATTTTTTTAAGAGAACTTATATCGACTCCAACAACAATAATAATAAGATCCATCAAAATGATAATGATGACGATAGAAGAATTGAAGAAGTTTATTTAAGGGAATATTGATAATGGATATATTCATCCTAGTGTATTAACATGTTGTGAACCAACTACTCTTTCAATAGAATGATGGGTCAAAGTTACTATAAATAAATTAACATGAGCCAAACCAGAGAACCAAATTAAACAAGTATATACAACCAATGATATATGAACTGTTTCATCAACATTGATGAGAAAAATACTTATAAAATGATAATATTTATTCTATATATCTTGAATTTTTTGTTTAAACTTAGTATATAAAATTATAACCTTCCATAAAAGATATAAATACCCTGAGTTAATAGAGATAATATTTGGACTCAAAAACTAATAATCAAATTTTGGGGAATTAATGAATATAATATTTAGATATTAAAATAATAAATTCATATATGGTTTTATTAATAATATTCTCATGTAATATATTGGTAAATTTAAATTTGATGATAATGTTGAATATTCTAATGATAAGGTCTCCTCTATATTCAGAAAATGATAATTACTGATACAAAAAATCACATTCTTATAGAATGTGACCATAAGTGATGAAATTTCTATAGATCTATTAATGAAAAAGGAAGTTTATAAATAACCCCAAATAAAAAGTTTCACACAGATCCAAATATTTTTAGATTATCATTGTATTAATGATGATTTGTTAGAAATATCGCATGAATGAATCTCCAACTAATTATGTTTATATGTATCTTAGTAAATAATATCATGATGTTATAATGTAAAGATATCATTTTTTAATGTCATGAAATTATACATATACATAGGACAAACTTAGGTGGAGAAGGTGTTATTTTATATTGAGAAACATTATATAATGTATTTGATTTTATACTCTATAAAAAGTATAAACTGAAAAAAATTTCCTTTTTATAATTAAATATCCTAAACAATGGTTACCCAACCAACGATCTGGAGTCTATAAACATTGTGATAATTATTTCTATCAATTGCATCTAAATATAAATGAGTTACATATATGTTGATCAAAATATTTTATTGTTTATATTCAAATAGTATGATATGAACATGTTTCAAGGAATATGGTTGGAGTAAATCAAGGAAAATGATTTCATGTCATAGTTCCACTAGGAGATGTTAAATAATAAATATTATTTTCATATATGAAAGTATCCTTATAAATTTTTCATGATGAGTTAAGGAAAGGACCTAACGTCATATATTTACAAATGATTGATTCTGAATTTATAAAGGGAGAGAAGGCATCCAGCTTTTCCCAAATTATATTTCAACCATATATCTATCATAAATTCATGTGAAAAAATGGATTATTTTGATCTTAAAATGAATGAGTGATAAGCTATGTAAGGTAATATTCTTGAATTCATCACTAAAAAAGATAAATGAATTAATTTTTTTTCTAAAATTTCGGATCCATCAACACCAAGAATAATGAAGGAGATACTAAATGATTAAAATAAATCATTTTTCTCCACACACATAGGAAGTACCATGATGTAATTAAATCTTTAAGGGGACTCTAAATAAGTTAATATTAATAAATGTATTATAGATCATGCATAAATGTTCTTGGTATGACAATACATTATGGTAGAGATTCAAATGTATAAGATGATGATGCAACCATTACCCATAATGTTATTGAAATGGGATAAAATCATTGTATACTATTATATTAGTATTCTAAATTAATATAAAGGAATCAAATACATATGGGTTCTAGTTGTTTTAAATACCAATAATACTCAGTTTATCACTCTTTGTGGAGATTTTATACTCAATCGGTGTACTAAGAGGGATGTCATGTTTGTTGTGAGGAATCATGGGACACCACATTCATTTGTATTCGATAAATATCCATGGTTTATTTTTATTATTTGGAGGATAATTAAACACATATGGAATATATAGTTCATCTTTGGTATTTATTATCACCCATATATTGATGATCAACCTAAAAATGACATTTAGGAAATAGTAATGGACATTAATGGAGGATGAGACAAAAATCTTCCTCTTATTTAATTATCACATATTAATATTTTCATCTCATGTATATATATGATCCCATATGGAGATATATATAATATGAGATATATATCTTCATTATTTTTGGATAACGCTATTCAAATGATGATATTAAACCCCAATTTTGTTAATGAAATTGAAATGATGGATCAATCAATTCACCAACACATTGAAGCAATAAAATGATCATACATTATTTATACTTAAAATATTTTTATTTATGTGGAGTTAAACAATAGATATAACATATTTTGTTGAATATCCTTTAATGGGAGTCATAAAATCTAGAAACAAGTGGAGTTTTTACCCTTGGTATATTATCCCATTGGATAACTTAAATCACAGAAATGATATGGCTTGCAAAATTTTTCTTTCAATAAAATTAGATCAAGTGTATAATGTGTTCCATGTATCTATCATGAGGAATTACATACCTTGTCCCTCAAATGTATAAAATTTTTATTTCGTGTAACTAGATGATAATTATATGTCCTTCTGCACTAAGACCACAACTAGACTAGTAGAAATAAAATTATGCCACAAAAATGAACACAGAACATGTATGTTCCCATTGAATACTATAAAGAAGTTGTATCAACTTTTTAAATG
The DNA here is from genome assembly GCA_963277665.1 of Viscum album. NCBI lineage: Eukaryota > Viridiplantae > Streptophyta > Magnoliopsida > Santalales > Viscaceae > Viscum > Viscum album. The sequence continues at coordinate 322,466,552 of OY728152.1, read as the reverse complement.
TTTTAAATCCCATGAAACCCTGATTTTTGGGGGGTAAATTAGAGTGAAACTTGATTTAGAATTATATTTTCCCCTTGTTAGTATTTTTTAATAAGATTTCTCCCATGTTAAAATGAAAATTCCATCAGCATGTGTCTTTGTTACGAATACATCCCTGTCACACAACATGGACAAATAAACATAGAAGTAGATTCATGGACACTAAAATAAACTTGGTTTATAAAAATTCGTCTACTGTAATAAACATAATGAAATGATGTTTCAGTGGTCTAGGATTTAATACTTATTATTTTTTAATTTGAAGTATTTAAAAGGGTTCACTATCAATCCATGGTCAATCCCTATTATCCAATATACTCACTAATTATATGGAGAGAATATTTTTTAATTTAAATTAGGGTATCCTCAATATAATTATAAAAAGATTTGGTTTTATCATCTATAATTACATATAGTTTTTCTCATATTTTCAATATATGATATATATACCGTTGGTATCCTTTCACCACGACGGACTAAAATCCTCATGATTGTGCGTTGGGTGTTTTACAAATATTAAATAATTAGCATGTTGACACCAGAAAATGAGTTCCCAAGATATTCCAAATGCTTCCATAAAAGAAACAAGAGCTTATACTGTTTCAAAATCTTTGATTTGATGGGTCTTAGATACTGAATGGAGTTTAAAATTAGAAGTTATGATCGTTTGATATTTTAATGGAAAAATGGTTCATGGATCCCATTGGCGGAGGTCCCTCGTGAAGCCGACCTCGAATGTATCTCCTCGGCGGAGTCCCTTTACCTTTGTGGAGACGATCACAAACATATCACCTTCATGGATTCCATTTCCTTTGTAGATCTAACCATGAACATATCAGCTCTATGATGTCCATCGTCCTTCGCGAACCCATGCGAACATATGTCCTTTGTTTCACCCATTTTCTTTGTGATGAGCTCTGTGAACCCTTCTGACCTCCACAACCAATAAATACTTGGCACAACCCCCCACCCCCACCCCACACAATGAAAGGTTACACCACCCTTTTGATTATTTATCCCCCATTTCGTGGTGTTCTCGAGCACTGCAAAGGGATTCCCTTCATGAAGAGGCATCGACTCTCCATGAAGGATAGAGCCCCTTTTGGATGCTTGACGCTTTGCAAAGAATTTAGCCTTCAGGAAGCACTCCCCAAATAAATAGAGAATTTCTAAGGCGAAGCCCTATTATGTTGAATTATGGACTTCAAAAAGCCTGATCCTTCCCAACGTATGATGATTCTTGATGCATCCTCCCTTCTAGAATTAGTGTTCTTCGCAACAAACTCTCCCTTCGAGAAGCCCAATCATTCACGAAGAAACGTTCCTCCACAATTTTCCATGCTCCGAGAGACCCTGATCTCCACGAAGCTACTTTGAGAAGACGTATCCTTTGTGAATCTCCTACCTTCGGCCCAATAGTCCATACCGTAGGTGCTACAACCCCGCACAGGATCACTACTTTGCTTCAGTCCTAGCCTAGTCCCTTTGCATCCATCACTGACCCCCATGAAGAATAGAGAGTCGCACCATGAACTTCTCGGGTCAGGATGTCGAAATTTTCCATTACACCATTTTTTGCATCCACATTCCACCTATGTAACACCATGAATTGAGATACTCCTAAACACTCAATGAAATACCTCAATTCAACATATTACTCTTGGATTCTTTCACATGTCCTGAGTTGAGATTCTAATCTTCAATTCCGCATGCACCTTGAGTTGAACCATTCTCCAAGTAGACCATCCAAACCCTGCCACCTGAATCCTTTGCCAAGGTCTAATGGAAAGGTATACTCCTTCGTAAGTCCCAACACCCACCATTTCTTGTCACATTATACATAATTTTCCTCTCTACATGACTATAAACTATTGTACACCCAATGTGACAAATATAAGATGCCTCTTTCTCAATACAAGAGATGCCTTCAGCGCCAAGCATAAGATTCCAACAGTCCCCTCTACATGACTATAAACTATATTACATCCTATATGAAAAATATAGGATACCTTTGTCTACATATAAGAGATGCCTTATGCACTGAGAATAATATTCCAATAGACATATCAATATGAATTTAATGTTTAATACACTCTATGTGACAAATATAGGATTCATCTTGTTCTAAAAAAGAGATGCCTTATACACCACCAATAATATTCCAATAGACCTCTCTAGATGACTATAAACTATAGTAATAATTATATGAATAACATAGGATGCCTCTTGTTCAAAATAAGAGAAGGATCATGTGAAAATCATAAGATTACTCATATCATGAAAATAGTGGTGTAATATCAAGAGCGATGGAATCCTTTTGAACATTCCATAATTCAACCTCTTACATTATGTGTCCTACATTTGGATCTTCATCCTCTTTATTTTCTGATGGAACCCACTAATAGCCTAGTCCAGTGTCATATCATATCACCTACATTCTTGGTCCAATTCCCTAGAAGACTTCATTGGACACTTCAAGTCAGGTCATGTGTTTTGAAAACGGTTAATAGTTGAACCTCATTTTTTGTCCATGTTTCATGATAATGTGATATGGATGTTGTGTTTCGAACACTGTCAACAGTTATCATCCATCATCATGCCACCTTCACTATGTTCCGAATGTCAGGCATGTGATTCAAACATTTCATCTCCCTTTATTCAGACTGATTCAAATACACTTAGTGTTATCCCACTTGTGCGCTAGCACATAGGTGTACGCCTCAATTATATTCCTTAACCATCCTGCGAGTTGTGATTCTCTCATAGAAAAACATGAAGAAGTCATTACAGTAAGCTTCCACAAATACACCGTATCCACTGTTGTCACTCAATACCAGCACATCGGATGTTTCAATGCATAAGCCCCATACACCATGGTCCCTCATTGGTGGAATCCAGGAAACGTCCATGCATAAGATCCATCCACCATTTCTTATCAATAGTAGAACATGGGAAGCTTCCATGTGAATGATCCATCCACCATTGCAGGTCCATAGTGGTACTCAGGAAGCTTACATGTGTAACGCCATCCACCATTTCTACTCCATAGCAGCACCCTTCCATCTTCCATGCATATTCCCCAAAAACCATTGTCACTCTTTAACAGCACTCGAGTAGCATCAATGTGTAAGCCCCATCCACCATTGTTGTTCTTTAATGGAACCTGAGTAGGTTCCTTGCGTATGCCCCATCCACAATTTTTTCTTCTAAGTGACACTCTGGTTGCATCCATGTATAATACCCATACAAGATTTCCACTTCTTATTGGAACCCCAGAAACCTTCATTCATAAGGCCCATCCACCATTTTCACTCTTTAAAGGAACCCTGGTAGCTTCCATGCATTAAAATGCCACCATTTCTACTCCATGGTGGAACCCGAGAAACATCCAAGTGTAGGCCCCATCTACCATTATCACCCTATAGAATCACCTGTGATGCTCCCTTCCATATTACCTATTCACCATTACTGCTATATAGCATTACCTGGGAATCTATCAAGTGTTTTCCCCATTCACTACCCTCCATGGATGCACCATTGCACCACGATCGTCAGGTATCTGCTTCCTATTGTTCCCCACATGAGCAACACTTGTTTGGACTAAGAGTATTAATCATCCCTGGCATCCTCCTTGTTATATCATAGCATGTATCTCTCAAGCCCCCATAGATCTACATAGACTTTTATCCTTGCACCTTTCTAAGAATGGTACATAGGATACCTTCCTATGGTTCAAGCCCAACACCCATTCATCTCGACCACTTGACATCTGTCCACCATCATCATTAGTGACAATAATAATTATCCCCCATTCCAAACTATAAGGACTTTGATCCCTTTCTCCAATATATTTTACATAGGAAGCCTCACTAAGGATCAATCACATCACTCGTTATACCCAACCACTTCATGTTAGTTCACCGTCATCCTGCATGATGTTAAACTATATTCCCAAATCTCATCCCGCTTGACACACAACTACACGAACTCAAACTACGTGGGTTTTGATTATTGTCTCTTTAGAAGGGTTCATATGAATCCCACCTATTGATCATTCTGATCCTATGGTAACACATTTTACCCCATCTATCAGAAAGTCATTGTACCCCATCTAGCGCAAAGCCGTTGTACCCCATCCGGTGGTAAGACGTAATAACACCATTCAGCAGTATGTCATTTTAGCACCATCTAGCGGTAAGCCATTGTGGTTACCATTTATATAGACCATATATCCTATTTATACCAGTATCGTCAGACTACCACATGATCTGATAACCATGCATAAGCCCCAATTTGTCATCGGGTCATTGTCCTAGGTGCACAACCCGATTCTATACATCCATCCTAAAAGATGTGGACATTGATTACCTACCACAGGTATATGTAAAAAGGATCAGTGTGGTTAAATCCCATCATTCATGTCCCATCCTAGTCTCTCCCTTGAGCCTTTTTGTTTCGGGATGGTCATCCCCAAACATGGATGTTCTACTTCCTCCATGTCACATCCATGTGTCCATTCTCATGTTCCACCTCCTCATGTGACCCATCTCCCCACTGAACTACAAGGACTTTAACACCCTTACATTGGGATTTGTAGGAATCCATTATGAGGATCATGAAAAAGGTTTTCGTCACATTCATGACAGTTCCATCTCATTCCTCATCCACTTCACTCAACACTCCCTCATCCATCCTGATTCCAACCTGGGCCGCCACATCCGGGCGGGATCACGCCACCTCTATTGGGTCTGCAAACCATTCATAAGAACCAAAAAATCCCAAAAAATACAATAAATAGTACCCCTATTCTGATGGACCACAATCCTTGCATAATCCCTAGCATGTCTCTAGGACATTCTCCTTTGTGTACACCCATATTCAACACCCCATCGAACTACATGGGTTTTGATCCCTGTTGTATTCACACGATACCTAGGAAACCTCTATGAGGTTCAATCACAACCAATGGTAAACCTTGGTGTCCCCCATTGTGGGTACACATTCCCTAATACTACCTCAGTGGTGTTCATACCTTCCTTCAAGGTGTTATATCTTCCCTCTATGGGAAACCACATGCTAGATCCATCCTCATTGGGCATTCTGATCCATCCCTTTCGTAAACATTCTAAATGATCCCTTATAGGTATGTACCAAAAAGATCTTCCACTAGGGACATTCGTATCACTCTCATACCATATATGCAAGATATTAAACTCACAGCCTACCTCATGTTATACATGATATGCATGGGGAAAACCTTGAAAGACATGAATTTGCAGTAGCCATCTCCAAAGGTCATTCAACTCATGGAATACCCCATGTTATGCACAAGAAAACAAGGAAATCCAAAGAGACATGCATTCTACATATGATACCACATGATGGAAGTGGGATGCCTCGGGTTATACACCCTTGAGATGAGATCTTATGAAGAATAATACGTGTATTCAAATTTCAACACATAGAGAGATGCCCTTACAGGACTAATGTTAAAATCAACTCTGGTAGAAGGTTGTTTCCCTATCAAGACCACTAGGAATATCCTGACAGATGCAGTGTAATTAACAATGTCCAAAATGATTTGGAAACCGGAAAGATATTCATGATCAACACCCTAATTTTTAAGAGATACCTGGACTATGTGAAGTGTTCCGAGGAGTATTCCTCGGAAGGAGGAACTGAAATCCAATCATCCTATTTTGATCAAGGAGAAAACTTCCCTGAATTTTCGATGGATGCCACCTATCATTGTGAAGTGGGAATGCTGGGAAACCGATCAGTGCATCCTCCACATAAGGAAGCGCTCCCCAGTGATAGATTGGGAAACATAGCACCAATTCTTTCATATGTGGGTAAATAGAAAACTGTAATTATCATTGTCCAATTATATTCTTGACATATTTATATAGAAATTTTTTTCAATAATAATCTACTCCAATGAATTACTCTAATTCTACCTATTTTAGTTACATTAAATCCACCGAGTCCTTCACCTTATTATTCTTAAATTGAATCATATAAAAAAATACAGAAATTATCACTTCTCTTTCTTGATCTGGATATATCCAAGTACCACAAAATCATTCACACACACAAAATATATCTCCCCCATCTAATTATTTTATTTGAATACGAAAATAGAAATTCATTGAAATCTCTCATTCATTTATTCCTTAACAACATCATATTTTTGATATATAATCCTGACCTCTCTACCACATTCCCAGAACTATATTATGTAATATTTAAACATGTTTACTCACATTCCTGGAATTCAACCAATGATGTAGATAAAAAAATGTTATTCCTTAAGACTCATGATATCTCCTTATTTCTCATGATACTATCAATGTATTTTCAAATAATCCCATCAATGATTCATGGGAGATCTTATTTCCATTTTTTGAATATGGAATCCTTATATCCATATAGATCTCAATTCATCCTTCTATAAATCTAATAATTTCCAACAAAATATTTCTTCATTAATGAATAAATATTATGGAATATAGAAACCCATGATATCATATTATTTATTTTCCTTATAATAGCAATTTTCGATCTCCCATTTAAATATCAGTGTACTCATTATTTAATCAATGTTTCCTAATTTTATTAGACATCATGAATGGGTACAATACATTAATAATATTTCATCCCAAATGATGTGTGAATGATTTAATAAATAATAGAATGAATTTGGTGACACTTACACTATACATTCATATAAAAATCCTCTTCTAATCTATTGTTCGTGAAAATACATAATTTTTATCACAATTTTTTTTCATGTGTGCTAGTTCTCAAACCTACTATATTCCTTCATCATACCCATGGATTCAACAGAATGAAATATGGTAATAAGATCCCTAGTAGTAGATTAAGGTTGTAATTTTTTCGATCTATGAATGATGAAACAAAGGGTGATGTTCAATATGGGAAGATAAATATAATTAAATCATTTTAACACCTAATTCTGATAATGAATAGTGACTATATAAATATTAATCCCACATTACAGACTCATTATCTCTCATATGTGGTTTATTAAATAAAATGTGGAAATATGATAGGATTAATTCTATTAGAGTCGCAAATCCCCATGAGTACCAACCCACTTATCCCTTTTCCCTATACAAAATCTTCACATTCCATTATAATAGCTTATTCCTCCTCACACTAGTGCTCACATGAACTCATATGACTATTGTCTAGACTTGTTCATTGAGGATTGGATCCTCTCCATGAGTGAATTACTTTATCTATCATACATGAGGTCATATATATTTTTTACAAACCCTTTATTATAATCTAATATAATAAAAAAAATCCTCTACATATACATTTTTTGAATCTAGGTCTAACAAAAACCAATGAATCTTGTTATATACAAAATACTTCCCAACATTATTTTCTACTTTGAAATGACTCTAAAACTTCATTAACATTCATTCATTGCACTTTCAATCAATTTTTATATATTTTTAAAAATTCAATCATATAATCTCATGGTTTTAAAATTCTATACCATTGTATTTTGTGGAAAATATTGAAAGAAAAAATATTTACATCAAATTTACATAAAATTTCATTGTTTTAAATCCCACAAAATTGTTATTTTTTGTGATTATTCAAATTTTATTATTTTATTTGTATTTTGAGCTTAATCTAAAAATTTCCCATTGCGGATTTTTACAATTTCAAATTATTTATGTATTAAGGCAATTAAATTTTCTACACATATCTAAATTGATGAATTATTTATCTTTAATATACTATAAATCATCGGAATAATTTCAGTAACTTATGCTAATAGAAAATCCACCATTTGGAAGCCCAAGACCTGCCCATCAATATTTCAATGAAAAAAATGAAAAGATCTTATGATTTCTCATTTACGTAACACAAATCCAAAATTTACTGAAAAAATGAACTGAATGTTTTTGTGCATCTTGAAAAAAAATTGAATAAAAAAATTCATGACAGAGTACATTTCTGAATATACCTTATTGAAGGGAATTATTTCATAGGAAACCATTAATAAGAAATAAGGAGAGTCTTCAAATACAAAAAAATTCTCATAGTAAATCAAACATAACAATCTCATCACAAGGAAAAATATGGTGACATATAGAAGGACTAAGATAAATTATGGTATTAAGATCATTAATGAAGGATTATACATGTGAGTCAGCCATTTAATTTTTCTAACACACGGTAACATTAAATGAATAATTCGTGATTATAAAAGGAAGAGAGATTCTTCTTCCCAAAAAATTATAATCCATCCTGTACCATCCTATCGATCATAGAAGAGGATATATCCATCAAATATCCATGATTCATCATCATATTCCACTACAATTACATATTCTCAGTTTTTTAGTGACTTATTCTTCCCATTTCTCCTTGATTACCCTTACCATGGTGGGGTAAAAAAATTTGATATTCAGGAAGGGTTTGTTTTTCTATTTTTAATGATTTTTTTCTCGCACATAATTGATTGAATAATTATCTTATCTTATATAAAATTGTATTCAATTTAATATTATGGTTTTTATTATCCAGTGCAATTGTAATTTGTTTTTGATTATATTTTTTTTCTTCAATCAGTGATCATTATCTCCTTCCTTTAGTTTATAGTTTTCATACAATGGAATATAATTGGTCATAGTGGTGAAGTGATCTATAATAATCAATATCTATGAGTAGGATAATGGATGCTCTTAATTTTTTGGGATAAAATATACCTGATCAGGTACTACCCAAGATAATTTAATATATTCATTTCCACTTTCCCACACATGGATGGAGAGTACAAAAAAATTCGATCATGGTATGGTTTTATATCACCATTACAATTTGACCAAGGGAGTGAGGGGAAAGGATAATGGAATCTAAAATTAATCGAATTATTTAAAGTGGATTGAATAAAATATTAAAAGGGTTGCATTATAATAAGAAAACCCACCATGAACCGATAACCCTTCTCATATCATTGTTTTTAATCACATTTGATAACAATTTTCATTTCAATCATTTTTTTTGTTTATTTCTTTTTGTCATTTCCTTCAAAACAAATCTTTTCCAAAACAATATTTTTTCCCACAAAGATACAATAAATTTTAGGCACTCCTCTTCTAGAGTCCAGCAAGGACTAGTCACTATAGAAAATTTAGGTAATATAAAAAATTCAAACACAAATATAAGAATTCATAAAACAACTCTCTATTGTTGGGAGGTAGTGCAACAATAAAAAGATATTTTATTAATAAAAATTTAATGAATCATTACATTATAGAAACAAAAAATAAATTTCATCCATAAATTGAACATCATTATATAGTGTTTGTAAAATAAATCTAAATGGAATATTTTAGGATATAGACCTCTTGAATTAATGTTAATGTTTTATTGTGTATTGTAAACATAAAATCATGGCTGGAAATCACAACTAAACCATACATGATCTTTACATGGATCAGTTTTCTATTAAAAATAATCAACTCATTTCAGCCACTACCGTAATTTATTTCTAAATTTGTGTCAATATAATACTATTGTTTTTGAAATTTCATGGCCTTTAAGAAGAATTCCCAATTTAGCACATGCTTGAATTATGATTCACAAGCTCGACCATTAGTCCAAGAGGAGTACATAAAGGAAAATATCTATGGAGGGAATTCCCATTCTCACAAGAATAAATAGAAATGGAATGGTTGTACAATCTACACCTTTAAGTGATAAATGATTGGAAGGACCTAAAACGATGATTCATGTATAGATTAATTCCCAAATCCAGGAGCACTAGCATCAAAAAGGATATTTAGGACATGTGAAAATCAAATTGGGAGAATCTTTAGAGATAATAGGAGTACATAAAGAGGCTATGTCGTAGATGCACACATCATTTAATAAAGGAACACCAATTCCTTGTGTTCTTATACCATGGACTTCTCTAGAATGATTTAAATCTATTGAATGTCTAATATTGTGGATCCCTGATCAAAAATTCACATGGAGATGTTAGAGGTATGATTGAGATGATTTCACAAAACTCTAAATAATTTAGAATGACAGGTATGGGAGACAAGGGATACATTATGTACCAATATCTAATTCATATACATTGAATGAAACCAAAGTTGATGACAATAAAAGGATAGTTCATTAAATTTTCGTAACTCTATAAAATGTACAATAAGATTCCTCTCATGTATGTGGATTATGTTATTCTTCAAATCATTAGGCTGACTAGTGTCATGAGATACAAGGGATAAAATAATGCGCTATGGACATTAATGCAAGGAAATTATTGTCGAATCAACCACATCAACCCCAATCCCAGTATGGTTATAAAAACTATGAGTTATCATTCAATAAAAACTAATACCCCAATCAACCTATCTACTAATAGAAACAATTTATGAAATACCCACAAGTCCAACAACCCTACAAATATCTACACATAAAACAAAAACATCAACCATTAATATTCTAAAGATCATATGAACAAACTTCCACCAGTGCACGACCATAAATTGAGATCCAAAATATATAGTTAGATGTGAGGGGATTAGAGAATATTCAAAAGACCTATTCAACCAAATAATAACTATTTTGGATATTATAACCTAGAATCTAGGGAATCTTCCATCCCATTCAATTCCAAATGAAAATGATAATTTCAATCATATCACAAAAACAAGTGGAAAATTTATAACAAATTTATACAACTTTATCTTAAAGAAATACCACCCATTATGAGTGAGAATGAAGATAAAAATTATAAATTTATATGAAAATTACCCATGAAGGAGAAAATAAATAGGAATGAGAGAATAATTATATGAAGAATAAATAAATACCAATGTAAATAAAAAAAAGGGTGAATAAATACATATACCCACCATTTCAATAAAAAATTATTGAATAAAAGAGACTTTGGGAAGAAATGATACAAAAATAAAATTTCCCCACATTATAGAAAGTGGAAATAAATATCACCCTACATGATGCAGTCATAAAAATACAAGGTATGTAAAATTTGCGAAATATAATTTATCTAAAAAGAGAACAAATCATTAGAATTAGTGGATCATCTTGGTAATAAGTTTCTAAATAATTATCACACAGTAAATCCCATCCAAATTCAACTATCTTTGAATATTTTAAATTACATGCACCATTGGATATATAAATTTATATAATGATTTATGTGATATCAATTATTCAATTAATATATTTCCTCACTCAGAATACTATTTTCTTCAAATGGTATACTTGAATCCCAAAAGAGTGTTGGTACAACATGAAAACATATCCATATTATTTCCGTTAAGTGTTTTGAATGATTTATTTCTGAAATACAATGTTCATTATTTCCCAGCTGATTTCTATATAATGTATATGGGGGAAAATAGGAGGCAAAAGTAATTAACCAAAAATTTGAGAAGACTATTTTTAAAAATAACCAAAACCATCACCAATTTCCATCAAGGGACACAGACCATTGTGTTTGGAGATAACACTGTGTATTTCAATAATTTTAAATCAATGATTCACCAATCATATGATCACTCAATATTTTTCATCTATAATGATGTTGTCACTAAAATAATTTAATATTTAGGTATATGATATTAATTCATATACATGATGAGAATTGTTTCACAGGAAAATAGAATTGAACATGTGATTTCCCAAAAAACTGGAGAATCTCATTTTATATAGGAAGAAGAGGTAAATTTTGATTTTAATAATGATTTGTTAAATGATAAGGATGATATTATTTAGTGTCTGATATTGATACACAATTTAAAAATGTGGAACCATAGATTAATTTCATCCAATGAGAAGTCCCTAGAATTGGAATTAAAATGACTCTCCACTGATTTGAAATCAGTGTACCTTATTGAGTGACATATATTATCAGTGATAATTGATAATAATATTCTAAAACCCATTAATAATCCATAAATGAGGTTTTTAGATATAATTTTCAAGAAATTTGTTGGATTTTAGGTGATATCCCTAGAATAAAACCAAAAATATGCTGACATATGGTTCGTCTAGAGGGACATTCCAAATATGCCGATAACACCAAAGGAGGATAAATTCCACCATAATAAAATTTGCGAATAAGGATATTGAAAATATATTATAAGTAGAGATAATATATCCTATTTAAAATTCTTATTAGTTTTTCCCTAGTCATTTAATACTAAGGAAAACTGACCTAAAAACTAAGAGTAATGAAAATAATGAATTAACACTGGTGAGAATTAAGAAATGCTGGAGAGTGTCCATCGAATATAGGATGTCGAATTAGGTCACCCAGAATGATCATTTTCCCTTCAAAATAATTGAAATTTTTTGAGCGGTATTATAGAGATATCATTATTTATTTTTTGATAGATTTTATGGTTATTTTTAATTACCCATTGGTCTTGGGGATATTGAGATGACTGTCATTACAAGTCCCATTAGATCGTTTCCAAATAAAAGGATTCTATTTGGAATTGTATTTCTCTATTTACATTTAAAAGTTGCATGATAACTATATTTACTAATAAAAATGGATATTTCATTTATTTTATCTTATACTATTTCATAGATTTTGGATATTCATTTGACCATATTAAGAAAATTGTAGAAAATGTTTTGAAAAAATGCATCAAAAATAATATTGTTTTATATTTTGAAAAGATTAATTTCATTGTGGAGAGTGGAACTGTACTAGGGAATGTAATTCCACATGTAGTAATATAAGTGGATAAATTAAAAATATTTGTGATAAATTCATTTCCAAAAAAAAATATCTATGAAACATGTCATATACATTTTAGGACATGTAGGACGCAATTTGATATTTACCAAATATTTTAGTAAGAATTTTTTAAATATCTCTTTATTACATCTATAAGATTATGATATAATATTCAACATTGCATGTTTGGAATAATTTAATGAGATTATGTGGTGATTTATTTCACCAAACATGATGCAACCTCAAAATTGGGAAGAACCATTCATGCTACTTAGGGATGAATGCCACCAAGTAGATGGAGTCATGAATTATCAGTGAATTGATGGAATTACTCAAATAAATGAATATTATTCAATTAAATTAGTTATGGCCCAATTATATTAAATAACCACAGAAAGAGTGTTTTATGAAATTTTAATTACATTAGAATGATTAACATCTATTCTTCATGGATCTAAAATCACAGTATTTTCTAATCATGTGGCTCTTAGGTGCCTAATGAACAAGGATAATGCTAAACCATGGATACTTAGATGGGTGATACTCTTCTGGGATTTCATCATAGAAATCCATTAAAATAATGGAGATGGGAGCCATTGTTTGGTAACTTTTGTATACTACCAAACACTAAAAAAATGAAAATTCCTAAAAAAGGACCCCTGAATGATCATAGACAAGGAGAGTAGTTGTACTTCATTGAAGGAAAATATTTATGGTATGATAAATTGGTCAATTATATCATAAAAATAAGGTCCCATATCATTTAATTCCAAATAAATTGAAAAATGGAATTCTGAGTCCCAATATTACTTATGGGAAGATCTATTTCCTAATATGATTTTTAATGATCTTGTGATAAAAAAATGTTTTTGGAAAAGTGAAATTGAATTTTTCCGTGAGTTTTGTTGGAAACTATCTTATAGAAGCCACATTGGAAATCATGTCACAACAAATAAGGTTTTAGAATCATTTTATTATTATTCCAAACATTTTAAAAAAGATCATGAATTTTCCAAAATGTGTGAAAAATGTTAGTTTTTTTGGAAATATTTCAAATAGAAATTAAATGCCTCAAAATAAAGTAAATATTTTTGAGGTTTTTGATGTATGGGGTATATATTTCATGGGACCTAAACCAATTTAATTTGGAAATACATATTTCATTTGTACAGTTGATTATGATTCAAAATTTGTGTTGGAAAAATTCATTATGACTAATGATGGTACAATTTTTTGTGCTTTTTTCAGGGAAAAAATATTCTATTGTTTTGGATTTGTTAGAGAAATTATCAATGATTAAGGGAATCATATATGAAATTATGTAATGGGGGATTTTTTGAAAAATAATGGGTATATCATAGAACATAATGTACCTATCATATGTAGACTAGTGCAAAAAAACAATGTGTCCAACCAATAAATAAATGAAATTTTGGAAAATTCAATTAAACCAAACAGCCAGGATTGGATCCAAAATAAGGAGGATACATTATGCTATTATTGGAATCATACAAACTCCAATAATAATGACCTAATATAGGATGATTTGTTGAAAAGTTATCACCTCTTATAGAATTGGATCATAAGGAATATTTGACTCTGAAAAATATTAATTTGGATCTTGAATATAGTAGAAAATATTGAAGATTATATTTTATGGAGATGGAAGAAAATTAAAAGGGATGATTTTGAGAATTACATGATTTAAAAATATTGAACAAGATTATCTCATGAATGTTTGATTCATCCAATTGACTTCCATCCTATAGACAAATCTCTATTATTCAACTCAAGACTAAAGCTAAGGCTAGGTAGACATCGTTTTAGATGGAAAGGTCCAAATATAATTTCACATGTATTTCATTTCAGTGTTATATATATTGTGATGGATAGATATAAGAATCCATTAAATGTTAATGGGAATAGTCTGAAGAAATTCCTTTGGATCCTTTCATATGTTCCATTAGAGTAGATCACCATCCTCAACATATTTATTAGTAAAATCCAATAGGTCAAAACTCTACAATACACCTTCTTGCTGGTTGTGATTCACTCTCAATTTTAATTAGATTTTAAATCAATTTGAATTATTTATGGAAACTATATCATTTCTGTATAGGGGAAAGAATCTTTTTATTTGAGGATTTCCATTTTTTAATTTTTCCATTTTTTAATAATTTTTTTTCTAATTTTTGTGTTTTTTATGGTATATTTTTTTGGAAATTATTTTTCCTAATAAAATTTCATATACATTTTGAATCCCATATCAATGTGTGAAATAATATATTACTATAAAATGATTTATATTAATTTTGATAATAACCTTGTTTCAAGTTAAAATATTTTGGTAGTTTGATGAAAAGACTTCAGATTTTTGAATCCCAATTCATAGTTTACTATCATTATATACAAAATAACATGCATGTGTGCATCCTATAATATTTTTTTAATATTCATTAAATTCACCTCACTTATTGAGATAACCAATCCATTCATTCTTGATCCTTAATTTAATTTATTTCTATATATGTATGACGGTTGGAGACACTTTTTTTAAATGATTGCATCATTTATTTGGTTTTAAATCCCCCATTTATTATAAAATAGTTTCTATTTTGGAATATTTAGTATATTTAATCCTTTAATACCATAAATGAAATGATAACCATATTAGGTTAGCCACATTAAAATCCAATTTTCCATATCCAACCTTCCCTTGGAGTGAAACTTCATGATCTTGTTGAACAAAAGTGTGGAGGACGCTAGAATTTATTTTTATACCTCATTTTATAATACTTTTGTTAGAAATTAAATTTTTAAGAGAATATGTTTCTACAAAATAATTCATTTTATGGAAGTTTTTGCCTTTATAGAGCTTTCGTGATAAATGAAGTTGTACTTTTCTGGATCTTCCAAAGGAGAAAGAATGAGGTTCTTATCTGTATGGTTCAAGAAAAATTATGATTGAGGAATTTGACATTAATACAGCTGAGCTCCAAAATAGTTGTCTTTTTATTTTATAATTCATGACTATGGAGTTTATTTTATACAAATGGAGAGATGAGAAGTCCATACCAGATTGAAAATTAGAATCTAGAATTTTTATTCAAAATAATCCAAGCCCTCCACATTCACCCAAAAAAATCTTAACATCTAAATCCTACCAACTGGAAGCCACAGATCAAACCTGAAAATTATTCATGACAAACCCATGTCTTTGACTCGCATAGGGTGGATATGTAGGAATTTACCAGGTCTATGGTAACACATTCATGGGTTTAGATAAGAAACGCCTTATTGAAATCTAATATTTCTGAGATGAGTGAAACTTCATATGAGGTAGGTGTTTTGTGTGCATAGGATGAAGAATGGTGAGTAAATATATTAAATTTTCTAAATGGAGATCATGAAATAATGGTTTTATGATGAATGAAATCTTTTTTTTTCTTGTTATTGATTTGTGGGATCTCATGGGTATGTGATTTGAATATTATTTTATTTGATTATGATGTTTACTTGTGCAGGAACACAAGTTCTATGTGTGGAGGAACTCATATATAAAATGATTCAAATAAATTTTCATATAATTTCAATTTTTTAAATTTCTCAAATGAGTTATTTTTAGTTAAATTGTCCCATTCTATGATTTTAGTGGTCTTTTAAGGATAATCAGAAAAATGACCGATTTTGTATATTAATAGTTTAATTTTTTTGGGACACAAAATTTTCTATACTGATTCTAATTGTGAAATTATTTATTATCTGGATTCTATAAATCATTTAATTCATTTCATTATGTTGGATCCAATGTCAAATCCTCCATTTGGAATCCCAAAACAAGCTCACAAGTTGGGCCATTAAATCTATTCATATATCTTGAAAATATTTATGTGGGGATCATAGATCCAATATTTTTGTTCCAATTATGCTGATATTTTCAGACAAGACACTAAGGAAATGTATTGAAAACATTCGTGAAGGATTCCATGCATGAATCAGCCTTTTTTAAGGCCATTAAAACATAAGAAACTAGAGATAAGACATATGGAGAGTCATCCTATGTAGAATAAATTCTTTTCTTCAAATTTACATAACTCCCACTAAACATTGACAAATATGCATAAATTTATAGGTGTTATGATCAATACATTTATGAACAAAATTCATGACTGAGTATAGATGTAAATAAGAAATTTAATGGGCTTATCACATGTTATAATTAGAAGATAAATTATGATCTATAAATGGTGGAGAGATACTCATTCCCAAAGCATTATAATCTATCCCAAACCATCCAGTCAACCACAGTGAAGGATATCACCACCAAGGTTCCATAATTCACCATATTATCCGTCTACAATTTATTATTTTTATTTTTTAAATATTTATTCTTCAACATTCATCTAGATGACCACTACCATGGAGGGGGGGGTAATCATTTTAGTGATCGGAGAAGGGTTGGTTTTTCTAATTTGTAATACTTGTGTTCTTGGACATTATTAGATGATTTATTTTTCTATTTTCTATAATATTTTTTTCAATGTCATATTGATTTTTTTATCTTGTGAAATATTTTTTTTTGATTATATTATTTTTTTACTTTTTCCAATGATCATTATCTCTATCCACAAGGATGTAGTTTATATACGATGGAATAAACCATGGATTAGTGGTGAAGTACTCAAATGTCATCAATATGTGTGTGAGGGGTAATGGATATTACTACTTTTTTGGGATAATCTAGATCGAATCAAGTATTACCCAAGTCAATTGAGGATATTCAATGGAACATTATCACATATGGATGGAGAGTAAACCAATAAATGATCGTATTAAGGATTTCTCACACCAGTACCTTTTTACAATGTGAGTTGGAAGAAACAATCATGGGATCTAAATTTTATATAATTAGAAGAAGAGGATTGAATAAAATAGAACGAGGACAAAATTTCAATTAAAAACATTTCCCATCCTTATCACCCATCTCATATCATATTTTTTAGTCACTTATGCTTCCAATTTTATTTCAATCATTTTCATAGTTTTATTGTTTTATATAACTTCTTTCAATAACAAATGTTCCAAAACACTACTTTTTCCACAATTTAATGAACTTTTTGTATGCACAATCCTCTTCAATATACTACCAATGGAAAATAACTAGAATTGACATAGTTTAAATAAAATTTTTTTCCCACACCCCGTGACAGGCGTGAATCAATATCTAATAAAAACCATATTCTCTTTACACCTATAAATAATATTAAAACTAATTATCGATTTTATCTATAGACTCTTTTCTTCACCCCATTTTGTGAAAATAAAAGATCATTCATCATTTATTCCATTGTGGGTATCAACATTATATTCAATCTAATTTTTTTAACATAATAATTTTATCATTTTTAAAATATAAGAAATCACCTTATCATAATTCCAAGACATCCATATTTATAGATACAATTCACACCCTTAACGATTTTATCAAAATTTTAATTTGATCTGTAATATCATAAGTATCAAACTATTTGAATTCATTTCTACCATCCAGAGTTAAATCATCAAATTTTAATAAAATTTAATACCACATACAAGTTATTTCATCCAAAAAATAATGGGTGAATTACATCAAATAGAAATGACTTACCCACTATACTTTAATCTATGCAAGTCAGTAATATGTGTAAGAAACTTGGTTTTTTTTCTTGATATCAATTTTTTCCATATATAAAACTGTATAATCATTAAAAAAATTATAACATCAGATATCAAAAAAAAACAAGTGATCTAAAACAATATATCAAAATACAATTATTAAATAGTATTTGAACCAGAATGGTGAGGAAAATAGTACATTTAGAACTAAGTTATACTATATAAAAACCCCAATATTCTAATTCATCACCATGAAGTTCCATTTCTATAAGTGATGTTAATCATCCATTATTTTATGATATCCCTCATAGACAATCATGGGGTCAATTAATAACTAGTTTGGCTTATTTTATCACGAATGTATCTTTTTCAGAACACTGGTAGATGTAATTATCTTTTTATAGACTATATATAATGTAAATAGAAACTAGTTCATGATTAAACCACTAATGTATATTTAATTACACTAAAATGGTATTATCATGTTAATCTATAAAAATATACATTAAATATCATGTAATTAATATTTATCATCATGTTGCCCATCCACTTTTTCAGGGAATGTCACCAAAATATAAGGATTGAAATCATTTAAAGATGATTCCAACAATTCCTTCACACTATTGATACATCTAGAACTTTTCTTTAACACCTATATGATATAAAAAATTCATTGGTATCTATTGGTTTATGTTATTTCATAATTTATAGAAATGATTTATTTCATGTACATATTGATTCTTCTATATTTATTCCACATGATAGATTATAAAACATTATTAAATAGATTTTAACATTGAAAATAATTTTCTATAAAATTCTCATGTCTAGATTCAGGTAGAGATTGAACATCTTCATGCCCCATTATAATTTATAAATCACATCATTATAAAGAACTCATGGAGCATATAACGATGTATTGTAACTAACATTTAATGAATTACCATGATATTTGTCACATTTAACAATAAATAATAAATAATGCGGGGTACCTCATACACCATTAAGTATAAGAGTATGGTTGGTCTTTGTCAAACTACTATTTCATCCAATCCACTATAGTTTTATTCTTTTACATGACACTAAAAAGAAAAAATTCCCTTAATATATTTGTTTTTGGATTAATTATCTCCTTTGGATTGGCCTTATATATTTTAGTGAGACTCGTTCCATTAAAATAGATTTCACTAATTAGAGTTTTATTATATAATTTTAATATGTAATTTTGTTTTCCAAAAATTGGCATCATCCTCAGTTTTAATATTATTCTTTTTTTGTTAGATATTACTCATTTTATCATACCACTTGATTTTAATCCTTGATTTCTATTATCTAATTAACTTCTATCTTACTCTCTCTCAATAATTTTTTTCACTCCAGATTAGTTATTGATTGTAAAATCCCTATATTTCATAATCATTGTCTTATTTTTATCATTTAGTTTATTTTTTTAAGGTTGTACACATTAAATTTGCGGTGATAGAATTCATTATAATATTATCATTTTTATATAGCATTAGATTGTAAACAATCTATTTGAGATTCTTATATTACATACATCTTCAATTTCTTATTAATTTTATATTGAATGTTAAATTTGGTTTTGGGGAAAAAAATTAACCATTCATCTCCATGAAACTACTTTTGGTTAAAAATGACATCGCATACATATATATTTATACTTCCTTTTGGTTAATTGTGTGTGGTGTTACATATTGAGGTCCCAATTTTTATTGAACTACAAAATTTTTTGACATTACCATAGTTAAAACAGATATAATTTTTTTTAGTAGATTCAAAAAATGAATAAAATTATCTTTGATGGAATATGACTCTAGATGGTCTTCCATAATTATTGAACCATCATTCCACGTAACATGAAATCATAATAAATAAACTATTTCAACGTATATAATAACTCAATTACATTCATACTTGAGTACTATTCTCAAAAGTGATGGATTGTTTGCACCGTTGTTTCCCTGAATCATGATTTATGTTTTTTCATATAGTTTCTTATAGTATTCTATATAGAAGTATTTATTTTTTTGAAACTACCTCACAATAAAAATCTCCTATATGATTGTATGATCTAGGTATAATTTTTCTTATATTTTCCATAATAATTATCAAAATATTACATCCTATCATTGTTAAATATCATCACCTTCTCCCTAATTGATGTCATGGATGATTTACAATATTTCAATTTGTTCATACTTGATTTTATTTCATACAGAAGTTATTTAATTAAATATATTTACAACATTAAATTCCTTATCATTTTGGAGATGTTTCCCTCTGATATTATGAATTAATTTATCAACCATTGAGTATCACTTTCCAAATATGTTGTGAGAGAACATGTTCTATCAGTATTATAATTTAAGAGTTGAAATTCATCATTCAAATATTTAATGTATTTTTATTGGTTGCAGCAGCTACCTCCATATTTTTTTTTGTGAATAGGATCGTTCATCTTTAATGGTAGAACCTAGTTTCATAGCCTTCATATAAATATTAATTCTCAACAAATTAAATAGGTGAAATTCCTCTCCTGTAATGTGAAAATAACTATGTCTTTAGAACATTTACTTCTATCTATAATGGAACTATCATACTTCTCTACCTTTAAGAAGGAGTATCTACAATTAAAATCTTGTAAATTAATAACTAATTATTTTTAAATAGGTATGTTCAAATATTCTTTTTAAACAATTTTATTCAACGATTATTTCTAAAAATTATTGATATATTCATCAATATCCTATTTTATGTGATCTTTTTTATGCACAAATTCCACATGAAATCTAAAAAATATTTAACATAATATCACCTTATATTCAAATAAGTCCCTAAAAATAACACATAAATTCATTTTTCCCAGTAGAAAAAAACATTCATGAAATACATTATATTTCACAGTTAATTACATATTTATCACAACATTCTCATTGTATATATGATAGGTTGATAAAACAAAAAAAAATATGTTTTAATATGATGTAATATAATCCCAGAAACCCTAAGAGGGTGTGGAGAATCCGGATGAAATACTTTATAGATTTTTTCTTTGTTCCATTATGATATTTTTTAGTATATTTATCTCCAATTAATAGGGAAAAACATTTAATGTATTTTAAATTATGAATGAATCCACATAACACAAAATAAACATTTATATAATGTAAAAGACATAACAACACCATAAATTACATGGTGAAATCAAATAGTCTATTCCCGAGAAAATAGATTAATGATGTAATGGTCTGCTAGAATATAATACTAATAATTATTTTTTTTAACAACTTGAAATGGTCCATAGATGATATTGATCCACCCCCTGTTTCAACATTTCACATTTCTCATGTAATGGAAAAATACAATTTATAAAGTTATGTCTCCATTCATGATTGTCATGGTATGTATGAAATGTTTACATATAATTTAAAAATAGACAATATTCCATTATAAATCTAAGGTGAACTTTTATTCTTCCAACTATATGGACTCTACTCACCATGAATTAGGGTTATGAATATATCTTCCCTCAATCAATAATGACATTTATTCCAAATAATGATAATACCAAACTATAATCATGGTTTTCCCATACCTTCTTCTACATCCAGGTGTGGTAATGGAATGATTCTACTTTAAACTCCTCTTTATGTCTCCATCAATGTAATCTAGTCATAGTCACTATAATTCCTCTAAGCCATTTGATTTATTTTTCTTATATGTATAAAATACTTCCAAAGTATAAACTACATCACATGTTATTCTTGATTTAGATATATCAAATTAGTTTAGTTACTCTTATCTACTTTTAATTGTAGAAACTTATTTGGGAATTTGGTGTAGTCTCAAATTCATTATTTCATGACATAATTCTTGATATATACATATATAAATGGAAACTCTCCCAATTTCGTAGAATTTATTCAATAGATATTTTAACATGACTTCTTGAATCCATACAGAAAAGCTAATGATATATATTTAAACGATTTATTCTCTAGAATTATTGATCTAATAATTTTTTCCACTCAAAAACAAAACTATATTTAAAAATACCATTGAATATTCACATAACATACTGATTCTATTGAATATGGAATCATACTTACTATTTCAATCTCAATTCAGTCTTCTCTAAGTATGATATATTCAAACTCAATATTTTTAAATGAAATATTATATATTTTGAAATTTTTCATCCTAGGAGATCTCATTTTTTGAGTTACCCACAATATTCGTCATTGATCTCTCATTTAAATGAAATATTATTTTTCATGAAATAATAATGGTCTATTCAATTTTGTATGGATAAATGTATGATGTCCTTTTTTGGAATGTTTTCCAAGATGATCACTGTAGAAGTGAATAAATAATATAGTAAAACTGATTCAATTTAAAAAATCAATTTATATTTACTTCCTCCTGTAATCTATTGTTCATGTGAATCCACATTTTCCATTTCAAAAGAATATTCATTCATAATGGTTCTTGATATTAAAATTTTCCTCTATAATTTTAATTCATTCATGTGTGCCAAGAAAAATATATTACGAATTCCATTTTATAAGGGATGGTGGTTTAAAGATAAATTAAAAAAGAAATAATGTGTAATGATGAATACAAGTGGAATGATGTTTTTACAACCATTCCACACACAATATGAATTTTGAAAAGTTTTCACATAAATATTCATCTAACATCAGAGACTCATTATCTCCAATGTGTGGTTTATTGCCCAGTATGTGGAATGAAATAATGATCAGGACTCATAAGTTTGCATCCACAGATAAATTCTTAACCCCTTATGACTTTGGGAAGTACCATTCGTCTCCATTCCATCACACATGCCAATTCCATAATGCACGTTTTCTCACATGCACTTATGCTACCTATAGATAACCTTGTTTATTACATCCTTTACCTATTCATTAATGCATTTATTTGGATGTCCTTTTTAAGGATGGAAATATTTTTTACCAACCCATAATTATAATGTTATATAAACAATAATTATTTCATGTATACATATATTGTATCCTATAATAACAGACTCCTTGTTATCATTATAAATATAAAATTATCCACAATTATATTTATTTTGTTGATAAAGGCATAATATTTCATCAATATACACACAATTACCTGTTAATAAGTTATTATTTATTTTTAAATAATCCAACATATAATCTAATGGTTATAAAATTTCCCTCATCCTTTATCAACCAATAAAAAACGTACATCTCGATTATACAACATAACTAGAAGTACTGATAATATATATAAAGAAATAATATAATAGTATATAATAAGATAATGATACATCAACTGATAAGTAAAACAACACATAGGAAAGAAAACAAAAAAACTATGAATTGATAACAAAACATCATTTGGAAGGATATACTATAGCTAATGGAAGACAACACAGTACTATAAAAACTATGAGAGAACCCATTAATAGAAACTACCACCACCATTTGGAATTTTATGCAACTCAGAATCGACAAGATTTTCTCAGGCAGCTCCAAACAACCATTCCCAGCTGAAAACTATTATATACCATACAAATAAAACAATTGGGGGTCAGAAACCAATGTAGGGATGTGAGTAAACATACATATTATGTGACCATCAAGACAAAAATTATATGATATAATAGTTATATAAAACCCAAAAATAAGGGTAAATATGTAGAACCCCAATGTTTTAAACATATGATATGTATTTAATATAATCATCGATGACAAAATTATTTCTCTCTTTACATGTCAATACTATTAAAAATGTTATGTTATAAGCTTCTAGGGATTCTTATAATAATAAAATGCCTTAAAAGTAAGAATATTATATACAACATGTATTTAAACCCTAAAAAAATATCAAATATTTCATGATATTTATTTAGGGTAGAAGTATGATATATTTTAAGCTATTAAAATTTGTATATTTCCACTTTATGCTATAATGCGAGAAACATACCATGCAAAGGTACATGTTTCATTCAAGAGAGTATTGAAGCCTATCTTCCACAACTAACTATCCATATAAAAATTCACATCATATCATAGATCATATGGTGGGAGAACTATACATCATTAAATCATGTGTATTAGGTAGGTGAGTTTCGTAACCCAATAAATGATCCAGGCCTCAGTAAATAATTAATGTCAGGTTGGAGAATTTTGATCCTAAATGGAAAATATTTTATTCTTTGAGAAAATCACGTTGAATAATAGTGTACCGAACTCTAGATATATATAAATAATTCCCATGTGGTGGGGGGTTTCACAGATGTATTATTCATATAGGTGATTATTATGTTTTTAGGCTAGGGGTAAACCAAACCAATACTTGAATATAGAGGACCCATGATATGAATATATGTGGAAGTGATAATACCTTGGAAGGAATATGGAGGACACATTCCCTATCATGAGTGAAACACAAATGGAATATTGAAATATAGAAATTATGGGGTACTTCTACCCTATCATCAGCATGATTCTAGGGTATTTCCAGATAATATTTCTACATCATTCATCTTACCAACCCAGAGTTATTATATTTATTGATAAAATATCACTAAATTTTAGAAAAGAATCATAGGTGACCTCCATAAAATAAAAATATTATACTATCATTCTTTATGTATATGTTTTTTATATATACTATGAACACATCATATTCATGCACTCAGGTGATAAGATATGAAAGACATTAAAATAAATATAATTTACAAAATTTACTTTAATGTAAAAGTTGTGTATTATCTCTATGAATATACATAATCTATCATTCTATATGAGGTCAAACAACATGATAGGTAATTTTATATTCATGGATTGTAGTTCATGATCGGTACTCTTACACACCCCTCCTTATCAAATATATCACTACATGACATATACCTATAGACTATATAACCTGTAAATTAAGGTTATAACTCCTACACACACCATAAATATATGATATGTACATAGATACTACATGCAATGTATGTATGGGTGTCTGCTACTACAAAGACCCATCCATGTAACATTTTACTAGATGACATGAAAATCTACAAAAAATATCATTTAATATTTCATAGACAATTAGAGGATTTTGAAAACATCTAATTTTAATTTTCATGTTATGTGATATTTATCTCTTATTGAATCCCAATACACTTCATTGAAAATGGTACAAGATTTTTATTTTCTATATTATAATTCATGTATTCAAAGAAGCTCTATAAATCGAGCTATCCATTTAAATTACAACCTTTTTTAACACAAAACATTTCCCAAATCCCAGATAATGTGCTCCATTGTAACTACTGTTCTATTAGAGGTCCTTTCCTACCTTCATCAGAGAATATTTTGACTTTTATAAATCAAAAGATACATGGAAACATTCCATATTAACCACAAAAATACAATTTAGTATTGGACCATAACACAAAAAAATCCATTAATAAACCATTTTCAAGCTTCAAATATCCCAAAATTCCTCCATCACCCTTATAATTTCAAAAAAGGACCATGGAAAGCATTATTATTTCTTGTATGTTATCTAAATTCATAATCCTAAAACCACCGGCCATGTGGATTTCTAGAGATGGATTCAAAAAGAAAAATATGCATTAGAATATGGTAAAGAGATGGTGTTATGGAAATAGTTAGGGGATTTCTACCACTCATCATTTAAATATCTATTAACAATGAATAATATAATTAAGTATGAAATCATGGCAACAATATTGAAAATTAATTGAGCATGGTTTTTTGATATTAAATTATAGGTCATGAATGCTAAATTAAATCATGGAATATGTAACACCCCAAACCATTACAATATTTTTCTTTTAGAATAAATTTAATTTCCATCCTAGATATCATTTTTATGAAATTCCTTGTTAAAATTACACTATATAAAATTTAAACATGAAACTTTTCAACACGGAACACTGTGGTTGTTGTGAATTACAAGTAATAATAACCTTATTATATGTACTGCATAGCACACAAGATTGAGTTTTCTTAAACAACAATATTTTGTTAAAATATAATTTGAATTCACTGGTTTCCAATTAATTATAAAAGACAATATAAACCAATTAAATAAAAAGGAAATACTTTTATTTTTTTTCTCACAATGAATATTTATCCCACTGAATTAAATTAATTTCGTTTAGGTATTTATATTAATTAATATATGTATTATATATTCAATAAAATATTTTTTATATTCATCTAATAAATTTTATAGGAATAAGTTTAGAAGAACCCATTATTATTCAAAAAACCTATTTTAGGGTAGTTTTATCTCCATTTAATTGAGAACCTATTTTAATTGTAATTTATTGAAACTTTTATAAATTTAATATTACAAAATAAACACCATTTTTTGAATTTGAGACTTCAAAATTATATTAGGTTGAATTTATTGTATTCATCATCAATAGTAACATTTTAATTATATATAAATAGGTATAATAGGAGAAAAAGAAATTGGCCATCTAAGGCATAGGGAGCCCTAAAACAATGAAGATCAAGGGAATCCCCTCGAATCATATTCACCACATCATGTTTGATGCATGATATGTTTGAGATATAAGAGAAATTGAAATCATTTTCGACTCGATATGTATGATTATCTACTACATTATGTCAAATAATATCAATAATATATCAATTACTCAGATTTCGGTCATTTGAATCTATTTATCTTCAAAATTCTATATAAAAACATATCAAACATTTGAATGCATTTACCTTAAATACCTGATTTTTCATCCTACAATCAAGGTTAATATTAAATTAATTTATACCAATTATATGTTTGAAATATTAATATATAGCATCAATATTAGTATTAATGGTAATTTATATTTTTTGATAAGTTTAACAGAATTTTGTACCAAATATATTATTTAATGTGAGTAAAATTAGTTACAACATTCATGTGAAGAATTAGCTTATCAAAGGATTAAAACTCAAACTAAATTCCCAAATTGACCTAAAAAATTTTCCAAAATACAATTTATGGCCATATATTTACCGTATCCCCCTATTTATAAAATTTTTAAAAATATTTTAGGAATTTTACATAGGAAATATGTTGTTGGATTTACCATTCTTAAAATTCACAATAATTCCACTCATCCTCAGCTTTAAAAAGGCAGTCACCATCCCCCATTTTCCAACCTTTAAAGACAATATGATCTCCATAAATGTGCTAAAATATTATTCCAACATCCTTACCATAATACTAGAATCCACCTTTTTTGCATAAATCCATTCATAGAAACCCGTTGGTTATATCCTAAAGGAGTTTCCCAAAGAAGAGTTAACATCCTTCCTCAAGATCTTTTGTTTTATTTTCATTCTCTACCACCCCAATAATTAGTATTACATGAATATTATAAAAAATTCACAATAATATATAAAATTTTATGTTTTTATTATAATGGACCAACCTAAACTTACACACACATCCATCCAATGGGTAATTAACTTTTCATTCTTTTGTAAGGTGAACTATTGCCTCATGAAACCATGTTGTTCATTTTTACATTACCACTTTTAATGGTTGGAAATTATGATGGAAAGAAAAATTATTTATGATATATTTGGAATATATAATTTATTTATTATTCATTAATTCTTATATACCTCATAACATTAGGGATTCAAATTTATGGTAATATGATAACATCATCTGTGCACATATGGACTTCTGCGTTCTCAAATCGATCTAATTAATTTAAGCTATACCTGGAAGAAAATAAAAAGGATTTTAATAAACAAATGTAACATTTATAAAATCAATATGTTACTAGAAATATAATATAAATATATATAATTTTATTTTCATTATTTTAAAAATAACAAATAAATGGAATTATTGTTCGTGAATTCGTACATCCTGTCATCTCCATGAATGACGCTATGAATTTATTATCTCAAAATATTATGGAAAATTATAAATAAAAATATAAAGAATATATATGTTAACTAAATAATTTATTAAATTCTATATATGATTAAATGATTATCTATGTAATATGAATACCAAATTAAAAGTCAAAACATACTTGAGAAAATATTCATATAACACCATAAATATTGAAAAAAATAAACAATTAATAAAAAGGGCAATAAGATATTTTAAGAAGATCATATATGATATCTGAAACATTAATATTATTATATAATAAGTTAGTAACAATATTGAACCCATTATACAAGATATTAATGTATGATAAATAAATGAACCACAAGGTAGGGGATTGTTAGCTCACTTTTCATTCCGTGAGGCATACACAATTCACACCACCTACCTATTTTGTGTGGTGTATCTAATTATAATTTTGATATATTATATCATTAATCCTTTTATTTTAATTTTATTAAATTTATTAATTTTATTACCTCATCCAATGGTTTTTTACATGAAAATTACTAAGTGGTAAAAAGTTATTATTTCAATATCACTTTCTTGTGTGATTGTTATCATTGTAATTATACAATCACATCATAATGATAGTAACTATAGTAAATTAAATTTTTATTAAATATCAACTTTCTCATTCATTGGATATTATTATTTCCTATAAAATATAACATTTATCATTCAGTTTTTATTTGACATGTGTTTTAATAACTATGTAATTATTTATAAATGTGCATCTTTTACTCTATATTGATATTTGATAAGGCATATTGTTCATAAAATAAATCAATTACCAAATATATGTGTAATTATTTAGATAGGTATGAAATACATGGTTCCTAGTGATCGATATCCCTTTGATGTAGTGATAGTCTAATGAGATGAATCTATTGGCCAAATTAGATTTGTTTTTACCTAACATGTAATAAAATGTCTTGTGAAAGGTCATGATGGTAAAGTTACCATTCTCCAAGGAAACATGACATTGAGTAATTACGAATTTCAATCATTCCCACTTAGTTATCATTCAACCTTTATATTTTTAATCGAAATATCTATGGATTCATTTCATTTCCTCGTTATTGATTAAATATAATGTGTTTTCAGTTTCAAACATTTCCAAAAATATTATTCAATATTTAGTTATTTGACTCGAATGTGTTCTTAGTTACATAACCATACATTTTGATTTATTCTCATTGATTAATTATTTATTTCAATTTTAATAACGTTAATGAAAATTTGAGCTCAACCTTATTATGTATAATATTCTCATGTTTTGATGAAAATTTATTTAAATTTTTTTAAGGATACATTTTATTTCATTTTATTTTGTATAATGTTTTCATTTTATTTTCCCAGTATATAATGTGTATCATGTATGTAATATAGTTTTTTAAAACTTCAATATGGGTATTTCCATCAGTATTTTAGTATTTTATGTATTCAAATTAAATAAAGTAAAGAATCGGCTCTAGGATTCTCGGTTCAGCGTGTCATATTTGGTATCCGACCAGGTATAAAAGAAACCTTGGAAACATGATTTTGAAAAATTAGATTATTGAAAATAATCCTATGATAGACATTGAGGATTTTTATAGAATAACATATATGATTATTTTATGGTAGATATTATGTAGGTATTCCAATGAATATATCCCTATAATTATTTTATAGGTCGAAAATGTTTTCATATAGATTTACCTACATGTAATAACACTTAAAATTTGGGTCGTGTCAAACCTAGCGTTACAAAGTACCTGAAAACTAGACATACTATGATCCCCGTATGACAATCTTAGAGGATACTCTTAGTATAGTTCTCATTTTCATGATAAAATATTATGATGTATTTTAAAGTCAATATATCCCCATTGAAATAAATTTTATGGTTATTAGATTGGATGTGCATAAAGTTTTTAATTTATATTAATTATTTCACATGTTTTGTGATTATACACAGTGTTTATTTATGATATGTTCCAATATAGTTTATTATATTTTTTATAAATGGAACCTAGAAGAATGAATGGAATAAATACTGAAGGAAAATGTAGAAATTTTCTTACTGAAAAAACAAATTCTTATATTAATGGAATGAAGAAAGTTATGGCACTATTAGGTCAACTTAATGTGGCCATGTTCTATAACATTTCTTGAATAGAGAAACTAATTCTTTAGATATAATATCCTATGTTGGATCACACTATGTGATAGAGGCCCACATTATATTGTTGGAATACTAATTCAATGGAATCTAAGATACAGTTTACCTCTTTGGAGAAGGTATTTATAGAATTGAGATGTGGTGAAAAAGAAACAATTACGATGGAAATATATTTCCTTAATAGAGATGAATATAAAAACTAACTTTTGAACTAGAATACTAGAGTTGAATAATAAATATAAATAATTCAATGGAAAATATTAGATGAGATATTATTTGATAAATACTTCCCTTGTAATCAACAAACTGAGATGAATAAACTATTCCTTAATTTAAATAAAAATGAGTATGAATGTTTTTTGGTCTATGAAGTTAACTATACATTGTTATCACAGAATTATATGGATTTGATAAATAACATGGAATTTATGATTAATAATATCATTCAAGGTCTCAATCCAAGTAACTAAATAGTGCTATTATCTCAAAAAATTTATTTTTATGATGAAGTAGATTTTCGTACTATCAAGGTAGTGAAATAATTATTCAACTCTGAAGGATTGAAAGGAATGTAAGAGAAGAAGAGAAAGTAATATCAAATCCATGGAAAAGGTAATAAATAGAATAATGATTTTTCAATTTATGACAAATTTAGATATAATAACCATTTGAAATTCATGAATGTATTGGGAGTTTTTTATTATTGTGAATAAATGGGTCACTAGTAAAATGAATGAAAAGTGAATAAGGAAATTTCTATTATTATATGTTAAAAATACAATTAAATGAGGAACACTTCCAACTAGTTCACCAAGAATCAATGTTTTATATAAAATAAGAGTCATGTAGTAGAGGGAAAATCGTATGCTATTGATACAACTAATGTGGAATGATTATTATGACATCATTTTTTTATCAAAGAAATATTTTTTAAGAGTGTTCTAATGGAAATTTTATGAAATATAGAAGGATTGAAATATAGTAATTTTAAAATAATTATTTGAAAGGATGTGGAGAATTATACTAATGAAAAAGAAAAATGATTCATATACTATTTTGGGTTTTTTAAATACATTTGTCGATGGGAAGATAATTCATAATATACTCCTTATATTGAGGCAATGATGTTAGCATAAATTCAAGGTCCATATTGATAAATTAGATTTGATATCAAATAATAACATGGAATTGATTAATGATTTGTTGATAATAATGATCATTCTATCTTTTATGGATTTTGAAATAATTTTGGATTTAAGGAATATATCCAAAAAAATGTTACTGAATAAAAGTATAATGAAGAATGCATGTTTCAAATAATTTTTTATTGTAAATAATGTTGTTATCATGTTTCAAGAGAAAACATGACAAAGGTATTCCCATGTTTGGAATTTTCCAATTTAGACCCACATCACGTTGTTTGGGTTAATAATATGTTCATTTTGATAATTCAACTACCATTTTTTCAAAAAAATTTAGATCCTGATCATTAATAAATTTTGACAATTTTTAAAATGGTTTCAGATGATCTTTGAATGTTGTTTTAGATATCTTTGTATTACATAACCATAGAATATATAATATTGAAATAGATTATTTTATAACAAAAGTATACTATTATTATTATTAAATTGGAACATATATTTAATTATATTCATATAGAGAGAAACAAATCCCTCAAATCTAGGAAAAATGGTATTGAAAAAAAAATTGAACTATTATAAAAAAATTTAATGATACTAATAACAATTTACACCACTCTGGAAAATTATTTTGAGTTAAATTTTTTTTATTGAACATGTTCTTTTTAATTCTTCTTCCTAACATGATGGATATATTATTCTTCCTAATATATATTTTCACGAATTTTATCCTATTTGAATGCCCTGTTTTTTTGACATTCAAATCATCCACTCATTTTTATTAAGATGATGTTATTTTAACACAACCTAAGATTTGATTCATTTATAAATATTTTATTTTCAAATTTTAATACCTTAACTATTGATAACAACCTTGAATTTTGAGGACAAATTTTATTTAGGTTGGGTAGAATTTTACACCCCAAGACATTAGAATAGTTTCCAATTAGAAATGATTTTAATTTATTCTTCTCTTTCTTTGTACAAATATAAAAGTTATGATTATGATAAATGAAACATAATTATTAGATTTACCTATATATATTTTCATGGCTCTCATGAATAACATGCATGATTGAACGTATTCCATGTTTGGCATATCATGCAAGACAATTTTTTACTAACCAAAAATATATTGTCAAAATATTATAATTTAATATAATAAGATATATCCCAAAAATGAAATTATTGGTTATGAATATTTTTAATTATCTATTTAAAATATAGATATTATAAAAATATAACATTTATTCAATGGATTCCAATTAATTAGAAAGAATATATAAAATAATTAAATATAAAGGATATTTTTTTTCTCACAAATGTGTTTAATCCTAATAAATTAATGTAAGTTATATTATTAAAATATAATATTTAAATTTAAATAATATATATTCAATTATATATTTCTTATTCATTTTATTTTACAGTCATATGATAAGAAAAAACTCAATATTAAGCATAAATAGATATTTTTTATAAACGAAGGGTTATTGCCTTTTAATGGAATATCAATTTTTAATAAAATTTTTGAATCATTTATACATTTAATATGAAATAAAACATAATTTCACCAATATAGAATTAAAATTTTGTTTAGAGTGATTTTTTTTCTGAAATACATAAATATTTAATGAGTAGTTAAAATTAATGAATTTTAATTCGAAACTAGTTTTTCATTAAATTTATTAATAAGGTTAAATTATTTATTAAATATGTTTTATAGTAAAATTATATCAATTATTATGAAATTATTCCAATTTATATCATTTAAATAAATTTAACTTTCAAATTTCATATAAAAACATACTAAACATTTCAACGTTTTTACTTTAGAACCTGTATTATCGTCCTGTTTGTGGGATTAATTTTAATTTATTTCATTCAAAATTTGTTTTTGATGTTTGTAAAAATGGATTACATATTAGTAATACAAATAATATATAATTTTTAATATTTTATTCTTATTTTTGACCAAAAAATTTTGTGAATGTGACCAAAATAAATCACTACAATTATGAGAAAAATTATTTTAAAAACAATTAAAACATGATCATAAGGCCCAAAATGCCCTATAGAATTTTCCAAGTGAAATTTTATTTCAATATTTAGACAAAATACTTACTCGTATCAATATTTTGACATTATTGGATCCAAATTCAATGGAAAAAACGTGGGTGTAATTACTTTTCCAAAAATTCACAATAATAACACTCCTCATCTACTATAAAAAAGAACTCAATCATCCCTCTTATTCACACCTTCAAAAGCCTTTTCACTCCAAAAATAAAGCTAAATTAACTACCAAAATTCCTATTTCATCTTATAAACCAGTCATTTAAATAAATCCATCAAATTAATTCATTTGGTGAAAAAAATAGTTACCAAAAGAAGAGGTAACATCCATCCACATGCTCCTTGGTTTAGTTTTCATTATCCACGAACCCAATCTTTTTTTTACATAATTATAAAATAATATAAGTATCCTAAAAATATTTATATTTTTTATTCTAATTTTTATACCAACAATAACACAAAAATACATCTCATGGGAAATGAACAAACTGTTCTTGTGTATAGTGAACTACTGCCTCACAAAAAGATAAAGTTTGGTTTTCCATTACCACATATAATAGTTAATAATTTGGATGGAAAACTATTTATATATGATATATATTATATTTATAATTTATTTCTGTCTCTTTAACTCTTATATAACTCATAATTTTATGCTTTCCATCTAATGGTAATATGACAACATCGTTTGAAGATGTGTTGACTACCGCCTCCAAAAGCGATGTGATTTTCTCATGCTACAAATGGAATGATTTAAGGATGATTTTAATAAACATATGTAAAATATATTAAATTAATAAGAAATTTTAATTATAATATATATATATCATTGGATTCTCATTTATTTGAATTTGAAAATTAAATGGTGTTAGTATTCAAATGTATATATGTCATTCAATTCCCATTAATGGTACATTTAATTTATTATAAAAAATATAATTAATTATAATAAATAACCTTATAATTAGTATATATTGATATTAAATCATGTTTTAAATTATTTTGATTATAATATCAGGATCTATATAACAATAACAAGAAATTACATGTAAAAACATACACGAGAAACTAGGCATATAACACCAAAAATAGTGAAACTAATTAATGATTACCAAAAAGTGTACTATGATGTTATAAGAAGAAAATATATGGTATGATAAAAATTTATATAGTTCATTAATAATATAGTAACATTATGGAAATCATTATACAATAGGTTAATGGATGTTCACACAAAAAGAAATGAAAAAATGAATTATTTTCATACTGTTCTTTCTGTTTGGCATACACAATTCACACCACATACTTCATTTGTGTGGTGAATCTAATGAACCTTTTGTTATATTATATCATGAATTATTTAATCTTAATTTATTTTAATTTATTTATTTAAGTATCATATCCAAGGGATTTTTAATTTAAAATCACCACGTGGTAAAAAGTTATCTTAGCATTATCACATTATTTTGTGATTATTATCTTTATATTAAAAAAGACACCTATTTATGATAAGATTTATGTTAAGTTGCATTTTTCTTAAATATCTACATTATCCTGAAGTAGATATTATTATTTCCCAAAACATGTTCCATTTTACATATAGTGTTCACTAGAATGATATTTGATTAACTGTGGAATTACTATGAAATATTTATCATTTACTCAATAAAAATATTTGATAAGGAACAATTTTCATGAACATTATTAATTACTAAACCTATGATGAATTAATCATATATGTATGGACGGTTGGGTATTGGTTATAGATATTCCCTCACAGCTTTGGTAGTAACATGTGACAAATTAGTTTCCCAAATTAGATATGATTTCATCCGAAATGTTTTAAAACACCTTGTGAAAGGTCTTCATGGTAATGTTAACTTGTACCTTAAAAACACAGATTCCAATAAATAATTATGTATCAATATGAAACATTGTTATCATTCATCTATTAGTGTTTTCTTCTCCATATCTATAGATTTATTTCAATCTTATTTTATTTATTAAATGTCATGTGTTTTTATTTTCTTAAATTTCCTTCTTGATTATAAATTATCTAGTTATTTTAATGTCATACATTCTCAGTCAAATAATTTTCCATGTTGATTTTCTATCATTTATTCATTATTTATTACACTTTACATGCCGTTAGTTGTCATATTATCTCACTCTTATAATGTTTCCTTTACAAAGTTTATTAATAATAATCATTTTATTGAGTTTCAAAGATTTTATTTGTTTCATTTTCATATGTATGTAGTTTTAATATTATTTTAGAAATATATTATGGGTATCATATATGTAATCTATTTTTCCATAACTACTAAACACTTAAACCCTTGAGATTTAAATATTGTATCTATGATAATATAATAATGTATTTCACCAACTCTGTGATTTTGGGATCCATGATTTTTTGAATAAATATGGGAATTAAAAAAAGGAATAATTTAGAAATAATGAGATATAAAGTATTTATGTAATAAAAAATATTTATTTAATTTTTTTAAGGTTTCATGATTTTAATGATACTGCCATTACAAAACCAACTCCATCTCTCAGATCTGACATCAGCATAACATAGATTTGATACATATCCTATAATACACATCTAAAATAGATTTTCTAGAAATAAATAAACCATAGAGTAGTTAAAATATAATAGAATATAAAATTTCCAATTAGGTCGAAAGAAATTTTTTTATTTATTCCACATAACAAGCCTAGCCTAAAAATCGAAACCCAACTAATTATTACACCATTATTAGGTATGACACCTAAATAATGACATGATTGAGGTGAAAATTTGTCATTTATTTTTCCATTTAGGATATTTCAATGGAATTCCAGGTGAGTTAAATAATAATTTATTAAATTAATATTAAAAATGCAATAAAATTATAATAACTTAGAACTTCACAAAAAAATATCAAGAAGGTTAAAAACAAGATTATAGGTATAATGGAATGATATGAAATTTCATTAAGGTTATTTAATAAGATAAATATCCAATATTACCCATTTAGGGTACTTGGGAACGCAAGACTCAGAATGAGTTATGTATCACATGATGAGAAATCTAGGTCATATAAATGACCTCCCCATTAAGGATCATCCTTTTAATATCTTAGATCGTATGGAAACATTTCATTTCATCAAAATAACTCACATTATCTATTTAAATTATCAAGAATCATAAGTAAAAATTGGTAACATGGAACCCCAATGTGGGATTTAATTAAATATTTTTACACCCATAAATTCTCAATCAAGGATATAAGTTGAATTTTATATGAGGAAATTTTAAAACTGTATAAGAATTTAATGACCAAGACATTCCTATATTATATTTGGATTCTTAAAACATATGGTTTTCAAATATATCTATATGTTATATATTATTTCTAAACTGAAGAATATTAGTAATAATAAGTTACCAAAATACAAAAATTATATAGTAAGACTCCAGTATAATTGAAATTAAAAGGGAGACCATACATCATTCCCCAATCAAAATAATCCTTTATAGTCTTGTCATTATGTCATATGATCATGTAAAATTCAATAAATTATGTAGTGACCTGTAGTATTTTTACCACACTCTCCTTCTGTATTAATGATACTGACTTCAAATGCGGTTTTCCATAAATAAATATTGTTAGATTATCTGAATCAAGTGATACCCTAGATTTTTTCTGTTGACACACCATAACAAGTTTATACATCCATATTCAATGAAAAGTGTACAAGATGATACATTCTCATGGTTTCACATCATTACGTGATGCACCAAAGTATTCATGGTCACTTAAATAAAATGGGGTCATTAAACAAACAAAAAGAAATTTTTTCCATAAAAAATTCTTTTTTTATTACTCTTTATCATGAAACACGTATGACACATGATCAATGTTAGGTGAAATTATTTTCTTGAAGCACAAGAGATGATACCAGCTTATGAGAGCATCTACCACCAACTCATATCCTTGTGTGTGGCTCATTTCCTTTATAAATAAGTGTTGATATTGGAATATAATTCATGTAAAGATAGTCAAGATAAAAATAAAAGAAAAAATGGACAATAAAAATAATTAAAAACTTATGGATGATACTACATCAGTTATTAATGGATATGTAATGATAATTATTCAACATCAATGTATCTAGTTTGAAAATTTAGTGAAAACATTGAAGGATTAGATCCTGAGAAAAGGGGTGACCATTGGTCAGTCATTATGTTTTTACATGTAACAATATAAATGACCTATAATATATAAATACGATTTCATCAATTGATAAACCCAAATACAAACATAAGTTCACATCAATGAGATGGATTTGACATTTAAATTCATTAACATTGATATATGAAATAACTAATTAATAAATTTTGGTGTAATATGTCTCACATGGATTCAAAAAATATTCCTGAACATGAATTTCATCTATAAGTGAACCATAATGTTAGAAATCATTCCACCAGTAGGATTTCATGGGCCCAAACAAAAATCATCTCTAAAAATATGAGTTTCTCTATGTTGTTGTTGAGAAACAAAAATGACCACCTACCTTTGTAATTTTGACCTATATCTCATTAGGAATTTTGGAATCAATGGTTGTTTTTAGTTCCATGAATATTCTCCATGGGAAATTATTTAAATAGGGGTAGTGGATTGATGTGAGGATTGTTCTTCATCATTCATACCCTTAAAAAAACATTAAGAAAACCTATAACAGATTACAATGAAAAAATTAACCCTTGTTAGTATTTTAATCATTAATTAGATACTAATACACATCTGGTTATCCATGTTTCATACATCCAATGATTCTTTAATTTTCATAATAATTTTTGATATATTTTTTTCATCATATAAACTTTTCTTCAGATGTATTTTATCAAGGAAAATGAAATCTCCATCAATTAAGCATTATTATACTTCCTATATAATGATAATTATAAACCCTACAAATATGTGGATTAGGTCTCCATCGTAGAATCTACATAAATATATGGAAAACTAAATGATATGGTGTACCACTAAATATTATGATTACAAATCTACAGTCTTCATGCTAGGGTCACCATACAATGAACCATGAAATTCCATTCAAGACAAAGGAGCTGTTATGAATCTAACAATGCATGTCACCACTATTAGCTATTTCAAAAGCCTATCCTTGGACCATGATAGCTAGTGCATTCTTCACAATAGTGTAGAGGATTAGGGAGTAAAATATGAATTCTCTGTGGTTCAGGAGTTAATCTATTAGCCGATTATAAACTATCACCACTAGAATCTTTCAACTATCTCCCCTTATCTACACACTAATGGTGCTACCTAAAAATTTTCCATTCACATAACTGAAACCTAAGAATCTATGAGCCTGTATTGGGTTTGGAAAGGGAAGGAAGCTAGGGAAAGGGTTCATACACTTTCATATACAAAATAATAATTTCAATATTTTACTACAAAAATTAGACAGCTGACACACATTCCAACTAATACACGTTAAGTCTTCCATCATATTCTAGGGGTATGTAGGGGACAGAACATATTCCAACCTCTTTTTATGAAGTTTTCCAACCTTCAATGATTGAATATGCAGTATATTAGTGGTTTCGTATTTCCATATTAGTTGAGGATTTACTTCAATATATTCCGGGTAAATGATTGAGTGGGAACATATCCATGAAAAAAACATGTAAACTATCACTATATTTTGAGGGAAATGGAGAAGATTCATCAATGTATCCTAAATATCATACGACACCATTGAGAAAATAATATCTTAACCACCGTATCAATATTTCAATATATATAATGTGAAAATTTATCTACTCTGGAGTAAGAACATATTATGTCTCCCCTTTAAGAGTATTATCTGATTATTTTAATATTGAATGATGTATAACACTATGAACATATCTCTATTCTAACTGAGGATAGTAAACATAATTTTTTACACAACTATGGAAGGTCACATGATCCTATTAAAGAAGTTTTATGTAATATAAAAAGGAAATCACATATTTATTTCATATTCATGCTTTAACTGAAGAAGATCAAAATATTTTGGTAGTCACCCTAGGGTTGTCCCATATCCTGAAAAATAATTAAACAGCTCCTAAATATATACTGTAAGATGACTGAAGCTAGGTTCATATTCCTTCTCTCCCTAAAGATGAATTGTATTAGAATCCCCCATATCCCATAAAGGAGAAGGATAATATCCCATATCCCATTCCATAGTTCAGTCATCATATTCCATCTGAGAATGGAAATAATATTAGGTCACATATTCCCAATTCAAACAAGGAAAGAAACTGTATTTTAGTATCCAGCCATGGGTATGAGCATA
The DNA here is from genome assembly GCA_963277665.1 of Viscum album. Lineage (NCBI taxonomy): Eukaryota > Viridiplantae > Streptophyta > Magnoliopsida > Santalales > Viscaceae > Viscum > Viscum album. Next base: position 322,426,384 of record OY728152.1, on the reverse strand, counting down.
TTACCTTGAACAGCTCAAAAAATTAATAAAAAATGACATACGGTTCTTTAAAGTAGTCGCATAACCCTAAAATATCCAAATATATTTATTTATATACCACAATGATATCCACACAACCAAAACATATACATTCATTACCTCAAATGATAGTTCAATATATTCTGGTGATAAATCAAGATGAGGTTCATAATATTACCCTTGATAAATCAACCATCCTTGAGTCCCTACGAGACAAATATATTGTATCTAAAAGATCCTTAAACACGTCATATATTCCAAAATTCCTCAAATTCCGTGGAATTGTACCTTGTGGTATCATAGATATGGATTATAGGGTTCCAACCACTGACCTTCACATCAGTAAAAACTTAAAATTGTGATATCAGAACGATGACATGATATAATACCATTGTTCTAACACAATTTTATTGAGAGATATTTAAAACACTAGGGTCAATAAAATACTGTATTTACATCAATTCCATTTGACACCTCAACTCAGTCAGTAGGTGTCCTAGAGAAGTGACCACCATCCTTTCTTTGTACATTCAATTAGTCATTGTTTTTACAAAATAAACCACTAAAATATGACTATGTATCATAATATACAATATATATATATCATATGAAATGTATATGTAAAAATAATTTTTCAAGAGAAACTTCCCATATATGTTCTCCACTTATAGTTATCACATAATACATATTCCAAAGGAGGAATACATACCTTACATATGTAAAAAAATTGCAGGCTACAATTCAATTTATCAAGGGTAATAACCTCCCTTACTCGGGTTTTAAACAAAAAATATAGGAATTATATAGGATTTAAGGGTCTATATACATTTATTATATCTCTTTGGCTCATATTCATAGGCAATAAAATAATTTTCAGTGCCAACGACATTCCTATATCCATATCCTAGAATCCCACCAATAAAAAATCATTAAAGACTAATCATACATACAAATTTATCGATTGGATGAGTATGGTTCATTTTAGGTCACTTCATCCATGATTTAGTAGAGACTCCCAATAACACCATGAAATAATATCATAGAACATGGAGTGGTAGAAGGATTGAACAATGTGAATGATTTTAGGAAGATGTAACTAAATCATTCAATATATAAGGAAAAATATATCTATACCATGAGAGAGTGGGTTATTTTTAGAATCTTGATATTGGTCTACTGAAAGGTTGAAAACACATCTTCACTAATAGAGAAAAAACCTCACATTGCAACGAAAATTTCCCACAGAGACTATCTAAAATTATAAGCAAGCACTACACATGAATCACATATGATTATAAGTAACAAATCTAGAAAATTACATCAAGAGTTTCCATGGAATCTATCTTTTAGATAACAATGTAACGACATAAACTTTTCTTAATGAGAATTACACTTTATCTAATTAAATGTCTTATTGTGTATGATGGTTATATAACATATGCACTTCCTTGGTTTTATTTTTTTGGATTTTAAAATACCATAATGAATTGGGACAGTTGCTAATATAGACATTTAACAGTGATCACATGATAAGTATAAATATTTCTTTTAACAAATCCAAATTACTCGGGAAAATGAAGTGATGGCCTCTTCTAGTAGACATTCCCTATATGAAGCCCACTCTTTAGAGCTGACAAAGGAGTTGGAATCATTGGGTATCACTCTTGACCAATCTCCAACAGAGATTCAACATGTTAAGCTTGAATAGAATCACCTATGGGAGAAGATGAAGTTGAATGGAGATTACCACCCGAGCAATGTTATCTGAGCCACCCCATGAGTCTATAATCATCGCACAACATACCATTCGATTGTATGTGGGTGTTATAAGTGTTTATATTACAATACCTTAGGAATATTATAATGTTCATTATTTTTTAAGTTAATACATAATTTACATTCATTTTATTAGTTTTTTTAAATTGTAAATAGTTTTTAAAGAACAAATAGTATTTTTAGAAAATACTAAACTAAAAAAAATCTACTTTATAAATTAATGGATTATTTAATTAAATAATATTATAGTAAATTATTTTTATAAATAAATTACGTTATTGTTTTTATAAATTATCATATAATTTTTTTGAATAAAAAATTTAATTTTATTAAGGTTTGAATGCTGACTTTGTCAAAACACGCGAATTTTCAATAAATGTCGAATTTTATATTAAATGTGAAAATTAAAATATTTAGAAAATTATTTGGATAAAGTAGATATTATTTTTGGAATTAGGATATCAAAATTATCCAATTGTAAATTTTTCATAATTTTCTGAGCTAGTCGAATTTTTGGGAAATAATTATATATCGTATAAATATATAATGTGCTTTATGACATCATAATGAAACAATACTGATTTAATAAAATAATGTAAACATTGTGATCTGAAATTATGTTTTTTTACCATTCACATAAAGTTATTTTAGGTTTATTTATTTATTTTTGAAATCCATAGTGGACCCTCCATGACTTATAAAACATTTTAGCTTTTGAAATTGATTTCCCTAAGAGTGTGACTCAACTCCTCATAAGAAACTCTATTATTTTACTAATTTCGGTCATTTTACTTATTAAATATTTTATTCCACTCCCCTTTGGAAAAATGATCGTAAAAACCATGGTTTGGTTCGTGGCTTGGATTAGTTTAATGTGAGGTGACCCAAACCTAAATAATAAAGAATCCCCTCTAATTTAATATATAAACCCATCCATTCTCCCACATCCTCTTCACTAAAATTCCTTTTATTTCATACTACCTATTACCTCCTCTCTCTATAAGACTCCAAAGGTTCCCTAAGATCCCATGAAAACTCTCTAATCCTCTCCCAATCCTTTGGGATCACACTTCCAATTATGAGATTCCATCGTTTCTCATTTTATCCATGTTTCTTAATATTGTTATGCCATTTAATTTTCAATTATAAATATTTTATTATGGTTTCTCACCTACCCCATAGTACATTATTTATTTTTGAATGAATGGATACCACTTTATCTCTCATTAATTCCATCAATGTACACCAGTTACTATGCCGAAATTCAGTATGGAATTTCTCTCTCCCCATTTACGTTCAAGAAATTATTTTGTATTATGAATCTAAATTCCATTACATATATTGGGACTTGTATCTATATTTCACTCTCACTATCAATTTCATGAACATATTAAGATAAACCCCTTTCCCTCTCATCAACCATTTTTATGAATTCTTACGTCACACAGTTACACTGCCGAAATAACACCGATTTTCCAAGCCAATGTCATTGTGTAGTGAATACAATGCCAATTTCCATATCAAGGGTTTTCACATTTATGCATATTTACTTATTTATTATAAATATTCATGTATGTATTCCAAATCACTTTATTTTAGAATAAATTGTGACGATTGGTTCTATGTTGTATGATCTATGTGGCACACTAATGCATGAAATTAAATTTTTAAGAATGGTGTGCCCTGATGACACTCCAATGCTTTGGGTATAATATAATATCATGATATATCATGTTTAATGGGGGTTGACTAATACTCATTCAAGTGAAACTAGGGTTTACTCTTTCTTAATGTGCAATGATGGTTTACTCATTCTCCATGTGCAATGAGCCTTGGTTCATGCTAATACCATGTTAGGTTTTGTTGACACATCTTCATGTTATGAATATCATGCTATATCATGAATTTATGTTCATGTTTCTCTATTTATCTATTTATATTCCTATTGTCTATCATATATTCCATCCTTCATGTTATTCCAGGTTTACTCCTTTAATGGGATTTATATATCACCCCTTTATTATGTATGTCCTCTGGTTATCCCATTTAATGTTAAGTACGAATGAATGTTGTGGTCTTGTAACATATTTTTTCAATCAATATGTTGTATTTCATGTTTTAGGTCATTATGTAATGTTCCAAATCTCCAAAGACACTAGCACTCTCAATATTATCTATTGAATCAAGGAAATATTGTATGTTGTAAATCATGTCTATGTGTGTAAAATAAGTCAAAGTTGTTATAGTTGGTCTCATAGTATTGGTTTAGTTATTTTAGGTATTTGGATTATAAAACCCAAGTGAAGCCCTAGATACAAGACTATGTATAATAAAAAATTCCGTAAATTTTGGTGAGTATTGAGTAAGTGGTTTATCAAAAAAATAAATCCTTATCAAGATATGATTAGGTAGAGGGGGCTCTGTCATCGATGTACATAGCAGTGAATGCTCTGGAAAGCAGTTTCGGGCTTGACTTGGGGTATCCTGGTACACGTTGACTGGCCTTGGTACACTCTTGGTTATGACACACCTGGGGGATATGCATTGGTAAATTCACAAGAATATTATGAACCATTATTTATGGTATTAAAAAAATACTCCTAATAATATATATTTGAATGTAGATCATGGATAACATATTTTAAATCCTATAGATTCAAAAGATAAGGAAATAAAATTTATTTATAAGTCTTCCATTTTCTACTTGGATTATAGTGTATGTATTACCCCTAAATTTCCTTTTATTCCAGCCAATGGTCTATAATAGGAGGACTTGGGATAACAACTGATTTGAAGATCAATGTGATGACTATTCTAAAGATATGTGCACCCCAATTAGAGTGGGAATCGCAATATTTATCACGATACTCTCTCATTTTCTCATTCATTGAACAAAAACATGGGTCAATAGGAATGCTCAACCCCCCCCCCCCCCAAATAACAACTTGCAATCGAGAGCATCATGATTCAAATGCCTCCTACATTTAATGGATCATCTAATCCCTCAATCACCAAATAATGGATCAACACCATTGAAAAGATCTTCTCCATCATTAAATGTTCATAAAAAGAGAAGTTTCTTATAGATTCTTATCATATGGAGGTTGAATCTGATCAATGTTGGATAATGACCAAAAATACAAGGCGTAAGGAGGTGATCTAGGTGTTGTAAAGGAAGTAATTTGGGATGATGTTTTTGGTAAATATTTTCAGTGCACCCTCTAACTAAAGATAGAAAGGAACTCCCTTGCCCTCCAGAAAAAATATGATGAATCCATTTTCTTGTATGAGGAAAACATCCAAAGTATTTCATGATACACCTCAGGATTTGTTATTACACCCTAAAACATGGTTGACTGCATCATTGGTGGGATGATACATAGCTTGCAGAAAGCCCAGGTGATCCTTGAATTCAACGAATATGAGGAAATTTTTTGATGTTCTCTCAATGTTGAAATGGAGATTAGAGAATGTTAGGTGTATCATGGGAATGAGAAGCATATGGAAGACTTCATTTATAGTAGTCTGATGGTTAAATCCAATAGTGAAAAAAAATCTAGCTCCCCACATGCCAGAGGTGCGGAATGAAGCACCTTGGAAATTTCCTGAAGGGGACAATTAAATTCTTCAGGTGCGGAAGATAAGGGAACCTAGCCGTTAACTACCAACATGAAAAACCTACGGGTGCAATAGTTGAGAGGAATGCTTCATTCTACTCTCAACACAGTGTTCATTACTTCAACTACAAGGAACTAGGGAACCTTTTAAATCAATTCCCTAAGCCAATTGTTTTTGGAGGCAACCAACAACCTCCAAAGCAACAAGGGAGAGCTTTTTCCATCCCTTCTAACAATGTGAACCCCGGCTAGAATGTGGTGACATGTATGATGGTTATTCATTAAATAATCAGGAACATATATTTTTTATTTTGGTTTTATGATTTTTTTATATCTCGAATGATTAGTAGAGAAATCCCAACACCACCACAAATCATGTATGTAAAGAAGTTGGTGAGTACAAAAAATGGGGCCATCATGGCATCCAATGAATAAAACTAATCCCATGTCAATATTTGTGGAAAAATCATCCCTAAAATCCACATCATACTCTATCTAGTGTAATTTCTATAAATTATCAACCTGGATGGGATTTCCATATACAGATCCAACATAAATTGGCATGTGGGGGGAATCACTATCCATATGGACAACTGACCCCTGATTCTATACACGTGCATGGATGAAGATGAATCTTCTTTAGCAACATCATCTTAAGCATGAAGATTACTGCCGTATAAACATGTGTACCTGGATCAGATGATTGAGTCTGAAGAGGAAACCATCCTTGAATACATGAGAATTGTGAGGGAATTTTATGATTTGTTTCCGAATGAATTGCACGGTCTTCCTCTCAGAAAAGATGTTGAATTCTCAATTCACCATATACCTAGGCTATTTACAATATCCTAGACTTTGTATAGAATGGTTGTTGGGGAGATTGAAGAGCTAAAAAAAACTACAGGATAATCTGGACAAAGGTTATATACTCCCAAGTGCTTCACCATGGGGTGAACGAGTCCTCTTCGTGAAGAAGAAGGATGGGTCAATGCGCCTTTTCATTGATTATTGTGAGCTCAAAAAAATCAAGCTAAAGAACAATATTCCTCTAACACGTATTGATGACTTGTTGGATCATCTTCATGGAGTACAATACCTCCCACGGTGGATTTGCAGTTGGGATATTATCATGTAATGGTGAAGAAGGAAGATATATTCAAGACTTCTTTTTGTACTAGATACATGCACTATGAATTCATAGTAATTATTTTCAGACTCACTAATTCTCTATAATTCTTCCGGGACATGATGAATTGAGTGTGTAGAGATTACCTTGGAAAATTTTTTGTAGTCTTTATAGAAGTTATTCTAATATACTCAAAAACCAAAGAGGATCATGAGGATCATCTATGAACAGTACTTGAGACCATGCAAAAGGAGAAGATCTATGAAAAGTACCACATGTGTGAGTTCTGGTTAAAGGAGGACTTATTCTTGGGTCATATCATAACAAGAAATGGGATATTTGTGGATCCCTCCAATTCAAATGCTATTAACAGATGGATGAGGACATCATCGGTAATAGATATCCATAGATTCTTAGGGTTATATAGATAATATCATTGATTACTACGAAATTTCTCACAATTGTCAAACCCTCAATCCAAGCTTTCTCGGAAGGGAGTAATGTTTGATTGGAGTGATGAATTCAATGAGAGATTCAAGGAGTTGAAATGGGGGCTTATCACTGCACCCATGCTCACATTACCTACAAGTGGATAAAATTATTTTCTTATTCAGGGATGCTTCGAATAATCCCCTAGGTTGTGTGTTGATGCATAATGATAAAGTGATAGACTATGCCTCAAGCCAGGTAAAAATCCATGAACAAAACAATCCCACGCATGATCTATAATTGGTAGCGGTGATCATCACATTGAAAATCTAGTAACATTATCTCTATGGGGAGAAAGGTTAGTTATACATTGATCACAAGATCCTCAAATATATATTCACACAAAAATAGCTTAATATGCATCAATTAAGCTGGATTGAACTTATCCACAATTATGACTACTCGATCCATTATGACCCTGGGAAAGAAAATATGGTGGTGGATTCTCTATGTAGAAAGGATCCTACATAATTATCAATGGTGAGAATAGAAAAGGATCCAATATTCATATATTTATTGAGGATGGACATGGGAATCATTAAGGGATGAACATCATCAGTGCTTTCTGAAATTATTGCTAAACCATCCCTCATGGTGGAAATAAAGGATGCTCAATGAAATGTTGTGGAAATTCTGAAAAGGGTGGAAGCAATCAGAAAAGGGAAATCCTCATATATCATGGTTTAAAAGGATGGAATTGTGATATTTGGGTCATTATTATGTGTACCATCTTATCTAGAGATAGATAAGGAGCTTCTAAACAATTCACATAGCTCAACCATCCCTATCCACTTGGGGAGCATAAATATGTATTGATATCTTCGGGAAAAATTTTGGTGGACAATATGAAAATGGAGATTTTTGAATATACATTAAAGTGCCTAGTATGTCAGCAAGTGAAGGCTGAGAGGCAAAAGTATAAGAGGATGATGCAACCACTACCCATACCAACATCAAAGTGGGAAAACATTAACATGGACATTGTCACAAGAAATCCAATGATATCCAGAGGAATGAATGATATATGGGTCATTGTGGATTGTCTTATGAAGACAAAACATATTATTGTGATTCAAGAGGACATCTCATTGGATCAACATGCATGGATTTACATCATGGAAGCAGTAAGACTGCATTGAGTACCCTCATCTATTGTATCTGATCATCATCCTAGATTCAGCTTGATGTTCTGGAAAAGTCTCCAACAAGCTGTAAGAACTGAACTAGACCTCAGTACAAACTATCATCCTCAAAATGATATCCAGTCTGAGAGAACTATTCATACATGAGGCGATAATTTAAGATCATGTTATATGGACTTTAAATGACGATGGTACAAACATATTCAACTTGTTTAATTCCCTTATAATAACATTTCCACTCAAGAATCTTAATGGCACTATATGAGGCCCTTTATGGGAAAAGGTGCAAAACATAGGTGTGTTGGGATGATGTTGGTGAGAGAAAGCTGCTAAGAACTGAAATAGTCGGAAAATGGTGTAGAAGCTGAAAACCATTCAGCAGCATATCAAGGTATTCCAAAGTAGACAGAAGAGTTATGCAGATAACCATCGACAATTCCTTGATGTCAAAGTTAGAGACAAGGTATTTCTATCCATATCTCCTGGGAATAAGGTCATGAGGTATGGATATAAATGGATGTTAAGTCCTAGGTACATCGACTCCTTTAAGATTCTAGATAGTGTGGGGGCTATGAACTATCGTCTAGAAATTACACCTACCATGGCCAAATTATATGATGTCTTACATGTATCCCTCATATGGAAATACATACCAGACACTTCACATTTACTCTCTTTTGAGGTAGAACTGTTAGAGGATAATATTTCATATGAGGAGAAATTAGTGAGGAACATCGATCATAGAGAAAATGTTATATGAAATAAGACAGTGCCGCTCATCAAGGTGTTGTGGCACAACCACAAGTTTGAAGAAGCAACGTGGGAATCCGAGGAAGTGATGAACTAGAGTTACCAACATCATTTTTAGTGTAGGAAAAGGAAATTTTGAGGGTGAAATTCTATAAGTGGGGGAGATTGTAATGACCCAAACTTTTATTATTGACAATTCTTCTTGATCTAATTAAATATATTATTTTATAAGATAGTTATATAACGTATGAACATATGAGTTTTTATGTTTTCATATTTTAAAATACCATTAAAAATTAAGACGGTTGCTAATAAAGTTGTTGAATAGTGATGAAAGTTTAGTATAAATATAAAAAATCTAATTTACTCAGACAAAGGAAGTGATGGAATCATCCAATAGACTTTACCTGTATGAAGCCCATTTTTCAGAGCTCAAAAAGTTGTTGGAGTCATTGGGATTTTCTCTTGACCAAGCCCAAGCTGATCTTCAACCTGTTAAGCTCGAACGAAACTGCCTACAGGAGAAGTGGAAGTTGATAGAGATTATAACCTGAGTGATGTTATCCGAGCAACCCCAGGAGTCTATCACCATCGCACCCCTTACCCTTCAAACTTATGCAGGTGTTATTTGGGGTTATTAAAAAATAATATTGATCTATGATTATGTGAATTATTTTTGTATATTATAATGAATATAAAATAATTTTATTATTATTGTTACTTTGTAAATAGTTTTTAAGGCTCAAATAGTATTTTTATTTATCATTCAACTAATAAATCTATTTTGATAAATTAATTAATTTTTGAATCAAATAATTTTTTAAAAAATTATTATCATAATAAAAATATTATAGTAAGTATAAATGATAATATTATTTTTATGAATACAAATTTAATCTTTATTATGGTTTAAATGTTATTCTTATATAAAACCATGAATGTAGGATAAGTTTTGGTTTATATTTTAAAAGTTAAAATTAAAATATTTGGAAAATTATTTGAAAAAAATACTATTATTTTTTTAATCATGGCATCCATATTATCCTATGGTGAATATTTCATAATTTTCAGATAAAGTCGATATTTTTAGTAAAAAGTAAATATCATTTAAATATATATTGTGTTTTATGATGTCATAATGACCCAATAGGGATGTAATAAAATACTATTAACATTATCTTCATCCAATATAAGTTTTACCATATAAATAATGTGATTTAGGATTGGTTGATTTATTTTATAATGCCTTAGGGGACCCTCAAGGACTTATAAATAATTTTATCATTTCAAATTGATTTCCATTAGATTGTGACTCACCTCTACATAAGAAGCACTATTATAATATGAAGTTAGTCTGTTGGCCTTATAAATTTTTTTCCACATCCCTTTGGAAAAAAAACCAAGGGAATAAACAATGGGATGGATTGTCATTTGGATTAGATTATTGTGTGATGAACATATCCTAAATAATAAATAATTCCCTTTCATTACATATATAAACCCACCCAGGTTCCCCATTCTTATTTACTCAAATCACTTGGAGTTCTTCAAACCACTTCCCTCCTCTCTCTAGAATCCTCCCAAGTCGCCCCATGCTCCCAAGAGGCCTCTCTCAATCCTCTCTAAAGACCTTGGTATCACACTTCCATGTAAGGGATTCCTTCCATTCCCATTTTATCTAAGTTTAATAATATTGATATGCCATTTTATATTCAATTATAAATGTTGCAATATGGTTTTCACCTTCCCTATACTTCCATATTTAATTTTTAATTATTGTAGACCCATTTCTCTCTCATTAATCCCTTCAATGTACACTCATTACAATGCCAAAATTCCATAATGAATTTATCACTCCTCATTTACATTAAAACATTTATTCTGTATTATGAATCTAAATTCCATTACATATGTTGGGACATGTATCTATACGACCTAATTACTCCTAATTTCATGTATATATTATGATACTCCCATTTCCCTTTCATCACCCATTATTATGAATTCTTATGTCACATTGTTATGTTGCCGAAAGTACACGAATTTTCCGTTCCAATGTCATTGTGTAGGGAATACCATTCCCATTTCTCTATCAAGGGTATTCACCATTATTCAAATTTACATATTTTTTAAAATGCATAATTTATGAATTACACATCCCTTTGTCATGTAATAAATAATGATGATTGATTCCATGTTGTATTATCCATGTTGTACACTTATGCATGAAATGAAATGTTTAAGAAGTGTGCACCCTAATAGTGCTCAATCCATTGTGTAAAGTATAGTACCATGATAGTTCATGTTAAATTGTTGCCGACTCATGCTAATTCATGATCAATGAGGGTTTACTCGTTATTCATGTGCGATGAGGTTTTCCTCATGCTTCATGTGCAACGAGCCTCTGCTCATGATAATACCATGTTAAGTGTTGTTTCCACAACTCCAAGTTATGAATATCTTGCATTATCATTCCTTTATGTTCATGTTAATATTGGGATCCATTAATATGACTATTTTCTAACATAGACATTATTTCTTATATTCATTTTTATTCACATACTTGGCTTTATAGCTCACCTCTTTCTTATGAATGTCCTCTGTTTACCTAATGCAATGTTAAGCATGAAGGATTTTTGTGGTCATGTAATGGATTTTTTCAATAAAGATGTTGTATTTCATGTTTTAAGTCATTATGTAATGTTGCTAATCCATAATACACAAGACCTCTCGATCTTCAATGTTTTATCAAGTGATGGTTTTATGTAATAGATCATCCCTAACTGTGTTATATAAAGCGGGGTTGTTATAACCCCCCACAAGTAGGGATAGTGTAACGTTCACCACTGAATCCTCCCCTAGGTTCATCGAAATACTCAATGATTATAGTGGATATTTTTGGGAAATCTAATCCAAAACCAACCCATAGGTATTGGGGGATTATTACCAAAACTTCAACATCAAAATTCATGAAACCCTCAAGAGGGTTAGGAATTTATTAAATAATCCCCGCATAATCTCTGTGACTCATGGATGAGGGAATTATCACCATCTCCCCTGAAATAATCATTGGTGTTATGGTTGTGGAGTGGTTATCACCAGTAGACACCTCGATCAACCCTATAACCACATGACATGCCCCTATCATTTTGGGAATGTTCAATGAGTATGCTTAGAAAATCCATTTGGATATCTATTCATAGTCCAAAATTAGTTGAATAACTAAAAAATAAAATCAAACCATGCATTGGCCATAAGATGAAGTAGAACATTGGGAAAGGGGTTGCGAGGGATTTCCTTAATGTAACTCTCAATGTGGATGCAAGTATTGATGATTCACTCTATTACTCAAATAATGAGGGAATGATTCCTAATATAAAATACGCCCAGTGTGCATTTTCACTATCAATATAATTGATTATATATATGGATACACGGATACTAAATAACCCAATAGAAAAAATAATACCAAAATATTTGGGGTTTAACTATCCACAAGATAGGGATTCATATACCCAGAATCCTAGGAGGATATAGAACATGAAACCTAAAAAATGAGTATTTTACACCCCCTCAACAATATCCCCTAGACATAAAAGGGAAGGCTTTTCTAGCTTCCACTAACCTCCAAGGGATTATAATGTCCTCTCTATAGATGAGAAGCTACAATAGTATAAGGATGATATATTCAGTGTTATATAGATTAATGATAAATTAAATAAGGGAAATATTCACATTGGGTATATCCATAAAGAAGTAAAAAATATTTGAAAATTAACTCATTATGAGGAGGTTAATTTTTTCTTATTATCATGGTGTTAACATAAAGTTAGTTTTGGGTAATGATATCCAATATTCATACTGTTAAGGAGTGACAAATACCCAAATCTTACTCTATTATGTAAACAACATCTCGTGTATCACAATTGTCACCATGTCTTAGTGTGTACTTAATGTCAGTGGTTGATTAATTTAGATAGATAACCAAAATACTTCCCTACTTCCTACACTCATGAGATAGTTCAAATAGTCTTTCCCTTTAAATTTCCCAACACCATATTGTCCATTATTTCTAAAAAGGATGCCATAGTTTGAGGTGTTCCCAATTCTAGCATGAAAGGAATCCATATATCGAATGGTAGGATGCCACACCATCTCAACACAATTTTGGGAATAATTTTTCCCCATCGTTGATGGTATTATAGATCATAATATCATCTCTCGTACTTCATGTAAATATGTTCTTCACATAATGGGACTATATAACCATGAATAGGAAAAAATTAATATTATTTTAACATGATCTTATGGGGATAGTTTTTTTCTATAATATTACCTTCTTAGAAGGTTCTATCTTGGGTTGGGAATAACTTTTCCTTTAATTAATTTTCTAGTATTTCACCAGGAAATGAGAAAAAGTTTCCTTGTCCTCAAGAATTTAAAATAGTGTAAAAATGAAATAATATATAGCTATTTTTTTAAAATAAATGTCTAATTTACTCACTAAAAGTTCCACTCCCATATAAAGAGATATTGTACCATTGTGCATATAACCTAAGTGGTGAGATGTAGACACCACTGATACTGATGAAATATCCTGGTAGATTTTGAGAGATTCCGGACATAATATAGTGTTTAAAAGATTAATTTTATTAAACCATGTACAAAAAAATTCACATGCTTACAATGTATGGGAAGAGGATTGAAAATTTAAAGAATACCATTTTCAAAATAAAAAAAATTCAAGTGACTCTGAGATTCCAAAGGTAATCTCCCAATTACACTAATCATCTAGTTAATAAACAAAAATTGTAAAATCCAATAATTCATAGTAAAATATAGATCACGAATACCCATTATTTTATTATTGGTTGAGTAAAATATCATGTTTAAAAAGTAACAAATTCTAGGATGATTTATTGAAGTCATGGAAATGATTGCCATAAATCATCATAACCCTATGAATCCAGATGAAGTCAGCCTCATGGATCTTCTTGAATATTTACATTCACATTGTTGGATGAGCCACACTATCAATGAATACTATTTTTATAATGGAAAATTTCATGGCATGGTTGAATCTGAATAACTCATACTGAGTAAATCCAAATCACAATTCTCGCATGTTACCAACACCCAATCGGATGGGGAAGGTTAATGGAATGATGTTCCGACTAGAAATAAATTAATGATTTAAAGAAAATAACCTGAAAGTGAGTTTATTAGGATCTCATCTATTTTAATGGAAAAATCTATCAACTTCAACATTTTGAGGAATTTTTGAAGACATGTAGAGTGGATGTATATGTAAAAACATAAGGAATAGATGGGAACATCAATGAGAGTCTTGTCTGAAACCCAAAATGTCCCTCACTCTTGTGGATTCCCCCGATCATCTGGAGCATGTGTTGTGGCCCACCAAATGAAATCCCCATTGGATGAAGAGATACACTTCATATCTTTTCACATCATTAACACAATTAACCCCTTCACTAATTATGAATATTCATATGAACCCAGGTTCCTTATACCTAACCATGTATCATAATATATTAGGCCCATACTCTCTGGGAATGTTTTGAGGTGTAATCAAAGACATTATTAATATCATGAACACACCCCAAAAAATCCATATATGTCGATGTGACCCTTCAGAAAGATCATTTTCAGGTCTACTAAGAGAATTTGGAAACTCCTAAAATCATTCAAAAGTCGTCCAAATATATTTTTTTACCAGATGTTTGGTGTGAAACTGTCAGACTAACCACGATACGTGGTTAAACCAACTCATCTTAATCCATCAGTGACATGTATTCCACCATAATACATCCAAATTCTATTTTTATCTACAGAAAATGCATTACATTCTATGCCTCTTATTTATGATCAACTACATGTTAGGAAGAAAAATCCTCTGGTATTGAAGTATTAAATTATAAAATAGTATTTAGATATCTGGGCAAGGATATTGATCGAAGAGTATCTTCATCATTCAAAAAACAATATCAGTCTTATTAATATTAACTCAAGAGTTGCTAGGTGATTGAGATACATGTGGGTACAACCAAGGAATTACATTTAGAAATATCTTTAGTAATGTTTCATGCTACAACATCTTAAATATGGAAATATTGAGGATAATACATTTAGGATAAAATTAGACCATTGCATATATTTAGAAATCTCAAAAACATTAACATTGAATGGGCTGTAATTGAAAATGGATTTGGGTTTTAGACAATTAAATTAATGACTCTCTGATAACTATGACACAATAAGGTATACTTGACTCAAATGAATATCTCTACTCAGGGGTATGGAAGGAGTGGAAAAATAACCTTGAATGATCAAACTGGAGAACTAGTTTTGAGACCATGCATCTAATGTCACGTTCAAGGTTACCTAGTTGAAATAACATATAATGTTCTACTCATGATACAATGGATTCATATACAAGTGGTGGTGACATCATCACACCCTAAATTCTATTAGTACCTCATTAATGGACATGCTTCAATGGTATGTGGTGATAGACCACCCGTTGAGATTGTGAATACTAGAACATTGAGGTGGGTTTATAAAATATATAAATAAATAACAAATATTTTAAAGGATGACATGTGGCCATCAACTCTATATTTTTTGGGAACCAACCTAGTGATTCCATGGACCCGACTAAAAAACAAATAGATATTTCCTATTATTAAAATTGAGGTGGTACTATAAACTCTAATAATTTATCATTGTTCTGAAACAACAGTAGAATTTTTGAATATATGAAAATCCGGGAGATTTTAGAAAATCCTTTTAAGGTATAATTAGGGAACTATTGTGTAGAATAGTTCCCCATAAAATAATGATCACTTCCTATAATTAAAACATCTAGGGCCCCGCTATCCACAATCTAGATTCAATAATTCCCATATACCATCTGATGATGTTGAATGTTCCCATATGGATCCTATTAAAACATGTAATTTCGATGATTATTCTTCCCATGATAAAATTAGAGAAGAAAACAACCATCCATATAGTTCTCCCAATCATGATTCCTATGTTTTTGCTATGTCAAGGCATATGGATGACTCTCTTCACTTCACAAATGATAGGGACACCCCCATATAATTAAATTTTCCTAAGGAAACATCATTAGAAATTTTGAAATAAGTTTAATAAGATAACCTTATAGATTCCCTAATAGTGTTTTTGGATTTAATATATACCAAAATCCATGAGATCAGATAGGTAATTATGGGTACATTAGAGGATTTGTGGCCTCTATTGATCAGTGTATACATTCATATTGAAGATAAAGACATTTGTATATCCATAATGGGAAAAAATATCATGGTTTTTTTCAATATTTACATATAAATTGTCATACTAGACCCCAATGTTGGGAAAAGACATATGGAACTTCCAAATAATCATTGAGGATTAAAGCCAATGACTAGAAGAATGCATCCCTCACATAATAAAAAAGAAGAGTTTCATGTTGACAATATTAACAATGAATACATCATCTGAGATGTCAAATAATGGATATAGATCACTTAAAGTTTTACTATTAAGAAATATTTTTGGAAAATCAATTTCTATATCGAATTCATGGATCTCAATCGAAAATATATAAAGGATGATATCTCATTTTAAATTAAAAAACTCATGATCGATTCAACTGTAAGATTCTATGGTCTTTACATTTTATATAAGAAGTTACTATTCAATAAGAATAATATGGACCCTATCAGTGATAAATATGCCACATTCATAGAAAATCAAGGTGTATTTTATTACCATGTAATTCCATTTAGTCCGATTAATTTTCACACAACCAACCAACATTCTATAAATCACATTTTGAATCATTTTCTGGGGATAATGATAAGATTTTATGTAAAGGATCTAATTTTTAATACATGAAAGTATTTTCATAATATCATCAATCTTAAAAAAATCCATAGTATGTTATAGTATTATAGTTTGTTGATAATCCATATTAAGTGTGCATTCAGGGTAACATCAGGAAAATTCTATGACATAGTGGTATGACACCATGACATTGAAGTTGACCGGGAGAGTACTAGTACAACCCATTAAATGATCCCCCCATGAAATAAAAACGGGATGAGAATTTTTTAATAAATTCTCTCTTACAATAGAAATTCATTTTACAATACGGACGGAAATTCCTCTTCATAAAAAAATTTATGAAGAAGTGATTATCTTATCATTTTGAAGATTTTTTCCTAAAATCTTTCTAGAACATAAAGTGGTATTTTTTTCACTAATAGGATTAATACCAGCTATATAAGGTAAGAAAATCATACATTGTGTTGTTTCTACGAATAAATAACTTGGAAACCTTCTCACATAGAACAATTACTAAGGAAAACAAAATTGTTTCTACTGTCTCAGTAGGATAATGTTAGAAACTATGACCTGATGTTATAATACTGATAAGAATGTAGTAATACTCATTTTTTATGGTGAAAATGATGAAAAAATACTTAAAAAACATTGAAGTATGTTTTTTCTCTCATATTATCCCTCCTATATACCTTCTTTTCCACCTGATGATGGCTGGGTTTCAATATCAACAGAAGGTTATCCTATAAGAACATTACATACAATTCATATTGTAAAATTAAATAAAAATGAAATAACTAGCTGACTTCCTCTTGTTAAATTATGCATAAAAGATCATGTTGGTAAGACCCAAAATACTTGATGAATACGTTTTTTAGGCCCATGACACTCCCAAAATACTGGAGAGCTATTTTGATTGAGGCTCACTATGTCTGATCGACAAAATAATGAAATTCCAGAAGATCAACCAGGTTTTTGTAGGTTTTTTCTTTATCTCCCAAACCATTGTAATTACACCGTACACTTTTTGACTATCTTAATTATTCACTAGGATGTGGAATACCAAACCCTAATAATAGTTCTATAGCTAGACTTATATCTATAGATAGACTGTATGAATATCTATAGTGATTTGGAACTAGAGATTAACAAAATCAATAAAGAATATTCCATTAAAAATAAATAGTTAATCCATATAATAAACTATATAATGGGAAAATTATTGGGATTATATTTTAAACCAAATTTGAATCATATTACTTGACCATATAAGAATTTGGATGATGTGCTGGAAAATTACTCTATATCCATAGCCAGCCCTGACCAAAACTTGATAGTTATATTTATTTTACAATGATGTGTATTCTCCGTGATTTTCATCTATGACATGGATAATATCAATCACATTAGTTTTTTCCAAGGTGAAACAAGACAACATTCATTTTTTTATGGGTAAACCCTATAATGGACTATAATAAAAATGTAACCCTTCCTTTAGACTAATTCCAAAAAATAGATCTGAAATAAAGTATCTTGATTCACATTATGTGATGTGATTTTTGACTAGAAAATACTCTATAATTGTGATATATATGAATCCTTTCTCAAATGAATTGATGAAGGATTTTCCCTTATAATTATGAATGATTTCGAGGAAGTCATATGCAGCTCCTATATGTCAGAAAATAGGATTTCCCACCAAATTATAAATTTTAACTTCTTCTAGACAATGATGATATGGGATTTCATGAAACTCACCAGGAAATGTCATGCATCTAAAATACATGAAAATTTCATCCATCAACCAATTCTATTATTCCATATTTCCAAATAATAATGTGATGTTGGTTGAAAATTTTAATTTTTTGGTATATTATTCACTAAAAATACCTCCAATTTAGTCCAAATATTGGAAAATAAATAATTTTTATTGATATTGAGAATTATTGATTTAATTGATAAATGGGTAAATATCTAATTTCTTATTTTTCATTCATTAATGGAATTAAATTTATAATACAAAAATTTATTTTGAGTAACATTGATTTTGATTTTGATTTAAATTTTCAAACTATAATTTCAAAATTTGAAATATTCATTTTGGAAGGAAAATTTTAAATGGAATTATTTTTATTTTAAATTTTTCTACTTTTTATATATATTTAAAATCCATACATATTATTTTTCAAATTTTAATTGGAAAACTACATTTTTAATTTATTTATGAAATTGATTTTTCAAAATGATGGAAATATTATTTATTCCAAAAATAGTGTTTATGTTGTTTGATTTAACTAAATTTGATATGAATTATAAATTAATTATTCATAGGAAGATGATTTGGTTTAATTTCTTTATAATTCCTCTAAATTATTGATGAAAAAAATACAAAATGAAAATATGATTTTCTGAATTTGGATTGGAAACATGAAAATTTATTATTGTGCCTGCATAATGGGACAATGTTCACTTATAAGGTTGTGTCCAGAATGTGACCACACATTAATTTTAAAAAGACAATATGTTTGACCCTAAAATGTGACCATAACCTCAAAGTCACTATATTATCCTCATGATGAAAATAGAAGTTACCTCGTAGCTTATCAGATCCCAAATTACCACAAGTTGATCTCATGGTCACTTAACTAACCATTAGCTAAAAACAATTCAATGGACCATAATTCAGAAATCCACAATCCTCCCCCCATATTTCAGATACCACATAATCATAGTATAATAAGTTACTATTATCATTGAGATCTAACCAAACCCATTGAATGAACTGATACCTTATCATCAGGGAGGAATACCGCTAAAAAATTCAAAGAGTTCACTAAGCTCATGAAATAATAAATAATCCAAAATATAATTCCATTACCCTTTGAAGACATTCAGACCAAATATTTTTCCATGTTCTATTAACCTATCTTAGCATTCAACTGAATAATCCATGTTTGGAGATAATATGTTCAAAACCATAGAAGATGAACCTAATAACTAGTTTAGAATGAGGATTTTACTAATTGCATCCCCTAGTAACTGAAAGATATGTCTAGAAATCCTTAGTGGAGAACTCAAGCCACGTATATAGGATGATAAAATTGGTATTCAGCATGTGAAGGATAATATTTATTGGGTGAATTAATATTATCGGAGAAAAGTTCGATATAAGGAATTTTGTTCCATGTATTTTTAATTTTTGTACTAATGAGATAAGGATGATAGGGGCATCATGCTAACATTTAAAAGGTTTCAGGTTTGATATATAACAGACACCATGATCATGTTGTAATTCCTCATAAGAAATTACGAGGATTCCTAAGATGTTGAATGAAATCATGAATGACTATGATTTACTCAAAATAAACTAATGAAATATGAATGGAATCATGAAATTATAGAACCTCGTATTGAATAAACATATATATACTAAAAGGATGAACCCAACATCTGATCAAAGAAGTATATCCACTATATATATGGGTAATTCAACTACATGTAACAGTAGATGGGGCCATCTGTAAGGTTGGATGTTATAGTTGTGGACATGCATAGGGATGATTTCCACCTATGTAATGGAGGAGAAGGACCTACATAACTGTCCAATGGCTAGAATATAATGCTTGATGAATATCATTTATGTAATGTTAGTTGATTAATTGTGTATGTGTAGTTCTAGACTAGAATAATCATTATTCTAATATGACCAAGTTTCTTCGATGATCCACATAAGGGTAACTTCAACTACCTCACACTCATGAAAGGGTTGTTCACATCAACATAAGAGTACCACTTTTTTTCAAGGGTTTCATCATGTACATTGAATAACCTCATAGCAAGATAGTTTTATATTTTCCATTACAAAATATTATTTATAGTGGAAAGTGTATTTCACTCACATTCTATTGGTTTTTATATATCAATGAGTTCTATAAAAAACAATCCCAGTAGAGATTATTCATTTGATGATGTAGTGGATTATAATCGGTGATAATTATTTACATAAAAATCCATGTATGATGATTGGTTTAAATCTATATATTTGAACTTTGATCATGGTGTAAATATAAATATAAGTAATATAGATCAGAAAATGATTAATATTTCAGATTTTTTTAGGTTCATTAGAATAGAATATCATTCATATCCCTCGGAATGGATGTGTGAACATAGAGTATTTCCAATAACAATAACTATTTTTATCCAGAGGTAAGTGTTTTGAAAATATAAATGGATCAGATCAACATGTAACTTTCTAATCATACACCCTTTTATTTTATTTATGTTTGTACTCGCATGTGATGAAACACATTGATAATAGTGGTTAATCAAAAAATACCACTCCCACCATTGCGAGAAATTATAGTTTTCAATAAAAAAATGTTATGTATTTAATTCATTGGATGTTATTAGATGTTTAGATTATAGTATATTCTCATCTTACACCATACATTAGTTATTATTTCTATTTAAGTAGTTTCACACATACTCAACTTGATAAATCAGTCACTGCTTAAGATAGTTAACAGTTGGGTGGTCCTACATTTATTGGTTTTCACCAATCAATTGTCTCATTGTGGATATGGAATATAATGATATTTGATATTTTTCCCATAATGAATATTTAGGACAGTTTAATCCTTAATATTTTCTTTGATTATAAAATAAAATGGGAGTGGAATTGAATTAAAATTTATGGATCAATTTTAACATTAATCAGTGGCTATATCAGTATTTTTAAAATATTGAATTTAAAACCCACATATTGTATCTACTATTTTGTAATTTGGATCCCATTAAACAACATAAAAACAAATACATAGAATTTTATTCTCAATATACATCTTGAGTCCCTATTTAGAATATTTTACATGGCGTTAATAAATTTTGTTGTTTGCATCACATCAATATATTGCACATCATCCTGTCTATTTTCTATCGGCAAATAGATTTCATGGGGTTATATCCCCTAACTAAATCTAGGATATTAATGTATATCCTTACATATACCATGTTCTCTTGAAAATGGTTTATTTTTACAACCCTTAATGTTTTAAAAAAAAATGATTCAATTCATGAAGTCCAATATCATCAGATGATTTTGTTCCCCTCACACTATATTAATGGACAATACCAGAAATTTTCATTCTTATTAGTAGAAAATGTTATATTAGGAGTTCCTACTAGAGTTTAACCCTTGAACATTGATATCACATAGTGTTAAATTGTATTATTAGGGATTTCATTATGATACTTTCAATATACTCCAAACTATGTGGATAAATACAATAAATCTATGTCAAACATACTCTTACATTCCATATGGACTTGTCATACAACAACCCGAACATCCACTCAAGAGTAACTATATAATATTATCTATGGAATAGAGGAAATGGTTCCAATAAATGTGTAACTTCCCTCAAATTAAATCACTACCAATGGTCATCTATCAAAATATAAATAATCACATGACTGAATTGAAGAATTATAGTGGCTCATTGAGAATAGGTTGTATACATTTTTTAATCTAAAAGTCCATTAGAATCATAAAAACTATGCCATCAATAATAAAATTTACTACCTATTATTCCATCATGGAGACTAAGTAGTAATTCCAAAAACCCTACTATAACCAGCGACAAAGCCTTCCAAACTGCAACTACAGTTAATGAAATTATTTCACAAATAGGATATATTCTAATGTAGAAAACTCCATGACCATGACGAATAAGGGACACATAAATCCACATAATAATGAATGATTAATTTTGAAATAAATTTGGTGATTATTATGAGAATCCATGTCCTATTGGAAATACTCTAAAGTACACAAAATCATCATCCTAGTGTTGAGCCTCTAAACTGTACATCATCAATTTCCTAGAAGCAAGAGTCTACACTATGTTGAACTATAAACATTACATTATGATGATAAATGACATGGTCATCATCTCTTATGTATGAATCTATACTCTAAGGTCTATGTCCTTTTAGAAAGGATCTTATCTATATAGAAAACATCTTTTCCTTATGAGGATTAACTTTATGGAATTTTTCCATGCCATATGTCTCTAACCCATTAGGTGTAAATCCATCCCACATGACTCTAAACTGCTAACATTGGTCCATTCCATATGGCCTCTTTCACCCCTACATGATATCTAAATACTTATAGAATTCTTTGGTAAACAACCAACACAATCCTTATAAGATTACTTCTCCATAATGTACAAGATCCAGATCCATATATGGGATCCTTCTTTTTGAAAACTACATATGGATTCATTGATGTTTCTTTTGGATACATAGTGTTTCAATTAAATATTAGCTTGGGCCAACATATATCTTTTTCATTTTTATGTCCATCCATAGAGAATGTTCTATTACAAATGCATTCACCCATATTTTACTATTTAATTTCAATGATTCCCCATGTACTAATAGACTACCTCTTAAAATGAGATCCCTTCACCTTTAAAATATTCTCCATAGTTATAGACAATGTTCCTAGACTATTCTAAAAAAATGAATTTATTCGTAATTATTTCAGGAGAAATTTTGAAACTCGAATCCCCTTCTCTATGACCAGTTGAAAATCATATCCATAGATCACATCACTATACTGGATAACTTTTCATTGAGGAATAAATGTCACATTAGTCTATATATGACCTAAATCTATTAAAGTGGCCTTATTTTAAAGTAAAATTTGGGGGTTGATTGTAGTCAACACAAGATACATAGTTACACATTGATCATATTTATTGGGTCCATCCATGATGCCTAAATATAATAATACCCCCTTCTCATGCATATGGGTAAAATTTGTGAAAGGGGGATTTTTCAATAAACAATATGTTACTTGATTACTATAATGACATGATAAAACGTGATCCATATTCCTCCAATATTTTTCCCAACAATATATTTTAACAAATTTCATCTTCAACCATATTATTTTAACCTTTATATTGATACTTATTTTCCATGATGGAACTATAATTTGTATATACTCAATTACCTTTACCTACATGTGATCCAATTCATTATTGAGGAGGCCTAACAAAAATAGTGTATATATTGATAAAATTCCACTTCCTAGGAATGATATAAATTTTTATAGGTCCCTCATCCACGATTATTTCATCTATGAACCTATAATGATGATGTTATCCTCCATGCAAGAGCTTGATTTGATTTGAGCACCCAAAACATAACATTGTGTGTCCTGATTTCTATTACAACTTGATATATAGTCACTTCCAAATCACTTATCATGTGTCCAACTACATTTTCCAAAAATACCAACCATACATATATGTTTAGTCATGTATAGAAAATATAACAACTACAAGTGTCTTGGTACTTATCTGTTTAGGTTATGTAGTGATGAAGGAATATATTTTTCAGGACCTAACCAAACTTACGAAAAGTGTTCCCTCTACAGTATGAATGATTCAAATCATTGTAAAGTATTTTTAGGAACATTTTCTGTCTCCATTTTTATCTATATAGGATGAATAGTGACGTTAGTAATCCTTATCCTAGGCCCATCTAAAATTTCCAACAAATGTATACAAACACATTACATTTTTGGCACTTCCAGTGACACTTCCATTCTAAGGATATCATTACACTAATGAAAAATAAATATTTCACCCTTCAAACACGAATAAGATTAGTGTGTATGAATCTAAATAAAATACACCCTCACATGATTATGATTTTAATCTATATGGTAGAATTTACTATTGAGTTCTTCATTAATATGTACTAAAAAATCCACTCACACCTATATGAG
This sequence comes from Viscum album, assembly GCA_963277665.1. Classification (NCBI taxonomy): domain Eukaryota; kingdom Viridiplantae; phylum Streptophyta; class Magnoliopsida; order Santalales; family Viscaceae; genus Viscum; species Viscum album. The sequence goes on along the minus strand of OY728152.1, from coordinate 322,401,793 downwards.
ATCTTGTTAAGCATTGGGGAATATAATACAAAATATGCATGGCTTAATCCCTATCCATAATGCATACTGAGAAAACCAAAAATAGTGGCAACCACATATATCTAAAATACCACAAACTCATATTATTTCCCTATAAAATCACTTACCATTCAAAATGGGTCACATCCATTCTCATCACTATGATAGATTTTGATTATTCCACATGCGGATATAATCTGTGAAAAAGGACCCACTATTTTGTAAGAGTGAGACCAATGTATAAGTAATTGGCCTGCATTCCCTTATTTATGGACATATAACAAGAAATGTATAGGTTACACTCATCATAATAACATTTTATGGCCTAATTTATAGTACCTTAGGACACACCATGATCTTATGTTCAAGGAAAATATGGATGTACAGTCACGAACCCTCCCAAGTCGACCTTGAACTGGTCACAAGGACCATCCCACGACAAGTCTCTAGAGGTGTTCCCGGCCCACTCGAGATGGAAACTAGCACCAAGGGAATAATAATAGTACACAATGGAATGATTTCTCCCATATATGAACAAATAAACAAACAAAGGAATGAAATTGATAGCCCAAAATACATTTATACGAACACTGTACTAAAAATTCTTTTACAAGAAACTGAAAGTACAACTAAACCAACAACTCATCAAAACAAACCCGATAACCTTACAACCCCATGTGACCCTTCTGCTCTCTCTCCAACATAATGATCACACATCGACCAAGGCAATCAAACTCAATCTAATACCTGTACAAGGGAAAAAAATAGAAGAAGACTATAGCAGTGAGTGTTAAGTATTAGTAGGTTAACCCAATATTCTATTCCCAATGCGCATCCTTTAAAATAAAAGAAACGAAAATTTCTAGTTTTAAATACAAATGTAAAGGTATTTTTTCCAAATTAGGTCTCATGATATAATAATAATTAACAATAAAAAACATTCATATCTTATAGACAAGAATTCTAGTAACAATTTTCAAAGAGGTGAAACTTCAGAAAATGGTAAAAGATTTCAAGAGGGCTGCATTAATGAATTTGCAGTTTTTAAATAAATCACCAAAACTTCTGAATTTACCAAACAAAATCACCTTACACAGATGGTGAGTACAAAATAGCCAACGAACACAAGTCATAAGAACACCCCTAGGCACTAGTTATTTTTGAGCCCTAGGTACCTCGTATCTCGGTGAATGTAACCATAATAAATATCAGTTAACATGATTATGAGCCACTACTAGGGTTCATACCAATAAACTAGTGGCCCACCAAAAACATCATCATAATAGTTTAGTTATTTTTTCATCTTTAAACTTGCAACGTTAAACAGGGGAAAACCCCATAGGATAACTAGCTCACAAGTACATGTCCACCCACAAAGATACCTGGGATTTACATTAGTGCTCTATCATGTTACACATATTATAAAATACACATTTCACATAAAAATTCTATTCCTATACTATAAACACACTAATTTCCCACAAAAATGCTTCACATTCCTTTCATGAATAAATAAACCAATAAAAAGATTCATCAATAAATTTCAAGGAGTATAACGACGATTTTCACATAAAACACATTCAGAAACACTCATATAATTATAAAAACAAAATAAAACCATACCCAAAAATATTATAATACCCTGAAAACATTTAATAAAATCACTTCAGGGACCATAAAACAATACCAATTGACACAATATGGCATATAAATGTAAAACACGCATTCATCATTTTCAGGAATGACCAAACATGCCTTCAAATATTTTCTCAAAACTATCATTTAACAAAGTTATGTATTTAATTTTTATTAAGGTGGTGTATACACACTATTTAGGGCATCAAACCACATTCATAAATAACCTAATACACTCAGGTAACATATTAAAAACACAACTATTTTCAAAAGAATGTAAATCATACCATTTTTCGGAAACTCAGGCCAAAACATGTGGTAAACAGAAACCCATTTGTTTGTAAAACCAAATCCAAATTCTAAATCCAATAAATGACCCCAAAATAATTTTTTACATGCTTATAATGTATTTATCAATCTAAAAAAATTATTTTAATTTTCACTAGACACATAAAAGTCAACAGGGCAATTTACCGAAGACATGGCATGGACTCTTTAACAAAACAACTTATGTTAGAACATCAAATGGGATAAAATAAAATATTCATGAAATAATTTTTTTCAAGCTACAGAAACATATTCAAAATAACACAAACCAAGTGTGAATGCTCGTGGAATAATTTATCAAACTAGAGGAGTGCACATTTATATCAAATCATCTATATTTTAAACAAAATAAGTCATAAAATATAATTTGCATACAAAACATTTAAAAACATGGTTTTAGAGTGGCATATATCATATAAATAATGTTAGAAGATCATGATAATGATGACACATAAATGATAAAGCCTTGTGCAAGGGATATCCTACCTCAAATCCATGGCGTAATGGAAACACACACCCAATATCACCATCTAATGGTTTACATACCAAAAGCCTATGACGACCAGACCCAAACAAACACAAATCCCATAAAAATCATATTATAGCACAAACCTAGGTCTATAATTACTATTGGATATTATAAAAACAATAAATAATGAAAGGAGGAAGTAGAGGGAGGAGAAATAAGAAGTAATCTCACCTTTTCAACTAGAAAACTATTCGTCTTCCATTAAATCTACACTAATAGAGAAAAGGGAATGGAATGAAACATCATATAAATTCACTTAAGGAATGCATGAAACATGGAAATATGATTTGTTAGAAAAAGTGTACGAATGAAATGATTTATGGATGAAGGAATTTACCTTCATGATTCTAGATGATTTGAAAGTCATTAAAATATTTTCCCTAATCCGAGACATATATGAGCTCCAAAGAGGTAAAATCGATAATGGAGTAGAGGATGGGTTATTGGCTTCGGTTGGGAGGTGTAATCACTTAAAAATATTTAAAAATTAAATAGATATAAGAGAATTTTTTTTAAAACAGTAAATGGGTCCATGGGCTGGCCCAATACCTATATAAGTAATCCAAAATCAGTAGGATTATGAATTATTAATGTGTCCAAAAATATATGTTTGTTTGAATATCTCAGTGGTGGAGATGTGGGAATTTTAATGGTTGAAAAATGTTAAAAAACAAAGTATATATAAAAGAAACAATATATGTTTTTAAATCTATAAATGAGCTCATGGTTGGCAAAAATCATGAAGTAACAACCATTTCTCCAAAAAATCCAAAAAAGCATTGGAGAACCCAAATTAGGGTGCTTAGAAAAAAATGGTATTTCAAAACTCAAGATTAATCTCACCCAAACCCCAATAAAAATATCTGGATTTTCAATGAACTAGATCAAAACCATGACCTGAAATGAAAAAAAGGGGTGTGACAATTCTCCCCACCCTTAATGCTTTATGCCCCTAGAAGGCCATATCACTTTTGAACTAAAATAACAATAACTAAGGATTCCTTATTAACATAATCCAGACTCAAATTCTAAGGAAATATCATTAACCAACAATTTAACATAATAATCTTTCCCAAAAAAACATGAAATCACAACTACTTCTGGAGAATCAATGGAATGATCAAGCCACTACCTCCACAACCAAACCAAGAACCCGGTTGTTGGGCCTTCTACCAATGAACCCAAAAATCACTCAAACCAAAGAGAACACATAAAAACCTAATATTCTAGTGTATTAAGATATGGACTCCCCGTCATTATGAAACAACTAGTACTAGATATGTTATTAGGAGGAAAAATCAACAAGACCTGTGAAGGATCTCAAAACCATTAGAACCAAACTTTCAATGAAAAAACAAGAATTCAACATTAAATAGAATCGGGCATCAATTATATAAGACCACCACAAATCTCCCACAACAACATAAAAACCCATGTTAATAGGGTTACAATATAAACATCTAATCCACCCACTATTGAATGGAGGGGACATCAACTAGGCCAACCCTTTCGGCACTGATTCAGACCCCACCACTCGGGGAGGGGAGGGAAGGGGACCCAATAATTAGGCCATTGAGACCAAAAATGAAATAATGGAACTATGCAAAACTCTCCACCAATGAAGTGGTAACACTAATATTGCACCCTATTTTCACAGGCGGTCCACACAGGGACATTGATCGAAAACACACATCCATGAAGGCATAACCATAGACACTGTGTGAGGGGTATCTCCACCATGATTGTTGCGATAAAGGGAAATTCCTAGAAATGAGGAACCACAATAGAGACATAGAAACTACCATACCACAAGTGTGGAGGCAGGAGACTAGTCAATCTCCCCACACCTCTGGATGATTCCTGATTTCGTTAAACACTTCACTCCTTGGCCTATGGATAGAGCTCTGATTTTTGAAGCATCTACTACACCACAATCTGGATGCTAAGGATCCCACCACTCAAAAAAAGTCACATTCTCAAAAAAACACCTTCATATAAATAGTAACTCATGGATACATATCAAAATTCTATCTCACTCTGAACGAGGGGAATAATGGACAATGTATACGGCGAAACACATCACCATCACTCTACACAACTACTATGTACAAAAGAATTATCACAACCTGGAAGCACATTAAATAAATCACAAACATATCTCTATTGAAAAAAATCATGATGAGGCATCATTCTAGGAGGAGTATTTAACATTAAAAATGAATCCTTAGGTTGATCTATAAGAAATATTTCAAATGGAGAACTATTCATGGCCACATCACAACATCAAGAAAATCTTTATAAACCCAATGAACATTACTCAAAAAACTGATCCATCAATATGATCTCATCTCAAGATACAAGAAGAGTATGAAATACGGATCACAAAGAAGAATAATGAATAATCCAATCTTGTAAGACATAGAAAAAACTATCCACATAATCATTAGTTTATAAACAAAGGCCACAATCTTTCAGCTCAAAAAACTTTTGAAATACTAACTAACATGGTGGGTTTCAAAATTCACCAATGGGGTTTCATTATGTCTCACCCAAATTCACATTTCCATGCCACCAAGTAACTCAACCACAATTCCATATATGCCATCTTTCCAGATATCAACAATACCATGCATGTGATCACCCATATAAACCAAAAAGTCTAAAACAAAACAACATCATTCCAAAAAAACATGTACCTTCCTAAGAAACACTAACCATCAAGTCAAAAACCCTTTTCATATTTCAAAAAATAGACCACACTTCATCGAGAACCATTTTATTAAAAAAACAATCTGTTTCATTTAAGAGAACATCCAAAAAAACCATTCTATTCCAAATATCCCTTTCCCATTTTAAATAAAATTTTGAAACGTCTCTTTTGAAAATCCAACAACCACAACGTCCAAAACCCCATTCCAGATAACACCAACCACTCAAAACAAAACATCCAAAAGCAATTAATCAGATTCAAAATATTTTCAATATCCCAAAACACCGAATTAAAAACTATGTTTCATAAGTAATTTAATATTATTCAAACTTTCAAATAATTTTATTTCAAAAAACCAGAAGTTTAGATTATGGATAATCCCATCTCGTTCAATCATTTCCACATCCATTTATTCCCCAAAAACTCAACCATCCAAAACCATTCTAATATTTAATTATTGAAGACCCATTTATACACATTTAAAAATATAATCATTCCTTTAAAACGCATTTTTACAATTCACACATTAGGATTTTCAAAACAAAAATTCTGAATTAAGGAATGGTCTAAGAAACCCACAAAAGGGACTTGTGTCGGTGGGTGACCTGACCCAATGGTTAGCAGGCATATGTCAAACACAACACCAACAAGAAGAGACTTATTAAGAGTAAGCCTCGTATCAACATGTCTTTTGAGGCCCTACATCCTTAGGGATTCCATTATCTAGACTGCCCTTGTCATATCACAACACTAAACGATAAACAAAAATAGAAGACACTAATAAAACTCGACATCCCATGGAAACCTGAGGATCCAAATGAGGAAGGGTTCGTGACGCTATTTCCACACTTACCCCTATAGTCCTAATAATAATACACCATATACCTTGAAATATCCCAAATAACATGGTCCCTATAAAATGGAAGGTCTTCTAAGTGTTGACCCCCTCTGATACCATTTTGTCACGAACCGGCCTGAGACGACCCTGAACCAATCACAAGGGGCAGCCTGTGGCAAGTCCCAATAGGTGTTACCTATCCTGCTGAGAAGGTGAAAATCCACAAGGGAATCATTAGAGTACACAAGTTAATGATTTCATAAATATATGAACAATCAAACATACAATAGAAATAATTGGACATCGCAAAATACCTTTATATAAAAACTGAAATGAACATTATTTGTACCCGAAACTAAAAGTACAACTAAACCAAAAACACATCTGACCAAACCTGATAACCAACTAACTCCATGTGACCCTTCGAGTCACTCTCCAACATAATGATCACACATCTCCCAAGGCGATCGAACTCAAGCTGAAACCTGCACAATGGCTAAAAAAAGAAGAAGACTATAGGTGTGGGTATTAAGACACAATAGGTTAGCCTAATATTATATTCCCAATGAAAATTATCTAAAATAGAAGAAACATGATTTTCATGTTTTAAATAAAAATATAAAGGTATGTTTTCCAAATGAGGTTCCATGATTTAAAAAAAATTAACATAAAAAATGCATGTTTTATAAAAAATAATTCTACTAACAATATTCAATGAGGTGCAACTTAAAAATGGAAATTTTTTCAGAGGGATCCTTTAACAAAATTACACTTTTTTAATAAATCAACCAAACTATAGAATTTACCCACATAACAAACTTTTTTCCCATGTTGAGTAGAAAATATCCAATGAGCACAAGTCATAGGAACACACCTAGGCACCCATAAGTTGTGAGCCCTATGTACCTCATATCTTGGTGAAAGTAACCATAATAAATATCTATTCTCGTGCACAAGAGGCACTAGTTGGGAGAATACCCATAACCTAGTGGTCCCCCAACTACATCTTTATCATATTTTAGTTAGTGTTTTCATCTTAAAACTTGCTACATGAAAAAGTCGCCAAACCCCACAGGATCACTAGCACACTAGTACACGTCTGCCCACATAGATACTTGAGATTACCTTTAGTGATCAATAATGATAAACATATTATAAAACACAATTTTCAAATATAAATTCCATTCCCAAACCATAAACAGACAAAAATCCCATAAACATTCTTCACATGCCATTCACATATTAATAAACCACTAAAATGATACATAAATCAATTTCTAGGAGTATAACGAGGCATTGCACATAAAACTCAATAAGAACACCTTTTTTATTATAAAAACACAAAAAAACCATACCCATAATTATATTAAAACCATTAAAACATTTAATTATATTATTTCATGGACCATATAACAATACCAATTGACACAACATGGTATATACAAGTAAAACACTCATTCTTCATTTTTAGGAAAGGCTAAACGAGCCTTTAATTTTTTTCAAAACTAACATTTGAAAAAGTGATGAATTTAAATTTTAGTAATGGGGTGTATAAACACCATTTACAAAATCAAACCACATTCAGAAATCACTTAAAACAATCAGGTTACATATTCAAAACACAACAATTTTCAAAAGAATGAAAAATAGGAAATTATTCGGAAACTCATGACAAAATATGTGGTAAAACAAAACCCATTTGTCTGTAAAACAAAATTCAAATTGGAAATCCATAAAATGATCCCAAAATAATTTTTTACATTCTTCCAATGTGTTAATATATCCAAAAAATCATTTTATATTGAACTTGGCACATAAAATCCAACCGAGAAATTTGTCGAACACCTGTCATGCACTCTTTAACAAAACAACATTAGTTAAGCATGTAAAAAGGGATAAAAATACCATTTTCAGTCCATTAAGGTATTCAAGATACTGAAAAATATTCCAAATACCATAATCCCAATGCGGAAGCTCATTGAATAAATTATCAAATAAGAGGATTTCACATTTATACCAATACAACTATATTTTTTACAAAATAAGTCATAAAACATAATTTGCACCCAAAAAATTTAAAACCACAGTTTCATAGTATCACATATCATATAAATAATGTTATAAAACAATGATAATTTTGAGACTTAAATGAAAAAGTCTTGTGAAAGGGATATTCAACCGCAAATCCTTGGCGTAATGGAAACACACACCTAATATCACCATCCAAGGGTTTAAAAACCCTAAACCGATGATGACCAGAACCAAACAAACACAAATCCCAACAAAAAACATATGATGGAAGAACACTAGGTATATCATAAATATTGTAGATTATAAAACCATGAAATAATCAATGGAGTATGTAGAGGAAGGATAAAGGAGAATGAATCTCACCTTTTCTACTAGAAAACCCTTTATCTTCCATTAGATCCACACTCATAGATATAAGGGAATGGATTAAAACGTCATGGAGATTTTATAACTGTCTGGATGAACTAGGGAATGAAGATTTGTGGAAAATAGTACTAGTTGAATGATTTATGGATGATATAATTTTCCTTCGCAATTATGAATGATTAGAGAGAGATTTAGAATTTTTCCCTACTCTACGATGCATATGAGATTAAAAGAGGTAAAATCGATAATGGGGGTTATGACAGGGTATTGGATTCGAGTTGGAGGTGGAAACACTGAAAAATATTAAACATTTAATTATATATAAAAGAATTAAATTATTTTTTTAAGTAACTGGAAATGGGCCAGTTGGCTGGCCAAATACCTAATAATGTATCCCAAATTCACGATGATGATGAATTATTAAGTGGTCCAAAAGGATATGGTTATTTAAATATGTCAGTGGATGACATGTGGGAAGTATAATGGGTGAAAAAGGTTGATAACCAAAGGTGTTATAAATGAATCAAAATATGTTTTTAAATCTTGAAATGAGATCACAGTTGGCCCAAATCATGATGTAACCGCTATTTCCCCAAAAAAATCTAAACAAGAAATGGAGAACCCAACTTAGGTTGATTTGGCAATTATCGTAGTTAAAAATACCAAATTAATCTCACCCAACACCCAATAAAAGAATCATCATTTTCAATGAACCAGATCAACACCATGACAAAAAAATGGGCGTGACATGTTCTATGATCCAAAATTCCTTATTAACCTGTGCATAAGATCTTTTCATAATAGGTCCATTTACCATAAATTGGTAAGATAATATTTCCCCAATTTTTCCCAACCAAATATTTTAATATAATGATTTCAAATGCAATCTGGTTTACTCTAAAGTATGATATTATTCCTCTAACTACTAATTAATCACATGAGAATAGAGGTATTTTTTGATCGTGAAATTTATTGTACCTAAAATAATCATCAATAAATATTGTAGAAAAAAATGTTCTACCTTGTAAGAATATAAACTCCTTCAGAATTATTGGGTCCTAGAATCTAAATTTTCATACATATGATTCCAATCTTGGTATGTTCCATGATATATGGGTATTTATATATAATATTATATGTGGATAAAATCCCCCCATCACATTAATTTATACCTATATGAAGATAAAATGTATAGTATAAGGTCCTTGGTGGATCACACTAAACTGTGTAATATCTTAGTCCTTATTGCATAATGCAAAACATAATGATTTTTTCATCCTTCATGTATCATGTCAACCATGTATACCATCATATAATATCATTAAATATTAATATACCACAATATCCTAACTATGGTAAACCGTTTTCATAATACTTTTGTTATCATTGTGGAACACCTCTGTCTACAAATCACTATTCACATCTTGCATTTATGGGGTGAGAAAAAAACAACCATTCTTTTTAGGGTTAAGAAAATATATATTCAAGGGAAACCCCTTGATGGATATTAACTCATTCCCTATGTGTTAACCAGTATATGTTACCCCATTTTGAAATACTAAGCAGTGGTGTTTTGACCTCAAAAAAGGTTCATAGATCATTGGGGATATCTAAAACATATCATTGGAATCCACCCCCCCCAGTGTGATTCAAGGAAGACCATTATTTTTTTATTCCATACTCTTACACATGATATGAGAATGTTAATAAATGATTTATAGAATACACATTCCTTATCAAATGGTTCTTGGAGTATTTATGACTATGGGAATCCTAATTGGGTTTTCTACAATACCCCAATTTCCATGGTCGATGCATCATGACCATAATCAAATATGCACATTGATAAATATATTTTTTCCTTAAATGATTTAATTTTAAAGTGAAATTAAATATACCCTATGTATCTTGTTAATTATACATAATACATTTTACAATAACTACCTATATGTGGTTGTTTGAGAAAAATTCAAGTCTCCTCTCCCAATGGTTCACTATTTAAAAATCCTCAGAATAATTTATCGAGAAAATAACCAAGACACATAGATATAAAGGGAATATATTATAAACATAGAAAAATCCATGTTATGATTTCCAGATACACTAGTCTATGGAATTTTTAATGCAATGATTTGTCATAACCATTTTCCTAAATACTATGTTTAGCATGATGTAATGAAACCTTTATGGTTCCAAACAAAATTGGGATAATATTTTCTTTATAACAATTTTCATTTCATAAGTATTTGAATTTTAAAAAAAATAATGACCATATATAAGGTTGATATATGGATTAAAGATACTCTTCATCATATATATTCATGCATAATCCATTTTGTCCCTCGGTATGTGAAAACATTTTTTGTTGTCAAACAGATGCATTTTTTCCCGAAAAAAGGTCCTATAATCCCTATGTCCCCTAACAACATTGTATAAGAACTCTTAACCTCATTGTGATTCATTATCAACCTTTTCATGTTTATCCCACCTCATCATCCATGGTTCAAAACCTGACAAACATTATCTACTCAACCCATAATAAAACTATATAAGTGTACTTTACATCCACAATGTAACGTCACCATATACAATACATATTCTCTGGGAAAGGATATGGTTCCTCGTTATTGAACTTTTTAATATTCCACATCATGTTAAAATAAACTACATGAAACATGGTATTATCTTCCTAACCATAAATGGAATGACCCCTTTTTCTGAGGTAGTCTATATCGGTAATCACCCCCCAATTCATCTCAAATATCACTTATCCCTTATCACATAAAATTATCATGGGTACTAAAACCATAATTTAAGTCTTATATATACGTACATATTATATTTATTGGGTATTTGAGTACCCTATAATCATTCATGACTGATGGTAACACTAAAATTTGACTACAAGGGAACAATTTTTTTACTATAAATACATTAATCATGTACGATCCTACTTATGTGACACCATTTTATCCTATCATCATGCGATGGTTTAACCATACAAAGAGGGTCCACTAATCTGTGTATGTCCAAAAAATTGTTGTTTAACTCTTCACCCATTTCTCTGACAACATCATTCTAAAAAATGATTTCAAATATCATTATACCATTTCATGATCTGGGAGGCATTATTTATCCATTCCATACATCATTAATTAAAATGGATTCAATATCCTTAGTATCATGACTTCATGCATTATACACATTTAAACGTCATGTATCTATTACATAATTATATATTCCAAGTCAAATAACAATAAACATAATGGAATACTGGTCCAAAATGAAGGACATTAAATTTCCCATGAAAAGAGATGTAGGACTCATCTAGTCAAAAACACATATTGGGAGGTCTAGAAAAATGCTACGCCCATTCTCATTGTGTTGAGTCAAAATTATCTCTTTGAATTACCTATTCCTTTTATTTTATAAATTAATTATTATTATAAAAATGATTAATTAATAAATATTTTAAGATAAATGTATTTAAAGAATGTTTATTCTTACATACGTCGTGTATTTTGTTTTACGCAAAAAAATTCATATTCTATCATTAATATTTTTATAATGGATAGGTTAAAAACAGTACCCATTAGAATTAATGAAATGAATAATTCTATGATTAGAGTAATGAGACCTGATATAATTTATATCATTCAAATCCGTTATGATTAATATCGTACACATTAGAATGATCCATATAGTACACATTGTCCAATTATTCATACTGAAAATATTTTTCTAATCATATAAATCGTATTGACTCTCATAATTAAAATCATAAAACTCATCTATTATTAATTTTTTTTCGAGAAAATTGTATCATAATGAATTATTTTAATTTAAATTAAAATGTTCTCGTGTAATATATGATAGTCAAAATGATTTTTTGGTTTCAGTTTCAATATCACTAATAGAGTGACATGTGTCCATGACCCTTTGAGATTTTAGGTGGAAATATGACTGATGGAGATCAAGATTACCATTGGGATGAATGCCGAAAAAAGCAAGGTCATTTTGATGAGATGTAGACATGAATTTGATAAAAATTTTATGATATTTCATAAATATGCTACTTGGGAAAACTCTAACGGTTACAAGTCGCAAAATGCTTATTCCTTATACTTGTAACTATTATTTGTTTTATTATCTTTCAGAAACACTGATTTGGGATTATGGTTTAGGGATTCTATGGATTAAAATACAGAGTATATAATAATTATCCAAATATAGGGATTTAAACTATATAATGACAGAGGCACCAATCTATTTCATGAAACAGGGTTGTTGGTGATAAGAAGATAGACTAAATCAAATCTTTGTATTGGTGGATTACCTTTGTATCGGTAATACATGAATTATTGAATGTGTAAGTCTACAGATCGTTATCTATGATTATTAGAATCTCAACTCATTCGTTGAAAATAATTATATTCATTTACTTGTATATTTAATTTCCACTTAATTGGTAATAAAATTGATTTAATTAAATTTTCTATATATCTTTCATTTATTGTAATTATTTTTGTTACAATACATCTGTTTTACATTGTATTAATTTGTAATTATGATTTCTTTGACACTAATCATTCCAATTACTCAGTAATATTATATATACATTATGAAAGAATGATTATTTTTTCACATTGATAGTCATAATCATAATGATTATGATACTTATCACAGATACTGTAAATAAGATTAATATCTAAATATTACCATGGAAATACATGTCGAAATCAACATGATTCTGATATTTATATGACCTAATGTCTTGGTAAAATTATTATTTTAATTTATAACAATTTTTGTGACTTCAATTGGTCTATATAAATTTAAACTACTGATTTTAAATGAATGTTTTTAAACATATCAACCGCACATACTCTTGCAGTTTGTCATCAACATATACTTTTCGATCGAACAATTTATATCTGATCCAAGTCTCTAAAATAATGATACTCAAATGTGTTATCGGAGAAAGTTTCCACTGATCATACATGATAATTTTTTTCATTTCCATGTTATGTTCATGAAATTTTATGAATTATTTTATAAATATTTTTTACAGAAATATGTGTTTTTGAAAAAAATACATTCGAATCTATTTGAAAATATGGAATTACATACAATCAATTAAATTGACAATCTAAATCTCACAAGACAACCAATTTTTTATGGAACTGATTATGAATTCTTGAGATATATTTTTGTCTCTATCAAAAAATACCATTTGAAAGTGAAAGTCTAATTTTATAGTACACGAATCCAATTCATTAACCAATATTTCTTAAAATGATTACTATCTTGAAGAAAAATGTTATATTAATTCATATAAAGAAAACTCTTCAACTGATGATAATTATTTACCTTCATATGATGAAGTCTCAATATTTTCTAAATTTCCAAAAAATGATACTTTTAAATTTATAAAGAAATTTGAGAAATTAAATTTTAGATTAAATGATTTGAAAAAAATATCATATCATTCAAAATATATTAATAATTTTTTTTTGAAACAGATTCTACTTCTAAAAACCTCAACAAATGTGATTTCTGAAAAAGATAAGCATTTTAAATATTTTGAAAATTCCATTTCTAAGAAAAAGATTTTAGAATCAAAAAAACACTTATGAAACTAATTATAATATGCATTAGAACACAGTTATAATACAAATGTTTGAAATTTTCTCATTAATAAAACATTAATAAAACTTTACCCCTGGTAAGGAAGGATTTGATAAAATATACAAATAACTCTATGCACGAGGTAATAGTTCTAGAATGGGATATACCGTAACACCCCAAGCTTCTACGGTACGCATCTCTTTGAATAATGCGATAGCGTGTGTTGTACGCAACATCAAGTTCTAACACACCACAACCAATAAAAATAGCCGTTATGAATAGTAATACCTACTTTTTGAAATTATATATATTTTATATTTAAATATGGACTTAATTTTTGGATTCAGAATATCGAAATTATCCTAAGTTGACTTTTTGGTATTTTTCTGAGAACATCACATTTTTATGAATAGTGAAAAATACTTAAAAAAACATTTTTAATCAAAATAATTAATAGTTATAAATTATATTATTTAGTGGTTTTAAATTAGAATTAGAATATATTTTTACCATTTTATCCAATGGTTAATTTCACTTTGAAATTGGACATAAACAATTGTCAATCTTTCCATATATATTGTTTCTTAAAAACACCCTATTTGATGTGACAACGAGAATTAATTATAAAATTAATTAATGAAACTTTTATGTTTGGAATTTTGTAAAATAGACATCATTTTGGAATTCGTAATATCAATTATAGCTTATGGTGAAATTTTGGCATTGTTCTGAAAAACATCAATTTTGTATGAATAGTGAAACTACTAAGAGGTAGTTAAAAAACTTAATTTTTCATAAAACTTAATTTTACCGCTTCTGTGATTGGAATCTCGAAAATCTGAGAGACACAGTTAATATCAATGAGTAAAATGTGGTTCAATGTGATGAAAATAATTTTTCTGAATAGTAACTTTTTACTTTTATTTACCACGGTTAAAAGTAAATAGGGTAACTATGGGTAAAAATGATATTAATATTACCCTAACACATGTCCTAATTCTATTGGACAAGTTTATTGTGACGAAAAACAACCTTATGAATAAAATAATATCATTTAGGTCCACTTGGATTAGATTAGGACATTTATTGTTATTTAATTCAAAGAAGAGTTAAAAGAGTTAAAATCAATGTTTATTTACTAAAACATTTTTAATATAGGGATAAAAATATGATAAATTCGATTGTAAATAATCATTAGAAGGATAAAAAGATTTCCTACATTATTATATTTTATTTATAATTTTTAGATATAAAATTATTTAATTTATTTATGATTCGATGATGATGTAGTAATTACCATAATTGTGAAAAATTAAAATAATTGATATTATAAATACCCAAATAAATATAATTTGAGACTTTTAATGAATTAAACTAATTTTCAAAAATAATATGACATATTCGGATTGATGTAATTCACTTTTTTCGAAGTAATCATTCTGTTATGATTTTTTTAAAAATCAATTATTTAATAGTGTCAAAATTGACATAAAAGAGTTTTTTAAAACAAATATTATATTATTAATTGATATTAATTTCCTAAAAATATATTATTCGGCAAGGAGACTTATATCATGATATGTGTATCCTTAATGGACCAATTGGGGGTATCTTGGATGTATATAGTATGTTTATTAACCATATAATATAAAAAAGAAAGAGACATTGTAAAAGTGAAACTAATTTACTAAGAGTTCTTAGTTAATGATAAGGTTAATATAGTAACCCAAACCTGAATAAATTATTTTGGTTGAGTGGTTTTAGACCTATACCCACATTAAACTTTAAATAATCCACTTTTTAGAAATTAGAAACCGAATATTAATTTATTATAAAATAATATATCTAACTTTTCCAAAGGTTCCCCCCACCCCTCTTATAAAAGGGCACTCTCACATCTCATTAACTCACACCTTCAAAGCCTTTTAGCTCGGCCGAAATCTTCCCAGATACTCTCTCAACTTCCCTAAATTTATCCTGGAGGCCTTCCTTTTTTCATAAAGCCATCCTAAGATCCCTTTTGATCAAATCAAAATGAAGAACTCGAAGAAGAGGTAATGATTTCACCACCCTTTTCCAAGTTCCTTTCTTCTTCCAATTCATCCTTATTTGTTATTACCATTATAAAATAATAACACCAGTTTCTTATATATACTGTGATGTTATTATAAATATGCACAACCATATTCACTATTCTATCAATCCTTTTAATAACATGCCACCATACGTGTGTACGTACAGCTTACCGTCTCCATGTCGTGGTGTAATTGTTATTCAATAAATTATTATTTGGATGGGTATAATAATGATGTGTAACTCATGTAAATAATAAATATAACATGATAATGATTCTGTATATATGTTATACCATCCAATTATTTAATATTTTAATATCAAAAGAATGATATTGTCGCTCGTGCGTACGTACGGACTACCGTCTCCATGAACGCGATGAGATTCATTCTCCATCGTATCCATTCAAGTATAATTATCAGTTGATGATTTAAAAATAATGTTTAATGCCTTTATATCATTATGTATATGATTAAGATACATCCTATCCATAAAAAACATTCCTTAAGTTACAAAACATATCAATGAATACGAGTAAGTTAACACCCGAAAAGACGATAATACTAAGATATTATTAACAAAAATATGTTAAAAGATCATATATGATATCATATTCTTATATAATTTAATAACAATTATTTCACAATTATACAAGAGGTTAAACTACCCCATCCAAGGAAATGTACAAGTTAAGGGTCTATTTCACAATCTCTTCACTATCCGAGGTTATTTATACTTTATAATCTACTGGGATTTATTTATAATCCACATCCATGTTTCTTAAAAATGTATTTGAAAACATTTTTACTATTTACTAGAATATGGGTTAAAGTCATTTAAACCCTTGTTGATTTTATATGTGGTTTATAATGGAATCTTTCCGCCATTTTCTAAATAATGTGTTTTTTATCCTTTTCGACAGAATTACGGTAAGAATGTTTTTTTAACTTATACGGCGGGTGTGGTAGTTTTCTGCTATTATAAAATCTTCAAAGAATCCCTTACAATATTATAATAATATTATCAATGAAAATGTTTTATTTTAGAAATATACTTCTCTTAAATTATTTTTAAATAAAAGAGATATTTCCCCAAAAAGAGTTTTGATTTCATCTATGTCAACATCCTTTGATGGATTTTACGCTTATTTGAAGTTGATTTATTATGAAACAAAACTTCTATATGGTATTGAAGGTTTTGTGATATGTTTGATTGTGGATGTGTTATTTTTATACCATTCATGGTTTATGGATGATGTATTTAAATTTCGTATGCTAGTTTTAATACAAATGATTATGTTATGTTTAATCCTTTTCATATTGGAATACATTGGACTTAATATGTGACGGGTGGAGCCCGCTATAGCTACTCGATGCATCGGTAGGTCTCATGAGACAAACTGTTGTCTTGGAACAAAGCCTTGAGAAAATATTATTTTTAGTCTTGGCACGAGGCCTTGGCTATGTGGCTATGATAGTCTAGCATTATGTATTCAATCATTATGAAGGTGGTTATTGATATTCCATGTGATTATTCGATTAGCAGAATATCCATGTGAATAAGTAAATGGAATTATTTCATTTTATTTTTTCCATACTATTATGAAGATCATGTTTAAAAGGATTTTGTTTTAGTTATAAATTTCCTTAAATGTTTATTCTTATTTATCAAAGTTTCCTCTATATTGTTATCTTTACTGGGCATTTGAGATCACCTGTTTTCTATGTTTTATTTTTCCCAGGATGTGAAGAAGTAAATTACGAATGACCTGCAGGGATATTATGAGGGGATAAGAGTGTAGACTATGGAGACTATGTTGTTGTAGTTTTCATTTTTATGATGTAATGTAAAACTTTATGAATATATCTAGTGTTTCCAAGGCCACAAAAATAATCGGTCTTTCAAGATTTGATCTTTCTTATGATCATGCCAATGTTATGTAATAATGCACCGACTCTAGGTAATTGGGGTCGGGGCATTACAGTTGATATTAGAGGAAGTTTAGTACAAACCTTGGAAGACAGATTTAGATAAACTCTGATTAGACCACATAGACCTAAGATGGACTTTGAGGATTAGTATATAAGAACTTCCTAGATTTTTGGTATTGTAGAGATTTTGTGAGTTTTCCGAGCAATACATCCCTGTCTGGATACGAGCAGGTAGAGGCAGCTCTAGCACAGATGTTCCTAGGGGTAAAACCCAAAAACACAGCTTTGAGCTAGACTTGAACGGGAAGTGGTTCACGACAATGGGCCTTGCTGCACTCTTGGTTATGACACTCCCCGGGGGATATGCTTAGGATAACTCTCATTTTATTTAAAATCATTAGGAAATGTTTATGAGTATATAATTCATCAACAAAAACATTTTTATGATTATGGATTATATCCATAAATAATTCAATTTATGTTAACTGTTTTATAAGTATGGGATTATTTATTTTTATTCATAAATTGATCTAGTTTATTCTATTTTTTAGAAATGGTTCCTAGTGGAAGAAATGGAAACTGTATCAATGCACGCACTCCATATAGGGATTTCCCTCCTGCTCAAGATAATTATAGTGGAGCTAGTGATCCAACTGGTGCCGATCAGCTATTCACCATACTAGGACAACTCTCTCAGGTTATGAATAATAACCTTACTCGTATAGAGCACCCTGATATGCAGTGTGGAGGATCAATGTTAGATCGCTTCATGAGGAAAAAACCACCAATGTTCAATGGGAGTACAAATCCATTAGTAGCTGAGCAATGGATAAGTTACCTAGAGAAAATATTTGAGGCTTTGGGGAGTAGTTAAAGGGAAAAAGTTATCATTGCAGTTTACCACCTCACTGGAGATGCTGGTCAATGGTGGTCATTGATTCAAAACACGAAGGAAGATGATGAAGTATCAAATATGTAATGGAGGGAGTTCAAAGATCTATTTTTAGAAAAATAGTTTCCTCGTGACCATCGAGTAGATATGGAAAGGCAATTTCTCAGTCTGAGACAAAAGGAGGATGAGAATATCACAATGTATGAGGATAACATTACAAGGTTAGAAAGGAATGATGGAGATTATATACATAACCCTAGAAGTAAGATTGATCATTTCTTTGATGGGTTAAAACCATTTCTCCATCGAGTATTAGCCTCACAATCCTTCTCGTCGTACAAATACATTGTCTCATGTGCTATCAAGAGAGAAAATGAATTCTCAAAGTCTTATGACTTTAAAGTAAAGAAAGAGAAGAAGAGATCTGCTGATCAATCGAGGAATGGAAATAAGGGGAAGAATGGAAAGGTTGAATATCCATCCTGTGGTAAATGTGGGAAGAAACACCCTGGTACTTTCTTGAAGGGAATGGGTGTCTGTTACAAGTGTGGTGAAAAAGGCCACCAAACTCATGAATGCAAAAGGAATAAGGAAGCTACCAATGTTGAATGCTACAATTTCAAGGATATTGGACATTATGCAAATGAATGTCCTAACCTTCAGGGGAACATACCTCAGATAAGGACAAGGGATCGAGGCCAATCTTATGATATCACTACTACTTAGGTAGAAGCTCCAAAAGACATGGTGGTAGGTAATTTAATGGTTTCCTTAAGTTTAGAAAATGCATTATTTGATTCTGTATCATCACATTGTTTCATATCATCCCAGTTTGCTATAAAAATTAGATATTTCCAATTTGATTTAACAAGGGAGTTGTCAGTTAAAACTCCTAAGGGATGTATCATTGCAACAATGCTTTGTGAATCAGTCCCCATTAGAGAACATACATGTTCTTTATCCGCTGATCTCATCGTTATACCTCTGACTGAGTTTGATATAATCCTCGGCATGGATTGGAATTCAGACCATGATGTGATGATTTATTGTAAGAAGAAGGAGGTGATGATTTTTGATGATGATGATAAGGAACACCTTATATTTAGAGATTAATCGTCACCACCTAATTCTTATCTAGATCCACCCCAGTAGCTCATCAAAATTCAATTATTGGAGAGGAAGAGAATGAAATGACTGTGGGTGAGGAAAGGAATTTTAAAATAGAGGATGTACCTATTGTTAAAGAATATGTAGATGTATTTCCGGAAGATTTACCTCGATATCCTTCAGAACGAGAAGTTGAGTATTCCACTGATTTAATTCCTGGATCAAGGCCTATATCGAAGAACCCTTATAGAATGGCCACTATAGAATTATTTGAACTAAATAAACAACTAGAGGAATTGAATAATAAGGTATTTATTCGCCCTAGTGTTTCTCCATGGGGAGCCCCTATTCTTTTTGTTTAAAAGAAATATGGATCTATGAGGTTATGTATCGACTATAGAGAGATCAATGCCATAAAAGTAAAGAACAAGTATCCCCTACCTCACATTGATGATTTATTTGACCAAATGCATGGAGATAAATAATTTTCAAAGATTTTCCTTCGATCTACATATCATCAGTTGGGTATAAAGAAGGAAGACATTCTGAAGACATCATTTTGAACCAGGTATGGGCATTACGAGTTTACTATAATTCCTTTTGGATTGACTAATGCACCCTCTGTATTCATGGATCTGATGAATAGAGTTTTCAAGGAATATTTCAATGAATTTGTGGTGGTATTTATTGATGATATCTTTGTATACTCAAAAATCTATGAGGATCATGAAATTCACTTGCGCATTATCTTAAAGACTCTGAGAAGACATGAATTATATGGGATGTTTATCAAGTGTGAATTCTTGATTCATGAGATTTTTTTTCTTGGCCATATTGTCTCTAAAGATGGAATCTCTGTTGATCCTTCTAAGACCAAGGCAATCCAGGAATGGCCAGCACCTATGAGTATAACTGATGTACGCAGTATTATTTGTTTGGCAGGTTATTATCGATGTTTCGTCCAGAGTTTTTCCCGATTGGCCGACCCATTGACGAAGCTCACACGTAAAGGGTTTAAATTTGTTTGGAAAAAAGAGTGTGAAGATGCTTTGAAGAACTGAATAGCAGATTAGTCAATGCTCATATATTGACTCTACCATCGAGGAATGATGGGTTCGTTATTTATAGTGATGCATTGATGAAAGGATTTGGTTGTGTCCTTATGCAGAATGATTGGGTTATTGCCTATGCATCACGACTGTTGAAAATTAATGAGAAAAACTATACTACTCATGATCTTGTGTTAGAAACTATGATCTTTTCATTGAAAATATGGAGGAACTACCTCTATGGAGAAAATGTGAGATTTATACTTATCACAATAGTTTGACGTATATTTTCCCACAACAAGAACTCAGCATGAGGCAAAGGAGATGGCTTTAATTATTCAAGGATTATGATTGTACGATACACTACCACCCGGGGAAAGCAAACAAAGTGGTAGATTCTTTGAGAAGAAAAGATCATTGAGTTTTGAACAATATGAGAATTGAAAGGGATCCAATTTTCATGGATCTAGTGAAGATGGACATGAGAATAACTAGGGAAGGTGAAACATCAATTCTTTTTCAAATGGTTGCCAAACCATCTTTACTAGAAAGGATTAAGAGTTCTTAGACTGATGATGAAGAATTTCAAAAGAAGATTAAAACTGTGAATGATGGGCGATTGAGAGGCATTGTGTGTGAAGATGAAATTTTGAAATTCAGGAAGAGACTTTGTGTTCGTGATATACCTGATCTAAAAATAGGATTATTGGATGATGCTCATAGTTCCAATTTCTCAATACACCCTGGGAGCACCAAAATGTATAGAGATTTGAAGGAACATTTTTGGTGGGACAACATGAAGAGGGAGATTGCTGATTTTGTGTCAAGATGTATGGTTTTTCAACAAGTCAAATCTATAAGGCAACCGCCTGGTGGAGTATTGCAACCTCTTCCCATACCGGAGTGGAAATCGGACAATATTGCGATGGACTTTGTCATGGGGCTACCAAAGTCTCCTAGAAGGAACGGTGAAATATGGGTCATTGTTGATCGTCTTACCAAGTCAGCACATTTTCTTACTATAAGAGAAAATATACCACTGGAACGTCTAGCAAGACTATATATTGATAAAGTTGTGAGACTTCTTGGTGTACCCCTATCAATTGTTTCTGGTCTTGATCCCCATTTTACATCAAGATTCTGGAAAAGTCTTGAGAAAGCCGTGGATAATGAACTTCATTTGAGCACTGACTACCACTCTCAAACAGATGGACAATTAGAACTGTCACATACAAGACATATTTTAAAGTTATTTTTCATTTAATTTACATCCTTTCTTTGTTTTGGGGGTTTCCCTAGGTTTTAGGGAGGAATAGATGAGTATTCATGAATTGGGCCAAACGGTGAGCCCAATTCCAGATTAAAAAAAATTGTATCTTTTATAACTTTTTCATTTTTCAACATTTTTCATCCATTAAAATTCCTAATTGACCTCCCCTAACCTATTAACACCACCATGGTAATTTGGAGCTTTTTGAAATTCATAACCAGGGGTTATTTGGGTTTTTTTCTAAGGGGTTGGGCCTGCCCGAAAGCCCAATTCCTGTTTTAAAAATAAAATTTGATTTTGTTATAACTTATTCAATATTTGGGATTTTTCGGTGATTGCAAGTCTCACTCAAGACCAAGTAACCTAGCCGCGCGTCTGAACTCTCTCCCACCCATTTGTAGCTCTGTAGAATCACGATTTTGTGCCGATCTTCATAGGGTTCCTCAAATCACCCAGATTTGAAGAGGTAAAGTATTTCTTTGATAAATCTCTCAATTCTCAATCTTTTTCCTCCATTACAGTTCCTAAATGAGATAATACATCTTGTTCGAACGTACCCTAAATTTGGGCTCTTTTAAATTTCAGATACTGGTGTTTTGGAGTGATTACTTCAAGATACTTCAAGTAAATGAGCCCTTTTCTTTCCTCTTTCAAATTACTTTGGGTTTAACTCATTGTTCTTTGGGTTTCATCGGTTATAATTGAGTTTACTAATGTCCAGAAACTAGGATTTCGAACCTATGGTTTAACTTTGGGATTTCATGGCCAATTTGTGTGGTTTTAGGTTTGATCTAGTTCTCTCTTGGTGCGGCGGGGGTGCGATTTGATTTCGCACGGAGATTCAAGGGGTTTTTTTAATTTGGTAGGTGATTCGATTGTGTGTGAAATTTTTGTGAATTAGCTTTCTGTTTTCATGGTACTCTAATGTTTATTTCATTTGAATGTTTCTGTAAAAATTGGTTTTAGTTGCATTTATAATGCAAATGAATTTTAAGTTCCAATTTTTGGTGAAATTGAGGGTTTTCCATTCAAATCTTTTATTGGTTCATTTTGGGATGCCCCATAACTGAATTTTTGGTTTCATTAAAGGGGTTTGAACATCAATTTGGTTTTAATATCTTACAAGTGTTATCATAGTGTGAAAGGTGGATATCTTAAAGAGCTTTGGGTGAAAAACAATGTGATGTTTTGAGAGGTTGTTTTATTGGAAATAAAATTATTTTATTGTGTGTTTTAAATGGTATAAAATGTGTGTAGCTACTGTACAATTTGTTTGTGACCATTAGTGATATTTTATATGAAAGTGTATGTGTGTTGTTTGCTGAAATTGTTTGAGCACAAAAGGGGAAGCCCGAGTACTTAGTTGGGGCGGATTTGTACTAGTACGGCTAGTGGATCGGATGGGTTTTGTCCCTGTTCCACTTAGCATCTGGATAACGAAAACTCTAACTAAACTATTTGGATGATGATTGGTGACCACTAGGTTAAGGGTATGTTCCCTACTAGTGGCTCGTGCACGAGAACGGATTTTTCTATGGTTACTCTACACCGAGGTACGAGGTACATAGGGCCCGAGACAACCTAGTGCTTAGGGGTGTTCCTGATTTTGATGCTCATAGAATTTGTGGTATTTACCCTTGTTGTGGGTTGTTTTTGGCAGTAAATTACAGTAGCTCACATGTCTATTTAATGTGCTAACATTCTGAAATTCTCGGATTGAAAACTGTTTTCATTTGAAAGTTGCATTTCTTTGAATTTTAACACTGTTTCGCCTTGTGTATTAAAATTGCTTGTTTTGGTCACATTGTATTGCATACTCTTTGGAATCAACTGGTGGTATCCTATTGGGCTTAGGCTCACACCCTACTTACACCCCTTGGGTGTAAGTAGACCTTCTCATTCTTGACTCAGGTAAAGGGAAGGCTAAGGGTGATGGCGGTTCAGGATGTTAGTCCCCATCGTTGGGGCGGAGTTGTGGGGACGGCTTGCGGGTGATGATCCCCTTGTCATGTGGAGTCCATGGGGATGTCATTATGTTGACATTATTTGTTTTTAGACCACTTGTAGTGTCTTTAAACTTATTTATTCAGATATGGTTTTGTTAAGAATTGTTTAGCATGAAAATTTCAGATTTTAATAATTGATTGTTTTTTATGATTTATGCTGTCATACTCGGGTAAATCGTTCCCAAACCAGATTTGTTTGATACCCGGGCACTTGTGCCAGCCCGTGGGGATAGGGAACGCCCTTCGGGCCTTGCCACGGTCCAGGTTTGGTGCCGTTAATGGTGGCGACCAGATCCGGTTCGTGACAAAATGGTATCAGAGGAGGTTAATGTTTTTGGGTTATATTGTTATTTTGAGATTAGTCGGGATAGACAGGAGCTAGAACTGTCGGGGCTCGGGGTATTGGTTGTGAGTAGGGTGCCTGGCCCGCACCTCTCATGGAAGACCTTGAGTCACCAGAGGATGTTGGAATTTACTGATTTACTTCACTTCTAGGTGAGACGTGTGGGCTGCAGACCACATGTGGACATCAGGCAGATGTGGAGTAGTTGTTTCTTTTATTACAAGAATGTGTTTAGTTTGTTTATATTTGATGTATTTGATTAATATTTTCAGAATTTTGGTATTGACTATTTGTTTTGT
Organism: Viscum album; assembly: GCA_963277665.1. Lineage (NCBI taxonomy): Eukaryota > Viridiplantae > Streptophyta > Magnoliopsida > Santalales > Viscaceae > Viscum > Viscum album. The sequence goes on along the minus strand of OY728152.1, from coordinate 322,376,741 downwards.
GACTGTTGCATTTTGTAGCAACATGCCTCCCCGGAAAGCTCCCACGCACCCACAGGAGGAAGCTGGAGAGAGTTCTCCCACGCCGATTGATCAGAGGCTAATCGAGGCCGTGGTCCGGGCTGTCCAGGCTCTAGGATATGGACCAGCTCCATCTCCAGCTCCTGTTAGAGAGGATTATACTGGTCCTAGAAAGGACAAGGCCCAGGATTTCCTGAAAAATAAGCCTCCAACCTTCCGAGGCAGCTCAGAACCCCATGAAGAAGAAGAATGGCTCGAGAAGATCGAGCGTATGTTTGAGTTCCTGGAAACACCCGAGGAGCTCAGGGTGAAGTGTGCCTCCTTTCTGTTGGAGGGTCCCAGCCGTAAATGGTGGGAGTCAGTGCTTCAGTCTGGGAAGAATGAGCAGATGCGCTGGGGAGATTTCAAGGCTGTCTTCAATGAACAGTATTGCCCTGAGGTGTTGGCTTATGCCAGGTCTAGAGAGTTCATGGAACTTGTTCAGGGGAATCTATCTGTGATGGAGTATGCCAACTGTTTCGCTGAATTGGTTCGGTATGCTCCAGAAATTGTCTCTAATGAGCATGCGAAGGCCCAAAGGTTTGAGAAAGGCTTGCGACCAGAGATATACTCACAGGTGTTCTTGTTTAGGCTGAGGAACTATGCTGAGGTCGTTGATCGGGCGTGCATGGTGGAGATTGATAGAAAAGGCAGGGCTGGTTTCTATGGTTCTATATCAGCAGTAGGAAGTGGAAGCTCCTCAGAGAAGAAAAGGAAGCGGGAGGATCATGTGAAGAAAGGAGGGGGCAGTTCAGGCCACTCTTCCAGGCAGTTTTCTTCTGCGGCTTCTGATGCGAGATCGGTCGTGTGCCACCAATGTGGGAGGCCTGGGCATATCCGACCAGCATGTCCTATTCCTCTGAAGCCTTGTTACCAGTGTTGAGGTATAGGGCATTTGCAGCGCTTCTGCGGTGTGGCACGTCCACTCCCAAGTGGGGCAGGGTCAGTGGCTTCAAGAGGAGTGCCAACACAGTCCGAGCTGTCAAGGACTGGGGGATCTCGATTTGGTGGTCATGGTGGTAGGGCTGGATCATCTTCTGGGCAGATCCAGTTCAGGGCACAACCACAGACTAGCGGTCGCCCTCAGGCAGATTTCGGACATCTCCATGCAGTGGATCAGTCACCAGTAGGATCAGAGGCGGGACCGTCGACAGTTCGAGGTACCGTTCTGATCGTATCTTCTATAGCTACTGCTCTTTTTGATACTGGTGCCTCTATTTCATTCATTTATGGACGTTTTGTGGACATTCTGAATTTGCCAACTGAGTTGATGTCTTTTGCGATGGAGTTGGTGACACCATTGGGAAAGAAGAAGGAGCAGGGCCTGAGGTGCCCCTCGTGTGCACTTTCTGTGTCAGGGGTCGAGATGGAGTGGGACCTCTTGGTCTTAGATATGGACCTTTTTGATGTTATACTCGGGATGGATTGGCTAGTAAACTTCCAGGCACACATCGATTGCTACAGACGGCGGGTGAGTTTCACATCACCTGATGGGAGTCGTCGGGTTTTTCATGGAGAATGGGATCCACGATCAAGTCGCGCAGGGCCTCCACTCCCAGAGTTGGGATGTGTTATCTTCCAGTTATCTTAGATTGTGCTAGAGGATGGTCTTTCCCCTGAAGGTGCACTACCTCGTGTAGTGAATGAGTTTCCTGAGGTATTCCCTGATGATTTTTCTGGTTTTCCCCCGGAGCGGGATGTGGAGTTTTCGATTGATCTGACGTCGGGAACACAACCGATATCTCTTCCCTCCTATCGCATGGACCCCACCGAGTTGAGGGAATTAAAGATACAGCTGGACGACTTAGAATCCAAAGGATTCATTCGCCCGAGCGTCTCTCCTTGGGCCGCTCCTGTGTTGTTTGCAAAAATGGCTGATGGATCCCTCCGGTTGTGCATTGATTACCGGAAGCTGAATAATGTAACAATTAAAAACAAATACCCTTTGCCCAGAATAGATGATTTGTTTGATCAGTTGAAGGGGGCAAAGTGGTTCTCAATGATATACCAGCGTTCAGGGTATCATCAACTCAGGGTGAAGGAGTCAGATATCCCTAAGACAGCCTTCCGAAGCAGGTACGACCACTTTGAGTATTTGGTCATGCCCTTCGGATTGACCAATGCTCCAGCGGTATTTATGGCACTTATGAATAGGGTGTTCCATCAGTATCTCGATTCCTTTATTGTGGTGTTCGTGGATGAAATTATGGTATACTCTAGCTCTGAGGAGGAACACGAAAATCACATGAGGATCATTTTGGGTACATTACGAGATCACTGCCTCTATGCAAAGTTGTCAAAGTGCACTTTATGGATCAGAGAGGTGAGATTTCTGGGGCATGTGATCTCAGAGCATGGAGTTTCAGTGGACCCTGAGAAAATTACTGCAGTCATGTCCTGGGAGAAACCGAAGAATGTGTTTGAGATCAAGAGTTTTCTTGGCTTGGCCGGTTATTACAGGCGATTCGTTTGGGATTTCTCTCGGCTTGCTTCACCGATGACTTCCCTCACCCGGAAAGGGGTGATGTTTGTATGGGGTCCAGAATGTCAGGCATCGTTCGAGGAGCTGAAGAGGCGGCTGACTACTGCCCCCGTGCTAATTTTTCCAGAGGCTGGAAAGGGATATGTGGTCTATTGTGATGCTTCAGGTATGGGTCTTGGGTGAGTTCTTATGCAAGATGATCATGTGGTCGCGTATGGATCTCACCAACTTCGACCACATGAAAAGAACTACCCAACCCATGACTTGGAGTTGGCAGCGGTGATGCATACTTTGAAGACTTGGCGTCACTACCTCTTTGGGGAGAAATTTGTGGTATACTCTGATCACAAAAGCTTGGCTTATATCTTCTCGCAGAAGGACCTCAACTTGAGGCAACGTCGCTGGATCGAGTACTTGCAGGGGTTTGACTTTGACATTGTCTATACGCCAGGAAAGGGTAATGTAGTGGCCGACGCTTTGAGCCGAAGAGTTCCAGTGCAGGCTCTGAGGAAGTCTAGTGATGAGTGGGCATTGATGGGTCTCTTTTCTCAGATGCATGTGGAGACCAGGGAATACAGTGGAGGGGCATTCTTGGCCAGTGTCCAGTTGACTCCTCTATTGGAGTTGATTCAGCAGGAACAGCCCAGTGATGATCTTTTTCAGTGGTCTAAGCAGTTCTTTCATGGTGGGGAGACATCCTCTGATTGGTCGTCGTCTCCCAAGGGAATCTTGTGCTTCAAGGGCCGTTCAGTAGTGCCATTAACTCTGCGGAAGGTGGTGATGCAAGATAGCCACCAGTCTCAGTGGGTTGTCCATCCGGGTGCCACTAAGATGTATTATGATGTTCATCGGCAGTTTTGGTGGCCTGGTATGAGACGGGACATAGCAGACGTTGTTTCGAGATGCTACACATGTCAGCAGGTGAAACCAGAGCACCAAAGGCCATCCGGTTTGCTCCAACCACTACCCATTCCTACCTGGAAGTGGGAAGAGGTTTCCATGGAATTCATTGTTGGGTTACCTCGTACACCTCGGGGTAAGAATGCTATTTGGGTGGTGATTGATCGTCAGACCAAATCATCCCACTTCATTCCGATTAAAGATACAACTAAAGTAGATGAGTTGGGCCATTTGTATCTTCAAGAAGTGGTGAGACTCCATGGTGTACCATCAGATGTTGTCTCAGATAGAGACCCCCGCTTCACTTCTCGATTTTGGGAAGGCCTTCAGAAGTCCTTGGGGTCTCAAATTAAGATGAGCACGGCATACCACCCACAGACGGATGGTCAGACAGAGCGGGCGAATCCGATATTGGAGGACATGCTTCGTGCATGTGTCCTGGACTTTGGAGGTTCTTGGGATAGCCATTTGGGATTGGTAGAGTTTGCTTATAATAATAGTTACCAATCCACGATTCGAATGGCCCCTTTTGAGGCGGTCTATGGTCGGCCTTGTCGGTCCCCCCTATCTTGGGCTGAGGTAGGAGAGACTTCACTGTTGGGGCCGAGCCTTGTGCAGGAGACTTCTGAGAAGGTCAAGTTGATCAGGCAGTGCTTATTGACTTCTCAGAGTCGTCATAAATCTTATGCTGACCGGAGGCGTCGAGACCTAGATTTTTCTGTGGGTGACAGGGTATTCTTAAAAGTGGCCCCTTGTCTGGGCCATCGTCGATTGGGGAAGCAAGGTAAGTTGATTCCACGGTATGTCGGACCCTTTGAGATCACCGAGCGTATTGGTATGGTGGCATACAGGTTGGCCTTACCTTCTCAGTTGACATCTATCCATGATGTCTTCCACGTCTCCCAGTTGAAGAAATACAATCCAGATCCATCCCATGTGTTGAGTTGGGAAGAACTATAGATAGAGCCTGACTTGTCTATCGTTGAGAGGCCGGTGAAAATAGTGGACTCCCAAGAGAAGATACTTTGAGGAAAGTCTATTACTTTAGTCCGGGTTTTATGGAAGCATGGGAATGATACACATGAGACATGGGAGCGAAAGTCATGGGTCAAGGAAGAGTACCCATTCTTATTTTCCAACCGAGATTCATGTTGACTTTCCGGGGTGGAAAGTCCTTCATGGTGGGGAGAATTGTAACATACAAGACATATTTTAAAGGTATTTTTCATTTAATTTACATCCTTTCTTTGTTTTGGGGGTTTCCCTAGGTTTTAGGGAGGAATAGATGAGTATTCATGAATTGGGCCAAACCGTGAGCCCAATTCCAGATTAAAAAAAAATTGTATCTTTTATAACTTTTTCATTTTTCAACATTTTTCATCCATTCAAATTCCTAATTGACCTCCCCTAACCTATTAACACCACCAAGGTAATTTGGAGCTTTTAGAAATCCATAACCAGGGGTTATTTGGGTTTTTGTCTAAGGGGTTGGGCCTGCCCGAAAGCCCAATTCCTGTTTTAAAAATAAAATTTTATTTTGTTATAACTTATTCAATATTTGGGATTTGTCGGTGATTCCAAGTCTCACTCAAGCCCAAGTAACCCAGCCGCGCGTCTGAACTCTCTCCCACCCATTTGGAGCTCTGTAGAATCGCGATATTGTGCCGATCTTCATAGGGTTCCTCAAATCTCCCAGATTTGAAGAGGTAAAGTATTTCTTTCATAAATCTCTCAATTCTCAATCTTTTTCCTCCATTCCAATTCCTAAATGATATAATACATCTTGTTCGAACGTACCCTAAATTGGGGCTCTTTTAAATTTCAGATACTGGAGTTTTGGAGTGATTACTTGAAGATACTTCAAGTAAATGAGCCCTTTTCTTTCCTCTTTCAAATTACTTTGGGTTTAACTCAATGTTCTTAGAGTTTCTTCGGTTATAATTGAGTTTACTAATGTCCAGAAACTAGGATTTCTAACCTAGGGTTTAACTTTGGGATTTCATGGCCAATTTGTGTGGTTTTAGGTTTGATCTAGTTCTCTCTTGGTGCGGCGGGGGTGCGATTTGATTTCGCACGGAGATTCAAGGGGTTTTGTTAATTTGGTAGGTGATTCCATTGTGTGTGCAATTTTTGTGAATTATCTTGCTGTTTTCATGGTACTCTAATGTTTATTTAACTTGAATGTTTCTGTAAAAATTGGTTTTAGTTGCATTTATAATGCAAATGAATTCTAAGTTCCAATTTTTGGTGAAATTGAGGGTTTTCCATTCAAATCTTTTATTGGTTCATTTTGGGATGCCCCATAACTGAATTTTTGGTTTCATTAAAGGCTTTTGAACAGAAATTTGGTTTTAATATCTTACAAGTGTTATCATAGTGTGAATGGTGGATATCTTAAAGAGCTTTGGGTGAAAAACAATGTGATGTTTTGAGAGGTTGTTTTATTGGAAATAAAATTATTTTATTGTGTGTTTTAAATGGTATAAAATGTGTGTAGCTACTGTACAATTTGTTTGTTACCAGTAGTGATATTGTATATGAAAGTGGATGTGTGTTGTTTGCTGAAATTGTTTGAGTACAAAAGGGGAAGCCCGAGTACTTAGGTGGGGCGGATTTGTACTAGTACGGCTAGTGGATCGGATGGGTTTTGTCTTTCTTCCACTTAGAATCTGGATAACGACAACTCTAACTAAACTATTTGGATGATGATTGGGGACCACTAGGTTATGGGTATGTTTCCTACTAGTGGATCGTGCACGAGAACGGATTTTTCTATGGTTACTCTACACCGAGGTACGAGGTACATAGGGCCTGAGACAACCTAGTGCTTAGGGGTGTTCCTGATTTTGATGCTCATAGAATTTGTGGTATTTACCCTTGGTGTGGGTTGTTTTTGGAAGTAAATTACAGTAGCTCACATGTCTATTTAATGTGCTAACATTCTGAAATTCTCGGATTGAAAACTGTTTTCATTTGAAAGTTTCATTTCTTTGAATTTTAACACTGTTTCACCTTGTGTATTAAAATTGCTTATTTTGTTCACATTGTATTGCATACTCTTTGGAATCAACTGGTGGTATCCTATTGGGCTTAGGCTCACACCCTACTTACACCCCTTGGGTGTAAGTAGACCTGCTCATGCTTGACTCAGGTAAAGGGAAGGCTAAGGGTGATGGCGGTTCGGGATGTTAGTCCCCATCGTTGGGGCGGAGTTGTGGGGACGGCTTGCGGGTGATGATCCCCTTGTCATGTGGAGTCCATGGGGATGTCATTATGTTGTCATTATTTGTTTTTAGACCACTTGTAGTGTCTTTAAACTTATGTATTCAGATCTGGTTTTGTTAAGAATTGTTTAGCATGAAAATTTCAGATTTTAATAATTGATTGTTTTTTTATGATTTATGTTGTCATACTCGGGTAAATCGTTCCCAAACTAGATTTGTTTGATACCTGGGAACTTGTGCCAGCCCGTGGGGATAGGGAACGCCCTTCAGGCCTTGCCACGGGCCAGGTTTGGTGCCATTAATGGTGGCGACCAGATCTGGTTCATGACAAGAACGATCTATTCAAACCTTATAAGACATGTTTAGATCCTTCTCACTTGACTTTCAGGGTATGTGGGATCAATATTTACCTCTGGTATAATTTTCCTATAATAATAGCTTTCATTCGAGTATTCATATGACACCATATAAAGCGTTATACGGAAAGAGATGACCCACACCAACCTGATGGGATGACGTTGGTGAAAGAAAACTTGTAGGCCCAGAACTGGTGGAGGAAACGATGGAAAATGTGAAGGTAATCCAAAACCATATCAAAGTAGCTCATTGTAGGCAGAAGAGCTATGCTAATAATCGAAGGAAGGATTTGGAATTTCATGTCAGTGATCTTGTTTTCTTGAAGGTATCTATATGGAAGGGAGTCATACATTTTGGTACGAAAGGTAAATTGAGTCCCAAGTACATCGGACCTTTCGAAATTGTAGAACGAATTGGGGCTGTAGCTTACCGATTGAAAATGCCGCCAAGTCTCTCCAAAGTTCACGATGTGTTCCACATATCTTTGTAGAAGAAATACATGCATGACGCAATGCATGTACTCACCTATGAGGAATTAGAACTGGAACACAATCTTTATTATTGCGAAGAGCCTGTCAGGATTCATGATACTAGAGAACAAGTACTGAGAAACCGGACGACTCGTCTAGTAAAAGTCTTGTGGAGAAACCATAAGATTGAAGAGGCAATGTGGGAACCCGAAGAACATATGATGAAGAACCACCCTAGTATTTTCATGCGGTAGTATTCTAGAAATTTCGAGGACGAAATTATTTGAAGGAGGGGAGAATGTAACACCCCAAGCTTCTACGGTACGCATCTCTTTGAATAATGCGATAACGTGTGTTGTACGTAACATTGAGTTCTAACACACCACAACCAAGCAAACTATCCATTATGAATATTAATACCTACTTTTTGAAATTATATATATTTTATATTAAAACATGGAATTCATTTTTGGATTTCGAATATCGAAATTATCCTAAGTTGAATTTTTGGTATTTTACTGAGAACTTCCAATTTTTATGAATAGTGAAAAATACATAAAAACAACTTATTAAATGAAAATAATTTATAGTGATAAATTATATTATTTTATGGTTTTAAAGTATAATTAGAATATATTTTTACCATTTTATCCAATGGTTAATTTCACTTTGAAATTGGACATAAACAATTGTCAGTCTTTTTATATATATTGTTTCTTAAAAACACGCTATTTGTTGTGACACCGGGAATTAATTATAAAATTAATTAATGAAAATTTTATGTTTGGAATTTTGTAAAATAGATTTAATTTTTGAATTCAGAATATCAATTATAGCTTAGGGTGAAATTTTGGTATTGTTCTGAAAAACTTCAATTGTTGATGAATAGTGAAACTACTAAGTGGTAGTTAAAAAACTGAATTTTTCATAAAACGTAATTTTACCACTTCTGTGATTGGAATTTAGAAAATCCGAGAGACATGGTTAATATCAAGGAGTAAAATTTGGTTCAATGAGATGAAAATAATTTTTGATGAATAGTAACTTTTTACTATTATTTACCACGGTTAAAAGTAAATAGGGTAATTAAGGATAAAAATTATATTAATATTACCCTAACACATGTCCTAATTCTATTGGAAAAGTTTCTGTCGACCAAAAACAACCTTAGGAATAAGATATTATCATTTAGGTCCACTTGGATTAGATTAGGAAATTTATTATTATTTAATTTAAAGAAGAGTTAAAAGAGTTAAAATCAATGTTTATTTACTAAATCATTTTTAATATAGGGTTATACATAAGTTAAATTCGATTTTAAGAATTCATTAGAAGGACAAAACAATTTCCTACATAATGATATTTTATTTATAACTTTTATATATTAAATAATTTAATTTATTTATGATACAATGATGATGAAGTAATTACCATAATAGTGAAAAAATTAAAATAATTGATATTATAAATACCCAAATAAATATAATTTTAGACTTTTAGTGAATTAAACAAATTTTCTATGATAATATGACATATTAGTATTGATATAATGGACTTTTTTAGAAGTAATCATTCTGTTATGATTTTTATTAAAATTAATTATTGAATAGTGTCAAAATTGAAATAAAAGAGTTTTTTAAAACAAATATTATATTATTAATTGATATTAAATTCCTAAAAACTAAGGTTCGGCCAAGAGACATATATCATGATTGTTGTATCATTAATGGGACAATTGGCGGTCTCTTGGATGTATATTGTATTTTTATTAACCATATAATATAAAAATACAAAGAGACATTGTAAAAGTGAAACTAATTAACTAAGAGTTAATACTTTATGATAAGGTTAATATAGTAACCCAAACATGTCTAAATTATATTGGTTGAGTGGTTTTCGACCTATCCCCACCTTAACCTTTAAATAATAATCTTTTTATCTATTAAAAACAGAATATGAATTTATTATAAAATAATATTTCTAGCTTTTCCAAAGGTGCCCCTCACCCCTCTTATAAAAGGGAAATCTCCCTTCTCATTAACTCACACCTTCAAAGCCTTTTGTCTGGGCCAAAATCTTCCAAAATACTCTCTCAACTTACCTCACTTCATCCTAGAGGCCTTTCTTTAGTCAGAAAGCCATCGTAAGAGCCCTTATGATCAAATCAAAAGGAAGAACACGAAGAAGAGGTAATGATGTCACCGTCCCTTTCCATGTTCCTTTCTTCTTCCACTTCTTACTTATTTGTTATTAAAATTATAAAATAATAACTCTTGTATCTTATATATACTGTGATGTTATTATAAATATGGTACAACCATATTCAGTATTCTATCCATCCTTTGAATAACATGTCACCATACCTGCATACGTACGGCTTACCGTCTCCACGTCGTGCTGTAATTATTATTCAATAAATTATTATTTGGATGGGTATAATAATGATGTATAACTCATGTAAATAATAAATATAACATGATAATTATTCTGTATATATGTTATACCATCCAATTATATATTATTTTAATATCAAAAGAATGATATTGTCGCTCGTGCGTACGTACGGACTACCGTCTCCACGAACGCAATGAGATTCATTTTCCACTGTATCCATTCAAGTATGAATATCATTTTAGGATTTAAAAATAATTTTTAAGGACTTGATATCATTATGGTTATGAATAAGATACATCCCATCAATAAAAAACATGTCTTACATAACAAAACATATCAAAGAAAACGAGGAAGTTAACACCTGAAACGATGATACTACTAAGATATTATTAACAAATCAATGTTAAAAGATCATATATGATATCACATTCTTGTATAATTTAATAACAATTATTTGACAATTATACAGGAGTTTAACCTACCCCAAATAAGGAAAAGTACAAGGTAAGGGTTTATTTCACAATCTCTTCATTATCTGGGGTATTTTATACATAATAATCTACTGGAATTTCTTTATCATCCACATCCATGTTTCTTAAAAATGTATTTAAAAACATTTTTACTATTTACATGAATATGGGTTAAAATCATTTATACCCTTTTTGAATTTTATAAGTGGTTTATAAAGGAATCTTTCTGTCATTTTCCAAACAAGGTGTTTTTTAACCTTTTCGACAGAATTAAGGTAAGAATGTTTTTATAACTTATACAGCTGGTGTGGCTATTTTACACTGTTATAAAATCTTCGAAGCTTCCCTTACAATCTTATAAGAATATTTTCAAAGATAATGTTTTATTTTAGAAATATACAACCCTTAAATGATTTCAAAATAAAAGAGATATTTCGCTAAAAAGAGTTTTGATTTCATCTATGTCAACATCCTTTGATGGATTTTACGCTTATTTGAAGTTGATTTATTATGAATCAAAACTTCTATATTGTATTGAATGTTTTGTGATATGTTTGACTTTGGATGTGTTATTTTTTTCCCATTCATGGTTTATGGATGAATTAATTACATTTCGTATGATATTTTTAATACGAATGTTTATGTTATGTTTAAACCTTTTCATATGGGAATGCATTGGACTTAATATGTGAGGGGTGGAGCCCGATATAGCTCCTCGATGCATCAGTAGGTCTCATGAGAAAAACTAGTGTCTTGGCACAAGGCCTTGACAAAATATTATTTGTAGTCTTGTCACAAGGCCTTGGCTATGTGGTTATGATAGTCTGGAATTATGAATTCCATCATTATGAAAGTGGTTATTGATATTGCATGTGATTATTCGATTACTATAATATCCATTTGAATAAGTAAATGGAATTATTTAATTTTATTTTTGCCATAATATATTGAAGTTCATGTTTAAAAGGCTTTTGTTTTATTTATACAATGCCTTAAATTTTTATTCTTATTTATGAATGTTTCCTCTATATTGTTATCCTTACTGGGAATTTGAGCTTACCCCTTTTCTATGTTTTATTTTTCCGAGGATGTAAAGAAGTAAATTATGAATGACCTACAGGGATATTATGAGGGGATAAGAGTGTAGACTATAGAGATTATGTTTTTTTAGTTTTCATTTTTATGATGTAATGTAAAACTTTATGAATATATCTAGTGTTTCCAAGGCTACTAAACTAATCGGTCTTCCGAGATTTGATGTTTCTTGTGATCATTCCAATGTTATGTAATAATGCACCGACTATAGGTAACTGAGGTCGGGGCGTTACATATACTGACTCAAACCCAATTTTTAGTTACAATAATTTTTTCCTGAAAATTTACCCTCTTGGAAAAAAAATCAATTTGGATCTCATTGGAATAAAACATATTCTTTAAATTGAATTCAATCATTTGGATTTCACAAGGAATTTTTTTGAAAACAAATATAGATTCCTAAAATTTAATTTACTAACATTATTTCATTAAATATGTTTTGGGTTCTAAAAGGAAAATTTTTTTGCATTGAGGAAAAAAATTAAGTACCATCATCAAGAATATATAGTACATATATAGTGGTTTTTCTAGACATATGGATGGTAATAAAGACTTCTTCGAAAAAATTATCAAAATTAATGGCTGAAGAGTTACCTTTGGAGATAATTCATAAGGAAATATTTTTGTTATATGAAACATTTTTCTTCTAGGAAATGCATTAATTTCAAACTTTTTTTATGTAAGGGGTCATAAAAACTATATTATAAGATTATTCGGTTATGTGATGAAGGATACATTATGAATTCCATGAATTAATTATGCAAAGTATACAATTTCATTGACGAAATAATTTTTTCTTTCAATCAGCATGATATTGATTACAAAAATAACATATAAATTCTCTAGAGTCATGTGATACCTTTTATTATTAAAATGAAAATCAATAATGGATCATTCATAGAAGGTTAGGACACTGTAACCTTAGAAACCTATTTAAATTAACTTTGGAAAGGAATTAAAAATCATACCAAAATATAGAATTGATTCTTCTAGAGTTTGTGAACCTTATCATTTATAAAACAAACATAACTAAAGATTTAAATCTATTAGTTATGTATCAACTATGGAAGAATTATATTTACTACACATAGATCTTATTGGTACTATACAAATAGAAATTTTTTAAGGAAATTACTATGTATCTGTTTTAATCAATGATTATACTAGATAGACATGTTTTATTCATTATAAATGAAATATGATTCATTTCTATATTTTTTAAAACATTCATAGCCGATGTAAAAAATTAAAAAACCTTCCCATGAATAATATTAGTAGTGATCATGGTGGATATTTGGAAAATTCTATTTTTGAATACACAATTTCTATGAATTTTGGTGATTTTTATTTTATTGCTGCTTTTTATACTATAAATCAAGTTTTACTTTGACCCTTTATTAATAAAACACATTATTTGTTATGGATAGGCTGAAAACCAAAATATTGATACTTATGAGTATTTGGATGAAAAGTAGTCAGTTTTTAATAAAAAATATACTTTACAAAAACTTACACCTAAATGTGATAATGGTATATTCTTGGGGTGTTACACTACTTGTAAGGCTTATAGATTTTTTAAAAGAAATTATTATACTATTGATATAATAGTACAATTTAAATTTGATGAAACCGATGATTTTATTCATAAAAAAGAATAACCTACATCTTCTGATGTTTTTAAAAAAATTTATTCTCTGCTTTTGATAAATGGTTGTTCTGATAATGATAGTACTCAAGCAATTGTTTTTGACGTATTCACTCTAGATGAGTTTCTACCATCTTTTGATAAAAATTTCTAACAAATCTAAAGTATTTAATTTCTTAGGAATAATACATGTTCTAGTATCATTGGTGATGTGGATAATTCTCTGTGGACTAGAAGTTTTTTGAGAAACTAAATAGATCATTTTTCTTTTCATTCCCAGTTTGAACCTAAATGTCTTGTTGAAGAGTTATGTGATGATGAATGGATTATATCTATGTAGGATATACTAAATGAATTTGAGTGGAACAAAGTATAGACCATAGGTGAATGAACTAATGAAAAATATGTAATTTGTGTAAAATGGTTCTTTAGAATCAAAATTTGAGGATGTTGGAATAATCATATGAATAAATAAATACTAGTTTATAAAGGATGCAATTAAAAGACTGAATTTATAATGAAGAATAACAGGCTCTTGTAGCTAGACATTAATCTATTCACATTCAATTATCCTTTACATAATTCTATAATTCCAACATTTAAAATTAATGTAAATTTTTATTTCCTTGATGTATATTTTCATGAGGATGTTTTGTTGAAAATAATATTGTTTTTAAGATATTAAACATCCTGAATATTCTTTTAATCTTCCCAAAGCATTTTATGACCATAAAAAATACCTAGAGCCTGGTATGATAGATTAACAATATTTTTTTAAAAAACAATTATGTTACTGGAACTTATGATCAATTATTTTCATAATGAATGAAAATAAATATGTATTGATTGATAAAATTCATGTTATCTACATTATATTAGAATCATCTCAGTAACCATTAATAGATATTTTTAAATCTTATTAAATCTGAGTTTGAATGGAGTATGATGTCTAAGATAATATTATTTCTTGGTTTTAAAATTTCAGAAAAATGAGAAGGGCCATGTGTAACTACAAAACGTATATTAAATACTATAATGAAGAGTATATATTTGACAATACCGATAGTATTAATTATATAATTATAACATGAAAAACACTTGATCTTGATGATACTAGGAATCCAGTAGATCAAAAAACATTTAGAGCAATGATAATAAATCTACTATACTGAACTGATAGTCATACAAACTAAATGTTTTATGTATTTTTATTTGTATGGAATCAATAAAATATAAAATAATCGTAGTTGAGGTCTGTAAAAATAGTTTCACGTTATCCAAATAGAACTATGGATTCAGGACTATGATATTTTTATAGAAATGATTTTTGAAAATATTGTAGGAAATTAGCTTTTGTGTTTTTGTAATGTACAAGAAAAGTATATTTGGAATGTTTCATCTCATAGGATATTAATTATATATTTTTTGTAATAAAATACACATGATAGAACTTTTCACATATTAGGACAAATATATGGTAGTTGGAAGTTGGTTTTCTCAAGTGTTGTGGATGCAACACACTCACTAATTATTTCACAAGTTTCACTAAAACTCAAATAATATTCGACAACAATATTATCATAGATTTATGAAAAACCCATGAACATCACTCTGATAAAAACACATTGATATTAGGAATCACTTTCATAGGGGTAACAAACTTATAGAAGATATCATTTTATGATTTATTAGAATGAAATAACAATATGTTGATATATTTACAAAACCATAACCTTTAGATATATTCGATTAAATTAAACAAAATCATGGAATGTTAAACTTAATGTCATAATTCATATCTTCTTGTTTAAGTAATCTTCTTATATTATATTTCTCATTTTAAATGGGTGGGGGGGTATATATTTTTGATGCATTATATAATTTTTCTATTTTTTTCATATTCAATATATGTTTCAGGATCATTATTTTTTTGTCTTTTTGAAATACATTGTACTAATTATAATAATATAAAATTTTAACTTTCATATTTTTCATACTTAGAAATTTTTTGTACTCAAAATTTTCATTCTCCTACTTTTCTTATTCACAAGATTTTTTTACATTGAAAATTTTCATCAAAATGTTTTTAATATACAAAATTATTTCACTCTTAAATTTTTCATAGTGATAAATTTTTTTCTCAAATTATTCATACTAAGAAAATTTTTATTCCAAGAGATTTTTCATACTAAATGTTTCATAGTCAATTTGTTTTCATACTCAAATGTTTTTAATTAAAGTTTTTTGATGAAAAAAATATCAAAACCAATACATATGTCATGAAACCTACAATGGTATAAATTATTACTATACATATTCTAAATTAAATTAAATTATATTTGAAGGTGTTTAATTTTAATACCATATTATATGATTATTATTTTTTAAAACCCCTTAATAGTCCATTTTTTTAACCCTCAGATCACTTTGATTACATCTGAGCCGTAAAATCTCAATAGTCACTTTTCTTCACCAATACAAAATGACCCCATACATTTTACCACATCATTTATCACTAAATTATGTTGATAAAATATTTTTCTTCAAGTATCTTGGTATGAATAGTTTCTTTCCCAGAATAGTTGATCGTACTCATGTTAGAAAATACCTAGCCTTACCGCACCATGTCTCCGAAAGTGATGGCTCCTAAATATTTCTCTTTGATGAATGTCTTTAGTGATATGTTGGTCAGAAAATGTTTATATGAAAAGTAATATTATACATTAAAAATAAATATAATTATTCAAGGATGGAATTATATGTGTTTAGAAAAATCAATGTCTGATTAGGAACTCATTCATGTTGATGATGTAAGAGAGTTTTATTACACCATAGTGTTTGATGATTTTTTAATGTGTTATTTTTTTAATGTATGGACTGAAATATAGATTATCTATGGTTAAACATACTCATTTTATTGGCATACCTGTAAAAGGTTTTTACTTTTATCCTTATTATAATCATCCAAATTATAATGACAAATTTTTTAAGACAATATCTGAGAAATATATTTCTGAGATTCCTGAGGATAAAAGAAAAGTTAATAATCTTCATTTTGAAAATCATATAATTTTCAGTTAGATGCATTGTTTTCTAATCCCATGAATAGGTGATAGTGTCTCCATTATGGTATAACGTGTTTTCATTCTTGATAATCTGGATAATATGTGAAAATTTAATCTCCTGGGTTGCATCTTTTAAACAATCAAAGTCATAAAATCTGGTGCAATCAAGTCTCAGATGTTTATGATTCCAAAAATCATTTCTAAGAAACCAAATAAAATTTTCATGTTTTATAATGTTGAAATCAATATATTTACATTGAAAATTAATGTCCCGATTATTAGTGATAGTACGATTAAATGGTTGAAACTTCATTATGATAGTAAAAGATATAAAAGCCTCGCCCGCAAAAGAAGATATTGATGATCACCTTAATTTTTCAAAATCTATACCCATTGATTCAGAAATTATAGATAAATCCATGTCTGTATGTGTCAGAAATTAATAGTAGAAAAAATTTTATAGTGAAGAAAAATATATCGAGTGGAGGAAAAGAAATGTAGACTGAGAAGGAGACCATCATTTTGGTTTTCACACTATAGAAGCTCTAGCCTATATAATTTGTATTTAGGATGATGACATAGATGAATAAAAGAAAATAAATCCTTAAAATTTAATGTAAATCACATTGATATTGATTAGTTGATTAAATCATTTTAGAATTCTGTTGCAGGAATTGTTATTAGGGATCCAATTAACGAATGTTCGGTTACTCCCTCTATTCAAAACATGGGAAAATAATTACAAACTAATTATGATGAATCGGAACCACCTAAATATAGAAAAAAATATTATTTGTATTAAAATGAATATGGAGATTTGTAACATATAAAGGCATATTTTTTTTTGAGAAATTAGAAAGAGAATAAGGTAGAAATGAATAATAAAAGGAATAAAATGAAGGAGTCAAAGAAAAGATGAATGAAGAAAATGTAATGGAACTTATTTTACAAGTGATGTATTTTGATGCAATCTATTTTAAATTACCTTCCCTAGATGATGAGTTTTCTAAAAAATAATCCTAGAGATCCTAATATAAAATATTTGATCTTTTTTGTTATAATGATGAATATTTAAATACTGAAGTTAATCATATCCATCCATTAGTATATGTGGTTGTTCAATAAAACTATAGAAAACACCCTGACATCATGGAAGTTACTGACTATGATAACAAAATTTCAATTAAAGGAGGTCATAATAATGTTTAAGAATAGAATATATTATAAAATTCCATTCCTTATCTCTCTAGGACGGATGGAAGAAGTTGATTTGGTTTCTAAGAACCCAAAGAAATTATTTAATTCAATTAGAATTATAATAGACAGGTTAATAAATTTTTGTTCGATTTCATGGTATCTTAAAAAAGTAATCATGATCATAAGAAATCATGTTACATGGATTCAAATGGTCCAACGATGATGATACAAATTTTAAAACTCATTAATTTAAGAATTGTGATATAATATGTCTTGATAAATAATTTTCCATGCTAACATCTAAATCTATTGAAAAAATTGGGTTCTTACAAAGCCTCAAGGTCTCAAAAGTTTCTCAGTCTTATGAATTCAATTATTTTAATAGGATGATGTAATAAATCTCATTATAAATTAAATTTATGAAAATTATAATGATGAAATAATTGATTAGAAGAATGATATTGTTTCAAAAAATGATATAATTAATATGTAATAAATTTTCAGAAAGGAGCAAGAAAAAATGTATCACCTTCTAGAAGAAAAAATTCTCACTCACCACCGGAAATTATATGCATAAGAAGAATTGATTCATACACTTGACGATACATTTCACTCTCATGATGTATTGAATTATAATCAGGTTGATTTATTTTCAGAACCTGAGGAGAAACTCATGACTCAGTAGAAATTTCTTCAAAATATTAACGAGAATAAAATGAGTTCCCCAAAATGAAGGAAATTGTATTAGGATGCATAGAGCTATAGAAGATGATGAAATGATTTTTTCTGAAATCATTTTATATTTCTTAAAACATCAATTAATGTTTTTTTCATCTAAATAGAGTCTAATTTAATGTTTTACATGTCATATTGATTACTTTTGATTCACATATTCTAGGAGATCAATGTTTTTATTACTTATTATATTTATCTAACCCTTTTGTTGAGAATAGTTTACATGACATATTTTTTTTGAAATTCACAAAGGGAATAATGATATAAAAATTGGGAGAAATTTTTTATAAAAATGAATAATGATTTACATGTTGGGATAATTATTTACTTATGGGAATAATAATTTCTAAATGAAATATAATATGATCCGTAGGGATGTTGTTAACTGAATGAGGAGATAATATTATTCAATATCATATTACGAATATTTTAAGGAAAACCACATTGGTATATTAGTACAAGGGTTTAATTTTGAGTAAAACAGTTCTTTAAAAAAATTACTCATATTTTACAATGTAATTTTATATTCATGCTTTCTTATTTGTGTCTACCAAAAAAGAAGAGATTATTGAGTCAATATATCTTTTTGACTTACCTATTCATTTTGTTTTGGGAATAATTATTTTTAATGATTAATTAATAACTCTTTTATGAACAATGTATTTAAAGAATGTTATTATCTTACTTACTTTATGTATTTTTATTTATGAAAATAAATTCATATTTTATCATTGCGATTATATAATGAATATTATAAAAATCATACACATGAGAATTACAAAATTGACTTATATCATGATAATCTTAACGACCACAAATATGATTTATATCATACACATTAGTTACAATTAATATCATACACATTTTATATGAATCATATCATACATATTTTCTAGTCTTTCATAATAAAAATATTTTTATAATGATATTAATAGTACTTTATATCATAATAAAAATAATCAGACTGGATTTTTTTATTTTTCACATCTAAAAACCTATATCCTCATGAAATAATTTATTTTAAATCAAAAAATGTTATTTATAATATTATAATCCAATATATCTCATGCTTTCAGTTTCAATATGTTTATTAGAGTAATATGTTTCCATGTACCTCTGAGATTTGAGAAGAAACTCCCACTATTGGAGATCAAGATGATACTTGGGATGAATTCCTATAAATCCTTGTCAATTTAGTGAGCTCCAAACATGAATTAGAGACACTATGGGAGATCACATCTAAATAATCTTCTTGTGAAAATTATGATGGTTACTAGTTATGAACTACTTGTTCAATATATTTATAACTCTCAACGAGTTTGTTTTTCTTTGTGAGACGCCTATCTATGGAATTAAATTTGACCACATTCATGGATAATATGAAATAGGTTAAAATTATTAATATATTCATGGGATTCCAATGATAATTAGAGAGTGAATCTGATCACCTCCTTGATCGAGGGATTTTATGGATTGGCAGATAGACCAAATATGATCATTTAATCGAGGGCTTACCTAGGAATGGGTACGAAAGTATATCATGAAAGGATAAATAAAGGGATCACTATCCTTGGTTATTGGATACCCTATTCTTTTTGTTAAAATAATTATATCAATTTACTTATATTTCATATCTGTTGTATTTTAAATTGAAATTTATTTAATTAATTTATCAATCTAAATTTTATTTTCCTTAATTTTTTTAATATTGATACATATGTCTTACAATCTATTTCTTATTCTTTAAGATTTCGGTGATTATGATCATTCTAATTACTCAGTATGATTATATAAACATTATGATTGAATAATTATGTGGATTTACTATAATCATCATAACCATTTTTGGTACGATAATTAACACACGTACTATAAATACTATTAGTTTCTAAATACTAAATGTTGAATAATTATCCAAATAAAATTGATAACAATATTCATTAGATCCAAAGGATCAATATTAATATTTTTTAATACATAATAGGTTTTCTGAATTCAATTATTAGAAATTCATTTAAACTAAAGATTTAAAATGTCTGTTTATAAACATACAATTCACAGCCCCCCACTTTTATAGTTTTCCATCTAAATATACAATTCGATGCAATACAATAGACAATAAAATTTAATAAAATAGGAAAAAATTCTCATTTTTATAATTAAATAGGCATACAACTTGATAGTTCGAAAACCAACTTATGGAATCCAATGAAAAATCAATGGACATTATCAATAAGAATTTATTATGGGGATCATATGGAAAATTATTTGTTATAAAGTGTATAAAGACTCAAAAAATGTGGTCAACATCATATTTTCCATGTAATAGTCATATACTATCTAGACTACTTGACTAAGAAAAAGTTATAGTATTCCCTCTCTATGACATTATAACGTCGGTCATCCCATTGTTCTAGAAAAATTTCATTATTCTAAATGGGTCAACGTTAGTGTTTTGGTGGTAGTAATTATAAAATTTTTCATATATGATCCACAACTAAGAAGAATTCATAGTTATTCCAAATGTTTAAGATCTAGTTTATTGGTGGCAGTGTTTATACTGATGTCCATATCTGTTCCCCACATAGGTAGAATACATTATTACAATTAATGGAATTATACTATTGTGTTGGTGATGGTTTATATATTAATATCCATCTTGGATCCACACACATGACAAATTGATCATTATTATGAATTAATCTTCTTTTGAGTCTAGTTTGTGGTATTTATACTAGTATTAATCCAAGTTCCATGCCCATGAGAAACTCATTATAGTATGTGTTCAAAAAAATTTATTTGGATTTTCTTAACATATTTGAATATATTTGTGTGTATCAGTGATATTTATCTATTTGGTACATCATGATATCATGAATTTAAAATTTGATAACAATTAATAGAATTAAAATGAATTTATTTACTGATAATTCCAAAGGAGGGAGGGACATTCAAATTGCAGTTTCTCTCCACTAATCTTCTAAATATAATGGGAGCCTAAAATAATATGCTATGATACCTAGTGATTGGAAGATTCCCCAATCTCCATAATCTTCTATCATAGGGAAGTTATAGACTAATGAAATTTATTTAACATTTTATTTCATACCACTATAGTAAGTTATAATTCTTATAATCGACAACCTAAAACATATTGTGCATTTTATTATATATCAATGGGATTATTTTATTATTCTGTTATCTTCTTAGCATCAATAAGAATGTAGCACAGGTGGGAAAACTCTTATTTAAGCCTATAAATTTAATACTTACTTGTATTGAATAAGTTTTGGCGTGTTATAATTTCCATTTTATATTTTAAGGATTCATTAGGAGTTTCATATGGACAATGTATAAAAAAATATAAGGACTCTAACATTTATATTCGTAGAACATGGGCACTATTATTTTTCAAAATAGTTACCACATATTTCATCTTAGAAAAGAGTAATCAATAGTTGAATCCACCGATGATGAGTGTTGTTAACATGTATTATAGATGAACTAAAAATTATTTGATCTCTTCTAACAGAACCTTTATGATCAAGTTATAGATATATCACCACACATGAATCTAGAGTTATTTTTCAAATTATTAGTATTATATGAATCAACTCAAGACTATACCTTAAATATTGATGTATTCTGGAACTATGTCACTAAATGATAAATTCATATATTCATCTCATGGAAGAAAATATGTAGAATAATCTTTTAACATAACAATTTCACATGGTAGAGCCCTTGAAGTTGAAGGATTTGGGATCTATATGCAATGAGATGGAGAAATTTCAATTAATCACATAAATCATATTATTCTTTAGTCAAAAAATGACATTGGAAAATACATACATATGCTAAATAATGAAAATGTACCTTCATATTCAATGATAGTAGCAACTCTTGTCTCGTCAACTGAATCTCGAGGGATAATACATGTTCTAAAATGTTGTATGGAACTCTGGGAATTAGGTGATTCCTCCACAACAAATATATTATTCCATATGATCATGATGGGTACATCACTATGAAGGCTTGATAATATAGATACAGGTAAAAATATAAGTTATCACCTCATCAAAATGAGCTATTTTATTTGAAAAACCAACCCTCTCACAATGATTACATCATCAATGAATGATCATCCAGAGAATAGTTTCTTGTTTCATAATTCTCCAAGTTTTCACTCACCCATGATAAATGTGAGGGAATATGGGATAATGCATTCAAATCATTCATTGGTTCCAATTCCATCTGAACCATAACTTTATCCACCACTCAAACAACCATGTATATAGCCTGTTGTCATTCTAAATAGATTAAAAGTATATGATCCAATACTATAGAGATTTATACCTTCATTAATGTGGAATCGATTGTGTAATAGGTGTCGGCATGTGTGGAACTACATTTGGATCAATAATTACTGATTATATGTGAATGATTTGACTATTATAGGCTATATCAAGAGTCTCTTAGACATCTTGTGAGATAGCCTCATCCATTATTCCCTTTATATAGAATAAAAGGGTGATGAGGGGTTATCAAATCTCTCTAGCCTCCTATGACATCTATATTAAATACATGAATACTTCCTATAAAAACAAAATAATATGTGTGTAATAATTTAATTTATCTCCAATATTCACTCTAACTAAAATAGATTAAATGGTTTTCACTAGTTACCAATGTACTGGAAATTACCTTTTACTGTTCATATGGTATATAATGGACATTTCCCTTAGTATACTACATTTAGTGTTAGTATCCTAAAAACGTCCATCGAATTCAGTAGGATAATTCTCATGGGATATTACTTCAGGAGTAGTGACACTCCCAAATCCCTCTACCTCTATCTTAATATGTAATAGAACCTTCATAGCCTTGGTGATTGGCTTATTTTATCTCTAACTATCCATTTTCTAACCATTATTGTAAAAACGGTGACAAATATATTTGGATCCCCATCAACAAGAATGATGTACTAAGACCCTGCACCAACTATCTCCACATACGTCATCTCTTTTCTATATTAGGGAGTTTTATACAAGAGCCTTGTTTTATTTTGGGTCATATATAGAGATTCCGGTATACGATAAGTTATATTCCTACTGGGAATTCATCATCTCAATACTAACTGATCAACCACAATCATAGCACTAAGAACCACCTGTACCATAATGTGTCTCGTTACTAGTGTGGCCCAAATACCATTGGTATAAGACAAAATCTTGGTGTTGACATTGGGATTTGAGTTTCTATCATTTTCACTAACAGTATGGAGGGTTAATGAAATCATGGATTCTTCACTAGTAAAAAAATACAATGACTAGAAAGATACCATAATGTGCCTTTATTAATGAATTATTTGAGCAGGAGAAGGAAATTTTTTATAATGATCCACAAATACAAACAATATATCCCTGGTTTAAACAAATATTATAATAACATTTGTTTAATTCATTTGTATAACGCACCCAGATGGATAGAAATGAGGAATTATTGGGATTCATGGACTCCTCACCATTATTAGTAATTGTACAGTTTGGCACACAATATATCATTAATATTAATTGATCATATAATATGAAATTGTTATTTGATTCTATGTTCTTCAATGTATTAGGCCAGAACCCATTGATCAATAAATGAGGATGTTATATTAGAGAATTATTCTGAAGTACAAACCTATATATAGCTATGCACTCTGATAATGGGCAATCCAAATGATTTCCCCATCATTCTAATAAGTGTATCTTGAGAATATTAAATAACCACATTTTTGTCAGAATCCTCACTATTAATTTCGGTTCATAAAATGGAACCTAAAGTGTGACAACCACATGGGGGTGTGGTGGATTATGTTGTCTAATAAATGTCAAATTAAAACACATTGATCATAAATATATCTCTAAACATATCTGGATCTTGACCTTTCAACCTTGAGGATCACTTGGAATTATATTAACATATACATTAATATGATTCAATAACTTATCAAACACTTATAGGATAATCATTAATATTCTCTTTAATTCTTTTTGGTATACATTTGTAAAGTAAACATCGACCCAATATTTTTACTTTTTTCACCATAATATCGATACATCCAACAATCATTATTATGGATGATCCAACACACTAAAATCAATAGATGATCAGTTTTAATGAATTCACACCTAGTATCACAACCTTAATATGTTTTGTGATAACTGGTTTCTTCAAATTGGTTAAAACATTGAATTCTCCATTGATGGCTCACTATAGGTGGAATGTATCGCATTCCATTTTTATGGACATGTAGATATATTCTCCAACAAATCATGTATGTAGTGAACCATTCATTGTAGATGGAATCTATTTTGAAATCCACTTAGTAAAACCCATCAAAATATTTAAAGATTTCCTTCATATATCACCTCTTAATACATTCTAGAATATTTTTATAATACCGACTACATTTCACATCAATGATCATTACTATTCAATTTAAAAAGATCTAAAATGGGCCCAATTACATTATGACTTTGTGTCTCATTACTAGGGAAAAGATCTCAAAACACTAGAAATAAGATAAGAAATATCAATATAAAATCTAATAGTCATTTGGTCAATATACCCTTCAAATAATAGAGAGATTATGATCACATGAACCAAACACCTTTTAGGATCATTATGGTTTTACAAAACCACCCACAACTCATATAATACTACATTCAACATTTTCATCAGATCCCAAACAATAATTTAATCTTGGAATCATAGAATAACTCATATATATAGTGAATTAATTCGGAATTAATTCAATAACTTAAATTTTGAAAACAACATCCAATTATGTGAAGATCACCAAATTGATTATAGGAATATGATTGTGAATAATTTAAGAATTATACATTCATCTCTAGGATGGAATCCTCAAAAGTTGCAATAAAAAATAATGAAAAATATTAAAACAAATATTGGTGTAGGTACCCATGTCATTTTCCCCAAAACAGTATCCATTGTTGGCACGGTTTCTTCCCTCATGCCAATTAGGATTTAGAATCCACAAATTAAACATGAACTCTTTCACTATGTCCATAGTATATATCATTTTGGAATCCGTAACTCTTAATATATTAAAAATATAATAATGGTTAGAACCCGGATTAAGCACTATGAAATAGTACAACATTTATTTTATTTCATATAATACTCCAAACAACACGGCATGAACAATGGTAAGGTGGCCATTGTGACATGATCCTTTCAATATCACCCACATCTTGGATTCCTATAGCTCTTGTCAACATTAAATTACTATTTCCTTAATTAATGTTATGTAACAAAAATTTGAAAAACTAGGTCATGGACCTTACAACATTTCTTGTTTTGGGAAATTCACTTGACAACACACTAAATGAAATCATTGTGGAACCATAGCCACCACTAAGGTCTATCCATTCATGTAATTATTGTTTTTCTCTATTATGGAACAAGCCCCATGAACACCACTTTTTCTATACCTCAATCATTTTTCACTTTAAAATTTATCTAATTTTTAAAACACCAGACATTAAAAACTATGAATCTTGATTTTAACAATATATATTTATCGAATCTATTTTAGGAAAAACCAAACTCCCATGAATTACCTCAACAAATTGGTAATATTAATAAAAATTTGTTGATAATTATATTATCAAAAAATCCATATTTCCTAATTGAGATGCCAACTGACATATTTTCCATCAACCTGGACCATAATTATTTTCATCAACATTGACCCACCATGTTTTCAAATGAAATAAAACATCAATACTTTGTGATTTATAACAATCTCCCCCTTTGAATTTTATAGGAAATAAAAATAATAATATATCAATCCCTTACCAAATGTACCATTGTAATTATATTATATTCATTCATTAAATATTCTCCTCATTAATATAAATTATTCCAAATGTTATCAATGTTATACTATGTTTCTTCTGAATACAATTAGTCTTCCAAAATTCCACCTTAAAACAAAGAGATTAACTTTTCTTCCTTCTCCTCTTTATTGCAGGGAAGATCATTAATTTTCTCCTCATAGATGCATGGGATGAAATTTCATGAAATATTATCCACCCCTTAGTCATCAACATTCAAGTGTTTTAACACATGTTAATCTCCTCCCCCTATTTAGATAGGTAGTTTTTACTCATCTATTGTCATCACCTCTTTCTCCATAAGCCCATCATCATCCATTTGGAAATTATCTCATGATATTCATTGATTGAATTTTCATATTGGAACCTGAGATATCAAAAATTAAACTATTGCTAAAAATCAAAATCTCAAAAGAAATAAATAAGTGATTTTGAATATATCCATGATTCCTTCCATGTCACTAATGAATAACACGAAACCTCTTATAAAAACTTTGGATTTTTCACTCTTACAAAACACAATATAATTTATCAATTACATCAAAAAAACAATTAATACATAAATTTAAATTAATTGGTTATGAAAGACATTACATTAGATGAACTCATTGATACCAAAATTTAAAATTTACCACATATTTTATTAAAATGGGTAAATTGAAACAAATGAAAAATTTGATCTCTATGAGATTCAATTATTTATAAAATTATTCATTTTATCTACCTTAAATTTTTCATTTGAACACTTTAAATATCATTGATTGTTCCGAACACAAAATTATTCATATATTCAAAACCATGTTAAAAAAATTATTTATTAGGTGATAGGGGTAACTTGTGGTTCATCATTTTGAGGTATAGGATTGGCCATGATGAAACAACTCACTGGCTTCAAACATAAGTTTTTCCTTTTTATATTTTCATTATGGAATTAAATTATCACAACAACTTCTTCATAATCACTCGTATTCGAAAAATGGAATCTTAATAAAGGATCTCCCTTATGTGATACATTGTAAACACATAAAATAATGGATGTGAACATTTTCATCATTCCTTGTCTATAGAATTCCCAAAATTTTGGAATCAATAACACATAAACATGTACCATCTTTTATATCCTAACATGTTGATCTCACTACTTTCTATCATCTCCATTTCATTAGATAATTTTTACATTTTTTGGATTATGTGGTTCCACTTTGGTAGAATTCCTCTTCAACATCCAATATAGCCATCTTGGAATAAATCTTGTTCATTGGTAGAATTTATTACCCACTTTTCACCAATGGAAAAAACATCATTATTTTTCATCAATATTTTTCTTTTGATCATCCAAGAGAGTTGTCATAGGAATCCATATTTAGGTTCTCGATACACACCTTCATCTGGTTTTTCCCCATAATCATAAATTTTGAATATATTATCTATATTAACAGTATTATCTCCATTGTATTCCATATTGTTATATGTCATGGGATTGGACATTATATATACAATATCATTACCATTCCATGAATTTATACAATTAAAATACCATTTTACATGATCATGTTTAGAGAAAATAAATCATTTTACAAATTAATAATACCTCATTTGGATACTACATGAATGATATATTGGTACTACAATAGTTATTATAAAATATTTATTCTTCATGGATTCAAAACTACTACTCTTGATGTGCCAAAATATAAAACAATTGAATCACATTAGTGTTTCATTATTTAATGTATCCACACTTGAAATGAATATCTTTCTATATTCTCTATGTAGAATTTCAACACACACTAAGGCATTTATAGATACCAACATCTTCATTTCAGTGAATGTTTTTATCTTCTCCAAAATTCCATTTATTTCATCATCATTCCTCTTCAATTTGGAATACATCTATTTAAAACATGAAGTTGCATCAATACCTGGTTTTCATCATTCTTCATTTTCTCTGTTCAGTGGAGTGATAATATCCTTAAATTAATTAATGGTGTCCATTCAAATCATTATCACCTCACAGAGATCTTAATTCACATCTATTTTTTGGTTTCATTTCTTCTCCCTTATTTTTATGTATAGATTTAAGGACACTTCCAGTCATTCCAATATCATGTCTTCCAATGAAATATATTCAATCATTGTGTAATATACATATTTCATGAATTCCTATTTAACATCATTTTCATTGAATAATCACCTTTGGTAATAGATACTAAATTTTATTTCCTTCTCATCAGAAAATATTTTTATATCAATACTAGAGTCTAAATAACCACATCATTCTTCCATTACAAGGATATAATTAATTAAAAATGCATTTTAAGAAATTATTTTGGTTAAAAACACTTACTCCTAAAGGATTTGTTCTTCCCTTTTCTATTTAGAAACAATCGTTATGACATTATTTATTTACAAAACCTATATTTTATATGCTTACATATTTATTTGAAAAATAGGATATTATTTTCCATTTTGTGTTAATATTACTAGAGGGTCTCCAACAATGATTCATTAAATTAATCATAAATTAATGTTTTTCATTTATTTTTTCCAATGATAAAACTATGCCATCTCAATAGAATAGTTTCATATTCAACAATGACATGGGGAACTATATAAAAATATTGCATGATGTAGATGATGTCCTTTTTCCATGTTCATAAATTACTTCCATGAAATATAGGGTTCTTTATTAGGGACAACATCTTCAAAAAACTTATTATCTGTTCAGAGAAATATGAAATCTTAAAATAAACAGATAACATTAATACCACTTGTAGGGTTTCCCAATGGGACATAGAGTGACTTAACCCTATGAATTATTTGAATCAAGGTGTGTATGAAATATAAAATTAAATCATGTTGAACAAAAATATGTCACTTTACTTATATATATCATGACCAATCATCCTTCATTGTAACATGTATCGATCCTCAATATTACTATAAAATAATTAATGATGTTAACGACCCCTATATTTCATAGTCATTAATTTTTATTTTAAATCCTTTTTTGTGTGCATGAATAAGGTAAATAGGGGCATAGAATTCACATATTGTCCACCCTCATTATGTTTTATCCATGGAAGATGTGTGTTGATGAACCTACACACGAAAATAAATATATCTTCACGTTTTTTCACTTCCTATACTGGATCAATAACTAATAATGTTTAGTTAAAGCTGACTACAATCCAAGGATTAACCCTTTGACATTCCTCCACTGAATCACTATTCATGGGAAGGTCTTCTTTAATGATTATGGAAAAGTAGGTCATTCACAAAAAAATATACCAAAGAATACAATCTTCACCTTATATGGATTCTCTTTTTATTTACATGTCAGATGCACAATCAAAATATACAAAAAAACCCTTCATGTAGTATCTCTCTAAAATATCCATAATATGTCCGGGATACCACCATCATGGAACAATAGTGATCAAATCTCTTCATTTTATCATTATATTTATTTCTTGTAGTCACCTATAACAAATTTCTTCCAACTCTAAAAAGATAATATGCGATATAAAAAAATACTAAACTACTCATATTATCAATCTAACCATCCAGAAATAGAGATGTCATGTTCCCATCTACCCTACATAAGGAAGGGTCATTATGGGGTTCCAAAATTTCTCATAACTCAGCAAAATGAGTTTCCTTTTATTCATTCAAAACAAAATCCCTAACCTCTACAGGGTCACCACGTAAAAAAATTATTAGTGAAAAATAATTATCAATTATCTATCTATATTGAATGATTAAAAAACCTTTAAATCAAGCTAGGCTCATAGAGATAATTCATGGACCCAAATATATGAATCATTTTATAATAGATCTTTCTTCCCCAAGGTGGACTCATCTTATTTTTACAATTGAAATCATTACATGTCCAACATCATGTGATCGATCAGGAAAATTTGTTTTTTATCCACCAACACAAAAACTATTATACACACAATCTCATTGTTCTAACTATTTTTACATGGTTATCCACATATCTACCAAACTGATATTACTGTAGTTGGCGCCATAAAATTTTGGCCTCCATCACATTGTATGTATTCATAGTAGAATTATAGCATCTTCATTGAGTAGATATGATGGTATCACATAATACTTTTCGTCATTTTCCTCTAAAATGAAAAACAGCCTGGCATGTTCAATGGGAATGCTATCTATTTATTCTATCTACTCTCTGTCTCCACCAGAATATATAGTTTGTGGCAGTGGTCTAGATTCAATTACCATATCATCCTAGGACACTGTGAATGAACCATGATGTTATCTAGGGCATGGTCCCTTCTTAGTTTCTTATTACGGTAAATTTCCCTTAAAAACACGGCCAAGGTAATCAGTGTGGCACCATGACCAATACTTGGGAATGAGCTTGCATGTGAAAATCGTTTTATACACTTTTGTAACAAAAACCATGAAATTAATGATTAACATACCACTAAATGTTTTATACATCAACCATCATCAATATGTCATAACTTATGACATTTATATCTGTGAATATTGAATCCAATTACATTCAATGGCCAAAACCTATTGGAATCAACCAATCTTTTGAGTATTAATTACATAAATTGTTCATCATCAATATGTGTATTCAATAATTCTATTATAAAAAAATTCATAATTCATTATTTATATGTCAAAACCCATCTCAGACATCATCCTTAACCATCAATATTTTTAAAAACCTTGAAAAAAATTATTTTGTATAAATTGGAAATCAATCCATTCATATTTATAGTAGTTATCCATGTCATCTCATTGATGTACAACCAGTGAATCCTCCTTTACCGAAGACAGTTGTATTAGAAAATTTGAATGATTCATTATAAGCATTATATGGGGGGTTCATATTGGAATAGGTACCATGAAATATAAAATGAATTTCAATATTCTATCTTATGTATGGTAACACAATAACATGTCTATAAGAGAGGACACATGATGACATATTGAATTTAAATTCTTGAGAGACATGTATATGAGAATATTACATGATCACATTAAAAAGTGTATGATACAAGACCACGTGAAATAGATATGTGAATTACATTTATTGGACATGAAAAACTATTAACATGATGTGTTCATGCAATGATGTTTTTATGATGAAGGTAACACAATTATTTTATATCAATTGGATTATGTGAACTAATTACATGATTCCCCTAAACTAGATTTCTATTGGGAAATGGATTTAATGGGTTGATGCATCCCCTCACTCACCTATTTATATGTGTATTTGAAAAAAAAATTTAATGGAATACCAATAGAAAAATCAAACCCTAAGGAGATTCAGGTGGGTGTAGACTTCGACAATACCACGTCCTCAATTTTAATTCTGACGACCCTCATGGGGGGGATTTACTGACACCCCCATGGTGAATGTTTTAAAGACGATGTGATGAAAATAGAAAAATTAAAAAGTACTAATGTAGTATTAAAAAATATAAAATATAGATCACATGTCATTCCTAGATAACGTGATTCCTTCATAATCATGTAATTGGGAAATGTGATCATATAAGCTTCAAAGTGTCATGAGATCACCCATATTCATGTGATCTATTTCTCCCAATGAATTCAAATTATAATATATTATGGTAGATTTACCTGAGGCATTATTCTTGTAGTCACAATCCATAATTTGATTCATGGAATATATGTTCTCTCTCAACCCAATACAATTCACACAAAATATAGAAGTGACGGTTTTCCATCACAAAAAACATTTGTTTTGTCTCTTTATCATGTGATGCACAAGATAAAATATCATTTTTATGACACCATGTTTAAGTGAAATGCATGAGATGATAACATCTTATGTGGTAATCATCAGACCCTAAAACCAGTCTATGTGCATAAATTTCTATATCAATTTATTCATCTATAGGAATATTGTGACTATAAAAATTATAAATATAAAATCAACTGAAAAAAATATGGTGAACAAGAATGATATAAAAATTGATTGAAATACAGATGGTATTAATGATGAAATAAGGGGAGTTAAAAACATCTTATATATCACCTTTGAAGAATCATATAGTAAATTTAAATAATGGGAACCTTGAATGTTGGTTGGCCATTTTTCAGTCATCTAAAAAATTTGTACAAGAATTGTCTGCATGACCATATGTGCATTTGTTATTCACATGAAGACCTCATTTTCATTCAATCATTATAGGTAAATGATATTATGAATAAATATATGGTGTGAATTACCTTTATAAAATTTAATGATGATAATTGATGGAAATTTAATAATAACATATTAAGAAAATATAGAGAAAATAATTATATATGAATTATAATTTAATGTATTGGAATTCAGTTGGTCGATTACATAAAAAAATCAATATTATAATAATCATGACAATACTATTTAAAAATTATACATATAATACATAAAATAATATCATGAAAATTTCAATATGATTTGAAAATGATAATTTTAATGTAAATTTAGATAAAATAAATGGAGGAATGGTGTATTTGTACATTTAATATGAATATGAAATTCTGAAATAAATTATATATAGAGATAGATTTTATAAAGTATTTAAAAAATGGCAATGTATGCACCACTACATATCCTATTCTTATGTTAATATTTTTTATGTTTCACCCAATAGTTTAACAAAGATCACATTCCTTATTGTAAGAGCAAGTCCCACGCATGGTTTTTCTGATCACTAGTTTTATTATTGGTTGTGATGAGATATATTTTCATTGTGAAAAAATGTCACAAACCATGTTGCATATCACTTGTTGGATTTAATAATATGAGAGATATATATATATTTAGATAAAATTATAACTCCAGGGAACAAAATTTTGACAATTAGAAAATCACACTTAAGAGGTTTATTAGACTAGTGAAGATAATGTTATTGATTCATCATTGGTGAACTAACATTTATTATTCAATCTCCTAGTATAGGGATTTTCTCAAAGTTCCTCATTCATATCCTCAATTAGGTCTACGAATCATATAAAATCACCATGAATTATTACTTATTGTCAAGTAACAAGTATGAGATATAATTTATACAAAATTCAAGAACATTGAATTGATTAAAATATTTATCAATGTGAACTGACATGTCAAAAAATAAACATAATTATTTTTAAAAATATAAAATACTCAATTATTTATTCACAATTTTAAGGATGAATCATGATATGAATAAAATTAATGAAATAATAACACCATCTGTACTCCCTGTGATAACCATTTGAGACATGAACTAAAATTATTGGCAAACCTTCACGATGTGAGAAAGGATACACAATTTGAGAGATATAATAATAAAATGAGAAAAGACTGAAGCATCTATATTGAACATCCATGGCCCTTAGACAAATATATATATATATATATATAAATACTAAAATGGACACAAATTAAATTATTAGATTAAAAACTGAGAGTTTATGATCAAGAAAACACAACATGAGAGGGAGGGGGAGGTAGGAACAACAATCTCACGTTTTTTTATCACAATAAGATAATACAAAATGATATATCAATGTAAAATATATAGTGAACCATATAAAAATTTCATCTTGATATTTTGAAAATAAAATAAATACTCTCAATAAATACACATAAGGGAATATTAATCATAAATAAAACCTCCTTTGTAAAAATATTAAATGTTTGTAAAAAAAATTCATTTGTGAAATAAAAATAAATTGTATCCCCTATTACGAGATTTCTGAAAGAAAATTCTATTATTTCAAATATATATTTTATAACATCTCCCTTCTAAAACAATATAAATCATATCCCACAATACATCAGACATGTCCTCAAAAGAACATAACTTTTCTCCCATTTTTTGATAATCAGAAAGAATATGAGGGAAAGTAAAATAAGAAAACAAATTTTTGATAATCAAGATAATATTCCTTAATAATTTTAAAAAAATTATTATTTAAATTCAATAATTAAATGAATCCTAAAACATATTGAAAAAAATATACTTTAAATTAATGCTTAAATTAATATTATAAAAATAGATAGAATAAATGTGTTTGAAATGTAGAAATTTATAAAACCAATTTCTACCCATATTTTAGGAGTCAAAAACAGGATATAGAGAGAGTTTATAAAGATATAAATGAATATAAAAATTTTAATGTGTATTTAAAACATCAAATAACATGTACCCCACTAGATGAATTTCAAATGTCCAAACTTGACTAGGATTAGATAATATATGCCTCCACCCCTAATTTTTTTTAAATAAGAAAAACAATATTCTAAAGAGGTAATAAGAGATAAAAAAATTCAAGAGTTAATATAACATGAGATTCAACCGTATTATATTTTAGTGGTGTCTAATGGAATTTACCTACAAAATAAATAACTTATTTGACATTTGGTAACAAATTTTGGTTCTAAAAATATAAGCTAACACATACTTAGGAACCAAAAATATCATAGTAAAATAACATATATTAGAAATTTAAATTGATATATGAATTTATTTACGTCTCTCATGCCTTTAATTTAGTCAATTTAACTCATAAATTAGATATCCAAAATTTTCAAATTTATTATAAT
Source organism: Viscum album (assembly GCA_963277665.1). Classification (NCBI taxonomy): domain Eukaryota; kingdom Viridiplantae; phylum Streptophyta; class Magnoliopsida; order Santalales; family Viscaceae; genus Viscum; species Viscum album. The sequence continues at coordinate 322,342,144 of OY728152.1, read as the reverse complement.
TTATCGGAGACATCCATTTACTAATTTTGTTTATTGGAATTTTTTTTACATTGATATAACTATTTTAGAATTCTGTTCTAAAAAATATTGACAGACCAAAAACATACCTAGATATTGAAAATCACTTATTCATTCACAAATATAATTTTTATGCTATTATATTTTTTAGCCTAAATTCTCATTGTTTAGTTGTTCTTGTACCTTTATAACATAAACATAATCTTCATTAAAAAATATATTTCATCATTAAAATGTTTTTATATTTCATTAATAAAAAATTATTTTTATTTTTTTCGTTATAATTAGTCAAAAGTTTGAAAAAATACTCTTCAAGTCCATCTTTAGAAGATTTTATCAACTAATAATGTTGATGGCTGGATGAACAAGTGGGGGAAATTCATCATGATAATATTAAATAATTATCCCCATGATTGACCATTAATTGATCCATAAATGATTTCAGTCTATTATCACATAATGATGTTAAAGAGTTTGAGTCAAGAATATATTCACTATAACTCTATGTTAAAACCATAAATGATTTATTACCTTCATTCATATTTTTTATCTTCCTTTTGTGTATGGTACATTATTTCTTGACGTGTCCCTTATTATTTCATTCATAAAATTTGTCTTCTAATATATTATTCTTAGAGTTATGGGTTTATTTAATCTTCTTTTTGAGTATATTGTATTTCATTTTCAAATTCTCATCTTTATCATCATATTAAGGAGAATCATCATCATCATCAAAATTATTGATTGAATATTTTTTCTTTATTTCATTACTTTTATTATTAATCATCTTTTATCTTTATAGTTATTTCATATTTTAGTATAGATATAATAAGATCAATGACCATTATTTTTATTATTCATTTTCTGTCTTAAATCACCATAACCTGGGGATACCAATTTCTAGGGAATAAGTAGAGACTATTTTTCACTAATTTTTTTGTAGAAAAATATTCCATTTTATATTTCTGTAAAAAAATTAAAATATCAATAATAGATTAATTTTAATTTATAGAAAACCCTTCAATGTCTTTAAAAAATTCAAACTATAGAATATTTCACTTTATCGATTCAATCATGTGTGACTTATATGAGTTTTAAAATTTAATGTCTTTTCATCATGAGGAAACAAAATTTAATTTAATTTAGTCAATCCCAAAAATGAGAATATTCATAGAATTACGATTATGCTCAAATTTTTCAATATCATGTGGGGTACCTTTATATTATATATATTATATAAGGATTTATTCATTCATATCCATTTTACATTTACAATAACTAATAATACTAAGAAATATAGTCATCTGATTCTTCTAATGAGAGTAATTTATACCATTTAATAAAGGATCATGTCCCAAAGGAAATTCTTCATGAGTACTTTGGAAATAATAAGTAAATAAAATTTTATTGAATCAGACATTTATATTGGATAAGTTGTCAATGATTATTAATAATTTTAAAAGAAATATTATTTATATAGAGTCAAAAGGATCACTTTTGATATCAAATGATACTCACATATAATGAAAAATAGAAGGGGTGGGGGTTTATAGCTTCTATAAATATTAAACACAGATATCAAAGAAAACAAAAAAATAAAATAATAAAAGTTTTTATTGAATGTCATTTTTTTGGAAGTATGATATTAATTAATGTAATTAAATTGTTGAATGCACTCAAAAATTAAATTTATATTATGATAAGTGTGATTTAATTATTAATAAATAAAGAGAATATAAAGTAAATTTGATCATGATAATTTTATAAGATTTGAAAAATATTAATTCAATATTAATTTATAGATAACCATAATGAAACTTTAATAATATGAAATAATGAAATTGGAAATTAAAATGCAATGTGAAAAATAAATATTGAATAGAGATGGTTATAATTGATAAATTAGTTTGTAAATAGCTAGTATAATGTCCTACATATCCTCACCACATATTGAAGGGTTTATATATTTCTCCTTGCATAATAGTAGAGATCTAGAACCAACACCTCCTGTGGTTTTCGAAAATGTAGTAACTGAACTTGGTTCCTCAGTTTCATGATTGTGAGAAAGTGTACCTCATTTTGGGGGTTTGAGCACCAATTATTGAGTAGGTTATGAAAAGAGACTTGTGTTTAGTGAAAAATCATTACAAATACGGTCTCAGTTGTCTCAAAGTTTAGCAAATTATTACACACTAATATAGAGACTAAAATTAGATGCAAAGATCAAAAAAATATTGTGAATTGTCTCTTGTCTCTTTAGTGGTATATGACAGTGGGGGATATGATCACATTGATTTATTGTTGGAATGATAAATTTTTAGGATTCAATCCATTATTCTAGTGAGAGCCTCCATGATTCACTATTTATATCATCCAATAGGTCTAGGAACATTATGGAATTTATATGCTTTATGAATAATCATCAAACAATAATTTAGAGATGTGGGTATAACCAAAATTAAGAACATGTACCTGTTTTTTCAATAGTTTCATGGTGTGAACTACCATTTCATTACATTATAACATTTAATACAGAAACAATAAACTCCAATTTTATTTATTTATAGCATGAACATGTAATCATGATTTAAGTGAGTGTAACAAAATAATTAAAATTTCACTAAACTTCCTTAATGTTGTTTTATATGTGAACTGAATCACTCTATTATCCTACTCAACAAGAATATAGATATGAAACATAAGGTAGATAATATGGACATACACAAAAACCTAAAGCTTCAAAGTTGATCTCTCATTCCTCTCCTAACTGGATATATATAAATATTAATATAAATATAATCTAATCATATAATTAGTAATATAATTTAGTGTTTTTATCATGAAAACAATATGAGAGAGAAAAATAAGTCCCATAATCATGTAATGGTATTTACTAACATAATATATGTTATGAAATAACTACAAAACCCTTGAATTTATAATATATAATAACTCTTAATAATTTATATGATCACATCCCAACACCATTATTGGATCACATGAAACTTCCAATAGAATCCCACATTTTTTATATAACATTAAACACAATTCATTAACAAATTTTACATTAATAACATCAAAGGATCATTTGAGTACCATTGTCATAGAAACTATGTAAATATTATATAATTTTCCAAAGTAATATATAATAATGAACATTATTTAATCATTTTTAATGAATCCTTTTTTCATTTTATCCTTATTTCCCTCACTACATGAAATTTCCTAGAGACATACATCACTATAAATGGGTTATTATAAATCCCAGAAACGAAAAAAACAATGAAATAATTAGCATGTGACCATGATTCATATAATTAAGGGATGATCAAATGAGAATGAGTCTTATAAAAATAAAAATAACATGAATAAAAAGTGTAAATATTTCTATAACATAAAAATTATACATTCATAACACTATCACAAAGGTTCATCACTAGGGATTCATAAATCAGAATTTCTGAGGTTATTCATCAAGGAGTTATAAAACATGTCATATCCTAATATTAATTTTTTATATAATGAAATGTATTTAAATTTGGTAATACCATTCATATATATAAATTGTTTTTAACCACATAGATCCTAACAAATCATTTCAATAAAAACCAATAGAATATGAATAACTATTTTCATATAAATTCGTTGACTACATAAAAGTTTTAATACTGGAATTTATTATAATTTTTATTCCATTAGTAGAGAATGTGGTTTCAGTGAATGTAAATCACAAATTAATATATCATTTTAACACCTATTTGAGTACCCATGGATAAGTATGTTGTTTGGGTATTTAATATAAAATAATATTTCATGAAAAAATTGTGGATTTTTTTCACCAACATGATTGAATGAAAAATGGATTAAGGAAAAGGAATAATTTGGGTTATTGGATCTATCCTATTGACAAAAAACAATTCGATAAGTAGTGGGAATATAAAAAAATACGTCAATATAATGAGATTTTTTTATAAGACATATAAAATAAGAGGTGCATGAATAAAAAAGGGGAATAATAGAATTACTTTATCATAAGGATTATATTCGTGAAGTATTATAATGGAAACATGAAACCCATAGAGCATCATAGAGTGACAATTTGGGAGTTAATATGGTAATAACTTCATTATTAATAAATTTGGAGTCGAGAATAATAGGAGGATGGGTCGTATTTATACCAGAGGTTGGGTGGTTTTTAAATGATTAAATATTGGTTTTTATTATTAATTCCCAGAAATTGTGTGGAGTTGAATTATAAAAAAATTTATTAATTTTTAATTAGTGAGATAGTGGATTAATTTCAACATTTTTAAAAATTAAAACAATTTCTTTCCAATAATCCATTAAACTCATAGAAATAAAAAATAATTGTATCTTCAAAATTCTAATTCATTGTTCCACATTTTATGGTTTAAATGATATAATTTTAATTAAAATTTATTAATTTATATTTATAATTGATATATATAATTTTTATTACTTAATAAATATCATTAATTTTTTAAAACTTATTACATTATATTGATGTAATAAATTTATAATCATAATAAATTACTAATTTTCTATTTTTGACCCCAAAATCAATTAAACTAGAAAATAAAAAAATTCGCCACAAGATAAATTTAATGTCATGATCAATGGTTTTTTTAAAAAAACGATTATATAAATATTTGAATAATAACATTTAATTAAAAATATTTATCAATTTAAATAATATTTTATAACATATTAACCATTATGACTATTGTAAAATTTATATAGTGATATTTTAAAATATAACATCAAATAAAATGTGTTATATATGATTATTTATTGTATTTAGGACATTTTCATTTTTCATGAAACTTATTTTTAATGTAATATATTTGTCTTATCTAATAATAAAATTTTAATTATATTATAAAATATTCTTAACAGTCACTGAAATTATTCTACGTCACCAAAATAATTACCAACTATCTTACTAGCTAATTGTATTGATTTCAAATTGTCATTTCACGTTGTACATACACCAAAATTCATAAACCTCAACATTCACATCAATTATATAAAGGGTAAATTTCAAATCTAAATGAATATTATATTTCTACCTCGTTATTTATCAGTTATAGTGATGTATATGGGTGAAATTATTCTAAGGGATTAAGGATACCCAAAAAATATTTACTCTATTTTCATCCATTATTTTTATAATTGAAATATTCATAATTATTTCGGTTATTTTTGTATGATGAATTTCACACTCAAAAATAATGAAATAATATTTTTTGGGTTTCTATGGTTATACTAAATATTCATTGATTCAATTACAATGGTTCCTAATCACTTATGATAAATTGTATTATTTCATTAATATTTATTATGTTATGTAAAAGTATTTTCTGTGATTATGTTTTATAATATAATAAAAAGTATCTAAGAGGAATGATATTGTTTATTTAAAGATTAATACTTTGGGGTTATTATAATATTCCACCATTAATAGATCACATCAATAAAATTTTATCCCATATTCATAGTTGAGAATAGAGGGGGGTATATCTATCTCATTATTTCCAACATTTCTGACATTACACTTTCATATTTATCGTTTTTTTAACTCTTTGATAAGGTGTGTTGTATTGTTGTGAATATTTGTCTCAATAGTCCAAGAAACTCTCCATCTTTTCCTTATAAGAGTGGCCATTCTCCAGTTTTATGATATCTGGATTTAGTAAATGATTGGGATTAGGTATGTACTTCCTCAGGCATGATACATATAACACATAATGAACATGATTCATGTATGGTTAGATTTATATATGATATAACATTACTAATTTTTGATCATGTATCTAATGATATCCCATTTACAAAGGGATATTCTTTCCCTTCATTATGAACCCCATGATACACTTCTATAATAAGAATTGAATGAAAAATTTTTCTCATGTCATAAACAAAAAGTCCCTCCAATGGTTTTCATGATCACTCTTCATACAAATTTGAGCTGTTTATATAAGTTTATGGTTGAAATAATGATTTTTTCACATTGTGCACAAGATCGTGTATTAGTATATTAAATTCAAAAAATTCTTCCCCAAAAGTAGGAGTACTGCATCGCCTACCATTGAGAGATTATTATGCATCAATTTTAATTATAGGATAGAAACTATTATTTTATGGCACACTACTAATGGGATATATTGATCTCATCTACTTATAAATTCTATTTTTTATGAACTATATATGTCCTAATATTTTATAATAGTCCATTTAGAATGGAAAATAGTTTGTGGTGATCAGTTATAATGAAACACAATTCAGTATTCAGAGCGTGTTGAAGACTCGTCGAGAATATAGAAGTGAACATTGGATCACAATAAAAAATTATTGAATGTGGTACCCCATTTAGCCTTAACACATATGTTATTTATATCATGTAATGTTTCATAAGAAGTAAATATTAATAAATAGTGATGAAGTGGGTATCTTTGTGAGTCAATCAACCACATCCTATGTTAGATTAAATCCTTTCAATGACTACAAGAGACTAGGGATGGTTTATGTGGGGATTTTCTCAAGATTCCATGTGGACTTGAGATATGGTTTCATTTTCCCCTTTGAATCTTATCACTATTTTATAAATTACTGACAAACCATGCCCATAGAAGTATTAAGACGATCCCCTTATTCATATTTTCCATCTTTAATTTCTCTCCAATATTACGAAACATCTAGGTACTTATATGACTGATGGATATTATTGATCAATGTGAACATTCCAAGAGATAATTCATTATCTAAGTGATTAAAAAAATTCAACATCCAAAATCAATTCCACAATATGAAAAGATGTGGAATACATAAATCTTCCCCTACCATATATTGATGATCCAGATAATCCCTTTATGCATCTTGGATCATCTCTTGGATACATGGTTGCGATATTGTTTTGGTTAGGTAGGATGTATTCCATCAAATTGTGATTTCTAGATCAATACAATGTATATCCATCATTATAAGGTTATTTTTATTCCATATAATGGTTATTTTATTAGCATCTTTTCTACTAACATTATTTTTTACCTTATTCACCAATCTTGGATGGTAGGGAATATATAAAATGTAGTCATTGATTTTCTACAATCATCCTCACAAACACATGTTCATCAACCTCTTTCTGAATATATACATCAAACCTTGATACTCTCTATGTATATCTCATTTTAATCATAAATATATCTTCACCGTTTAATTAAGTCAATGATAGCTATATATAACTCTAGGTCAAGGTTAGGATTATAATATTCATTAGGCTTTAACTATCATGAAACAAATTCAGTCACTTCATCATTTGGTAGGATCACACATGAAAATCCATTTAACTAAGAATAACTGTAAAATAAAAATAATTCCATATTATAAGTCAAAGTTATCATATATGATCTAAAAACCCTATTATTTAGTTTCAGGAAACATGATTCAATTTCATTTTTCAAGATAATATAAAATTCCTAGCAGGTAAAACTAGTTATTTTATTGAAAATTCATGAAATATTTTTCATTAACATTCAATTGTATCCTACTAGAATACAGAATCTATGACTATTAGTTTAATGATGAAGACACTCCTCCATGAAATTTATCTTTGATGGATCCACTAATATCTCATCACTAAAACTTATGTTTCTAAATAATATATCTTGTTCTAACCTAAACTTACAGTTACTGAATATACCAACAGTATTTTCATTCCTCATAGTAGGAAATATGGTGCATATATGATTCTAATGATCATTATTACATTGGTAATATATTTTAATATCATTTATAAATTCCTCTACAAATATTTCAATTTAGTTTCTAAGAGAATTCATTATCATATCTCAAAATGTGGAAGGATCATTATTCAGGACAAAGAGCATAACAAGAATCTAATAAGGCCTATATATTTTTATAAGGTAGTATTTAAGATATCTTCTTTTATAACCATCAATTGATGATACCGATATTATTGGTAAATCATTAAAAAGAATTTATCCCCAAGAATATTGTCAAAAAATAATCAATCATGGGAAGATGCTATTTTTTCTTCAATAAGATCCCATTTGGTTATTTATGATCAATATATGGAACCATTAATTCATCCCACTTTTTTAATAAATGGAACAGTTCCTCCCAAAAGAGACACACCTGGTCATATAAAACCATTATCCAAATGATTTCGATGTTTTTTCTTTAATTCCACTTTATATACATGTTTTATTTTATATAGGGTATTTGATATTAGCATAGATCATAGTATGGGTTCAATTTAGTACTCTACCTCTCTTTTTTGATGATGTTCATGATAACTCTTTGGGAAGAACAATAATGTATTTTGGTAAATGGGTTAATAACCAATATTTGGAAATTACTTTCTTCCTCCTATTCACAAATAATTTCAATAAATTTGGAAATAGCTGTTGTTTCAGGAAAAAACATTATGATGATAAACAATTCCTATGAAGATGATTACATGTTTTCAATTCAAGAATACTAAAATCTTCACTCATCTATTTCTGACTGTGGAATTATAAATTTTAAACCAATGAATCAAATTTATTGATTAAAAAACCATCATTGATATGACTATCAGATAAATAGAAATATAGTAGTCACCCAAGTTATTAAGAGATTCCATATATAAATCTGATGCATTCATAATTTTTCTATTAGGTCTAACAAAAAAATCTACGCTAGATTTTTAGTACGTAAAATGATTTTCCTTGAAAAAATGAATGAAATAAAAAAATTAATAAAATCAGAAGCAAACAATATTCTTTATAGCATGGATTTTAAATGCAATATTATCATTTGGATCCATGACATTAGACGTCATAACTAAAAAAACATGACCATTCTTCCATGTTCTATGTTTGGGTTGTTGGTGGATTACTTATATTATCCTTTAATTTGAACACTTATTAGAAAATTATAATATTACCCACACTTGATGTTTGGATAAATAGGTTTTTCATTAACCAAATACCATTTTTCATTGGAATAAGATATTGAGGCATTACATCTCCATGATAGTTTTTAGATGTATGTCCATCTATTCCAAACTATTATCACATCCCACTTCCTTGAAATATATTCATGAAATTCTTCATCCGACATTTTTTTTTCAAAGGGGATATTGTACATTATTCACATATAGATTCTTCTTAAAATTATTTTCAATAATTATCTACTTCTCATTCTATACACGAGTCAAATTGAAATCTCCTAACTCCGTATAAGTTTTTATAGAAAATAATACTATCCATTTGTAACTCACTATGTATCATATTTCCAAATAATTTCATTGGTGGGTCACAATATACGAATGAAATTATCAATATTTATTTTAGAAAGAATGACTATGTATAAAGTGAAACATGTATTACCTGTAATGATAATATCATAATTATCATTTTCTATTTTTTTAATTTGATGAATTATCTCTCTCTTTTGGTTTCGAGGGCATTAGAATTTTTTTTATGAATATTTTAAAGACTTCCCATTCCTTGGGTTACACATCATCCATTGGATTCATATTCATTTTTAGTTTCCACCATTAACCATATTCTTCCACTAAGAGCATCCACAGCAACAGAAGTTTCTCCGAATAATAACAATGGAGTACAATAAAATATTTCTCTATAGTATTGATCCATTATTGTAAATTTATAATATCAAAGGTTCCCATAAATATTGGTGTTCAATAATGCATGATGGATTAATCTATTAGTTGTACCTTCAATGAATAATTTGGATTCTCTATATGGTTTCTGTTGTTGTTCATGGCATGGTTTTACTAATTTACAATCAACATCATGTTATTTTAAATCCATCTCTCCCATATTGGAATTTTATATATTAAATTTTCTATTACATATGTAGTTTTTAGGTTTCTTTTAATTTACTATAATTTTTTTGATGAAGGAGAGAACCAGAATTAGGAATTAATAACAATTTGGAATATTTTAATAATAATTATAAGTGAATGTCCAATGCTAATAATATGTAATATCATCCTTATAGTATTTTATAACTCAATAATAATAAGATATTTACTAAATCAATATATCCATAATAATGGTTTGTAAGAGAATGTGATTATTCAATTAATATCCCCCTATAGTGTCAATGAAGGTGTGCAGTATGTATCATTCTCATTTACTAGATTATGATTGATTCACATACAAATATTTCTTTTTGGGGGTCATTAACCAATGTAAAAACTATGATAGAGACACATCCACATATAGTATCCATAGAGGGATATCATTTATTTGAAACCACTCACTTAATATATCACTAAATTTTGTGGATATAATTGTAATTTAGTTGATATCCAAAGAGTTTATATTAAGGTAAATATAGTATTAATTTTTAAAAAATAACCAAACCTAAACATTAATACCAACTATATATACCTTCATTTTTATCACATATATTATACCATAATTATTTAACAAATTTTACATTAATAACTACAAAAGGAATTTTGAGTTGTAGTGTCATAGAAACTAGGCTCATATTCCAAGAAATTTATATGGAATTCAAATGAGTAAAAATTATCTAATACATTTAAAATACAACTTTTTATTTCGTCTTCATTCACCTCAAGGCATGAACTTTCCTTTGGATATACATCAATATAAATTTTTGAGCATAATGACCAATAAAGGAAAACCAATCCAATAATTACCTTGTATCCCTATTGAATATCAATAAGTCATAATAATAAGAACATTAGTCATATAATAATATAAATAACATTAATAATAACATGTCAATTTATCTTAATAATTAAAATTATATATTCAAAAGAATATCACAAGGGATTATAACTTGGGTATCAAAAATCATAATTACCAAGTCCATTCACTAATTTATGGTAAAAAATATAATGTATATATATTAATTATTTTCCGAATTTGTTTGTGTTCTATCATAGTGTACCATTTTTATGTATAAATTCATATGTTTACTATGATCATAAAAAAATTGTTCATCAATACCGCTTTAAAAGTAATGTAAAAGTGTCATAAAAAATCACTAACAATAAAAAAAACTTAATACCTGATGATTTGATAATTTCTATCACATGAGAATTGAATGATGGGTTCATAAATATAGATACACTATACATAAGTTAAATTTATCTCCATTTTATTACCCATGGATATGTAAAAGGATTGTTTATTCACAATATAAGATTATTTCTTGAAAAATTGAAATAAAAATTATGTAATGAATTTCGCCCCATGATTTCATAAGATAGGGATTAAGGAACCACCATAACAGATGATATTGGAGGTATCTGATTCATAAAAAACATTTTTTATTTTTTGAGAATATAAAATAGAATGAAAATAATTTATCTGTTCATTTATTAGACACAAACAAAAGTTGTACTTAATGGAAATGGGGAATATGATAATTCCCTTTACCATAAAATTTTGATTCCTAGAACATTATGATGGAACTTTGAGACATTGAGGGAGTCTTTATGGAACTATTTAGTTGAAAAAAAACAAAAAAATTATCCTAATGGATTTCGGATAAATATTAAAGGGGGTAAAAGTTTTAATTATATTTTATGAAGGGTATGTTTTAAAGAATTATGTATTGGTTATTTTGTTATAAAATCCAACAACATTTGGGTGAAATGAATTATAACCAATTTTATGGACTATTAATGAGTGATAAAAGATATGTTAATATCTAAAAACATAAATAATTAATCATACAATCCAACTATCACAATTAATTCATATAACAGAAAAATAATTCTATCTCATAATTTCCAATTTATTGTTTCCAAATTGAAATAAGTAAATTTTAAAACTAAAATTAATAATTCTAGATACACAATAATTCATATTAAATTTAATTTTTATTTAAACAATTCTTTTATAATTTTTTGAATCTAGATATATAATGATGTCATAAATTCACAGTGCTTGTAAAATAACAATTTTCCTTTTTTAACCAAAAGTAAAATTTTAAAGGAAATTACCAAAAGATAACAAAAAGATAATTTTTGATGTGATAACTTCAAAAATGAAATTTATTTTTTTAAAATAATTATCGAAATTTTATAATTATGACTTTTAAATAAAAAAATTATTTATTTATACATAAAAATATATATAGTATATTAAATTTTCTGACCATTTTAAAAATTAATGACCACTTTGTAAAAAAAGATAAAATAATTTATTAAGTGTATTATAAGATTATTTATTTTATTTAAAACTTATAAATATATCAAAAAAATAGTGTTAATAGAATATATTTATTTTCTCTAATAAATAAATCGTAGTTCTATCATAAAATAATATTGATGTTCAGTTAAATTTATAAATACAACCAATAATATTATCAACCCACTATCATATTGAATAATAGATTTAATTTATTAGGGTCATATAGACAAATAATTATACAATCATTCTGACTCTTGATCATTTAATTTGATTCTATCAATATTAATTATAATTTACAAATTAATATTTGGATACTAATTCTCTATTTCACTAATATTATGTTATTTATTGCTGTGATTATTTTAGGGAATTTTTCGAACTAAATTTTTTTATATTTCACGTTAATTAACCTCTATTATTTCTCCCATTATAATACTCTGAATTATATAGTTTATTTGAGTGTACTAAATGGAACATTCTTAAATAATAATAAATAATTTGATGGTTTCTTGTATTATATTACAACACTAACTGCTTTGATTACAAATGTTCTTACTCATCTTATAATAGTTTCTATCAGTTAATTGAAAGTTATTATAGTAATTAGAAGGGTTTTTAGATCATTATATTTTAAAAAATAATTATAAAATTTCGAGAGGTATGGTTTCATTTAGTTAATGATAAATATTTTTTGGAATTTTATGATGCCTCTTTTATACTACCTCGTGTATATGGACATAAAATCAAGAATTATACAATCCTAATTTTTAATTCCTAATTTATTTAGTTTTTATTTTAATATTATTTATGTAATAGGCTTGTATAATGTAGGTTAATAAATCTTACATAAAATACCCATACATTACCTTGTGTACACACCTATTCAGTCTTCATTATTCGCATAATATAATACCTTTCAAAAATAATATGTTTTACATTCATTACATATCTTCAAAATTTTCTTCATGACCTAATATTTTCTCCCAATTAATAGTTAAAACCTTTTGAAAAAAATTAAAACATTTTATAATAACAAAAAATGAAATAAAGGACATATAAAATGAAGAAGAAAATCAAATTAGTCCATTAATACTCATGAAAATTATCTTTTTCCAAAGAAAATAAATTTGGAGAAAAATATTCATTTTCAATCCCATTAAATCCAACTCACTATAGTAAACTATTTATTCATTAATGTAGCATTTTTACAATTAAATCTAAACATTTTTTTACAATAATAACAATTATCTAAAAGTGGTGAAGGAGGTTTTTGGATCCAATAGAATAGTTTGGGGCCTAATGAAAGGGTTTTCATAATAAAATGTTTTAATGTCAATTTTTAGTGCACGGTTTTATCTAACTATAAATGTAAAACATGAAGAATATAAAAGGATGAAAATTTCTTGGTAAATCATTAAAAAGTACCATGGAACTCATAAAAATTATACCATTTAGTTTACGAACCCTATCTCTATTTTTGGACAATTTTTTGAATGGCGCACCAAAAGCATGTTGGTTGTTGGCTCCCGGATAATGGAGATTACAATGTTGGTTCATAGTTTGGAAAACCATGTGTCCTAATCATGATCGATATTAAATTAGGTGAAAAAAACATTTTTACCTCTTTCTATTAAAACTTATTTCCTTCTTCCTTCTCCTAAATTTCATTTAAAATGATCTATCTTATCTCTCCATTATCCATATTTGAATTTTTTAGTGGAACTCCTCATTCTAATATCTATTTCCAACATTTTTTTCATGTTGCAAAGTAATAAATATATTTAACACTCATCTTTACTCTTTTATCATTTTCCTTCTCGATATTGGGTGTTGTCATCATGCAAGATAATAAACCTTTTTCATGCAGTTTTACGTGTTACAAATTTTTTTCATACAGTCAAAATATAATCCTGATACTAGACAAGGATTCATATATGCTAATTATGTAGGTATAATACTTCCTTACACTAAATTTAATGGTGATTAATTTCTTTTCCCTTATGTTATATGTATAAAATTCTATTTGAATCCCCTAAAATTAACATCCCTTTAAATTGGCCTCTAAAATGTAACCCAAATGTTATTTGAGCCCGCCAAACCAATGCTGGTTAAAAACCTCAACCCTAGACAACCCATAGTGGGTGTTTTTTCTTAACAACATAGTCACTCACATTATTGAGTGTAACTATGATGACTCTATGTGTGTGTTTTTTCAGACATAGTAAAATATCCCTCACAATGTTACATGAACCACCTCATGGGTGTGTCAAGCATTTCAGTCACATGTGTAATGTTATATTTAAAATAATTTACTAATTAAAAAATATGGTAACATACATATATTTTAACTCATCAACTATATTATCTCTATTTTTATAAATTTTGTCACATTATTAATTGAATGCCCTACATTTAGGAAGAATTTGATTCAATTGATAATGCATTTAGATAACCCATAAAATCCCACCATATTAACTTATGTGAATTCCCAGACTTATACTAATCAAGGATTCAGTCATTGCATTATATTTATGAATTACATGATATGATGTCAAGATTCATCCCCCCACTCAAAAAAAATTAGAATGATTGGGATCATATATTAGGATTCAACATGATCTTATTAGACATAGAAAACCATATATTATACCCTTGGATTCCAATAAATTCTCCCCTAATATTTATTTAATGTTTTTCTATAGTCTATGTTTGAAAAAATTTCAACTGGAATTCTAATTTTTCACCCCTTGGATTACACTCTAAACTAATAGATATGTATAATGGTTGATAAGAATGTGTTTTATTAACATCCAAATGTTAAGAATTACATGTTTTCTCTATGGTTTCAAAATTATTATTATACATGGAAAACATGGTGACATTTCATAGGTCCTGTGAAAAATTTAAAGCTCCTATGATCTAAGAAATCTATCTTTGGATGATGTGGGTTGGGTCAGCTGAGTATCCCATAAGCAGCCCGACATCAAAATGGTTTCTATTTTTTTAGAACATTATTAATTATTTTTACACATTTTTATATAATTTATTCTCAAACTAAATATACATTAGACCACATTTATGGTTTCTAACTGTGTGGTGCTCAAACCATATTTTGGAAAAAATTGGTAATCAGGCATGGATGCAGGTAAGGGAAATGATAAACACCAAGATATAGATTCATGTCTTTGGAGAGGATGACTGATGGATTTATAAATTTCTTAATATATATTATTGTTTTGGACTTTTCATATATTTTTCTTCTTTTAATACTATTATTGTTTGTAATCTTACTACCATGTTTGCTTGTTCACTTTTTTATCCTCATGAAATCATCAAATTATGATATTATTCATTAATTTTTCATTTTTTTTATAATCAGTATGGTTGTTTTATTTACAATGATACAATTTTATAGAACTGCACTATTTTTTACGACCTTGTTTACTATTGTGATCCACTATGATAATAATGGAATCTTATCCCGAAAATACAAACAAACACCCTCTTTATGGTTTGTAGCCTCTGGAATTTCAGGATGAATGATTGAGACCATTTGGTCATCTAGACTGATCAGTTATCATTTAACTAGGTCTGTGATGCCATAATGTGATATCAGATGGAGGTTTATTTTTCTTGAATTATTTTTTTTGGGTCGGTAGACATAAGACTTGGAAGTGTCTAATCTTGGTAATAAGCCAGTATCCAGAGTATTTAGCCCATTAAAAGGGGAAATTTAATGTTTCTAAGGATGATATATGTTGTTTTCTATTTTATCTTTTGTATTTATAATATTTCTACATTTTTTTTAATGCACATATTTTTTGATGTTATATTAATGGATTTTTATAGTAGGTATGGAACAGAATGTGGGAATTTTTCCATGTATCATTACTAACACATAGTGATTTATATATCATGTATATATTATGCCCTACATTTTTTATTTCTTGTATTTTATATTACTTAATTTATGTTCCTTGATTTCTACACTTGTATGTTTTTAATCATCCATACAATGAGAAATGTAATTTTTTTACTTATAGTGATTGCATAAATAGAAATGTTATTTTACCTTATATCATGATGTGGGAACCATACATAAACAATTATGGAATTGTTATGTTATCGTACATTGGTTACATGAAATAACAAAATTAGTTAGATTTATTTAAATGTATTTATAATTGTAATATATATTTATTATTCCCCGATAAATTTGGAATGATGATCCATATAATTGAACCATCATATATGTAAATGTTACATTTTATGATTGGATGTAATATGATATATATAGTAACATAGATTTCTAATTGTAATGTATAATAATATATATTTATAACATTGGAATGGAAATTCATCTAATTGAATCATGGAATATATGTATAGTTACTAAATTTCAACACATATCGGTATTAAAATCTTTAAAATGTTGATTCCATTTTCATATTAATGAGTTCATTCCCCTGTAATTTGGATTTAAGCTCCATATAATTTAAACACAATGGAAAAATAATGAATATTACCTTTTGACATGACTTTATAAGTGTGTAGTTAAGTTTAGTGTATCTCTGGGTGTAAATATCCAAGGCATCCTTGTATTCATATATATAAATTTTTTTCCTGTGAATTTTTTTTTCATGTTTGTTACTGGATGTATAAATATAGGATTCTATGGAGGCCTCATGTCGAGTTCCAGGAAGGATTCAATGGTCGTGCACCAATGCTGGTGGGACCTAACCCACCTCTTGTACAATCAATAGTAATATCTATAGGACCTTCTCTATTTCCACATATTATTCATGGACTGGGAATTGGAAGTCTACATAGAGAGTGTTTGTTACATCAAGTGTAGTCTATGGAAGGAGAAATATGACATACTGCAACATTGTTAGAGATAAAAAGGGTTACCCAATAGCATCACACATTCACTTTTCTAGTGAAAGACAGTCTTCAGGATGCTGAGTCATAGATAATGTTTATTCCATTTATATTTGACAATCAATTAATTCCTTTAAATATAATTTTTAATCACATATATTTTTTGTTATGGGGACCTTCCAAATGATTGTGGGGAGTTCTTATATAGTTAGACAAGCATCGAGGCATGTTCTAGAGGGATTTACATACATGTTATTTTGACTACTTTTTTCCAAGGAAAATTAGAGCAAACCGATCTAGGTAATTAATGAACATGGATTAGGGTGATTTTTTTATCATAGATTAATCAATTTTATTTGTGGGAAACTAGTTCTTTTCACCCAAAAATGTTTGGGATGTGCTTTCTAGGATGTGTTGATTTGATGATGGACTCATGTATGTCATCGATTAGTAGACAAATTTTTTCTAACATACTACCATATCTCAGATTTCAAACCAAGATATGATCTCTAAAAGTAATATTAGGGAATATGATGGCACAAGGCATGAAGGATCAACACATCGGATGAGAAACACACCATCGAGTAGCATGAAGCAACACTATCACACATATTGTGAGGGTTGTTGTATACATAATATATAAATTAATAGATATATGGTAGGCCATCATTGTGGAATATATGGTCACATGAATCCCAAGTGTATCAAGGACCTTGGAGAGTGTCAAGACTATTGAAGAACAATCTATATTGATAAATTTTTCCAGACCATTCCACCTATGCCCAAAAAAAGATGATATCCACCAACACTTTGTTATTGAGTGTGACTAATTAAAAAATAGTGTGTTTGGAGCTAGAGTGACATTGGATGAATAAAACAAAGATGATAATGAGGTTGAGAAAGGTGGAAATATTTTTTGTAACACCGTTAGAGTGGAAATTTTCTGAGATGTCATGTTACAGTTCATAACCATGAATCTATACAATTACATGTTATCTATCATACTCATGAGTAGTAGAGTGTTGATCCATCTATAGTGTAATGTGCAGTCAATGTATCTTAGAATATAATACATTCGTTATTTGACTCGAGGTCATCACATTCCTTTATATTTATTACTATAATGGAATAATTCATCTCAATAGTGAATATAATTTTTTTAATGTCTCATAATTCTTCATTGAGTGTATAGTATGAATGTACTTTCTGATGTTTGCATCAGTTGGTTCTATATCATTTCTCTATTGAGATTTTTCACCAAAGGGTGCCTCTCACATTACCTGATGGACATAGATTTTTTCACATTGGAGAATGGGATTTCCATGAAACTAAAATGAAACTGAGCATCATGTGATGGGAAAATTTAAATCCACTATAACTAGTATTTTCCTTAATGATCATAGAATAAAATATTCTATCTATCATCTAGTGATGGAAGGATTCTTAGATCTCTTACCAGATGAATTATCTAGGGTACATGTTGAGAGAGTGGTAATGTTTAGGAATCAACATTTTCCAAAAGATAAAATAATACATATCCCTGTATATTGGATAGATCCTACTGAGATTTAAAAATTACAGATGAATTAATAAGTCTTTGAAACAGATGGTTTATGGGGCCCATAAATTCTATACGTGGTTCATTGGTTCATTCCAAAAAATGATGATTGAACCTTGAGTCTCTGTGAATATTTTTGGAAGTTAAATCAGATTACTGTAATGAATAAATAATAAATTTCACATAAATATGATATATCCATCCAACTTAGAGAATCTGGATTCTTCTCAAAGAATGATTTAATATTTGGAAACCATTATGTGAGAGTTACACATAAGGATATACCTCTTATAGACTTTTAAATCATTTATGGCCTATATGAATATATATAGTAATTCAATTGTGTTTAATTAACATGAATATAGTCTTTATGGCCTTGATTAATCATTTTTCCCCCGGTACATATGTGGTGAAAGAACCATATTTTCATGATTATATTTACAATAAAATGAATTTTTTTAGTCTTAAAATTAATAAACATTTTATTATTTAATTTTTTTGTGATTTATTAGAATATTACAAGATTAATTGGAAAAAATTATGAATTATTTAGACTACTATGAAACTGTATTTTTGAAGATCAAAAAAAGATGTATGAAATTTAAGGAAAATAAAAATAAAAATCTCATTGTCAAAATTGAATAATCAAGTTGAAACAGAAAAAATAGATGGAAAACTGAAATTCACTTCATGAATGATATTCATGATGTGAGTCTCAAAAATTTAAATTTTTTTAAATTTTTTTTGTGAAATGATTTTTCCCTCACATTACATTTCAGGAAAAAACTATTCAAAAATTGATGTATTTGATAGAAAATAGATACAAAAATATTTTTGTATCAATTTACTTAGACAACATCCTTTTTACTCAACTACCTCCAAGAAGATGGGGATTGACCTTAAAATATTTTATTATATTCATTTTGTTTTACTTTATTTTCATTCATCTGATGTATCCCCTCTCTAATATCAACTCGACATACCCATATATGGTGGGGTAATTTTTTGAGTGATGGAGAAATGATAAAGTTAGAACAATTTCATTTTTTCGAGTATCTGTGTATTAATAAATAAAAGGCTTTCTTATTAATTCCAAATTGTTTTTTTCTATGTATTTATTTTAATTCAGAATACATATATATGAAGGTTATGTTATTTTATTTTTAATTTAATTTTTCAATTATCAAAAGAATCATCCAACCAATTCACATATTTTTTTGAAAGTATATATTAAAATTGGGTGGTGAGTTCTCATAACACATCAGCACGTGCATGAATTTGTTAATAGAATTATGAATTATTAAGTAATAACAATACCTCATTGATTATAAAAATAATTTTCAATGGGCCCCAATATTTTTTTCCTCTAATAAAGGGGTTAGACTAATTGATAATTTATTTAGGAATTCCCTCACACTGACTATCCAGCTAGGGGAATAGATGAATCAACAATGCAATCTCACTCTTACGAGTCCGTAATTGAAATATTGGTAAAATCATGAAATAATGATTGAATTACACTAGGTCTATCAAAACACACTATAATCTCCATGATCAAAATTGTTTCATAATTAATCAAAAAAAAATTATTTCTAGATTCATATATTCCCAAACCAAATCAAAACCCATTTTATTATAATGAATACTAAAATGTAATAAATTTTTTCTTTATACAATCCTATATTGATTACTACATAGGTTATCTACTATAATATTTTTATTCATAAAAAATTGGGTTTTCAATCCCCGTGATTGGTGTGAATTAAAATTGGGACCATTTTTATGGTTGTAGATCCACTTAACAACAAAAAATTTATTATTTGGAATTGCAGGACAATAAGGACCCAACCGTAAAAAATAACATAATCTTGAGTAATGTCATGAGTTCTGAATTTATTTTCTTTTCATGTTTAGAGTTTTAGTGAATTAGGTCTTTGCTATTACATTACATCTCAAATGTTATTATGTTTACATGTATACTCAAACCATTTTTTCATACCAATAAAACTCCATAAATAAAACAATAATTATATTTTGATATTAATATTATTTAATTATTCTGTTCCCTTACCCTTCCTTATACCATGTGAAAAACATTTCCAAAACATGGGATGAGTATAAAATGATCAGTGAGGGTTATAAAATGAGGTTAGAATCATTGGTCCATAAATTCATACAAATCAATAAAATCATACTTTTCACTAATATAACATAAGATCATAAAAATACATAATGAAATAATATGATATATGAATAAAACATAAAACATAAATTGTAAATTTATCATGTGTCATCCATGAAATACTTACATTATAGCTTTCACAGCTAAATAAGACATTATGTTTTGAATACCCATCACAATATATTCCCTAAATCTCATAGGAGAAAGGTTAACGTCTACCTCCTCCACATTACCCAATACAATGTATATCTATCATGGGCTCACCCATCCTAGTTTTACCATGAAAATACCCATAAATGTAATCCCTTCTCATGAATAATAACATTATCATAAGAAATGAGGAAGAATAAAGGAATGATAACATGTCCACATTGTAATCACAAAATATCAGTTCAAGATATTGAGAAAATCAATCCATTTCGAATACCAATATCTGTAAAAAGGTTATATGGTTTTTATTTTCATTTTAAAACATTATTTCATTTTAAGGAAGCCAAATATCAAAAAATGCTCACGAGGACATAAAGGACATTGTCAATGCGTACATTTAAATAAAATATCCCCTTTGTCGTTTAGAAAAACAGTACATAGAAAAAAATTCCATTTGAATAAAATTAAATTCTAAAGGTGTTAAAACACCTTATAAATCGAATGTCTTGTATAAATCAAAATATTCCTCAATGAAAGGAGATTGAGATGAAGACCCTTACCTTGAATCTGAATTATTGTGAATGTTCCTTATTCATCCTAAATAACAAACCAATGTTAATATATACATGATTTAGAACATGTTTCAAGTTTATTATTAATTTTATATAAATTATTACCACTTTATAAAAATTACATAATCATTTATGTAAATATTAGTTGTCTTTTCGATATTCGGTACCAAGGTAAAAAATAAACCCGATATAGTTACGAATTGTCAATCTGGTCACAAATCCAATATATTAAGAGTGAAATTTATTATTTAGATGTCATATATATCATAAATACCCATTATATCAATGTATTTATAATAGTGCATAACATTTCAATATAATAAATGAAATGCATAGTTCCTAGAGACAGTAAGTTATACGTACACATGAATACAACTTTAATTTCATTTTCATATTTAAAGGAATAAAAACTAAATGCTAAATAGGAATATTATAATACAAGTACAATATTATATTTTATATATGCTACATTTGTTATTTACCACTATACGTTATACATTCCATGTATGTCATTAACATGACTTATCACTTTACGGTTGCAAAAGTCTGCACTTCCGCAAATGAAATTATTATATCTACCCAATATGGAAACCATAATGTTATGCTATAAATAAAAAAGACATAAAAATATAGAAAATATAAGTATAATATGTGTCAAAATAAAATATAGAGCCATCATAATGGCCATCATGAGGGGTGGTAGGAAACAATTGAACAATCATCGTTTCATGAGACAACAGTTAGTCGTACAGAGAAATAATTTGTTCGTATAAATTGTATGTAGGTGTGTGTTAGTGTAGTTCAAATAATTCTCATAAAAAATTCCTATTATATTTAGAATACTGGTGCAATTATTTAATAGATTAATAAGAATAGCATATAGAGTGAAGATGTAAAATAAAGGAATGGAACTTTAGAGAAGACGCTACCTCTTAAAATGTGTAACTTCCTTTGATTTGAGCCAAAAGGAATTCTTGAATTGAATTATTCCCAATGTAAGGCTTCTTAAGAGGAAGAGAGGGATATTTGGAGCTTATTTTGGGAAAATAATAATGGTATAAAGGGATTGAGAGGTGTGATTAAAAGGGTAGGGGTGTCCTTTTATAAGATGGAGGAGGGGTACTTTGGGAATTTGTGAACGTAATATTATATTATAAAATGATTCTGATTTTCAAAATGTTCCAAATTCTTTTTTTTCAGATATAAAATGATCCAGGGTATAAAAAAGCTTAACCAATATTTTTTATACAAGTTCCTGTCACAAATTTAACCTTATCTTTTAG
This sequence comes from Viscum album, assembly GCA_963277665.1. Classification (NCBI taxonomy): domain Eukaryota; kingdom Viridiplantae; phylum Streptophyta; class Magnoliopsida; order Santalales; family Viscaceae; genus Viscum; species Viscum album. The sequence continues at coordinate 322,319,276 of OY728152.1, read as the reverse complement.
CTTTAACCCGTATTTATAAAATTTAACACTTACAATGTCTTCTTGTATATTCACACTACATAGTTAATATTGTTACAATAAAATGCCAATATAACCACATGTGGTTCATTAAAGACTTATTAAACATTATAAAATTAATTTTTCAAAATCTATTATTTTTAGGACAACTATAAAATTTAATAAAATATTATTTATTTTAAAAACTCATTTTTGTAAATTTTTATAATATTCATATCATGTCTTTTTAGAAATCAATTACAACAACATTTTTTGAACAATTTTTGTTAATTAAAAAATAACCAATCATAATAATCTCTAAAATTAGTTTATGGAATAAAAATTTCGAAAATAAATTTATTTTAATATTTCTAAACTCATTTATTTAAATCATTCATTAATAAGGTAATCATTACATCATCATTGTGTCCAAAATATATTTATTTATCTGATTTCTAAAAATTATAAATTAAATACCATGATATAATAAATCTTTTTATCATTATGAATATTTATTGGTCAATGTATCTATTATATTACCCCATATAGGAATTTGTTTGTAAAAGATATGTTTTTAGGTTATATTTTCCATAACATTAAATTAAACGTAATTAAATGTAATTTTCAGACACAAGTGGCAACATGTGGTCATAAAATTGACCAAAGGATTCCCATGGTCGGAGATATTTCATCCAATATGATTAAGACAATTTTATGGTAGTTTATTATTATTATAATATTATTTGTTAACCTTATTGACTAGATTTACCCATTAACCTCAATTAATAAAATAATTACAGAAGTAACTATTCATATTGTCTAAAAATAAAATGTAGCTATTTATACAATTTAAACCTCGTGATTCCTTATAAGGAATAAATTTTTCCTAATTGAAAACAAATAGATTTCATAAATTAATTTAAAATTAATTTCTGTTATCCAAACTAAAATGTTTGTTTTTGAGAAGTAAAAAACTACCAGAAGATTGACATGTGATTGTGTCCAATATAAATGTGAAATTACTTATAAGTACCAAATTTAGATTAAATGATAAAATAATAATCCAATAACAATTTAAAATCAATAAAAATTAAAATCTAACTGTATAAATAAATTACATGAAAATGCATTTTTGAATTAAAATGCACTATTTTTCACTATTCAAAAAAAATTAAATTTATCAGAAAATACCCCAAATTCACACAATGTAAATTTTGATGTCCTAAATCTAAAAATAAGTTTATTTTTTACAATAAAATATGTAAAAGTGAAAAAAAACACTAGTTTTAAACATGGTTTTCATTCAAAAGATGTTAAATCAATCTTTTAATGAACATTAGAATATTTCATGCTTAAAATCAGATTCTTTATTATTTTAAGCCTGTGAAATTTATTGGATAAATATAAAGACATTTAAAAAACATGTATAATAATATTTTAGTTTTTTTGTTCATTCGCACCAATACAACGACTATGCATTAATTACAATTTAAAATAATATTATTATTATATTATGTTTCTGTATAACTCAACGTTGTGTGCAACATAAGATTTCAGAGAAACCCTTTATTACATGTTGAGTATTCTGTTGAACATAGAATCCCCAATAAAGTTAATATTATTATTTATTTCACAAATATTAATAAATATGAAAATTTCATATTCTTTATTTACCTAGGATGTTACATATTTCCCCCCTTTTGAAAATTGCGTCTTCACAATTTTATTCACATATAATATAAGTGGGTGTATTTATCCCTCATAGAAATTTCATATTTCCATTTTTCCTCTTCAAACATATGGTATTTTTTACAAAACCTTTACCTAATGGATTATATTATTTTGCAACTATTTCTCTCTATAGTCAATAATCTAGACTGGTTGTTCTTTATAAGAAATATTCTCTTCCAAATGAACTACATCTGAACTGAAATAAGGAAATTGATCTAGAATATATGTTCTCAACATCAAAACATGAAACAAATTGTTTACCTAAGATAAACATTGGGGTAAATCCACTCTAGAGGAAACTGATCCAGCTTTCTTCATGATTCCATAGGGTCCAATGAACCTTGGGCTCAACATTCCCTTCTTACCAAAAATGCATCACATCATTCCACTGAGAAACTTTGAGAACTATATGATTACCTACCTTGTTGGAATGATCCTTCCTTTGGTTATCCACATAAACATTCTTCCTGCTCTGAGCTGTTTTCAAGTCCTTCTGAAACAAATGAACGTTTTCTACCTCCTCTTCTACCCATTTCGGTCCCATAAACATTCTTTCACATACTCCATCCCAAAAAGAAAATGTTTGACACTGCTTAAATTATAATGCCTCGATTGGTTCCATATGTATAATAGAATGAAAACTGTTATTATAATAATACTCAACCAAAGAATGTGGTTGATCCTAATATCCCAAGTAAGACATTGAACAACTGCGTATAATATCATTTAATGTCTAAATTGATAGTTGTGACGGTCTATCTGATTTTGGATGAAAAGTTATACTAAAATTAAATTCAATACCTAACAACTTCTTAAGGCCCTTCCAAATGCTTGAAGTGAACCTCATATCACGATCATATAAAATGGAGAGGGGAACTCCATGTAACCGGACTATCTCATTAATTTACAATGGGTAAAGTTGATCTTGAGAAAGAGTATCTCTAATAGGAAGAAAATGAGTAGATTTACTCAATCAATCAAAAATAACAAATATTTCATTGGTATGTCGAGTTGTCTTCGATAATCCCATGGAGAAATCCATGGACACATTTTTCCATTTCCACTCTGACGTTGGTAATGGCAGAAGCATACCTTTTGGTAACTGTCATTTTTCATTAACCTGTAGAAAAGTTACACACTTTATAGTAAATTCAAAAATATCGCTTTGCATTCCATACAACCAGTAAGTCTACTGAAAAACACTATAAATCGTAGTACTACTAGGATTAACAGAAAAAATAGAACTTTGTTCTTCACAAAATAACTCTTTCTTCAACTATAAATCACAAGACACACATAATCTCATTCCAAACCACAAAAAAAAGTCTTTATCAATGTTAAATTCAAGTAAATTTCCCGTTTGAACCTAATATTCCTTTGTCTACAACTCCCTATATTCTTTCAATGTTTGCTTTATTCAATCTACTATAGAATATTTCCCATCCAACAGAAACTAAACATCATAATTCTCTGCACCAACAACATCCTATCCAAAATTCATCAAATCAAAAACCAAAAGATCTCGTTCTGAATGTATCATGGTTAATGTAGCATTAATTTTTCTTCTCAAAACATCATCGAATTTATTTTCCTCTCTCGTATGGTAATGGATCGTGAAATCATAATCCTTGATTAATTCTATTCATCTCCTATGACTTCAGTTAATTCAATCATAGTGATTATATACATCAGAATGTTTTGATCAGTATATATTTCAAACATTACTCAATAAAAATGATGCTTCCAAATTTTTTAAGCCAAAAAAATAGCAACAAATCCCATATCATGTGTAGGATAATCTAACTCATGCAGATTCAACGGACATTTAGAATAATCAATTTCTTGATAATTCTGTATAAGGGTAAATCCATGTACTATCAATGAAGAATCATTATGGATAAAAAATTTGACATTTCTTGAAGGAAACACAAAATCTGAAGCATTCACTAATTTTCTTTTCAATTTCATAAAACATTCATCACATAGTTTTTTTCGTATGAACATAACACATTTTCTAGTTAAATTATTATGTGGGCTATATAACCATGAAAACGTTTCGACAAACCACTCATAATAACCTGATAAACCATGAAATCTTCAAATCTATATTTTATTTTTGGGTCTTCTCCATTCTACAATTTTTTTGTTTCAACAGGATCAACAGTTATACCATCATTATAAACAATGTGACCAATGAATGAAATTTGTTGTAACCAACACACACAACTGCTGAATTTCTCCTACAGTTTCTTTTCATTATGGTTTTCATGGAAACCATTAAATGACTTTCACAGTACTCTTTATTTTTATAATATAATAAAATATCTTCAATAAACACAACCAAAAACATATCAAAAAACTCAGAGAAAAATCTATACATAAGATCCATGAATATAGAATGTGCATTGGTTAACCCAATAAGCATAACTATGAATTCATAAAATACATATCTAGTAGGATATAATGTCATCATAATGCATGCTTCCATTACTTTTAATTGATGGTACCATGACATCTTTTATTGAAAAATACTTAACTTCCTAGAGTTGGTCTATAAAATAATTGATATGGGTAAAATGATACTTTTTTTAATAGTAATATTATTCAAGGATCTCTAATCAAAAAAAATTCTAATTGAACCATATTTTTTTAAACAAACCATACAACAGAACCCCATTATGATATGATAGGTAAAATGAAACCATTATCTAATAACTCCATCAATTTCTTCACTAACTATAAATGTTCAATTTGATCCATTCGATATGGGGGTTTTTAAATTGGATTAGCATCAGGAACTAAATCAACATTAAATTCATCTTCCCAAATAGTAATTATACCAGGAAACTCATCAGGAAAAACATCAAGATACTCATTTTGAACTGGCACATCATTAATTAATATTGTTCATTTATTTTCAATAATATATATAATGTAACATTGATTAAATTTATTTACTATTTTATCATCTTCGTGATATATTATCAAAAGTAAGGGTTCATTCTTGTATGCAATCATAAATTAATTCCAAAAAGAAACCTCCTTAGCTCTGTATTCAATCCTTGAGTGATAAATGTAAAGCCAATCTATACCCAAAATAACATCAAACTATAATAGAGGAAAACAATAAGGTTTTTAGGTAGATTCTTTCACACACAAAGACATTAAGGTTCTTATAATTTTTTTTCATCTCAAAATTTCTTCTAGGTGTTTTTACAGCATGTTCAGGATTCATATCATTTGATTAAATTCCAAATTTACATAAACAAATTCTCGTGAATAAAAGAATGTGTAGATCCATTATCAAACAACACATTGAAATAATATAAAAAATAATCAATATACATAATACCACTTCATTTGATGGTCCTACCTGAACCATAGTAGTCACAAAAGATTTCTTCAAACCCTTATTCTTTTGATCTGTCTGGTTTTCACCATGGGTAATCAACTTTGGACACACATTTGCATAATTTCCAACTCAGTGCAACTTAAACATCTTACCAAGAACATTTAAATGCCTACATGATCATCTTCCTTATCGTTATGAGAAATATAACCAGACATACCACACTATAAGAACTTTCCATATTTTCAGAGAAATTCTCTAGGATGTTTTTTACAACACTTCCTAGAATATAGAAATTTAATTTTATTACCTCTAGAATTCATTGATGAATTCAATCGTTTTGTTTTCCAATATGTCCTCTTCTTTTTCTTACATGGATGGAACACCTAATCATCAAAAAAAATCAATTTTTACTTTCTGAGAACATCTGAAAATTTCTTATATATATTTATTTCATGGGGGGCTAATGCCATTAAATATCACCCCTTCAATCTTGAGTAAAACTGATTTATCTTACTGTCAAGGGCTTTGATGAAATTTGGAGCATACATTTCTAGTTGAGTTAACATTGATTCATAAGCAGCCACTATGTCATTCTCCTACATCAATTATGTAAAAAAATTTCCAACATAAGTTAAAGAACCTTAGGAAAATATTTCTCAAGAAACATATCAATGAATTCGTCCAAACCGTGAGCATAAATATCCTCAGTATCCCTGCAATTTTTAACCAGCGACCACCAATGTTCGGTATCTCCTTCAAAACGGTAAATAACAAGACCAGCCTTTTAATTTTCTATACACCCCATGACATAGAAAATATTTTTCAGTGATTTGATCCATCCTTTAGCATGCACAGGGTTAGATGATCCTCTAAATAATTGGTGATGATGTCCTATAAAATGCTCCACTACAAACATGTTCTTCTATGGTTGATTTGGTTGATATCGTGAAAGGAAACCACCACCATATATCACATGAGTCAACCGATCCATCACAAAAAAAAATAGTTCCAATTCTACCCATATCAGGATGATTATTTAGATGGTTATTCCCCTCAGTATGCCTTCCAAACATTGATTGTCTATTTTCACTATGAAAAACCGTTCTGAAAAAAGAATATCTTAGATGAAGAAACATGGTAATTTTAAAATTCTATCTCATTTAAATTTAATCATAATGTAAAAATAATTTATTGATGTTAATATAACAATATCCATACTCCTAATGTTTTCTAAACCAACTTCTGATACAAATTATAATGCCCCATCCATATTACATTACTTAATCATGAGTTAAATAAAGAATTCACATTGAGGATCTTTTCTGGTTTAGAGTTTTAGTGAATTAGGACATAATTATTAAAGTACTTATCAAATATTGAAAAGTAGACACTTATAATCTGACCAATTTTTCACAATAATAAAACTACTAAAAAACAAGAATTCATTTTTTATATAAATATTCATGAATAATTATTTTCACTGGCCCTTCCTTGTACATTGTGAAAAAAAGTAAATAACATCAGATGCATATAAAATGATCAGTAAGGGTTTTACAATAAAGTAATAATACCTTAGTCCATTAATTCATAAAGTTGAGTGAAATCATACTTTTCACTAATATATCATAATATGTTTAACATACATAATTAAATCAAAATATTTATAAATAACACATAGAAATCATAAATCATAAAGGTGCCATGTGTAATCAATAAAAAAATTACATTGTAATTTTTACAACAACATAGGGTGTTACGTTTGGAATACTCATCACAATATATTCTCTAAATCCCATAGGAGAAATGTTAACATTTACCTATGTCATGTTACCCAATGAATTGAAGTGATATCTTGGGCTCAACCATCCTAGGTTTATCACAGAACCACCATTATACATAAAAAATTCCCACAAACCAGAACATAACCATAACAAATGCACTACCAAAGAAGAAAGATGACATTTCCACATTTCAATAACAATATAACAGTTGATGATACTAACATAATCAATCCATTATCAAAACAATTTTCAATACCAAAATACCTAAAAAGTGTATATGTTATTTATTTTCCTCTAAAAAACATTATGTCCTATTAATGAAGCCAAATATCAAATAATGTGTGTGGCAGTGGAAGGGTAGTTGTCACCGTGTATGTTAAAATTAATCATTCCCTTTGTTGTTTAGAAAAATGATACATAGAAAAATGATTCCCATGGAAATAATTTAAAGTAAAAGGGGTTTATAAACCATATAAAATAATGTACAATATTTTATTTTTTTCAATATGACTCTTCCTGGTGTACTATATAAAAATATTGAGAGTCCTATGGTTGTGTGTCAAGTAAACCATCGAACATAACATTCCCTTTAATGTAAAATTTATATTTAATTCACAAGTTATAATAAGTATGGAAATTCCATAATATTTGTTAACATGTGATGTTATAAGGACAATAATTTCTCAAGACCAGTTAATTAATGTTCATTCTAAAATTGAACAAAGGTTACAACCATTCCGAAATCCGAACATGAAAGATATATTTGAGAAATTAATATTTTAGATTCATGTGACCCATTTACTATTCACACCAATCCTACAATAATGGAAGGAAATCCCAAACAAACCCTTATCAACATCTTTGCATCTTAGTTTTTTTATCTAGAGAACAAACTAATTATGACTTCTACAAAAAATGATTTTGAACTTCGATATAACATGATTAACGAACTCCAAAAAATTTATAGTCTTTTAGGTGAAGAACCAAATTGGCATGTTAAAGAATTAAATGTTGTATATTCATGTTTTATACCAATATGATCACATGATGATCAATTCTAGTAGAGGGAAATCCCCTTCTTACTCAAAGTACTAGATAATGAAAGGATGAACAATCTAAATCCAATAGAGGATAACAATTTTGATGACCGTAAAAGATTATTCATTTATCAATTATTTCCCCCATCTAGGAGCACATAAATTAGAAAGAAAGTTCACTCCATTTAGAAATGGATAGTGAGACACCATACGAGTACTAAAATTTTTTTCTGATGCCCTACACCAGCTACACAAGTCATAAAATATAGGATCACTGCTTATTTATATTCTTCTTCCAAGGATTTCTTGATAATGATTGCAACTTGGTACAAGCATGAGGGTAATCCATGACATAATCATATATTATTGACGTTATTTTTTTAGAAACCAAATTAATAAAATAAGCAAGTTAGTATGGGAAATGGATATGAACCAACTAATGGAAAACAATGTCGAGACTCATGTATATTGATGATCTCACACATAATATCGTTATACATTCTGGTGTCATTATGTATAATTGATATAAAGTCATACAGTCTCCATTTATTCAATGCAATTTCAACACAACAACTAGGACCTCATTTTCAAAATCAATACCAACAACTACCTATATTATCAAATGTTAAATATCAAAACCCACCACCATATCAAATGTCCTATAAACAACCATTTTAACAACCACATTTTATTTAGAGGACTTATGAACATCCCTCAACTAGTGCATCATCAACTAGGAATGTACAATTACAATATAATATTGTGGGATTCAAATAATATGAAAATAATTTACAAATTTAAATTTTAATTCTTATAAATTTTCTAATAAGAATTATAGAAAATATATTATCCCATAAATCTAAAACTCCTACAGATAATGTTAGAGAAATAACAAAATGAATAATAATATATATTTATACAAATGAATAATAAATGGTGGATGGTTATGAAAATATTTCTAAAGATCCATCCATATAAAAAAATGAATAATAATGGAAAAAGGTATTTGAAAAAATGTAAAAACACCATTGTGGTGACATCTAATGGAGAAGAAGAATATCAAGGAACTATTCGCTTCTATATTTGTGGAGATGAATAAATTAGAAGAATTTCAACAAAAAAAATTTAAAAAATGGACCTTTCAGAAATTAGATATCAATATTGTGTTTCTTAAGACAATATAAAAAAACCCTAAATTAATAAAAGGGTTCTCAAAGATATATGAACCAAAATATTACCATTGGATGGAAATGATCAAAACATCCTAGTGAGAAACATGTTAGCACAAATCATAGTACTAATACCTCAAAAATTCCTTGATATAGATACATTTTATATTTCATGAACTATTTGATCATAAAAATTTGCTAATTCTTTGTGCGATTAATGTTATATAATAAATTTAATTCCTTGAAATTTTTTAAAATATTTTCAGATTGTGACATTGAATCCCACTAAAGTAGTGGTCGTACTTTAAATAAATACACAGTATTCCGAAATGGTTTTTTAGAAGGAATACTTGTAAGAATATAAGACATACTTTTTTCAATTGACTTCAAGGTTCTGAACATTGAATATGACATGAGTTCATCATACTCACCAAAAAATTTTAGTACAAATTATTAAAAATATAAAAACCATTATGAATGTGCATATAGATAAACTATCAATGGAACTTGGAGATAGTAAAGTTCATTTCAGCATACATAAATCCATAAATTTTATGTCAAATGTTCACTCACTAAATGAAATATCATATGAATAATGAATTGATCCATATGAATATTCACACATGATTCAAGAAATATTTTCCATAAAATATAAATCCTTCCACTACGAATACCATAGAATTTTTATGTTACCATTAATATAATACTTATAATTTAAATCTTGATGAATAGATAACATCTGAGTATTTTGTTTGATTATTAGAAAAAGTGAAGAATAGAAATCGGGATTTGATGTTGATATTGATTATCAGAACCTAATAGATGGTCAATATGAAAATATTAGAAAATTTATTTAGAAAAAAAATTATTAAAAGGAGGAAGGAATTGATAAGAAACATTCCCATCTATCAATATGAAATACGATTTGAATATGTTCAAAACAACATCATTAAAACTACATAGGTTAGTGGAGTTTATTTTCATACCAATTATAAAAAATAATCATGAGAAAATAAAAGAAATATTTTGAAATTAAAGAATATAAGAATATTATATGGAGGCCACAAACCCATAATTAGAGTATGGTTTGGGTTGTAATAAAACAGTTGCATCCTAACACTAGAGAGTTTCTAGAACCAATATAGATGAAAAAAAATTCATTTGTTTTTTGGTTTTATTTTTAGAATTTTTATAAATCCTGTTATTTTTGGATTGAAATGTCTTTACCAGGAAATAGGTAATAACCTTGGGTGATATTTTTATAATTGTGCAATAAACGGCTTGAATGGGATAGTCTCTTGGCTCTTAAAGTGATGAAATTGAAATAGACTATCATTGAAAATAATATTCCCAAAGATTTGATAATATTTTTGAAAGATCATATGAAATTTAATAAAAAACTAATGGAAGACAAAGAACCTAGGTCAAGAACTAGAGGATGAGATTGCACTCCATCAACTGGGTTTTCAACAAGACCCACCTAGTTATTTGTGTACTTAATATTTGATTAAATGATGTAATTCCATCATAAATTTATTTAACTAAAAAATAAATTTAAATTAACTCATGAAACTACAAAAATTAATTGTTAGGTAAACTATCTTTTAATATAATTTTTTTAAAATTGTATCAATTTTTTTGAATCCAAGGACATTAAAAAATTTGATTCTTGAAGGAAACCCCCATTTCCTATTTTAGACCACTCTTCCCCTGAGTACTATTTGAGCATGTTTTAACAAGCCTAAATTTTTTTTATTCGTATGTATCATGTCCATAAATGATATTAATGGATGGAGGAACTGTAAAACATTAACTCTATGAAATGTTATACATCATATAAGTATTATAGGACATAACATTAGGAAAAGGGCTTAAACAAACTAACTAATGCATCATTTTAGGGGGAGTTTTATTTTTTATTTATTATCTTTTTAAATTTTTATATTTTTTAGATTTATTTTAATTATTTAATGTTAATAAAATTCATACCCACAGATTGTGTTATTGTTATACTAGATTGTACAAGGATACATGAATTTCAAACAATCATAGTTCTTCCATGTTTAATATTTTAAAGTTAATAATATTTAATGAATAAAATTGAGAATTAACTAATTAAATTTATTCATATATTATAAATTTATGGCTCGCAATTTGATGGAATACATTTATTTAGGAATATTAAATTTTCCTACAAATTTCATATTTTGATAATTTTAAATTTATGCAGATTGTATTATTACTATCATTATATGCCATGAGTTATTTTCCCCTTTTACTTATATTCCATTACTAAAAGTATTCCATGAACCAAAACATCCTATTTATATCATGATCATATTTCTTGAGATGTCATGGTGTATGAAACTTCTTATATATTGTGTTATATATTTTGGAATCTATCATTGTTCAGAAATAACTAAAATGGTTATTGAATATTATTATTATTTTTCTCTTATCATTTTTCTTACAATTATTTAAATACTTGATTATTCCATAGAATCCATTATTTAATATTCAATTAATGATCCACATTATAATTCATTTTTATCCATTCCTATCGTACTCTATTCAAATTGAATGATATTATAATTTCAAATGTGGGGGGTGTGGGACTTCTTGGAAAAAAACCACGTATTACATTGTTTTGATAAATTATTGTGGGGTCTATTTTAGGTATTAGGATAGTATCATGTTTCTTCCATTATACCTATTATTTTTAATTCTTAAAGAAATGCATCAATAGGTTCTCTTTTGGGAAAAAAATCTCCATTACCAGATCGATGATCTTTGGAACATATATTGTTAGGAAGTGGATGTTCGATTTTCTATAAACACATCATTCAAAATATATATATATATATAAATGAATATGGTGACACTATTTCAATATACTTACACTGATTATTACCTTACTTTGAGTAATAGGGATATAGAGTTTTTTAGTTTACATAGACTATTATAATCCACTTTAGTTTGGATATCATGATGTTTGGTTTAGATATATCCCTCCTTTGGGAGCATTAACATTTTGAACATAAATCACAGCCAACCTTAATCCTCGGATTCATTATAATTTTTTTGGATGAATATGGAATGTGAGTACTTTCTAATGATAAGAGTATAACAATTTATGGATATTTATCATGACCTATGCGATAAAATAATACATTTTTATGTAAATCATGAATTTATATGCTTAATGAATATAAATTGAAATTTATGAATGAATGAAAGGAAAAGATACACCATTTTGAAAATGAAATATGTAAAAATTGGGTTGTTGAGTCTCTTTTAAATGTATGAAGATAATTAATGTTTGATTTGATGCTTGAGAGGGTGCTCGCCTATTGACAATAAAATGATCTAATTTAATTGGAATTTAAATATTTTTATCATGTTGTTACTCTGTTATTTATTTGAGATTAAATTCGTGATGAAAATAAAATTCAATGTGTGGAGGAGTTTTCAAAAACACATTTTCAAGATTATTTTTATAATAAAATGTATTTTAATAAAATTAAATGATTAATCAGGTTGTACGTAGTTGAATTTTTGATTTAGGGTGGGATAACACAATCATTATGTAAATAAACATAAATTATTAATTAATCATTTTGAGGAAACATACCTCGATGATGCAATGTGGTGTGGTAGGACATTAGATTATTATTTATTGATTAAAAATGCATCAAATACAAGGATAATTTAAACGAACAAACACCCAAGAAAAAATAATTTAACTCTCAAAAATGGAGAAAAATGCCCAGAAAACAACAATTTACATTTTGAATTATATTATTGAAGTGAAAGACAAAAAATAATCAAGTTATGAAAAAAAATATGTGAAATTTTTTTCAACCCACATTACATGTAATGATAAAACTACTCCTGGCATAATAGATTTGATAGAAAATATACAATAATATTATTATATTGATTCACAAGGACAACCTCATTTTGACCCATCACCCTCCAAGTAACTCAATATTGATCCAATATGATTTTATTACATCATTAATGAATAAGAATACCTAAACAAGCATAATAAAGGCCTATTAATAGAGGGAATTATGTTGTGAGTTCTTGGTGATTGCCATAATTTTCACATGATTGTGTTTTGAAATATTTATTATTAGGGAATAACAATACCCAAGTTAAAATTCCCAAATTTATAAAAAGTATCAACCATAATGAAATACCCATATGATATAGGGTAGACTGATTAAGATGTTGATTATGTATAACCACACCATAACCATCTTTTAAATGTAGAGAGTTGAATTAGTAGGGGAATCATTCTCTTACCAACCAGATATAGAAGAATTGGTAAAAATTGCAAATAAAGATATCATAGTATAGGTTTTTCCAATCATTCGATGATTTCATATTTATAAATTGTATCAATTTCAATAATATTTAAATACTATCAATAAATCAAATTCTAAACGAAAATTAAAAATAATTTATTTTTCTATAATATCCAAAAAAGAGACTAATATTTTTTGTGTTCACTCCTTTTTAGAGCATATTGAGGAAACCAACTATTGTATATTTATGTTATCAAAAAACCCCATTCCTCATTATAAGAATCAATAAGATTCCATTCTCGTCATTTTTTGATGATGATGTCATAGTATACACTCAAACCAAAAATGATCAGGATGAACACCTTTATATCATTCTAGATACACGTAGAGATCAACAGTAATATTCCAAGATAAAAAAATTCACTTTTTGATTGAAAATGATCACTTCATAGGTCATATTATATCTAAATACGAGGTATTTGTGGATCTATGTTAATGGAGGTTTTTGGTTTCATGGGAACAACCCATAATTTTTTTTGGAAATATAAAGACTAATGGGATGAGATAGATACTATCAACACATTATCTAGTTCCTTTAATGGATGGAAGGTCATATTATATAACTAAAAAATTATAGTGTATAGTTTATAGGGGACTATTCTTCTAAGAACGCCATTCTAGGTTTAAATTGAGGGTTCACCTCAATGTCAATATGGATCATTCTAGAGCCTAAAAGATGCTACATAGTGTATTGTGACACATCATGGATTATTTTGGGAGATATATTGATGCAAGTAGATTGGGTCGTGTCATACAAATGTCATCGGTTGAGGATTTACAATAATAACTACAAATTTCATGATCTCTCATTAGATGTTATTGTTCATGACCCACATTTATTGAGACATTACCTACAAGGAGAGCATTTTTTATTGTAAAATGACTATTCTAGACTTAAATAAATATTTATATAAAATTATTTAAATCCCCAATATTTTATAAGAATTTAATATCCCTAGACAAAAGGCCATGAGATTTATCACATTATAGGTAAAGGTAATATAGTTATAGATGTTCTGAGCCAAAAGACTCAGACTCATGTGCTTAATGAAGATAGTTGTTAATAGAACGTATTGAATATTTTTTTGAAATTCATCTAGAAGATCAAGAGCGGTGTTGGTGTTATATCATCATAGACATTTAATTTACATCATCATATATGGATTTAGTGAAGAGGTGGAAAATTTCAAATTCCAATGTTTTATTCTGGATGGAATGTCTTTCTAGTGATAAAACATGAAATTATTGGGTTGTCCATGAGAATGAGATCATGTATATAATTAGATGTTCATATGTGTCTATAAAAAATTGTTCTGATTTCATATTAGAATATCCTTCCACTAAATAGTATTTATATCATTGGATCATAAAGAATAATCATGAGTTATACCACTAGAATTGGTGTCATAAGATTAAAAGGAATTTCATAGGCTTTGTTAACCATTTTTCACCTATTTTTAGTTGAAAATTGTACACTAGAATCCTTCTATAATTTTATATCCATTTCCCATACAAGATTGGAAATAATATGATTTCTCTAGGGATGTGATGATGGTGTGTCTCATGTCAATTTTATGTGGTTACAAGAAATGGGTGATTATGGACCTACAAACAAAATTCACTCACTTCTTAGATATTTCATAGAATTTTCCCTTGGAGTAGATTAAGGCACTCTTTGCCTATGTGATCATATGAATATATAAAATTCCTTGTACCAGTTTAACAATTATATATTCTAGGTTATCTATATGGTTTTGGAAAGTGTTGTATGTGTATTTTAGTTCACATGTACTCCTATGTATAACATACCACCCTCAAACCAATGGGAAGTCAGTGAGAAATATACATGTATTGGAGGGAGTGCTACATGAATGTGTTCATTATTTTATAGTATATTTGGAAAATAATTTTCTTATTTTACAAATTCCATATAATAATATTTTCAAGGGACTATCCATGTTTCACTTTAGCAGGCACTCTACAGTATTCCATGATCTTCTCCTCAATAGTATTTTGAGGAAAGGGAGGAATTACTATTGCGACCACATCTCTTCCTGGAAACATTAGAGTAGGTGCATAATATTAGTAAATATATGTCAATAGATCTTCCTGGTAAGATTTCATATGTCAATATTCATGATTAGACTATAGAGTTTGTTGTTAGATATAATATATTATTAATATTCTCACATAAACTAGCTCCTCATTGGATTTAAAGGAAACTTATGATAGAGACTAGATTCACCATTGATTTCGAGATCTCAGAGTGGGTCTAGCTGGTATAATATAATATATCACTTCCTTAGTGGAATTGGGTAGTGTATGATTACTTTATTATTTCTGATATTTTGAATTATTTCTCATTCTTGCCATATTCATTTTATCTTAATGTTATTAAGATAGAGATATATGTCTCTTTTGATTATTAACTAGTTCGTACGGTCTATCATAGAATAAATGATCTATGATAATGTATGTTTCCTATAGTTTGGGTTATATGGGAAAAATATATTCTACATATGGATATGTCCAAATGAGTATCTAATATACATTCATAGAGGGTGGCTTTATTCTAAAATGAAACTCAACCACCGTCAAAAGTACAAATTAAGGTAATGTTTTCTTATAGAGAAGAGGATAAAAGGATTCCGTTTTTCGTATATGTAAATATTAGTTTAATTTCAGGAAGATAACTGTTTTACCTAAATGGACATTCCAAAACTGATCAAGGATGTTTCAGAATCCTCCTATATGTTTGAATGCCTAAGTGAGGTTCTTTTACTGAATATAGGTGTGGATTATGGTACGTTTATTTTTTTCAGGAACCATGCACCTCACCTTTATGGCCCTAAAACTAACGAATATATAAACTGTTCACAAAAGTGATATAAAACTGTGTAACCTTATTGATTTATTTTAGGTCACCCTACATGGTTTGGGCTTGGTCAGATAAATTTTGTTGCTGAACTAGGAATGGTGTTGGATCCTAAATAGTGGACACCACATGTTTTGTGTGTGGTTCCCAAATCCTGTGTCCAAATAATGAACGCTATTAAAATAGGGTAAAATATAATTTTCCCTCTATTTACATTAACCATTATTTCTTTCTTCTTTATCCTTTATTTTACAACATCCACTCAACCATATATCTCCCTTGTCTACTTTTAATTGCTTTGGTACATCTCTTATTATGGACCTATGTATTCAGTTTCATTCATCACGTTGGATCACCATCTATTTATATAACACTCCACATTCTTATTTTTGTATATTTATTCATCATTATGTGTTTTATATCTATGAGATATAAAATTACATATTACTAATACTTTTGAATGGTATCTTATTTTCTCTAATTACATCCCAAATTTAAGGTTTGTGTTAGATGAGGGGTATTCTATGAGGAATTGGTAGGTGGTCATCCAAATTTCCTTAAAATTGTTGAATATTGTAATTTTATTTATTAGTGTACCCCGTAAAATAATTTTATCTTGTGGGATAAAAAACTAATATCTATTTATGTTATTGTATAAACCTTAACCTAAAATTCCCATGAGATCCCCCTTGACACTATTAGAACATGTAAACCTTATTTTGTATCCAAATATTGTGTGTTTTCTCTATGAAGTATTTCAACCATGAATTTTTTAGTTACTATAATGTATCCCCTTGTGAGTTTGGTTGCCCATTGAAAAACCTGCTGAACAAATTTAATTTTAACTACCCCATGGGATTGTTCCACTTGAGACTCACATGTTGGATGTTTTAATTAAATTAATTTAATTTTTTAAGAAACATGAGAATTTACATTTTGATTAAATTACCAAATATACATGGAATATTGTTATGGGAATGATGAAAATATCAATTATGTGGTCTTCTATGAGAAATAATTTTCATACTTTGATAATTCCATGAGAAAACTAATACAATAAAACTTAATTCACTGATGAAAATTCCTAGAATAATCACCATGTTGGATTTGGACTTTGTCTTACTTTATTGAATTTCCCAACATGAATCCACATATTCTTCCCACCTCTAATGAAAATTTAAAATGTATGGAAGGAGCTCCCATGATTCATAATTATTCCCTCGTAGATGGACTACCATAAATTATATACATAGTTTCCAATGATGTATATCTCAACATTACATAGGACATATTCCATAGGGTTAACTATAAATATTTATTAGTGGAATTATATGGGTTATCCCCTTGGATTACACATTACCCCAATTACATAGAATGTTGTTTGATCACTTCGAGTTAGATCAAATTATAATAGTTAATAATTCCATTATTTATATATGTGTTTTATATGGTTATTTTCACAGGATGACTTTGATAAATGACTCTGATCACAAAGCAAATTATAATTCCTTCTGACCATGGATATATTGCATATCCTAATGTGAGTAGGTTTAGTCTGGTATCTTACAAAGATCCTGATATCGACATAGATTAAATTTTGTTATATCTTTATTTATAATACATACACAGTGGTAAATATTATATTCACATACATGATTTTCATAAAACCCATTGTGTGGTGGCCTACTTATTTATTCTCCCACACTTTTAAGGCCACCATTTTGTACCTAGGGAGATTATATTGACTCATGAAAGGTTAAAGGGAAGCATCTGACTATAGATTCATGATTTTATATTGTATGGGGTATTGGGGGATTAAAATTAAAATTGTTCTCGTGATTATCATGGATATAGTTTTTTTAGCATTTTATTTTTTTTGTTTATATCAGTGTTGTTTTTATTATTGCTAAATTGTATTCCTAATTTTTTTTGGTATCTCCATGATATCATTGTTGAGTGATACTATTCTATACTTTTTACTTTTTTTTAAAATCGTGATAATTATTTCTTCTGTCTTACTACTATTTTACACTACAAAATTATTGTTACTACTACATTATGTACCAATATGATCATATATGATAAAGGGTGTATTGTATTCCCACCATACCACCATAAACCATCACTACTTGTTGGTGACCTATACCATATGAGGAGGAAATATTGAGGCCTTATACCAATATAGTATAATCACATATATATTAATTGGTTCTGGGAGGTCACACTAATTTTTAAAAAAAATAATCAGAAATTTGTTAATAATTTCTAATGAATAAAAAAACTAAATGTTTATTCCTTAAAGTCATGAAAACCAAAGAAAACCACTTACAAATGTCCAAAATTTCATGCTTAATGACGTGGAATAAGAATTCATTTAATATTATATTAATTATATATCCTTATGAAATTAAAATATTTCCTTGATAACCTATTGAAATAATAGATAAATAATACACATAACATGGGACAAATTTTTCAAATAAGTCTTATAATCACTCATAATAATGGTATTATCTACCCTGTATATTCCTAAAATCACTTAATAGAAACCCATAAATGATTAACTATGACCATTTTACCATTCCATTGGTGATCTATATCATGCTTACCCATTATTAATGGAACCACCCATCCTTGGTTTATTATGGAACGACCCATCAATGTAAATTATTAAAAATAAATATAAAATAATCACAACATATGAAATCATTAATTTCAATCATCATCCTCCAAAAAAATATTCTTTACACCATTAATAAAAACATATCTAGATAACAAAATATCAATTCCATTTAAATGCATTTATGAAAATCCCCAAAAGAAAGGGAAAGGAGTTTTTTATTGAATAAAAGTTGATATATTTCAATATAGGCCATACATTATGTTTTATTTATAGTGGTATGAAACCCTGTTTATGTCGTAAACTTTAAAATAAAACATTCCATTTTACTTTTTTTTAAACAATCTATATATGGCGTATAAAAATATTCCTTTTGAAACCATTGAAATACCGAAAAAATTTGTATAAAACATCCTTTGAAATTTATTTACATATATATAACTACATCCAAAAAATAATTTTAATATTGTTGACCTGGAATATAAATATTTGGAATATACATCTGGAAAACCTTAAAAATATATATTTAATTGTAGTATGTACCATACCCCAATTTTGAATCATCGTGTACATTTTTTCCTCTGATAATAATTTTATGATTAATATTTAATTTATTACTAAACCTATTAAATATTTTTAATTCATTTTGTTTTGTTTTTTTACCAAATCACATTAAATTACTTAATCATTCAATTTTAGATCGGATTCTCTAGCGATATTTGGTTCAAATGACCATTATGGAATAAGTAGGTTTCTTATGTTCAATTAGTTAATTATTACATCATATATATAATTTTAATAAACTAATAATTATTATTTTATAAATAATTATAGTTTTTAAACCAACCATGTGTAAATGTTATGAAAATTGACATAAATATCAATCATGGGGATAGTTGGTCGAATGTTCGCATGAGTAATGTATTCATTTTTCATAGACCAAGTCGGAAAGAAGTAACATGCCATTATATATCAAAATAATAATTATTAAATGAAAAATATCATATTATTTTTTTATATTAACTTATATATACTTTCTTTGTGATGCGATGATGATGAAAAAATCACATCTCCTAGTGAATGGGGTAATCCACATGTACACATGAATGATGTTATTATTTTCCAATGAGTTTAATATTAAGAAAATATATGATATATTACCATGGAAAATTATAATAATGTCATTAATATAATTTTTATATCATAAATCCATCATTCTAACCAGTTGGGGGAGGTGGTGATGGGAAACAAATTTCATTTTCCCCTAAAGTGGTAGCCCACTATTCATAAAAATGATGGTTTCATTTACTATTATATGGAATGGGAGATGTTTACAGGTTATTAAATTATCATTATAATATAAAATTATAGTTCATAAATTTGTGATATTATTTCATAATTTGTTATAAATATTTTATTGAGATTGAAAAATAATTAAAATTTAACTTATCTGTCAAAATATATAATTCTTCTTAGACACCCACATTACGTTTATACCTAATGACTTCCTATGTTAGTCTAATTATTATTCCAAGGAAAATTTTAATCTTATATTGATAATATTAAGTTCTTTTTTAGTTCATGGATGAACTAGATTACTAAATTTGTGTGATGAAGTGAATAGATGAGGTGATCATGTTTAAATGAAGGTAAAGACACACCTTGAATTACATAAAATATTAAATTATATATATCGTAATCATGTGATGTGGAATGGAAGAACCCAAAAATTGTATATAAGATCTTATATGGTATAAAGATACTAAAAAATCACATTTAATCAAATTTAGGATACATAATAAATATTTTCTCTTAGTTAAACAACTTTAAACACATTTTATCATTAAATGTGATGATATAACTTCTCACTGTGATAATTTAAATATAATATAAAAAATAAAACTATAATTCTAAAAAATTATATTAATTGTGATTTATATATTTTAATCTATTTTTTAGTTGGATTTATATATTTTTTTGAAAATTGATTTGTTATAAAAACAAAAAATTCGTGGAATTCATTTTTAAGGAAAATAACCTATTTAAGGATAAAAATAATTTTACCTTGAAATAAGGTAATATATCATTTTAAGTGAATTTAAGGATTAAATAGTATATATTAAGAATTTTTTAATTTAATTTTTTTTAAAAAAATGTAATCTTTTATCTAAGACATTAAATGTAAAGACCACAAATTGTTATAATTTCAACAAAACATAACTCATCCTCACTAAAGTAAGGCTTGGATTCGAAAAATCAAATTATTTTTCTAAAATATTTTATTTAACCTCTAAAATATATATTTAGATGAAAAAACTATCAATTAAGAATAATTGTTTTAGATAATTATAATTGTTTTCTCTTTAGTTTAAACACACTTAAACTCAATCTAACTTTAACTATGGTAGAATTTTTCTAATATTTTTAAAATTCATTTTTACAAAAATTTATAATGAGAATGATAATATATATTAATTATTATGATTCAAAAACTTAATTCTATTTTATAAAATTCAGTTTACATAATTGGTTTAATTTAATTTAAAATCAAACCCAAAAAAACAATGAAATTTGTTCTCTAGAAAAAATCATTTATTGTAAAATATATATTTTTATACCAAATTCATGTATAATATTTTCTTGAATGACATTTATTAAATTTATTATAAAATTTTAAATAGTTGAATTTTAAAAATATTCTATAATAGTTTTTAATTTTTTTAAATATTTAAAATCAAACTAAATGTTTCAATAAAAATCATTATTTTTAGTATACATTGAAAATTTAAACTTTTCATGAAATAATTATAAATTGAACCTATTCTAGAACATTTTAGGTCTCTCCCATTTCTCATTTTCATATGGGAAATTCCCATGTTATAATGGAGGCCTTATGTTCTCCCTGATAGTCATCTGGTTCTTAACATTGGGGTTGGCGATCTCTTCTGATCTTCTCCAGACGCATGCCTCTCATTATTCCCTAACATCTAGTTCCCACCAAAGGTACCTAGAATATTCAAGGGGAAACTAGTGGCTCTGATCTCTACACAAGAATTCACTGATACTTCTCGACAGATTTCTACTACTTTGGTAGTGATGTTTGTTCGGCATCGACCTCTTGTAGAGATGATTGATAGGTACGTGAATGTAAAATGGGGTTTACATCAACGTACAGTTTTTGGGATCCAGGGGCCATAAAAAATCGTTATATTCTTCACCGATGAGGATGATCTAGCATGTTCCTGGTCTGGATCTAGCAGATATGTTCAAGGATTTCATATCCACTTTCTTAGTTAGTCGATTGATCTTTATATTAATCGCAACCCATCTACTGTGATAATTATGATTTAGCTCCTGGTTCTACCGCTACCCTTCCAAAACCTGGCTCTACTATGATAAATTGGAAATTCCTCTGGTCGCTTATTTTGCGCTAATCAGCAGACCGCCTCCCAAAAGCATCAAATCATGGCGTGCTTATGCGTTGAGATGGAACCCTCCCAGCCCCCACCAGAGGTTGTGTGGATTGTGAATAATGGAGAATATAGGAACATCTAACACATTTTTTTTGAATCATGTAGGATGTTCAATTCATTCTGTTATAGTTAGGGCCAATGTCTTTCCAACTATCACAAAAGGACCCTGGATCCTTGTTTGGTGGATCTTATTGTGATTCTTGAAGAGCCTTCAGTGCTGGTTTTGGTCGGTGAAGCTTATTATGTCCATGCTACTAATCATGGGGAAAATGGGTAGGGGTTAAGGAAGGATATGACCCATGTACTGTCAAGGGAGGATCCACCTCAGCTTTCCCTTCCCCCTATAAAGGTCCGTCTAGTTTTTGGTAGGGGGGACTTTTCAGGCCTAGGGAAGAATACTACGTCTAAGGAATCATGCCCACTAGTTTCAAAAGTCTTTAACTGGATGAGATAAGATTTTGGTATTAATTCACTTTCAAATGGATCAAGGATATATTTCGAGGTGTGCGGGGTTGGTTTTGAATAGCCTATAGTTTCAGTTGTTTTCGAGTAGTTACTACAGGCTAATTCATCCTTTGATGATATAGTGATGTCTTGATGAATGGATACCATCTCTCTTAATCGATATGAAGTGTTGGAAGGTGAAGAGAAACATTTTTTTGAGGAAGGGGATGAAGAGGAGGTTTTGCATGGAGATTTTAATGTATTTGGCTCAGATTCCCGTACTAAGCCAAAGGAAGTTGATATGTACTTTGTAGGGAGGAGTGTACGGGACTTGATAAGTTTCAACTTGAGCAAAGAGGAATGCAGTGGGGATACATTGATAAGAATTCAGGTTCACATAATGTCACCTGGCATAAGGACAATGCATAATTAAGCTATATATGTAAAGGATATGGGGATCATAATATTTTTTTGACACATGTGGATGGGAATAAACAATGTTTTATGTATGGGAAAATGAATTGTCTTTAGAAGGCAAATGGTCAGTGCATGAATGTCCTCATATGATGTATGAGTTTGTGATTGTGTCAGGTAAGTGATGGGATGCCTCTGATGATGATAAGGATAATAATAGTTTCATTCCAAATGTTCATGTCTAAGCATCAAACAGTGACATTTGTTGGAGCAGGGGGGAGAATGGAATTGAAAGTGTGGGAGCATTCA
Source organism: Viscum album (assembly GCA_963277665.1). Lineage (NCBI taxonomy): Eukaryota > Viridiplantae > Streptophyta > Magnoliopsida > Santalales > Viscaceae > Viscum > Viscum album. The sequence continues at coordinate 322,295,704 of OY728152.1, read as the reverse complement.
CTGATCCACTAAAGAGGAAAATGATGAGAGATTACTAAAACCTACAAAAGACTCTATCTACTAGTTTTTCTTTTAGCGACTCAAAATGGAAACATATGAACCAAAAAAGGGGATAGGTCAATAAGAAACCATCCCACAAGCCTTTGACCTTAGGAAAGAAATCTCTATTGGAGAAATAGATCAAAATGCTCAATTAATATGTTCTACAATCTGAATTGGTGTCAGCTGATCCGGTTGAGTTCTCATATGGTGGTGCTGGTGAAGACAATAATGATTTTTTATTTTCCTCTATTGATGTGTATGTTTCCTTATTGTTTTAACCTTTTGTAATTTACAGTCATTCATCTTTAATAAATTTGAGGGACTAGGAAATTTTTCATGGGCCTGAGCTTTTTCAGGTCAACCAATTCTATTTTTTATTTATAAATGATAAAATTAACCTTCTTTTATCAAACTAATCAACAATAATTTGGAAATACTTTATTATAATCCCATAAAAAGACTGAAAGAAATGAATGGATATAAAATATCATTTTTGTTTTTCTATATAAACTATATAATATTTTTATAAACATTCTAACTCAGTAATATATAACTAATCTGTATTAATAAGACATGGAAATTATTAATATTAACATCAACAATCTAGATACATTCTACCCCTATTTTTAAAATTACTTCCTACAATTTTTTTTCATTACCAAAATAGGATGGTATATTTTTCTTTTATATCATTTTTAGATTCTCATGCAACCTATTCATTCATATGGATTTATAAAAAACCAAAACCTAGTGAATTCCCAAATTCAATAACACATTCTCCCTATAGTATTCAATTTGAACAGTTGGTTGCACATATTAATCATTCTCTTCCAACTGAACTACATTAGGGGTCCAAACCATAGATGAATCCAACACATATTTTCATAATAATAAAAAATGATATAGGTCATGTCCGTGAGGTAAAATAAAAATTGGGGTCACTCTGTAATCATCTAATTCAATATCAATGATATTTTCATTTGGTACAAAGAATCATGGGCTAAAATTTCCCTTTTTACCAAAATTCATAAAACATAACCATGGTGAAACATTAAAAAAACATGATTAAATTATTAAAATAATGTTATTTCGTCTAGTTATTTTGACAAAATTTCATCAGACACTTTGTTGCACAATGGTTATGTTGAATCATATTCACATTCAAAACCATTTATTCTAACAATTATCACAAAAAATACATTCTTTAGAAAAACTCATCATAGTAAGATAGAGTTTGGCAAAACTTTTCATATAATGCTTAAAAAGGTGAAATCTATATATTAGAATGAATTTTTTTATAAATACTCACAAAATTCATGATTATTAAATGAATATCCTTGATAACCCCTCAAACATACTCAAAGTATATCCTTAAATGTTTGAAACGACCAGTCTGATTTTCCATCATATTGATGATCAAATGTTGTAATGAAATTTAATTATCTACTCAATTAGTTCTATAGTATTTTACAGAAATTATAAGTGATTCTAATTTAATGATAATAAACAATGTAAATACAGACTCTATGAACTTAAACTATCTATTTATCATAAAGATGTGAACATTAGTTCAAATTAATATTATCTAAAATGTAATGAAAATGATATGATTTAATCTACCAATATATAATTTAGAAAATTACATTACTACCTCAATATGTCTTTGTAAAACCCACCCTGAAATACGTGGATATATTCTCTCATTTCTATTCTATCACTAGAAAAGGATAAATCACCCAATTCATTAATTTTCAATCATTATTATACTTTTGATATTTAAAACATTTCATTGTAAAATTATCAATGTATTAATTCATTCCTTCACACACAAAAATGTTCCTGATGGTCTCATTACATTTTTATACTTCAGGGATAATTTGTAAATAGATATCTATAAGCTTCAATCAATTGGTATTTCTTGAAATGGGGGTTACATGATACAAATAACTTCATTCTAAATCTAAAAACAACATTCTTTCCAATATAAAATTCAAAAAACATACATAACATAACAAATCATACATTATACTATAAAACTAAATCTTCTTTTTGAGATTTCATAATTCTATATAAAAACGAATATTGTACTGAAACCTGAAAAATAGAGGGATTTTCTACATGAATAATTTATAATGAAACATTACTCAAATAATTAACCATAAGATAATGTTCTTGACATATACTATTTAATGTTGAATTTTCTTTCAAACTAAAATCATTAACTACTCATTTTTTCATTCCTGGATGGTAGTTATTTGAGTAGTTGTAATCCTTTATCTATTCCATCCATATACTTTTTCAAATGTTTATATTTTTCGACTAAATAAAAAATTCCTGATTTTAAGATCAACATATGTTTCAAACTTTTCTATATTAAATTATGTCTCCATATTTTTAAACTAATCACTACCAATACCAATCATTGTCGTGGGTATGATATAATATATCATTATTTTCTAAATAATGTTAACAATAAGATATTATCCAATAATTATACATGAAAAAAAAACCCTTTCACTTAAAAATAATAATTATTGTTGATGAAACAACACCATTTGAATATGGAAGGGCCAAAATTATAACAATTAGTAATCTTTTATTAATTCCATGGAAACATTAATCACATTCATTTTTCTAGATTAAACGAAAACTATTTCATGTTAACATGGCTAGTAGGCTTCATAACTATAAAAATATTTCAAAACCCCATCAATAATAACATGATAATCCTAGAAAACTATAAATATCAATGACATTTGTTGGACATTTCCATTCATCAGCCACATTTTTTTGTGGTATTATCAATTTTTCTATATATATTTTTGATATGTTATTGGAATTATATATATTGTAACAAAAACTCACATTTTCTAAATTTTACATATAATATCCTTTCATTCAATGTCTATAGAATTATCCTTATTTTTTTGGTCCTCATAACATTTATAATAAACCAAATTGTCATAAATAATCATAATAAAACATTTATCAAAATATTATTAGAAATATATATTCATTAAATCCATGAATAAACCCGTATAATTTGTTAACCTAGTGATAATAACTAAAAACTAATAATAATAATAATACATAATATATCTTAGGGATGTTATACTTTTTCACATTATTCTGATTGTAGTCAGGCATGAGATAAATCTTTTAAAAGTACATAGATCCTATGAGCTAATAAAAAACGTTATCTATATGAGGAAAATATTTATATATATATATATATTTAACTGTGAAGTTATTAAATTATCTATACTAAATTAAAATAATTATGGAACAATAATTATTTTTAATATATAATATAGGATTAACCCTTTTAGATGTGGTAGGATGATTTAAGCTATTCTCATCCAATTCTTGTAACTTATTTTTCAATTCATAAATTTCTAATTGAGTTATTCTTGAAGGGGTTATTAAATTGTCTTAGAATTAAGTAATAAATAAATAGTAAATGTAATTTCATAATTAGGTATAATACATAGTAACTCATTATAAAAAACAAAAAAACATTATTTTACTACTGAAACATCTTTAATCTAAGTAGTTCAATTATCGTAAATTATTTGACAAAGACAATTTAAATTTCACTATTTTAATAGTTTCTTTGCTTCTTGATATTTTATTAATGGTATGAATTGATTATTATATACAAATTGAAACTCATTTAAAAAAGTTGCATCATTTATCTATAATATATCTTATATTGATAAATTGAATCCCAATCCATATATAGAATTTAATCAAAAATAAAATGGGATTGTCAATATGGTTTTTAGTGATAAACCTTCCATAGATGATTATAAGATTATATTTTCAAATTTTTATCACTTAATAATACCACTAGTGGTTTTACCAAATGAATTTAAATTATTTCTTAATATGAAAATATAATTTTCTAATAAAATTTAAAAGAAATGAAAAAATTTGTAGCCCCTAAATCAAACATGACATTAGCATAATCAAAATAATCATGTAATGTACATGTTACCACTTAATTTGATGACGCAAAATATGATAATGTAGTTTCAAAATATTTCATTTCACAATTCTTATTACAGTAAATCTTTTTCCCCAAAGTCATGATGTTATGTAGATGCGTATCTGAATATTGGACCATCTCATTAAATTTTATTGATCTTACTATCAGTTTATCAAAACTAGTCTTACAAAATCCCAAATAAATTTCCATGATAAGAAAATCAATGTTCCCAAAGATACCACATCATATGAACATACCAAACATTATAATAACTTCCCAAGAGTTCTGTTTAACAATCCTATTATAAAATAGAAATTTTATTTTCTAACCTTCATATTTCATTAGTGGATTATTTCTCATTTCCAACCACATGGAAATATTTTCTACTATTTTTTAACAGACACATGGTAATAAGGAAACTCTATCTCCACCATCTCATCATTGTGAAATTTTTTTTCTTACATTTTAAATTCACAATAGTCTGATTATATTTCATATCATGGATTTAATCTTATGTTACAATGTTTTTTTAATATCAATATCTCTGTTAAAATTATTTTCCCTTTCTAATCAGGTGAATTTTTGTTCATCCAGAACCACAAAATATTAATCCTTCGTTATAAATATCGAGAATATATTTTCTATAATGGGTACAACAACCAATGGAATTTTTTTCATGGAAAACATTCATTAATTTGTCCAATTAAATTTCATCATGCTCTTATATTTTTATTGTGTTCTTAACTATTCTCAGCCATATTTATGTCGCACCTATAAAATATTAAACATTAAGAGATACAAATTGATAATCTATAAAACACATGAAATAAAATATATATTTTTTGGAATGTAATTCTCAGACAATAACCTCTATTTTTTTAAGATTCACTAAATGATGGAGGGTGTTATTTCATAAAATACTCTACTAAAGAATTGTTTTAATGGTTTATTTGGCCTCTCTATTGCATGGATTACACCAAATTTTATTACCTAAATCAACTTATAAATCTAAAAAACAAACTATTGATGTTATACATTTTATCTAAACCACTAAAATTGTATAGAAATTTCCTCTATTTCCAATTATATGGACCTAGCTTCGAACATTACATAATCAAGACTTTTAATATAACAGTGTACTCTCATATCGTTTAAGGATCGTTATGTTTTTCACCATTAGATAATTATTTCATAAAAATTACATAACAACCAATTCATTTCATGGTGGAAACATTTAATTTGTAATCATTTTCCACAATTTAATAATTTAAAAATAATATGTGTTTTCTATTCAGGAAATATCTTCAACATTTGTATCTTTATATAATCATTATCCACAATCATAATTAAAACCCATTGGAATACATTTGAAAATTTTATATTATAAAAACAAATATATTTAAAGTATATATAAATTAGGGGAAAACCATTAGTTCATGAATACTCATAAATACTTTCATTTTTATAAATAAACTAAATTCTAAATTAAAAAATTTTCGTAACATACAATTAAAAATAACTACCCATATATTTTCATTAAAATTATCTTAAAAATTATTATATTATAAATAAATCATGTAATGATTTTTTTCAGACATTAAAATTCATGAAAGTTATATAATAATGATATAAATTTCACCATCAATAATGTATCATAAAATATACATAAAATTAAACACAATTTATTCCCCATGAAATCCTGATATTTTTCTTCAAACACATAAAAATATTTTCAAATCAATTTTTACCCCATGAAATTTGACCAATGCACTTTTCTATATAATTATAGATGTCAATGTCACCTAGAAATGAAATGTTTAGTTCGAGTATAATTGTATATTTTATGAGAGATGGTTGAACATATTGGATTTCTATGTGTCTTGACTGAAGTCATCCTTGAGTATGCCCCAAATGTTTATGGTGTGAGACTCCATTTTTTGTGGGTTTGAGTGACGGTAGAGAAGGGACTGTACCATAAGACAAGGCTGACAACCAGACATTGATCCCGTGTAAGAGTGAGGTGGTGAATCCCTCACAGTATAGAGAAGTAGGTTCACCAATGTTGTTTGACCATGGGACCATATGAACACAACATATACACACCACCAATGCACATTACCTACACTACCCAAAAGCAACCCCTCCCCCCATGTGGGAAGCCTACAAAAAACACATGTACACAGTTCCTACATTGACTAAAATGCAGAGTCCTGCCATGAGAGACACATACACTGAGTACCTACTCCCGAGACCTGTGTGGGAATCCTACTTTGACCATGGTCCCATATTTTCATATTTATAAGCCTCTTGGGAACCACATTTACAGAATTGAAAATTTAAAGAAACACTCGATCTCTGGTAATGTTTCCCCTTCACCCCGGTCCTCCAAAACCTCTCAAGTTTCTCCCCAAAACAAAATATAAAATATAATTGAATGTGGTATGTGATATTAATATCCCTTCTGGGTCAAAAACACAAAACACATACATTAGTACCCCATCTACACTATTAGATAGCCATCTGCAGAAAGCCCGATTCACAAATCAGGTGCCTATGTGACACTCATCTAGGGACATCTGATGATACCCATGGTGCATAAGATGAATCCTCTCTACTGTTTTGTTTCATGTGTTTTTATATTTATTAGGGAATACAAATCTCACGTAGACCTATCCCCCATGTGTGGAGCCCTTTAAGTTACTCCCTGGACATGTTCCCTTGAGCTGCACCTAAGATGTATGCCCAAGACCTACATGAGTAATCCTTTGATCCTTCTTCCAATCCACCAATATAATGGATACCCTTCCATTGAAACCCTCTTCTTGGTGGGACCAATTTGAAGCCTCCACTAAGGCCTCTATACATGCAAATCTATGTGATGTGGTGCGTTCAAGTGTCTCCAATTTAGGTCATCATTCCTACAATCATAGGTTTCCAAAACATTCTCACATTATGATCAGTGTTTTAATGTTTCTTGTATATTTTCATTCCCATTGTCATGTGGGTGTCGATTTGTGTACTTAGATAAGAAACTCCCAGTCTCGAGGATAAGAGATAAGAGCATACACTTCCCTAGTCATCTATAATACTCTGAGCCTCCAATTCTAAGCAGGTGGGTAAGGGTTATGCCTTCTTATCCATTCGACAAGAAATGAATTCCTCCTAACCTAATGTAGACCCATTTTTACATCATCCCTTCACCATGAGTGAGGCCCAGATCGTTCCTATTGGAGGTTGTACACTTTTTCCTATTGGACTACCCATGGGCCATGTTTATATGGTTTGTAAGACCAGAATACCTGATATATGAAGGTTGAAGATGAAATGGGAATTGGATCGCTTCCCATTTAGAATCTCCCCACCATATTCCACTAGTGGAAGTTGGATTGCCTCCTTTTTTGAAACATCTTCATCCCCTTTTCTATATATATGAAGAAATCATCATCACTCATGTAGGCTTAGAATCTATCCATGATCATGAAATCCACTTATTCTGAAGAATATTTTGGTGGATAATCTCAATTATGATCATTCTATAGCCTTCCATTAGAGTTCCTACATAAGAATGAGTCCTCAAGGCCATTTATCCAACCTTTGGAAAATATAAATTTTGTAGTTTCTCAGACAAAATACTTCCTAATCTTTATCATACTGAGAAAGACTCATGTGGGATTTTATGATAGTGGTGATCATGAAATTGGAACATTCATGAACACCAATGGTCCTCATTATATGTATAATCCCCAACCACAACAACAAAATACTCCTTATGAATAATCATAAAAACCCAATCATTGTCCATCATTCCAATTTTAAGTCCCAACTAACCAAAAGAAGACCTCACGGTGTAACTTCAACACAAATTGATCTATGCGAACACTAATTCTGCTATATGCTACATATAGGATGCCAATCTAAGGCTTGAGGTAAATGGGACTCATTCCAAGTGTATGTCCTGAACAAACCTGATGGAACTCTTTCATTGTACAAGCCCCGACATCATACAAAATGGAATCCTACTCATGAATAAACCCCACAATCCTACAAATTGGCATCCTTATCTACAGTAAACACCAACCGAACCCTTGAATCATCGACGGTATCCTCATCAAGAATAATCTCCAAACATAAAACCCATGGGGACCCTTATTTAGTGTAATACCTGAAAAAAACATCAAATCACTATGTTAATACATCCCTCATATGAAATTTCCCTTGGAATCCTTTTTAGGATTAATCCCAAACATAATCCTCTCAATGATCCATACACCCTTATAAAAAAATTTCAAAGGGACTCTATTGATTAGTGTCCTCAGAACTAAACTACGTGGGATTTGATTCTTATCCAAATGGGATACGTAAGAATCCCATATGAGGTCCAAACCCAAAATAAAAAATAGCATCTCTATATATGATGATATAATACAGAGAACCCCGCTGAGTGGAAAGAAAACCATCATCATCACCATAAAAATCAAATAATATCTAATCGTTATTATTGTCTCCATTGATGGAGATCCCTAAATACATATAGATGATTCAAAACCTCAATCATTCTACAATTGAATATAAATTCAAGGGTTACTCGATCATTCATGGGTGATAATAAATCATTAATGAATATGTATATCTTAAATCAATAAGAGAGTCTCTGAGTAGGAAATAATTCTTTCCAAAAGGGTATAATGAACCAAAACTCTCACCCTCTAGACCAGTATCAGTTCACAGGTACCATTGTACAAACATCCCAATGAGTTCCTACCATAAGAAAGAAATCCCCTCTTATATATAGAATATTAGGTCGTTTTGGTTCCATGAATAATCCTATTGGAAACCATATAGAAATTGTGAACCTGATCTGATTTATTTTATAGTACTCAAAGCCTTGTAATCAAGCATCAGACATGAAGGTGTTTCCTTCATAAACAAAAATGGTGAAGTTGATGTGATTCATTATACCATATGACAATGTCTCTTATCTATCAGTTCATTTTTCACTAGATAAATGATGATCAAACAATAAAAATATTTATGTATGTGTTTTTTAATGGGATTTTACTTTGATGGGGTTTCAGGTTTATTTTTATCAACTCTTAGGATCTCCATCTAAGATATCTCTTTAATCCAATGGAATCATTCCTGCTTTAATTAACATATTCTCTACCTACTACTTAGGAAAGATAATCATCCATGCTGAATACATTGTCTCCAACCCTGAATCATAAATTATTGGTCTCAAACTCATTGTCTTGGGCGTAGTACCAAAATGGTATGATCCTGACCATGAGTGACACCATACTAGACCTCTATCACATAAATCCTTACCAATATTGTCGCCAACAATGATTGGTGGTCCTGACAATGTAAGCACCAACTGCCATCTTGAACTATTTCTGGTGCTTGTCCCTAGAACAGAACAACCAGTCCCTCCATTATAATAGTGAGGTGGATAAATGTGTCACATATAGCCTCATCCAATAGAAACATGAGTCCTTATGAGTGGCTTCTTCTATAAGGGACCACTAGCAGCACTACGTGGAAGTGAACAAACAACCTAATGATGGAGTTTTCCTTAATTGTCTAGCCAAGGTCATTTAAAAAAGGGAACACAACATGACCCACTAGGGGATGAAAGAGGTCAACCTGGAGTAGTGTCACACATTTTACCCCTCTAGATAATCCCATCAATCAGATTTGGTAGCAAATAGTGAGCAGGGACGCACACATGCCCATCATAATAGGGCTCCCTAGTAGCCTCGTCTGGAGATATCTAAGGAATCTCATTGTTAAAATCCTATAGAAAATTGTGATTATGAAAGAACATACTTAAAATAATCAATAATATTATATGAACAATCTAGAATCACTTAGATAATCCTTCTAGACATGTTTCGTTGAAAACAACATGTTTTTTGCAAACACATAGTTGATTTCATCAAAGCTGCTAGTCATTTTGTATGGCAGGACATGGAGAAGCCAATCAGAATATCGTGATGAAAAATAGGGGGTAGAACAAACTCTATACCCCCCAAAAACGAGTACTATAAATATCCAAGTATATTAATGGGAGTATTGGATAAGTATATACATAATATCTATATATAGAATTGGAATATATCATCGTTCCGACCATATAAGTCACCAAGCTATCCTGGAAATAGTGAAAGGGTGGACAAAAATCTATTAGCACAACATAAAAAATCATCTAGGACATAATAACATTGATTGATGTAGGGTTAGGGGGATTGAAACCCAAAATTTTCCTTAGAAATTAGGTGGTTCATCATCATGTCACACCACATCAAACACACACCTATACTCCAGTCTCAGGCAGTCCTACTGAAAAATCACCCATGATGCCTGAACAACCAGATCAAGAACATACATATGATCTAACAAGAGGTCCCTAGCCTACCCCAATGGCAACTCTAGGGTAGGAAAAATACTATAAATAAAAAAACTCCCCCTAGAAGTTTCATATATCGCTTGTATTAAGGAATACAAAAAAAAGCCTTAGTAGAGACAAATGTTCAATAAAGAGATGATCTTCAATCCCACACAACTTAGTGTTGGATTTCATGAAACCCTAAAATGTTTAAAAATGGAATAAAATGATTAGACCCTTCCATTAGAAGATTACGAGAGAGATAATATTAATTATAAAGTCCCTCATTTTACAATTAATAGTGAAGACATTCTTGATGATCATAGTTTTATTGATCCCGAACTCCCATCTCCTCATTCGAGTCGTGGTTACCATACATGAGGCCAATGATCCAAGAGAATGAGGGAAAACCCATTACTTTTATCCACCTCAGTGGTCCAACCCATGAAGGTGTTTACTGTGACGTTTCTCTCTATATTAGAGTTCCATGTTTTTAAAAGGACCCTTCCATATATTGGAGGGGAAGCCCTCCTATAAAAATGAATTTGTGAAAAAAAGGCCAGTATTATCTGATGAAATTTTACTGAAATGTGAAATTTTTTTACATATAGAATAAATCCTGATGTGATGGTCGTTCCATGAACCAAACTCGGATCATATTCCATAGAAGACCATTATGGAAATCCCTGGTAATCTCAATGTTTATGATATAGTGGAATGAATGAATCCACTTTTTTCGGACTAGGTGGAAGACCCTCTAGTGAATCATGAAGTATATATGATAAACATGCTCCTCTACCATTTAATACAACAATGTAGAGGCATTGTTTTAAGATTTTGAGCATGAAATCAGCCTCATTGTATGGGAAACTGATCATACCTTCAGAAAAAATATATTACTCAACAACAAGTATTGAAATCATCTCTAGGTATCCATAGATAGAGAAATAGTAACATGCCCTTTAATTCACATGACTCAACGTATTAACAAGATTATGATAGAAAATCTCTAATGCCACTTTTGTTGTACAAATTAGAGGATGAGGTTCCCATAAAGAATTAAATTTCACCATTCTCTCCAACTAGAAAAACATGTTAGACACTGTATAAAGCAATTTTATAGCTTCCGACCGGCATCAACCAAGGAATTCTGTTCTCAAATGATGATGCGTTAAACAAAAATAGGCCCTGACTGAATCACACCAATGTCAGGCCATAATAGAGTAGGCTATTGAGAGAATTCTTCACAATGAATATGAAGATATTTAGAAGGCCTCTTTCTTAAAGAAAGTTACACGTAATATAGAAAAAATTTCAGAAATAGGGTAACAATATTCACAAATATGTTAATTTAAGAGAATTTTTGAATATTCAACCATCCCATATTCTGTGTAATTACATAAAATCTTAAGGGAAGTCAAGGTAGTAGATACTAATTTATTTCTAGAGAAGACCTAGTCCACAAGGTTGGGTGATTCTTTATCAAAACATTCATGGTCAATAAACCCAGGCCAATGACTTGTAATATAAGAACAAGAACCACACCAACCATATAGGATGTGGTTTTTTCATATAAAAAACCACATCTTCAGAATATTTTAGTCTTCTCCTGATTATGGTAATAATAATAAAATTCTCTTAGGTTGTCCATTTTTGTGATCGGGTGACTTCATATAGAACACTCCCGAATAAACATTCATGAGATTCCCACTAGGTAACCTTCTGCATAATGACTCCCAATGAATGAGCAATAGAGAGAACAAGGCCTTGTAAAAGGAACCTAATAATTTGTTCTCACAAAAATTTTGATTAAAGAGTTTCATTAAAATATTCATTACTGAATGTCATAAACATTACCCTTGAAGACCCTACAGAACATGAGTCTATTCCAGAGGAGGTCCTGGAGGGGGAATTTTGGGTTCAAAACTACATCACACACTAAAACGATTCATGGTGTTGCGCATACATGAATCTAAAAAGTTTCCCTAATTTTTTAAATTTCCTAAAATATTCTATCATTACATAATCAAAAGGAATCCTATAAAGTATAATTTAAATGCAAAATTGTAATTCACTGACCTTCTAGTGATTTAAGTTTCACTTGACATTAGGAAATATTCTATCATCTATTGGATGATATGAAATAATTAATAGCTATAAATTAATGATTAATCAGAGGAAGACCTCATAATGGGTATGTTCTATAATAAGATCCTCAAATTTTACTCTTAGTTAGAAAACCACAACATAGAGGGACTTCTCTAACAGCAAGAAGAAAAATAGGAATATTCACTAAATACTGAATGTAATCCACTAATATAATAGGATCAGGTAGCAGTAGATTGAGAATTCTCTATATTAGTTTATTGCTAGAATGTGTCCTGGTTCATCTTTACATACCTATCCTTGCAGGTTACCCATTTAAGATACTAGAAGTGAAACTATAGTTGGCCATTCATGCTGTTTCCTTTGTTGAAGCTCAGTCTTATCCAAGATTCTGTTAATTTCTCAAGAATACAATTGAGGCACTAAAATATTTTTTGGAAGCTATGGAGGAACAATGTGGGTCAATACAACTTGAGAGGATTATATTCCCCAAATGGGTTTAAACGAATCTTTCTCCGCAAAACATTGGGAATATGATATTTCCAATTTTCAATCACTCGGTTGATCCCAAGCGGCACATGACACATTTCATGTGTCATTGTGATGAAAATATGGGGACCAGTGAACAACAATTGTTTGTCAAAAATAAATACATCTTGCAATATTTTAAAGTTCTATCCTCTTTCTATTACACTATCCTTCCAACTTAGTCAATCACTGCATGTGAAAATCTCTATTGGAAATTTGTCTTCCAATTCAGGTCAACATTTTAGAAGAAAACTTTCCATGATATTTAAAATTTTTAATATAACAATAATGATAAGGTACAATATTTCATTACTAGATGGAAAGTGTTTCCATAATCCATGATCCTATAAATCCATGATGATTACTTTTTCTCATCTTTATATAAAATCTTCACAATTAGTTGTGTATCCTACTCATCCTTTTCAAATGTACTGGAGGGTTTTGATACCTCACTGTGATTTATAAAATAGTATAAGATTCCATATCATAGACCATATCCATGCCCAATGTAATTCCACCAGTTCAACGAATGGGAGTAGTAATTGTAGAGACTGCCTCTATTACATTTAATAATGCTCCTTCACCCACTCCTGCTCTAAAGCCTACCCCATATCATGAAACACAACCTCCCATGTGTCAGTAGAAATGTCTACCCCATGAAAAGGATAAAAAATAGAAGAGGTGAAAATTTTTTTGGGGAATAAAAACAATGTATATTCAACTTGAAATGGCCAATTCCCCGGTTACTTCCACTCTACAAAGGAACACAACTTATTTTTGTTTCAAAATTCCAAGGATTCTATAAAGGATTGCGATTAATATCTCCCTAACTATTTCTACATCCATCAAGAGTAGGGGAGAAATAGTATTTTTTGGAAAGATATCTTCCAAACTATGGATGAATCCAGGCTATTAAAGATGAATAATTCACCTTCTTCGACATCATTTGATTTTACGCCCAGTTTGGTGGAGGAAGATGAATGGAATGAAGATAGAAGAAAGAGTAAATATAATTTATGTTAATTTATTATAATAAAAACAATCATTAAAACTCATGATATCCTCTAGACATATTATAAATACCGAAATGTTCCCCTGACTACATCAACTATGAGATAATAGATCCCTTAAGTGTCATAATCGTTCGAAGACCAGTCCTCCAATAAGGGACATGACCGGAAGAGTATGATGAAAATTCAAGAATAATAGGTTGTACAAAATCCAAAATTTCTTTAGAAATTACCATAATTCATGCCCATAATCCCACATGCATGAGCCATGTCTATGTATATTATACAATATGGGTTAATCTAGAATGTATAATCTCTATTAGATGATGAGTTAATTTTTAGATACATTAATATTATTTACATAATATATCCCTTTTCAAATGATCATCATGACTACGAAACCAAACATCTTGTATTTAATTAGGGAATTCGGTGAAGAGGACTTTAGGGATGAGTACAAAGGGAATGACCTGGTTGTTAGATGAGTCAATACCTTAACTACATCCCTGTATTTTCCATCCATGCTGCCAAAACCCTTGGGGGTGAACTCTAATGAGATGAGATGTAATAAGACGTTTCCCCCACTCATTAAAATATATTCCCAAAAATTATTATCCAAGAATATTGATTGGAGGGCATGTCATCACCTAATCATACTCGTCATACAGCATCCCAATTCAACATATTACATAGAGAGCTGTAGCATATTAAACTCATATTGTGAAGGATGTTCGATCTATATAGTGTTCAACAACTCATAAACCACCTTCAAATGAATAACCCTATGGAAGAAGTCATAGAACTCTAAACCAAAAAAAAACTATGTTTGGAAGAAGTTATCTATAGTTCCTCCTATTCTTTCAATCATGGATGTCTTGAGTCTCTCAAAAGACATTTGATAGACACTTATAGAGGATTTTTCAATCCATAAAATATTTTAAGTCAATTTTTCCTCTATTGATGTGTATCATGTAGATAATGATCATATGGAGTGCCACCCAGTCGTTTCATTCACAGAAAAAGATGATGATGACATCATACAATGAATATTTTGACCTTGTCTATATCTACAATGATAAATGATATTGATATCCAACAAGATTTCACATACAATAGATCAGGATTCAACCTCCTTTTTATCTAGAAACTTCTTCAACTGGGTGTCAAAAAATCACACTTGTCTCTTTATACATTGATATTATAGTGTTAGAAGATAAAGTGAAACAAACACTAAATGAAATCAAACTCACGACATAGTTTTGTGATCTTGTTGCAGACTCAAAATTAATGGCTTTTTGGAAAGATATGACCCTCAACATTCTGTTGGGAAGACCTTGGCTACATCATCATAGAATTTTCCTTTCATCATAACACTTATGCCTCAAATATTGAATCAATGGTTATATAGGGACACTACATGGTGAAAAATCACAATTGATATCATATGGGTCATGGTTCATTGATGTAGGGTTCTACCATAATAAAGGTGAATATACCATGGCTGACAATGTTTCTAACATCAACACACCAAATAGTTTGAATGATATTCTATATAATCATTTTAGGACGTTTTCTGGAGAATTTATTTTTCCCATCAATCAAATCGAAGGGGTGGAATCAAATTTGAGCGAACATCTATTGATATATGTGATGTAAGTAGTGAAAACCAAACACAAAAACATTGATGATGTTTCCAACTCTCCAATAAGTAATGAAATACAGAATGATAAAAACTCATTGAATCCCCATATTTTAAAAAAATACATGATTCATGAACCATGTTTGAAGAATATTTCATTACAATCGGAGGAAATGAATATTCCCATTCTCAATACCCCTTAACCCCTTTATAGATCCTAAAAGGATTCATGCTATAAATCGATCAAAAAAATTTTACATTATCTTGTGAATATCCAAATGTTTGACTCCACTACTAATTGAGAGAAACTTTCTTCGTCACCAACATCACAGCTAGAGGTAGAATTGGGAAATTATGATTAATAAGTGAAAAAGGAAGCCCATAGGGTTTCCCCTCTAGAATTTGATGACGGTGTCTCTACTAATATTAATGAACATAGGGAAATTATACAACGAATAGAGGAAGATACATGACCCAATTTGATAAATATGACCATGAATCCTCAAGAGAAAAAGGTATATACATCTTTCCTGAAACAACAACTAGATGTGTATTCTTAGAATTACATAGAGATTATCTGACTTAATAATATGGTGTCCACCAATAACAAGGGTGTTCTACATGAACATAGTCGATTGAAAAATGTCTCTAGATGGACACTCCCAACTCCCACCTGAAAAATTTAAGATTAAGTGGATAAGCTCATCATGTTTGACTTCATCTGAAGGGTACAATATCAAAAATGACTAGCCAACATTTCCCCATTGAATAAGAAGAATGGGAAAATATTACTCTTCATCAAATTAAATGATATTAATCGATACTCTCTTATGATGAATTCCTTTTTTCCAATCATTGAATTCATTGTTAATGTTATTTCTACTTATAAATCCCTCTAATTCATAGATGAACATTCTAGATAAAATAAAATCGATATGGACCTAGAATATAAATAAGGAAAGACCATTATAAACCAAAGAGATTCAATCTGCAATCACGTAATACCTTTTGGCATGAATAAATCTAGAACCACATAATAATGTTCCATGAATATATAGAATCTTAAAACCCTTTTGGGGAAGCTTCATTAATGATATATTGATGATCCAATGGTTAATTATCAATAATGATCATACAATTAGCTGACCCAGTGACGATATTTAATAAAATACAACAATATAGCTTGAATATGAACCCCCTAAAATATTCGTTCAGGGTATCCTTGAGAATTTTTCTCAGCATTTTTATACACCATCACGGTATCAATGTCATCCTAGTGTAAACAAAATTTATCCATAACATGTCACCTTGGAAAAAAATCAAATATTTGAGTTTAATTCATCAATACATTTCTTAAATTAGATTTCTCATATGCAATCTTGCTGGAATGTTTTTCCCTTTAATAAATTGATGTAGGTGGTGTCAAATATAAATGGAGCAATGAAGGTCTATAATAATTTTAAAAAATCATGAAATGCCTCTTGAGTCCACTAGTATTAATTCCTCACGTTGAATTAAATCAATTATTTTTATATGTATGCTCATTGGGTGCCATCCTTACACAATAGAACGATGCCAATAATGAAAAAAACATGTACAATCTCAATATAATCTTGCATGAATCTGAGACTTATAATATAGAGATCAAGAAGTGTTTCCTAGCATTAATATTTGCAGCTCAATAGATGAGACACTACAAAATTTACCATGAGGTCCAGCTGATCTCTCACAATATCCTATTAAAATTTATCCTCATTCGCCTGATATTAATAGGATTTCTCACACAGTTGGAGGATATTCTATAACAATTTTACATATATTTTGTTCCTCTAAAATAAGTAAAATAGTAGGCCTTATAGAATTTACATAGGGAGCACCTCTCTACAGAATCAATGTTTTTAAAGATTGAATTTAATGACGAAGAGATGCTATCTAGGTAATGACGCCCCAAATGTTTGAGATGAATTTCAATGGTGCATCAGGAATCCAAAAAGGGAGTCTAATTGAACACATTAATTTTAGAAAATTATAAATATGGATCATGCTTGTTTCCCATGAAAAGGTAGTGTTACCATACTCCCTCCTATTATCAGAAGGTATCACTAATAATGAGATTGAATATAAGTCCCTCATTGTGGATAAAAAATTATCACTCCATACGCTAGTGGACCACTTTGATCTAAAATTTGAATTAGATTTGGAAATAAATCATATCAATAGATAATATGTTGTTAGAAAATAATATCCAATTCCACTATAGTATTATGTCTATGTTCTGAATGTGGAATTCTCCTCTAATCCAACATGTACTCACATCCCATGATCAACACATTACCATGAGGATGCATTTGTAATTGTAGATATGGATTTAGAAGATCCATACTATAAGGAAACATTCATCAACATTTCCCATCACAAAATGGTCTCATTTTTTGTTCAAATATAAATATAATAGATTAATCAAATATATCCCATCCCCGAGACATATAGACCACATTAGGTGAATTATATTAATCATTCACAAACATAATGATGTAGAACTCCAACTTGATATAGCTAGGAGGGATACGAACTAATGGAGAAAAATTAACTTCATTCATTATGATGGCCCATATCCCAAGAAAGTACTCAATAATAAATGATTTTTATAGAGAATTTCATAGATTTATTTATGTAAAATATACTACTAATTTCATGAAATAAGTACAAATAAGATATTTTGACCCCCACCAGTTAGGATAAAATCATTCCAACTAAATATAAATGATTTGATCCATTTGGAATTTGATAAGGTGAGATTGAAAAAAATTCACCAAGAAGTTCAATTCCTTCAATGTGCATGGCAACATCTACCATCAACCCCAAGAGTTCATATATACATCCAAATACTATTATCCATTTTTAAAATGTTGAGTGGATGTTTTTAGACCATACCCTCCAGTTACAACAACGAATTTTAATTGCATATTTTTTATTATAAACTTATTCTCCAAACGGGGATATAAAATTCCACTTAAAGAAGTCATGGACATAATAATTGTTGGATTAATTAGAGCCCAACTTATTAACAAATTTAGTGTCCCTCAATCATTATTGATGTACAATTTCCCCAATTTATTTTCTTGTTATGTAGAAAAGCTATATCAGGAATATAATATTAAGTAGAACCATTAATCCCATTATCATTCAGTGGCTAAAATAAATATTAATTTCTTCTACCATACCATATTGAAAATACTCCTGAATATGGTTTGATTGAGAAAGAAATTCCTGTCCAGACAAGCTCTTGCATGCCTTATGGGATTAGTAGGCTATAACTCATACTCCCACATGAGGGAATCCTCACTCACTAGTATAAGGAAATGAAGTAGTCTTTTTCTTTGAAATTCAATAGTCATCACTCTGCATTATCATGTGTGACCAAAAATACATAGATGAAAAGACCTAGAAACGATTAGATTAATTAGATCATCTGGATGAAATAATTTTACCCACCTAGAATATATTTGATGTCTATAAAAATTTTGTGTCGTGAGCCTTCAAAAAGAAAGTACACCTCTGTTAATTCTTCCATGGACAATTGGTATTGGACCATAGGACCTGAATGATACCAGAAAAGAAGACTCCAATGAAATAACCAAAGTGAAAGGGACCTTACTCCATACACATGTTCCACTCTAATAGATCATAATCCCATGATCTCAATGGATGAGAAGACCATTATGACCTTATCTAATGTGAGGTTCCCAAATAAATATTTCATGTAATCTGTTAAAGACAACTAAACTAAAATGTGTTAACCTATTTAGTGGATCTTTTTCATGAAACATTAAAAAACATAAAATTTGTCTAAGATGCAAGATGATAAACTGAACAACACCACCCTTATCTCTAGATACAAGACTCTAAACCACCTCGAATATAATCCTAACTATATGTTGTTAAACTACAAGTTTCATTTCATTTTTCACGATGTTAAACAGTATGTTAAATCCAGAGCAATATAAGTATTTATTCACAATCAACCAAGACACATAGTGACACTTGAGTCTCTCATCTCGGGTCCAACAATGATCAGAAGAAACAAATACACAATTCCTTGTTTATGGGTCAGACCTATATTGGGAACATTTTGATAACTATAAATGGATTGATTAATATCCTAATGGACATATAGGGATGATCAGGTCCAATCCCCTAGCCCATACACTCTATTACATTCATTTTCCTGGTCACATGATTTTAAAACAGTGTAGTTCCATCACCCATAATGTATGATGATAGACTACATGACATATGGTCCATGTCATGTGACAAAAAATTAGAAGACACCATTTTTCCTCACCTCATGAAATTAACATTCATGATTAAAATCCCCAAATATGACATTGAAAAAACCCCCAAGATATCATGATTTGACACTCCCAATAGTCCCATAAACATGGGAATCCATTTTATGTGCATGTACCATTAAAACACTTAAATAGCCTCACTAGGACAAGATGCCCTCTTGGAAAAATATGAGGTTGAAATGATTAGAAGATGTATTTTGTAAGACACACATACTACATTACTCCTCCAAAGTGATACATGAGACATTATTGATGCATACCCATATCATTATCACATCATTACCATATGATGCTATATTTCATGTACAACATCTTCATTTCTTGATGAGAAATAGAACATTCATTTCCATTACTATCTGTGTCTCAATTCTCATCCTAAAGAGAATTATTGTGATGCTCAGATATCTGATCTAGGGCCAAGGTACATTGAATTAGCCCATTTTATTTGGTGTACAGATCATAATTACACAAGAAACATTTATATAACCATATTTGTATTGATTATCATTGTAGATCGGTATGTATTTACACCCGAACCTCATGTATTAGGTCCCACCATCATTCTGGAAAATATTAAAAGACCATTTTCCGATGACAAAACCGTGATTGATGTGGTGAAATTTTTATATGAACTAAATGTGGATTGATTATTTCCACACTAATATATGTAGTGATTCCCATGTCATATCCCTTTTTCTAGCCACAATTTTTATTTCCATATCTGGTGACCGGTGACCTTAATGTGAGATGTTAAAAAACAAAACCAACGTCATTCCTGTATGATTATGAGTTTAATAATTTCATCATGTACTACTTGTGGCATGATTATTGAAATCCCAGGATATGTAGTAATGCCCAATTTTCTATCTATGGCCCAGCCACACCATTTCCTCTCTTTTACATCAGTTCATCTTAATCCCCACTATAAGACATTATACTACATGGGATATAGAGAACTACATATTTCTTTATTCCCATATTGATGGGATACATAGCAACAATTAGATCATATCACCAGGAATAGTAACAACCAATGTCTATGTACCCATATCCTTAACATTTCAATCCATCGTGTTAGAGATGAATATTTTACAACTCAATGTCTCTCACACTTAGCATAACTCAACTCTTATTAGGTTTTTTTGTAATGGTGTTCCCTACATGAATAATGCATATCAATAAGTGTTGAGATTAGCAGGGTCCTGGTTACAAGATCATAAAAGGAAGACAATATTCCATCATCACATGAAAGTAAAATGATTGATTTCATAAAGAACTATGTGTGGATTTACTCTCATTTCAATGAGATATGTCGTGATTTCAAGATCATCAATACAGAACCCAACAATAACATTATATGGGACATTCACCCACAATCTTATATACCAGCCAGATCTACATAAGAGGATTCAATGTCGTGTCTCTACCCATGTGTGAACCCATATTAAAGAAACCCCTTCCTCTGTATATAAATTCAACCAGTATGGAGAATTACATCAATAACAATGTAAGGATTTATTCGTGTCCAAATGAGGATCCTAGTGATTCCTATTTCCTATGCCTGAGTCCATCAAAAATATTCCCTCCAATTTCTTTACCACATGACTTTAAATATCATATATAATGTCCTAACAACATGAAATTAAATTGCATGGTAAATTTCATGACCACATGAGTGTAATTTTCACAGCACATAAAGAGATACATATAAATTAATTCTCATTCTAGTGAGATATATAGTGCTACCAAACCCCCATGTCCTCATACCAGCTATATGGTAAATAAAAATTGCACTAATGATATACAAAATATGAACTATGTAAGAGCATTGATTTTGAGTCCCCTCACCATGGTGAATAATTGAAATATAGATATCCAATTTCTACTCATGAATTAGATTTATGTATGGGACTATACACTTTAAGGACAATATAATTCTAAATTCCTCCTTTTTCCCCATA
This sequence comes from Viscum album, assembly GCA_963277665.1. Taxonomy (NCBI): domain Eukaryota; kingdom Viridiplantae; phylum Streptophyta; class Magnoliopsida; order Santalales; family Viscaceae; genus Viscum; species Viscum album. The sequence goes on along the minus strand of OY728152.1, from coordinate 322,273,693 downwards.
AAATATCCCTTCCACATATCATACTACTTATATTAGACACTTTCAAATCATCGTAATCATTATCCAATGTTATGTGATGGAATTTATAATACAGGAGGAATCATTTTTCGTAGTTTTTTTTGTAATATGATCCTACTAATTAAAAACAATGTATCCCACAAAATGATTTTTTCAGCAAGAAGATTCCTCTATTAGACTGTGCAGTAGCATTCCCCAATTGGATTTCTAAAAAAACGCCCATAAAATGGGTTTGAAAATATTTGGTAACTTTTCACTTGAGATAATCCACTTATATAATTTTATTCATTGATGAAAATAAGTTAAAACACATTATTTAAAAAAATATATGTTAATCCCTCACATATATGTCCCATATCCTTAGTCTTAATTTGATAACCCCAAAGAATGTGGTTAATAATTTCCTCCCTCTTGTCCAATGTATGAAAGAAGGACCTTGGTATGATAAGGCCACATATCAACTATTGATTCAACGAGGTTATGGTCCTAGTCATATGTCTTAAAACTAAAGGAACCACATTTCCAATATTAGTTCAGTCCTTGGTAAGAATCCACATTCCCCATTCATGGGTAATTTTTCATAAAATTTTCCCCACATATTCTGGTACATTTTTTTCACAATCCAAACTCTATGCCCGAGGAAATCTGAGTCTTCATAAACATTCATCAGCTTTTAGACACTGAATATCAAAATTTTAAAAAAATTATTTTCTAGACTATGATGTAACATTACCCTTATGAATCTTCATAAAGTGACCCACAAAATATCATTATGATCGAAAACATGACACTATTGACTAGGTTGTAATATCACCCAACCATATTTTCCCAAAAAATCCCATGAAAATTTAACATTCAATCTATAGTTACTTAATTCTCATGAGATACCTCCTCTAACACCATATTCCCTTTTCCTCAAACCACTCTTCAGATCATGAGATCCCTAGTTTAGAGCTTAAATTTTTCTCCTATCACACCTAAATATAGAATGAAAATTCTAGATAGATTAACATGAATGGGAATATCCTCAACATTTCAGTCAAAGTTAAAGACCTTAAATTATAGGCCCCATAATTTTCTTTTTGTACAACTTTAAACTACATTGCATAATGTCCTCGACGATTGAATATTAGCTACATAGAATAATCTCTTTATTTTATAACATTATTCTGCATTGAATAATATCCAAATTAGAATATGATAAATTATAAAACAACTTCCTCACCATATGATTTCAAACTACCTAGTTAATTTCTAAATTTAAAGGCATTAAACTACATGATTCCTTCACCATTTTAAAAAAAGGTATTGTCTCCCAATCATTAGTCAGGTAACCAAATGTACACTCTCTAACACAATCCATAATAAGATATAATCTATTTCTCATTCATGACCAATTCTAATAAAAAATCTCTCTTCATTATCAGACAATTTTCATGACAAAAAAAATATCTTGTTCTCTTGAAATCATGATCTCCATTAACTCGCATCAACTATAAAAAATATAATATCATAATTCCTAATAACTCCTTTTACTAAATATTATATTACAAACCCCATTTGTATTTTCATAATTAACCAACATGATTTGTTTATCTGTCTAAGAATGCCACTATTGACTATGCAGTATCATTCCCCAATTATCATTGCATAAAACAGCCCACAAAATGTGTCTTTCAGTCAGTTGTAACTTCATCCTCATATGGGACCTCCTCTATTCATGAATATCATCATTTAGACATGAAAAAAATAATAAATGTTCAAAATTCCAATTGCAGGTATCTAAATGTTATTGATACACACCAATCTATAAATCCATGTTTGGGTCACCATCTCAAAATTTATGGTACGATTTGTTTGAACTAAAACAAAAGTATAACATGTCATTCTAGAACAAAATTAAACATCCCACAATAAGAGAAAAAATACACAGTAAACTAAAAATATACAAAGGGTACTCTAGAAGAATCTTGAGTATCGGGTCACATGACCATAATTTCATATGGATTAGGATGAAAATAAAGAAATGAAAACAAAAAAGGAACAAAAATTGTTAAGAGTAATAATAAATAAGTTTTTACAAATTGAAATTTATGTCTCAATAAGTAATTCTCAACATGATGGACATATGAAAAAATGAGAGAAATGAAAAAAATACACAATGATTTTTGGGTTTCCCCCATGACTATAGAAACAGTTGAACTACACTCTATAGGCCTCATGTCCTGGGAAAAAACTAGAGAATCTCTCTACAATATATGTGGAGGCATAAAAAACAAATGATGTTAGAACGCGTCAATGTTATATACAATTACATTAGAACCTGCTTCTTCTCATTCTGATGTAATCTGATTCTAAGGGGGGCTTTGATTGATATTTAGAAATGATTCCATGATTATTTTTTCAAAATTCAAGATGTGAACCTCATATAAAAATGACCTACTAAGTCTATGTGTGCAATCCACATAAGAACACCACCTACGGACCCAACCATTGCAACCCAATATGCACATTACCCCTCCACAAACATGACACCTATATTGGGAACCTACACAGACCCCATGCACTCCCAAGAAGTCATCTCCCCCCCCCCCCCCGTGTGGTACTCATGTAACACGCACTACCTCCCGAGACAGGAATTTGAATCCCTTTTTGACTATGTTCTCATGTTTTTATATAAAATAGGACTCTTGGGTAGCTTATATTCAGAAAATAGAATATTGAAAAATCCCATTAGTTCGGGTCACACAACCCCATAACCCAGGTCATCCATAATCTCCCTGGAAGCTCTAGGAACATAGGAGAAGATATAATTAATTTTTATATGTGTTATTAATATCCCATTAGGGAATGAAACAAAAGAAACCTACACTAAATCACATTTTCCCCTTGTAGAAAACTACCTATGTAAGGCCCCATCCACTTATTAGTGACCTACGAGAGACTACTCCAAGGAAACCTGGGGAGACCTATGGTGCCTTGTTTAATTCATTTCCAATGTTTTGTTTCCTAGGTGGTCTGTTTCTCAAGGAATATTAACTTCATGTAAGAATATAACCCCTTATTTAGATCCATTTCAGTTGCTCCTAGTACCTGTTCCCATGACATGCTCCCAAGACATATGCATGTGAGCCTTTGTGCACTATTATATTCCTCCAATGCTAGGTATATTCTTCCATTGTTTCCCTCATTTGAGGGGGAGGGGAAATTGAAACCTCTACCAAATCCTATGGACCTGGAAAACCAAAGGGATATGCACATTATATTGTCTACAATTTGGATTTTCATTCTTATTTTTATAGTTTTCTAGCACATGACCCTCATAACATTTAGGGTCATCAGGGCAGATGTAGATTAGTATTCCTATGGTCATGAGAACCCCAATGTCAAGAACATAGATAGGGAACTCCTAATATTAGGGTCACGTTCTAGGACCGAGTCATTCCATAGTCATCTCTAAAACATAGATCCTCTTTTTCTATGAAGGGAGGGTAAGGATTTCATGTTTAATTCTATTCAACATTTAATGAGATCCTTCTATCTTATTATGGAACAAAATTTAGGAAAACCCACCTGGAGAAATACCCTATAATATCTTGAGGGAGGATTCACTCTTTCTCCAATTCCCCTCCCTATGGGCCATATCAGTATGGGTGGGAAAACCTGACTACCCCATACATGAAGGCTAGTGAGGGGATGTGAACATGGGATATTCTGATCTACTCTCACCCCATGTTCATCCTCCAACTAAAGAGGGATCATGTGGTCTTCTAAATCTCCGTATTCCCCTTATTTAAAAAATACAATAATGACTCATCATGACTCACATGGTCTTAGACGTTGTCCATGATCATGACATCTACCTATTTAGATAATTTATTTGGAAGATAATCTTTTTTTTAGATATTTATCTTACATTTCTATAGAGTTCCTATAAAGGATTGGGTCTTCAAGCCCATGTATACATCCCTTGGGAAAAGTACATTTTGTTGATTCTAATATCTTATGCTTCCTATTGCCTCTCAAAATGATCATGAATCTTGTGGGATTAGAGGCTAACAGTGAAAATGACATCTACACTTTCCTGAACACCCTTGGGCCACATTTTAAGTACAATACCCAACAATAACAAGGACCTCATCCTCCGGAATAAAACCCAAAAACAATTAAATTGAATCATTCCATGTGAATGTCCAAACCAAATCAAAGGTGACATTAAGGTATAATTCAAACACATATTGAACTTTTAGAACTCTAATTACCGATATAACCAAGATACTATGGATGAATATCTAAGGACCTATCTTAATGGGACTCATTCCAAGTGTATTTCCCAACTAGACCAAATGATCCTCTAACTTGGTAAAATCCAAAATTTCATAAAAAATTAAAATCCTACTTAGGGATAAGCCCTGAAATCCAACCATTGGGCATTCTTCTTAAGAGTAAGCCCCATCCAAATTCCTCAAATCGTCAATGGATTCCTCCTAATGTATAAGACCAAAAAACTCAAAATCACTATGAGTCGGGGCATCCCTCACAACCGATTCATTGTGAATTCTTTTTCGGAATGATCCCCAACATAAGGCATTCAAAGGTAATTATTCCCAATAAAGACAAATCCATAAAGGGTATCCATAGTTGTGGGTCCCCAAAAATGAACTATGTGGACGTTTATTCCCATCCAAATGGGATATGTAGGAAGACTCCTTGAGTTCCAAATCTGATATCAAAACAAATTTTGTCTCCCTAGATGATGATATAATCTAGAGAGTCCATCTATGTGTCTAGAAAATTGTCATGATCGTAATAACATCCAAAGAATCTCTACTCAGTAAGATGTCTCCATTTATGGGGATCCCTATATACATATCCATGATTCTTAGCCTCATGCATGCTATAGTTGATTGTTAATTCAATGGTGACAAAATTCATTCATGATAATTAATAAAAGATTCATGAACATATATTAAATATATTAGAGAGTCCTAAATTAGGAAATAATTTTCCATAAAAATGTGCGATGAGCCCAACATCCCATCTTCAAGAACATTGTGAATTCATATATACCAACGAAAAAACTCCCCAACGGGTTTCTGCCTTCCCAAATTTGGTCCCCAAGGATATAGAACCATTGTGTTTTTCTAGTTCTATGAATAATCCTATTTGAAACCATTAATAAATATTGATCTTGATGTGAATGATTTCAGAAAACTCATCCCCCGGTAATCAAACAGCACATGCAAAGACATTTCCTTCTGAAAAAATAATGTAGTTATATTGAAAATTAATTATAATAATAATCATAAAATACCTCTAGAAAATCGAATGGCCTACCTAAAAAATTAAAATAATTACATAGGGAAATCCCATAACAGGTTAACACCATCCTGTAAACCAATTTAATGGAGATATATATCTGGTTGAACCATTCATGGATTCTAATGGAACCCACAACCCATGTTTTATAATAGAACCACCGATAATGACAAAACATATTGGAAATATAACAAACTCATAAAACATGAAATATTGGATTTCAATCATAATTAATTGTAAAATATTCTTTCCAATAATATGAAAAACATTTTTTTATATTGAATTATCCATTCAATTTAAAACCCATTATGAAAATATCCAAAATATCGAGAAGGACGGTATTTTTTGAGTAAAATATGATATAAAGTTAAGGAATAAAAACATAAAATGATGGTTTCAGTGATATGGAAAGATTTGGAGGTCCTATATGTAAAAATAGAACATTACTTGTACCTTTTTTTTCAAAACTCTCCATATAAAATATATAAAAATATTCCATTGGGAATATTTTAATAGAATGAAAAAATATTAAATAAAATTTCAATTATAATTCATCTCATTTCAATATAAATACATCCATAAAGTAATATATATAATATGTAAATGGATGAAAATAACAAAGACAATAAATCTTGAGAACACTGAAAACATGTATTTTAAATTAATGTTACCCTTTCCTCGACTACGACTCATCATGTAAGTTATTTATATTCCTAAATGATAAAAATTTAATAATTATTTACTTTCATAATAACCATTATCAATTTTAATATATTATTTATTTTATTTTTTACTATGAAATATTAAATTAATTAATCTATTAATTACACATTATACTTTTTAATGATATTCATCTCATATGTCCAAAATGATCTTGGTGGGATCATTTTGATCAAATCCATCACTATTATATCATCATAAAATATATTAACCATGAAATAGTTGTAATTTTTATACATTAACTATAACATTAAAACTAAATATGAATCCACTATATGAGAAATGAATTGTGTTACAATCATGATGACGGTAGGGTGTATTCACACATGAGTTACAATTTCAATTTTCAAAGAGCACGAGGGAAATATGACATGTATATTTTTACTATTGATAAATTATTATTATATCATAAATACAATATTAAATATTTAAATAAAATTATATATACCTTTCAGGTGATACAATGACAAAAAAATGAATCATATCACATCGGTGTCGTGGTCTACACCACCAATGCCTAACCTACATTTTCATTATTAAATCGATGTAAATTTGAGAAAATGGATAATAAAATATAATTATCAAATAATAATTATATCATCACTATAATATTAATATATATATTAGATCATTATAACCAATGATGAGAGGTGATGATGGGAATGAAATAACATTAACCGGTGAGGTTGTAGTCCATCATACACACAGAAGCTGGTTTCATTTCCAATATTATGGAAAAGGATATGGGTGTAGGTTTTTACATTAGAATAACAAAATGTAAATATATTTATGATACTTCTTTTGTTATTATATTATTTTTTTAGTAGATGTTAGGGAGGATTAAAATTAAATAAAATGAAAATGATCTTTTAATAGCTATACCTCTTCTTAGGACAACTACGTCATGTTTAAAAAAATTCCTTATTAGGATGGTTTTATGATACAAAAATCGACTCTAGAATGTATAAAGGGATTATAGAAATGTATTTATATTGGTATTGTACAAACTAGAAATCTGAAATGGTGTGATAAAGAGAGGAAATTACTTTCCCTTTTTTATGTTTGAAGAATGGAACACATAGAATTATAAAAATAATTAAATAATATATATATAATTATCAAGTAATGTGACATGAATACACAAAAAAAAAACATATAGGTCACAAATAATCTCAACCAATCACAGTAAATTTTTTTGATACATTTATATCATTACATAAATTTTAATGCACATTAAAATACATCGAAACATAACAATAATAAGTTACATTTTTTACCATGATAACATAATTATAAGAACAAAACTAAAAGTTTTCTTATTAAAAATTTGTACATGAAAACTATAACATTTGAATTACTTTTATGAGGGTAAATTGTTAATGGTGCAGGAAATTACTTTTTTATTTGAACACAAAACACCTGAAAAATTATGTTAATGAAAACACCTGATTCAAGCATAAAAATATTTTTACCTCAAAATTACATAACAAATTGGATTCCATAATTTTTATCATAATCTAATAGATACAACATATTTTAAGACTTCTTGGGAAATGAAAAAGCGAATTTAGTCATCCAATAATTCCTTTAATTTCAACGACTGAAAAACGGTTTAAATATTACTAAAATATTATTTATCCTCTCAAAATTCAATATAGGGTTCCAAAAGTAAAAATAATTTTTTAAAATACAATATATAACTCAGAAAATATATATTTGGTTAAAAATACTAATAAATTATGGAAAAGGTTGGTCTTTATGTATTTTAGACCATTATCACATGATTTTAATACCCAATAAACTTCATTAAACATTAACAAGGGTAACATATTCTTACAGTTTTCACGATTCATTTTGAAAAAAAATATGTTGAAATGAATAAATTAAATAATTATTTGATTTGAAATAATAAATCCATTTGATCGGGTAAATACTCAGAATTTCCATGTAATTTATTTAATAAATGTGAATTTTACAAGTCCACAAAAATTTAATGCACATGATTGTAAGGCTCGGTGTTCCCAGAATGAATTTCTGAACTTTTTTTGGGTACGTTCAGTAAATGTGCGAGTAGGTTTTTGTAACATTTTAACCAGTCTTCAGAATTGAAAGCTGAGGGTACCATTGAACTCGTAGCGCCGATATTCACTTAATAAGACTTTCACCTGGATGTCAGTTGGTTGAGGGTGAAAGTTAATTTTTTCGGATTTTCATGGAAGAAAAAAATAAAATAAAATTGAGTAAAATTTTATTTTATTTTTCTTTGGAACTCCCATAATGATGTTGAGGGGTGGGATCCACCTGAACTAAAACCTCTCAACATATGTTTTGGTGGGGGCGACCACCCAAGCCTAACCTCCCCTGTGGGTTATGGTGGTGGGGAGCACTCGAGACTTAAACCCCCTCGAAATCCCCTCTAAATGTGGAGAATCCTCATGAGCTTCCCCACTTTAAAGGTGCCACCCCCATTAATTAATTTTATGAACTCAATTAATTAATCAAACCAATTTAAAAATTATTCCAACAACATAATAGATAACATAATTTATTATTTTGGCAAACTCTTCCTTTTGGTGGAATTGGGAGGAAGGAGCCTTTGGGAAAAGCTATCCAACGAAGAAAGCCAATGAAGAACATTGACTTCAACTCAGAATTATTCCTCTGGAAAATCGTTGCTGAGGAACGCCTTCAACATCAACGATCTGACGGTCAAGGAAACCTTGACTTCACCAACATCTATCTATTACCAACGACATCATCTTCTTCCTCATGGAAAATCATCAACAAATCAAACGAACAAAGTAGGGATTATTAATGAATACTTGTAATTTCTCGATTATATTCCTGTTTAATGGAAAGAATGTAGAATGTGGATCCACCAAAATGATTTGATCCGTGATTCATATTAAATTATTAAATTTGACATTCATGATTCAAGGTTTTTGTCGAGCTGTTTGCTACCGCTCTAACGTATAGCGTGTGGGTCAACCAAACATGGCCTGACTCCTCATCTGTTCTTCTTTTGGTGTATTCTTCGGGATGGTGATAGTGACCGAAGATGGTGTTTGGCACCAGTGGAACTTGAGAACGGCAGTCGTCACCACTATCGGCCCCGACGAAGGTGAAAACGCAACGACACCACCCTGCGGCATCCACTATCCACAGCTCCCTGCAGAAACTGCCTCCCCGCCACCTACTGCACCACCCTGCGGCCCGCCGCACTACCCTGTGGCCCTCCATGCCGCTTGTGGACATCCACGCCATCTAGTGGCCCTCTACGGCCTCCGCACACCTTGCGGCCTCTGTAGCCCCTCGCGGCCCCTCGCAACCCTCGCGACCTCTGTGCCGCAGCCAAGTCGGGCCAGACCCAACATGCCGGGCCATGTCCAGTAGGCCGGGTCGACACAAACTGAGCCAGTCTGACCAGGTCGAACTAGACCAGGTCCCAGTTTGACCCATTTATGCATTTTCAGCCATATATTTGGCACTGGGCATCCGTTTGATGAACTTTCTATTGTGCCGAGAACCATAGATCGAGACGGTCCCTTTGGTATACTCTACTAGATATTTGGATAATGTTGGGAAATAGTCGCGTCGGATCGAGCACGAATCTAACAGGGCCCTAAGCACTAAAAAACTAATAACTCACAAACCTGGATTCCGATTGACCCACCTCATGTGGCATTGATACTCCAATGATGTGGCGATGTGTGGGGATAATTCTTTATTAGACATAGTGGTAGTTGTAGTATCGACCAATGGATTGTAGAGAGGACCCTCCTGGAAGAAAATGAGCGTAGTGTGGGAACCCAAAAGCTGGTTATGACGTGAGGAATGAAGAGTTGTCTTATGTGGGTCAACACCTAGCGATGCAGTGTGGGTCAGCACTGAGTGATCATGTGTGGGTCAACACTTAGTGATATTGTGTGGGCCAGCACAGAGTGATCCTTTGTGGGTCCGCACTAAGCGATCATGTGTGGGTCAGCACCGAGCGATCCTGTGTGGGTCAGCATCAGTGCCTCAAAACTGAGTAAGATGATTCAATTTACATATAATCATCTCTACGACTGTACATAAGTTATAACTACTGTGATCTAACTTCATTCCTCATCTGTACATTCCTTCGTGGTAATAATTTGGCGGTATTGTACATTATGGGTTGCCTATGTGGTACTTGCCTTTGTGGTATTCCTTCCATTATGGAATATTTGTGCATTGGTCATTGATTTGGACTATGTGTTTTCATCATGATTGAGATGGGTATAAATGATAACATACGTATATGTATGTGCATATACCTAAGTAGGGGATTCAGTTGATTTCATGCTTTGTGGTTTATCCTTGGTAGATTTTTTGAGACCATGAGGGTCTCGGGGTCCCTACTCACTATCGTTATACTGACCCCTACACGGGCTATGACAATACACTATTGTGTATGGTGCAGATGATGGACAACACTGACTGAGGATGAGAATACCAAGACTGGAGGTAGCTCTGAGGTGGACCTTAGACGAGGCATACCGCAGAGGCGACCATTCGAGTGTTGTACCTACCCTTTAGGTAGGATCCTAGGGAGGTTCTCATAGGAGTTGTTCTAGTTTACTTTTACTTTCATTTTCTTGTACTTACCAGTAGTTCTTGTATTCTAAACTATTTTACTTACTGTACTCACTCTGTTTACTATTCAGTTTACATGATTACGTATCTTGTTGTGTGCAAGGTTGTGTGGGTTGCCGGTTATAATGGAAATGCCTTCCCAGTTTTAGGGAATATGCGTTCAGTGCTAGTCGCCAGCCCCTGTCCTATGGAAGGCAGGCTTGGGGTAGTCACAGAACGGGGCTCGTGGGAAGGGTCGTGACAAATTGGTATCAAAGGAGTAGGTTCTACCGTAGAATAAAGGACAATGATCTTTTTTTAACTACAATAGTGTTATGTTTAGTGAGTGTGGTTATTAATTTATGGAATCTAGTGTTGGTGTGTCGGTCGACGTATCCATACACCAGGACCCTGACTTCTGATTTCTAACTATGTGCACAAAACCCCGATTGTTTGTGTGTTTTGAAGAGTTTTCTTTGTGATATCTTTGAGTAAACTCACCAGGTATAACTTTTTCACTGTGATGCACCTGTTTCATTTCAGGATGACTCCATGAAGACATCCACATGGGGTTCCAGATATAGTATGCACTGATATCCCACCAAGCGATGAGGCCTCAGTGCATGAACATTTTCTAGTAGATACACTAGTGGAGGAACCAGTGGTACCATTACCCGTTGGGCCACTGATGTCACCATCCCCATTAGAAAAGGGTGCACACTGCTTGAGCGCATTCCATGGGTTCCAATGACAGAGTCCACCCAGGTTCAGGGGAGAGACAGACCCATAGGATTCTAAGATTGGCTAGAGGTCATGGTGAGAGATTTTCGACAGGTAGGGACACCAGATGATCTCATGGTGATCCTTTCTGCCAGAATTCTACAGTTAGTAGTAGTCAGATGGTGGAACTTGATTCTCCAGGCTCACGACGTGGTGAAGCTTCTCTAGACAGACTTCGAGAGCCTATTTTTTACAGACTTTGTTCCAGCGACTCTTTGCGGAGTGCACATATAGGAGCTACATCATTTGTAGTAGGGAAGTAGGACTGTGGCTGAGTACTCAGTAAGGTTCACTAACCACTCACAATACTCCATAGATATGGTGCGAGACCCAGTCTTCATGGACCCATTCCTACAAGAAGGACTCTGGTGGGAGACCAGGGATTCGATGATCTCACTTAACATCTGGAAACAAGCAGGAGTGTTAGATAGATCCATCCTAGTGGATAGTTTCATTGCAGAGTAGTCAACATCAGCGAGACCCACAACCAGTCATCACATAGCAGAGTCTTCTACAGCTAGAAGCAAAATGATGACACATGGGTCCAAAAGGACTGGACCATCAGGTGGACATCTGTAGGATTCTATTTTAGTAGTGTGGGGTGCAAGAGGCATAGCAATTCATGCGAAGAGAAGATAGTGTTAAGAATGTGACAGGCTTGGTCACATGGCATGTGACTGTCCGACCTATCGTACGGATGATGAGTAGACAAACAATGGATCTCCCAGGTAGAGAAATATATTTGACTGATGAGTTTTGTAGGGAGCTGGCAGACGTGGTAGAGGAGTCGGTCGTGTAGCTGGTGGTGGGCGACGATTCGAGATGTTACACCACCACCACTATGAGGTCCACCCTGACCATAGGGAACTGGTGGATAGGAGAGATCTCCGCTCAGGTAGTTGAGGCATTTGATCATGGAACTTTGAGGATGATAGAATATACGACCTTTGTCTACACCATCATAGCTACAATACTTATAGACACAAGTGCTAGTCATTATTTTATTACCACTGCCCTCGTTCAGAGCTCATAGATTCCAATGGAGCTGTTGGCTCAATCATTAAGGCTGGAAACTCATACAAGAGAATATTCGATGATTACACACTGGTGCAGCTAGTACGAGCATACTCTAGGAGGAAAGAGCTTCATGTGGGATCTACAAGTAGTGTTGTCGTGGCCTTAAGATGTTATCTAGGGTATGGACTGGTTATCTACAATCCATTATTAGATAGAGAGTATTAGGTGCAATGTGTGGTGTGTCCATACGGATGGGAAAAGTTTTACCTTCACTAGTGAGAAGGGAGCCTTTATAGAACATGGTGGACTTCCTCGGAGGATAGTGCAAGATTATCACTCATCAGTTGGCTAGCCTTACCCTCGGCGCAGTTGATGTGGAGAGTCCATGTTATCCAATAGTAGTGGACCAGTACACGGATGTTTTCTTTGATGATTTCCCAGGTTTTCCACCTCAAAAAGAGGTGAAATTTTACATTTACTTGTATCCCAGGAGGACACCTCCATCTACACCATCATATCAGACGGCTCCCATTGAGCTTCATGAATTGCAGGTGCAACTAGAGGACTTGCAGGGGAAGGAATTCATTTAACCCAGTGTCTCTCTTTGGGAGCCCCGATTTTTTTCTCCAAGAAGTAGGATGGGAGCATGATACATTCTGTCGACTATCGGCGCTTGAACCAAGTGATCGTGAAGAACAAGTACCCAATTCCAATGATTTATGTCCACTTTGATCAGTTGAATGGAGCACGGTGGCTCTTGAAGATATACCTCAGATCAGGATATCACCAGTTCAGAGTACGAGATGAGGATGAGCAGAAGACGAAATTCATACATAGTTACAACCATTAAAAGTTCTTGGTTTTTCCATTCTGCGTATCCAATGCTCTAGCTGTGTTCATGGGACCCATGATTGGGATATTTCAGCCATAACATTATCACTTTGTTTTAGTCTTAATCGTCAACATTCAAATCTACTTTGCTATTGAGGAGAAGCATGCCTATCATTTGCAGTTAGTATTGGACACACTAAGAGAACATCATCTTTATGGTGAGCTCTAGATGTGTAAGTTTTGGATCTGGGAGGTTCACTTACTGGGACCTGTAATCTCAGAGGATGTAGTTGTAGTAGATCCAACGATGATTGAGGTGGTACTTGATTGGGAACCACCCAAGAGTGTGACGGAGATATAGAGTTTCATTGGTTTGGATGGATACTATCGGAGGTTTGTGCCAGATTTCTCCAGATTTTCCACACCTCTATCATCATTGACGAAGAAGGGGCAACCCTTCGTGTGGTCAGAGATATCTCAGCAGTGTTTTCAGGAGCTGAGGTGGAGGCTGACTAGTGAACCATCTTAAGGATTCCAAAGGAGGGCGTATGGTATGTAGTCTACTACGATAAATCAGGTACCAGGATCAGATGTGTCCAGATGCAGGAGGGAGTAGTGATCACATATAGTTCTCAACAACTGAGAACACAATAGGAAAACTACACTACCCATAGCCTAGATTTAGAAGTTGTGATCTTCGCCTTGAATCTGTGGAGACATTACTTGATGTGGGAGATTTTTACTGTCTACTCGGATCACAAGAGTCTCAGGTATATATTCTCTCAAAAGGACCTGAACCTAAGACAACAATGTGGTCTTGAGTACCTCCAAGACCATGACTTTGAGATAGTCTATACTCCTGGGAAGAGTAAAATTGTAGAAGATGCACTCAACAAGAGATACGGTATACAGCTACTAGGAGAGGCAATAGAGAGGCAATCCTCTTTACCAATATCCTTTGTATATCTAGATCGCTAATATTTTCTTCAGTATCTTACAGTCACTCCCACAATTCTTCATCAAGTCAGGGAGATGCAGTGTGGGGATGTTGACAACAAGACAGGACTTGTTCAGATATTCACAGGACATGCTATTGATGGATTTTCTGAAGGTGGAGTGCATTTTATCCTCTTCAAAGGGCATACCATGGTACCAGGGTCACATCAAGAGGAAGTGATGAGGGAGTTCGACCCATACATTATTGTGGTATATCCAAGAGTGGCGAAGATGAACCAAGATATCCAACGACAGCACTGGTGGCTGGGAATGTAGAATACAGCTGTAGAGTTTGTCTCTCGATGCCTCAATTGTCAGCAAGTGAAGGTAGATCATCAGGTACCAACAGGCTTGGTTATGGATTTAGAGGTCTTAGAGTTTAGGTGGGATGGGAAATCCATGTACATCATGATTGGAATTAAATATACATCCAGGGGTGATGACTTTATTTGGATGATCATTAACCGACTCACCATGTCAGCCCACTCCCTACCGATGAGAGAGTAGGGTTTAGTAGAGAGATTGGGACACCACTATGGGAAGGATCCTTTCCGGTTACATGGAGTACCCTAGATGGTTTTATTTGATCATGATGCATGTTTTACTTCCTGGATATGGAATGGGTGGTAGGAGGCTTTCGGGACACTACATCGTTTGAGCACCCCCTTCCATCCTCAGGTAGATGGCCAGACTGAGTGGACCATTCAGACTCTCGAGCACATGATGTGTGCCTATGTCTTTGACTTCGGTCATAGCTGGGAGGATCACTTGAATTTGGTTGTGTTTACATAGAACAACAACTATCACTCCACCATTAGGATGGATCCTTTGGAGGAGTTGTACGGGAGACCATGCAGATCGACTTTGTGCTGGACTGACCTGGGGGAGTTAAAACTTGTGGGACCAGAGATGGTATGGGTTTCCATGGATAAGGTTTATATCATCATGGATTGGACGAAGACTGCACAGAGGAGGCATAAGTCTTATTTCGATAGGATACTGAGAAATCTAGAGTTCGAGGATGGTGACCACATCTTTCAATGGGTCCCACCTCGACGATGTTGGCGGAGATTTGGATGAGGTGGAACATTATCTCCATGGTTCATCGGACATTTTTAGGTCCTCAGCAGAATTACTGAGTTGGCTTACCACTTAGATCTTCTACCTCTGTTGCACTGGGTGCATGTTCTCTTCCTTGTATCCCAAGTGAGGAGATACGTGCACAACCCTACCCACATCATCGACCATGATGAGCTGGACATCAATGATGAGGAGAATTTTATGGAGGATCCAGTTCAGATTTAGGATCGACACGGGTGGGTCCTTGGCGGGTGGTCGATACCTCCAGTGCATGTACGTTGGAAGCACATGAACCTCCAAGAGGGCACATGGGAGAGGGAGGCTCATATGTATTCTTAGTACCCCCACTTATTCCCTTAGTTTGAGTTGTGGATTATGGGGACATGAATCTCTAATGTGGGGAGAATTTAAAGACCTAGAATTTCCATGTAATGTTTTTTAATATATTTGAATTATACGAGTCTGTGAAAATTTACGGTGCATGATTCCAAGGCCCAGTGTCCCTAGAATGAATTTATGAAAATTTATTTGAGTACATTTAGTAAATGTACGAGAAGGTTTTGTAACAATTGATCTAGTGCATGGAATTGAAATCTGAGGGAATTGATGAACTCACTATGTCGGTATTCTCTTAAGAAGACATTCACATAAATGGCACTTGGTCAAGGGTGACTGTTAATTTTTTAGGATTTTCGGGGAAGAAAAAAATAAAATAAAATGGTGTAACATTTAATTTTATTTTTCTGTGAAAATCCCATGTAGATGATGAAAGGTGGGGACCACCTGAACTAAAACCTCTCATCATAGGTTATGGTGGTGGGAATCACCCAAGTCTAACCTCCAATGAGGGTTATAGTGGTGAGGAAAACTCGAGACTTAAACCCCCGTCGAACACCCCTCTTAATGGGGAGAAACATATTGAGCTTCCCTGCATAAATGGTTCCACACCATTTAGTAAATTTTATCAACACAATTAATTAATTGATACAATATGAAAATTATTCAATCATCATTATAGATAACATAGTCTATTATTTGGGATACCTCTTCATTTTGGCAGAATTGGGAGGAAGGAACCCTAGGAGAAAGCTCTCCAATGGAGAACGCCAACGAAGAACTCAAACATCAACTCCAAATTCTTCCTTGGGGAATTAATTGATGAGGAACATCTTTAACATAAATGAACAGATGATCGTGGAAAAACTGACATCACCGACGTCCGTCTATTCCCAACGACATCGTCTCCTTCCTCGCAGACAATCTTCAAAGGATAAAACGAACAAGGTAGGGGTTGTTTTTGAATACTTGTAATTTCTCGATAAAATTCCTCGTTCATGGAAATCATGGTGAATTTGGATCAACCAAAATGAGTTGATCTATGATTTGTATGAAATTGTTGAATTTTACATTCTTGATTCAGGGTTATTTTTGATCCATTTTCAACCACTCTAACGTGGAGGGTGTGGGACAAACAAACATGACCTGAACCCTCAGTCGTTCTTCTTTTAGTGTGTTCTTCAAGATGGTGACAGAGACCATTTGCGGCATTTGGCACCACTAGAACATGACAATCGTGGCCGACACCACTGTCAGCCGTGAAAAAGTTGACAGTGCAACGGTGCCTCCCTGCAGCCCCGCAGCGCTGTCGCATGGCCTCACAGTGCCGCCCTGCGGTCTGCCGCACCACCCGACAGCCTCGCCGCATCTCTCTGTAGCCTAACCATGCCAACATGTGGCCCACCACGCCACCCCAAGGCCCTCCACGCCGTACACAACCCTCCTCAGTCCCCTCGCTCCCTCTGCGTCCCACGTGGACTCTACAGCCCCTCGTGGACTCTCGCAACCCTTGCGGCCCTCGCAGCCACTACCCCGTTGCCAGGCCGGGCCGTCCAGTACGGGCAATGCCAGACCAAGTGGGTCAAGCTAGGAGAACTGGGTTGGACCAGACCCATACCCACTTCGACCCATTTAAGAAATTTTAGCCATATCATTGACACTGTGAGTTCGTTTGAGGAACCTTCTGTGGTGCCGGAAACCATGGAGCGAGACGATCCCTTGGTATACTCAAATAATGATTTGGATAATGTAAGGTAACAGTCGGGTTGAATCGTGCTCGAATCCAGCAAGGCCCTCGGGACTAAAAGCCTAATAACTCATAGATCGGGCATCTGATTGATGCACCATTTTTTGCGTTGAGACCCCTATGACGCGGTGGTCCTTTGGGTTAATTGTTCGTGAGACATAGTGTATGTTTGAGTATCGACCAGTGGCTTGTGGAGGAGACACTCCCGAAGACAAGTGAGCATAGAGTGGGAACCGAGTAGATGGATGTGACATGATGAAGGAAGAGAGATCCTATGTGGGTCAGCCCCTATTGATCCTGTGTTTGTAACAACGAGTGATCCTATGTGGGTAATCACTTAGAATTCCTACGTGGGTCAGCACTGAGTGATCCTGTGTGGGTCAGCACCGAGCGATCCTATGTGGGTCAGCACCAAGCGATCTTTTGTGGGTTAGTAGTTCAGCATCATAACAGAGTAAGATGATTTAGTTTACATCTAATGATCTCTACTACTGTGTTTATGTTATACATGCTGTGAGTTGAGTTTAAACCTGAGAGGTAAATTCCTTCATGGTAATACAATGGTGGTATTCTTTTTTTTGGCGTACCTGTGTGCTAGTTGCCTTCATGTAATTACATCGTATTTGGAATAGTTGAGCTTTGGGATTTCAGTTGGACTCTGTGTTTTCCTCATGATTGAGATAATTATACTTGATAACATTGGTATCTGTATTGGTATATACCTAAGTAGGTATTTTAGTTGATTTCATACTGTAAGGTTTGTCCTTGGTGGATTTTGTGACACCATGAGGGTCTTAGGGTCCCTACTGAGTATCATATATACACACCCCTAAATGGGATATGCATGCACACTTTTGTGTTTGGTGTAGATGACAGACAGTGCTAACTAAAGAAGAGAGTACCAGGACTGGAGGTAGCTCGTAGGTGGAACTTAGATGAGGCGTACCACTTAGACGACTGTTCGAGAGTTGTACCTACCCTTCAGGTAGGATCATTGGCTGATGATCACAGGAGTTGTTCCGGTTTACTTGTACTATCAGTTTCTTGTACATTCCAGTTGGTCTTTTATTCTTTCCCCTTTTACATAATGTACTCACTTCGTTTACTATTTAGTTTACATAAGTTTGTATCTTGTTGTGTTATTGGTTGTGTTTGTTACAAGTTATAAAGGCAATGCCTTCCTAGTTTTCGGGAATACACATTCGGTGCTAGTCTCCATCCCCTGGCATATGGAAGGTGGGATTGGGGTTGTCAAGGAACGAGCCCCGGGGAATGGGTCGTGATAGATTAAATCTAATTCATAGACATGTAATAATTTAATTTAAAATTAATCCCACAAAACGGAATGAAAAGTTGTTTTCCATTAAAATTCATTTTTATGATCTGAATTTTATTACAACTAATTAAAGTACAATATTGATTAAAATTATATTTATTATATTATTTTGATTAATAATATACTAATTACATTTTTATAGTAATCAAATATTGAGTTTTTATTTCAAAATACCTAAAATGGAATGATAGCTTTCAATTAAAATCTATATTTTCAATAGTCAATGAAATATCAATATTCTCTAAAAAATAATAAAAAATTCATTATAATACTATTTTAGTTGTTTAATTAATTAATAATTTTTATTTTTCAAATTAAATTTCTATAATTTTAAAAACATTCTTTTAAATAATACCCTATAATTCATCAAAAAAATATTTTTTTAAAAATACCACCTTTAACCTTTTGTCTCAAAATTCCATATTATTATTATAATGAACATAACTATTTAAAATATAGTTAATTTATAATAAAAATTAATTATAATTATTTATTTTAACATTTCATTGGTTGTTATAGTAGGACCCCTTGATCATCATATGATCACCAACTCCGATTTAAGCATAGCGGGTCCTCCTTCTAGAAAAGCTCCACTTGAACTTATATGGTATATATTTTATTACTCTATTATGAGGATTTGTATCTAATGGGGATCCAACTTGGTGAATGTACCATATTTTATAACCTTTAGAAATGTATTACCCATTAGTTCATTTATACCTCCTTAAACAGTAGGCTATGAACTTGTGAATGACATGGAATCTACATCCCACTATAAATAATATATGTATAAATATTAGTAATGTCTCAAGTTACATGTATAATATATTACCATATCATATCCCTCATCAAATATATATTCCTAGTGAAGAACATAATTACATAATAATTATATTATCAAATTCCAGAATACATCATCTATATTATAATATTTCTAGTGAAAAAACATATCCTCTCACATAGATACATATTCTCCTTGTGAATCATTACCATATTGCCCAAAGGTAAGCCTCTATGTTTCAGAATCATTATAATATAATATTACACTCACATGTATTTTGTTTGATCTTTAAACATTCTGTATATCTCACAGTTAGTAGGACTCGCATGGGCATATAGATCTGTGATGATTATACAATAAGCAAGTTGGATGTAAATCTATTTTTTCTTCCTTATTATGTTTAATCCCCCAAAATATATCCACTTCCCAAAGGTCCATATAATCATTGAGAAATAATTATTATGGTATGTATTGTCAATTAATATTCTTATGGTTGCCTCATATTTGTATGCCCAACTCAATTCCCTGCTGGTGTGCCTTGTATGACACATACATCCCCACAACATGATGTCAACCATTATGGAATATGTATTTATTTTGATTTGTTAAACTATATGGTATGATATTTTCAAATTACCTTAAAATGTGCCACTCAAACAACACGGGACTTTATTCATATCTTGATAGTATATACAAGCCATTACACCTGAGGTTTAAACCCAATATGAATAAGATTTTTTCACCATCTTCAATGGGAAATATACATCATGAAAAAATCTATTACCATCCCTCAAATGATATAATACTTTTATTCTAGATATCTCATGTATTTTTTACTTATTAATTATGAAGATTCTATCATTGTTCCATATTATCGATAATATCATTAACCATTATGGAGGGATATATCCATTCTGGGACATATCATATCATCCTCATAGGGCTGCATTCAATGTGAGATCCTTGTTTACATAGAATTACACATAATGAATCAAAACCACTCTTATTGAGATATATTCTTATTTAGGATAACATAAAGGTATTATCATGAATAAGTCACATTCTTGACATTATTAGATATCATTATCCTAGTAATCTATACCATAATAAATTAAATCACATGGACCAATCCATATCATAGGATCGTAAAAGGCCTCATGTTTATTTATGTGGGAAAAAATGTTTGTTTTGATTCTTTCATAAGAATGTATAGTAAACACCCTGATTGGATTAATCCTGACTCTACAAACACTGAGTTCCTTCCAAGACAATTGTAAACTCTAAAGACCATTACTTTATGGTTTTAAAAAACAAAAAACTAAAAACCAGTATCAATAATTAATAATTAGTAATAATATTTAGGACCACTTATACATAGAGATGGTGTCATTGATTAAAATTTTGGATACATATAGATGTTCAGATGGACTAGATGTTTATAACAAGTATAGATATTGATATTTATATAAGATAATATCTAATTATTAATCCTTATGGTAGCCTGTACCATATCAAGATTCAATAAATATTTATAAAAATTATATAAATCAATAAGACATTCATATATTATGGAATAAATCCTCCTAAATAGGTTGCACTGATTCAAACCTCCATTCTGCATGACCAATGGGAATATCAAAGTGTTTTTGGTAATAATACCCAATAACCACCTATCATAGTAATATAGGATCATAGAACACAATGGATTGGGGAACCATTGTGAATTTTATATTCCATGAATAAAATCCATAGGAACCATCCATGATAATAGTTGTGACTCGACATGATGAGTTTTCATCCATTCCCTTCTCCTAAAAAAATATGTATTAGAGAACTCTATATCAGGTTAAAAAAGTATAGTATAGTATAAAACAAATACAACCTTTAATAATAATTATAACTACTTTATTTTATCAATATATAAAACATAATATGATCTAAAAATACATTAAATAAAATTAAATGTACTATGAAATAATAAAAACATGAATATAATATGATAAGAATTTGATATTCTTGATTATCTCATTATTTTAGAAAATTAAAATTAATAAATAACACTATAAAATGAACATAATACCAAATAATTTTAATTGAAACATTATATATTTAACCATGGGATAAAATGATGGAATGATAATTAATTGAAATAATTTATGTTTGTGGGAATTATAAAAGAAATATGGCTCTTATTATAGCAATATACTATTTTGGATAATAATCTGACTACCAGAATAGTAATTTGACCTTTGGAATAGTAAAATTCCTAGTATATAATATTTATGAAGAATAAGATAAGTAAATAAATATCTTATTATTTCATAAAATATAACTAAAAATTAATTTGACATAAATAAAGTATAATTATATTTCATTAATAAAACAAGATTCAACATATTTCCAAAAAAACATTATTTTTTTATATTATATAAATTTTGAAATTACATTTGGTTTTACATATTTTATAAATTTAATTTAAATTTAAGAATATTTAATAGTAGTTAGGGAAGGGACATTTTTTAAATAAACAAGAATTTTTTACTGAATAATAAAAGTACAACATTTCAAAAAAAAACACAAGTTTTATTTCATAACATTTATGAAATAATGACTTACTGAATTCTAGAAATATTCTAAAACTAAAATTAATTTTAATATTATAAATTATAAATTTTTATAACATAAAATTAATTAAAAAAAATTCAAATCAATTAATATAAAATAGATTCATTACAAATTCTATGTTTTATTCTTTTTTTTTCTTTATATTCTATAATTTATTATCTAAAATAATTTTATGGTTATAATGGTTGAGAATT
The DNA here is from genome assembly GCA_963277665.1 of Viscum album. Taxonomy (NCBI): domain Eukaryota; kingdom Viridiplantae; phylum Streptophyta; class Magnoliopsida; order Santalales; family Viscaceae; genus Viscum; species Viscum album. The sequence continues at coordinate 322,251,317 of OY728152.1, read as the reverse complement.
AATAAAACACGATCATTTAATTATATAATATTCATATAGTCAATGAATATCACAATTGAAATTTTTTATCGAAAATAACTATTTTATTCGTTATATTATCCAAAAATACAACTCCTTTCAATTTATAAATACACCTCTCACCCCCATGAAAAATAATTTCCAAAATATTTATCATTGAACATGATTTTACCACATAACTCCTCTTAATAATCAAGGGATCAATATCTACTCATGGATTAACATAAATACACAATAGATTATTTTTTATGAATATTAATCACATTACTAAAAAAACATGCCTAAGGACCATAATAGTTCATTGCCTTTGGAAACATTAAATACAAACTTTTAATCTGGATAAGGATCATAAATGTTCTCCACAAATGTCATCCATTTTAGTATTTATCATATAAATAATCTACATAAAACTATTATTAATAACATGGGGAAGATAAAAATTAGAAAGGGTGATATTAGAAGCTCAGTATGGGTCGACAATAGAGATACATAAGCATTACATGAACATAAGGGTATGAAAAAAATAACAGATCATTTGAAAAAAAAAACCCTGCATATCAAAGATCATTGACATGAGTCCTGTAATAAATGTTGGTAGTTTAGAAGTCATAAATAATTATATATTAATAAAATATTATTCATGAGAGAATAACACTGTCATAAGAGATAGATTTATAGAATACACATAATCATATAAACTCATTTTTAGGTTATTTAATGCTCATTTACAGGGAAAAAATATTGGAATTGTTTAAACACCAAAATAATCATAGTATTCATGTTTCACTCCCAAGACCATAATATTATATTTCTTTCACCCCCATGACCATCCTAGTTTTCAAGGATCACTCTGAAGACCATCACAACATACAAGGTTCACTCCCAAAACCATCACGGTAGTTAAGATCCACAACCAATACCATCATAGTGGACAAATATCCTTACTAAACAATGTTCACTCCCCATTCCATGCTTGTATATCTTAGGAGATATATAAATCATATCCTAATTCATTAGAATGAGATATAGGTCTCACCCATCAAATAATGCTGGCCATATTCATGTGTTCCATTATATCATAACCATTCACCATATCATGACCCCTGAAGTGAAATTTTTATCATACTAATTTAATCATATTATAACTTATGAAAAAGAAAAACGTTTCATAATAATATCATCATCAAATATCTGGTGACAAAATAAGAATTACAAGAATTTATACGTGGCATTGCCCATGGGAGAAAATAGGGTTCATAAAAAACAATTCATCATAAACATAAACGATTAATAAAAATAATAATAATGGGATCATTTTATTATATCCCTATTAAATTGGAAGTTATACCCCATGATTTCACATTAGATAGAATATAATTTTGATTGAACATTTAAAACATTTCTTGAGGAAAATAAAATTTCTTCAAAACTAATTTTTGAAACAAAAAACCTTCTTTAATATCCATTTCATTGGATATAACAATTAAAGTCAAATTAATTTAAGAAAACAATTATAAAAGAACTATTGAGTATGATATCCATTCATTTTTAAAAAATCATTTTAATAAAAATTATTTCTATGAATATTGTTTCCAAAAATATGAATTACAATATCATTTAAAACATTATAAATCATTTTTAAAAATCTTTTTCTTTAAAGAACATAGATTTCTTTGAAAAGAGAGAGATAAAATAAGCTTTTCTTAAAACAATGTCTATTATCATAAGAAATAATTTGTGGAATAATGGTACCATACATGAATTTATCATTAATAACCATTGGATAAAATATTTAATGAGAATTATTGTGAGTGGTATTATGGTATTTAAAAATTTGAGAGTTAATCATAAAAAATTCTGATAAATGACGAAGTTGTAATATAACATATTTACCACATTGGTAGCATAAAATCTTAAACCAATTAAAATAACATAAAATAGAACATATAATATCATTAGGAAGAATACATTAAGTATATAACATTTAAATTGGGTTTTATATTCAGCACATTAAATAGTACTGGTGAATAGTGTAACGTACTTATCGAATAATGAACATTGAGTCAAAAACATCTTACTGATTTAGTAACATTTAAAATGTAATCCCCAATAAAGTGTGATCCAAAAAGGGATTCATAAATACTAGTAATATTAATTATAGTCATTATAAAAGAAATTAATTGGATGTATATACAAAACATAATACAAATTTTTGGTGAATTTCATTTGTGTCTCATGAATGTATAATGTGAGATGGAAATTCATTATTGCATGAGTAACTTTTGAATTTTAATCCCCATGAAAGAATAAACTCAATGAAAATTTTATTTTAGTTAAATTAGGTAGATTCATGATAGATAATTTCATGGGGAATTATATACACCGTACAAAACAAATGAGTGGTGATGATGGAATAAATCTCACAGAAATTATTGTGAGACTAGAAACCCATATATCTAATGTCGTGACATCCATTGTACATGTTCAAACATCATGTATAATACATATAATTATATTATAAATATTTAAATGAAATTTATACCTATATGTCATACTATATTTTATTTTCTTATGAATTTATATTACCTATTTATTAACAATCCCATGTTAATGTGACATAACTGGTAATTACAACCTTAATTTTGTTATTATATTTGACTTGTTATTTCTAGCCCTATTATTTATTTTATTATATAGAAATTTAAATAATTCAAAACATGATATACAAAATATATATATCCATTATATATGTATTCGAAGTAACCCATAAAATTTCATGATGGGAAACAAAATGCATCATGCATGGAGACGGTTGGTCGTATGTACGCATGAACATTTTTTAGATTTTATTATCATATTGATTGAATTAACATAATATATATATATATTATTATATTATAAATAATATGTCATATATATCAAAATAAATTATTAAAACCATCTGTGATACATTCAATATAATGTGTGAATAAATCTCATCATTTCACAAGGTGGTAGTCAACCTTACATAAGAATTATGTTATCGTATTCCCAAAATATAATAAAGAATGAAGTAATGTGTGATATTGTAATTATAAAAGAATAATAATATCATAAATATCATATATATAATATAAATAATGTATTTAGATATTTATTCCCAACCTTTAATGGTGGTAATGAAAAAACGAACGACATCTATATGCAAGGTAGTAGTCCGCCGTACACATGAGTGATGATTTGATTACAAATGTTATGGATATTTTTGGGGTATTTGTAAGAAAAATAGAAATAAAACGTCTTATTATATGGTAGACACATATTTTATCATATTATAAATTAAATAAAAATAATTGAATGGTGGAGGAAGATATAAAATAAAACACTCATTTTAGAATCATCACCTCTTTTGGGTATCCTCCTTGGGTTTATACTAAATCCAACAAAGGATGGATTTAAGACCTAGATATGGTTTATATAATGTCAGGAGGGCGTTTTTTATGTTATTATGGAAGAAATTTACTAACCCATAGGGCTTGATATATGTGAAGAAGTGGGGAGAGTGAGTTCTCTTTTATAGGTGGAGAGGAACTCCATTCTTGTAAAAACTCAAAATTATTCAATATTGGGAGGTCAATATTAATGAAGATTACTCAAAAAATGAAAATTAATTATTTGGTGGGATATTATAAAAGGGAATTACCTATAAAAAGTATTTATACACATTTTATATACATATAAATACGTAACATCTAAACTTCCTTATTTTTCCTTTTTGGTTTTTTAGTAGCTTATCAAGTTTTCTGACACAAGTGTTTTATTTATTAAGAATATGTTTGAATGATAATTATTGGATAATTCTAAATTACTAATTATAAACATGAAATATATTTTACAATTTATAAATTCTTTTGTGTTTTTGAAATTAACTTTAACACAATCGCATGTAACGTTAAAAACAGAACATTAATCGTTACTGTGCTGGCCAAGTTTTTTCTATTTTACGGTCAATATATTCATCAAAATCAGAAATTTTTTATATTAATGTATCATAGTTTTTATTTATTAGTTTTTAAAAATAAATTGACAGAATATTGTATTTTTATTAATTTTAAATCAATTAACAAAATGACATTTCTTATAAAATGTAATTAATGTTAATTTTGACATTATTCATTGAATTTAAATTTAAAAAATAACAACAAAATAATGAAAATAGAATAAATTATTTCCATAATTGTTGAAAAGTATATTCTAATAAAATAATGTAACAAAATATTTCATTCAATTTACTTTACTTTTAATGTTTTATTATTATTCAATTTATTTAATTGTTAACTAAATAATTTTTTCATTGGTATTTTTTAAGAATTTAATGTAATTATACCATCTCTAAAAATATATAAGAAATTATAATGATAAAAAAGTTATGTCTTATAATAATTTTTATAATCAAAACATTGTAGTTTTCCACTATTCTAAAGCATTATATAAATAAATAGAAAGATTCATTTGTTTTTTATCATTAATTAACTTATTATATGAGTCAAAATTAGGTAAAAGTTCCTCAAAAAATAATATAATTAGAAAATATGGTCATAAGGGTGTATCTATGTCCATCAAAACAGTTTTTAAAATTATTTGGTTCATTCTTACACCTTATATTATATCATCAACTAATAAGTAAATGCGGGTTTTCATTTATCATTATAATTAATTTTAACTATTTTCACTAATAATTATCATCATAAATTATCTTAAACATATTATAAATTTTGAACTATCATAATTCAAAATATAGAATCAATTTATTCAATTTTAATTCATATGTGGTTAAAAAATAATTTATTATTTATCCTATATATGTGCTTAAAAATCTTGTTTTCAATGTGATAATGATCTAATATTTGTAATGTTTTTATATCAAAATTAAATACACAATTGAGTAAAATGACATAAATTGGTTTAATAGTGTTATTATTTAATTAAATATACTTTAAATATATTTCATAATAGATATTTAAATTATAGATTTTTTAAATTAAAAGTTAAATTTTCATTAAAATTATGTATTTTCTCACTATTCATAAAAAATGAATCATCCCATAATAATCTGAAAAATTAACCCTAAGATACTTTAGATATTTGTAATTTAAATTTTATGTTAATTTTTCTAAATAAATTTAAAAAAACAATAAAATTTTATTTTTACATTATGTGCACCACACATGATCAACCAGCCTTCTATATAAGACATTATTTTCCAGAAAAACATTCTTTTTTGTTTAAATGGATATTTAATTATTTATAAAAATTACATAACTAATAATCTTTTTAGAACAATATATTTGAATATTTTTGTTAATCATATTCATTATATTATTTTCAAAAGATAAGATATAATTATCATATTAAAAATAATATTAAAAATATATCTTAGTTTAATAAAATTCTATAATGTGTGTAACACAGGACAAAATTGTTGTTTCATGTACGAAAATAAAATCTTATTGTTTTATGTAGAACAAGAATGAAATTATATTATATACAAATAAATCTTATCTAGGTTTATTATTCAATTAAATCCATCTATGAATTAAAATTTATTCGACAAAAACAAAATTCATAAAAACATAGGTTGTTACATTCTACCCCCTTTAAAATGAATTTCACCATAAAATATCATATGGTTTATCAATGTTTTAAAAGTTTAATTTCTCTTTTTTAGAAACCGACTACATAAAAATTAATTCTAACACAACCATTAAAAAAATTGTGAAACATAATGTTAATCCAATGTAATTCATAACTAGGATTCCAAATAGAAGAGAATAGGTTGGAATTGATGATTTGAACATGAATGAAAAGCGTAAATAATTAAAGAGATTGATATGGATCATTTTTTATAAGGAATTGTGTGTTATAAATAATATTAATGACGATAATACCATAAATATATGATTATCTAATAGACCAATTTATTTAGTAGAGATGAATGTATTTAGATTAAAAATTTTAATATCTTTTTACTAATGTTGATGAAATTTCACAAGAAGATATATTACTTGATTCCAATCAATTTAATGAGAACAACATCACCCTGTAATTGTTCCGTGATAAATTCAAACTATATATCTTACTCTAATAAATTAAGGTGATTATTTTATTCATATTGAACTAACATATCATAATATCCATAAATTGAATCATAAGTTGTTCCATATAAACTTAGTTATCATCACAAAAAAATGGTTTCAACCAGGTTACTAATATGAATAAACCATTATATAGTGAGGTAATAAATTAATATATAATACCACATTCTTTGATAAACCCAAACTATTTTATAAATCATAAACCTTTAGAAACATTCAAATGATGATAATTAAAAACCTTAGATGGAAGGTCTCAGAATCTTATTATCATTGATGCCCCATATATCATACAATATAACATTATTGTCACAATCTAAAACATGTTATTACCTTCGTCATGTATTCAATTGAAATATGAAAATAACCTGAATTATTTAAAAAATATATTAATAACCAAGATTCTTCTTCATGCGTTTAATAAAGTATTACATTATTTAACATAATTTATAGATTCAATAATGATTAAATCTCCAATAATGATAACATAAACTACTTTTTTAACAAATCATTTATATTTTCTGCATTCATCGATAATATCACAATTACATTATACAAATCAATCATCTCATTATCCAAACTAATCCCAATTTTCATAACATCTTAAACATATTTACGGCTACCTTCCATTAGTCATTTTTATTTAAAAAAAACATGACCTTTCAAATAAATTATATTTATGGTCAACTGGTACTATTATACATATACTTGAAAATCAATAATTCCAAACTTCTACAAATAAATATATATATATATATATATATATATATTATTCACATAATATTATCATTGAATTGGAATAAATTAACACTCCAATCATTCCAAAATTCATTAATCCATTGTCATGAGTCATCTTTTTCTTATTTAATACCACTCTTCTCTCATTATTCATTCATAGTCTATTCATCATAAAAAATATTACCATTATTCAAACCACCTTTCTAATTATCTTCTTTGGATTTCCTTATAAGACATCAATTTTCATAAATTACCATAATTTCTTTATTTAATGCATTCAATAGTCAATGATACATCAAAGAGACCATTATTCTAATCCATTTTGTTAACTAAACGTTTCATTTTCCCTTCAAGTATCATTATTTAGGTACTTCTTTTCCACTGTCAACCCTTCTTCATTATCCTCTAATACATCAACTTGGGTGTTTCTTCAAACATTAATGATACAAAGGAAACATAATCTTCTTTCCTCTATGGTATCCATTACCAAAAAATCAATGAACTCTTTCCCTCCCATAATTACAGATTCTGAGAGTAAATTTAAGGTACACGCTATAATTAAGGTTCTATGAAAAATGATTATGAAAAATCCAAATATACATTACTCTAGTAATCGTCCCATTTATTCTCTCATCAAAAATCTTTAACATCCCAACCTAAACCACTTGGTCTGAAACATAATTCCACATAACCTCATGAATAGATCCCCATATGAATGAGGATGCAAATTAGTAGTGATTTTCTAGGTTCTTCAATGGGTAGACTATACCCTTTGTATCACATCGTAGTATAAAAAATAAATAATGAAAATAATATAAATAATTATATTAATCATGCAAAAAATAAATGACATAGATGTCATAAAAAACCCAATGAAGATTTAATTTATAGAAATAATAAATGAGACAACTAATAAAATAACTATAAGGTAATATAGTGTCATTCCTTTTCCACCTTGGGTCCATGCGCCGCTATCTTATCCATAAAAAACAAGTCCCTAGCCCTTAACTAGGTCTTTTATGAAATCTAAAAGTGCATCAAAATGCCCGAGTTGGATGTGAGTATAAGAATTAGTATGACACCACCAATACATATTTAAAATAATGTTCCCGAGAATACATGCGTATTTTTTAATGGAAATTAAGGCAGGAAGCACATAAACATACATTCCAAAACTGAGAGATAGTTAACTAAACAAGATTCCATAACCCCCATTTGTACCAGCCTCGGATCCATGCCAGACGATAAAATAATGAGATAAATGAAGTAGACCATCACTTGTTTGGTGTCCTCATAGTGTCATAATTGGAATACTCATCATCATCAATCACTCAAGAGGACCATGTCACTCGGATCATGTATACAAGAATATTATGTACTCACAAGGACACATATCCACCATGGTAATTGGAACTTCACATTAAGGTTACCTAGAGAACACCATCGACAAGATTCCATAGATACCTCGTACCTCCACTCTATGATTAGGTCCCTCATCTCTATAGTGAAAAAAACATTCTCACTCACAATGGGATAATTTTTCATGATGGCCCACTTGTCTCAAATACCAGTAACTACCAAAATGGAATGGTAAAACATATATTAGGCATCCAGAAATTATGGTATCGAATATAAATATTATTATATTGCAGCACACACCACTACATGTGATCATAATCAATCATGGGATATAGAAACACTAATATCACTCATTGAATCATAACAGTGTTCAAGGGCTACAAACACATACACTCAAATGTGAAAAAAATAAAACATAGTCAATTAAAATGATTATAAAAAAAATCATTAATACTAAAAGCGTAAACACGATCCCCAAAAGTTAAATTTGTTCCTAATTAAAAAATCTAAAAGGCATCATTACACTTTTATTATCGTCAAATGTGAGACATCATAGATTTGAGTTTTTGAAATGCAAATCATAGAGGTATATCATCGGAAACCTAGAACAAAAAAAACTTTATTTCAAAAAATATATTATATGCAAATATTCCTTCCCTCCCCTAAATATTTTTGGAATAATTTCTTAAAAAATCTCATGAAATGATATTTTATGACACTTGAATAATACTCGAATAATCATTTTGATTATCACATGTGATGATAATTTGTTATTTTTTTTATAATTTTGAAATTATTATATAAATTATCAAATGATATGATAATTTATTATTTTTTTAGTAATTTAATATTATCCTTTTAAATAATAATTTTAAAAGAAATCATGTTATTTGATAATATAATTTCATATATGAAATAATTATATTCTAATAAGTACCATGTTAAATTTATCCATTCACAATTTTCTTATATCAATTTGATTGACAAAAATTATCCCAGATTGATTTATTTAAATAGTCTATTAAAAATTTGTATTATTATATTATATTAATTATTCTTTATAAATTATCATTTTTAATTTATCTTATGATTATTTTTTGTAATAATCACATGAGAAATATTTCAAATTAGTCATTATATATTTATTATGTCATAAATGTAAAAACAATAATTAGATAATTCAATATATATTTTACCAAAATTATTTCAACGATTTATCCCCTCAGTAAATTTGATTAATTATCCTTTTATGAAACATTTCAAATATCATTTAATTATTTCATTGTAATCCTTAAATAATTTTGTTAAACATGTTTTTAATATTATTGTTTCGAAGTTATTTTTTGATAATCAAATTAAAGTTATCACATTATTATTTTAATTTTTATATTCTAATATTCTGCATGATATTTTTCAGGTATTTTTTTATTTTTTTTAACTTATTGCATTTTCAATTTTTTCAAATTTTAATTTTTGAATAAAATGGAAAAAATAAAAAAAATGAATAACAATATGTCACTCGGTAGAGCTGCATAGGGATATGGAAGAAGTTTCCACCCCCCCCCCCACCAAAAGATCATCCATAATCGAGGGATTCAAAACTGTTGAATAGACCTTCAACATACATGTGTATGGAGTCTCGAGATATATGGGTTTTATAGAATCAACCAAAAATATGAAATAATCTACTATGAAATCCTCAACCCATGTTTTGAAAATCATAGATGGTTTAAATGGATTTTTTAGGAGTTCGAGGGGATGATAAAAATATATTTACTTTTTCAAATGAAATAAATTTATTAATGATTTTATATAAATAATAAATAACTTAATAAAGGAGAAACCCATCAAAACATGTAATGAGTATAAAATTTGTACATTTACTAGGGTAAAAACAATGTTTTGGTCCTAACAGTGGTCTCATATTTCTCATACGACACACTATTTGATGGATATTATTTATATATTAATTAAAAAATAAAATAATTTATTAATAAAATAATTTATCACGAATGATCTATCCAAACATCTTAAGAATACAAATTTTACAACCCAACAAGGGTAAATAACTCATTCATACCTAATTGTGGTTTCAGATATCTCATATGAAGCACTATTTTTTAGTAATTAAATTAATTTTGAAAATTTATTAAACATTTTTATATTAATTATTTTTGTGAGTGGGTACTCAAAACGTCAGATATGTATAACTATTATACCCCGCCTAGGTTAAACACCACGTCCCAGTCCTTACAGTGGAGTTATATTTATCATATGATGCACAATTTTTGGAGTTCTTCAAAAAAAATTAATAAATTATTTGAAATTAATATAATATATTAAATTATTTTTTTCCTTATTTACTTATACTTTACATGTCTCATAATCTCACAACATCATATTGTCTAACTCCGAAAAATTTTGATTGAATATTTAAAAGTTTTAATTGGTATTTTAACCATATGCACTGCCACTTACCCATTTATTAGGTTATTTTAATTGATAAATAATTTTTTCACATAAGAAACTTGTAATTTATCTAGAAGAGGACTTTTATTTTCATTGTAAATATTTGGATATTACAATCACGCTATTGAATTCTTGTCCTTGAGTTATATCTCTAGTAGTGTTTCTTTTACAAATCAGGACAGTAAGCTTTTAAATCATACTCACAATCCCACCCCTCCTCATGGATCCATCTAGGAGGTCACTGAATCCACACTAGTTGTATTTTGTTTTCCACAACACCTTCTCTGTTCGATATATGGTCCCAATAAATCAATAACTTTTGCAAGGTTGGCAACGTAACATTGAAGTTGGCACACAAGGAACACATATTTCATTATTCAATAGTGAGGAGGGAGGTCCAAATGATACACCACTACCCAAATCCACTCAGTGATAACATAGGTTCTAAAAAATATAATGCAATCTTTCACTTCTCTCACATACGTATGTTCCCTAAGACAACAATCACATTCAAGAAATACAGGTCTACCATATAAAAATCCAAGGGTCTCCTTATATGGTCGACATATGATATTCATCTTCCCTATGTTGTGATCAATCTCGTATATTTGAGCTTCACTCTCTTAGATATCTCCACAAAAATATTGGGGAAATGAATTTCTTCCTCACCAACCTCATCCCAACAAAGTAGTGAACGAAATGGCCTCCCATAAATAAACATATAGGATTCCATATGAATAAAATTCTAACAACTATTATTAATGTGACCATAACTAATTGTAGGTGGTCATCCCATGCTCTGCTGAAATCAAGCACTCCAGCTCAAAGAATATCCTCTACTCTGTGTATAGTCCACATAGACTATTTTTAGTGTCGGGATGGTATGACATAATCAATAACAGTAGATTCCCTTGGGAATTCTGTAGTACCTACGAAAAAAAAAGTTTTAAAACATGCATCACTATCTTAAATAGATATAAAATAGACTCCATTATTTTTCAAGGTCTCTCAGATGTAGAGCTTTCCCAGCTCCTCCACTGAGTGTGTATCTCTTATAAGAAAGAAGTGGGAATACTTTATTAACCGATTGAAATAATCATAGAATAAATTATGACTACTCAAGTTCCTTAGAAACCTCATAAAAAAATTACCTATTTATAACCTCTAACCATGAAATTGGTTTCAAAAGTGACTTTAATAAACCACCAGGATGTTGGTTCTCATCTTTACCCTCTAAAATTCATGGCATCAGGAGTCAATTCCATTAATGTCTCTATGCATCCATCAACACCAGAATATCCTTCAAATGACATGGTATAACATGGTCACACAAGGATGTTCTGATCCTCAATATGAATGATAATATATCATCAACTCTTCTCTGATGAAAGGTGGGACTGCCACTCTCAAAGGTACCACGATTACATTTATTTCACCCAATCTGCATCCAGGTTTTGGGTCACCCCCAGTCAGCTACTCACTCATAAAAACAACATTTGACTATCAATATTGAATTGTCATTAACTGATTAATAAGAGAAGATATAATAAAATAAATTTGGAAATTTTGTAGATCCCCAATCCTCCAAAACATTGACCATCCAGTCATCCACTAAGAACAATAATCTCTAATTCTCCATTGAGGGCCTCTCACCAATATCCTACTCATCATGTGTCTTCCTGCTAAGATAAATTTCAATAAAAATACCCTTTATAGGATAATAAACAATCTAAACGTCGATCTTCTACATATACTCAACTTTTTGCCTTTATCTCATGTTCATATCTAAATAATCATTGTGGATTTTTGTTTTAAATAGTTTTTTTATTTGATAACAAAAATAATTTTTGATAAAGAATATTTATGATATATAGGAAGATGAGTTTCTGGTTTACTGTATGTTTTTTTTGCTGTTCAGAAATAATGATGTTTCTATGTTTGAAATATGTTTCTTATGTAATTTTGTTTGATAAAGAATATTGAAAGAAGTTGTTGTTGAAGATTCAGAAGATAGAATGTTTCTCAATATTTTCAAAAAAATCACTTGATGCATTGATGATATTACAATTATCACAAATCATGAAAATTTTATTGATTGATGTTTTTTGATAAATTGGGAATAGGTTTGATGATTTTCACTGTGCAACATTCTGAAAAATTTCGGAACTTGATTCCTGAGAAAAATGGAACCTACATTCTAAAAAATCTGGACCAGATATCTAAGAAAATTGGAACCTGATTTATGAGAATAGATAGAACAAAATTTAAATGAAAACTAGAACTAGATTTCTAAAAAACCTGGAAATTGGATTCTGAGAAAACTAAATCATATTATTTTGAGAATACCCGAACCCGATTTCTGACAAAACTAAAACATGAATTCTGAGAAAATTCTGAACCTGATTTCATAGAATACTGGAACCTGATTTCTAAACAATATTGAACCTATTTTCATGGAAAACTATAACATGATTTTAGAAAAAACTAAATCTTGATTTTAAAACAATCCAAAACATGATTTCTGAGAATACCGATACCTAATTTTTGAGAAAACTATAACCTTCTTTCTGAACAATCCAAAACCTAAATTCTGAGAAAACAGGAAACTAATTTCTTAGAAAACCATTACATGATTTCTAAAGTATCCAGAACATAATTTTTGAAAAAACAAAAACCCAATTTATGAGTGAATTAGAACCTGATTTTAGAATAATCTATAACATGATTTCTGGGAAAATCAGAACCAACATTTTGAACAATTCCATACCTGATTTCTGCACAATTCATAAACTAATTTCTAAGAATGTTTCTGAGAACACTTGAACACATATCCAATATTACCATTCTAAAAATTATATGAAGATTCCAAGAAGGATAACATGAATTTCAACATTTCACAATTATTAGAGAAAATTAAGGGGATTTGAAGAAGTAAAAGATTTAATATTAAAAATGAGAGATTTGTTGTGTTTTTTAGATTTGTGGATGCCAGAATGATTAGCAAGATTTCTTCCTTTTTTCTGATTTTATTATAAATATATGATCATATCATTTGATAATTTGTTACATCCACACATATGGAAAAGGCAGATCACTGGATAATTCAAAGTCAAAAGATACCACCAAGATTGAGGAATCATTCCTTTGACTGTTTAAGGAATGGAATAATCAGAAAAATTCATACCTAGCTAGGAAGATCAGAATAAGAAAAAGCATACTGTGGATTTGGACTGAGCATTTATGGTCTAGATTCAAATTTTTATTTATTCTTTTATTTAGATCATTTTTACTTTGAGAAAACATTATAAACTGATGTCAGTTAGTATAATCTTTTTTATACAGAGATAAAATCTATCTAACGTGAGTTGGTACAAATTTTATTCACTTCTTCATTATAGTAGATTTCCATAGACCCATGGGAGTGGCTGTGTCAACATTGTAGGTTCTCACATTGAGGCTGAACCTTGTAAATCATGTTTGCCTTATAGTATTTACTATTCATTCATGCTTAGGTATTTGATATATGTTGATAAGAAAATAAATCATAATAGGTTACAATGGATAAGTTTTTCAATGATTGGAAACTTATATAAAGATAAAAACTAATTTCCCCCCCCCCCCTTCTCATTTATTAATCGATCCTTGGACCTTAAGTGGAATTAGATGGAGGTTCCCTAGTTTATTCCTTATCAAGGAGAATATCAATTCTATCATTAGTATTATAATTCCTAAATTCGATGGAATTAGATATTATGGATGAAAAAATAGGATGATTACTTATCACCTATCTTGTGGCCTCGATGAGTTTGATACTGATATTATTTTCTTTACACATATGAAAAATTATGGTCCAAATAGTTTTATAAATAAGTGAAAAATAGAAGTTTAAGGAAAGGAAAAAGACGCTTTTCCCATATCCTTGTCACAAAATTTTTATCATATGGTTATGGGTATCACAGTAGCATAAAGCATGTGGGACAATCTAGAATGTGTTTTCAAAGGAAATACAATATTCAAGGAGGCCAGGATACAAATCTGGCATGGTAAGTTTGAAGACATTAGAATGAGAGATGATGAAACAATTTATTAATACTTCACAAGAGTAAATAAAATTTGATGGAATTTCAGGGGATTCATATAATACATGAAATATTATACAATTGCGATGAAACATAGGAGAAACATTCCAAATGTGTTCGATTCTAAAATAACTTCATTATAAAATATGGATTCTTTACCTCTTGATATTTTTTATAACAATATTATTTTTTATGAAGTGAAGAAATCTCTAGTCATTATGAAAAAAAATGAATGATGAAGTGGATTTTGAATCCATGAGAAAGATGAAAATCAATGAAGTTGATAAATCTGGTCTTCTAGAAACTGGTTACAAGGAAGAAAATGTGTTCAATGAAAATATCATGTTTATTATATCTATGAACTATCATAGTAGAAGATGAAATAATAGTGTAAAACATCCATCCATGTGTTCTGTGTGTGGTGGAATCAGTCATTTTCCAATGAATTGTGCTATGAAGAAAGTTGAATAATATCGACATGGTAACAATTAAAAACATCGATCGGCGAAGTGGGGAAAACTGAAAAACAAGAGAATTATTCAAAAAATTCAAGAAGATGACTTTTAGAAATATGAGAAACATGTAGTGAAATATGCTTAAATCAGACTCATCTAGAAAAGATTCATTTGAAGATGAATGTTCACAAAAAATAGAACCTTTATTGCAAAAGTGATGAAAAAAAGACACCATAGAGAGTGAAAAAGTTGTTAAAGAATCTAATAGAGAGTATCGGCTCAGAATCGAGCTTCTTTCATGTTTTGAAAAAAACTAATCTATCAAGTAATAAATTAGATCAATGAATAAAGATCATGAAGAAGTTTTTGATTGAAGAAAAAAATTCATTAATCTAGTGGATAAATACATTCGAGATATTCAAATCTACAAACATAGAAATGTTGAACCTAGAATGGTGATTGAAGATCTGTACAAGAAGATAGAATATAAGGAAGAAAAAGTGAACCGTGTGCAATCAAAACCCCTTGAGTCTGAAAATTCCTTGAGGAAGATGAATGAAAACTCTGAAAACGCTACAAGTAGTCAATACTAGGACCACAGAAATTGATTAAAATGGTTATTATGAAAATTCGGTGAAATATTCTCCTACCAAAAATAAATTTTCATCTGAATATTCTATCATTTTAGGGTATTGAAATGGTGTTTGGAATGTGTGGGTGGAAAACGTTTGTGAGAATCCAATAAACTCTAAAAAAGTATAAATATCTCTAAAACAGAATGATGGTCTCCATCCAGCAATTGTTAGGGATGAAAGAAGTTACCTACCTCAACAACATTTCTATAGGGAAAGATCATTATTTAATATAAAATCTTCATTTGAATTCTAATATTGGTGCTTTAACTTCTATGAGCATATATCATATAATTGTAATCACAATTTATCTCTACCCAAAAGAAGGTTTGAGAAATGTGGAATAAATTGTGAAAGAATAATGTGTACCTTTCCCCACACACATAAAGTTGAAATGGTGAATTCTCAAGATGTCACAAAAATTCCAAAAAAGAATCAATTTGAATGTCTTGATGAAGATTATGGAATACTTTATCAGTATGGTCATCATGCCGAAAGATATAAAATACCCCATCGAGATCATGTTTCTTCTGATAAGAAAGAAATGAAAGCTAAAAATAAAGAGGTTGATTAGAGGGGATTAGTTTTCGAGAATTCATTGAAATAACTTTAGAGGAAAAACCGACCAATTTTTGATATTGGTTGTCCTTCACACATGATAGGTGATATATAAATCTTTGACCTTGTTGCCAGTAATGATGGTGGATTAGTTACATTGTGAAATGATAGTTCCTTAAAAATTAAAGGAATTAGAATGCCATAGATTTAATTTGAGAAACTAAATTCTAAATAAGTATTTCTTGTTGATGGGATAAAACATAACATACTTAGTTTCAGAAAAATTGTGATGATAGGAAATATGTAATATTCATAAAGTATTCTTGCATCATCAAAAGACATAAAAATGCAAAAGTCATTAAAGGATGATGAAGAACTGGTGGGAATCTCTCTCAAATTGGAGAATACAATAAATCATGTTATTTTAGTGCATACGATGAGAACAAGTTATGTCATCGAAGACTTGGACATCTTGGGAAAAATAACATGAACAAGCTATATAATGTTGATTTTGTTCGGATTTTTCTATAATTTAAAATAAGAGATGATGATGTTTCTATTACTTTCCAGAAAGTAAAGATGAATATCAAAAGTCTTAATAATGTTGAGATTCAATCTAGAAAAAACACCGCTTCATATTCATTCCAAATCAATGTTGGAAAAGGAGAAATCAATACAAAAAATAATATTTAAACATCTTCACAATTATTTTATATTTCACTCAGATGAAAAAAATCATGTTCATGAATCATAAGTCAGAGGCTATTGAAATGTTCAAATTCATTAGAAAATATTTCGGGAATGAATTTGGGGTTTACATAAAGTATATAGGAATAGATAATAGTACTGAATTGACAAACAATGATTTTGAAACTTATCTAATAAATAATGGTATCAAACATCAGTATAGTGACCCGTATACTCCACATCAATATAGAGTAGCAGAATAATGAATAGGATATTGGTATAAATGAAAAGAAGAATGTTAACTGAATAATAACTTTCAATATTCATTTTGAGTGAAACTACTTGTGATGTCGTACATGTTCAAAATAGATTCTTATACAGACTAGAAACAATCGTGATTCCTTATGAAATGTAATATAACAAAAAACCTTAATTTGAATACTTCAATGTCTTTTGAATTCCATGTTTTCTTAAACTCAAAAATCTGGATTTGAGAATGTATTATGAGAATGGTGAGGAAGGAACCATTATGGTTCATTCACCAAAATGGAGATGTTAAAAATTCTGGAAGAAACATTTTCAATGGTTGTTGGACTCATATTATGTAAAGGAAATTGAAAATTAATGTTCCTTATCAAATATTATTGAGAATGCTGGGGATGAATCATTGGAGAAATCCAATAATAGTAATGTTTATCCATAAAAACCTCGTCATGATTTAAATGAGTCATATGGTGATGATAGTGATGCTATGGAATAATCCATGAGACTTCCAACATTAAAAATCATATTGAATCTAAAAACATTATTTGGAATTAGAATGTCCTTGTTCAGACAAGAAGGATGTTAAGATTATAAAATTAGACTTCACATATCTCAAATGTTGAACCAAAATCTGTTTCAATGTCTATTCAATAAAAAGAATCGATATATGATATTAATGAATATAAATATCATATTGAGAAGAAAAAAACATGGGAACATGTTCCAACACAGAAATTAAAAATTATATTGTAACCAAGTGAGTTTACATAAATAAATTGAATGATCATTGGGAAATTTCATGAAATAAATCAAGACTTGATTGTAATGGATATTAATAGGTTGAAGGTCTTGATTTTGATTAATCTTCTTCCCTCGTTGTAAGGATAGAAACTATTAAAATATTTCATCTAGTGGATGCCCTTAAGAATTAAAAATATTACCATATATATGTAAATTCATCTTCCTTAAATGGTGAAATTGAGGAATAAGTTTACAATGAACAACCTTGTGGGTTTATACATGATTAGGATGAAAAAATGATTATAAATAGAAGAATGCTTTGTATGGGGTGAAACAAGATCAACGTGCTTGGTATTCAAATCTTTAAAATTGTTTTTGAAAGATGAACATTTCTATGGGAAATGTTGATAGTAACTTGAATTTGAATGATGTTGACTAAAAAATATTAATTCAAATTGTTTATTTTGGAGATATAAATTTTTTTGGGGATGAAGAAAATGATTTTGAAGAGTTTAATTAAGAGATGATGAATAGTTTTTAAAATTCTATATTTGGGGAATTAAAATTCTTTCTTGCCATAAAAGTACAATAAAAATAAAGATACATTTTTGTATATCAACAAACGTAAACCCTGGAATTGTTAAAGAAGATTGAGATATAAGAATCAAAATATATTTCAACTCATATTTGAGGGAGCACAAAGTTGAACAAAGATGAATCTGGAATAAGTGTAAATCAGAATGATTTTAGAAGCTGATAGGATATCTTCTTTACCTTATAGCTTCATAGCCTAATATTGTTTATGTTGTCACTTTATGTGCCATGTATCAATGTAATCTAAAAGAATCACATATTTCAAAATAAAAGAGTATTTTGAGATATTTCAAAGTAATAGGTTCATATGAGTTGTTATAAAAAATAAATAGCGAGTTAAATATTCAATATTACATAGATGCTGATTGGGATGGTGATTGTAATGATTGAAAATAAAATTTAGGGGGGAATGTTTTCATATGTGAATGTTCTGTGAGTTGTAATATCAAGAAATAATGTTTGGAAACTTTGAGCACAGCCGAATCCAAATATGTTACAACTATTCAGGATTTTACTCAAATGATTTTAATGAAAGATCATATGGATAATTTTATAGTAAACGTTTTTAAAACATTAAAGATACATTCTGATAATCAGAGTGAAATTGGGCTTTATAAGTTTCTTCTCTAACACTAAAGATCAAACAAATTTTATATAAAATTTCACTTCATAATAGAGAAAGTGGCATCTACAGATTTTTTTCTATAATATACATAAAATGTGCCTCAGAGTGCTTATATATTTACAAAAGCAATGTCAAATGACAGGTTTGTAGAATTGAGGTTGCAACTCCATGTTCCTCCACCTCCCATATATTCCTAAACCTCATAATGAAACAACACCCACAGTGCTTTAGATTATGTCGACAAATGGGGAGTGTAATTTTTCATAGGTTATTTATGAATCTAAATTTGGGGTTATCATATAATGGGGGAGAGAAAAAGAAAATTGATAGAGAAAGTGGATGATAAAATTAAATGGGGAGTTGTGATAAGGGGTAGTTTATCTTTACTTGGACGGTGAATTTTCTTGTCACCGAGTGAAGGAAATCATTCGAGTACATTACTTTATATAGTAGTGTTGTTTTAGGGAACTCTTTTTTGAGAAAGGATATGTTTTTATAAAATTAAAAAACACGTGTTGTTGAAAAATTATGAGAATTGGAAATGTTTTTTTAAAAGGGTTGTCAACAAATCCTAAGGGGGAGATTGAATAATAACTGTGGTGTTTAGTTTCAAACAAGGTTTTTTATTTTTCAAAATCTAAATGTATTTGATATACAAGAAGATTGTGTTTTGGGTTGTTGGAAGTTTTTCGTTGTAGTTGAGAAAGAAAGGTGTTTTTTTGTTTGAATGTTTTTTCTTAAGTAATTTTTTTGCTGAAAAATCTTGAAAGAGGATGTTGTTGAAGATTCAAATGATTGAATGTTTCTCATTATTTCTAAACAAAATAATATTATTCATTGTTGATCTTAATGTTCTCACAAATAATTAAAAGTTTCATAATAAGAGTTTTTGAAAAAATGGTGATGAGGATTAAAAATTTTCAGTGAGCAACATTATGAAAAAATTAGCAACCTAATTTCTGAACAATCCAGAAACCAATTTCTGACAAACCTAAAACATGATATCTATGAAAATTCAGAAACTAATTTTAGAGAAAACTAGATCCTAATTTCAGAATAATTAAGAATACGATTTGTGAGAAATAAATAATATGATTGTTGTGTAATACAGAACCTGATATCATAGAAATCTAGAACATGATTTCTGACAAAAATGGATCTTATTTTCAAATAAAATTCAAAACCTAATTTCTTCGAAAATCAGAATCTTATTTCTGAACAATATGGAAGGTGATTTTTTAAAAGACTGGTACCTTATTTCATAGAAATCCGGAATCTAATTTTGGAAAAATCAATAGCCTAATTTCTGACAAAACCAGAACCTAATTTTTGTCAAAATAGAATATATATTACTAAACAATCAAAAACCTGATTTTTTGAGAAAAATGGAACCTAATATCTTAGAAAACCTAACCTTATTTCTAAAAAATCCAAAATCTTATTTCTTCCAAAACATGATCCTGGTTTATGAGAACACCGGAAACTGATTTTTGATTAATCCCGAACTGGATTTTTGACAAAACTGAAACCTAATTTCAAAAAAATTTGTAACTTGAGTTATACACAACATAGATCATGGATTTTGAGTAATTCGTTTCCTGATTTTTGAACAATTCAGAACCTGATTTCATCACTATTTAGATCATGATTTATGAGCTTGTTTTTGAGAAAACTATAACCATGATCTAGAATTATCATTCTGAGAAACATATGAAGAATTCTACAAGGAAACCCTTAATTTCAAATTTGCGTAAATGCAGAATATATTTAAGGTGGTTTGATGAAGTAAAATATTGAAAATTAAATGTGATAGATTTGCAGAGTATTTGAGACTTGAGGATGCAAGAAATATTTCCAATATTCCTGCCACTATTTTCTAATTTTACTATAAATATGTTCTCAGATCATTCAGTCATTTTTTTAATTCACACATGCGGAAATGGCAGAGCGCTGGAGGATTCAAATTGAAATGTTCCCACCATGAATAAAGTTTCTCTTCACTGTGTGTTTAAGGAACAGAATAATCGGAATAATCCTTACCTACATGAGAAGATCAGAATCATCCAAATCTGACTGAGGATTCAGACTAAAAATTTGGGGAGAAAATTCATCAATGTTTTTATTCTTTTGATCGGATAATATTTTTATGTAAACATTCCAAATTGGAACGAATTTGTATAATCATTCCTATCAAGAGATATAAGTTTCCTAAGGGGAGTTGGCACAAATTGTATTCACAACATCATTATAGTGTATTTATATAGACCCACGAGAGTGTATATGGAAAGGATGTAGGTTCTCCCATTATGGTAGAACCTTGTTAATCTTGTGTGCCTTACTTACTTTACAATTCATGAATTCTTATGAATTTGAAAAAGGTTGATAAAGAAATAAATATTAACATGTTTCAAGGGTTAATCATCAATTTTTTTTGAAACATATATAAAGTGAAAAACTGATTCAAACCCCCTCCATGTATTTACTCGATCCTTGGAACCTTAAGATCCATTTTTTTAATGATATTGTGAAGGCACTTGTGGTTAATTTAAATAATAAATAACTCTCTAAAGTGATAGTGTCACAAACAATTCAGAGTGTGGACCACTCTTTATAGCTCTATAACATGTGCATTTTAGTTCTTCTCATGGCATCATAAATTATGATACCTATAGGCTACAACCATCAACCTTTTCATCTGCTAAGCCCCCAAAACAATTCTTGATGAATCAAATTATACTCCATTATCAATATGAGGCTCTTGGTGTATCAGCACTGAAGATTTCTTCAATCTTATCATTAGCTTCAGGAAAACCGCTTAACACTATTCTGACATTTATAACAACGCTTCATTCATCTTATGTGTTTTCATGGGTGCCCAGAGTCTGGGGAAGTCCTATAAAACCCATTTTTAATATCCTGTTACACCAAGAAGTCTCCAAATCACATACACATTTTTTGGAAATGTATATAAAATGAATGCTTCATCATTCTCTCGGTAAATAGATATATTATTCTTGGACACCACAATTCCTTGAGATTTCACCTCTTGAATCTAGATGTCACAATTCAAAATCTGGCATGAAGCATGTTTTCTTGAATCGTACTCAATACTATCACCATGTGATTTTCATTTTTTTTTCTTGTTTTAAAGAGTATATAAGGATATCATCGATGAGTACTGTGATGAAAGAGTCCATTTATATATTGATGATCTTTTTTATGATGGCCACTACCATTTTAGGTGTGTTCTTCTACCCAAATAGAATAACCAAGTTCTCATATATCCAATATTTATTCTGAAATGACATCATTGAAATGTCCTCCTCTCTAACCCGCAACTTGTGAAAGCCAGGTCCAATATTAATCATAACCTATGGTCACCCAATAGATGATCAATTGGATCATTGATCATGGGAAACAGATATCGGTTATTCATCATCACATGTCTCAACTTCTCATAATCAATACACAATTGAAGTCTTCCATCCACCTTCATGGAGAATTAAACAAGTTCACCACAATGTGAAGTACTAGGTATGATAAATCCCTTTCTCTCAAAGTAATCCAATCATTCCTTGATCTATTTCATCTCGGATTTAAGAATATTATAAAAAGGAATTGAACATGGTTTGGCACCTGGAATGATCTCTAACTAAAATTCAACTCATCTTTCTTGAGTTATTCATGTGAATTCATCTGTAAATAACATTCAGATATAGAACCACGATGGATGTAAAAGAGGAGGGGATACCATTGATATTTTTGAAAGAGCCAATCGATCCATATATTCTCTAATCATTCTATGATGACTCCTATCTTGTCCAACTATTGCTGCTCCTAGTTCCAACTATCCATATATCATAATCTTCTCTCCCTTTTTCAATGTAAAATTTTCCCATATTTTATGGAAATCACTTCGAGCTTCCAACACGGTCAGTTAGTTCATGTTAATTATCACATAATAATTTTACATCTCTAGAATCATGAATTCCAACATATGTTCATTCTTAGAAATAACTAGTGGAAACTCTAGGAATTAGTGAAGATAATCCCCACTCGTACCCAACAATGTATTCAGGGATACGAAATCTAATGATAACTTTAATGGTATATAAATTCCAGTAACTCCTTGTGAAGACATGGTATAATGAGACAGACTAGTATCAATAAATGATTTATATTATGTGGAAGTTATCAAATATGTACCTTATATGGTGGATGGTCTCTCCCTAAAATTAGTTGGAATCTAATCCACTGCACAAACTCATCTAGAATCATCTCTATGACCCTATCCATGTGCTACTATCTTTTGAGAAGTCTACACCTTTTATTGAGGTACCTTACTGGACCACTAGACCCTGGTTGTGTTGCCCTTCCTATAATAGATGATGCTTTGGAACAAAACTACGGGAGGTATCCTATACTTCCACACTATCAGCATTGCTCAAGGGAACTGTGTATGCCCGACTATAGTTTCTGAACACCACACAGTTAATGCACTATATGAAACATCTAGAAGGGAATAAAGAGATTGAGATCTTCTACAAATGAATTCCAATAATCTAGAACATATTCTTGATGTTCCGATTCTTACAATCATATGAGGTATTCACAATGTTAATGGGAGGTCCACCTGTCTAATTAGTGAGTGGATGGAAAATTACAGTTTTGCATCCATCCTCCAGAATCCTTTTAGTTGTAAGGGACTTCCTTAGAACCTCTAGGTACAGAGCAATTTCGAGGATCCAAAACAATTATCTAAAACCAAAAATCATAGTGTGATGAACACTTATCCTAGTGGAATACCACATAATAATTAAAATTAACATACATGATATCTAAATCATGACATCTTCCCTTAAATCTATAACACTTTAGGCTTAACCTAGTTCATATATGATCAACATTTATTTAAATATATTATGATGGTTCTGAATTTTTTTGGAATTCCCATATAATACCACATAGGAGTTTCAAACAAAAATTGCAATAAGTCCCATTTTCATTCACCAGTTCCCGATCACGTCCTGGTCAATATAGTGTTTTCAAAGTTGTTATCCCTTGGTATATATATGCCTGAGCGAATCAAATTATTCAATCCATAATTGTGGTAATATCATGAAAACCACTCACTCTTCCCATTACATAAATTCTAGGAAAATGTTTTACGACCAAGCTGAAGGAAGATATTGTTTGCATGGATTGTCTTTTGTTGATCTTGAGGAATTTTTCTTAAAGGAAAGTCATCTTGAATTTCTAAGAATTCGGAAGCTAGAAGTTTGATGATTCGGAACCATGAACATTGAACATTCAGAACCTTGTGTTCGAAGAATTCAGAGTCTGGAATTCGGAGTCTGAAATTTGGAATCTGGAATTCCGAGTCTGGATGTTGAGAAGTTTCAAACCGGGAAATTTAATTGTGACGATGCATTTCAAATTTGTAACTCTAATTTTTGTGTATATTCATGTACTCATCATGCAAGAAAAATTTGGGTGGTGAAGCCATACTGAGATTTGGAGGAGTCATTCCGTGAATTCAAAATATTAGGTATGATGATTACTTGAATATACACAAAAATTAGAGTTACAAATTTTTGTGTATATTCAAGTAATCATCATGCAAGAAAATTTTCTGTGTATATTCAAGTACTCATCATGCAAGAAAAATTTGGGTGGTGAAGCCATACTGAGATTTGGAGGAGTCATTCCGTGAATTCAAAATATTAGGTATGATGATTGAAGAAGTCATACTGAGAACCAAGAGCCATTCCGAGAATCTGGAAGGTTCATTGCGAGAAGTTCGGAGTCGACACTCTGTGTCATATGTTTGGAGTCAGATGTTTAGAGTCTACTTCCTAAATAGAATTTGCAGAGTTGACTTCTTAATACATAAGTTCACAGCGGGATGTTCTGAGCCGAATTTCTGAAGAATATGTTCGTAGCTAGAAGTTTAGAGTCGACTTCCTAAGTCAAATGTTTGTAGCGGGGAGTTTGGAGTCAATTTCCTGAACCTGATGTTTGTAGCAAGAAGTACGGAGTCATGCTAAGAATTGGTGAAGTCCTAATGGGAAGCCATAACGAGAATTGAAGTGATACCATGAATCAAGAAGGGTGGATCAGTGAATGTGATGCCGAGAAGCTAGAGGGTCGGATTCGAAAAAGGCCAAATTAATAAATCAAGAGTAGTAGAATAAGTTTCGAGAATATTCTAGAAGCATTGAAAAATCCTTAATTACTCGATGTTTTCAAGAGAAATTAGTATTTGGGTGAATTTAATTGAGCGGGAAAATATTTTGGTTTCCCGCCTATGCACTCTTTGGAGAACCTATAAATGGAGATCATAATGCAAAGTATGGTGTGATAAAAAAGTATAGAGAGAAGCTCTGATTAATCAAGAGGGAAGAAATAGTGATTGGCCGATAGTGTTTTATTGCAGTCTCAATGGAAACGAGAGTTTGATACTTGTTGACGCCGTATTTAGTTTCTCAGATTGAGAAAATTTGTCGTGGAGAAGAATTCGGAGGGGAGAAGAATTCGGATTGGTTAATTCAGAGTGGAGATTAGGAATGGGGAATCAGTACTGGCTGTCACTGTGTTGAGTTTATCAGACTAAGGAAGACCCGGATTGAAGAATCAGAGTGAAGAAGAAAATTCAGAGTGAATAATTTGGACTGGAGAATCGGAATGGGGAATCAGAACTAGTTGTCGCCGTATTGAGTTCATTAGATTGAAGAAGATTTAAATTGAAGAATCAGATTGGGAAAATTCAGAGTGTAGATTTAGAATGGTATGTTCAGATTGTAATTGATCTATCTCAAGTCCAAGGAGTCCTGACCTTTATTATGGGTAAGGAAGTGAAGATTTGTGCTAAACATGTTTACACTTCTGTATTAGAAAGGAAGTGTAGGTAACAAATGTTGTTACAAGAAATGATATATTATCCTATTATGCAAAAAGGGTGAACATGCACTAGAGTGATTGTTACACAGTTCTTTACTATTGTAAGGGTATATCCTACATGTTTTAATCCAAGGATTTATTTCATAGTGGATTATATGGTGATGGATTGTTTCCAACCATACCAAGGACATAGATATTCTTATTGAATAGTGAACCCTGTAAATTTCTGTCTTCATTTGGATGTGTTCTTGTTTGTTTTCTCAGCAGGTAATTTTATCTTTAACGGGAGACAAGGGTTGTTCTAAATATTAAGCGAACTTAAAATGAAAAGGGGTACCACTAAATCACCCCCCCCCCCTCTCAGTGGTTCATTTCTCCAACTAGTTCCTTAAAAGATTTATCAGAGGGAGGTTGCCTCTGTTTTCCTTACTGATGGAGAATCTGAATTGTGTGAATAGTAAAGGGATTCCGCTATTCTATGGGAAGAATTATCACATCTCAAAGGATATAATTCTACAGTATCTCCTGTCTATCAGCTATGATGATCTTGAAGCTGCAACAGTTGGGTTTCCCCCCATTGAAGACAATGTTCCACTCACACCTGTTGACAAGAAGTTTCTTCAGAATGATGGAAGAGGAAAGAATGCTATATTGTCTTCACTTATTGAAAGTGAATTCTTGAGAGTAAAAAGTGTGGCCACAGCCAAAGGTATATGGGACAAACTGAAAAACATATAAGAATGAAATACAAAAGTCAAGAAGGAAAAACATCAAATCTGGAGATTGATGTATGATGACTTGAAGATGGGAGAGCATGAATCTGTGGGGGATTTCTTCACCAGGGTAAACGATATTTTTAGTACCATCAGATTTCATGGTGAAGAGATGAAAGATTCTACCATGGTGGAATAGGTATTCAGGATTCTTCCTGATAAATTCAATGTGAAGTTATCTTCATTAGAAGACAGAGACTCATAGACTCTATCTATTGATGATTTTCATAGCACACTCATTACTTACGAGATGAGAAGGGAAAAGGCTATGAATTCCAAGAAAAAGGATGACAGAGAATTATCTTTCAAATCCATAATGAAGGAAATGTCTAAGAAGATCTCGTTTAAAGAAGATGGTGGTTACTCTGACTCTGAAAGCGAGGTACGTAAAAATCTTAACGATATTTTATACATGATTTCTAAAAATTTTAAAAGAGGCACATGTAAATACAAGGGAAAATATCCCTTAAAGTGTTTTGAATGTGGATTCATTGGTCGCTTTGCGGCTAATTGTCCTTGAAGGGATAATGTAGAAGACAATGATGAAGAAGAAAAAAAGCCATGATAGTTATGGAAGAAGCAAGGTAGTAAGGGAATGTCGGGGAAAGACAAGAAGTTCTTTAAATCCAACAGAAAAAGTCTTCTATTTATAAATGAAGAATATGAAGAATGTGATGTTGAACTTGAATGATCAGTTGATCATGGTGTTGAAAATACCTTCATTCCAATAATGAATGATGAAGATTTCGGAAGTAGCAGCTTGGAAGAAGAAAAAACTCAGCTTGAGATGAATATAGAAGAAGAATAGAAGGAATGATTAAGGAAGATCAGAAGGCTGGAGAATCATAACAAAAATTTGGAAGATGAATGTTCATCTGCATGCAATCAAGAAAATGATAAATAAAAACATGAGAAAGAACATGAAAATTTGAAGAAATCTCTTGAAGATGAGAAAAAACAAAATGAAGAAATGATTGTTAAGTTGAATGCAAAAGAGGAAGAATTAGAGCTCGTTCAAAATAATCCCTCAGAAGTAGAGTTAAGAATCATATGTTTTAAAAACTCATATACTTTTGTAGGTGAAAGTTCCCAACAATCAATTCCTGGGAAAATTCAACCAAAGAATAATGTGGTTGTTTTGAAGAAGGAATATGTGAAAGTTATTTATGTGGCCAAGAACATTATTGCTAGGAACTCTGATGTATCAAGAAAACCTAAGTCTAACACTGGTGAAAAAAAGAAAAATCATAATTCTAGTAGAGAAATCTTGCTAACAAAAGAATGGTTGATGGGTTTGAAGAAGTAGGAACAAATAAATATCAGAAAAAAACTTTAGAGGAAGGTACTCCTTCTATGGGTACTGTTGGTAGTGTGGCAGATTCAGTCATACAAAGAATATGTTTTGGTTCAATCAACATTATTACCACCGCCCCATGAGTTATGAAAGGTAGAGATTGAGGGCGAGTCAATCTACTCAATGGAAGAAGAATGACAAGGTTTTCTTGAAGAAAGCTGAGAAGAATGAAGTCAAGACAGAAAATAGGTTTCAGACTCTGGAGACTAATTGTGAAAGGTGTAAACAACCTAGAAATCTTGCAAAAGGATGTGTTGTGCTGTTACCAACTAAACAAAAAGTTCTTAATTCTCAAAACCTGTGGGAGAAGAAAGAAGTGAATGATGAAAAAGCTCTTATTTTTTAAACATCACTAAAATTTACAAAGGAAGAACGACCTTTGATACTTGATAGTTGGTGTTCTTCACATATTACAGGAGACATGATGTTTCCAAAAAAATTGAAATAGTTTAAAGAAGGCACTGTGACATTTGGCAATGACAAATCTTTAAAAATCAATTGTGTTGGATCAGCCATCATTGGAAAGGAAAAATTGAAGTCCCATAAAACTCTGTATGTTGATGGGCTGAAGCACAACATACTGAGTGTATCACAATTGTGTGATGAGGGTAACAAAATTATCTTCATGAATGATGGATTTGTTGTGAAAAGTGATGAATATGGGGAGATTGTTACATGAGGACAATGAACTAAATGAAATATGTTTCATGTTGTGAATTCTCAAAACTCTTGTTACATGATCTTAGTGGAAGAAAATCTGATATGGCATAGAATACTTTGACACATGTGTCAGAGAAATATGAGCAAGTTATCTAAAAGGGACAATGTTCAAGATATCCATATTTTCCAAGGACAATATATTGATGTTTCATAACCTGTTAGAAAGGAAATATTACAAGTGTTGTGTATATGAAGATTTACAGTTGTCCAAAACAACCCCTTGAGCTAATACATTCTGATATATGTGGTTCGATGAGCTAATAATCAACAAATAGAGACAAGTACTTTATCACCTTCATTGATGATTTTACTCACAATACATGTGTTACTTTTATGAATCATATGTTAGATGACCTAAAAATGTTTAAAAGATTCAGAAGGAAAGCTGAGAAAGAATATGAGTACTCGGTAAAGAAATTGAGAACAGGTAAAGGTGGTGAGTATAAAAGTGATGAATTTGAATACTATCATGAGAATCATGGGATTAAGCATGAATACAGTGCTCTATATACACCTCAACAAATTGGGGTTTCTAAAGGAAAGAATATAATCTTGGTGGAAATCGGAAGAACCATGTTACTTGAACATGGCCTTACTCATTACATTTGGAGGAAAGCTACCAGTATAGGTGTTTATATTCAAAATCGATGTTTCTATAGGCCCCAATCAAAGAAGTCTCCATATGAACTCTTCTATGTCATTAATCCAAGTATGAAGCATGCTAATGTTTTTTGGAGCCCATGCATCATAAAGAAGAAAGGTTGAAGTAGTAAAAAATTCGAGCAGAAAGGAGAAGATGATGTTTTTCTTGTTTATGCTCCAGAAGGAAGAGGTTATAGATGCTTTAACAAAGAAATAGGAAGAATGGTGCATATAGTTGATGTAAAAGTCATATAAAATCCCGTGAAGGATAAGCATGTCCAGACAGACAAGGAAGATGAGGAAGATGAAGTTAACGATTCTGATAAGGATGTAAGGAATTGTAATCCTAATCAAGATGAAGAATCTGATTCATCCATATCAAGTGATGAGGAAGGCACATGAAAAAAATATCCAAGGTTGAAGAATGAAGTTCAAGCTCAAAAAATAATTGGTGATCAACATCACACGGTTCAAAAAAGAAATTATATATCACATACTGCCTTGTATTCCAAAGTTGAACCAAATGATGATAAAGAAGCCTTTGAGCATCTAGAATGGGTTCAAGCCATGAATGAGGAATTAGATCAGATAGAAAAGAATGATACATGGAAACTCTTACCCAAGCATGAAAATATGGACATTATTGGCACAATGTGGGTCTTCCTGAACAAGCTAAATGTAGAAGGTGAAGTTATCAGAAATATAGAAAGATTGGGTTGAAAAGGCTACTCTCAGATTGAAGGAATTGACATTGAAGAAACTTTTCTCCAGTGGCCAAATTAGTTACTATCTGAATCATTCTTTCCATTTCTACACAACGAGGCTAAAAAATCATTAAAATGGATGTTAAATCCGCATTTCTTAATTGTTATCTCAAAGATAAAGTTTATATTGGACAACCATGTGGCTTTGTTGTTGGGAAGAATGAAAGTTATGTGTGCAGGTTGAAGAAAGCCCCATATGGGATAAAGCAAGATCTATGAACATGGTACTCCAAAATGGATACTTGCTTAAAATAGATAAACATAAAGAAAAGAATATTTGATAACAATATGTACATCATGGAAAGCCAAAATATTTCTCTGATTATGATTGTCTATGTTGACGACATTTTTTTTCTAGAAATAATGAAAGAAGATGTGAATGTTTTCTAAAGAAATGAAGAATGTCTTTGAGATGTCCATGTTGGGCAAAATGAGATACATTCATGGGTTAAATATTTTGCAACAAAATGAATTCCATTTTCTCTCCCAAGAAAAGTATGATAAGGAACGTGTTAAGAAGTTTGGGATGGAAAACTCAAAACATGTATCAACTCCTATCTCAGTGGGAACTAAGCTAAGAAAAGATGATGAAAGAAAAGAAGTCGATCAGAATGAATATAGAAAGCTGATTGGATGTTTATTATACTTGAAGGAATCAATACCAGATATTGTTTTTACTGTTACCTTTTGTGCAAGATTCAAGAGTGCTCCTAAAGAATCACATATTGTTGTTGGAAAAAGAATTCTCAGATACATAAAATTCATATCAGAATTCGGAATCAAGTATAGTGGTTCAAATAAAATTGATTTGTTTGGCTATTCGGATGCAGATTGGGTAAGAAATGTTGATGATAGAAGATCCACATCTGGTGGAGTGTTCTATAGGGAAAAAGTTGTGTTGGATGGCACTTGAAGAAGCAGAATTCTGTGACACCTAGTACAGATGAAGTTGACTATGTTTCTGCAATTATGGATGCTACTCAACTTATCTGTATGAAAACACAGTTGTATTATTTGTTAGATGAAGAGAAGTTTCCCGTGCTCTTAGGCTGTGATAATCAATGCACATTTAATCTTACCAAAAATCCAGTCCAACATTCTCGATCGAAGAATATTGACATCAAATATCATTTCATCAATGAGCATGTGTAAAAGAATGAACTAAAACTTGAATATGATTCATCTGCTG
The DNA here is from genome assembly GCA_963277665.1 of Viscum album. Classification (NCBI taxonomy): domain Eukaryota; kingdom Viridiplantae; phylum Streptophyta; class Magnoliopsida; order Santalales; family Viscaceae; genus Viscum; species Viscum album. Next base: position 322,219,625 of record OY728152.1, on the reverse strand, counting down.
AACAAGTTGCTGATATTTTCACGAAACCCTTGCTGAAGGAATCATTCTCATGATTGAGGTTGAACATGGGTGTCCAACCACTTTCTGTTCAAGGCTAAGGTATTTTAACCTGTCCCCTCTGTCTTCTTACCTTTGGATCGTTTGGTCAAGGGGGAGAAGTTGTATATATCATATTTCTATTGTTCAAAGAGAGAGTTTTGCGTAAGCTGTGAACTCAGCACTCATTGTGTATGTGAACTATTCTAACTTTTTGTTGTAGTGGTTGTGGGAAAGAACTTGACGTTTTTATAGGATGTATGATGCTGAATATGTATGAAGTTGATGATCTCATTTTAACTACTTATGGACATCATGGTTTTGCTGTCAATGATTCTTGTTTTCTACAAAGAGTTAGCTCACGTAGGCTTAGAATTATTAATAAGTAATACATTTCATGAGGTTACAAAGTTTGGTGGTTTATGAACACTTGGTTGGCAACAAAATCGAATGGGGGAGATTGTTAGGACCAAGTTGAAGGAAGGGATGGTTTGAATGGATTGTATTTTGTTGGTATTGATGAAGATTTCATAAAGGAAAGTCTTCTTGAATTTATCAGAATTTGGAAGCTGGATGTTTGACGATTCGAAACTAAGAACATTGAAATTCGGAAAATGGTGATTGAAGAATTCGGAGTCTGGAATTCGGAGTCTGAGATTTGGATTCTGGAATTCAAAGTCTAGAAGTTGAGAAGTTCAGAACCGGGAAATTTAATTATGACGTTACATTGCTATTTTGAAACTCTATTTTGTGAGTATATGAATGTAATCATAATGCAAGAAAAAGTTTGGTGGTGAAGTCATACCGAGATCTGGAGGAGTCATTCCGAGATTTCAAAATATCTGGTATGATGACTGAAGAAGTTGTACCGATAACCAAGAGCCGTTCTGAGAATCTGGAAGGTTCGTTGTGAGATTTTTGGAGTCAAATTTCTGTGTCAGATGTTCGGAGTTAGAAGAGCAGAGTCTACTTCCTGAACAGAATTTGCAGAGTCAACATCATAAGTTAGAAGATTGTATTGGGAATTTCGGAGTCGACCTGCTGAAGAAAAAAGTTCGGAGAGGCAAGTTTGGAGTCGACATCCTAAGTCAAAAGTTCGTAGTGGGGAGCTCAGAGTCGATTTCATGAACCTGAAGTTCGTAGCCAGAAGTGCGGAGTCAAGATGAGAATTGGTGAAGTCGTAACTAGAAGCCATACCGATAATTCAAGTGATGTTGAGAATCGGGAAGGGTGGATCTGAGAATGTGATGCCGAGAAGCCAGAAGGTCGGATCTGGAAAAGGCCAAAGTTCTAAATCAAGAGATGTAGAAGAAGATACTAAAAGATTCTAGAAGCGTTGAAAAAGCCTCAATTACACTATGATTTCAGGAGAAATTAATATTTTGGTGCATTTAAGTAAGCGGGAAAATATTTTTGTTTCCCGTATAAGCACTCTTTGGAGAACCTAAAAAAGGTGATCAGAGTGCAAAGTAAGGTGTGATGAAAAAGTAGAGAGAGAATCTATGATAATCTAGAGAGAAGAAGATGTGTTTGGCCGAGAGTGTTTCATTGCAGTCTCAATTTAAACGAGAGTTTGATACTATTTGACACCCTATTGAGTTTATCGGATAGAGAAAATTCAGAGTGGTGAAGAATTCGGAGTGGTTAATTAGTAGTGGGGATTTGGAATGGGGAATGAGTACTAGTTGTCACCGTATTGAGTTTCTCAGATTGAGGAAGACCCAGATTGAATAATCAGAGTGTAGGAGAAAATTCTATGTGATGAATTCGGAGTGAAGAATTTACAGTGGAGATTCAGAATAGGGAATCAGAAATCGCTGTAACCATATTGAGATTCTCAGACTGAAGAAGATTCAAATTAATTAATAGGATTGGGAAATTCGTAGTGGAGATTCGGGATGGGATGTTTGGACTATAATTGATCTATCTCAAGTCCAAGGAGTCCATGTATTTCTTCTGGGTAAAGAAGTGAATATTTGTGCAGAACATCCTTAAATATGTGTATTAGAATGGATGTGTAGGTAACAAAAGTTGTTACAAGAAAAGAGACATTTCCCTATTGTGATAAGTGGGCGCACATGCATTGGAGAGATTGTTTCATAGTGCTTCACGAGTGTAAGGGTATATCCTACTCATTGTAATCTAAGGAGTTTTTTCTTAGTGGATTGTATGGTGCTGGATTGTTTCCAACCATACCATGGACGTAACTATTCTTATTGAATATTGATCCTTGTAAACTGCTGTGTTCCTTTGGATGTGTTCTTGTCTGTTTTCTCAGTGGGGAATTTTTTCTTTAACAGGAGACAATGGTTGTTCTCAATATTAAGGGAACATAATAATAAAAGGGGTACCACTGATCCCCCCGTCTCTTAGTGGTTCATTTCTCCAACTGGGTCCCTACAAATTTTTCTATACATTGTCTCATATGTATATATATCATTAGATATAGCCCTAAACATATCCTTTAAAATATCCCATAGGATCACACTAATCTTTTTTCATTTGAGTTTTCAATGGTTAAATAAACCATTCATTTGATACCAAAAATATAGTTCCATGACTTTACATACATGAATATGAAATCATTGTTAAAGAATATTCATTACATTACAGAATCACATTCTAGGGGACCATAATACTTTAGTTCTTTTGGAATAGTGGAGCACAAATCTCTAATCTTGTGAATGATATTCAATGATTTCCACAATTATCTTCCCATTCGGTGATCCTTAATGAAAAAATACATAAAACCTTTAACATTAAATTTAGGAAAGAAAACATAAAAAATAGTGAAGTTGGATGTTATGTAAGGATAAATAAGTGCCAAAAATTCATATCATTTTCACAAGGGTATTTATACGTGATTTAAGCATTCTAAAAACAATACCTACATATAAAATATCATATACATGATTCATAGATAAATTATTTCAGTTTCATAATACGTTATTCATAACATAGTCAAAGAACATGAACCATGAGATTGGTGTGACAGGGAAGCTGAAGCAGCCTCTTGATTTCAAGTTCATCAAATGGACTCCATCGATCCCTTCAGGCATTAAAGTCAAAATTTATGGAGCTGCTTTTGGATGGGCTGGACCTTTAGTTTGTGGAGGTGTGTTACATACTTACAATGGTTTTGTCAAAGGTTTCTCCCACCACTTTATTGGCCAAGGTACTGCGTTTGAATCCGAACATTGGGTTGTGATCTATGCTATCAATTAAGATTTCTATTACAACTAGACACCTCTTTGGATTGATACAGACCCACAAATTACTGAGAATTCTTTTAGAACATGCACTAGTGATGTCCCTTGGCGACTCCTTCCTCATTGGATCACATGTCTCAATCAGGCCAGTCGCCTTCAGATCTCAATATCTCATGTTCATAGGGAGGTGAATCAGGTTTCTATTGCCCTCTCGAAGGTGGATATTGTGGAGTTGAGCACCATGTGGTAATTCAGGATCCCCGACGCCTAGGTTAGCATGGTGAATGATGATATACGGTGCATAAATTATTCCTGTTCTTGTACTTCCCCATGTAAGGCCTAATTTCTTGTACTTTACTTTTTGTTTAATAAATTTTGGGCCGACATTCTCAGACCCTGGATTTTTGTAAAGAACATGAACCATGAGAGCATAACAATGAAAAAAGACATGGGTTTTTATCATACAGATGAGAATATAAGATCATTATCCCATTATTCACGGATCATTTCGAAGGCTATCTTATTAGAATGGGTTCACTCTCAAAACCTTAATTTTATTATAGGTCCACTCCCAATACCATAATTGTAGTCAAGGATCACTCCCATGACCGTCATAGTAATCAAGGTTCGCTCAAATTCCATTAATGTGGATAATGTACCAAACTAAAATGAGTTTACTCCCCATTACAACAATGTATATCTCATGAGATATATAAATCATTATCCAATTCTTTGTATTGAGATTTAGTTTCCACCCATCACATAAGGAAAATCATATTCATGTGTTTTAGAAGATTATAAACATTGATCATATCATAAACCATGAAATAAAATGGTAATCATACATTTTTCATCATATCATAACATATCTAAAAGATAATGTTCTCACAATCATTTCCTTGTGGAATAAATTATGAAAAAAACATGATTAATAAATTTTTTAACATGGCATGGCCCATGGAAGAGGAATTTTTTTCATACACAATTATTCATCTTAATCATAATCTATTCAAAGAATTAATAAGAATGGTATCATTGTATCATATACCCAATAAATCATATGTTATATCAATGTAATTAATCTTTGTGGGAAAATAATTTTTATTTTCATTTAAAACATTTGTTGAGGAAAAAAACATTTATCAGGAAATAAACTTTCAATCATAAATGAATTTTTATAATAAATTTATTTGAAAATGAACATATATGGTAATGGAATAATTAAAACCCGTATTATGAAATTTCTGGTTGAAAATATATATTCCTCTTTTAAAATATCATTTTATGACATAAAACATTTTGAAAAAAAATCATTTTGAAAAAACAATGAAAAATTATAGATTAAGGATTTAAATTAATTTTAAACATAATATATATTCAAAAAACATCCCTTGTAAATGAACATAAAATATAATTTTAAATAGTTATTAACAACTTATATAAACCATTGTTTTGAATGAATACTTATTTCTGACTGAAGATGGAGATGAAGTTTGATTATTTAAAAACATTATTCTTATATATCATAATTACCAAGGAGTACAAATATAGAATAATTAATTGAAGATATCATGAATAAACATGGAATGGGATAACTGATTATAATTTTTTAGAGGTAGAAGATGAGATTGCAACATTGGATACATAATCATAAACAATCCCTATAAATTATGGGATTATATAATTACATATTTACCACATTGGTAACATTAAATAAAAATACACATGAAGTAATAACATAAAATGAAACATAAAAAATCATTATAAATAATAACTTAATGGTATTACATTTAAATTGTACTTGGTATACACCTATTGAAAGAGTATATAGCATAAAACAACACACCTACAAAACAAGGAAAATTGTGAAAAAATCTCGTAACAATTTGGTAACATTTGGACTCTAATCCATGTGAAAGATAGATACTCGAATGGTTATATATATAATAATAATTATTTTAAATATATTAACTATTAAATAAATTCATGGGATTTATGTACACCATATAATAGAAACTTTTGGGCAATATGACATGTGTCTCATGAATGTAAAAAGTGAGACCGAAATCCCTTAAAGTCTTTGTACGTTTTGAATCTTAATTCCAATGAAAGAATAAAAAAATGAGAAAAATGATTATCAAGAAATGATGTATTTTAAATATATATAATTTCATCAGTTATTATATACTATATACAAAATAGGCGACTTCTTAATATGGAAAATGTCTCATATTAAAAGTGAGACAATAAATCCCCTTACGTTAAGTCATGGCTTCCAGAATCAAAATTAAATCGCCCTATTTAATTAATATTGGATTATTATAAACATATAAATAACCAAATTACCTTATATAATTCCTTATATGATTTTATTATGACATTATATTACCCATTTAGTAACAATCATACAATCAATGTACATTTAAGTTAATAATCATATATTTTTTGGTATACGTTTTGACTTGGTATTTCTATTCTGATTACATTGATCATTATTTAGTCATTTAAATAATTTAAAATATGATATAAATATAATATATATTAAATATATATTTGTTTATAATAACCCATAATATTTATTGATATGAAATGAAATATATCATTCATGGAGATGGTATATTGTATGTACGCATGAACGTTTTTTCCATTTTTATATAATTTTAAAATAAATTAAGTAAATGATATATATATATATATTATCATTGCATTATAAATATTATTTTATATATATTAAATATTTTTTAAAAATATATCCTTATTACATTCCATGTAAACTGTGACGAATCACATCACTTCATGGGGCGGTTGACACCCGTACTCACGAATGACGCTATCGTATTCCAACAAAATGTAATGAATGATGGTATGTGTGATATAACGATTAAAATAATAATAATATCATAAATATATTATTTATATTAAATAAATTTAAATTCCAAAATTATTTCAATCCTTGAAAGGTGGTCATGGAAAGGTGAATGATAATCATTCACAAGGTAACGATCTGGCGCACATAGGATCAATGATTCTGTTACCCATTTGTTGGAATTTGGGGTGGTTTTGGGTCATAACATTAAAACAAAAAATTAAAAAAATATGTTAGAAACTTATTTTTTCTTATATCATGATTGAAACATAATTTATGGGGTTGGATGAAGATATATTATAAAATACTCATTTGAAGATTGTTACCTCTTCTTCAGATAACTTCTATGGGTTTTCACCGAACCATTCAAATGGTGGATTTATACAAAATATTTTTTTATATAAGAGGGGAGGGAAGTTTTTATGTGATTTTTGGAGTTATTGGTTGAGACAGATATCCTGATAGGTGTAACTATATGGGGAAAGTGAGTTCTATTTTATTGTTGAGGAGGAGTGACATTCATGAAATTACACAAAAGTATTCACTATTGGGAGGTCAAGCTTTATTAAAGTTGTTCCAAACTAGAAAAATATAGGTTTTGATTGATTATATGGTCAATAAGAACCTCCATAACACATTTATACACATGATATAAACATTTCATTACTTAAATTTTGTACTTCCATATTTTAGTAATCAGTGTTTTTATTTTGATAACTTTTTTTCTATCACATGTAATTTATTCAACAAAAATAAGAAATATAAATACATGTTAGTAAAATTGGAATAATATATTATAAATATCATATCTAATTTATAAATTTTATATCCTATATGTGTCAGAAAATAACTTTAACTGAAGTGCTTGTGATGTACAATATCCCTTCTATATCCAAAAACTAGCAAATAGAGTTTTTCATATTTCATATTATATATAGTCATTGAAATATAAAATCTGATTAATAAATGTAACATAGTTTATATTATTTAATATTTTAAAATATATTGACAAAATATAAGTTTTTTAGTAATTTTTAATCCATTAATAAAATAAATTTTTTTATAAAATGACATTGATGTCAATTTTGAAATTTTTTATTTAAATTAATTTAGAAAAATTACAAGACAATAATAGAAATAGATTGAATTGTGTTAAAACCAAGGGAAATTTTTATATTCCTTTACAAACAAAATTTAACCACGTAATTCAATATATTTTGATGAATTTTAATGTTTTTATCACCATTTTATTTATTTAATTATTAACATAATAATTTACTAATTGTCATTTCAAAAGAATGTAATGTAATTATATCATCTCTAAAAAAAATTATCATATTTCATCATGAGAAAATTACACATTTATCTTAAAAAAGATTATTTATTACTAAAACTATGATTTTTTTCCACATTCTATGACATTATTCAAATTTAAAAGTAAAAAAGTTACATTTTTTATCTTTTTAACTATTTGACTTATAATATTATCCAAATAACTTGAAATGTTACCCCAAATACACCACAAACTATATCATAAGTTCATAATGGTCTAAATTTGTCCATAAAACTGGTTTTGGAGATGTTTTGGGTCATTCATACTCATTATATTCTATGGTAAAGCATTATGTAAGCTCTTTTTTCCTTAGTAATTATAATTAAATTTCATTATTTTCAAAAATCATTGTGGTAAAAAATTATGTTAAATATTTCAAACAATACAAATTAAAATTATAATGAATATGGAATTAATTTGGAAAAAATAAATTGGTAGATTTGAAATAAAAATAATAATTTAAAATTAATCCCATATATATGTCAAGAAAAATGGTTTCTATGGTGAAAATATTCAATAGTTTACAATGTTTTTATATAATTATTCAATATGAAAATGAGTCCATTGACATAATTTAAATTAATAAATATATTATTTAACTTTTCTACTTTAAAATTTTAAAAATATTGTTTCACATTATAAATTATTTAAATGAAATGGAAATTTTATTTTAATATATAGTATTCTCATTATTCATAAAAAAAATAATCTTCATAGAAAAATACATAAAATTCACCAAAATCCAATCCGGATATGCCAATTTCATAAATTATCTATATTTTTTAATTTTAATTTTATTAAATTGGTAAAATTTAATTTTAAATTATGTGTAGAAAGCATAATTTTCCAGCCATTATGATAAGACAATATTTTTTAGAAAATATTTTATTTTCTTTTAAAGTGTCCTTATTTTATTTCTAATAAATAGATAACTAACAACATGTGGAATTTTTTCTTAATAATTTAGTTAATCTAGTTCACTCCCTACATTCTAATGGATGGGAAATAACAATCATATTAAATATTAATATTAGATGTCTATTTGTAGTACAGTAAAATTCAGTATCCTGTGTTACAAATGAAAACAAATAGTGTTGTGTGTACCAAAGATAAAATCATTTATGGAAGTAGAGAAATATTAAAATGGTTTTTAGTACAAATAATAATTAACATGACGTTGCATGGAATGCTAGATATGAAATAATTTTAATTCATCCGAGAAAATAATAATTCATAAAAATTAAAGGTGTTAGAATATCTATAGAGGTAATTTAGCTTCACAATACTCTAAAACTATATGGAATTATATCCTTAATATAGTAGAAACCATCAGTGATGTGGGTTCATTCCTTCCTCTTCTATTCAAATTTTATTCTTCTTTCGTTCCATTTTTAATTCTATTTTTAAACCAATGCTCTCAAATTGATTATTTAGCATATTAATAAGATATTAAAGATATTATGATACATTAAAATTGTTATTTAGTCCCACACATACAAGTAAAATTTACCATTCTTTATTTGTTTTATCTTGTTCAGGGATTATATTAGGTTGTGGATAATTTCACATTAAATATTTATTTTCTATAAATTTTATGGCATTGAATTGTTTGTATGAACAGATTGGGAGAATCATATGTGTATGATTAAAAAATTTATTTTTTAATCTGTTTTTTATTAAAAATGGTGGGTACACATAGGAGGCGGATGGTATTGTAAAAACTATAAAATATCAATGGGAAACCATGTGATTTAGATTTATGTTTTTGGGTTGGATCAAGGGTTACAAAAAGTTATTAGAATCCACGAGGCAACCATGTGGTATATATATATCTCTTTTGAGAGTGATTTTTTAATCGATGGTTCATAGTTTGGAAACCATGAAAGACCATTTTTCTTAGGCACATCCATATACATATATAGAGGATGGTTGGTAAAATAATATTATTTAATAGTGTTTCCAATAATGATTTCATTAATGTTAAAAAATTCCACTTTTATTACTTGATTTTTTTATATTTTGGCATCCCTTTTTTCTCCCATTTATCATTGTAAAAACTGTTTCCAAGGGGGATCCCCATATATTTTCTATCTATATATTTATGGTCATATTATTATTTATTTCAATATGGTAGGCCTTCTATTCGTCCTCTATTTTTCTCATCTCATCATCCATTTCCCTCTCTCTTATTTCTCACAAACCTATGATCCCTAACAATTATTTAGGACATATTTAGGGATTTATATGGTTATGGTGGTTTTTATATGGGGTTATATTTAATATGGAGGATATATATCAACTTTTGGTGCATTTTCCATTAATGTTGACGAGTTTTGTGATTATTCCTCTAAAAAGAGGTTGGTGTTTCCTTTTAATTCCATTTTTATATCTTTTATAAATATCTAGGACGTTTTTTTATGAATTATTATAAAATTATTATCCTATTTCTTTCCTTTTGGGGTTTTAAATAGATTTATAGTGGTTTAATCATATAACATCGACTTATGTCTCATTCCAACTGTTATTTAAAATTGCATAGTGGATTTTATAAAGTAATTTATTTTTTCATAATGGTTGTTTGATTGTAATTTCATTTTTAATATAGGTGTATCATTTTTTAAAGATATGTTTTTAAAATTATGGAATTAATACTTATTTCAATTTAAATGGGTTATATATTGGTTGTTCAGATTTTTTTTGGAAATGACTAATAAAAAGTGTTTTCTTTTCTAAAAAATAAATTTGGGAAATGTTTTGGGGTTTACAATTTAGATTTTATTTTTGGTTTATCAAACTTTATTCAAGGGAGATTTGATTTTATTTAGTGTTGTGAAAATTTTTGTTCTTCCTGTGATTTTTTTTTAAAACACAATTGGATTTTTTGATATGTTGATTTATAGAAATGTGTGTGACCCTATTTTGGGACTTGTGTGATTGTGGTGTTCATGTTGGCCAGTGATCCCCTATGGAATGATTTATACTAATGTATATTTTTTTGAAATTACTATTAATATATTTGAAATTGGTTTATATATTGAAGGGGTGTTGGAAGTTATGGCATGATTAATTGTAAATGATTAAACTTGTATCTATTTGATGATATATTTTTTCATTATTTACTAACCCCCATTGTTGAATTGTCAATGGTTTACTAAGATACATTTTTGGATCTGGATAGCTGCTTGATAAACTGTAGAGTTTACAACCTATGATAAAGACCTAGTTATACCTAGACATCTAATGATATGTTTACTATAATCATGTAAAATATTAGATGGTCCCAACGATTAATTTTATGGTCCCAGACCTTGATAATGTGTGATTAATTCATCAAGATTACTAAGAGGTGATGGTTCAATATTTTTATCCTAGGTTCCCCATCTCTAGTTGAAGATCTTGTTATGTGAGTATTATGATATTTACCATGACTCTTAGGTCCTTATCAAAACATTTTATGGTATTTCATTTCATGGCATGATTATATTCACCTATTACATTTGATTATATGGACATCATGTCATTTTTTAATTTTATTGAGATTTATTGGTTCCAATTGATGATGTGTATCATAACGCATTTGTTTTGGTTCACTATTAAACTGTATTTTGAAATATTTTGAAGGGTTTATTTTTGAGAAGAAAATGGATTGATTATTTATTAAAAACGATTTCTGATAATTTATTTCAATGAGGTCATTTATAAAAATATATTTTTTAGGAAATACATAAAAGAAAAAATAAAAAGTGGATTGGAATATTTTTCAATGGTTTAAAGCCCCTCATTCTTGGGTTTTATATTATTTATTTAAATTTTTATCCAGCCCTTTTTCTATTTTATATAAAATGGTGGATTATTAAATTTTTTTAAGTTTAAAATAATTGATCTTGATTTATTAATCATGTGTGAAACTCTATTTTATATCTTATGATTAAACGATTGCTTTATGAAAAGTATTAAAAAAGTATTCTCAGTAAATACTTGGTGAGATCCTACTGGAAACATTTAGATCTCACCCCACACACTCATCAGTACCTGAGTGCATATGACGCTCATATGGTTCAATATCTCGGGCCAATTATTTTCTATTATTGATGTTTGGGTTGGCCGAAGGATGGATCGTGGGAAATTATCAGTGGGCATGAGTCACTATTATTAATGTAATTGTATTATGTGTTTTTTTCTCTAATTCATTCATTTTAGGATGTTTTATTATCCATTAATAGTAGAAATTTTTTATAAATATTCTTTACCTATTTATTTATTACATTATATATTCCATGTATTGATGTTTATTAGTTATTCTCTGTTCAATTATTTTTCAATTTCTATTATTTATTTATTTTTAACTATTACCATGAGAGAAATTATTTCGAAGGTATATTTTGAGTTTTTTTGGTACTCGTTCCCTACCCCTAGAGATCATGAATTCCCTTTTGGTTAGTGGTGGGTCCGGTTTAGTATAGTGTATGTGCCATCCCATACATGTTCGTTACAAATGTAATCAGATCCTTGGTTTCTTAATATGGAACGAGGTACTTGAGATCACTCTCATATTATTTTGTGGTTTAGTGTAAATATTTAGTTAGTATTTTCATCATAACATAGGTGGATAGTGAATAGTGGGTACTTGATCACCGCACATTATGTGGTTTCTATAATTTAGAGCAGTCATGGGATTGGGATTTTTAATATGGAATTTAATTTTTATTAACATTGATGGTGTGTTGATAGTTATTGTACGGTGCGAGTTTCCTGGGGGTAGTTTTATTATTTTTATGGGAATATAAAGTGGATAAGTGATGTCAAATTGTTTTTATGGACTAATAAACATGACAGTTACCAAACAATAAATCATAAAAACATTAAAATAATAATTTCATGACTGGAAAATGGATCAAAAAACCATGTTGTTGAGTTAATCTTGGATATACATCATATTTAACGTGCTTTTTATTCTATTCATGATGAATTTATAGTAGTAATAAATGAATCATGTGGGTATTATATTATTTATATAGGGTGGTGTAAATTTTATTTTAATTAATGGGAATCCTACTTTCTTGTCTGATTACTGTTTATATTTTATTTTTTGTAAATATATTGTGTACAAATTTTGTTTTAAAATAGTTATTTCTATAATGAATCTAGGAAATCATTATAGTTTTTCAATTCGGTATTACTGTTAGTGTAAGGGGTTTTAATTTTCTCAAGGAATATTTTTTAAATTGGTTTCATTATCATTAAACATTTTGGGGTTAAAATGAATCATTTATGCTCATTTATGTGGGGAAATCGATTCCCTAAAAATATTATGAAATTTGTTTTGATTTATATTTGATTTTCCGGTAACATATGGTGGGATCTGGAAAAGGCTTCTGAAAAAATTGAAAAGTGATAATTTTCATTGAATGGAAATGAAGTTGATAATGGATTTAGATAATTTTGTAAGGGTTGTGAATTTTTTTTCATGATATTTAATAATATTCATTGAGAAAATCGAGTGAGGTTATTCTTCTGTGATGTAATTAGTAGATTTAAAAGATATGATAAATGGTTTATAATTCTATTTCATAATTTTGATTTAAAATGATGTAATGTTTTTTCAAAAGGACGACTGATTTTTGAAACACATTTGCTTCTCAAAAATATTTATTGATTCTATCGTAAATGTTGTGGATTTTTAATGTAAATATTTCTTTGAATAATTTTTCATTGATTAAATTGTGTTTTCTAATATTTTTCCTTAATGATTTCCGGAAAAAGTTAATTTTATTTGATAAAACATGACTGGATTTGTTTTATGTTTTTTTATATTGAGTATTTTTCCATGAAATGATTTGATTCAAGTTTTATTATTGATTTATATGGTGTTACATTCAATACTGGCGCCTTTATATACTCCAAAATGATTGTAAATTATCGGTTACTCTATTTTTTTGTGGTAATGTGTTTCAAATAAGATTTTTTAGATACTAATCTACGTGTGCCTTGGATATCAAGTTGTTTAAATTGGTGGGGATCGAAATACCCAAGTTTTCAAGTGATGGTGTATTTTAAGGATTCTTGATAGATGATTTGTATATGTGTATCTTTGAATGTAATTGTATTTTATGTGACCTTCAATTGATATTTTGGTTTCTCTTATTTTAACAAGAATTTTTTTAAATGTTTATGACTCATTTTCTCAATTTTATGTGTTGTATTCTACTGTGATGTTGTTAGTATTTTTAGGTACATTCATTTTTTTATTAATTTATTGTATATACTATATCCTTGAGTGTTTGATCTTGGTAGATAATAGGGTAGAATCTATATTGGGGCTCTAGGACCCCACATCAAAATATTGTCGACTATGGTTCAAAACCTCACTGGTTTTTTCTTTAGAAGATATCACAGAAAATATGGCGGCTCACTACCATCCCCCTTATGAAAATAACATTTGATCGGAGGGGTTATGATTGAGATTATAAATGATTAGAAAGACACTTACAGTCTATGATGTGGTATTTTTCACCTACACCCTGTAACCTTGACTCGTAGGGTTGCATTGCATCCATTTGGGATTCCAAAAAACTCACCCCATGGTGCTTCCGCTATGAATCATATTAATTTACACCTACTATAATACCAATTTTAGGATATAAATTATGTCTTAAAATCATAACTAATAATATTTTCATCTTTGATTTACCACATTATGTGTTTTGTTTCATCAGAATGCCTCACTTCCACAAATAGTGGCTCACTTCCATCCCACCTCCTAGAAATGGATTTTGATGGGAGGGTGTATGAATGGGGATTATATATGATTCTCAAGACACCTATGATATATGATGTGAGATATGAGAGAAATCATGCGATTTATATTCATTATTGGGGATTAAAACATTACATATGCATAATTAAAAGAACCTGGGTGGAACTCTGTAACCAATATATATGTTTTAGTAGTAAATTTTCATCATTGGACCATTTTTGAGATATCACATGGCCATACCATGAGGGTATGATTTTCTAACACAATTAAAATCGCATGGTTGGCACATGGTTGGGTGAACTGTGTGGAAAACTCTTGTGTCCAACCCAAATTTCACTAAATTGGTGAAATTTCACTCATTCAACCTATTTTAATTATTTTTTAATCTTCATTCCTTCTCTTAATTCACATCCAATCCAAGGTGTGCATGGGGAAACTTCATCCATTCATCCTCCTGCCCTTTTGTGGCACATTCTTTTGGATTTAGTGTGGGAAATCATTCTTATCTTCATCTCATTTTCAACTCCCTTCTTCCCCTAACTACTCCATCAATTTCTCTCTCACCATAATACCCAACCAATTTTTTATGCTTATATTAAGGTTTTATAGGTTCTTTTCATCAGGTGTTCTGTTATTTTGGTTCGATAATGGTGCCTCTAGGATCTGTTGTTCTTTCTCCAATAATGGTAATGAGTTTTTATTTTGAATCCTTATTATGTAGGTAGATGATTCCTTGTATATACCTTATGATACATGTTATAAACTTCATGAAATATTTTAAATTATTTATTTTTATTTATTATAATTTCATATGCCCTCTATGGATTTAAATGCATTATAATTGGTTTAAACACATATCATGGACCTGTGAAACATGAAAAGTGTTCCGTAAATTGCTTGTGTGGATTTTATAAGTTAACATAAATATAAAAAAATTGTTTGAAATTCTATATTTAATCCAATTGTGTTATTATTTAAATATATTATTGTAAGCTAATGGGAAATTAACTTCATCGCCTTTAAATGGTTTAGAGAACTTTAGTTCTCATATTGGATGGAAATGATTTGTAAATCATGTATAGTATTTAAAATGGAATTTTTTTAATTAATAAGTTTTAAAAATCATTTTTTATGTGTTATTTAGTAAATGGTTTTCATGGGAAATGTAGAATTTGGTTTTCAAATGGATTCAAAATAGCATGGATTCCCATGTAATTTAATAAAAGCTACGTTAAAATCATTTACAACATTATTTCGAAAAATTTATATACCCTAAACTAAACATTTTGTGAGTTTTGTTACTATACTATCCCATTTCCCCATGGGGGATTCATTATATTGATGTTTCTTATTTTTAAATTTTTATACATGGATGTGAATTGATGTAATTTCCTATGAGGTTGTAAGAGATAAGGTGAGATTTATTTTAAAATTATTGAAATTTTATTTGTGTAAGGATCTATTGTCTAATTGGTGTCCCACATCAATAATTGATATTTCATGGTAGCTATAGACGTGTAATAGGAATATAAAAAAGTGTGTGACCTAGTTTAGATGTGTTTCCTATGGTAAGAAACTATTTAGACCTAGAGATCAAGCATGATAATTTTTGTGGATCTGTGATATCATAAAAGGGATAGGCTATTAATTTTGAGCACCCTAATTGTGATAGAGCATGCTATCTTCTGTGGGACCATCGAGACATGAATGTGATAACAATGTAGGTACATCATATCTAGTTCTTCATCTAAAAAAATAATTTCTTAGGATATTACTAAATATCCTTATGTCTTTCAAAATACACTTTAGCAGATTCCATTTGATGACATGTTTTATTCCTCATGATAAATTTATTTCATTTAAATTATTCCTATTTTTTCTCATTAATTAATCTTACCTGAGGCCTTAGTTCTTGTATGGGTTTTTGGTCATTTTGTGTTCATTCTTATTCACATTTAAAATATATTTTGATATGTTTTCAAATGTGGTTTTTGAAAGGATAATGGTTTGGTTATTTATTATATATGATTTAATGAATAGATTTGAATGAGTTTATTCTCAAAATTTAACATTTTGGAAATGATTGTAATTAGAGATAAATGTATATTTTTTATGATTTTAAAGGCACTATTTAATTTTTTTAAATGAATAAATAAAATAATTTTACGCACTTGTTTTATTTTAAAAGAATCATGGTTATTGAAAAGTGAGTAGGTGTCATATTATTTCATTTGTTTAATTATAAATGTGAAATAAAATATTTAATATCTTGTTTTCGATCTATCAAAATATGTACTATATTATGAATATATATTTAGTGATTATTTTTAAATACCTTATTATGCATCTTTAAGTCACAACATGTATATGAACAAGTGTCTCAGTTTGTTTCCAACACTTATGTTTCTATTTCAGGTTCTAGGTTTTGTTCCATTATTGACATTCTGGTTGGTTGATGGATGTAAGGTGAGATGTGATGAGTGGAAAAGTGTCATTAGTAGTGATTTATGAAATTTTTTTGTTTAAAGCCCATATTTTATTTCATTTTGGGATGATTTATCAGAAATGTTTTCTTGTAATTTTATAAATATTTGTTTTTGGTATCTATTTATTCCAGTTTCTTATCCTTGAATGGATGTTTTTTAGTGATTCCATGTGTAGTTGAATCATTTCATACTTCTAGTTTTTTTATTTTATATTTTTTTTCATGGGTGAAATAATTCCCAAAATGTGTGTAATTCCATGAAAATATGATGAAAGAACAACTTATTCGATAACATGTATGAAGCGTAACACCAAGCGTATTAAAAATTATAATATATAGAGAATTTATAATATGTTTATAAGTATAAATAAATTCATGTTAATTTATAAATTGAAATTCATGAGACATTTGGTAAACATACGTCGTACCCAATAAAGAGATTCTTCAATGGCTTTCATTTGACTTAGAACTGTGTTTTATTGATGTATAATATATTATTAAAAATTTATAATTTAATATAAAAATTTATTAGATATATGTTAAATTAGGTTTTATGAATAGTATTAAATAACTAAAAAATATATATGGTATTTAAAAATATAACATTAATTCTTTGGTGACCTATTAATTGGAAAATAAATTACAAACTACATCTATATAATGGAATAAAATATTATTATTATGATGTAAATGGTAACTGATCCTAATAAATTAAATTAATTTCTATTAGTGAATGATATTAATTAAATATTTATTTTATATATTTAATAAAATATTTTTTGGAATTCCATCAACAGTTAGATATATATAGGATGAAAATAAAGAAAATATTATGCACACAACACATATTTTTTATGGAACATTATACACCATTTAATAGAGAAACTATTTTAAATTCATATTTTGGAAATTTAATAAATTATTTTTTAAAAAATATTATTAATCTTTTACATTGGAGAATAATTATTAGGTTTGGGTGATTTTTTTGTATATTTTCTGGAAATTCATTGCACATAATTTATTTAAAATGTTTTATTATATTTTAATTTTAATTTAATATAAATATATATGTTTTAGTATATTAAAAAAATTATGTAAATTTCTATAAATTTAAATTTAAATTTGAAAATAAAAACAAATAAAGGGTTCAAACATTTTTACTTTAAAAACATGTATTATTGTCATGTCTATGGGATTGAACAGAAATTAATTTATACCAAATATATGATTAGAATTTGGAAAAATTGATTTAATATTTTCAATAATATTAATTAATAATGTCTAATGGGTTAAACATAGTTTTTATAAAAATAATTTTTTAATTTAATTAAAATTAATTACAATGAATACGTTGAAACTAAGCTTAAAAAATGAATAAACCGTAAACATAAGGGATAAAATAACCAATAATCATTCCCAAAATCCATTTTTGTCCCTATCTCGAAATTATCCTCCCTTTTCAATAATTTTTTTATTATTGGATCCAATTTCAAATTAAAAATGTCGGTGGAATTCCCTTTTCTAAAATTTTGAGGAGTGACCCTCCTCATCAACTATAAAAGGCACCCAAGCATCCCACTTTCCTACAACACTAAATCCATATAGAATAAATCAATATATAATAGAATATCAAATAAAAATCTTTTCTCTCATCCTAAAATCCTCTCTTTGATCATAAACCCATCCATGGAATTACTTTGATAAAAACCAAATGAAGTTACCCAAAAAATAGGTTCCATCATTCGTTAATATGTTTATTTTTATTTAAATCATTCACCCCCATAAAAACTCAATATTACATGGTTATATAATAAAAAGTATAATAAATATCCTTATATGTAGTTATATCAAGGGTTTTACCTAAACATTCACAAAATTCTATGTAATGGGTGATGAAGATACCATTTTTGTGTATGAAGAACTATTGCATAATGAAATGATGATGGTTTGGAAATATATTACTGCCTCTCATGGTGGAAATTATAATGATCAATGGATTTTTGTATGATATATGTTATATTTATATTGTTTTAATTAATATTTTATTCATTTTTATCACACAACTTTTCACACTCCATTGTATGTAAATATGGTTACATCATTTGTGGAAGTGTGGAAAACCTCCCCTTAAAGTGATGCGATTCATTCACACTATGCATGTAATGTATAAAGTATGGTTTTAATTAATCATATAGGACAAAAAAATCTAAACTATATTCGCGGAATAAATAAATTTCCTTTAATATAATATATTTTCTTTTCTTTATTACCCTTACACACTCTTAAAAATGGATAATACCATTTGTGGACGTGTGGACTACATCATCCTCATGATGATGTAATTCATTTGACATAAAAATAATTATATATATAGGTATATAAGATGAAATAATCTGGTATTTATTAAAAAATTACTAATTTTTAAATATTATTGTTTCTTATGATTTTTCCAAAATGATCATTGAAAAATGAGAATGCCACTAAAGCATACATACAAACTACTATCTTCAGGATTGTAAAATTGGTTAATTATTCATAACCACGTATAATTATTGGTTTTTAATCTATAATTTAGGTTTTATTATGATAAATATTTCATTATTATTATTTTGGGTATATTATATTATAAACCCTTTGACCATAGTTTACTAAAAAAAGATATTTTTGATAAATAAAACAAATTTGTTCAAAACACCCAATAAAAAAATACTTGATTACGTAGTTGTATAAATCATTGTAATAATTTAAATAATTGTTATGATAAACAATACATGTTTCATAAATAATCAAAATAACTAATATATGTTTATTATTTAGGAATATAAAGACACATGATAGAATATTGACTCAAGGTAAGGGATTTTCAAATTAGTTTTTATCTCTTTGAGATAATTTTCATATTCCACACTTAATTATTTTATTTAGTATATCTACTACCCATTTAAATATATAATATCTTTTTTAGTTGTATATTAATGGAATTTTGAACATTCATTCATGTTTTTCCTTCGTGAGGATTATGATTTAAAATGTTTCAAATTTTAGCTGGTAACCATTGAATGTTTAATGATTATTTACCCAAAAAAGAAATTTAATAACCTTTAAAAGGTATTTCTATTTGAATAAATTATGTTAATAGTGTTATATAAACGATATTATATACCAATAATCTATTTATACATTACACTTCTCAAGTATTAGTACCTTTTTTCCAATCGTTGGTACTAAATGTTTTTAAAAAAATGTTTTTAGGATAATAAGACTACACATTTCTATTTTTACAGAAAACATTTTTTCTTTTAAAAACATGTTTTCTTTAAATGTTTCCAAAAAATATTTTGAACAATTCTAAAAATTATTATTACAAAATATTTTTACCCTTTTTTTATTTTACTAGTGTTTTCAAAGCTATATTCTTGTCATTTTTCTAACATTATTACTATGAGAAGGGAATGTTATTTTTTACCTCATACAACATCTCAATATTTGACATCCATGATTTCATTGAATATTACTCTTATTTTTTAGATGGGTAATATTTAATAAAATTTTGTAAAAACAAATTTTCAAATAATGATGTTTTTAATCAGTTTTCAAAAAAGTGTATTTTTTCAATAATTTTATTTAAAGGAACTGTTTATACAATTTCTAATAATAATAGACAATACCCCATTATTTTTTTATATACTTTGGATATGTTTTATTAATTAAATACTTATTATTCCTCTGGATGGGTTTAGATTAATTTGGCCAAGGGTAATTTTGGAATTCACTTGATTTCTTCCTTTTAGTCCGCATGATATATAAATTTTCTTATGATTATTTAACAATAAATTCATCCTAAATAACCATATCATTTTCAGGGACATGATTAATTACTAAAATATATACGGTTTTTCTTGCGGTTTTTTAATTGAAATTTATATATTTATTTTGGGAAATATTTATAAATATATAGCATTTATTCAATAAAAATAATTGAAAGGAATGTTGTTATTATTTACAAGGAATGCATGGGACCTTAAAGACACATATTGTTAACCATTTATGGTATTCCCTACATTTTGGGGACTAGTTAAGGAAATCCCCAAGAAGCATGATTAGTCTCATGAGGTGTAATTAGGTGATAAAAAACCCATTGAGTTTGTTTCCAAGATGTATAGATAGGTTTCAAACCATTGATTTAAATTTTCTGTAAGATGGTACTTGATATTATAGGTTCTCATGTTCCTTATAAATAACATCCAATAATTATGAAATTCCTTCATACATATTTTATTTATCATTTTTATTATCCCATATAATTTTAATAAACTTATATGTGGATATATTTCATTCTTAGTTAATTGATTCAATTACATGTGTAATATGTTCTTTACCGTTCCATATTGAATTTAAATTATAATGTTTATTTAATTGAATGTGCTTCTAGTTATTACAATGGAATATTGTGTATGCACTTGCTACTAATTTTTGTGTTTACATGTTTTTGTGTTCAATTATTTACTATTCCATAATTATTATTCTCATTTATTTATTATTTGTTCGACTACACATCACCCTTACTGAGAATTTGAACTCACCCTTACATTGTTTCCATTCCAAAAGAATTTATGAAGTGTACTATGAAATTTATTTAGGTAAATACTATATTGAATAATGTAAGCCTCAAAATAAAAAAGAAATATGTTTTAATTAGTGTATCATTTTGTAATATAAGGCTCATGTATGATTGTTGATTACAAAGACTACTATACTTTTTGATCCTTTGGTATTTTATTCCTTGTAATCATTCAAATGTAAAATTAGTAGACAACATATCTTGTCCATCTAGGGTCAGGTCACTATATTAAGTATCATATGACATTGAGAAGCATCCTTGGTAAATATATTTTGAAAATCATATGTTAGGGAACATAAACCTGATAATGAATTTGAGGATAATTACATAAGAACTTCCAAAAATTTCGGTTTGTTAAAGATTACATGGTTCTTTATAGAAATACACCCATTTCAATATAAAACTTATAGAATTTGTTGATCATCCTATGTACCATGGAGAAACAACTCTGAAAAGGTGTGTCGGTCCTAACCAGGTACAACTTGGTACACGACAATGGGCTTTACAACACACAAGGATTGACATTCATCAGGGATACACATATGATAATTCAATTTTTTCATACAAACCATTATGATGGATTTGAATAGATATTAACAATGAATAATGTAGGTTTAACCTAATGTATTTTATATTTTATATAATGTGTAATGATTTAAAAATCCTACAAATGATATTATAGATAAACTCTAGAATGAGGAAGGACATTTGTTGAAATAACATATACGATGTATTTCTGTATTGAGGATTTATTAGAGTCGATAGTCAAAATGAAATTTAGTGATTAACATTATTTCAAGGACTTCAATCTTATTTATTTAGAAAACTATATTAAAATGGTCATATAAAATGGAAATCAATATTCTGGTTGAATACAAATAAAATCCAATATTGCATGACTTGAACCCCTGATTGAAGGATGATAAGGGTTTCCATCCTACCACTGACCTACACAATATCCTGGTTAATATGTCATTTTATGTATTTGAATAACATGGTTAATAAACATTAATTATGAACTATTAGTGTAAATTTATAGGTTTTTCGATTAATGTATTAACCATTTTCAATTTGGAAAACATTTAGGGAATATTGTAAATAATATTACCTTCATTATGGGATTTATGATATGTTAAATGTTTATATTATTGAGTTAGGAATCAAAGTTAATTTTTTTAAATCAATTTCAAAATTTAATGGATTAAATAAATTTTAATCACTGAAAACCAAAATATATTGAATTGTTAATTTAAAATAAATATGTATCAAGTATAAAAATTTCATCATATTCATTGGTAGTAAAATAATTTATCAATATAAGAAAACTTTCTTAAAAATATTTTTTTTTCCTAATAAAATAATTTGTTTCGAACCAATTGTCCAATAAATCATTTAATTTTTATGGATTTGAGGCCCTCATATTTTCTCTGTTCATTAACATATTTTTTATTGGTGACCCTAATCAATCTATATAAATATTTATGATTTTCATCCATGTATATACCATCACATTCCACTAATGATCTCATACATAGAGACCTAGTTATATGTTATTCCATGTGACCTTTTCACTTCCCATTATTTCATTTCTAGATGATGTTCTATGAACCCTTCCCAACATCTTGGATTTCAACACAGAAAATATCAAACTACTTATTACAAAGGTCATGTTAAAATTATGAGCAAACATGTAATGGAAAGGACCTCTCCAGTCCATTCCTTTGCTGAAATATTTTGTTTTGAGGTTTTATTAGAGGTCATGGTGACTTATCCACAACAATTTCCCAAATTTCTAGTTATGTGAAAAGTGTTTCCAATTATTGAAAACTGTCATCGGTGAGATAGATGTGAACAATGTCATTCGGGGGATAGATATAAATAGTTTCATCAGTGAGTCATTTGTTCTCTTGGCATCGGTGAGTCAATTGTAATATCAGTATTAGTGTGTCATTTGTAATATTACATTAGGTTAGACATTTGTACTCTTGTCGTTGGTGATTCATTTGTACTATCAGAGTCGGTGAGTAATTTTTACTGTCGGGATCACTGAGTAAATTGTTCTGTCAGAATTGATGTTTAATTTTTATTGTCATCATCATTGATTCATTTGTACTATCAGAATTTAGGATTCGTTTGTACTATCAACATAATTAGGTGTAAAATGATTCCATCCATTGGTATGTGTATATTGTTTCCAACTATCGGTAGGTGTACAGTGTTTCTAGGCATTGGTAGGTGTATAGTGTTTGTAGCTTGCAACAGTTTCACCCATTTAGAATTTTATTTATTGAAAAATGCTTTCAAGCATTGAATTTAGGGATTTTAGGCTTTACAAAATCCCATAACTCCAATATTAATTTTCACAAGGCATATGATTCCTTTACTTGGTCAAAATGAATAGATTAATATGATCCCCTTTTAAAGGTAAATATAGCATATCTTAAATTGATACATAATTAAATCATCTAAAATTATAATATATCATCATCCCTTATTCTACCTTCTTATTCCCTAGTGCGGGACATTATATCATTTCTTATTTCTATATGAGTTCTGTGATAGAACCTCAATCCTTGGATCATTTCCCCTGGACGATTCATCACGCTTCATGCATACCCCCTATTTTGGTGCAAGAAGAAAGTGTTGATCAAACACCGATAGAAGGTATGACATACCTATGTGGCTGTGTTTTCTTTGACCCTTATTCTCTTATTTTTCCATTCCATTTTTTTCATGTGTTCTTTGTGGCTCTAATATAGTTTTCAAGGGATTCATTTTGTACAGTCATGCCAAAACATCCTCGGGTGGATACATTTGTCAACAGGGAGGTGATCTAGATTGGTTGTGTTGATCATTCTCATATAAAAATTTCGTGAACCTTCGAGTTAATGGATTCATTAATTGTCTATTATTTTGGTGAAACTATAGAGTTATCTTGTTTTAACAAACTAGATCACAATAGGATTTACATAATATATATTTGAACTTGATGACTAAATCAGAATCGATCGTATGTTATTTCATCTTTTTTTAGATGTTGTAATACATATTCCTTCCTTGTATATCATGACATTCATGATGGAAGTTGTTAAATAATATAAATTGGGCATAATTGTAAAAAAAATTCAATGATAAAGAGGCATGTAAATGAATCTGTTTGTTGCAATTGTAAATTGAGGATAAAAAAATTGTTGCAGAAACATGTTTAATTAAATTGTGATGGTTATGATATCTTGTTTTTTATGCTTCCCATAGTTGGAACCTACTAATGATGAATCAGTTAATTCATGATCGATTAATGAACAATTTTTTCGATAAAATATAATTTCTGGTAGGGTTCTGAGTTACCATATTACTTGGAAGGCTGAGTGCATTGTGCATTGGGGCCAGGAGTGCTCATTTTGTATGTAGGATGGATTCTTTGATTAAGGTCCAAGAGGCCAATGGATATGATGTTTGTTACCTACTTCATCAGTTGTGTTTTGTGCCTTGATTGATTTTGTGAGATGTGGGGGTAGGGAGGCCCATTGGTTGTGGCACTTATTGATTAGTACAGTAGAGAGATGCCTCAGTTTATGCAAGTGGGTGTCAGGGAGGACACAAGAGATAATAAAACTATTTGGATGTGAATGATTGGATATTTGATGAATCTTGTTTGTTTTTTACCTTCTTTACATTCCCCACAGATCATGGAAGCTGTTCTTGCAAACCCTTCATCAAAAAGGGGTGAAGAAGCAGGAGGTATGCCACAAGAATTCCGTGTTTAGACTATCGAGGTTGGATGGGTCTATGGTACTTCTCTAGGTGGAAAAAACATGATGGGTAGTTCTCCTACTCACCGCATTGATCCCCTTGTGGTTAGTAGCTTAGAATGTTTTTTTATAAATTCTGGGAATATAGTAATGTAATAATGTTATTAATAAACTGTTAAATAAATGATGTTAACTCATGGGGTTAGAGCTTGCTAAGACGCACTGCTAAGGATTCTATTTAAAGGAACAATTTACATTGGGATTGATGCTAATAAAATATAATGTGGAATTTTATATATTTAATTAATAATTAAATAATTAATTATCATATAGTGAAACATATAAATATAAATTAAGTTGTGTAATAAATCTCCTTAAATGGTTGTGTGATTATAGGATACCTTGACTTAGTAGTGGTATTCATTAGTCCGAGAGATGTTATCAGTAGTTGAGTCCAAACTAGATTATTCCCAATGATTGGGTGTAAGCTATAGTATATACTGTAGTTTTTGTGTTTCTATGCACTACTCCACCCTATCAGTTAGGGAAATAGAATCCATGGGGATTTTGAGAAATGTGGGGTGTTTCCCCATCATTCCGGTGGGAGGATGGATGGATGAATACCATCTTTGGCCCCACTATCTTCCATTGGTATTTACTAATGATGGTAGGAGAAATGATTAGTTTTCATGATATATGAATGTAGAGGGATGTAATGGCTTGTGGTTATTCAATCGCATATATTCTGGATATAGATTCCTATGGATCTCTATAGGTGCAACGTGTATAGGCTATGATGGATTGAGGATTATTACTCGGTGTATGGGCAATAATCTTCTGAATTTTAATAACCGACATATGATACATGTTATGAGAGATGTGGGGGATCTCGAAATAAACATGGTTACATTGGATATGTTAGCATGGTGGTTGTGATGCACAAGGTTTATATTGTGGTGTTCTACCAAGGTAACTGAGGGAAATCCCTTTTTGAGTGAGATGCTTAGGACGCAGGACATTTTGGAAAATTGGATGAAATGTAGGGAAATAGTTGTGGGGTTCCCTTGATATTCAATAATTTTTATATACTCCTATATGATATACTATGTGAGAGTAGCCATGGTGAGGCTAGGAACATAGTATACCAATTTAGGAGATGATTTATTTTCACTTGTTGTTCACTATACATTAGCGTGCATTCATTACTTTTTCACGAGGGAATTCGGGGAGGACCCAACAATGTATAAAATTATACTCAACCTAAATATATATAAACTATTTTTCATGTCACTTTGAGATGGTTGGAGATCAGGCATGTCACAACTAGCATGGGGTTGCACGAGCTATTCAGGCATTGTGGTGGCTGATGTTTTTGAATTTCCATCTGTACTAGCAGTTTTCCCTTCCTGTTGTAGTAGTTACGCATGACATTACATATGTGTACATGGTATTTCTTTTATATTTTAGTATGAGATTAATATTTTTGGTTTTTATCTTATATCTCTCTTCCACATGTGTTATCCTATAGTGTAATTCCTCCCATTGGGTGTTCACTATACCCTTGTGTAAAGTCTCTATCCAGGGGCTTACTGGAGGTCGAAATCGTGGGTCATTATCTCCCTTCTCATATCATCGACCCACGAAAGGTAAACATTGTTGAGAGGGGGTCATGAAGAAGTGGTATTAGAGGTTATGTTGAGGGGTAGGATGTTTATTGGTGTTATTAATAAGTTAGGTTTCATGGGTTGGTTGGGGAACAATGCTGCTCATGTTTAAAAAGTGATGTAAACACTAAAGGATAGATGAGACATATAAATTTAGGTCCCCCTATGTTTTAATTCATAGACAATTAAGTTTACATCGACTATAATACTATGTGATACTAGTTGCAGAGTTGAGGCCTAGAATAGGATCATGCTCCATTCTTCTTTGAGCCTATATTTGAATGGGTATACCTTGGGATATGTTAACCTAATGTTAACAAAATAAAATAAATTAATTAATTAATATTGAAACATTCATATTACATGTTTAGGATCTCTAACAATTTTTTATTTTGAAGCTATGGATCTAGGTCAACGTCCTCATCAGGATTTCACAGAAGATGCCCAGCAGGTTGTGCCACCAGATCACAACATAGTAGAGGTTGTCAACAATGACATATAGGGGATGGCATAATTAGAATTTCAGAGACAGAGTCTAGTAAAGTATGAGGGCCCCATTTCAGATGATATTATAGAAGACTAGTTGGATAATATTGAGATATCCTTCAGTTGTATCCATGCTCGGATGTAGAACATGGTGTATTTGGTTGTGAAAATTATGTGTGGGGCAGCGAGGCAGTGGTGGTTTATGTTCCTTAGGGATCGTGCATAGTTGGAATACACATGGGAGGAGTTCCGAGACATGTTTAGAGATGATTCTATTTCATTAACTATGAAGGTGTACATTCACTAGGATCTACATACCCTTTGCTAGTGGAACTCTAGTGTGTGATAGTTTGGAATCCGTTTTAGGAACCTTTTAAGATATTCTTCAGAGATGTTTCTATATGACCAAGCAAGGGAGAGACACTTAGAGGTGGATTCTCATCTAGAGATCCATTTCGTGGTCACCCTGTTTATGGGGATGAAAAATCATGAGGTGATGGTGAGGGAAAATGTCTTTGAGAGTAGATTTTAAAAAACTATATCATCCTGAAAGGGAAGTCATTATGATTCCTCATGAAGATGATCTATGGTGTAGGGTTCCTGATTTTTAGTGTAGAATAGTTTCTATTCGTTCGGGGTAGGTTCCATCTGTCAGCATCTCGTTTCTCAAGGGGCAGCAACACTTTTTCTTATGGCAAGGGATCAGGTGCTTGTATTTTTATTAAGTTCAAGGTCATTAGTAGTGATATTGCCCGACCGTTCAGAGTAGTCTGTGCGCACAAGGCATTCGTCTCAAGTTTCATTGTTGAGGTTGTTCTATCCATGGCAGCAGTAGCAGGATGCACAAGCTTTAGATTAGTATTGATAAAATTTGGAGGGAAGAGGACAACCCCATGACATTCTCCATCCTCAAAGAGTAAATATTTAACATGGTCGTGGTTATCGTCATGGTCAAAGAGATAACGGATCAGGTCATGGTCAGCTTTATGATTTAGTGTTTCCAGCATTTTGTGATCCTGATTTCATTCTATGTACCCTATTCTTGTTTTCTAATTCGTTGTATACCATTTTTTATTCAGTATTGATGAACTCATTCATATAACCTACCATTTTCCATGCTTTGGAACTTAAGGTAGATAGGATTCTAGTTCCATTGGCATTAACTATGCCTGTTGGAGGTCAAGATGACTTGTTTGATGTATATAGACACTGGGAGATAGTGTGGGGGAAGGACCACTCTTGGAGTGATTTCCATTGTTTATAGATACAACCATATGGTGTATTCCTCTTCATGGATTGTTTGTATTCGAGGTAGGATATTATGGGCTGCTTAATGGGGAAGTTGGAGTTCTTCGATTTTGATGTTGAGCCAATATTAATTTTTAGTGAGAAAGACCCTTAGATGGGTCAAGGGTTGGTTTCATCCATGTCATCCATGAATGCTTATATGATTCTATGATATCTGAGTGTTCAGAAGTTGGCATTTACCAAGGATGTAGAAGGGTACCCTGATGTCTTTCCAGAAGTGGTTTTCGCATTACCCCATCGACAAGAGATCATATTTGAGATCAAGCTAATGTTAAGAGGGTCTTCTATCTATATGTATCCTTATAGGATAGACCCTTTATGAGTTATGAGAGATTCATATATAGCTCAGTGGACTAATATATTGTCGCTTTTTTCAGTAAAGTGTATCACTATGGGGCTTACCAATTTTGTTCATGAATAAAGTTGATGTCATTTTTTGCTGCATCGATTATTTTCACTTTAACAAAGTGACAATAAATAATCATCATCTTATTCCATATATTTAAGATTTAATTGATTAACAAGAGGAAGAATGTTGGTTCTCAATTATAGAATTTCGTTCAGTATATCAGTAGATGCGTGTGAAGGATGGAGATATCCTGAAGACTACTTTCCATTATTGGCATGGGCATTACAATTTTTTTGGAATGCCATTCGATGTGAAAAATTCTTTTTCTATGTTCATGGGGTTGATGTACATTGTGTTATGTGAGTTCCTGGACATGTTCATAGTGGCCTTCATCAATGAAATCCAAGTTTGCATTGTGTGTGAGGATGAACATGCAGAGCATCTGCATGCTATTTTGGGAGTTATTTGTTAATATCACTTGTTGGGTATGTTTTTGATGTGTTAGTATTGGGATCAAGTGGTCAGTTTATTGTGACATTTTTTAACCCAGTATGTAGTATCTAGGGATCTGTTTATGATAGAAGTGGTTGGGTCTTTGCCAGCCCCAGAGACCATGGAATAGGTGTGATGATTTCGTGGTCCCGAAGGCTAATACAAATTGTTCATATCTGATTTCATTCAGTTTTTGACCCCTACGAGAGCGTTTACCAGGATGGATCATACATTTTTTGGACTGATTATTTTAAAGAATCTTTCAAGTTTCTGAAAGAGATTTTGGTCAGTGCTCTTTTTTTTTCCGCAGAGGAAGTTTAGTTTGATGTTTTCATTGATTCATCACGTTTACAGTTATGTTTGTTTTGATGTAGCAGAGATTAGACATTTATCTTAGGTATTTATAGTTACATCCCCATGAACATGAATATACCACTCATGATCTGGATTTAGTGACAGTGGTGTTTTCTACTATGTTTTGTAGAGAATACGTCATTGGAAAGCGCTTTGTGATTTTCATCGATCATAAGAGCATAATGTATGTTTTCTCCAAGAGTGACTTGAACATGAGGCAGTGTCTGTGGATGGATATATTTTAAGAATAAAAATTCAAAATATCATAAACACCTTGAAAGGGGATTGTTATAGCTGACGCATTGGGATGGATGTCACGTAGGGATACAGTTCGTGAATATGTTGATTCCTAGAGAGTGGTGGAATATCATTCAGAATTACATCTTGATATGGGAGAAGTTGAGGGTAGATTTTGACTTTTTAGATGATTTTGTAATCATCTCTCGAGAAACCGGTGGATGATTCCCAATTGGGGGATCTAGAGGTGGATGTAAGTAAAGACCATGTTTTTTGGGGGGCCCTGATGGCTGTTCTGAGGATGAAAAACACTGAGTGTTGTATCAGGGAAGATTTTCTTTTCCTTTGAAGATGAGTGAGAATGTTCATAAAGGGATCCATTATTCTTTTTTTTCAGTGTATATTAGCATGAGAAAAATTTACCGATCCTTGAAGAGTCAGTTTTGGTGGCCTTGGTTGAAGTGTGTTGTTGTAGAGTTTTTTTCTTAATTATTGGTATTCCATAAGGTGAAGGACGAGCACCATGTCCCTAGTGGTTTTCTTCAGCCATTATATATTCCTCATTGGAAGTGGGTGGACATATTAATGGACTTATTTACTAGATTATCTTGAGATATGGGTGGCCATGATGCTATTTGGGTGGTATTGGATCGATTGACGAAATCTTCCCACTTCATAGTGATCAAGGAGTCGATATCATTGGATTTTTTGTCGAGGATGTATCTGGAAGAGGTTGTAAGACACCATAGAGTCCCAAGGATAATCATTTCAGATTGAGAGCCTCATTTTACCTCTAGGGGTGGATTGTCCTCTAGCATTCCTTCAGTTTTCAACAATACGGCAACACTACTTTTCATCAACAGATGAACGGTCAGATAGAGTGGACCATCCCAACTCTTGAAGATATGATTCACTATTTTTCCTACATTTTGGAGGTTTTTGGATAAGGAACATTCCCTTGGTGGTGTTGAAATAGAAAAATATTTTCCACTCCACCATCGGTATGCTTCTATTTGAATCCTTGTATGGCTATCATTTCCGATCGTTGTCGCAATGGACTATGGTTGAAGAGTCAGTAATTCTCGTAACAGAGTGATTGCAGAATATGAGAGATATGGTTCAAGTGATTCTTGGGGGGATAATGAAAGTGCAAGATCATCATAAATCATCTTCCAATAAATGAATGGTTCCTTTAGTGTTTGATCTTGGGGATCACTTGTTTATGAAGGAGACTCCTCGTTAGGGCAGTGAAGGATTTTTCGTGGGAGTAGGCTTTCTCCCCAATATGATCAGATATTCTTGGGGTTATCAGATGTTAGAGATGTGGAATATCGAGTAGCACTTCCCCCATAGATGAGTAGGTGACATGATGTTTTAATTGTGTCACGACTCCATTGTTGCCTTCATGATGACTCTCACATCATCAATTATGTAGAGATCGATTTTAACGAGGATGTGACCTTTGAGGAGAAACTTTTGGAGATCTAGGACAATAATGATATGGTGTTGTTTGGTCAATCTATTCCCTTTGTTCATGTATTGTGGTGACATAGTGGCATATAGGAAAGCACATGGGAACATGATTCTTACACATGAGCTCAGTAACCTGTGTTTTTTAGGATTAAATATTTCTATGTAACGATGTTCGCTTTTTTGGTTATATACATTATATGTTTATGAGATCACTTTTTTTTGGTTTCATTTGTGGATTTCTCTATTTTATTAGTATCTCGATGGGGGGTTGTTTGAACCCATTTATGTTTTCTTTTAGGTTGGTTTTCAATTATCTAAGAAGATAAAGTTTTTGAGGAATCTGATGTAATGGATATGACCTCTATGGTCTATTCCATTGCTTAAATCTAGTGTCTGATATGTTTTGAGAGGTCAAGGAGACTTATCCCCAACAGTTATCCAAATTTCTAGTTCTATGAATAATGTTTTCCAGTTTTTTGAATAGTGTCATCGGTGAGACAGATGTGAATGTTGTCATCGGTGAGACATATAAGAACTGTTTGATCAGTGAGATTGATGTGATTATAGTCATATGTGAGAAAGATGTCAACTCTGTCATCATTGAGATCTATGTTAACAACATCATTGGGGGGTCATTTTTTCTATTAGCGTCAGGGAGTCATCTGTAATGTCAGCATCGGTGATCCAGTTGTATAGTCAGCATCAGTGAGTCATTTACACTGTTAGCATCAGAGAGTAATTTTTGTTGTCGGCATTGGTGATTCATTCATACTGTCAGCATCAGTGATCCATTTTACTGTCGGTGTCGCTGGTTCATTTATACCATCATAATTATTGATTCATATTTACTATCATCATAAATGAGCCATTTTTTACTATAATCATTGGTAGGTGTATAATATTTCCATCCATCCGTAGGTGTACAGTTTTTCCATCCATTAGTAAGTGTACCCTGTTTCCAGCCATCGGTTGGGGTGCAATGTTTCCAGCTTCCTATTGTTTCCCCCATGTTGGATTTTTTTGATGAAAAACATAGTCAAGGTATTATTTTAAGGTATTGAAGGTAGATTCAAATCCAATTACACCAATATTTGTTTTCCTAAGGTTTAGGATGCCTTTACATAGTCAAACATCATGGATTAATTAGATATATTTGTTATGGAAAATCCAGAGTATCTTAAACCGCTGCTTCATTAAATGTTTTAATGGGAAAATATATCCTTTACCCCTTATTCTTCATTCATGTTCCATGGTACTAAACACTCTAACCATTATATACTCACATAGGATTAATATTAATGAGCCTTAATCCTTGAAATATTTTCCCTTGATGTTTCTTCCTACTGCATGTGCACCCCATTGTTTTAGTGCATGCAGAAACTATCGATCCTTCATCAATAGAAGGTATTATCTACCTCTTTTCTTGTGATTCCTTCAATCCCTCA
The DNA here is from genome assembly GCA_963277665.1 of Viscum album. Lineage (NCBI taxonomy): Eukaryota > Viridiplantae > Streptophyta > Magnoliopsida > Santalales > Viscaceae > Viscum > Viscum album. Next base: position 322,186,758 of record OY728152.1, on the reverse strand, counting down.
TCCATTATTACTCTATTAAATTTTATGGAATGTGATATCTAGTCTTCTAATGGATTTTTTATAGGTTTAGATTGGTATCGTCGGGTTGCAAAATCCTTGGGTGGATGCAATTGTCAGAGGGATGGTGATCATGATCATTTGTGTGGATCGTTCTCGTGTGAAGAACTTCATAAACCTTTTGAGGTAGGTTATTTGTTTCTTATTTATTATTTTACATGAAACTATTCAGTTAGAATGTTTTATCCCATTGGATCACAAAGGAATTGACATAATTAATATTTCAACTCGATAAATAAATTTTTATTGACCTTACATTATTGCATCTTTTTTCTAGATAGTGTAATATTTACACTTTCCTTATTTATCATGTATTTGTTGATATAAATTGTTTAAGAATGATAACTAGGATTATCTATAAATTATTTTTCAATGATAAAGAATCATGTCAATGAATCTGGTAGTTTTTGTTGAAAATTGATGATAATAATATTGATATAGTAATCAGGTTAAATTAATTTTTGATAGCTATGATTTCATTATATTTAGGGATCCCATTATTGTTACCTCCTATTGATGAATCAGTTAATTCAAAATGGATTAATGAACAGATTGTTTCGTAAAATATAATGTCATGTAGGGCTCTAAGTCACCATCTTTCTAGTAATGCTTAGTGCCTTGTGATTTGGACTCATGACTGCCCATAATGAATTTTTGTTGGATTCCTTTTTTATGGGCTAAGAGACCAATTGATATGATGTTTTGTTACATGATTCTAGTGATGGGTTTTGAGCATGGATGTATGTTGAGAGATGTGGTGTAAGGGAGTCCCATTGGTTTTGGTAGTAGATGACGCCTAGACTGGGGATATGCATCGGTATATGCATGTGGTATCGGGGAGGACACCAGAGATGATAAATAGGTTTTGATGTGAATGATTAGATGCTTTATAAATCTTGTTTGTAGTTAATCTGAATTAATTTCCCCACTGCACAAGGTAGCTGGTCTTGCTTAACCTCATTCCAATAGGGGCGAATACATGTGGGGTATGTAACATGCTTTATGTGTTTAGCTTCATGACATAGGACGGGTCTACACTCATGATATAGGTGGAAAACACTTGATGGGTAATTCATCTACTCATGGGGTTGATACCCATTGAGTTTAGTAGAGTATAATTTTTTTCTAGAATTCCAAGGAATATTGTAGAGACCCGAAGCCTGACGTACATGGACATTACATTACTTTTGCGGAATACTTAGTACATAACAAAAACACACACACAAGGATCGTAATAGTTTAGTGTCTTTGGAAACTCGGAACGTAATCTTCTAATCGTGGTGAAAGATCTTCAATATCTCCCATAAAGATCTTCCCTTTTTTTTACCTAAAAACCTTTCTTTATATCCTGGGGAAAAGAAAACATAAAAGGGTGAGCTCAAATGCTCAGTAAGGGTAAACAAAAGAAATATCAATCACATCATATACATAAGAACATAGCTTTTGGAAATCTTAACCTGCAAAAGAGCTCATAATATCATAACATGGGATAAATCATAGAAGTGAAAATGAGATCCCCATAATCATAACATAAAACTTGAAACTTTGTGGCATGCACACATAATCAGGGAAAATAATTTCTTGTTAGTCATGACTCATTTCCAAGACTATCTTAGTGGACAAAGTCCCTTTCTGAACCGAGTTCACTCCTCGTTTCAGTCCTGTATCACTGAACCGAAATAACCATCCGTTCCAGCCATGTCTATCTCATGAGATATAAAGTCTTTACCCAATGCATTGGAGGGAGATATAGGTCCCACCCATCTTATAATGAATCCTTTCTTATGTCTGCCACATAATCATAAAACATACATCATCGCATAACACATGTAACAAAAATGGGATTCTTGAAACATCATGACATCATAAATCAATTCATATAAGATAAAGGAATTCAAAAACATAATTCCATCACAACATAGTCAAATCAATGTAAAAATATGGATAGAAACAGAACCCTTTATTATCTTAGATGGAAAATAATTTTGATAAAACACTTGAATTGAATTCTTGAGGAAAATATCCTTTCTTCTTCAAAATCAATTTCTTTTCACAAAACATCATGCAATTTTAAAAGAAAGAGATTTTATTGAAAATAGTCATGAAATATTTTAGAGGACGCTTCATGAAAATAAGTCTTTATAAAACAGTAGAAATCCGTTCGTGCCGTATAAGTTAAAAAAAACATTCTTCGTACTTTTGTCGGAAAAGTCAAAAAGTACCTCGTATGAAAAACGACAAAAGATTCCTTTAATATCTTTTACTAAAAACTTACCGAAGGGTAAAATTGGATATAAAATATTGTAGAAGGATGGAAATAATATTAAATATTGAAGGAACATGGATGTGGATGATAAAATACACCCCAATAATTACCAAAGTAAAAACAATCTCGGATAAAAGTGAGATTGTGATATTTCCCTTACCTTAGGTCCGACTTGCTTTGTAAGTGTCCAAACCTCCTGTATAATGATTTAAATCATGTTATTGACTTATTCCAGAATCATATTCATTGTTATGATATCATATATGGTTCACTTATAACATTATATTACCCGTTCTTATGTAAATTCCATGTTAAAGAAGCGTTTTGGGTAAAATCGTTTCATTTATCTTAGGTGTTTTGACTTGTTGTTCTTGACATCATTATTACTTATATCATGATTTACTTACTTCCAGAATATAAAATATGATTTATATATCATATATATTCAGTATATATATATATATAATAGATAGATAAATAAAATGAAAAACACCGTTCATGGAGACGGTAGTCCGTACGTACGCATGAACGCTGTTTTACTTTCCTTATTGTCTTGAAATGGAAGTAAGTAGATGACATACATATGTATATATACATAAATCCAGTATCTTTATACTGTCATATATTTCATTATTATTTCTTATATATAAATTATAATCATTCTTAAATGGTTAACATGGAGAATGAATCTCATCGCGTCGTGGAGACGGTAGTCCGTACGTACGCACGAGCGATGATATCATTTCCATAAATATTGAACTGAATTGAAGTGGATTATACAATATATCATAATAAATATGATGTTGTAATAACTGTGTATAGTTATTCTTTACACCATTATACGCATCCATGTAAGGTGGTGGTGGAAAATAGATTACACCACGGCGTGGAGACAGTATTCCGTACGTACGCACGCGCGGTGATATCTTTTTCCGTAGGATGGATAGATAGTGAACTAGGGTTGCTTCATACTTATAATAACATATCAGTCTATGAGTTATACTGATGTTATTACTTCATAATGAAACAACCTAAGAAGAAGTGGAAGAAGAAATAAAGATAAAATAATTGGTAACGGTAGTTACCTCTTCTTTGAAGCGCCTCTTTGAGACCTCCTCTTAGGGCACTAGAATTGGTATTTCAGGAAGACCAGAACCTCTAGGATGTTTCTAGGGAAGTGGAGAAGAGATTTTGGCAGGGGTTGGCCGAGCTTGAGTGCTCAAATTGGTGTGAGGAGGAAGGGGGAGGAGGTGTCCTTTTATAAGGGAGGAGAGGGGCACCATAGGAATATCTCAAAATATTATTTTATATTAAAGTCAAAATCGGTTTATAATGGTTCCAAAGGGTCTTATTTCGAAGCTAAAGTGGGGATGGGTCGAAATACTATCAACCAATAGAATTTAGACAAGTTTAGGATATTATTGTAACCTTATCAATTAGATTTAACTCTAAGTTAAATAATTTAACTTTTACCATGTCTTTTTGTTTTCTTTCACTATATGGTTAATAAACTTACTATAACATGCTAAACGAACCCCAAATTGTTTATTATTAATATATATATCCTTATCAAAGTCATTTGGCCGAACCTTAGATTTTTAGGAATACAATAACAATTAATAATATAATATTTGATTTAAAAACTATTTTGTGTCAATTTTGACACTATTTGATATATGATTTTTGTGAAAGTCATAACAGAATTAAATGTTCGAACCAAGTTGATTAAATCAACATTAATATATCATAGTAACCTAGAAAATTAGTGGAATTCATAAAAAATTTCAAATTACATTTATTTTGGTGTTTATAACATCAATTATGTCAATATTTCATTAATAAGATAATTACTGCATCATCGTTGTGTCATAAATAAATTAAATTATTTTATGTCTGAAAATTACAAATAAAATACCATCATGTAGGAAATATTCTTAGATTTCTAATTAATATTTACAATCGAATTTATCTTATGTATAACCCCATATTAAATATGATTTACTTATTAAACTTTGATTTTAACTATTTTAACCTTTCTTTAAATAAACTAATAATAAATGTCCTAATCTAATCCAAGTGGGCCTAAATGGTCATATTTTATTCCTAAGTTTGTTTTTGGTCGAATTACACTTGTCCAATAGAATTAGGACATGTGTTAGGGTAATAGTAATATCATATTTACCCTTAGTTACCCTATCTACTATTAACCGCGGTAAAAAAAGTAAAAAGTTACTATTCACCAAAAAATTATTTTCATCTCATTGAACCACATTTTAGTCCTTGATATTAACTGTGTCTCTCGGATTTTCGAAATTCCATTCACAGAAGTGGTAAAATTAAGTTTTATGCAAAATTCAGTTTTTAACCTACCACTTAGTAGTTTAACTATTAATCAAAAATTGATGTTTTTCAGAACAATGCCAAAATTTCATCCTAAGCTATATTTCATATTCCGAATTCAAAAATGAAGTCTATTTTACCATATTCATATCATAGATGTTGCATTAATTAATTTTATAATTAAATCCTGCGGTTAAAACAAATAGCATGTTTTTAAGAAACAATATCTATCAAAAGATTGACACTTGTTTATGTCTAGTTTAAATGTGAAATTGCATCCATTGACCAACATTGTATTAAATTGTAAAAATATATATTCTAAATATACTTTAAAACCACTCAAATTAATGATTTATCACTATTAATTATTTCGATTAAAAAAGTTGTTTTTAATTATAATTTAGTAATTTTCACTATTCATCAGAATATGAAAGTTATCCGAAAAGTACCAAAATTTCACCTTAGGCTAAATTCGATACTCCGAATCCAAAAATGAAGTCCATTTTGAGAGTTAAAATTTATAAAATTTAAAAAGTGGTTATTACTATTCATAACGGCTAGTTTTAATAATATTTTAATAGCATATCATTGTTTCGTGAAACTCAGTATTACGTACCACACATGCTATCGAGGAAGGTTGCGATTGCGTGTAATGCAAGGCAAGTCAAGGATGCGTGTTGTGCAAGCTCCTTTTGGTGTAGCGTACAACACAAGACATTAATAAAATTAAAAAGAATAGTTTTCATAAAATCTCGGGCTGTTACATTCTACCCCCCTTAAAATGAATTTCGCCCTCGAAATTCGTCGGGGATATAAATAGTTTACTATTCGAAAGTTTCTTTAATAGAAACCCACATCGTAAAAAACAATACCAAAACCAATCTTTAAAAACAAAAGTATGAAACGTAACGGTTACCCAAATAAACCAATCACTGGGTTTCCACGTAGGTGAAAATATGGATGTGGAAGAGAAATCTAACCATCACGTTCTGATGGAGAGTGGTAGAGAACATGTCTATGGAAAATCCAGTAATCACAAATCCATAGATTTGTGATGATATAAGGTACCATCTGATTCATCAGGTATAAGATCAGTAGGACAACATTTTTGGTTTTCAAGATCATTTCCCTAAAGTTGAAAATTTGAATTAGAATAAATACTTACTTTATTTTGGTACAATCTCACTGTTGTTCGTGCCTTTAACAATTTCCACTTCATCTCTTAAATAAATGAAGTTGAATTTGTTATTCGTGAAGTGTTAGAAGATCATGTGATAGAATGACGGTTCATTCCATCTGTCTCAAACAAAAGGTTAGCAAAAATTATATACATAAGTCGATCTATAGTGAGATTAATCACATATGGTTCCTAAAATGGACTTATACTTCATATATCATACTACTTAATATAATAAAACTAGTTTCTACTAAACAGGGACTTCCTGTAGGCCAGTGGTAGGCGATAAAGGCTAGTCGCACTTCGGTTGTGGGTTCGATTCCTACAGCCTTGTCCGAAGCGATGGGCTGTCGCCCGTCCTGCAGGTTGTCCTTTTTAAAAAACTATATTACTATAACATCCCATCAATAATATCGAAAAAACTTCTATCCTTAAACAATACTAACTTATGTCCAACATAATCCATTCCAATCTTTAGGCTTATCCATAATACTGCAGTCCATTCTCATAACATAGTGAAAACGATTACTAGAGATTTAATACCATCGTTGATCCCCATATATCATAAGATATATCTTGTTGGTCACATTCCAAACATTCAAAGGCCTTAATCTTGTACTCTCTTGAATACCCATTGAACCTTATTGAAAACATGAATTCTATTAAAAGTTAACTCTTTCCACATACCAAAATCCTCAAATTTCTATATACTCAAACCATGATATCACTTAGTCCTTATATCAATCATGAGCTCATTAATACTGTCAAATATTTCATTTTCTCATTTTCCCTTCATTATGCGCATATCATCTTTTTTTCCAAAAATACCTCAATCACTTCGAATACCACATTAGAGCAATACATAAGTATTCCAATACACCATAAAAGTACCTCAACAACATTATTCTTGAATACCAATACATAAACACTTCAGTGCATCCACTTCAATGACTGTCCTGGAATAAGTTCTTCCTTGATTTAGAAGTATCTTTTTAGGTCAGGGCATTGAGTTGGGTAATGCCCATGTTCTCCACAAATAAGACATTGAACTCCATAACAATCTGTCACTCTATGACCCTTTTCTCCACACAGATAACATCGGTCCCTCCATTTGAGGTATTCCTCAAGGTTCTTCTTCCCTTCTTTAGAAATCTCAATCTTCCTTTCTTTATGCTCCTCAACATGCGAACATGCATAATAGTTTATCTTCCTCTTCTTTGATGAATTAGTCATACCACTAAATTTCACCTTGTAATCATATATCGCGATGACTGATTCGACATAATCACAATATCTTTATCTCTAGGCATCACACAATTTTGTTGCTCATAGTCACAAATTTGTCCATTGGATTCAATGTTAACCGAATTCCTTCTGGTTCCCTCCATTAACTAAAACACAAAAAGAATTTTGTGAGAGGCGAAATCATGATAGGGAAGACAACATAGTAAAGGGGAAGCACCCTCAATATCTAACATCTTAGGTTAAATTCTAAGATCGTTACCATAGTTCTAGAAATATATCCTATACGTATACTTATCCTTAGGGACATCCCTAGACATACCTTAGAAATATCTCTAGGGATCTCACTAACGTTCTCACATCCTAGTTTCCAAAGGTTGACTAAACCATTCCTCTGATACCAACTGTAGAGACCCGAAGCCGGACGTACATGGACATTACATTACTTTTGCGGAATACTTAGTACATAACAAAAACACACACACAAGGATCGTAATAGTTTAGTGTCTTTGGAAACTCGGAACGTAATCTTCTAATCGTGGTGAAATATCTTCAATATCTCCCATAAAGATCTTCCCTTTTTTTTACCTAAAAACCTTTCTTTATATCCTGGGGAAAAGAAAACATAAAAGGGTGAGCTCAAATGCTCAGTAAGGGTAAACAAAAGAAATATCAATCACATCATATACATAAGAACATAGCTTTTGGAAATCTTAACCTGCAATAGAGCTCATAATATCATAACATGGGATAAATCATAGAAGTGAAAATGAGATCCCCATAATCATGACATAAAACATGAAACTTTGTGGCATGCACACATAATCATGGAAAATCATTTCTTGTTAGTCATGACTCATTGCCAAGACTATCTTAGTGGACAAAGTCCCTTTCTGAACCGAGTTCACTCCTCGTTTCAGTCCTGTATCACTGAACCGAAATAACCTTCCGTTCCAGCCATGTCTATCTCATGAGATATAAAGTCTTTACCCAATGCATTGGAGGGAGATATAGGTCCCACCCATCTTATAATGAATCCTTTCTTATGTGTGCCACATAATCATAAAACATACATCATCGCATAACACATGTAACAAAAATGGGATTCTTGAAACATCATGACATCATAAATCAATTAATATAAGATAAAGGAATTCATAAACATAATTCCATCACAACATATTCAAATCAATGTAAAAATATGGATAGAAACAGAACCCTTTATTATCTTAGATGGAAAATAATTTTGATAAAACACTTGAATTGAATTCTTGAGGAAAATATCCTTTCTTCTTAAAAATCAATTTCTTTTCACAAAACATCATGCAATTTTAAAAGAAAGAGATTTTATTGAAAATAGTCATGAAATCTTTTAGAGGAAGCTTCATGAAAATAAGTCTTTATAAAACAGTAGAAATCCGTTCGTGCCGTATAAGTTAAAAAAACATTCTTCGTACTTTTGTCGGAAAAGTCAAAAAGTACCTCGTATGAAAAACGACAAAAGATTCCTTTAATATCTTTTACTAAAAACTTAACGAAGGGTAAAATTGGATATAAACTATTGTAGAAGGATGGAAATAATATTACATATTGAAGGAACATGGATGTGGATGATAAAATACACCCTAGTAATTACGAAAGTAAAAACAATCTCGGATAAAAGTGAGATTGTGATATTTCCCTTACCTTAGGTCCGACTTGCTTTGTAAGTGTCCAAACCTCCTGTATAATGATTTAAATCATGTTATTGAATTATTCCAGAATCATATTCATTGTTATGATATCATATATGGTTCACTTATAACATTATATTACCCGTTCTTTTGTAAATTCCATGTTAAAGAAGCGTTTTGGGTAAAATCGTTTCATTTATCTTAGGTGTTTTGACTTGTTGTTCTTGACATCATTATTACTTATATCATGATTTACTTACTTCCAGAATATAAAATATGATTTATATATCATATATATTCAGTATATATATATATATAATAGATAGATAAATAAAATGAAAAACACCGTTCATGGAGACGGTAGTCCGTACGTACGCATGAACGCTGTTTTACTTTCCTTATTGTCTTGAAATGGAAGTAAGTAGATGACATACATATGTATATATACATAAATACAGTAGATTTATAATGTCATATATTTCATTATTATTTCTTATATATACATTATAATCATTCTTAAATGGTTAACATGGAGAATGAATCTCATCGCGTCGTGGAGACGGTAGTCCGTACGTACGCACGAGCGATGATATCATTTCCATAAATATTGAACTGAATTGAAGTGGATTATACAATATATCATAATCAATATGATGTTGTAATAACTATGTATAGTTATTCTTTACACCATTATACCCATCCATGTAAGGTGGTGGTGGAAAATAGATTACACCACGGCGTGGAGACGGTATTCCGTACGTACGCACGCGCGGTGATTTCTTTTTCCGTAGGATGGATAGATAGTGAAATAGGGTTGTTTCATACTTATAATAACATATCAGTATATGAGTTATACTGATGTTATTACTTAATAATGAAACAACCTAAGAAGAAGTGGAAGAAGAAATAAAGATAAAAGAATTGGTAACGGTAATTACCTCTTCTTTGAAGCGCCTCTTTGAGACCTCCTCTTAGGGCACTAGAATTGGTCTTTGTGGAAGACCAGAACCTCTAGGATGTTGCTAGGGAAGTGGATAAGAGATTTTGGCAGGGGTTGGCCGAGCTTGAGTGCTCAAATTGGTGTGAGGAGGAAGGGGGAGGAGGTGTCCTTTTATAAGGGAGGAGAGGGGCACCTTAGGAATATCTCAAAATATTATTTTATATTAAAGTCAAAATCGGTTTATAATGGTTACAAAGGGTCTTATTTCGAAGCTAAAGTGGGGATGGGTCGAAAGCCTATCAACCAATAGAATTTAGACAAGTTTAGGATATTATTTTAACCTTATCAATTAGATTTAACTCTAAGTTAAATAATTTAACTTTTACCATGTCTTTTTGTTTGCTTTCACTATATGGTTAATAAACTTACTATAACATGCCAAACGAACCCCAAATTGATTATTATTAATATATATATCCTTATCTAAGTCATTTGGACGAACCTTAGATTTTTAGGAATACAACAACAATTAATAATATAATATTTGATTTAAAAACTATTTTGTGTCAATTTTGACACTATTTGATATATGATTTTTGTGAAAGTCATAACAGAATTAAATGTTCGAACCAAGTTGATTAAATCAACATTAATATATCATAGTAACCTAGAAAATTAGTGGAATTCATAAAAAATTTCAAATTACATTTATTTTGGTGTTTATAGCATCAATTATGTCAATATTTCATTAATAATATAATTACTGCATCATCGTTGTGTCATAAATAAATTAAATTATTTTATGTCTAAAAATTACAAATAAAATACCATCATGTAAGAAATCTTCTTATCTTTCTAATGAATAATTACAATCTAATTTATCTTATGTATAACCCCATATTAAATATGATTTACTTATTAACCTTTCATTTTAACTGTTTTAACCTTTCTTTAAATAAATTAATAATAAATGTCCTAATCTAATCCAAGTGGGACTAAATGGTCATATTTTATTCCTAAGTTTGTTTTTGGTCGAATTACACTTGTCCAATAGAATTAGGACATGTGTTAGGGTAATAGTAATATCATATTTACCCTTAGTTACCCTATTTACTATTAACCGCGGTAAAAAAAGTAAAAAGTTAGTATTCACCAAAAAATTATTTTCATCTCATTGAACCACATTTTAGTCCTTGATATTAACCGTGTCTCTCGGATTTTCGAAATTCCATTCACAGAAGTGGTAAAATTAAGTTTTATGCAAAATTTAGTTTTTAACCTACCACTTAGTAGTTTCACTATTCATCAAAAATTGATGTTTTTCAGAACAATGCCAAAATTTCATCCTAAGCTATATTTCATATTCCGAATTCAAAAATGAAGTCTATTTTACCATATTCATAACATAGATGTTGCATTAATTAATTTTATAATTAAATCCCGCGGTTAAAACAAATAGCATGTTTTTAAGAAACAATATCTATCAAAAGATTGACACTTGTTTATGTCTAGTTTAAATGTGAAATTACATCCAATGACCAACATTGTATTAAATTGTAAAAATATATTCTAAATATACTTTAAAACCACTCAAATTAATGATTTATCACTATTAATTATTTCGATTAAAAAAGTTGTTTTTAATTATAATTTAGTAATTTTCACTATTCGTCAGAATATGAAAGTTATCCGAAAAGTACCAAAATTTCACCTTAGGCTAAATTCGATACTCCGAATCCAAAAATGAAGTCCATTTTGAGAGTTAAAATTTCTAAAATTTAAAAAGTGGTTATTACTATTCATAACGGCTAGTTTTAATAAAATTTTAAAAGCATATCATTGTTTCGTGAAACTCAGTATTACGTACCACACATGCTATCGAGGAAGGTTGCGATTGCGTGTAATGCAAGGAAAGTCAAGATGCGTGTTGTGCAAGCTCCTTTTGGTGTAGCGTACAACACAAGACATTAATAAAATTAAATAGAATAGTTTTCATAATATCTCGGGCTGTTACAAATATGATAAATTAATAATTATATTAATAAACTATTGAATAAGTGATGTAAACCCATGGAGTAGGATCTTGATAGGACACAATATTGTGGTTGAAATTTGAAGGAATGGTGGACTTTTGGTGTTATGCTAATGAAATGTAATGTGAAATTTTTAATAGTAAATTAATTATTAATTAATTATTTTACATAAATTGAAACTGATTAAAAGGGAATTAATTATTGTAATAAATATCATTAAATGGTTGGGTGCTTATAGGATACTGAATCATAGTAGTGGAAATTTGGAGTCCGAGAGACATTAGTTACAATTGAGTCTTTTACTAGGTTATTCCCATATTGTAGTTGTTAGCTATATTATATTATGTATATTTTGTGTTTCTATATGCTACACCACCCTATCACTTAGGTAAATAGACACCATATGGATTCTTATCCCTGGGGGTGTTTTCCCCATCATTCTAGTGAGAGGAATTATGGATGAATACCACCTTTGGCACTACTCTCATCAATTGGTAGATATTTGTGCTGGTAGGAACAATGGTATGTTTTGCCCATATATGTGTGTAGATGGCTGTAATGGCTTGTGGTTATTCACACTCATATATTCTAGATATAGTTTCATATTGACTACTATAGGTGAAATGTGTACAGGCTGTGATGGATTAAGGATTCTTACTCAGTTTATAGGCTATAATGGCTTGAGGTTTAATTCATAATGGATGATATACATTATGTGAGATTTGGTGGCTACCAGAAAATACCTTGTTACTTTGGTTACATGGACCTGATGGCTGTGATGCAAGAAGTTCATGTTTTGGAACTTCCCTAAGGTGTCTGTGGGAAAGCCTTTTTATAGAGTGATGCTTAGGATGTGTGATGTTGGGGAAGAGACCAAAACCAGTATGGATTTAGTAGTGGGATATTCTAGATATTCTATATTATATTATATACTCATTTATGTGATACATGGTGAGAGTAACCATGGTGAGGCTGGGAACATATTATACCTATTTAGGTGAGGAGTTAGTTTCAATTGTTTTTCACTGTTCATTAGCATGCGTTCATTAATTTTTCATGAGATGGGGTAGTGAGGATCCTACTAAGTATACTACTATACTCAACCTACATATATATAAACTATTTTTAGATCTATTGGTGGAGATTGGAGATGAGGCTAGATACAAAAAGCATGGGGTTATATGAGCTATTTGGGAGATATGCTTGCTACAGTTTTTACATTTTCATTGGTACTAGATGTTTTCACTTCCAATTGTAGTAGTTTTTCATGACATTACATTTGTGTACCTGGGTTTTTTTTATTCAAGTATTAGTTGATGTTGGTTTGTTTCTGTGTTGTTTACCTCTTCTCTATGTGTTCTCTTAGAGGGTAATTTCTCTTATTGGAAGTTTACTATAACCGTTGTGCTAGTCCCCAACATGTGGCCAACAGGAGTCGGGACTCAAAGGACATTATCACCCTTCAAACATTTCCTCCCCATGATGGGTAAACCTTGTGTAGAGGGGGTCATGGAATTTGTTTTTGTTAATGTGTGATGATTGTAATACCTTGAAATTTTTTTGAAGTACCATTGTATTTGATAAGGGGTATGACATGAAATACTAGGTGCATAATGGAATATAATATTTAAAGAATTTATATTATTTTTTCTATTTTTAATAAATTAGATATAATTGATAGCTCAAAATTCACAAAACACTATGTTAGCATGCATTGCACACAACAATTTATTTCTGCAATGGAATGCATTACATGTCGAACCACGTTTTACAAAATAAATATATTATTAACATATTATTATTTAATATAATATGATATAATCTGGACCCAAAATTACCAATAATGAATAATAGTAAATAACTTATCAAAATATTTTTCATAAAAATAATAATATGAATTAATTGGTTACAGCATAATTAGAAATGAAAATATAAACCAAATACATATAAATCAATGTATTATTATTTTTATACTCACAAAGTATTTTTATCTTAATTAATTAAATTAGTTTCTTTTAGTGAATAATGTTAATTTAATATATATTTTAATATATTCCTAAAAAAAGTTTAATAATAATTCTATAAATTCATTAGTTAGAGGATAATAATAATCACAATATTATGAATAAAAACACATTTTTTTGTTCTATCACTTTTAGCACCTTTTAATGGGGAACATATTTTGAATCTAATTTTTGGATGTTTTATAAATATTAAATGTCAAAACAAAGTTAATATTTTAAAAAGTAAAATAAAATTAAGTTGGGGTGTTTTTTTCTATGATGTTTTATTTTTTATTAAATCCTGAAAATATTGAATTGGAACTCAAAATAATTTTTCCATATAATTTATTTATATTAATAAAATTTGTTTTAAATTTGCTTTATATTTTCTCTAGAACAATTTTGTATTGGTTAATACAGTTGATGTTATTATAATCACTTTCACAATTAAATTTTTTACAAAAGCAAAGAAGCTTCTTAATGTTTTTACTTTTAAAAGCTTATATTGGCTTCCCATGTGTGAGAATAAATTTAAGTATATTTTTTCAAATTAGGTGATTGAAATTTAGGAAAAATGATTAAATATTGGGAATCCACGTAATTTTTAAATTATAATAAGATCAATATAATTTTTTTACCAAAATTGTTAATTAATGTATTTAATATTAATTATAATTATTAAGGGGAAAGTAAGACTAACAAAGGAATAAACCATAATCTTATGGTGGAAAATAACCTAGAAACTTTTCCAATGTCCATTTTATGGCCATATTTGGACCCTATACTTCAATGTCTCTAAATTTACAATTATTATATCTATATTCAGTGGTATAAAGGTTGGTTTAATTTCCAATTCCAAGAGTTACGCTCCTCTACTATAAAAAGGAACTCAAATCTCCCAATTCCTTACACCCATCAATACACTTTGGGTAAACCATGATCTACCAAAATAGACTCTAGAAATAATTTCCCTCTCCCAAGAATCACCTATTTTCTTAAAAATCCATCCACGTAATCCCATTGGTGAAAAACAATAGGTTTTACCTAAAATATATAACATTTTTCATCAATCTTTGTAGTTTAATTTTCATTATCCACCCCCTAAAAACACCTGATTACATTATTATATAATTAAAATAGTTTCATAAATATAATTAAATATTTTTATATCATGGTTTCTACCTATACATACACACAAATCCATATAATGGTTAATTAACATTCCGTTAAGGTGTAGGATGAACTACGACCCCACAAAACGATGATTGTTCATTTTCATTTTACTAAAAATCATGGTTGTAATTATGATAGAAACTCTGTTTTTATATGAAATATCTGATAATTATTATTTCGTTATGCTTCTATAATTATTTTTTATGATGAAATTTTATAGTTTCCAATTTTTGTAAATATGATTACATCCTATGTGGAAGTGTGGACTAATACCCCTTCAATGCGATAAGATTTCTTTCAAATTATACATGGAATTTATAAAGGGAGGTTTTAATTAAACATGTGTGATATAAAATATATATATATTATATTCATGGAATATTAACCATTATGAAAATTATAGTATATATAATTTTCTTTATTAACCTGTCACACAATATAATATTGATATCTTTGTTCATGGACATATGGACTACAACCTCCTCGATATAATTTCATTCCATTTACATCACAATAATTAGATATGTATGTATATATGAATACATAATATGTTATTCATCCAAATTTCTAATGATTTCTTTTGAAAGTATAATTAATGTTGAAATATTTTAATATTTTCATGATTATGATTCTTGAGATGTTATAAAAATTACCCATTCATTATTGATGATATTCAAATGTTATTTTTGACACATAAACTAAATTTGGTCAAAAAACCTGATAAAAAATTAATTGTATATATAGTTAAATAATAAATGGTAATAGTTGAATTAAAATTAATTATAAATATGAAAAAATTTATTAATAAAATATATAATTAACATAAGATTACTATTCAGAAATATATAGAATCACAAGACTAGTCAAGCTCAAGGTAAGGGAGATTTTTCTCACTTTTTCCATATCTAAGACAAATTTCATTTTCCTGGATTACTTATTTTATGTGGTTTATCTACTTACCCTTATGCAATATTATATCATTACTATATTTATGTCTATGTTATTTAAAATGATAATTTATTTTTATTATTTCATTTGAATTATTATTTAAAATGGTTCACAGAGGTATGAAAAACATTGTAATGATTAAAGATTATATTCCTCAGAATAATTTTAATGAAATTTGAATGGTTTTTCATTTCAAGGAAAATATTGGACTATTTTTTTATAAAATCATTCATTTCCAAATCATCTGGTTATTCATGATCTATTTCATGTAATAGTACCATTCAACTCTGGTACTCAAAATATTTTAGAAAATTATTTTAAAAAAACCCAATTTCATTTCTTTTTTAATTTGTATTTCTTATTATCTTCTATGAATAGCCTTTTATAAAAAATGTTTTCAAATGAAATTTTTCCTTTCCAAAATTAATTATTAATGTAATTTGTTCCATTTTTTTACCAATGTTTTAGAAGTAATCTTTTGGATGCATTCCAAACATGGAATTTTTGTAACCTTTTTACCATGAAAAAGGAAAATTATTTTTCCCTCATACAACATGTATATATTTTATTATCATCATGTATTTGAAGTCTTCATTTCATTTTAAATTATGTACTTTTTAAAGAAAAGTTTCTCCAAAATTATTATCTATAAGATATTTTTTCAAAATGTTTTCAAAACAAAAGTATACGTATATTAAGAATGTTTTTATGTGATATTTTGATAGTATTTATATTGATCCACAAAAACAACACTTTATTTTAACACAACATGGGATATGGTGTATTGATACCATCCTTATTTTCCTTTGAATTATCTATGGTTGATTTGGCCAGGGATAGTATTAACCATAACATCATTGATTCCTTTTAATAGCCTTAAAATATTCAATTTTTTATGGCCAGTTGACATTGAAATTCCGCTAAATATCCCTATTTTATTTCATTGAAATTATTATTTAATCAACCATATAATGTTTTTATTTTGGTGTTTACATTGAAATTTATTTGATTATTTGGGGAAATATTGATAAATTTGTATCCTTTATTACATATGGATTTTTGAAAATTACAATTGTTTATTCAATATGAGGATTTATTTGGACATGAAAGACTTGGGTGGGAGACTAATTATGTTATTTCATATGGGTAGGGGGCTGGTTAATGAAATCCCCATGATGCATCAGTTGTCTAATGAGGCAAAATTAGTTGGCGACAAATATTTCAATTTTGTTTCTGGGAATAATAGATGGTTTTATAACAATGTACATAAACATTATTCATGAATGATCTTGATAGTATAGATTCTCATGTTCTTTATATATGAAATACAATAAATAAGAATTTAATTAATAAATATTTCAGTTATCATTGTTATTATGCATGAAATTTTTTTCGATATATATACAGATGCATTTCATAATTAGTTAATTGATTAAATTTTATTTGATCAAGTTTCTTACATTTCCATATTGACTTTTCCTATTATATTTAATTTAATGCAATGTGTTTCTATTAATTTGGTTTCTCTATTATTGTGAACATATTTCTCATTTCTTTGATTACATGGAATGTGTATTATGTTATTTACCATGGAATAATTATAATTATTATTGATTAACTATTTCATCCTCTATAATTTTCTATTACTCATAATTTGTGCTCACTGTTATTTTTTTCCTTTCCCTAGGAATCCATGAAGCTTTCTAGGAATAATATTCCTAGATATTCTATATGGAATAATGTTTTCTTCAATGAAACAAAATATGTTATAATTAGTGTTTTAATTTGTAAAACATGAATCTTGTATGTATTTGTTTAACCAAGACTACAAAAATCTTCAACACAAAGTGACTTGATTACTTGTAATCATTCCAACATAATCATAGTAAACACCATCATTGGGATCTCTAGGTTCATGTCACTACATTGTGTTCTGAGATTCCTAGACACCAGTTGTCTGCCTATGGGGATTGAGAACGCCATTTAAGAAAAGGGGTGACCACATTGGGATTCAGTTTAGGAAGAAGCCTGAGTTTTCTCATTACATTTTCATTGTATATAATTACATTATCAGTCACCCAATTTTAATTTCCAAGTTTTTTATCAGTTTTACCACATATGATGGAATTATAAATTCATTAAGTGCCACAAAATTAGTATATTTTCATTTCATCATTTTTAATATAAATATATAAGAGTATGTACCATAAATTAGTTATATATATTGGGGGATGTTCATGTAATGAAAAAATGAAAATTATCAAAACCACAATTTTGAAATGAAAAAAGGAATAATTTCAATAAACATGTTATCATATGCTTTTATCATTAACCAAAATTAATAAATAAATTCCAAATAATTTAATTGGCTGAGAATAACATTATTGAATTTAATATACATTTATATTTATGTTATAATATACAAAATTTGGTTATGTTGGATGTGTAAAATTGTTCAAATGGAATAGATCCTATGGTAAGGGGACTCAAAAACTCATTCCATTTACTTTTTGTTTATACACTATATTCTTCTATATTTTCCCTATAATTATTCTGAATTTTCATTATATCCCTTCTAATATTTTTTCTATAACCTGTATATAGTTTTCCATGACATTCTATAAATAGGAGGAATTCTTATCCACCTTCAATAATTTTTATAAATTCATTATTCATATAAACACGTCATGATTATAATTATTTTTTATATTATTCTATGGGTAGTTTATACTCATATTATTTTCATATTTTAATATAGGGAATACAAAACAATGTATTGATTTATTATTTTTAATACCCCAAATTTTATTCATTAAAATACTTGTATGAAATTATTATTAATCTTAATATATTCTCATAGGATTATTTCGGGTTTATGCTGGTTATGTATTTCTTTTTTTGACATTTCATTCTCAACATGATATGACATGATGGGTGATCTAAGTATTATAAATCCCTATAATTTAATGGGTAAATATTTATATTTTATTAGATAATTAATAATGAGCATGATGTAGTTATCCTTTTCCCCAATGTAATTCATGAAACCGATGTTGTAAATTTTTCATTTTTCATATAATGTCTTGGAAATAAACATTGACTATTTTTATAATGTTTAATTATTTTTCATGTCAATTTCCTATGTCATATACATATGATTATCATAGATATAATCCTATACATATGATTTGATAGTTGTTATTATGCTCACCATTATATTGATGTTGATATAATACTCCTTCTCATTCATATTATACCTTCTCTTATAATAATTATAGCTCAACCTTTCATGGATATATATTCCTCAACGATAATATGTACTAAGAAGAATATGAAATCAAATTTTTGAACTGTACTAAGGGATTTAAATAATATTTAACGATATATATATATATATATAATATTGGATAAAACTAATTCTCATAGACACTAAAATTATATATTTTTGGAGATGAAAACCAATTTATATTTATATTCATAATGATGGAATAATTAATTTTGAATCATATATGTATCTATAGTTTTTATTTGATAATGATAATGATTATTTTTGAATAAGGATAGAAATTAAAAAAAAATGTATGTTAAAATTTGGGATTTCACACGTTAAGACCTTATCATTGATTTACTCATATTACCTAGTTTTATATTGATGATTTATTGAATTTTGTTTTTGTTCAAACATATTATTTTTCAGAAAAATGAGGGAATGATGAGAAATCTATCTAAGAATCTATGTGGATTATAATGACTTTATTTTTTTAATGACATTATTAATGTAATGGGATGGATTCTAAAATATCATCATAGTACTTAAAAACGTTTTTTAGTTTATGAACAATAACAACATCCATGTGGAACATAAACCTCACCTAATAAGAATAAATTATATTTTAATTTCATCATGTAATAATCAACTCCATTATTTGTTTTATCATTGAGTCCAATTATTATGGAACAGTGGAACAAGTACATTGAAATGTTATTTTTTTTTTGATTCATTATTCTATGTAAGTCAAACATAATGTGACCGTATTCTATATAAAAGGATAGTTTTATCAATGGTTGGTATTTATAAAGAAATTGATGATGAATAATTAATCCCATCAATGGAGTCAGAATAATTTTAAAAAATTGTTAACATGTATTTTTTATACTCTTTATAAAAAATGGGGTGACAATTTTTATAGCTCAAGAAAAAGGATAATGAATCTGTCTCCTCTTACGATTTGAAATTTAAAATGTCTAAAATGTATTCCTCTTATTTAAAAAAAATTTATATAGGAAAATATATTTCTTCTTTATTTCTTTAAAATCATGTCTATGATAAAAATTTAGTATAAAAAACTAAAATATCTATAAATAAGTATTTTATTATTAAACAAAAGTGGACATGGGGATGGAATGATATTCATATGTAAATAGAGGTAATAAAAAAAGGATTATGTTTCAAACTGGAGGATCAATTACAATGTATATAGGGAAAATAAGATCAAACTACTCCAATTTCACATATGTTGTACGAAGTACTCTAGGAATAACCATATTGGAATTGGAAAATGATTTATGTTTGAAAATGGAAATTTATTAGCATAATAGTATAAAAGATATGTGGAAAGGCCACACTATAAAATTTTTGAATCTAAATATCCCCATAATGAACTACCCATTGTTCAATGCATTAATTATGAGAAACATGGGCACGATTAAAGAGAGTAAACCAAACAATGGGTATTTAGGGACAATCGACATCAGTAATCACATATGCTAATGGATAAAATAAGTTATTATACCATTAAAAATGGTAATGTATAGTAAGAATATAATTTGGAGAAATGTAGACTAATTATTCACATAATATTCTTGGACGTATTACTTGATTATATATCAATATATTCTTTTATAACATAATATTTTACTTAAAATATTTAATGATATCCTCGATTCCTTAAGGTAGAAAATTATATGAAACACATAGTGGTGAAACTATTATAATGCTATTTTTGAATATTCCCATATTATAATTTCTATAAAATCATTTATATAAAATCATATAATTTTTCCTTTGGTGGAACATGATGATATATTGGGAATGTATTGCATATTATTATATAAATATAATATTAACTATTGAGAGAATTAAATTTCATCTCATATCACAAACTATCCCATGATTATAAAAAAATATGAAGAGTTAGTGATATTCTTTAGAAAAACTATCAAATGTTTTGGTATTGACACAAAATGATGAATCCAGTGTAGATAATATGGTTGAGAGAGTGGAAAATTTTGAAATAATAATACATTCCTATCATAATAGAATATAATTAGGTATTCTATTAATTATTTATTATCCACTCCCTATATATTTAATTGTATTTCACAATAAGATACTATCACAAACATGAATTGGGTTTTTTCCATTGGGTTACTTGTACATTATTTACACTTTCCAATTTTATGAAATTACTTCTCAAATTTCATTCCTAGAAGTAGTTATGAACTTATTCTGTTAGTTATTTGTCTGTTCATCCAGAATTTCTTTCCCATAAACTCCTTCAGGTGCCCCCATCCATTACATCCTTATCAATTGAAATCAAAACTGATCCACTATTCATTAAACCACCTATGTAAACAATCTATTGGATCCCACTTGATATCAGTCTCTTTATAGTTTATGTATAATTCCTCATCCAACATTTCGATTTCTACCTTTATAACAATTTTTGTAATCATTTATACACATTTCTAGTCTAATCTGAACTCATGGAAAACAAATATTGCAATGAAACAGTCTAATATTTCTCAATAAATTTCATTTTTTTGGATTTATGGTTATTCATCAATTTATATCTTCTTTTCGCATGGGAACTATGTTAGTACGAGTATTTTTTACAACACATTATATAGGTTTTCTCATGGGTGAAATGGTTGGAACCCAAACCTACATTCCTGTCAAATTAAAACATGAATTTTTAATATCCCCTCATTTGAAAAATTTTGGACACCTCTCATCACATCTGTAATATTCACTAATAATTATGTGTTATTTAGATTATACATCCTTCTTCAATATTCAATACATTCAGTGTTAATGATCATAATCAAACATCTATAACATTTATCAAGAAACACTATATTCTTTTCTAATTTAAGGACTATTGTAGGAATAGCTATGAATCGTCACTCTTTATATTTTTACTAATGTTCTGTAGAAAAATTGAAAAAAGTAACTCATTATTCCAATAATTCATCTAGAAATACTTCAAAGTAAAAATTCTATCTCATTCCACTAGAACATATGTTGGTATATGACATTGTAAGAATCGTCTAGAATAAATTCCCCAAAATCTTCCTCTATATGATTCCTTGCATCATAAAACATCAACATATGACTTTAAAAATTATTCCTCTATTTTATGACATAATTCAATGAAAAAAGGTAATTTCATTGTAATTTTTTGATTATATTCATCGTCAAAATATCTTTTTTCCTTCAAAAAGATTTTATAATTGAAATCATCAGCAAATAATGCTGATAACACTTTATACCATCGTAACCTCGAAACATAAAAAACCGGGAACAAACCTCATAACTTCAAAAGTACCCTATATTGAAAATTTAAATTGTATATTACCTTTTAATAGTATTCTTAGATTAACCTAACTATGAAAAATATTGAGCAATATCCTATGTTGGGTGATCATACTTAAAGCTTCATAGTATAAATGTTGTATATAAAAATAGAATTTCTACCCCATTTTTACTTACACTTGGATCATGTGATCATTCACAAATCATGATGTTAGGAACATTGATAAATTACAGGAAACACCATATTTATATTTATAAAACATTCATTATGTTGTATTTTTTTATGTATGATATAATTATCATTCAAAATAAAACCTCAAGATGATTACATTCATCTAATGTACTTTGTCTTGTATACATCAGAATATTTTCATCAATCGGTATCTTATCTCATTGCTACAAATATTACTGGAAATCATATCATTATTTTGTGATTTATGTACATAATATATTTAATTATGTTTTATTCATAAGAAAATGAAAAATCATCCGGAAAACATCCATAAAACTAGTCTTTTTTAACTTCTTCATCTCCTTAAAAACATCTCCACCGTATATTTCAAATATTATCCCCCTTTATATTTTCTTCATCCGTGGAACATGAATCATTGAAACATTATAACTCATGAAATAGATCATTTATCCAAACATTATTTTCCTAATTGAGTGAATTAAATGATGGAAACATTAATCAGTAAACATTAATATCTTTCATTCATTTATCATTGATTTCATAAACATTAATTAAACTTCTGAAGAAACATTTTCAATACATATTAAACTGTAAAAAAAATTCTTTCAGGAATAATTATTCTTATATAAATTTAAATAAAATGTTAATAGAGTAAATTCATGCACAAATAACTGATTTCCCCTTCTTAGAACTCAATCCAAATTAATGATTTTTCTAAAATAGTAAAACACAAACCAATGGACAGATTTATGTTACATCGTTCCCCCCCCCCCCCCCCCGTGGAAACACAATCCAAATAACAGATGAATGTGGTGATGGATTCACATTACATAGACTTGAAGAGTGGGAGGTTTTTTATAGTACCCCAGGATTTTCATATATAGATATTACTTCTTAATAGATGAGAAATCATTTTATTTTTCAAAAAACACTCAAGAGGACCATAAGATTTAGATTCTATGGAACCGTAAATATATAAACAACTAGTTAATAAGTTAACTACTTCTTATACATTTTGTTCTTCATAAAAATGACCCATATAACATATCACACATAATACCACTCATCACAACATAGATAAATTAAACATAACAATAGTTATCTTAGATTATATAAATCTAAAAACACTAATATATGTAAACATAACATGAGGTAGTAAACTCTTGAGTTATCCAATATTACCAAATTTTTTTAGAGGTATTTATAAATCCAAACATGTTGTTTATATATTGGAAATAATAAAAATGTTTTTCACATGATCAAATTTTTTTTATCAAATCAGAACCTAAGAAAAGAAGTGAATTTTGAAATGATTTTTAGATAGCACAAACAATGGAAAAGAAATAGGATTCATAAATATTTCACCACTTCATTCTAAAATATCTAAAGGAATCAGATTGAGTTTAATAAATATCATTTTATCATAATCATAATTCAGTTATTAAAAGAATAAGAACGGTGTGCTTGTAACATATCCCATGTAGTGTACAAGTATAATCGAGGTTTGTTTTCATTAAGGATTTGATAAACCATTAAAAATAAATTTAAAACATTCTAGAGTAAAATATACTTTCTTCTCTGAAAATAAATTTTTAAAACTAAAATTTCAAAAATAATTATCATAATAATTTTCATGGAAAATGTCCTTGGAACCAAATAATTTATGATTAAAATCATTGAGTGACTATGATGGAAGAAAATTATATTCATCTAATAAATGTTAAGACAAATATAACTATTTTTTTGTTATGTCAATATAGTCTCAATTGGAAAACTATACGAATAATCCTATTAAACCCTTTTTTAAGATGCTAAATAGTGTCAAAAATTAGTTTACACAATCATTATATAATAGTAAAAATGTTCGTTAAAATATTTATAGAAAATATGGAAAAGAAAAAAAATATAAATACCTCAACCCTTGTAGAATAGAGTCAATAGTAAATTTTTTACATATGAATTAAATATAGGTAATCAAATCCCAATGGACCGAGAAGTTTACTAGTATTGGAAAAAAAGATACATATAGGAATAACACATTACAACAGAATTCATAAAATAGATAAATGTTTTTTATTTTAATAAATCCATTGTTTTATTTATAATATTCCTTCATATCATTCATTATACATCTCATTGAATCATAGTGAAATTAAATATAAGAAATGGGTGTTCTCTTATGCTCAGTATGAGAATACTTAAAGTGGTAGCTAAAATAATTTAAAAAAACATGAATAATAAGGATGAGATAATCAATAATCAATTATTCCATATATATAATACCATAAATTTGGGGATTAAATACATGTATGACATTACCATAAAAAAAATAATCACATGGATGATAATAACTGGTTTCATAATGATTGAATTTATATGATTGGATTTCATAAACATACCATCCCAGATTAGAGCCATGTAATTATATGTAAATTTGTAATTACTTGACCTAATACCAAAATTATTTTTTCCTCATGAGGCCTAAAGATTCAACAGTGGACTATAATAGAAAAATCCTATCAATTACTATGTCTAATCCCTTCATCATATTAATGGTGTAAAACAAAATCAATGTAAAAAACACGGAAGAAAACTAGAATACAATATGATAATGATTTACCCAATAAATATAGATGACCATAATTCATGGTATCACATGATTATATCCCCTATAAAATATAATATTCACCAAATTATACTAACAAAAATGAATTTAGGTTTAAAAAATCATTAGATTGTTTTATGATTAAAATACCCTTTCCATCATGAAAATAAAATTTTAAAATATAAAAATTATAAAAATTATTTAGAAAATATGTTCGAGGAAAATAACCATGAAAAAATTAAAATTATTCTTCAAATCATTCAGTGTTATTGACATTGTGAAATTTATTCAGGTTTTATAAATAAAAAAGAAAACATCACTCTCATAATTTAATATAGAAGAAAAAACATTCCTCAGATTGAGAATGACTAGAATATTCCATTAAAATTAATTTATAAGAAGTAAAAAATGTTTAAAATGACATCAAATATGCATATGATCATATGAAAACAATTTTGAACAATGTTACAGAATATGTAGGTACTAAAGAAATAGGATTTTCAATCGATGATAGAAATAAATTCAATTTTTTATAGAATTATTATATTGGTATCATGGTGTCATGGCCCCCTCCCTCCAAAGATGTCAGTCCTGACCTAGAAATGCAAAAAGAGTGATTATGAACCCCGAGTCTTGCCTCATATAGGCCCTAGCATGGAAACCATCACCAAGGGTATTGAATCATCACAACATTGGATAAATTAGTATTTTAATTCTATTCAATATAAGTAGATAAAATTTATCAAACTCAAAACAACTACAATACATATATATATTTATATATTATATGCCAAGAGCAATACCACATGAATGTTTAATGTAAAACGGTTATAAATACACTAACATAATCACAATTAAAAATCAAATGAACAAAGCTAATCTGTGACACAACAACTATCTTGATGCGCGAGCTTTTAAGGTCCTTCATGGTGTTTATATCCTCCCTAGAAAGAAGAAAATGGTTTTATATACATAGGGATAGCATACAAATATACTCAGTAGGAAAATCAAAACTCACTCGTGCATAAGAGGGTAAAACAGACAAATTCCACATAGAGAAAAATATCAGAAACTACAAAGAACCTGACACACTATACTATCCACCCCAACCTCACCATGGTACACACACCATATAACTCAACTAAAGTAAAGTAAAGTAGTAAGAAAAATGGTATTTGGGTACCCTGCACCACTTCCCACTAGTTACCTGCTCCTCTCTAATGGAGAAGATCTTGACCCTACCATTAAGTTCCACATGCCCCACAATCTCAACCTTCCGGTGAACACCCGGGCCACATACCACATCCCCCCCGCAATCACCTGGTCCACAACCACATAACATCCCTCCTGCAGACAATTGGACAACAAAACTACATCCTCATCTGGAAAACACCTAGGAATGTAAAACATATCTCATCATAAACACGGCTAGGATGCACACCTCACCCGAAGACACCTTGGCCTCAAAACCACTCCAAAACCATCCTATAGAGTCTTGAAAAACCAATTCCAAGAAGAGGGAATGGTCATGATCCAATAACTATCCATCTATACTCCCACTAGGATAATTAGTAATACAACCTCCCCAGAAAACAAGGTATTTTTCAGCATACATTACTCAACATAGGTGGGGTGGGTACATAAATCACAAGGAACTATATTTATATATATGTTCCAAACACTCAGCCTTCCCTATGGTTTTTTTAAACAAACAACCATCCCAAAAATTTACCCTTTCTGCCACCTATAACTACACATATAAGAAGGAATTATGATCACATCCAAATTAGATTAAAGAAATCTGCATGACACCCAATTATTTTTATGTTAATACACATTAACTGGTTATTCTATCAATACATGGGTGAATAAAAGACAAAACACACCACAAGTAACATCATAACTATAACACCCCGACCCTAGTTACTCAGAGTCAGTGCATTATTACATTACATTGTCCTGATCACAAGAGTTCAAGTCTTGAAAGACTGATAATCTTTGTAACATTGGATGTGATAGACACATAGATTTGTCTTACATTTCTTCCAGAAATGAAAAAAACAACAACATTATTCCCCTTTTAGCAAACTCATATCTAATTTCCTATTCCTACAGGTTAATTGAAATATACTTCTTCACATCACGGGAGAAATTAAACTCAAAAAGGGGTGAGCTCAGATGGTCAGTAAGGAAAACTATATTGAAGAAACTATCATAAATAAGCATAAACATTTAAGTAAATATATAAGACTAAAGGACAAGCCATTTAAACATAAAATTCATCAAAATATAGAAAGGATAAATCAAATAATTCCATTTACTTATTCACATTGATATTCTTCTAGTCGAATAATCACATATAATATCAATAGAAAATTTCATAATGATGGAATGCATAACGTCAGACATCACAACAACATATTCAAGGCCCCATGCCAAGAACACAAATTTGATTTTGCAGAGGCCTTGTGGTAAGATACTAGTTTCTCACATGTGACCTATTGAATCATTAAGGTGCTATAGCGAGCTCCACCAATCACTTACTAGGTCCAATGAATTCCACATATTAAAAGGAGGAAACCTAACATAAACATTCGTATTAAAACTAGAATATGAAATGTTATTAATTTACTATAAATAATGAATGGTATAAAAACAACACATCCACAGTCAAACATATCACAAAACCATCAATGAAATATGAAAGATTATATCATAATAAAATAACTTCAAACATGTGTAAAATCCATCAAAGTATGTCGACATAGATTAAATAAAAACTATTTGAGGGAAATAACACTTTATATTTTGAAAAAATATAAATGTCACATATTAATAAAAGAAAAAACTTTTTAAAAAAATAATCTTATAAGATTGTTAGGAAATATTTAAGTTATTATAATAGTATAAAATATCTACACCCATCATATATGTTAAAAAACATTCTTACCATAATTCGTCAAAAAGGTCATAAAGTATCGTCTTCGAAAAAATGATGGAAACATTCCTATCAGAATATTTTATAAAAATTCAAACAAGGGTATAAATGAATTTAACCCATATTATACAAAATCGAAAAAAGGTATGAAATACATTTTTACCAAACATGGATAAGGATGATAAAGAAGTCCCAGTAGATACATACATATAAATAATCTCGAATAAATAAATAGATTGTAAAATTCACAGTTACCTTGAACTCTTCCTTAGTAGAGGTTAATTTATCCTCATGGATAATAGTCAAATAATCATTATTAAATAATTCAACAACCACATGAATTAATATGATACCATATATGATTTTCTAATATTTCATTGTTCATGATATTTCAGTAGTATCATTATTTCAAGTGTTAATAGAATCATTTTCCTTTATATGTTTTATAATTTAAGTAGTGTCAATTATAGATATGATATATTTTATTCATATACAAAATTATATTATGTTCATAAAAATTATTTTTAATAATAAAATGAAAATTATTCTGAATGGTAATGATGGGGAATGAATCTAATCACGTTCGAGGAGACGGTAATCCTTATTTACACACAAGCTACAATATCATTCTATTGATGTTGAAATAATATGTAATTGGTTGGTATATAATATATAAAGAAGCATTAACATGTTATTTTTATTATTTACATAAATTATACTCCTTATTATACACATCGAAAAAATAAAGTGTTGAATAACAAACTACACCATGACCTGGAGATAGTAAGTCGTACGTACATATGTTTTGTGACCTTGTTTTTCAGAGGATGGATAAAATAATGAATATGGGTTTAACATATTTATAATTACTACACATTATGTATAATGTATTGGATTTATTATTTTGGTATGGAAACAACATAGAAATAGAAAGTGAAAGATTAAATGATCTTTGAAGGAGTTGATGAAATTATTACCTTTTTTGGGGTGCTTCATTTTGATATGATCAAAAGGGATCCTAAGGTGTCTTTTGATCAATGTAAAGCCTCTAGGACTAACTGAGGGTAGTTGGTAGAATATTTGAGCAGGTTATGGCCGTGAAAATGGAATTGGAGGTGTGATTTTGAGAGAAGGGGATAAACCCTTTTATAAGAGAGATGAGGGTCACTTTAGGAAAATCATTAAATATTAATTTATTATACAATCATAATCTATTTATAATGGATCTAAAAGTATTTATATTGATTCTAAGGTGGGTATGGATAGATAAAATATCATCCAATAGGTTATAGACCAGTTTAGGTCACCATATTAAGCTTATCTTTTATATTTAACTCCTAGTTAAATATATTAACGTCTTACCATGTATTCTTGTATTATTATGATAAATGGTTAATAAACAAACAATAAAAATCCATGTGAACTCCATGTAGTTCTTCATTGATATATCTAACCTCATATAATTCCTTTTTCATATAATTTTATTTTTATGAATATTATATATACTAATAATATAGTATTTGTTTTAAAAACACATTTATGTCAATTTGGAAACTATTTAGTATTTCGTTTTTGAGAAAGTCATAACAAACTTATCACTTTGAAAAAAAATATTTAATCAACCATAACATGTCATATTAACTTAGATAATTCTGAGAATACATCAAAAATCACAATTTCGAATTATTTTAGTATTTATAATATCAATTATTTTAATCTTCAAATAAATAGGTAATTACTACAGCATCATTGTGTCATAAAAAATTTAATTATTTAATGTCTAAAAATTAAAAATAAAATACCATTTTATTGGAAATATTTTTATTTTTATAATTAATATTTATAGTCTACTTTTATCTTATTTGTGACCAAATATTAAAAATGTTTTAGTTATTAAAAATTTAATTTAACACTTTTAACTATTCTTTAAATTAAATATAATAAATTTCTTAATCTAATCCAAGTGGACCAAAAGGGCCATATTTTTTTCAAAAGGATGATTTTGGACGAAATACAATTATCCAATAGAATTATAACATGTGTTGGGGTAATTATACTAATAATATTAATATTAATTACCATGTTTACTTTTAACAGCAGCAAATAAAATTCAAATGTTACTATTCACCAAAAATTATTTTCATCCTATTTAACCAAATTTTACATATATATTTTAACCATGAATCTCATATTTTTAAATATCCATTAACATAAGTGGTTAAATTACATTTAATGCAAATTTGCAAATGTTTCTTAAAGGTGGGTAAAAAACGTTAAATGTTCAATAAAATTTTATATATCTAATCTTATTATAAAATGAATCCAATTAATTGCATTGAAAATATATAGGTACTATGTATCAATTTTGACCAAAAATAAATTTAAATAAAATAACTAATTATTTAAATAAAATGTTGGGTTGAAACAATAACGTAGTGTTTTTCACTATTCATCAAAAATTGATTGTTTTCAGAAAAATACCAACAATCCACACTAAGAAATTTTTGAAATTCCGAATCCAAAAATGGAGTACATTTTGAAAAATAGAATTTATTAAATTTAAAAAATTCAGTATTAATATTCATAATAGTTATTTTGATTGGATGTGGTGTGCTGGAACTCGTAGTTGCCTACAGCACAGGATAGTGCATTATTCCAAGAGATACGTCGTATAGATGATTAGGGTGTAAAATTCATCCATCATTCAAATAAATTCATCCTCAGAATTTCAAAAATACTATTTCATAGAAAGATTCGAGTGGTTCTTCAACATAAGTCTGTAGGATCCCATGTTGCATCTTCTATCT
Source organism: Viscum album (assembly GCA_963277665.1). NCBI lineage: Eukaryota > Viridiplantae > Streptophyta > Magnoliopsida > Santalales > Viscaceae > Viscum > Viscum album. The sequence goes on along the minus strand of OY728152.1, from coordinate 322,155,768 downwards.
TATGGTTTCTCCATAAAACATTTACCAAACGATTCATCTAGTTTCTCAACAATTGTTCTCTGGTATCAAGAATCTCGATACACTCTTCACAATAAGATATATCGGCTGCTAGTTCTATTTCATTATAGGTTATTACATGCATTGGTTCAGGAATGTATTTTCTTAATAGGGATACGTGGAACAAATCATGAACATTGGAGAGACTTGGCAGCATTTCCAAATTGTAATCTACATCTACAATTCATTCTAGAATTTCTAATGCTCTGATGTACGTAGGATTTAATTTAACCTTCTTACCGAATTATATAATACCCATCCATGGAGATACCTTCATGAAAACCTGATCTCCTACTTGAAATTCCAAATCCTTTCTTTGGTTATCGTCATTGCTCTTTTTCCTATATTGAGATTCTTTGAGGTTGGTTTGGATAACCCTCACCTTTTCTATTGTTTCCCCCAACCAGTTCAAGGCCTATGAGTTTTCTTTCACCAACATCATCCAAAAAAATTAGTGTGTGACATATATTTCCATATAACGCTTCATATGGTGCAATATTAATACTTGATTGTATGCTATTGTTATAGGAAAATTCAACTAGAGTTAAATATTGATCCCACATACCTTGAAAGTAATGTGAGCTATATCTCTAAATGTCTTCTATGTTCTTAATAGTCCATTCTGATTACCCATCAATTTGAGGTTTGTAGGTAGTGCTCAAATGAAGTTCAATATCCATGAATTTCTAAAGACTATTCGAGAATCTTGATGTAAAATCGGGATCACAATCAGAAAAAATCGATAGGGGTACACCATGAATTCTTACACCTTCATTAATATATATTCTTGAAAAATTTCCAAGTGGTAAATTTTCTCTTATATAAATAATATGTTCTGAATTGGTAAAATGATCAACAATGACCCATATTACTGAATTCCTTCTTGGAGTCTTCTGTAGCCCAATGACAATGTCAATCGTAATATCATCCCATTTCCACTGAGTTATGGAAAGAGGTTGAATTACTCCTATTGGTTGTTGTCTTTATATATTAACCCATTGACAAACCATACATATTGAAACATAATCAACAATATCTCAATTCATGTTGTCCAACAGAAAATGTCCATTTAATCTCTATACATCTTAGTGCAACTAGGGTGTATAGAGAAATTGGATTTATGAGATTAGTTAAACAATTTCATTTTTAGATCAGGTATGTTAGGAACCCAAAGTCACTTCCGAATTTCAAAACCCCATCTTTATATTCGATGTAGACCAATCTACCATTAATAACAACATTATTTTTCCTCTGAAACTCCTCATGATCATTATGAGAAATTTTTGACCTTTCTAGTAAATTTTGTTTGGAATCCATTTGAAAAAGTATTGATGTTTCAACTTCTAGGATTATTCCCATATCCATATTTACTAGATCCATGATCATAGGATCTCTTTTAACTCTCATCTTGTTCAAAATTACATGATCCATTCTTCTCAAAGCATCTTCCACCGTAGATGCCTTCCTCATGGGTTGTGTATACTTCAATCATAATCTTTTAGTAGTTATATCCTTCGAGTGTGAATCGTTTTGAGTTCTTTATGTGAGAAAATATACTTCAAACTCTTGAGATTTGTATATATCTCAAATTTTCACCATAGAGATAGTGCCTCCATATCTTCAATGAAAATATTACAGCTGGTAACTCAAGATAATGAGTGGTGTAGTTTTGTTCTTGAATTTTTTGTTGTCGTGATGCATAAGAAATAACTCTATCATTCTGCCTAAGGACACAACCAATTCCTTTCTTTGAAGATTCACTATAAATAACTAACACATCATACCCCAATGGTAGAGTCAAGATATGATAATTGATGAGTTTTCTCTTCAATTCTTCAAAAAAAAATCAAACTCTTTTCTCCAAAAAAAAAAATTAACCCATTTACATATGAGCGTGGTTAATGGGTTAGCCAATCGTGAAAAATCATGGACGAAACTCCAATAATAACCAACTAAACCAATAAATCTGCATACCTCAGTTATAGTCATCGGTGTTGTGCATTCATGTATTTCTCTTATCGTAGAAGGATCAACATAGATTCCATCCTCAGAGACAATATATCCAAGTAAAGAAATCTCCTGAAGCCTGAATTCTAACATTATAAACATCCCTTATAATTCAATTCATATGTTGGTTTTCAGAAGAGTGTGTATGTGAGTTTCATGATCTTCGTATCTTTTTTATTATACCAAGATATCATCAATAAATACCAGTACAATGTCATCAAGATAAACCTTTGAAACATTATTCCTTTGATCCATGAAAATAAAGGGTGCATCAGTCAGTCCAAAAGGCATTACTATAAACTCATAATGCCCACACTGGGTTTGAAATGTCTTCCCTCTTCACACACAACTGATGATATCCATATCGATGTTCAGTCATTGAAAAATATTGATGTCCAAGAAGTTGGTCAAATAAAACAATAGTTTAGGGTTGGGGACACATGTTCTTTATTTCTATATCATTGATATCCATGTTGGCAATGTAAAACCTCATAAGACCATATATATTCTGTACAAAACGGACATGGGATCTCTGTAGAGAAACACTAGGGTAAATAAATCCATTAATACTAAATTACTCTAGATGTTTCTTTTGTTCCACTATTTGCACATTGTACATTCTATATGAGGTCTTAGATATGGGCCTTGCAATAGGAATTAACTTAATGGAAAACTCAATTTCTCCTTTTAGAGGATGTCAAGGTAAATCCTCTAGAAACACATCAAACAATTCATGCACAATAGGTACATCCTCTATTTGAACATTCTTTTCCTCACCTATAGTTATTTCATTCTTTTCCTCCCCAATAATTATACTATGTATAACTAATGGGTGTGGATCTTGATAAGAATCAGATGTATACATTTTTATCTTATGATAATGTACTCCTTATCATCATCAAAAATTGTAACCTCCTACTTTTATCAATAAATTTTCAAATCATGGTCTGAAATCCAACCCATACCGTAGATTATATCAAAATTCAATCATGGTAATGATGATGAGATCAATAAATAAAGCATGTTTATATTCCATAATGGCAATGAATTCATAAAACATTGTTGCAATGATACATCCATTATGAGTTTTGATGGAAAATATCCTTTTAAAATAATATTGGAAATATCTAATTTTCATAGGAAACTGGGAAGATATGAAACAATGTGATGATCCAGAATCAAAAAATGAATTGTCTAAATTTGAGGAAACCATTAAATTACATGTCGCCACATCATTCAAAGCTTCAACATCAGTAGTAGTGATCAAATAAGATTTGCCTTTCTCCCTTGGCCTATTCAGACTTAATATTCCATTGTTCTTAGGACATTCATTTGATTAATTCCACATTTCATTACAATTGTAACATTGTACATTGACAACCACTTGCATTCCCTTGAACCCATGAGCTTGGTGTCTGTTTTCCCTACACTTGTAACAGAATCGCAATCCCTTCATGCAATTACCATGGTGTTTCTTCACACATTTACTACAGTATTAATATTTAACTTTTCCCTTCTTCAACTTATATTCCTTCCAGAGTGTTTAGAAGACCTCTACTAATTTTTATTCTCTTTAAATTCATAAAACATAAAGAATTAATTATCTATTATGATAGCATATGAGAACAATATCTTCGTACAATGCGAATTATTGTTTGAATAATACTCGATGGAGAAATGGGTTTTACCACCCAAATAATAAATTAGTCATACTCTATGGGTTACATAAATAATCTGCAGCATGCCATGTAACCTTGTGAAGTTATCCTCATAATTTGAGACATTTTCATCCTCATTTTCCCTCAAAAATTCAATTCTCCTTTCTATATCCTCTTGATGGTCACGAAAAAAGTATTTTCTAAGAAAAGATCTTTAAACTCTCTTGATTCCATATTTGATAGTTCTTCTTATTCCTTTGTATTTTGATTTAATGACCTCCATTGATATACATATCCCGTGAGCTAATAATCTTCCATGATAACATATTTCTTTTTATTACTCCCAAAAGAATGAAATATTTTATCTAAGGAATTTATCTATTGCTCAGCAATAAATGGACTTGTAGTCCTATTTAATATTAGTGGTTGTTTCACCATGAATCGGTCTGTCCTTGATACTTCAGAGTGTGGATGATGGTGCTCTATATGGATAAGGTTATTTTTCATAACTAGAGTGAGTTTTCAGAGTACAATAATACATTTTTCAGCACCGGTTGCATCACCAGCTCCACTATATATAACTTGAGTAGGAGAGAAATCCCTACATGGATTACGTGAATTGATACGGTTTCCATTCCATCCACTAGGATTCATTTCTAATAAATGTGATACACTATATTTTTTTTGTGAACCGTAATAAATAATACCGAAATAGTAAAATACTTAACATAAATTGAACAATTTATGCATATAATCCACAATCATAAAAAAATGTTTTCATTGAGGAAGTAGTTACTCATAAATCCTTTATAATGTTTTGTTCGGAAAATGTGAATTATTCTAAGAATATCCCCTATGAGTGTCATAACAAAGAGTGCATCAAGGCCATTTATTGTGTACCAAGTTATCCCGAGTCAAGCCCAATACACCTTTTTGGAGTTTTCACTACTAGGTACATCGGTGATAAAGCCACCTCTACCTACTCGTATCCAAATATAGATTTATTTCATGAAAATTTCAAAAAATCCCAACATTACCAATTTTCAAGGAAGATCATCAAAACTAATCCTCAACCTCTATCTTAGGGTTAGGGTGTATAATCAGTGTTATTATAAATCTAGTTTACGAGGAATATATTAAACATCTATGATACCAACTATAAAATCCTGACCCTAGTTACCCAGAGTCAGTGCATTATTACAAATTATTTCCATGATTAGAAGAGATCATGTCTCAAATGGTTGATTAGATTAGTATCCTTGTAAGTGCTACATATATACATAATTTATACATTACATCATGAAATGAGAAAACAACAACAACTTGTTCCCACTGAACACACAAATATCTCATAGCCTATTCATGTAGGTTAATCATAATATGATTCTTCACATCCTCTTAAAAATAAAACATAGAAAGGGGTGACCTCAGATTCGTAGTAAGGATTACAATATAGTGGTAACAATCCTAAATAAGGATAAACATTTAATGAAATGTATAAGAATAAAACACAGGAATTTTAAACATAATCCTCAGAAAAATATGGCAAATATTAATCAAATAATTCAAATTAAATATTTCCATTTATATTCTAGAAGTTGAATAACCACATGTAATATAAATAGACAATTTTAAAATGATGGAATGCATAATTCCGGACATCATAACCATATAGTAAAGGCTTCATTCCAATAATAAATTTTTTTTGTCAATGCCTTATGCCAGGACACTAGTCTATCTAATGAGACCTACCGACACATTAAGGAGCAATATAGGGCTCCACCTATCACTTATTAAGTCCAATGAATTCCTCATAGGAAAAGGTTGAAACATAACATAAACATTCGTATTAATCTACCTCATGAAATGTTAATACTTTAACCATAAACAAAGAATATTATAAAAATAACATATACATAGTCAAACATATAACAAAACCTTCAATACAATATAGATGATTGTATCATAATTAATAAACTTCAAAAAATGGTAAAATCCATTAAAGGAAGTTGGAAAGGATAAAATCAAAACAAGATCAGAGAAATATCTCTTTATATTTTGAACCCATTTAAATGTAACATAATTTTAAAATAAAATTTAAATTTTGAAAATAATCTTATATTTTTGTAAGGGATGAATCGAGGGTTTTATAATGGTGTAAAATAGCGACACCCACTGTATAAGTTAAAAAAACAGACATACCTCAATTTGTCGAAATGGTCATAAAGTACGTTGTTTGGAAAACAAAAAAAAATATTACAATGAAAACATTTTATAAAAAATCAAAGAAGGGAATAAATTACATTAACACATATTATCAGAAATAGTAAAAAAAATTGAAATACTTTTTTATGAAACATAGATGTGGATGATAAAGAAGTCCTAGTAGATACTTACGTATTAACAACATCAAATAAATAAAGAGGTAATAAAATTAAACCTTACCTTTTACTTTTCTTTAGTATGGGGTAATTTAACCTCTTCTATAATAGTTAAATAATTGTTATAAAATTATAAAATAACCACATACATAAATATGATATCATATATGATCTTATAATATTTTTTACTAATGATATTTCAGTAGTTTCAATATTTCAGGTGCTAACTGATTCATTTTACTGTATATGTTTTGTTAAATAAGTTGTGTTTTTATGGATATTATGTATATGATTAATATGTAAAATTAAATTATGTTCTTCAAAATTATTTTTAATAATAAAATGACAATTATTCTTGAATGGTTACGATGGGGAATGAATCTTATTACGTTCATGGAGAGGATAATCCATACGTACGAACGAGTGACAATATCATTCAATTGATTGTGAAATAATATTTAATTGTATGGCATATCATATATACAGAATCATTAACATGTTATATTTATTATTTACATGAATTATACACATTATTATTCCCAACCAAACAATTATGTGTTGAATAATAAACTATACCATGACATGGAGATGGTAAGCCGTACGTACGCACGTATGGTGGCATTGAAATTCATTCGATGGATAGAATAATGAATATGGATGTAAAATATTTATAATAAAATCATACTATTTATAATGTAAAATATTTATTATTTTTTGTATGGAAACAACAATGTAATAGGATGTGGAAGAATAAATGAACATTGAAATAGGTGATGATATTATTACCTATTCTTCAGGTTATTACTTTTTATTTGATCAATAGGGAACATTGGGTTAGAATATGATCAAATTAAGGCCTCTAAGTTGAATTGAGGGCATTTGGGAGGATATTTTATTAGGCTGAGGCAGAGCGAAATGACTTTTGTGGTGTTATTTTGAGAGAAGGGGAAGTACCCTTTTATAAGAGAGGTGAGAGTCATGTTAGGAAAAGTTGGAAATGATAATTTATTATAAAATTATATTTGGTTTATAATGGGTTAAAATTATTTATTTAGAGGATAAGGTTGTTCTGGGTCAAAAAATAATCATCCTATAGGATTTAGATTGGTTTAGATCTCCATATTAACCTTATCATTAAGATTTAACTCTTAGTTAAATAGTTCAACTTTTTACCATGTATTGTTGTATTATTATAATAATTGGTTAACAAACATACTATAAAAAATCACATGATCCCCAAGTAGTTAATTATTGATATATATAACCTTATCTATGTCCTTTAGATGAACTGTAAGTTTTAAGAATATTATATGAATTAATAATATTGTATTTGTTTTAAAAACACATTTATGACAATTTTGACACTATTTAGTATTTGGTTGTTGTGAAAGTCATAAAAAATTTAACAAATAGAAAAATATTAATATAGTCAACCTGAAATGTTATATTATCCTTGTGAATTCGTGGAATAAATAAAAATTCTCAATTTACAATTATTTTAATATTTGTAATATCAATTATTTTAATCTTTCAATATTAATGTAATCATGACATCATCATTAAGTCATAAACATATTTATTTATTTATGTCTAAAAATTAAAAATAAAATACCATAATTTTTGAAATATTATTATCTTTATAATGAATCATTATTGTCTAATATATCTTCTATATAAACCTATATTAAAAACTGTATATTTATTAAACATTGAATTTAACAGTTTTAACTATTCTTTAAATAATATATAATAAATTTCTTAAGGGAATAAATGAGGAACAAAAGGATCATATTTTATTCCTAAGGTAGATTTTAGGAAAAATACATTTATCCAATATAATAGGAAATTTGTAGGGGTAATTAAAAGATTATTTTTACCTTTAATTACCCTATATACTTTTAACCGTCGTAAAAACATTTCAAACATTACTATTCTTCAGAAACTATTTTCATATAATTGATACACATTTTACATACTAATTTCAACCATGTGTCTCATATTATTTAAATTCAACCCACAAAAAGGTAAAATTACATTTTATGAAAATTTGTAAATGTTCCTAGAGGGTGGGTAAAAGATGTTAAACGTTTACTAAAATATTATTAATCTAATATTATTATAAAAAAATACAATTAATTACATTGAACATATATAAGTATTATTTATCTATTTTTACCTAAAATAAATTTAACATAAATTACTAATTATTTAAATAAAATGTCAGTTTTAAACAATAACAGAGGGTTTTTTCACAATTCATCAAAAATGTTATGTTTTCTGAAAAATACAAAAAATTCCCCCAAATCTTATTTCGATATTCCATATACAAAAATAATGTCCATTTTGAATCATAAAATTCCAAAATTTTAAAAAGTGGGTATTACTATTCATAATTTCTAGTTTGATTAGTCGTGTTGTGCTGGAACTTGAAGTTGAGTACAATGAAAGCTATTACATTATTCAAATAGAAACGTATAGTGGATGAATGGGGTGTTACAATAACAAATAGACATGTCACAAAAGACTTTGGATACTTTTGGAGAAGGGCCCATGAAAGGTAACACCCTCCTTCATTAAAAATAATTATCCTAATCCATTATTGGTTACCCCGCTACCCACAAATAACCACATCCAGTGAAACAAAAAAACTCAACCAACTTGAAGCCCCACTACACACTCCCATTTCATGAACATCCCATTCATAATACTTTGAAGTCATTCAACCAGGTCCTTACCCACATGTAAACCCTCAACTCGTCTCATCACAACCACACTCAGCATCCCTGGTACATAACAACACACCCATTAACATAAGAATAACACAACCTAATCCTACAACCCCACTGCCCAACCATTTCCCAGATTCCACCCCACTTTATAACAAACATCATCCATTAAACAATAAACCAATATATCAACCCGAGAATCCATTACACCACCCATACCAATCCATACACATGAAAACACTCCCAGTCATAGGACCACATGACCAACACCAATCACAAGGTCAACATATCCATACATGAAAAACAGTCCCACTAAACTGCAAGGCATATTTAGATTTAGCAACCCTCATTCTTTAATTCCACTATGATAATTCAAGGGTGATCATAGAACAACTCTGATACATGGGAATCCATATATTTGACTAGGTGTATGTGGTTAATAAGTATGTTAATTATAGTCGTTCGACAAGGAAAAAACAAAAAATATTCACCACTCATATAGTTACGCAAACAGAGGCCACCAAAAACCATGATTTTTAGAGGGCACACACCCCATAAAAAACACAACATGGATCAAGGATAACTTATAAAAAAAGTTATCATCATATTATTCTTCCTTGCCCATTTATTAATTACTTATTATTATCATCAGTGAATTTTAGTCCAACCATATTCACAAGGGTACATGAGTACACACACCCCCACATAATGCACCAATGATGGGGAGACAACGGAATCTCTACATGAAAAAATAGACCATCATAAACTCCTCTTTGCACTAAACAGAGGGTGTGTGAGTATGAGGAAAAATACATGTAAAACTAGATTGGTGGATAAAGAAAAAAATGACTCCTTTTGGACGAATGTTTCTGGGTGTACCACAAGAAAACGAAATGATTCAAGGAAGAGATGATTTTATCTTTGGAAGTCGTAGAACTTATATCTGTAGAAGGAAAAGGTTTAAAGGTCCATTAAAATCATATCATAGTCCATATTTTTTGTTTTTACTATTTAATTTTCTTAATAGAATTAGGATATAAATATATAATTAATATCCTTTGATAAGCCTTTTTAAATTACAAATTTAGGATTTAAACTCAGGTGATGTCAAATTAATTATAAGAGGAGAAAATGAAAAAACTGGGAAATCTAGAAATGGCCCACTGATTGTTGAGTCGCTGATATGAGTCACCGGCCAGGACTCACTGATGCCTGACTCTATGATGGATGAACAACTGATTACATTCCACCAATTCCATTCACTGAGGTCGGACTCACCAAAGACCATCCTTCTGATGCTTCGACCTACCAATGCCTCGACCTACCAATGTCTCTACCTACCAATGCCTCCACCTAGGATGCCTTGACCAAACGATGCCCTGACTCATTGTGGTTAAGCTTTCATCATTGAACCACTAAAAATGATCTACAGAAGGTGAGTTGATAAATCATCCTACCATTAGAAAAATTATAAAATTTTAAAACTCTTAAAATACCTTACTATTTTCTCCTCAAACACCCCAAGCACTATATATTGAAAAATTAATTTACCAAGGAGTTTCAAACCATTAAATCAGATACCTCTCAAACTATTCTCACCCGCGATATTTCAAAACCAACCCTTGAAGAAAGAGGGGTATGAACAACAACCATGTAAGATACCTCTCATGGATAAACCACCCTGTCTTGTTTGATGGTTGGAGTGAAATCTCAAAATACAAGAACCCCTCCTCCCACATCTATTTATCCAAATATCCACAAGATACCCCACACATGCAACAACTATATGAAAACATGAAGCCATGAATTTTTTCCACCATTTCAATATAATATACTATATTTGAGGCATTGGCTCAATCACATGTGTTTTATCACTTATAAAATAATGCTTCCCAATTAGGAATCATGTCATCCACTTTCTTCATGTTAGAGATTCATCAAACACTATGTAACAAAGATTAATCCCATCTTTTAGAAACAATGGTTCAAGTACTACATCATAAGGATGAAATCACAAGAAAATATCAAAAAAAATTCGGGTACTAGGAATGCATTTGCGTCTCTTGCTCCCATTTAATCTCCTCCAGGCCACCATTCCTCCACAAAACACAAACCAAAGGCATTTTCACCCCACATAGCACCATATTCTGATGATATGAGATCATTTCTAGCCACGCCATAATTGTTGTTTCATCTTCTATATCCAACTATACCTAATCAATTACATGTGATTCAATGTGAAGATAATGAAAATGGAGAGAGACATGAAATATTTTATGTATCCACTATAACTATGGTGGAAACACCAACTGATATGCCCCCTCGCTAACCCACTCTAACTCATCAAAGATTCCAATGAACCTTGGATAACGTTCCCCCCTCTAAGAAACCTCCACTGCCCATGTTGAGGGGAAATCATTAAGAAAACATGGTCCACAACGTCAAATTCACAGGGCCTACTCCAATGATTGAAACACAACTTATCTTGGTCTTTTTCTACCTCCATCCTTTCACGGACAAGCTAAAACTTCTCTGACATACTCTGCACCATTTCTAGACCAAGGAAAGATACCTCACAAACTCTTGTCCACCATAAAGGTGAACTAACTGACCTTCCATTAACAACCTTGAACATAGCCATACCAATGTAAGAGTTATATCTATTATTGTATGTAAACTCATCAAATGGAAAATTTCACACAAAAGACCAACCAAAGTTAATGATCCATGGTTTCTACATGTCCTCCAATGACTGGGTAGTCCTCTCTATCATCCAATATATTTCAGGTTTGAATGAGATATTGATGCATAAATGAAATCCAATATCATTTCGTAATCTCCTCCAGACACATGAGGTAAAATGCATATCCTGATATGAGACAATGGATCTCATATACCCATGCATCCTCACTATCTCATCGACATACCCATACATTTTATAATCCACTACTCCTAACTCCTTAATTTCTGTGAAGTGGTCTGGTTTCATCATCCAACCTACAAATAACCAGATTTTGTCACATCCTACTTAATCCATGGGTATTCTTGTGACAAAATCCACTAATATTTCATCCCACTTCTACTAGAGGACATTTGAGGTTTGTAACTATCCACTGGGAACATGGGTATCATCCTTTACTTATTGTCACACCATGCACTTCTCCATAAACTCTGCTACATATTACATTATCACATGCCACCAAAACTGCAATTTCAAGCCTTGGTACACCTTGGAAACTTTTTAATGTATGCTAAGGGTGAGATGTGAAACTCATAGAGAACTCCTTCATGAATCAACAATGGTAAAAATAGATTCCAAGAGATCAACATCTGAATATGACCATCCTCAATCCATCCCCCCATAGTATCACCCTGGTCAATGTGATCATTCATCACCTATACCTCCGTGTCTCCTCCCTGAGACTCCACCACCATCTGTCTTAGGGATGACTGCACCATCATATTAAACATATAACATATACCTCCATACATTCTTGCATATACGTTTAAGGTATCTAGAACCTCCATCACCCTCTATGTATATGTAGATTCTTAAACTAGCTACTTTGGTGACATCCTTCCCAAAGAATCACCCACAACTATCCCCATTCCAGAGGTGAATGAGATATAAAAATCATATTCTGGAATATAATTCATCCAACTCCATTGTCTCAAGGTCATATCACACTTGATAAAGAAATGACACAAGATCTTGTGATCCATAAATACCAAAATGCCATCCCCAATAAGTTACTTCCACCAAAAAATTATCTCAAACATAACTGATTCTATCTCGAGATCTTGTTTGACATAGTTACGGTCATCAGTATGTAACATCCTACACCTATAAGAGACCAATATTCATTACAACATCAGCACACACCACAACCCTAGATGTGATTCTTAACACTAATCACTCCTCATAATGGCCATGACTTTTCTAGTTAGAGACATCACTAATGAAATTAATTGAGAGAGTTCTGGTACAAATATCCATTAATAACACTCCAGACCAAGAAAACTAAAAACCTTTACCACATTATTTGGTGCTTCCCATGAAACAATGTCCTCGACTTTCGATTGGTCGGATACTATACCCTATTGATACCGGAAATGACCATGAAAGTTGGCCTCATGTGTCTCGAACAAGAAATTGGAGAACATTCCGTAGAGATGGTGGCATATATAGACCACCAGAATAGTCATGAGAAGCTTTTTGTGCTCATACTCTAACATTCAGGAGATCAGAATGTCCTTTATGAATACAAAAATTAACTGGTTCAAAAAATCATGAAATATAGATTTCATTATTAGTGTCAACACCGATAGTGTATTCATAACACCAAATGACATAACTAAGAACTCAATGTTACTATAACTACATCTAAAACCAGTATTTGGGATTTCAACCTCATTCACCCTCAAATGGTAATAACCAGAATGAAAATCTATATTGTAAAACCAACTTGTTCCCTCAGTTGGTAAAAAATATCATCTATCTTGGAGAGAGTATAACAGTTCTTGACTATTAACTAGATAATATCTCCGATAGTCTATAAAATTCCAGGTTCTACCAACTATATTCATTTAAAATAATACTGAAGTACCCCATGATGACTAACATTGCTAGATAAATCCCTTCTTTTTCAGATCATAAATTTCAATCCTTACCTCCCACAACATAGATGGTTTCATATGATAAGGATCAATCAAGATCGTAGAAGTATCGATCTGTAAGTCTATCACAAACTGAACATCATGTTGAGGTGATTGAGTCAAATAATGATTTGAAAAAACATTCAATAATTCCCCATTAACTGTGGGAACCGCAACCGTATCAGCATGCACTGATACCACATACAACTCATCTAACAAGAAAAAAAATCTCTACATACTTAATGACCATCAAAAACCTTCACATGCTAATGATAGACACACATTCTCCACCCATTTCTAAAAAAATGATGATTCTCCATAAAAATTCAATAATAATATGTATAGAGTTCAAAAAATAGATTCTAAGGATAACACAATATGGAAGAATCTATAGCATAAATAGATCCTCACTGCATTTATCTGACCCCAATATTAGTCTGTATCCTCAGCAAATATCTGGAAATATGGTCTGATATCTGACTAGTGTACTATACACCCATGGAATGAGATGTCTATATATGTCTAGTCCATGAAAATGGTCTAGACTTTTTGAAATAAAGGATTGTGATTCTTCTAAATCAAACAAGGTGTAAACAAGAGTACTGAAAAAATTGACCATACTTCGAACGATCTATGTCCCTACAGAAACTGATAACTCTTCCACATGTGACTGACTATGCTGAGCTCCTCTAACACTATTCTATCAGCCACCTCCCTGACCATGCCCTGGTCAATGTACTTGTGGAATTCTCAGAGGTAAGACACCACCTACTTTGTGTCCCCTTAACCGAGCAGGAGCCTATTTCCTTACTTCTGAAATGGCATGGTCGGCAACAGCTTTTGAGGCGGGCGCTAACCATTCTACCTTCATCATACTAATCCTAATGTAGGAAATAATTATAAAGGTTTCCATTTCCTCTGCAATAAAAATACCTTAGTCTCTAGACAATAGGAAAATATTGACGAACCAATGGTCAAAACTAAAACTGCTCAGGTTGACTCCCCATTAGCCAAAACCATGATGGCCCTTGCACCTACACTAGATACTAGTAGTAGTTCCTTTTAAATAGAAAGGGAAACTCCCCTCTCACAGTATACCGACTTGTGAGTGAATCCACTCAACCATTCCACCTTCTTCTGGTCCTTTATGTATGTCAGCAAGGTGACTAGGGTAATATCATACTAACGGGAAGGGAAAAAGTGCCTCCTCTATGTGTCTCACTAAAGACTCACATATGAAAAGTGATCTAGTGTGAAGAGAAAGTGATACTTGAACATCATCTCTAGTTCCAATACTGACATACATCCCTACTTGAGGGAGAGTATATCTTATCACATATTTTCCATCATGGTTAAGGAATGGAATTCCGACCGAAACTCCTTCACAAAAATGATCCAAAAAACATCACCCTCCTTTCACTCCCCCAAGTACATCATCCAATTTTGAAACAAAGATCACCTTATATGTCAATCCACCAATGGATTCGAGTACTCCATCGGATCCTTAATCATGGTTAAAGTGATTTACAGCTCCCCAAGAAAAATCACAGTCTCTATGTCTGAAACGTTGCTTTCTTACTTTATAAGAATCTTCCACTAGTAAGCATGAATCATCTTCTTCCACTAGTCCTTCTCTCGCACTTGGTCATCTCTACAATGGTTGATTGGGTCAAATAGTTGAGCCTCCATAGCTTGTACCACACACAATTGAGGATTGACTTCCACAGCTAAAAAGGTTATACAAGGAACTCCTAAGCCAGAGTAGTATGGAATTTCCAATTAAGATAAATTTTACCTCATTTTTTTTAATTTCTTGAAAATGACCCAAAAACTAGAACACATGTCATAATGATGAATGTAAAATTACTAGGGTATATATCATGCAAACGGTTTAGCATCATTTGGTCATTCAGTAGGATCAGAGGCATTCCATCATATCATGAGGGGCCTTAAAATCCCATGTTTGTCTAGTTTTCCCTAGTCTATGTCACACCCCGAGATCACCATATACTATTTCCCTACCATCCCATTAAATAATCAATATTCTTAACTCTAATATCCATCCCAACTCTTAACCATAACCAATAAAACCATTCTTTCATGACCCCAACCCTCCAAAGATTTCACTCCTGACCTAGAAATGGCGAAAGATATATAATTACCACTGAGAACTGCCTCTAGGAGGCCTTGATGTGGAGACCATCCCAAATGGAACATAAATAAAAAAAATTGGAGGTATTAACCTTTTATAGATACCGAAATAGGGAGAGAAAATATATAAAACATAAAACCACTCTATCATATATATATGTATATAATAAAACAAAAATCCATCTCACATGCATGTATAAAGTAAAACTACTATAAATTTAATGAAAAACTCTAATGTAAATACCAAAAGATAAAATATACATAGCTACAAAAGAACTATCCTGATGCCTGAGCTAGTAAGTTCTAGCATAGACTGTGTAATCTCCCTGGAAACTAGAAAAAGTAGTATATACATATGGTGAGAATACAAATATATTATATTGTAATAGCCAAAGTCAGCTAGGCTATGGTGAGAGAAACATACTAATTCCCCTGTAAAAACAATAGTAGAAACTCAAAAGTCACTGACAAGGTTTAAATTCCAGCCCAAAATCACCAGGGTACAGTCACCAAATAACATAAATAAATTAAATTATTGTATAAATCACAATGATATTTGGGTAAACCAAACCACTTCCCACTGGCTAAAAACCCATCCATAACGGAGAATATCCTAATGCTACAATTATCTTCTACAAGCCCAACTATCACAACCTTCCCACACACACCTAGTTCACATACCATATACAGTGTGCAAACTCTTGGTGCACAACCACATCATATCCCTCCCAAAGATACCTAGGCCACAAAATCTCAATCTCATCTAGAAGATTCTTGGGAAAGTACAATATATTTCATCCCAACGACACCATGGAACACACCTTGCATGGAGACACCTATGCCTCACAACTACACCATAAACTACCTAATTTGTCTTGGGCTACAAATTCATCAAAAATGGAGTAGAGAAGAGACTATAAGCAACCATCCATCCTCCCAATGAGATGTTGGAAGAAACACCCTCCCTGATAAACATAGATGTATTCAGAAGGTAGTTCTCAATAGTGGTGGGAGTGTATAGAAATCAGAAGGAACTAAATGTAAATATATAGGTACCACACAGTCATACCATCCTATGAGTTTTCAAAACAAACAACCATCCCACACAAAACTACCCTTACTGCCACCCCTAAATGAACATATCAGAATGAGTGACGGTCACATCCCAATTAGATAAAATAAAGCCACTTGAAACTCAATAATATTTATATTAATATTAAATTACTAGTAATTCCATCCCAACCTAGGAATGTAACAAACATAAAACACCACAAGTAACATCATAACCCACAAACACTTCAACAAAGTATCTTGAAAATCTGGGTAAATGTCCCACACAAGGTAATAAAATATTTCTTCAAAATTATCACTCTTAAACCATAACTAGCTTCCTCACTACATGAAAAGTACCACACCAAGTTAAAAAAATGATAAACTAGATAGAAGTCCCATTCCACACTCCCCTTCCTTGAACACCCCTTCCATCATTCTTCCAATTCATCTTGTTCTATCCTTCCTCTCAACAAGTAAAAAACCAGAACACCTCATCACCACAAAACATGGTAGACCCACTACATATCGACACCAAGAACATAACACCTATTAACATAAACATAATATAACCTAAAACTAGATCCCCACTACCCAACCACTACCCAGATGCAGTCTCACTACATAAAATGTTCATCCATTACACAATCAACCAATCTCTCAACATGAGATTCCATTACACCACTCATATGAACCCATACTCACAGACACACTCTCAATAACTACACCATAGTACAACCAAAATAGTAGGGTCAACAGAACTATACACAACAAAAATATACACCAAATAGCAAGGTGTATTCAGATTTTTCAAACCAAGTTCTTGAATTCCACTTCAGTAATTCAAGGGTGATCACATAGAATGTTTGATCATGGTTCATCCATATATTTAACTAGATTTACATGGTTAATAAATTTCATAATTTTTGCCCTTAGATAAGGAAATAAAAAAAATTCATAAGCCCTTCTGTTGTGATAGAAGAGGCCACAAACGTCCATGTTTTTTAAAATGACTTCAGCCCTTACAAAACACAACGTGGATCAATGATAACATATAAAACCAGTGATCACCATTATCATATTCCCAGCTACAAATTTAATACATCTTATTATCATCATTTAATGTGGGTCCATCCAAAATAATAATTGTAATATGATTACACCCCCCCAACATGATGCAAAAAATAAGGAGATATGAATGAATCCCTACATGGAACAACAGATGCTCAAAACTCCTCCTTGTAAAAAATAGAGGGTGTGAGAGTTGTATGAAAACTACATGAAAAACAAGATTAATGGATACCAAACAAAACAAGACTCATTAAGGAAGAATATTTTTGGGAACACAAAGGTAAAACAAAAGGTTTCATAGAATGGAGTATCTCGGCATAGGATGATCCAGATCCTATATAAATGGATGAATATGATTTCAAGGTCCATTAAAGTTGTATCATAATCAAGATTACACGGTTGGACTATTTTAAAGTTCAGGGAGCACTATAATATTAAATAAATAATTTTAATCCATTGATATTCCTTTATAAATGCTCAATATAGGGTTTAATCATGATT
The DNA here is from genome assembly GCA_963277665.1 of Viscum album. NCBI lineage: Eukaryota > Viridiplantae > Streptophyta > Magnoliopsida > Santalales > Viscaceae > Viscum > Viscum album. Next base: position 322,137,510 of record OY728152.1, on the reverse strand, counting down.
AATGAAAATTAAATAAGAGGGATGGAACTAGAAAAGTTGCAAAAAGAGTCATTGACATGAGTCAATGATAGTGAGTCACTGATGCATGACCCAATGATAGATAATCCATCGAAACTAAGCCATTGATACAACTCACTGATAGTGATTCACCAATGTGACTCACTGACATGACTCACTAACAGTGACATAGGAATGTGACTCATTGATGCCTGACTCACTGACATGTGACCTACCGACGCCTCGACCTTCCAACACCTCAACCTACTGATACCTCATCCTACCAATATCCTAACTCACCAATGCTAAAATATAGACAATGAGTTACCTATGATGAGCTACTAATGTGGATCTGTCAATGCCTCCTACCATTTGAAAAAAATATTAATTTGGAAAAATCTTAAAAGTTTGTATTGTTTACTCCCAAAACACTCCACACACTGGGTTTTGATAATGTAATGGACCGAGGAGGTTCGTGAAATTACACAAGGGTAATTAATCAAATGAATTTTAATGGAATGTTTGAAATTAAAAGAAATAACTAGAGGAAAATAAATTAAATTATATTTAAGATCTAAATATTAAATAATTCCATCTATTTAGAATTGACATAAACAATACTAAATAATGATGATATTGTCATGTAAACCCTTAACTCAAGTCAAAATTCCTTCGTATGTGTTCAAAAATAATATATAATAAATTAATATTTATTATATACCAATTATATAAACATAATAACAAATATAATACCCTTTACAAATTACTTTTAACTATTTACCACCCATTTATTATCTATTATTAATAAAATAACTATTTCAATTGATTTTTTCTTAGTTTTTCATGTATATTTTGGTTCAGTTGTTTTGGTACTTGTACTATTATTGTGGATGGATCAATTTAAGAATGTTATAACCGATTAAAAATAATATATTTTGATTATAATCATATATATATATATATATATATATTATTTTATAAAGAAAATTTATATATATATAATATAATTAAATCGGTCATGGAGATAGTAAGTCATTGGAATGGATGAACATTGTTTTCATTTTCTATAGGAAAGAACAAAAGTAAGCTAATTAGAAATTCCCCTTACCAAAATCACTATTATATCATACATATATATAATATATATTAATATATTATTTACATATTACCATCCATTTATATCATAAATGAATAATTAATCACATCACTCTATAGAGGCGGTAGTCCACACATACTCATATTGGACATTAAAATTTTACAATAGAGAGGATGGTAAGAGGGAATATGTAGTACTATCATTTCAAGATAATATTTATTTCATGAATATAATATACTAACATTAAATCCATCATAATAACCATCCATGAAATGTAGTCATGGATTTTCAATTTTTTAACAACATAGAGATGTTGATCCATATATACACACTAGAAATACTCTCACGTCCAAATTGATGGGAAAGAAACTGCATAATGGAGTTTTCATAATCACAATAAAATTTAATTCTAGTGATAATATTAAAGATATTAATTTATATTAAAACCTGTATATTTAGATGAGGTATAATAGAATAAAAACTAAAGTGATATTTTAAGAAGATCACCTCTTAATGGGGAGAACTCTTTTAGAACCCCTCTTATGGGTAATACAGTTGGTATTTTTGGAAGAAGCGTACCCACATATTATTTATAAATAATTATATAATGAAATTTTTTATTTTTTATTCATGATATGTGGCTCATATTTTTTAATGGATGTGAAGGAGCTGGTACCATTTTATAATTGACGTGAGGCACAGTAATATAATTTGTTAAAATATGATATTTATTTAAATTATTTTATGTCTATATGGCTCCACATAGATAATATTTGAATATAATATATTGATGGGTTGAAATAATCCCCTATAATAAAATATGGAAAACTTTTTATCGTTGTTTTACACCAATCCTTTTATGTTAACCCACTGTTAAACATTTTGACAATTATCATAATATTTATGTTTTATACCATTTATGGGTTATTAATTTTAATATAAAATTAAACACACATAAATATACGATGTTGGATGTATAAAACCACATATTATTGGTTATTAATAATATATTATTCTTATGAATTTTAAATAAATGAACATAGTATTTATTTCATAAAATATCTATAATTTCAATTTAAAAACAATCTATTTACTCTGACTTTTATAACTAAAAGAAAACATATGAAATTAAAAACAAATTACTTAATAAATTCCATAAATGTTAATTTTTTTGTTAAAATATCCTGGTCATCCAAATTCCTTAAAATTTAAATAATTTTAATAATCTTAATATTATTTATATAATTTCTCAATTAATTAACTAATTTCCATATCTCTGTTGTTTAAGAATTTAAGTTAATTATCTAATATAGAAAATTTTAATATTTATTACAATATTAATGATAAGTAATTTATATTTCCAAATAATTTTAATATGGGAAAAAATAATATTCTTCTCACCATGTTAAAAACAATGATGTTATTAAAAAATATTGTGACACTTTTTCCTTTTAATAACACAAAATTTTGAAAGGGTTATAATATCATAAAAATGGTATCAAATTGTCATATATCTAAATAATGGATTATTATGGATAAAATTGACTCATCCAGAAATTATAAGGAATGTTTTATGGTCATGTTTTAGTAATTTTTAGTATATTTATATTCTTAATTACCCATTTTAAAAATACCATTTTAAAAACTAATTATTATAGTTACTATTCAAAATGAAAAAAGTGGATCATTTTTATGAATCTATATCACTTAATTACGAATAAAGAACCCATTTTTTTATGAAATATCTAATAATAGAAGGAATTAACTTTAAAATAAATTCAAAAAAGGAGAATAAAATATTTTTTTAGAAAAACTCCTTTTTAAGCCTAAAATTATATTTATTCTAATCATATGACTAGTAAAAACTCTAGATGAATGTTAGAACATATGATTGAATATATAATATTTACATATATTTAAAACCCTTAACTAATTGTTGTCAATTTATTTTATTATGTTAAAAATTCATTTTTCTAGATAATTATTATTTAGAAAATCATTTCTATTACATTATTGTTTGTATTGATTACCATCAGGTTTATTTTAAATATTTGTAATACATATATTTTCCTAAGTTAATTTGTCATATTAATTCCAACAAATCATAAAATATAGGTTATAATGGTCATAAAATAATATTTTCATAATAGATCATAGATTGTTTAAACTTGGTGTCTCATGAAACACAATATTTTGAATAGTTAAAATTTATTTAAAAACAAACATACCATAAAATGTTTAGCTATTAGAGAAATACCAGTTTCGACCGAAGTAAAAAATAGAGCTTCTGTTTCCTTAAAATCATATTTATGATCTCTTGAGTACAAAAAGAGAGGGAAATAAAAGTAAAACATATATTCTAACGTAATAATCTTTGTGGAAGTAAATTATTGATTGTTATTGAGACATGCATCATAAGATTTTATAATCCTAAACCTATTCCTAAACAATCCCAAAAAATTATGAGAACATAATATAAACTCATACTAATTTGGTATCATTTGTATCATAAACCCCGTGAAATAAAGAACTGTATAAGGATATAAAAATCCATATCTATTTTTAAAAAGTAATAATAAAAACATTTATGGGAATTATGTAAACCACATAATGTAAACATCATGGTTTTATGGTATTCATCTCCCAGAAAAATATTATGAGGTGGATAATCTCATACCTCTTTGGTAATCATTCAATCAAACCCATTTGATATACATAGCCATATATTTATTTAAAAATAACCATAATTTTCATAAATATAATAATAAAATAACGTTATTGGATGTATAAACACCAAAAAGGAAGCAGGTTGTGAATATGGCATATATCCTGAAGAAATAAATGTGAGTTGATAAATCTATTACAACTTTGGTAAATTTTGAATCATGAGACCTATGAAATAATAACCTCAAATTAAACTTCAAATATAATGAATATAATTTTACAAAAGATATAAAATTTTAAAATATCATTATATACATCATAAGAAACAGGTGAGTGGTGAATCTGGTATAAGTTTCCCTAAAACATATATTAGACTATAAGTCACTTACCATAGTTTTTGACATTATTCGAACATGTTTGAATTTCATATATAATAAATATATTTCTTTTATAAATCTATTAAAAATCCATGCACATATATATCATACCATATATAATTTATATATAACCTTTTATCACCCATTTATAAGTAATTGTTTATTAAAATCACTATTTTGGTTAACATTTTATTCGTTTAACCTGATTTTTTTTGATAATGTTTTTCATTATACATTATCATTGTTCTATAACCAACAAAATATTAATCTATATACATATATCATATATATTTATCATATACAAATATAGTGTCAAACTTACATTTTATATATATATAAATGAGTTAAACCATTCATGGAGGCAATAGGTTGTACTTACGCATGAATGATACTTATATTATTTTAATGGAACAAACAATAAGAATGATAAATTATAATTCACCAATAAAAAATAATTATTACATCATAAATATTAATTTAATCATTACATATAATTTCAATGTTAAAACACAATTCACATCAATTTGATAGGTAATAAAATGTTATAAACACGATTAATCTTGTTGTTTTCAAATGTGATGGACTGTAAAAATTTATATATGATATAATAATTTTAGAAATCTATTTAGTTAATAAATATAAATAATATACTATATGTTGAAAATGATAAAAATATTTTTGAAGTTGTGATGGAAAATAAATTGCATTTCTTAGTGAAGTGGTACTCCACCGTATAGAGGACCGCCAGTTACATTTCACATTTAATAGATGAGGAGAATGATATAGGTTATTCGATAAACCTAATTACATATAAATATAAATTATATACTAGTTTTATTATATTATAACTACTATTACATGGATGATGGTGGTAATAGAATATGTAAAATGAAACAACCTAGTGGAGACCATTAATGTTTCTCAAAAAACCCACCTTTAGATATATATTTACGAACCATAGGTATAGCCTTTTGGGAAGAAAAAAGGTAATATTGAATTTATATGTTTTTTAATATATTTATTAGAGTATGGTCAAGAGAATTTAATTTATAGGCTTGAATAATTATGATGAGGAGGTGCCTTTTTATAATGGGAAGAAGCATTTTTATAAATACCGTAAGCAATTCAATAATGGGAATTCAGTCTCAACCCATGTGCCATTGGAATTGATAAATAACATACTTGAAGAATAATATGGATTCTCTAACCCTCCAACTCAAACAAATTAATCCTTTTTTAAACATCTTATTCCTTACAAACTATCATATCTCACTTTTTCAATTTTGGTTTTTACCATTGTATATAATATTTTTATTTATTTTTATACATAATTTATCCATTAAAAATAAAAAAATAATACTTCTAGGAAAATTTTAAACCAATATATATATATATAATATTATTTATCAAATAAAAACTCTATGTGTGAGAAAATTGTATTTTAACCAAGTCGCATGTACGCACAAACCCCATTTTTAACATTCACCTCGATAATTAATTTTTATAGTCACAATTATTCATTTAAAAAAAATTACATTGAACATATCACCTGTAATTAATTAGTATAATTCCAATGGAATCCATTTTATCATATTCAACTCAATCAAGTGGAAGAATTTTATTTCTAATGAATTCACCCTGACCGATGAAAATGATGTTTTCCAAAGAAATGTTTTCTTATGTCTAAAAAATCAATATCATAATTTATCATATAATTGATTACAATGAATAAATAGATTAATCATAATATTATTGAACTCATTTCCCATTTAAACCCATTTAAATAAAAATTAAACTCTATAAATTCTTTAATTGAAAAGACACTTTATAATAAAAATCTATATTTTTTCACTATTCATCGAAAAATTATTCATTTTGAAAAAACCACAAAAATTAAATCTAGTTATTTTAGGAATATATATTTAACTATATTTTTTCATTTTTTTAATTAAATTTCTTAAAGGTGTAAAAAAATTTTTGAAAATAAGTTCACAAATTGACGGGAAACTATATGTAAAAAAATATATTTTTAATAAGAAAATGAGATTTATTCATTTCTTTTACCTAGAAAAAATTTTGAACTAATGATAGAACATTTCATTAAATATATAATATATAAAATAAATAAATAAATGTATCCAATAGTGAAAGATTCATATTATTATGATAAAAACATATCATACATATAAGGAGCGTTTGTAAAAAAAATATTTATTTTCCTTTAAAATGGAATTTATTTACATTTATAATTAATTGATAACAAATAAATTTATTTTGTAAAAGTATAAACCCTAAATATTTCATAGTTTTGATATTCATATTCATACCCTCCAATATAATATATATGTGATATAATTCAATTAAATAATGACATTTAAAGATGAACAGCTTCCAAGTTTTCATAAATAGGAAAATCTAGTTACAATTTCTAAACGATGCAACATAAAAATTAAAACGGTTTTCAACTGAGATATCATTATGAATCAACAGTTTAAAAAAAAATTCAACACTACTGAATTTTCCAGCCATCCATGTTGTATTCTGACGTTAAGAACAAAGTAACTAATGAGAACAAGCAATTGGAAATGACCCATAGGCAGCAGATCGTTGTGGGTCCGAGGAACCTTGTATCATGGTGAGGGTAACAATCATAATATATTTTCTCATCCAAGATACACTATTGGGGAACATACGCATAACCTAGTGGTCCCCATTCATCATCATAATAGTTTAGTTAGTTTTTTAAGTCTCAATATTTCAATGTGAATCTTTTTCCAAACCCCATGGATTCACTCTCATTCTAGTACACATCAACCCACATAGATACCCAGGTTCCCCTCTTGCGATCAAACATGTTAACAAGTCAATAAATATTATTCTCACAATAATTTACCACATGAACAAAAAAAATAGACAAAATAGACCACATGTATGTCATGCAAGTCATAAAAACCTCTTTTTCATTCAAATGCATTTTGAAATTAAATTTACACCAAAATAGCCCACAAATATTTTCATATTTTTTTATCACATCCACAAATCCATAAAATAATTTTACAAAACAATTACAAGATATTTAAACTCACATAACATCCCACACACATTTCAAATAATACCCTTATAACATTAAAATTCAATTTTTCAACAAACTCACTCGAAAAATCCCACAACCATGTTTTCCACCCACATCACAATTTGGTAAATCATCTCAACAATTTATATAACATTAAAATAATTTTTGACATCTCCATTCAACACTTTACCTTTCAAAAACAAATATTAGTTTAACACACTCACTCAAATAGTACATATACAACATTTTCCAACATTGTTTAATAAAAAAAATCATTCACAGTTTTCATAAAACCAGCCCAAGTGGTATAACCATTGTTTTCACACAAAACCCATTTCAAAATCCTCATTCAAGACGAAAACCATACCAATACCAATCCCAAACAGAATTGGAATCCCAAACATCTTTTATTAAACCATCACATGTGTTATAAAAATACCTTAAATAATACCCCAAAAGATACACTTGAAAAACACATGTTTTCATAAATCACTTTCAAGAAGTACAACATGGAATTACACCTTAATCCCATTCCAAATCCACCATTAAAGGACTACATTACAAAAAGGAATTAATAAACATTAATTGTCCACGCCATTCAATTCTAATAAATCACATTAATATGATATAAAATACAACGAAGCATTACCCCAAGAGTCAAACATGAAATGTACCCAATTTCCAGATAAAACACAACTACAGAAATAAACACTTTCCCAAATCCATAAAAAAAATTTGACACCAAACACAACAGATTATAAAAAATATAAATTAATATAACAAGTATTGTAACTCATTATTAAATGTTTATACATGTAATCACCTTTCTTATGAGTCAAATACATTGAATCTTGATGTAAAACCTCAACCGCACCTCCTCCGCACCACAAGGAAGCGAAAAATAACCATACATCATAATATTTCACCAAATAGACAAAAAATCAAACCCTAGGTATTAATCTAACTTTTTGACACTCTTTAAATTCATTAAATTGAAAGGAAACCCTATTTAGATGGACGAAAATGAAGAGCGAAATACTTACCCAAATAAATCATGAAAAAAACGACCCAAATACAATAGTATCAGAATTTTAAAATAACCATAAAGGAATTTGAGGTTCGAATAAGGCTTATTAGGTAATTTATGAACATAATGGTAAAAACAAAGAAAAAATTTATGTGTTATCAAAATAAAAATTTAACAATTCAAATTTGGATGATTTGTGAAATCCAATGAATTTTCCCCAAATTCATGATTCAATTGATATCCAAATAGGGGGAGAAGAGAATTGGGGAACACAATTGGTAATTCGGATCTGGGGAGATATGGAATCACCAAATAAACATAATAATTTAATGATATATTAAATAATTAAATAAAATATTTAAAGTAGTAAATAGTCTTTGGAGCTGGCCCACCACCTTAATAAAAAACCCATATCAATCATTATTAGGGATTCATATGAGGTTTAAATGGATATTTTGGTCTTAATATACCACAGAATTCCAATTGAGAAGTGAAATGGGTGTAGAATTAGGATAAATAAAGGAGTTATAAATGAATTTTTTTTTAAATCTAGAAATGTGCTCATGGTTTGTCCCAAATTTTGAAAAGCTACCATTTTCACCAAAACTCATGGAAAACTACCATAAAAAATCATAGATGTAATTTAAATGAGAAAAATTCCTTTAAAATAAGTCATTCATGTGAAAATTCTCCCCACCATAAAACATTATGCCGCTGGAATGGCACAACAAGGAATAAATAAAAAAATCAAACAGAACTGAAAGACCAGAAATGTACTAATTTGCCAAGTTTGGTCCACCCCTGAAAGGTCGAAACAAATCTAGTGATCAATTAAGAATAGAATAATCTCACAAACAAAATCATTCCTCAATTTCCTAAAATTATCAACAACATTCAGAATTTATCAAAAAAAGTAATATCCACAACACTATATGAACAAGACTCAAGTATTCTACCCAGAAGAACAACAGAATCAAACAAGTTTACCCTTTCTTTTATTTAACTAAACCATTGGGAACTCTCCAATACCAACATTTACCCCAGGAAGACGTTGGTCATTAGATAAATCTGAATGTGACTACCTCAATCCAAGCCAAGACCAAGGACTAATATGAGTTACCATAATGGGGAGACAGAAATGGACTCCCCACCATAAGAGACAAATTATATTTTCCTGAGAAAGACACAAGACACTAATACGGGGGTGCCTTAATAGACTCCTTGGTTTGAGGGGTAGACATAAATCAAACATTTAAAAAATAAAATATATAAGACTCATAGTGGGTCTCCCAATATAAGAAACATCAATCTCAACCGACCATCATGAGCCAATACAAAAAGATACCAAAATTTAAAGAGTTGGGATGGCTTCTTGGTTAATCCCCACGGTTTGGGAAACCATGCGGTAACCGTGGGGATACTTCTATCTACATGGTATTCTAGGGAATGGTCTCTACTAAACATGAGAAAACCATGCACTCAATCAATCTATCCAAACATCAAAACATTCTACAAATACCCAGTCTAAAATAAAGGGGGAATCTATGAACTCAGGCTACAACATGGAAATGAGGTCCTCCCACCTCAACCACCAAACATGAATAACTAGAAAAATATGATGACACCAGAGGTTTGTACTCATCCTCTCATTCATACTGAGGATTGAACATTGTACCATGATTTTAATGACCCTGAGATTTCCCCTGACTATGTACCAGTTTCTCTCCAGGACCTATGGCTCGAGTTCAAATGATTGATGCATCTTTGGCCTCATTGTTAGGCTTTGGAAACCCCTAGAATATGACATCTTCTTTCAGGGATATAAATAAATACACATAAATCCCGATATGTTTACCATGACATAACACTTTTCAAATTCAAATTACCCTAATCCAACATTTAAATGAAATATGTTTTTAGAAGATCCACACACATCCCACCTTGTTTCTTCAGGTGAGAAACAATAGAAGGAAATAATGCATATAAACACCTTCCTCTGAAATAGAGGATTGTGACGTTTTAACAAGGGAGACGTACTCAAAACATAAAAGATTATATCAGAGGATTGCACAACCTTCACCATTACCATCAAATATGCACATGACATCACATGATGTCAATGAACATGAGCATTGCGACTGAAATAAACAACACACCGTATAAGAAATTATATCAAGTACCTAAACAATACACAAGTATTGAAATTCCACAATATCCTCTCATGACCTGATTCCCAAAACTGGTGGATTAACATGATTTCATGTTTCAAAGAAACTGTGATGAACCCAAAGGCCCTCTTAGATACCTTGAAGAAACTCATAGACATTAACAACCACATACCACTTCCACCTTTGATGAACCAAAAATCATAACAAACTAAGGTCTCTATCAACCTTCCAAAAGCACTCTCCATCTACAAGAGGATTCACAAATCAATGAATGGATATGGTGAATAATCAACGTCCATATAAGTAGAAAATTATTCTCTATATTGATCAACTGGAGTATTTTCCAATAGAGAAACAATCCCCGTTGCACTTTAGCCATGAACTAACCCTAAATGGGTGTGTACCTTATCCAATGATAGAACCCAAGGGCCAAACCAAGATGGTACATTAGTGAGAACACACAACAAACAAGATTAAAACACATGGAGGGAACCACCATAAAGGAATCCAGAAACTTTTCTCAAGATATACAGCTAACCAGCCCTTCAACCCAGCATACCGACCTAACAAAAACCAAAAACACCATTCAAATAGTTGGGGTTCTTGGACTCAAAACATCCAACAACTTCAAAAAAAATTTAAAAAATAAAACACACCAACACAAATCTGTCATCAAGGCATCATGTTTTCTTTTAAAAACATTTCTTTGAAAATAAACGGTTCAATAGTATGTGTATCCTCTAGTGTTACCCAATGGGCCTCAGACATACATGTTTATGTGCCACAGGGAACCCTGTCATATCCATCTTGGCCGATATCCAGTCATTCCAATTTCCATCCATTATTCCATATATCCCCATGCATGTGGTCACTAGTGAAAATACCAAAGTATAAAATAAAAATCCATTCCACTTTTCAAAATAAAAACAGTCAACCAATACATCCTTTTTCTCAAACATGGTCACCACAAATTCAAACCCAATCCACAGCTTACAAAACATTTCAAAAAAGAAAATCATTGAAATAAACACTAACTTTTAGGTTATTCACATAAATTATAAAAAGAACCTCTCATAAAATTAAAACACCTTTCAATAGTTTGGAAAAGTTGATTGGAAACACTTTTTCAAAGGCTACATTAACACAATTCCTTCTTTCAAATGAAGTGTAAACGCACCATTTTTCATTTCAATCAATTCTGAAAAATCAATTCCACCATTTCAAAATTCAATCCCATCCCTTTTTATTAGAATATCATTTCACCAAAACATTACGCTTCTTAAAACAATGAAATTTTTTCTTTAATACTAAACATAAATTATTTCCAAACTAAATGACAGAAGACAATCCGAGTAGAGACTTGTTTCGATTAGTGACATAGATATTTGGTTGTAAGTCATAATTCAATCACTTCACCATAATAGGGAGTGTACATTGGAAATATCCCTATGTCCACATTTCTTGTCAGGCCCTGTTAGCTCACTGATACCATTAACCCAATTCTCTTTTAATGTCCCTGAATCATCATCAGACCAACAAAACAAATGGACTAGGATAAGTCTTGACATCTCCTAGTGACTTGAATCCCATTACGAGTTGTGGTGATCAGGCACACTACCCATAGGTGGAATTGTAATTCCCATAAATCTTTACTCCGGACAATCCCACCTTCTCCCTAAATATCATGACCCAAAGGGTTAACTTGAACCTCCATTGATAACATTTTTTCATGAACCAAATATGGTCATCACTGAAACTGGCACCAAACCCATCCTAGGAAAATGCCTGAAGGGCATTCATAATCCCCAAAAGATGGAACATGTTCTTGGGTATCATAAAATTATAATTGAGAATGATTTACCCATGTTTATAAACGTAAAAAAATCAAATAAAAGAAAGCTTTATTTTTCAAACCAAACTATCTTTAAAAAAAATTAGAACTGAATTACATAGTTTAAAACAACTCAATAATACAATAACAAAGGTAAAAATCCAAATTTAAACATGCCAGTAACTCTCATGGAAAGGGGCACCACCCTCAAACCATCTCCTCAAGACATCACCACCAAGGACCTGCAAGAAACCTAAACCACTAGCTCTAACAACTGTACCCAACCAGTGCCAACCAAAATAACCAATTCTAATTACACATGAGGGTGTATGTAGGGTTTCAGAAAATTCCTAGTAGGATACCACCACTAATAGATTCATTGTTATAGATATTCAAAGACAAAAATCATGAATGTTTTCATAAACAGGAAATGCCATTTATAATTTCTAAAACATGCTACATAAAAGTAAAAATAGTTTTCAAGTGAGATATCAACAAGAATCAGAAATTTTAAAAACAATGTAAACACTAATGAATTTTCTATCAATACATACTATATTAAAACTGTATGAACAATGTCACTAACGATGCCAAGCAATAGGAAATAACCCCAAGGCACTAGCTCACTATGGGTCCTAGGTATCTCATATCTCGGTGAGAGTAACCATCACAATATTTGTTCCCATGCACGAGCCACTATAATGGATCATAAACAAAACCTAGTGGTCCTTAATCATCATAATCAATGTTTAGTTAGTGTTGTAAGTGTCAATATTGGTACGTGAAACTAAGGCCAAACTCCATAGATTCACTAGCATACAAGTAAACGTCCACCCACCTAGATCCCCAGGTTTCCCTCTTGTGATAAAATAAGTTAACATGTCAATTAATATAATTTTCACAAGAAAGAAACAATACCACATCATAAATTCTCCAATATTCCCACATTTAAATAGAAAATCCACTTTTTTATTCCAATGCATTTTGAAATCATACTCACCCCAAAATAGCCCACAACACATTTAACATTTCTTTAACATTTCCAAAAATCCTACAAATTTTTTTACAAAACCATTAAAATATATTACAACTCACATAACAACCCACACACATATCACATAATACCCTTATAACCATAAAAATTCATTTTATCAAAAAAATCACTTGAAACTGCCCACAACCATGTTTCGCACCCACAACACAGTTTAGTAAAACCTCTCAGCAATTTATAAAATAGTAAAAATATTTTTGACATCTCAAATAATCCATTAACAATTTGATAATCCATATTTGGTAAATATAATAACCCAAACAGTACATATAAACCCTTTTCCCACTTTTTTTTAACCAAATAAAATAGTTTCAATTTTTATAAAACAAACCAAAGAGGAATAACCATGGTTTGTACACAAATCCCATTTTAGAATCCTTATTTGAGACCAAGACCATACCAATACCATTCAAAAATATAATAGGAATCCCTAATAATATTTATTAAACCACCCAAAAGTGTTATAAAAATATCTCAAATGATACCACAAAAGATACCCATGAAAAACACACGTGTTCATAAATCATATTCAAGAAGTACAACATGGTTTTACACCTTAATCCCATTTAAAAAACCCCATTTCAAGGCCAAAATGACACCAAGGAATTAATTAACTATAATTTTCAACCCCTTTAACCACTAATAAATCACTTTCATATGTTATAGGATACACGCAAACATTACCCCAAGATTCACAAATGAAAATCACCCATTTTGAAGATAAAATGAAACTAAAAAATTAAACTCTTAACCAAATCCATCAAACACAGTTTCTCACCACAAAAAATAGATTATAAACAAGGTAAACTAATAAACCAAGCATGAAAACTCGTCATAAAATTTTTATACATGGAATCACATATCTTTTGTGTCAAAACCCTTGAATCTTGGTGTGAAACCCAACTGAACCTCTACCGCACCACAAGGATGTGAAAAAGAACCCTAAACCCTAATATTTCACCAAAAGACCCCAAATCATACCCTAGGTATAAAACCTATCTTTTAGACACTATATAAATTCATGAAATGGGGATTAAACCCTATGGAGAATGATGGAAATGAAAAGTGAAACACTTACCAAAGTAAATATTGAAGAAAATGACCCAAATACAATAGTATCATAATTTAAAAACAACCATAAATGAATGTGATGTTTCAAAAATGATTATGAGTTCATGTAGGATCCTTAATGGGTGAAAAAAGTTTAAAAATAGAAGGAGGCATTAATGGATCAATTTACCTCTTCAAATCTGGATGATTTGTTATATCCAGTGGAGTTTCTCCCAAATTCATGATTCAATTAAGCTCCAAATAGTGGGGAGATAATGGGGGCACACCTTCAGTATGTTGTCCCAGGTGAGAGTTTTAATCACTAAAAACATTAAAATTTTATGACATATTAAAGAATTAAAAAAATTAATTCAGGAAAGGATTTTTCGGGATATCCAGACACCTTAATAAAAATCCCAAATCCATCATTATTATAGATTCATATGAGGTCCAAATGGATATGGTGGTATTAATATACCAGGGTATTCCAATCGGGATGTTGATTGTGTGTAAAATTTTTAATAATGAAGGAGTTATAATAGTAAGGAAATTTATTTTTAAATTTGGAAATGGGGTCACTATTTGCCCCAAATTTTGAAAACCCTCTGTTTCCGATAAAATGCATTGAAACCCCCTAAAACAAATCAAAGATTGAAGTTAAATTAAAAAAATTCCTTTTAAATAAGTCATGGATGTGACAAGAGTTGTGAGTAATGTATGATATTAGGGAAATTAAATTAATTTAAATTTAGTACATAAATTATCATGGTGTTACAATTCACCGACATAAATAAATAATGTCCTATTATTTGGAGCATGTTCTTCGAAATCAATGGCCAGACACTTGAAAATTACATAGTGTATATCCCACATCATATATAGAAGTAATAAAAAATCTTCACAAAAAGAAAAAGCATAATTTTAAAATAAATAAACAGGTTTCAATACAAGGAGGAGATTTGTGGGAATTTAATAAATTTATATGGAGGATGATAAAAGTGGAAAGGAATTAATAGATAGTGATAAGGAACACAGCTATGTTAAAGATAACCACCACAAACCTTACATGGATTATGTGTAAAAATACCATTGATATATTTCGAATTAATGCAAAAAATGTAATGATTTAATTTAAATGAAATGTTCATAATGATGCATGTTTTTTTAATATCCAGATAAATTATTCAATGAAATTTACAGAATTGAATTTTTCCAATTTATAAAGAAAATTTCATCCTTTGGTTGGGCTTAAATTAACTCCCATTTAATCTCTTCCTCCTTTAAATGGTTATGGATATTTTATTCCGGAATCAAAAAAATTAACCTCTAACATATCATAAGATCCTTATGATGATTATAAATCAATCCATCAATCTTTGGATATAATAAATGACAATTTTTTTCACAAAGTTATCCTATAATAATAAATCATAACATGATGAAATAATAAATAAGACTTAAAAATCACATAATCATTTTAAAATAAAACTTTCTATAAATGTTTAACCATATGAACCATAAAAAAATTATCAATTTAAGAATAATTTCACTAAATTACAAAAATAAATTATATTAATTCCATAAAGATCATATTTTTTTAAAAAATTATTACTTACCACATGTGTCAATACATTGGTCATATAATCTCTTGATACATGGGGATGAATAGAATTACACTAAAATCTCAATCAAAATAAACATTCTACCACATTCCATAAATTACACCATTGATTATTGAATGACATCCATGCATCCACAAAACATTTAAACTCAATGAATGATTCCATAAAACACCTTTCAATCAATAACTAAAATTTTTTAAGGCCCCCAATACTACCCAATTTACACTATCCAAGTCAATAAACTCTTTATTTGAACTATGACTCATTATCTCAACATTAGGAACATTTTAGGAGTTTTATTTACCTCAATCATGATTTTATAATAAAATATCTTCTTTCAACTAAATCACTTTTCTAGGTCACCAGAACCATTCAAAATATTATTTCAAATACATAACGAAAATAATATATTGAATAACACTATTATAGTTAATTATTCATAAGTATACTTCTTGAATTCCAATATATTAAAACTTCAATATTACTACATTATTCCTTAAAACCACATTGATTTGTTTTTTTATTTTTAATGTCTTTATAATCAAAAGTAAACCCATTTCTTATAAACCATTGATAATCCCATTCATTATATTTCTACCCGGGTCATTGATTTTTATAATTCTCATACATTTCTCATTTAAAAAAATAAATTTATGATGTTGACTTTGGGATTCCATTTCTCTCATCCACTGTGTTATCTTAAATTTTTATTTTTCCACATATATTACCCAATTTATTCCATTCTTCTCCATACATAAAAAATAATCAAAATCCCTTGAGTTATTCTTCACTCATTTCTCACATATAAAAATTTGAAGCTTCTATTCCTCATGGTCTTCACCACCCTATCTCTCCCGGAATTTTTTCCTTCTCTTTATTATGGAGTTGGAGAGTAATTTATATTTAACTTTCTTAATAATATATCATGATAACTGATTTGAAATTGTCACAATATCCCTCATTCTAGTCTTTATCCCATTTTCTTTATCATCAACACATTTCTATCACATTCAATGTTAACATAGATCATTTTTTTTCGATCTATTGATTAAGATCATAAGAATAGTGTGAGAATCAGTATTCATTGTACAAAATCATATAATCATCAAAAAAATTACTATGTCTATATAATGATCTATTATTTTCATTCTATAAAACATTAGGTTTAACATGGTTCATTCGTGATTATAATCTATTCAAGTCCTTTATAATGGTTCTTAAAGAAAATATAAATTAACTAAATATTACACATGAGTGGGTCAATCCATGTGTGTGGTTTGTAAATACTCACCTTGTACTAGATTTATGGATGAAATATTGTTGACACACAATTCTTGAAGTTTTATCTCTTAGTTGAATCTGTTCCAAAACCACATCAATTATAATTTTCATGATAAGGATGTATTAATAGGAAAAAGTCATAATATCTTTCCTACCAAAAAATTTTGATGATATACAATAAATAGTATTATCCACTGGATTATCACATTTTTTTATCATCCTAATTTAAAATTTTCAAAAAAACAATACTTTGATACCAACTATAGTGATATAATAATTTCACATAATGATTTTTCCTATTAACATTTGACTAATCATTTTATTTTAAAAAACCCCACCTAATTAAAATAAATTTTTAGTGTCTTTAGAAAAATGTATTAAAAAAATAAAATTCATAATTGATCTACTTTATCTCCACTAGTTCTTCAAAACTAACACCCTTCATAGACAAAACATACATAATACATTTCATAATATCCTGGGGAATGGAAACATAATAATGAGTTATCTCAGATGATATGTAAGTGTAAAAAAGAAGACAATGAAAATGATTAAAAGGATATTAATCGGATTAATATATATATATATATAATGAAACCAATTTTTCTTTTAAACCCCTATTAAATTAATTTTTATTCTTTTACAAATTTTAAAAGATATGAAAGTTCTTATTTAAAACCAGTATTTTTAAATTTTAATCGAAAAACGGCCTTCTTATAAAATTAAAAAATCAGCATAGGATAATTTTTACATGCAAATTTAAAATTTTAATTTAATTTCTCCAAATAAATTTTCTATAAGTTTAAATAATTAATTTATTAATATTTTTGAAAATGTGAAAAATTTGTTTTATAGAAAAACACATTCCCTAGGTGTAAATTTTTATTTATTCTTATATTTTATCTAGAAAATAGTATCTTAAATGTAAAAAATTTTATTCAATATATAATATAAATATTTTATTAAAATATTTCACCAAAATTAATTAATTAAATTTGTTGAGATAAGAAAAATTTGTAGGGATATAAATAGTTTATCATAAAATAATTTCCAATATATTCAAATGATTTTTATAGTAATTTATTATTATATAGCCTCCTAGAAATTAATTATATATATATATGTATATAGACTATATATTTTCATAATTTCAGTAATCATAGTCATACCCACCATTCCAATGGCTGGTGACAACATTCATATTAAATAACGATATTTTAATTGTATGTCATATTTTTATTAATGTCATTGTTTCATATAATGAAATATAACTAGATATTGCGTGTAATGAAAGAGAACTATAGTGTAACATGTAACATAAAAATAGAATAGATGAAATTTATTTATAAAATATATTTCATAAAATTTGATAGTGTTAAATTCTAACTATTTAAATAAATTGCATCCTTACAATTATACCATGTACTTGGTAAGCAAGGTATTAATTGAAATTCCATTTTTGGAAAACCCAAATCATAAAAAGTTTTAATAAATGTAATTTCCTTAAATTTCCATGTAATTTCATTGAGAATTATATGGGATTTTTTCGGGACTAGGCACTGAGACGGAACATGATTCCAAGGTCAAGGGTGCCCAAAATAAATGTTCACATTTTTTTATTTAAAAAAATGTATATGCATGATATTAGAAACTTTTAAACAGGTTCCCAAATTAGAAATCTGAGTAAACAGTTGAGCAAAAAATAACAAGTTTACCTGAGGTGGGGCCTAAAATTTGTCAGTGTGGGTCGTCAAAAAATGTTTATCTATGAAAATTTTAAGAGAAATATAAAATATACATGAAATGTTATTTTCTATTATCACTTAAATGTTATGTAGTGACTCAGTAGCAATACGATGCAACAACTCAAAAATGTTGCATTGCAGTTTCATGGCAATGCTGAAACGCGTTTAAAATGATGAAATGCATTTAAAGCATTGAATCGTGTTAACATGTTTCCACAATAAATCAGAGGTATGGAATAGAATTATAATTCATACTTCTAGGGAATTATTCCCTGGAGCACTGTTGTTTCCCTAATGTTAGGAGAAGGAATCACTCCCGTGGGAGATGGCGAATGAAAAATGATGAAGAAAAACAGATCAAGGACATTGGTGGATGGATTGTCGTCAATGACCGATACTATACTCTAACACATTATATTTATAAATTGGTTAGGAGTATTATATTTATTCTCCAACCACCCATTCTTGATATTATATGATGGACGTGGACCAATCCACAAACATATTGGACCTTGAATCGGTTGTTTTTTCGGGATGGGTTTTTCCATTTTGTGTGGTTATGGGAGATTGATCATAAATATTTTAAAAGATTATAATTCTTTTTTCTATTGGAATAAAACTAATATTGACATATACATTGATCTAGGTGTATTACTTCTTGTTGATTTATTTGTTTTTTCTTCCTGTTTATTGCATTCATCATCGACGGACTCTCATGGTCATAGCATGTTTTGTCTGATGGTTCCAAACATTATCGGACCCCTGGAGTGATGTAAATACAATATTGATCCCATAGAAGTGATGTTGAAAACATGATTCTTTCAACGGTGTTCCTTTCTTGAATAACAGACCACCACGATGACAGTGGTGGCCCACAGATTAGGATCCACAGGCGGCAGCGTGCGGTGGCGTGGCCACCTTGGGTGAGGAACTTGTGGCACGATGCTTGTGGGTGGCAGAGATGACTAGAAAATTAACGTCCGGTGGTGCGCCTTGGATCTATGTGTTTTGAGGCTGTGTGACGCAGTCAAGGGCCTCAGTCCAGTGATTCCAATGTGGGACCACATGGCAACCACCGCAAGGGCATGTCATGTGGCGACCCACCTCATTGAATGCGGTGGTCAGCCATCTTTACCTGGTAGGCATGTGGTGGCCACTATGTTCATGTGCAATGAAACGGCCCACTCAAGTGGGCTAGGCCGAAAGTGTTGGGTCAGGTGGGACCCGAGTCAAGTCTTGTCTGGTCGGTCCAATCCGGACTAACTAGACTCAGAGCAGACTGACACCTTTTTACTTAAATTCACATAGCTCTAAAACCACTTATTCCTTTTACAATCTGTTTGGGGTGTTGTAACCATCATTATGAGGTATTAATTTTGTAATTTTCTACATGACCTTTCACGGTGGATGGAATATTCCTTGTTGTATTAAATTGTAGGTTCTTCTAGAACGAGAATTATAATAATGGAATCCAGTGACTAGTTGTCTAAGATATGTGGAGTTAGTAACCTATGAACAACTATAGATGGTCTCCTAGAAGGGAGATGATTTACTCTCCCACATGGATGTAGATTTGGTATTCTATGAAGGGGAATATTTTTTATATAGTGAAGGCGCATAGTTCGTCTCTTACGATGATATAGATTTTTTCTCCATTGAGGGTGTGGAGTTGTTCTCATGTGAGGGAATGGAGTTGGTCTCCTCTGAGGGAACAGAGTTGGTCTTCTGTGAGGAATGTAGATGGTCTCCTATATGGGAATGAAGTTTTTCTACTACTAGGGAACAATGTTGGTCTCCTAAAAAGTTGAGGAGATGGTCCCATATAATGGTGCGATGTTTGTCTCCTGGGGAGATCGTATGTCTCGAAGGATTTGGATATGTGTGAAAATTCATAGTTTATGAATACTGGTGTGAGATAACTCTAGTGACTCTCTTGAATGTACTTCATAGAAGCTACACTCTATGAACCTATTTAGTGATCTATCTTATGTCTTTATTGGTGTTTTACCTTTTTGGTTTAGGGTCCCTAATGAGTATCCTTTTACTCAACCCGTACAGGCTTCACCAACACGTTTCATAAAATGTGTAGAAGATCGACATATTTGATAGAGTCTGTGGTGGTTCAGAGATAGGTGGTTCATTATAGTGACCCGATATACATGGTACACTTTAGTGAAATTTTGAAAAATTATTGTACCGACCATTCAGGTAGGGGTTTCTATGGATGAGATCCAAGTACATATAATTTTTTTGTTTTAGTTGGACTTGTATTTTGGCCCATTTATTTTATAGTTTTGTAATGTTAAACTAAATAACTATATTAGTGGGATGCATGTATGTTTACTCATGGTTTTTAGTTTTAGTACATTTTTCGTGCATATGGTTTTCTTTTATAGGATTATAGGAAAATGCCTCATCTTTTTGGGATATTCCTGCTCGTCATTAGTATCTAGACCAATCATATGGGAAGCAAGATTGGGGTAGTGAAAACATGGCCTCAGGGGATGGACCGTGATAGAGTGGTATCAAAGTGTGGGTCAGTTTTACAATTTTTTGGAAAATTGTGTTAAGTGTTTTGAGTTTGGATTTCAAGCTAGGGAACATAGTTTTGGTGCAGTGGTTGACGTATCCATACATCAAGACCTTGAGTTCTACTTTTCGTTTCAGTACATGAAAATGTTATTTATAGGGGAAATCATTGGTTCATGAATAATATAGGAATGGTGTGTGTTATTATCTCATTCTTGAGTCAGATTTATCTCACTAGTATACCCTATATACTATGGTACATCTTGTTCGGTTTTCGGATACTTCCACATAGGTAGCCATCTAGGATTCTAGGGTACGACCATGAGGATAGTCCATAGAGCAATGATGCATCAATTTAGGGACCATTTACATATATAGAACCAAGTAGTGGTGTACCAATTATACCACCTCCGAGAGAGTAACAGTTTCTACCAGAATTACTGATAGTGGATGTATGAAGGCTCAGTGAATTTCAAGAGTTTTAGACATAAAGAACTCCCAGGTTATGAGGTGAGATAGATCATTAGTTATATAAGTATTTCTTGGAGGTGGTAACATGAGTTCTCTGCCTAGGGAGGATTCCACTTGACTATAGGGTAGTCCTAGCTATGAGTCTTCTATATGAATCATTGGTTAGATGGTGGATTTTGATGATCTAGACGCACTTGGAGGTGAACATCTCCTAGAAATACATTTAGAACCTCTTTAGGGGGAGATCATTTCATTGATGTTATGCTCTGTGCGTATAAAGGAGCTCCTGCATTTATAGCAGGGCATCCATAAAGTAGAAGAGTACTCTGTGGGATTCATGGATCTTTCTTTCTACTCTATAGATGTGGTGGGGGACCCATTCATCAGGGCCCGTAACATCAAGAAGGGATTATGATTGGAGATCAGATAATCAATGATATCCCTTTTCATCCCAACTCATGTTGGGGTGATGGACCATGCTCTATTGTAAATGATATTTATTGCAGAGTAGGCAGTTGTGGTGGGAGCTGCCACCAGGCATTAGGTAGATGAGTCTTTAGCATTGGGCATCCATCAACTGACACATATGTCCACGAGGTCTAGGCTTCCCATTTGATGACCCCAAGACATGGTATTAGCAGTTTATGGATTCCAAGGTATATTGGGTCGGCCGAGTAAAGGTTTTTACTATAGTTGCAGTGGTCGGGGGAATACGGTGAGAGATTTTCTAGACAACCGAAAAAATAACCAAGAGATGGTTGGGGGATTTCTGAGGCAGTGACTGTGGTAGGAACTTGGCGGTCGGCTAGGTAGAAGATATGGTAGTGGTGCGGGATGAGCACCAGAAGGTGGATGGTGGTTCGAGTCATTACCTACACAATCGACATGTAGTCCACCATGAGCACCGAGAGATGTAGGATAAGGGAAAGGCTAGCTCCATGTGATGGATGCTTTTGATCCCAAGACAAATGGGATGATTAGAGGTCTAATCAATGTATTTTGCACCCTATAAGTAGTTTTGATAGCCATGTGATCCATTTACTCTTTCCTCTACATTACCCTTTCATGAGACATGAAAATTTTAGTTGGGATCTCTTACTAAAAGTGTGATGGGCTTACGACAAAATTCTGGGTATGGAATGGTTATCCATAGATCATTCTCAGATAGACTGTATTAAGAGCACGTTGCAGTGTGTCCATAGAGATTGGACCAGTTTTTCCTTTATCAGAGAAAAGGAAACTGGAGCAGTGTAGGATGGACTCACACATAGGAGGGTGTAACCGATCACATGTCAGATGGCTACCATGGCCCTCATTGTAGTGGATGAGATGAGCTCTTAGCATCCTATAGTGGTGGATGAGTACGAGGAAATCATTCTGGATGATGGTCCAAGACCTCCCATTCATAGGGTGGTAGATTTCATTATTTACCTATACCTCGAAAATAAACTAATATCTAAACCGAAATTTGGAATGTCACTCAAAGAGCTTCGTGAATTGAGGTACTAGTTGGAGGAATTACAAAGTAAGGGATTCATGGGACCCTGTTTTTCACCATGGGAAGCCCCAGTATTGTTTTCCCAGAAGGAAGACTGGAGCTTGAGGTTATGTGTGGACTTCTGGTGCCCGGATCAGGTGACCGTGAAGAATATGTATCCACTATAAGGTATTGATGACCTCTTCAATCATCTGAAGGTAGAGATATGGTTCACTAAGATAGACCCCAAATCATGATATCACTAGCTTTGGGTCCGAGGTGTGGAAATTCCAAAGATGTGTTACATATGTGACTTCCACATATATGAGTACATCGTGATGTCATTTGGCATGAAAAATGTTCTTATTGTGTTAATAGGACTCATGAAGAAGTTCTTATAGAACTACCTAGACTGGTTTTTAGTAGTATTTATTGATTACATCATGGTGTACTTAGCATCTGAGAACGAGCACACGATACACGTAAGGATGGTCCTTGACTTACTCTGAGAGGACCATATTTATAAGAATCTCTCAAATTTTAATTTTTAAATATAATTTCATAATATTTAAGACCTGTCATTTTAGAGGCAACAGTTTTAGTAAATCCCAAAATGATAGAGACAATGATTTCATAGGAACCACCCAATAACATTACCAATGCACTGACTTTCCCTGGGTTGGCTGGGTACAATCAGAGGAATATTCCTAACTATTCCAGAGTAGAAGAATCAATGACAGCATTAACATGATAGGATAAGCCTTTTTTGTGGATTTGGTAGTTTCAATAGATTATTCAGTAGCTGAGGCATATTTTGATAAGCACTGTCATCCTAATATTTATAGAGGAGGGTGTCGAGTATGTGGTATTCTACGACGCATTCGGGACCGTTCTTAGTTGTGTCTTCATTTTGGGGAAATCAATGTTTGCCTATGGTTCACAGATGTTGAGACCACATGAGAGGAAGTACATGGCCCATGATCTATGGTTGGAAGTAGTAGTCTTCTCAATGAATATGTGGTGACACTACATTATGGGTGAATAGTTTATCATCTACTCCGACCACAATAGTATTAGGTATATCTTTTCTAAACAGGATCAGAACATGATACAATTGTGTGGGATTGAGTTCCTCTAGAACTATGACTTCAATATTTTCTACAAACATGGGAATGGGAATGTTGTAATAGATTTACTTATCAGAAGATCGATTTCATATCTACAAAACAAGTCCTTGAGAAATTTGGCAACCCTTCTTATATCCTTCGCGGTTGAGGATGGAGCAGCTTATCTCTAGTTAATGGTATTTTTCTATACACTCAAACAAAAAGTTAGAGAGGCAAATATTAGACATACCGTTTGTGAAACTACACGTGCCCATATGTCCAAAGGGCATGCACTTAATGGATATTTCAATGGTGGGGATCATGTCATCCTTTTCAGATGATGCATAGTTGATCCATTGATGTTATAGGGGGAGGTATTAAGGGAGTTACAAACACACCCTTTGGAAATACATACAGTTGTGTAAAAGATATACTAATCCGTACAATGTCCATTTCGGCGACAAATAAAGAAGAAGGTAGTGGCCATGTTTGTCTCTAGAGACCTCATTTGTGAGAAAGTGTAGGATGAGTACTATGTTCTAGGGGGATTGACTCAACCACATGATGTGGTAGAGTAGAAGTGGGATGAAATATTATTGAACTTCATGAAGGGTTTACAACATAGATCTAGGTGGAATGATACCATCTAGGTGATCATTGAATGATTCCCCAAGTTATCCCAATTTCTAGTGATTCAGGAACAGGGTTCAATAGAGAGATTGGGATGCCTCTACATGATTGAGGTTGTACCACTCCATGATGATTAATCTATGATATTATCATACAATAATTAATGCTACACATCCTAGTTGTGGAAGGGATTCCATGAGAAATTTGGAACTCCGACCTACTTGAGCATAGATTCCCACCTATAGACATACGGTCAGTCGGAGCAGACCATTCAGGTCCTAGAAGACATTCAATGTGCATGAATCCATGATTTTGGTTGTAGTTGAGACGATCACCTACAACAAGTGTGGATTTCATAGAGAAACAGCTAACGTTACACCATTTGTATTAAACCATTTTTATCATTTTATGGGATACCCTATTGGTCGCCACTTCTTGGACTGACGTAGAAGATCCATCACTCATTGAACCAGAGTTAGTACTAGTTACTAAAAATAAGTAGTTGGCCATATTGGAGTGGATGAAGACTACAAAAAGATGTCAGAATACCTATGTTGATAGATGATGTAGACCCTTGGAGTTTTGGTAGGGATACCATTTATTTCTTTGGGTATCTCTCCAACGTGGGATACATATATTGGGATTGGGCGACATGTTATCTCTAAGGTTTACTAGAACTTTTCATGTACGTTGTAGAGTGGGCGAGGTGGTGTACCTCTTGGATCTACCTCCATAGTTAGAGTAGGGTCATTATATCTTCCACATATCCTATCTAAGGAGATATGTACATGTCATGTCTCATGTCATTCATCAGGGAGAGCTGGACGTAGAAGAAGGAGAGACATTTGTGGGGTTCCCAGTGGAGATCATGAATAGACAATAGAGTACCCTCTATGGGTGTTCGACTCCTCTAGTACACATTCTATATAAGAATAGTATTTTTATAGATATAACATGGTATTAGGAGGTTTGGATTCACAGTTAGTATCCCCATTTATTTGTCTATACATTATTTTATCTTTTGGGGATATAAAACCCTATGGAGGGGATAATGTAATGTCCCAGAATTTTGATGTATACTTTTAAATAATTATATGGGATTTCTAAAAGACTAGGTTCTGAGAGGGAATATGATTCCATGTCATGGGGTGTCCAAAAAAAATTTTGACCATTTTTATGATTATAGAAAATAACGCATGTGTAATATTTTTGTAACTTCTGTACATGTTCCCAGAACAGAAATTTGAATGCAATGTGGAGCTCGGAACAGTGGGTTTACGTTAGGTGGGACCTAAAATCATCTCAAGCGGGTCGACTGCAAATTGTAATTTATGGATGTTCCAGAATAAAAATAATATTTACATATAATGTAATTATTGTTTTCATCTTCAATGTTATATAGAAAATTAACATCACTACAATGCAATGACCTAGCAACCCTATAATACAACATTGTGGAAATGATGAAATGTGATTAAAAAAATAAAACATGTTAAGAAGTTACCTCTATAAATCAGATGAAAGGAGAAGCATTAAAATTTATAATTCTAGAGCTTTTTAACATAGAGCCCTGATGAATCTTTAAGGCAAGGAGAAAGAAGAATTCCCATTAGTGACAGTGAACAACGAATGTCGATGAACAAAGAATCAAGGACGTTCATGGACGAATTGCAATCAATGATAAATTCTCTCATCATGTTGATCCACTTAACATGTAGGATGCGAGTTTTATTTTTTTTCTCCATTAACCCCATCTTGATATTCTATGAAGAACATGGACCAATCCACAAATAGATCGGCCCATTGATCGGTCATTGTTATGGGATGATTTTTACTTATTTATGGGGTTATGAGAGACGGATGTTGAATCTTTTATTGGATTATAATCATTTGTTATAATTTAAATAATATATTATCAACCTGAACATCGATTGAGATATATTCATTGTTTTTGGATCATTCTTTTCTCTCCCCCAGTGACGCCCCAGGTTTTATGAACTGGTTTATGTAAGAAGTGTTATGCCTTTATTAATGCCTCTTGTTTTATTTGTTTTGCTAATAAGGAATTTGAAATGAAATAAAACATAGAAAATAAGGTAAACTGACATTTATTAAAACATTACTTTACAACAAGACCCAACTAGTTGAGTGTACCATGCACAAGACCTAACACGGCCACCGCAAGACTACAAAGGACCACAACACGGGCAATCGGATAGTCGTCATCTTCAGGGTCCATCAGTGTGAAAAGTATAATCGCCAGGGCCACGGCACACATGCTCAACGCCAATGGTATGAGGAGAGCCATCCTTCCTGTTCAAGTGTTCTTTTTTAAGAGGTACCCCACACCCCTGTATTTATATTAGTTCTTTGAGTTATGACCGTTATGTTTATATATCCGTTGGGTTTTCAAAAACGACCGTTGTGTTCCCACTAATAAAATTTACTTTAAAAGAGAACTCGGATTTATTCCCTCATAACCTTATTCTTAAAAACATTCTTTCATAGAAGATTCTTCGTTTTTATTCTTAAAAGTAAATTTCCTCGTTTTTACAAAATCCCGATGAATACCTAGGTAGTTGGACACTTGGTTTTATATGTTTAGAGGGAATTTGTAATAATTATATCTTTTTATCTCTTAAATTATGAAAAATTTTGGGAAAACTTTTGGTCTTTAAAAGAATTTTATAAAACAAATAGTAGAGTATTTTAAAAATACTAATGATTTTATTAGTATTGTTTAAAAGGTATATCTTTTAAAAATTTAGATCAAGAGTTAAAATATTTTATCTAAACTTGAAATTAGTTCTAACATTTTGAGTTAAAACTGTTTGTTTTACTAAATTCATACATTTCACTATATTTTGAGCTAAGTATATAATAAAAATAATTTCTTATAAAAAATGGAGTGGGTCCCGGCCAGCCAAGGGAATCCTCAGGGGACAAGCCCTCAGGCCAAGGCCGAGACCCCATAGGGACCCGAGGTACCGCCATCGGGCTCTCCAGGTGTGTGCGTGCGCGTTTCGGGAGCCAGCCAGGCTGGAGGCTCGGGCATGACCGTGCATAGGTTACCCAGGTCGCGTGCGGGCTCGTGTATAAGGCCGCGGATCGCGCTGCGTGATGGTGGGCCAAGGCCCGCGGGGGTGGGGAGGGACCCGTGTATAAGGTCTCGTATCCGTGTGTGTTGTGCTATTGCACCGCTACCCAGACGGCTTGATATTTATACCGCGCCTCAAAACATTTCGGTTTCGATGTGGGACGCGCTCCGCGCGACCAGAGCCGTCCGATCGACTTCCGCGTCGATCTCAGCCGTCCAGCCAGTTTTTAAACGCGATACCTCCCCCGCGTCTCCGAAGCCGCCCGATCTCTTCCGAGATTTGATCTCGACCGTCCGATCCCTCTTAAGTGATCATCACATCTCCACGCCCCAACAGTTCGATCGTACCAAGGACGAATCGGCGCTGTCCGTTTCTTTTCGTGCCAAGAAGATCGTGCCTCCCCCCGTCTTCTTCCTAGCACCGCGGCCCTGCGCCTGTAGACCTGCACCAAGGATGCCAGGCCCCTCCCTCCCTCGCACTACTCCTTGACTTCCGAGCACACCCCCACCTAGGTCCCTGTTCTCCCATCTTCCCCACGTCGGCCTACACCTGGGTCGGGACACCAACAAGGCACTGGGGCCATTATAAAACCCACCTGCTTCGTTGAAGCCCGAGGCAGCCCCTTCCCCTCATCCTCCTCCTTCTCCACGGACACCCAGCAGCCGGCTCCGAGCTTCCTCCTCAAGCACAGTAAGGGTTTTCTTGCATTCTTGAACTGTTTCGGAACAACCTCCATTTTATATACTCACACTGTATATATATATATATAATTATATATATGTATATACTTAAATATAACCCTCTCGGGTTGCTTTGCCTTCAAAGATATTGGCCTTCGTAATTTTAATGGGTTGTTCCTGCATGATTATCTTCCATTAAAAGGAACTTTCGGATTAAACACAACTCATATTTACCTATATACACTCAATGTATAAATACCCCTCGGTTCTGCCTTCAAGAAGTCGGCCTTCGGGTTTCTAGTGGTTGTATATGTGAGGGTACGTATATACCTTGTTTTCCAGTTTTCTTTCGAAACCTGTATATACTGCTCACATGTGTACCGGTTATTATACATTATATATATACGGTTTCATATATATGTGAATGGTATATAAACTTTGTACAAGCACGTTTACAAATTTTCCAAGTTGTTTATTTTACGATTTTATATTTCGGTTTTCAAAAAAAAAATTACTAAATATATCTCAACCTCGTTTTTAATGTATAGGGTATGTATATATATATATAGTTCGTGAATGTTTTCTCCTTACCCGACCTGTATTGGCATCGATATTTAAATGAAATTTTTAGAAATATATTTGCAAACTATGCTCTTTTGGTTTAAGTGAAGTTATGTTTGTAAAACCTTAATTTTTATACATAGATACATTTATAACAAACCTTATATGAATTTAGTTTCAACCATGTAATTGAATTATGGTTGGAAACTTTGAGTTACCTAAGGAATTTAATAAACTTGTTTTTAATTGTGTAAAACCCATATATACACTTCGGGTATATATATATGTGCACGTGTGTATATACTTATAAGAATATTTCCTTTTATAGCAGGACTTAAACTATTCTTGGATGCTGGGATGATTTTATTAATCTATGACTTGTGTGATTTCTAAACCAACATGTTTCTTTCTTTTTACACACAAATGGGCATGTCTTATTAAAAAGGCTCATCTAACATTGCCCTGTTGAATTTTTATGATAGAATATGTATTTTGGGTTCAAGGGCCCGTTTACCACCGTAATTGATTTCATATGTTTTTCTTAAGATTTCCCCCTTTTTCCAAAGATTTATAATGACAAAGATTCATCATTTAGTATATTGCTGTTTTATATGCCTTAGTGAAAAGGATGTTGTACTAATCTATGTATGTCATTAATTTGTCCTTGCCCATTTTTTTTGAGAACTGTCACATCATGTAAAGTGTGTAATGATTCATTAATTATGTTAGTTATTATTTACATAATGCATTTTTATGACATATCACTAAATGGACTAAGAAATTGGATTACCCAAAGTGGTATGGGACACCTTGGGTAAAATTAAAATGAATGAGATGTTCAAGGTGGTATGGGACATCTTGAATTACATAACCATTTCAGTAAAGCATGAACGATGTGGCTCACATGATAATAAAGGCAAATTTAAGGGTGCGCCCTGATAGCGCTCCAATGCATTGGGTAATGATGTAACCACTAGAGATTACAATTTTCACGATACCTTGGTGAATAACCTTGGTAATTTTCAAATGACACCTTGGGGATGGACCTTGGTGAAACAAAACGATTGTCAATATTCAATGTTGAGGCCACATAATTCAAGTCATATAACAAGTTTTTCCAAGATAAAGTTCATTCATGACTGATGCCTTTAAAGTTTGTATAAAGTTCATAATTCCCTAGTTTTAGGCTTGAAGCATGCCTAGTGTTATCACTTAATAGAATAGTAACCAGCATATGAACATTTAGTTGTTTCCTTGTGCGCAACTCTGATTATGCATTACTTTTAACTTTTTAAATTTATGCTCATGTAAATCACATGTAGTACTTGTTTATAACAACCATTACCCCACCTTCAAGAATTGACGTATTCATTTCATGTTTTTATTGAAAACTTTGATTAAAGCATTGTTATGTTTGTTGTGTTAAAATCTTCTTAGTGGATGTTCAAACTCTTTTAAAAGAATGTTTTCAAATGTTACAACATTTTAAATTCTTTTTAAAACCACCTTAATGAGTATTTCAATGCTCACCCTATGTTTTGGTTTAAAATTTTCAGGTGTCAACTTTTGTAAGAAGGATGGTTTCAGAAGTTTTCGGTTTCCCAGAACCCAAACCGCACACGATCCTCTATATGGAACATGATGTGTTGTTAAAAATGTGTAATTATTTTAAAGATAACACATCATGTTCAGAAGGCACCGACTCCTATGGTTATCCGGGGTCGGGGTCTCTACAGTTGGTATCAGTGGTTCGGTTTGGATAACTCTGGAATGCCAGAAACTGAAATAAAAATATATATGTATATGTATTTAAATTTTATTAAAAACTGGGTTTTCTTAATTTTCAGAAGGAAAATGAAGGCACAAATCTCTTATCTCTCCCCACCGAGGCCCTAGAGACCATTGTGTCTTTAGAAATCCGTGAGGACTTTCTAAACTATGCCCATATCCGTATGACATGCAAATACCTTTACGATGTATCCAACTCACCTCGAGTGCTTAGTCTGCACCAAGGGTTGGGATTGGATTACCTCCTTATGATAATAACCCAATTTCCCTCCTATGTACGTCGAGGAAGGTACTACGAGGGACTTTTCTGGATTTTCACGTCGGGTGAGAACTTCGGCACTATGCTTGATAACCCCTTTCAAGAAGCTGCTGCTGACGGAGACCTCCGAGCGGGCTACCTTTGTCAGATTTTAAACTATGGCTTCTGGGGTCAGTTGTTGGACTTCGGAAGGTTAGAAGTCGAGTCCACCCGATTGTCTTACAGACGACAAGTGTATGAAGATGTCTCTCAACTTCACGCCCCCCATGCTAGACTCATAAGACGTCATAGGTGTCCTCAAGAGTTATTCCCTGAATGCTCGGCCTGTGTTTGGTTCGAGCAGTTAGGGTGTTTTGGTTCTCTGTGTGGAGTTCGTCTAGTCAATGAGTAAGGGGAACTCGAGCACTAATAATAATGAACGTATGTTTATTGAAATGTTATCTTTCTCTTTTCCTTGTCCTTACTTTGATTTTGTCCTTGTATGATTTTCTTGTAATGGAACTCCTGTCTTAAAACTTTTAGATGGAAGGACAAACCCACCTGTTATCTCTTCCCACCGAGATTTTGGAAATCATTGCGATCAAAACGTGTGAGGACGAGTATGACCCCTTCGCAAATTTGCGATGAACGTGCAAGAAATGGTTTGAGATAACAAATGGTCCGGAGATTCTCTGCACCTTCCAGGGGAATGCCTCCATCTATTACCGCATTGTCTCTGCTCAGCTAGCCAGACGTGAACGATGAGGAAGTTACCACGGATGGCTCTTTCTTTGTTTCACCCTAGGCCGAAACTTCACGGCCAGAGTGAAATTCTAGGAGGCTGCGTTAGAGGGAAATATTTATGCATCTTATATGCTCCAACTTCTCAGCTTTAGCCTATTTGACCATATCTATGTCTTCGATATCCTCGACCGAGACATAATTCATAAAGTTCTTCGTACATTGGTCTGCAAAGACATTTCAGAACTTTGTACGGTTCGAGCTGCCCTTTGGAGGCCTGAAAGCCCGGAACATAAGTGCTACCCCACCTGTCTTAGGTGTGTGTGGATTAGGGAGCTGGAAGAAGTGATCTTCGCTACGGGGATTCCTCTAAATACACATGTTGACCCTTTTCGTTGGTGGAGGTGGTAGGAACTTTTCTGAACCTTGTAGTGTCGTGAAATAAATTGCGAGGACACAATTGTCTAAAGGGGGGGATAATGTGACGCCCCAGGTTTTATGAACTGGTTTATGTAAGAAGTGTTATGCCTTTATTAATGCCTCTTGTTTTATTTGTTTTGCTAATAAGGAATTTGAAATGAAATAAAACATAGAAAATAAGGTAAACTGACATTTATTAAAACATTACTTTACAACGAGACCCAACTAGTTGAGTGTACCATGCACAAGACCTAACACGGCCACCGCAAGACTATAAAGGACCACAACACGGGCAATCGGATAGTCGTCATCTTCAGGTTCCATCAGCGTGAAAAGTATAATTGCCAGGGCCACGGCAAACATGCTCAACGCCAATGGTATGAGGAGAGCCATCCTTCCTGTTCAAGTGTTCTGTTTTAAGAGGTACCCACACCCCTGTATTTATATTAGTTTTTTGAGTTATGACCATTATGTTTATATATCCATTGGGTTTTCAAAAACGACCATTGTGTTCCAACTAATAAAATTTACTTTAAAAGAGAACTCGGTTTTATTCCCTCATAACCATATTCTTAAAAACATTCTTTCATAGAAGATTCTTCGTTTTTATTCTTAAAAGTAAATTTCCTCATTTTTACAAAATCCCGATGAATACCTAGGTAGTTGGAAACATGGTTTTATATGTTTAGAGGGAATTCGTAATAATTATATCTTTTTATCTCTTAAATTATGAAAAATTTTGGGAAAACATTTGGTCTTTAAAAGAATTTTATAAAACAAATAGTAGAGTATTTTAAAAATACTAATGATTTTATTAGTATTGTATAAAAGGTATATCTTTTAAAAATTTAGATCAAGAGTTAAAATATTTTATCTAAACATGAAATTGGTTCTATCATTTTGAGTTAAAATTGTTTGTATTACTAAATTCCTACATTTCACTATACTTTGAGCTAAGTATATAATAAAACTAATTTCTTATAAAAAATGGAGTGGGTCCCGGCCAGCCAAGGGCATCCTCAGGGGACAAGCCCTCAGGCCAAGGCCGAGACCCCATAGGGACCCGTGGTACCGCCATCGGGCTCCCCAGGTGTGTGCGTGCGCGTTTCGGGAGCCAGCCAGGCTGGAGGCTCGGGCAGGACCGTGCATAGGTTACCCAGATCGCGTGCGGGCCCGTGTATAAGGCCGCGGCTCGCGCTGCATGACGGTGGGCCAAGGCCCGCGGGGGTGGGGAGGGACCCGTGTATAAGGTCCCGTGTGCGTGTGTGTTGTGCTACTGCACCGCTACCCGGATGGCTTGATATTTATACCGCGCCTCAAAACCTTTCGGTTTCGATGTGGGACGCGCTACGCGCGACCAGAGCCGTCCGATCGACTTCCGCGTCGATCTCAGCCGTCCAGCCTGTTTTTAAACGCGATACCTCCCCCGCGTCTCTGAAGCCGCCCGATCTCTTCCGAGATTTGATATCAACCCTCTGATTCCTCTTAAGCGATCATCACATCTCCACGCCCCAACCGTTCGATCGCACCAAGGATGAATCGGCGTCGTCTGTTACTTTTCGCGCCAAGCAGATTGTGCCTCCCCCCATCTTCTTCCTAGCACCGAGGCCCTGCGCCTGTAGACCTGCACCAAGGACGCCAGGCCCCTCCCTCCCTCGCACTACTCCTTGACTTCCGAGCACACCCCCTCCTAGGTCCATGTTCTCCCATCTTCCCCACGTCGGCCTACACCTGGGTCGGGACACCAACAAGGCACCGAGGCCATTATAAAACCCCCCCTGCTTCGTTGAAGCCTGAGGCAGCCCCTTCCTCTCATCCTCCTCCTTCTCCACGGACACCCAGCAGCCGGCTCCGAGCTTCCTCCTCAAGCACAGTAAGGGTTTTCTTTCATTCTTGAACTGTTTCAGAACAACCTCCATTTTATATACTCACGGTGTATATATATATATAATTATATATATGTATATACTTAAATATAACCCTCTCTGGTTGCTTTTCCTTCAAAGATCTTGGCCTTCGTAATTTTAATGGGTTGTTCCTGCATGCTTATCTTCCTTTAAAAGGAACTTTCGGATTAAACACAACTCATATTTACCTATATACACTCGATGTATAAATACCCCTCGGTTCTGCCTTCAAGAAGTCGGCCTTCGGGTTTCCAGTGCTTGTATATGTGAGGGTACGTATATACCTTGTTTTCCAGTTTTCTTTCGAAACCTGTATATGTTGCTCACACGTGTACCGGTTATTATACATTGTCTATATACGGTTTCATATATATGTGAATGGTATATAAACATTGTTCAAGCACGTTTACAAATTTCCCAGGTTGTTTATTTTACGATTTTATATTTCGGTTTTCAAAAAAATAATAATAACTAAATATATCTCAACCTCGTTTTTAATGTATAGGGTATGTATATATATATATATATAGTTCGTGAATGTTTTCTCCTAACCTGACCTGTATTGGCATCGATATTTAAATAAAATTTTTAGAAATATATTTGCAAACTATGCTCTTTTGGTTTAAGTGAAGTTATCTTTGTAAAACCTTAATTTTTATACATAGATACATTTATAACAAACCTTATATGAATTTAGTTTCAACCATGTAATTGAATTATGGTTGGAAACTTTGAGTTACCTAAGGAATTTAATAAACTTGTTTTTAATTGTGTAAAACCCATATATACACTTCGGGTATATATATATGTGCACGTGTGTATATACTTATAAGAATATTTCCTTTTATAGCAGGACTTAAACTATTCTTGGATGCTGGGATGATTTTATTAAGCTATGACTTGTGTGATTTCTAAACCAACATGTTTCTATCTTTTTACACACAAATGGGCATGTCTTATTAAAAAGGATCATCTAACATTTCCCTGTTGAATTTTTATGATAGAATATGTATTTTGGGTTCAAGGGCCCGTTTACCACCGTAATTGATTTCATGTGTTTTTCTTAAGATTTCCCCCTTTTTCCAAAGATTTATAATGACAAAGATTCATCATTTAGTATATTGTTGTTTTATATGCCTTAGCGAAAAGGATGTTGTACTAAACTATGTATGTCATTAATTTGTCCTTGCCCCCTTTTTTTTGAGAACTGTCACATCATGTAAAGTGTGTAATGATTCATTAATTATGTTAGTTATTATTTACATAATGCATTTTTATGACATATCACTAAATGGACTAAGAAATTGGATTACCCAAAGTTGTATGGGACACCTTGGGTAAAATTAAAATGAATGAGATGTTCAAGGTGGTATGGGACATCTTGAATTAAAAAACCATTTCACTAAAGCATGAACGATGTGGCTCACATGATAATAAAGGCAAATTTAAGGGTGCGCCCTGATAGTGCTTGAATGCATTGGGTAATTATGTAACCACTAGAGATTACAATTTTCACGATACCATGGTGAATAACCATGGTAATTTTCAAATGACACCTTGGGGATGGACCTTGGTGAAACGAAACGCTTGTCAATATTAAATGTTGAGGCCACATAATTCAATTCATATAACAAGTTTTTCCAAGATAAAGTTCATTCATGACTGATACCTTTAAATTTTGTATAAAGTTCATAATTCCCTAGTTTTAAGCTTAAAGCATGCCTAGTGTTATCACTTAATAGAATAGTAACCAGCATATGAAAATTTAGTTGTTTCCTTGTGCGCAACTCTGATTATGCATTACTTTTAACTGTTTAAATTTATGCTCAAGTAAATCACATGTAGTACTTGTTTATAACAACCATTACCACACCTTCAAGAATTTACGTATTCGTTTCATATTTTTATTGAAAACTTTGATTAAAGCATTGTTATGTTTGGTGTGTTAAAATCTTCATAGTCGATGTTCAAACTCTTTTAAAAGAATGTTTTCAAATTTTAGAGTATTTTAAATTCTTTTTAAAACCCCCTTACTGAGTATTTCAATGCTAACCCTATGTTTTGGTTTAAAATTTTCAGGTGTCAACTTTTGTAAGATGGATGGTTTCAGAAGTTTCTGGTTTCCCAGAACCCGAACTGCACATGATCCTCTGTATAGAACATGATGTGTTGTTAACAAAGAGTAATTATTTTAAAGATAACACATCATGTTCAGAAGGCACCGAATCCTATGGTTATCCGGGGTCGGGGTCTCTACACCCCCGTTCTTGTGTTCTTCGTCGGTGGACCCCCATGGTCACGGCGTGTTTTTCTTGATGGTTCTGAATGTGACCACATCCCTTGAATTATGGAAAGATGATATCAAGACTATGGAAGTGATGGTGAGGATCCAATTTTTTCAAAGTCATTTCCAGCTCAATGAATAGACCAACATGGTGATTGTGACGTCCCGTAGAAGAGGAGTTGTAGGCAGGATCGGTGGGGGTGTTCCGTGACACGACCACCTGGTGGTAGGATCCCGTAGCATTGTAGACTCATGTGGCAGACAAGGTTGTCAGATCAACGACTTATGGTGGGCCTCGATTGAATGTGACAAGAGTACATGTCAAATAGTGGGACACCGCATCAACTACCATTGGGGTTGGTAATGGTGCAGCTGATTATGATGAACACGGTGGTCAACCACATTGTCCTAGCAGGGAAGCAGCCACAAACACGTGTTGGATGAATGAACTAGCCCACTCAAGAAAGACATTCTATAGATTATTGGACGATGTAGTCCTAGATGATTAGGTCGAACCTAGTGGGTCTGGTCAGACCAAATGGGTCTGGTCAGGCTAGGCTAGAGACAGTTCTAGTAGGCCCAGCCGTGTCAGACAAGACCCTAACCTCAACCGTCCAATTTTTACAAAAATTCCTATATGTATCAAATAGTTTACATAATTGTTTAGTAGTCTGTGGTGCTGAGACCCTATATATGAAGAAGGACTTTTAGGATACTGATCATGAAATTTCATAGTGGTTGGTGTAAGACCAATTTGATGGAGGTGTAGGTTCTTCTAGAATGACTACATAAAGGATAAAATCCTTTTCATGGATATGGAAAATATGGGGATTTGGTCTCTTGTGAATATATGGAGTTGTTATTCTATTAGAGAATGGATTTTTTCTATTGTGAGGATGTAGATTTGGTCTCCTAAAATGTTGTGGAGTTGGTCTCATGTGTGGGTGTGGATATGGTCTCATGTGATGACATGGATTTGGTCTCCTACGGGGGCGTAGTGTTTGTCTCCTATGAGGGAATGGAGTTGGTCTCCTATGTGGATGATAAATAGGTCACCTACGAGGGTTAGGATTTGGTCTCCTATGATGGTGAAAAGTTGTTCTCCTGCGATGGCACAGAGTTGGCCTCCTCTAAGAGAGTTGAGTTTGTCTCCCACAACGATGGGGAGTTGGCCTCCTAAAAGGGAATGAGGTAGGTCTCCAATGAAGATAGTTTGTATTAATGGATTTCGATATTTATGGACTTTATTAGTATTAGAAACCCAGTGTGAAATTACTCTATTGACTCTATTGATTGTACTTATTAGAGGAAACACACCATGTGCCTATTTGGTAGGCTTCCTTGTGTCTTACTTTGGGGTTTACCTTTGCAGTTTGGGATACCTACTGAGTATTGTTTTAACCACCCTACACGAGCATCACCCATACGATTCATATATTTGGCAGACGATCAACCACTTTAACAGTGTCCTTGGAGGACCAGAGTTAGGTGGTGCTTCTGAGTGACCCAACAGACGTGGTATGCTTCACTACCATTCAGATAATATAATTTACCTAACCTTCATGTAGGGTTTTTTATAGACGTGATCCAGGTTCTTGTACTTTTTCATTTAAGTTTGGATTGAATTCTGGCATGATTACATTTCCTTTTTGTCTTGTTACTCTCAGTGGATATGTTAGTGGGATGCATATCTATTTACATAGTGTTTTTAGTATCATTACTTTTTGTTGGGAGACGGGTGCCTATATAGGTGCTCTTAAGAAATTGTCACCCCATTGTGGAATATGCCTACTATGTGATAGTCACCAACCCATAGCCTATGTGATGTAGGCTTGGGATAGTCACAACATTTTCCCTAGGGGATATGTCATGATAATAAAACATCAACTTGAAATGATTGAATGGGATTTGTGAAGATCATCTATAATAAAACATACTAGGTTTCCAAATATGAAAAAATATGTGGGATGAGACAAAATGGACATAAAATTGAAATGAAACACAAACATACTAATGGAGAGTGATATATATCAGGATTAGTAGAAGGATCATGAACACAAATCCATAAATAGAAGGGTTGTAAAAATGTTACTTTATATCATCAAATATTATCATATTAGGAAAAATATTATTTTAGAAATATCATCCAAATGTTGAGGAATTATCATTAGAATATATG
Source organism: Viscum album (assembly GCA_963277665.1). Classification (NCBI taxonomy): domain Eukaryota; kingdom Viridiplantae; phylum Streptophyta; class Magnoliopsida; order Santalales; family Viscaceae; genus Viscum; species Viscum album. The sequence continues at coordinate 322,098,419 of OY728152.1, read as the reverse complement.
AGTACTTGATTAAATTCAATTTCAAATGCGCATTCTCATATTTTCGTTGTTCCTTAATCAATTTCAACTTCATATCTTAATACAACAGATAAATATTTCATATCTAATTAACTAGACAAGAACTATAAAATAATGATAAGTCATTCCTTCAATATCTATTTATGATCAAAAATAAAAAGTTCAACACAAGTTTTTCATAAATCATCCTATAAATAAATAATACACCAATCTATAAAAATCATCCAATATTGATTTTATACAATTCTATATGTGGTAGAAAATATATAACATGTATAATTTAATGTTTAAAAATAATATCACTAAATTTCACAAAATAAAAGTTACATAGATCCCCCATATATCAATAAGTTTTTCTTAAATGTCAATTACAAATATATTAGTAACATTTTCATATAATCAATTGAATCATTGTAATAACCAGAAATATTATGAATATTTTTTGAAAACATATTAGATTTCATAAAATAACTCTTTCATCATAAATTCACATATTATTGATAATATTCCATAAATCCAAATATGTTATAAACTCCGTCAATGATTACATATACCACTTTGTTAATAAATAATTAATCGGTTCTAGGGTCATCAATATTATCCAATTTAATTTATCCATATGAAACATCTATTTATCTGAACTAAACTTCATTTCCGCAACATTTGGAACACATTAAGGTTTTTCTCCCCTTAATCGTGTGTTTTTTCATAAAATATCAACTTAAAATTAATAATTATTTCTAGTTCTTTAACATTATTCATCATATTCTTGAATTAATTAATTAAATATTTCAATAGAACATTCCAAATATATTATAAAAATCATGTAACATAATTATTGATTTCTAATATAAAAAAACATTATTAATTTGACATTATTTATACATAATTATCTAGGCTTTTTCATCTTATTCGTTTACACTTATATCCTTTAATATACAATTTTTAGCCTCTTCATCATATTCTATATAACCATTGTAGTTATGATGTTTGTGATTTTATATATAGGATTTCCCTTGATGAAATGGTTTTTCATAATGACTATACCATCAATATTTGAGACATTAAACTATCGATGATATCATAAGAAGACCATTATTAATATCCACTGTTTCAATTGGACATTTCATTTTCCTCAAAAATTACATTATTTGTGTTATGTTCCACAGTCAAAAACTCTTTTAGTTCATTTCATTCATTCCATGGGGTGATTGTTCTACATTCTTAACATATAAGTAACTGAATATTCTTTCTTATTCCATCTCGACTACTCTAACTCTCAATAATCAATATCTATTTCTTCTATAGCGATTCAAAGAGTTGGTAAATGTTCATGTTGATAATAAAATATCATGATAACTAATTATAAAAAATCTACATATCCATAACTCCACCCATTATCCCATTTGGATTTTCATAAACACATTTTATACGACATTAAATGTTGACCAAATACAATATATTTCCTAAGATGGAATAAAACAAATAAACATTTTGTCAGCAATTATAATCATAATATGAAACCACAAAATCCTTAAAAAACAACTTATTAGATGGAAATATATAGACACGTTGTTTTCAGTATATGAATCCATTGGAATAACACTATTTACCTGTATTCATTAATTAAATTATTCATGATGTTTTATAAAAAATTTCTCAATTACCAAATCATATCCCTATGGAGTGTCATTTTAGCTGTGCAACAAGACCCATTTTCATTAACTAAGTAACGATCTAGTCTATCTCATTGGATTTTTTTTATAGTTATTACCTGTAAAAGCCTTTGTTCTAGATCCAAATCCACTTATAATATTTAGATAGAGATGTAATTTCATTGAAACAACTCACATTATCTGCTACCAAAATTCCATGGTATTTTCTTATATTTTAATCACCCTATCACTTTTAAATAGAGAAATCCCAAGGAAAATCCTTAGGAATGTCTCTATAGATTTCACTAATGTTTCTCATTCTAGTTTCCAATGGTTTACTAAACCTTTCCTACGATACCAACTATAATTACTCGTGATTTTTATCTATAAATAAAACATCATTATAGAAAAATATTCAATAATGCTCATAATAAATACTAAATGACTAAAATAGTATAGTTTAAATGGAGACTACAAACACAATACACTTATTTCATGAATTATTTTCTACATCCTCCATAATGATATTTTCAAATATTAATTCACTTAGGAATACCCTACATAAACCATTCTATATAACCTGGGGATAGAAAAATGGGAAGGTTGAGCACAGATTCTATGTAATTGTAAACATAATAGATTTTGATCTATGATAAAATTAATATAAATGATTTGAAAAAGGGTATCCGATCATGAACATAACTTAAACTATTCATATCTAATCTGTCACATATCATAAACATGATAAATGGCATAAAACATTATCACATCAGAAAGCATGGTCCATATGGGTAAGAAATCATCACAAATCGACATTGAAATGTAAAAATATTTCATAAATGTGAGGCACCTTTATAAATATTGAACGCTATTTTATCTATCATGGTAATATTAAAAGACCATAAAAATATTGGATCTAGACTTATCACCTATATCACATTATGTATTAGGGTGAACCTGTTTCCCATAGTGGATCTGGATGAACCTATGTCTTATATTGGATCAATCTCATAGACTTTTCTCCCATTGTTTTCTAATAAGCTATAAATATTTAACTAATGCATTAGAGGGAGATTTAGTTCCCACTAATCTCACAATTAAATCAGTTTTTTGGTGTTCCATAATATCATAAAACATTAATCATATCAAAACTCCTAAATAGAAAAGGGTTTCATAAACATTTCATCATTACATAACATGTATAGAAGAAACATGTTTTAGAATCAGTTTTTCATTTCACAAAATAAATCCCAAGGAAAAAGAAGTAGGTTTTGTAAGAATTTTATCACTGTATAAGATGTGGACGTGAAATTGGTTATGTTAACATCATTTCATTATAATAATGAATAGACTATATAATTAATAAGAATGGTATTCTTAGATTATATCCCCAATAAAGAATAAGTAAAATCAAAGGATGTCATTATTGATGGAAATTTTTTTGTAAATATCACTTGAAACATTTCATAAGAAATATAACTTTTCTTAAAAGATATATTTATAAAAATAAAAAATAAATATTATTTCATAAAATTTTTCATTGAATATACCTATTCAATCATTTAATGGAATATTTAAAATTCATATAAATAATTTGTTTTGGCAGAAATCCGCTTCAATTTTAGAAAATAAAATCAAAACATAAACCATTTCCCAAAAAATATTTATTTAAAAATAATCTTGATAACTAATAATGGATGCTTTAAAAATTGGATATGTTATTTTCTTTGGAAATTATCATTTCCTCTTTGTAAAATATATTTTTAAAAATAAATCTTTTTCAAAATCATGTTTTTTAGAAAATTAATTTGGATGATTATAATTAATATTCTATGAAATAATTTTTGATGATGGTGTATAAAATCATTCATGTTTTACATTCTAAAATAAATATTTAATTCACATGTTTAGTAAAATCCAAATGAGAGTTTTTTGTAAAATCACATATCGATTCATTTAAAAAACATTTTAAAAAGAGTAAAATAAGGAAAACATATTTCAAAAGTTCTTTCAAAGAAGGATCATTATATTTAATCATCAGACACATAATCATAATCATTCTAGATAAATTGATGATTTTCAATTATACAATATTTACCACATTGATAACATTGAATTGTAAGCTCCTTGAATGAAAAAATACATTGTAATGTTAAATATCATTATAATAAATACATTCTTGATATGAAATGTAAAAGGGCTGCTATATACACTTCATAAAAAATATTATTTTATAAAAAAAACATATGTATAGCAACCCTAAATTTTTAAAAATAATTTTTTTCAAAATTATTTATTCTATTTGATATTTAGTACTTCACGCAACACTGAATATAGGTTGTGTTATTTAAAAGCACTATGTTTAGATTCCATTTTACACAAAACCATGTAAATATTTCACTACATGGAACACATAGATATGATTACAGTGCATGCAATACTATGTTTGGATTGTGTTCTACATAATTATGAGTACCTTCAATATCTTGTGTTTGATTCAAGAAAGAGTTTTACTAAAAAAAATATACTATTAATATTACTATTACTAATATTAATATATCTATAACCTTGTTGTTGGCATAGAAGATATGATTAGGATTAGCTAAATTATATGTTAAATGGTTTGCAGTTGTTTATAAAATTAAATCATTGGATATTAATTATTTATAAATTTAAATAAAAATCAATTAAATATGAAGTGCCTCTTTTTATAAAAAACTATTTTCATGGCCCAAAAGGTATTTTACCTCAATAAATTCAATTAATCACTATTATGGAAAGATATTGATGAATTAAATTTATAATAAATTCAAAATTTTATTTTTATACTCATCCAATATGTTTTATATGCATGAAATAAGAACAAATCCAATTTTAGGAATAAAATCATTAAATTTTCTAAAAGGTTGTTTTGCCACATTTGAATGAAGGAATTATATTAAAAGTAATTTCTAACCCCATTATAATTTTTTATTGTTCAGAATAAACTAAATTTTTTTATGATTAATATCTAAATTTACTTTGGGTTACTTTTTTTGTTTGTATAAATATTATATATTATGATGAATAGTAAAAATACTATAATTTTAATTGAAATCAATCTTATAATATAATTTATTTTATAGTTCTATTGTACTTATAATTGGTTTCAAATTATAAATAGTTCAATTATAAATCAATTTATATAATTAATTTACCTTTAATCAATTAATAATGGAAATTCAACATAAAAGCATTTCAGTTTTTTGATCATTTTTAGTTTGAAAACATGTACTCCTTCCCATTGGAGGGATTATTTTTATATTAATTTTTTCTAGATATGTTATTTTGATTTTTAATAATGTATTAAATCTTCCTAATCATCTTAATTTATAATATTTATTATGTAAAACATAATTTTTGACAAAAATTAATTGTGAAAGTAATTAAAATTAATTATAGTGATTATGTTTAAAACCAGTTTACTTGGTGGTTAAAATTTAATGATGAGGGAAAAATGGGCTAGAAAAAAGAAAAAAATACAGTATAATCAAATACATCTAACATATTATCTAATGGATCTAATTTTTTTCATAATTTGATTCAAATTATTGGACAATATATCTAAATAGTGTTTACCTTATTATGATTACTAAAATGACCCTCTTCCTCCACTATAAAAGAGAAATCATCCCCAAACCACTTAGTTGATCAAAACTATAAATCCCTTTGTCTCGTAAAACCATAATTTTTCCCCCAAAATAAATCATCTCATCCTATATATCCTCACTTTTGGAATAAATCCCACCAGAAAATCCCATTGATGTAAACCAAATTGACTTACCCCAAGTAGAGGTAATGTTCTTCAATAAGAATTTTTTTTATTTCATTCTCCTCCACATATATTACACATATTACATGCTTATAAAATAAGAAATGTATCCTCAATATACTTATTTTTTTATTTTAAGGGTATTAACTATACCCACACACACTTCCATCAAATGATATAGACAATCATCATTCGTGCATATGGGGGACTACCACATCAAGAACTGATGTCATTCACTCTTGCATTTCCATATATAAGGGATAGAAATGATTATGTAATTATTATATTAATATGATATGTATTTTATTTTTTAGGTAATTATGATTATTTAATTATTATATAACACATACCTTCATGCTTTCCGATTTTTCGGAATATGATAACATAGTTTGTGGATGTATGAACTACTGCCTCCTTAAATGGGTGTGATTCATTCATTCGTTACATAGAATGTATTAAGGATGTGTTTGATAAAAATAATCATTATAAATGAAATAATAATTATACTATAATGATTATATATATATATCATATACTTTTCTTTCTTTAAATATGAAAATAAAATAGAAACAATGTTCTTGCATACATAAGGCCTACCATCTCCATGAACAATATATTTTATATCCTATTTCCTTATTTTATAGATTAGTATAAATAAATATATATTGAATAAAAATAATATATTTATTTTATTTTTTAAATTATGTAAATATGTAAATAATGACAAATGTATTAAGATCAAGGATAATAAGTCCGACCATATACAAAAAAGAGTAATTATTACAGAAAACATTAATTTAAAATGGAATTATAAATCAAAAGATAATATAAATTCATAAGTAAATCATATATGATATTATTTATATTAATAAAGTTTTTTTATAGATTTAGTATAAACATATATTTTTTATACATGAGGTTTTAACTGGCATGATGAGAGTCAAGACTTAAGGTAATGGGAATTCATCTCATTTTATATATCAATGAGATACATGCCATATTCAAAAAAAAATTATTTAATGTGGTGTTTATAATTTCTTATGATCCTTTATTTCATGAATTTATTTTATTTTACGATATTCATTATTTCAATTTATGTTATTCTTTCATTGGTATCATGATTCTAATGTTACTCAAGTAGTAAGTGGATTTCAAGTCTCGCATTTTTTATGTGAGACTCATTTCATATTCACCACTAGTTTTTTATTGAGGTGTATATACTATCAAGGAATATAATATATTATTATTATATATTTATTTATTTTAATTTATATATTTATATTATGATCTAACTTTCATAGGGTTTACTGTTCATAATTTCCATAATCAAAAAGCAATGTTTTCATAATTTTCATTCTTTGAGAGAAATGTATTAGTATGAACCTATATTATTTCACAATGTTTAAATAAGTCCATTTAAAATCAATTATCATGAATTTACATATTTTTACATTATTTTATGTTTCATTTAATTCCATTCTTTCATATGAGAAAATATTCATAGTTTCTAAACTAGTGATAGTTTATTTCTCTAATCTAATTATTTATCAAGATTATTTATCATTATGCTTCCATTTATGATATATTTTGATCCATCAATCAAGAGATCTCAAAATAAATTATCATATTTTTATTAATGATATATTAATGTAAATTTATAATTTTTCGATTCTTTTTTTCCTAAAAATAACTTATAAATTGTTTTTAATAAAATATGAGTTTATATCTCTCCTTGTTCGGAGATATTTGTTATTAAAAAACAATGTAATCTAAATTTTTTTTCAGAAATTTTCAATAAAGAACTTATAGGAAAATTTTCAAGTAAATTGTTTTTTAAAATTATTTATGTTTTTAAAAGTATTACCAATTATTCATTTATAAGATTTAAATGTTATTTTTAATGAAAATGTGTTTCAAAATGTATTATATTTTAAAATTAATTTTTCCAATTAGAATGAATATTATCCTTATGAAAATGATTAAATATACCATTCAAAATAACCATCCTTATAAGATAGTATCAATTTTTGGAATATTCCTTATGTGGGATACTATCAAAGGGTTCTATTCATATAATTTCATTGAATGATTTATGTTCTTATGGATATATGTTTATAAAAACAATTTTTTTTACATATTTAATCATGTTTCAAATAGGTTAATTTGAAACCCATTTCTTTTCTATGGTTTAATTAGTTTATAAATTAATAATGATTATTTTTATGATTTTCAATGATGATATGAATTCCATTTGAAATATATTCATGTTATCATTCATAGAAATTATAGCTTAACATGGGATAGCCCAAATAGTTCAAAGTAAACCCATTATAGCATAACATGAGTTGGCATAGATATCGTTGTGTAAGACCTTTGTAGTTTAAAATGGGTTATTGTAGAGAGCATCAGTTAAGACCATTATAGTGTAAAATGGGCCGACCCTGATATATCTGGGTAATCCTGTTATATCATAACACATGGGGCCCCAAAAAAATCTCCAATTAATTTGGGTAAAAAAATTTATCTCATGAGATAATGATGGGAAACAACTCGACATTCATAATTCACTTTGGGAAGAAGTTTTAACATGATCCACTAGTAGGAAATTGATTACACTAAAGATTTTGGTTTTTCTCTTCCAATATCTATAACTGCTTATTCATGAACCTGATTAAATGTTCACAATGTTATGAATGAACATGATTACATAGTCACAAGGTTATACCTGGACCTCATTTTATATACCAATGTTTCTGAGAGGGACTAATTTCATAGAATTAACCCATTGAGTGATCCTATTTCTATTTACAAATGTTCATAATGTTAAAATTTTATATATATACATCATGTATATGTATTATGCCTATGTTACTATATCATGACTCATTTACTATTATTTACCTATGATTCGTGTATTATGATCTATAAATATTAATTGTATGTCTATTGTATATGATCTTTGATATTCAAGGTATGCTCCTAAAATGTTATTCTCTTATTCTCATAACACTATTCTCTGGGTTTTCTCATGTTCCTCCATTATTTAACATTACTCTACATCTGACCACACCATTTTTTATTTTTCTATTTTTTGGGTTATGAATAATGGTTTAAAGTATAATTACTAAAATGGAAGATCATTTTTAGAGACTTTAGAAGTTTTTATCCAAGTTATAAGATATTTTTTACATGTTTCCAAATACAGTAAAATATTATGTTAATAGGGAACATAATTTTTTAACATGATGACCATTCATCTAAAAAAATCTAATATCCAGGTATTTCAAACCTTGGTCGATATAATTTGTCTCAAAGAAGAAAAATTTAGGAAAAATTACCTTATTGATTTGGTGACTCATGTACTAAGACCCCCACAAAATATAGATCATCATGTGGATAAATAAATCCACAAAAAAGGATAATCATAATAAAATGAATAAATAGATATTATATACACCTCATAAAAGAAACTCTAAGTGAATATGGCATTTGCCTAATAGGAATTAAAGTTAGACTAGAATTCCATACCTCATGTTGTATCTTCTTCTTACACATGCCAACCTATTGTATAATAAAAAATGTTTTTAATATTATAGTATAGAACAATGCATATATTTATCAAAAAATATATAAATTTATTATAACATTTTATTACCCATTTATTAACAATTTAATGTTAATGTCTTGTTGTGGGTAATAAAAAATTTGTTTTTTGTACGTGTTCAAATTTTTTGTTTTTATCCTTGTATATTGATCATGATTAAAAAATCTCATTAATTTAAAAATTAATATAAATCTAATATATATTAAATATATTTATATTTATAGTAATCAATAATAGTTTGAGAATGAATGGAAAAATCATCCTTTATGGAGACTGTAGGTCCTACGTATGTATAAATGTTGTTTCTATTCTCTCAATTGATTGATTATGAATAGGTCAATATTATATGACCATTGGAAAAAAACTTCTATATATATCACATATTTTCATTAAAATCATCCTTACTTAATTCCATGTAAAGCATGAAAAAATCCATCCCTTTGCGTGAGATTATTATATTGTACACATTAGCAACATTATCATTTTCCCATTTAATAAAAGTTCAGAGGGTATATGTGATAAAATAATTATATATGTGTAATAATATTATAAAAAATATATAAAAAATTTAAATATTTAATTATATATAGTCATTAGTTGTGGTAATGAAAAAATGAATGACATCAGTTTGCAAGGCCATAGTATAGAGGAATTATGATTTTCTAACCCATTAGATAAAACACGAGAGGGATTTAGTTTATTACAATAAAATTTAAAAAATTCATTACATTGAGTATACATAGGTTATTATATAAATTTTTTATCATGAATTTATGGAGGTGGGGAATATTAAAATGACATTTTTGTGATGATACCTATTCTTCAGACAACTTCTTTTGGTTTTCACAAAAAATGAAACGACCTAACGTTTCATTAATGGAAATCCCTCTTAACTGTCTATTTATGTAAAACGTTTATATAAAATGTCAACTTCTTTGGTTTTCTATTACGAATTTTGACTGTTGCTAATATAGACGTTGAACAGTGATCACATGATTAGTATAAATATAGGGCTTTAACAAATCCAATTTACTGAGACAAAGGAAGCGATGGCCTCATCCAGTAGAATTTCCCCATACGAATCCCATTTGTTGGAGCTCGAAAAGGAGGTGGAATCCTTGGGAATTGCTCTTGACCAAGACCAAGCTGAGCATCATCATGTCATGCTCGAACGGGACCGTCTACGGGAAAAGTAAAAGTTGATAGAGATTACCACTCGAGCGATGTTATCCGAGCCACCCCAAGAGTCTGTCACCATCGCAAACCTTACACTTAGGTCTTATGCAAATGTTTTAAGGGTTTATGTAACAAATAAATAGGACTATATTCATGTACATTATTTATTTTATATAATAATGAATATAATTTCTTGTCATTATTGATACATTGAAAATAGTTTTTAAAGTAAAAAATAATGTTTTTAGTTATTATATAATTAAGGATTATATTTTAATATATTAAGGGAATTTTAAATTAAATAATATTTTTATAAAATAATATTACTATTATTAAATTAATTTTTATTAAATATAAATGATCTTATAATTTTATGAATGCAATTGTAATTTTTAATAAGGTTTGAAAGCCATTTCTATCAAAATCCGTGAATTTTCGATAAACGTTGGTTTTTATTTTAAAAGTTAAAATTAACATATTTAGAAAGTTATTTTGATAAAATAAATGTTATTTATGGAATCAGAACATTGAAATTATCCAACGGTGAATTTTTCATAATTTTCTGAGACATTCAAATTTTTGGGTAAAAATTAAATACCATTTAAATATATAATGTGTTTTATGACAACATAATGACACAATAGTGACTTAATAAAATACTATAAGCATTATGATTGGCCAATATATGTTTTACAATTAAAATAATGTGATTCTGGGTTTGTTTGACCTACTTTACCAAGCATTAATGGACCCCTCATGACTTATTAAACACCTTGTCTTTTTAAATAAATTTCCATGGGAGTGTGACTCACCTGCACATGAGCAACCTCATTATTTTAAGAATTTCGGACTTTGGACTTATAAAATATTGTTTTCCTCTTCCCTTGGCCAAAAACCATGGTACAAAACCAAGGGATGGTTCGTGGTTTGGATTATTTTCATGTAAGGGGATCCAAACCTAAATAATAAAGAATTCTCTCACCTTTCTTATATAAACCCACCCAAGCTCCCACATCCTCCTAAATAAAAACATTTAAAGCTCGTCCAAAATCTTCCCTAATATCTCTATAATCCTCCCAAGGTTCCCCATGCTCCCATGAAACCTCTCTCAATCCTCTCTCAAGCCTTTGGAATCACATTTCCAAATATGGGTTTTTTTCATTCTCATTTTTGTCCAATTTTCTTTAAGTTGTTTGTCCTTTTTAATTTCAATTATTAATGTTGGGGTATGTTTTCACACATCCCTCATACTTCCCTATTTATGTTTGAATTATAGGAGACCCATTTCTCTCTCATTAAATGCCTCCCATGTACACCCGTTACTATGCCAAAATTCCGAAATGAACTTCTTTCTCCTCTTTTAGATTCAAGAAATACTATTGTATAATGAATCTAAATTCCATTAAAATTGTTGGGAAATGTATCCATATGACCTCCTTACTTTCCATTACATTTAAATATAACGAGGAACCCATTTATCTATCATCAAGCATTTTTATGAATTCTTATGTCACGCTGTAACGCTTCCGAAATCACACCGTTTTTCTAAGCTAATGCCACTGTGTAGTGGATACAATGCCCATTTCTCCATCAAGGGTATTCACATTTATGCACATTTACTTATTTATTAAAAATTATAATGTATTAATTCCACATTACTTTATAGTGGAATAAATGATTATGTTTTATTAATCCATGTTTTATGATCCATGTGGCACACTTATGCATAAAATGAAATGTTTAAGAAGGGCGCGCCCTTATAGCACTCCAATGCATTGGGTAAAGTATAGTATCCTGATAAATCATGTGTAATGATTGTTGAATCATGATAATTCATGTTAAATGAGGGTTTACTCGTGCTTTATGTGCAATGAGGATTTACTCATGTTCCACGTGCAATGAGCCTTGCCTCATGCTAATTCCATGTTAAGTGTTGTTGCCACATTTCCATGATATTATTATCATGATTTATCATGCCTTTATGTTCATGTTTCTCTTATTCTCTATTGATATTACTATTGTCTAACATGTATTTAACTACTCATGTTATTCCATTTGTACTCCCTTACTGGGCTTTATATCTCACCTAGTTCTTATGCATGTCCTCAGGTTATCCCGTGCAATGCTAAGTACATGGGAATGTAGTGGTCAAGTAAAGGAATTTTTCAATAAAGATGTTTTATTTCATGTTTTAAGTTTTTATGTAATGATACTAAACCCCAATGACACTAAACCACATGATCTTCTTTGTTTTATCAAGTGATGTTTTATGTAATAAATCATGTTTATGTTTGTATTTAAAGTAGGGTTGTCATAATTGGTATCAGAGGATAGGTTTAGATATTTTTGGGATTAGGATTAGAAAACCGTAATAAATCCTTAGAGACAAGGCTAATTATTATAAAAACATCCCCAAGTTTTGATATGTACTGTGTAAGTTTTTTATCAAGAAAATACATCCCTGTCTGGATACGAGCAGGTAGAGGCGGATCTAGCACAGATATATCCTAGGGGTAAAACCCGAAAACACCGCTTTGAGCTAGACTCGAACAGGAACGGGTGCATGACAACGGGCATTGATGCACTCTTGGTTACCACACTCCCAGGGGATATGTTTTGATAAATTCACAAGCATAGTATGAACCCTTATTAAGGAAATTAAAAAAATGCCCCTAATAATATATGTTAGAAAGTAGATCATGAAAATCCTAGATTGAGCCTATAAACTCATGAGTGAAAGAAATAAAAGTTTATTTATAAGTCATCAACTTTTTTCTATGGAATACCTTTTATGTGTTACCCCTAACAATCCTTTTATTCCAGCCAATGGTCGGTAATAGGAGGACTCGGGATAACAACCGGTGTGATGATCAGTGTGATGACTATACTAATGAGATGCCCAATCCAATGGGTGCGGGAATCGTGAACATTGTCACGCTTCTCTCTCAGGTAACTAATGTTTTGAATAGAAACACGGGTTAAGAGGAACGTTCAACCCCCCTAAGAATGAACAAGTCTCTATCGAGAGCTTCATGAGACATAGTCCTCCTACTTTTAGTGGATCATCTGATCCCACGATCACTGAACAATGGATCAACTCCATTGAAAATATCTTCTCCATCCATAATTATTCTGAACAAGAGAAGGTTCTCCTAGAGGCTTATCATATAGAGGGTGAAGCTAATCAATGGTGGATGTTGATCAAAAATACAAAGCCAGAGGAGTAGATCGAGTCACTGGAATGGATGGATTTCCAGAAGATGATTTTCGATAAATATTTTCCGCACACCCTCTGGATTAAGATAGAAAGGGACATCCATTCCATCAAGAAACAATATGAAGAATCTATTGGATCATATGAGGAAAACTTCTCAAGGCTTGCACAATATTCTTCTGGCTTTTCCATTACCCCTGAATGCAAGGTTGACCGCTTCAATGGTGTGCTGAAGCCTAGCCTATGGAAAGCATTAGTGATCCGTGACTTCGACAGCTATGAGGAAAGTGTCTGATGTGCCCTCAATGTCAAAATGGAGATTGTGGAATCACATGGGTTCTTGGGGAAAAGAAGCATAAGGTTTAATTCAATGCTGGTGGTCCGATGGATAAATCCAACAGTGCTAAGAAGATCCATCCCCCCTCTTGCCAAATGTACGGAAAGAATCACCTTGGAAATTTCCTTAAGGGGGCATGAAAATGCTTCAGGTATAGAAGAGAAGGACACCTAGCTGTTAACTGTTGGCAAGAAAGACCTGCGGCTATGACAGAGGAGAGGAACCCTCCATTCGAACCTCAACGCTTTGTTCAATGCAACAAATGCAAAGAACCGAGAGATTTTGCAAATCAGTTCCCTAATCTTTGTGTTTTTCGAGGTGACCAACAACCTCCAAGGCAGCAAGGAAGAGCTTTTGGCATCACTTCTACCGAATTGAACCCCAACAACGAAGTGGTGATAGGTATGCTAGTTATTCATTCAAGAATAGAAAATGTTCTTATTGATTCAGGTTCTACGCATTCTTTTATATCTCTAATGTTTAGTAGAACAATCCCAGCACCACCACAAATCATGGAAGTAAAGATGTCAGTGAGTATGGAAAATGGGGAAATCATTGCATCCCATGAATATAAGTCCACCCCTATTATGATCCGTGGATTGAATTTCCCGGTGAACCTTTTCATAATCCCTCTGGTGGAATTTGATGCAATTCATGGCATGGATTGGATTTCCTTTTATAGAGCCAACATCAATTGTTGGGAGAGGGAAGTCACACTACATATGGAGAATCGACCCTCGATTCATTACAAGTGTAAGGAGGATGATGAATATCCTTTAGCTCCATCATCTCAAGCAAGGATATTACTGCCCTATGAGTATGCGTATCTGGCTCAGATGATTGACTTCAAGGAAGAAACCATCCTTGAAAAAATGCCTATTGTGAGGGAATTCACTGAGCTGTTTCTCGAGGAATTGCCTGGTTTTCCTCATAGAAGAGATGTTGATTTCTCAATTGAACTAATATCTGGGGTGCTACCAATATCCAAGAATCCATATAAAATGGCTATCGTTGATCTTAAAGAGCTGAAGAAACAACTACAGGAGAATCTGGATAAAGGGTTTATATGCCCAAGTGGTTCACCATGGGGTGAACCAGTCCTCTTCGTCAAGAAGAAGGATGGGTCAATGCGGGTTTACATCGATTATCATGAACATAATAGAATCACGATAAAGAACTTGTATCATCTCGCATGAATTGATGACTTATTCGATCAACTGCATGGAGCACAATACTTCTCCAATGTAGATTTGCGGTCGGGATATTATCAAGTAAAGGTGAAGAAGGAAGATATCCCCAATACTGCTTTTAACACAAGATACAGGCACTATGAATTCATAGTAATGCCTTTAGGACTCACCAATGCTCCAGAAATATTCATGGGAATAATGAATAAAGTCTTTAGAGATTACCTCGACAAATTTGTTGTTGTCTTATATATGATATTCTAATATACTCCAAAACCGAGGAGGATCATGAGGAGCATTTAAGAACTGTACTAGAGACTTTGTGCAAGGATAAGCTCTATGAAAAGTACATCAAGTGTGATTTCTTATTGAAGGATGTCTCATTCTTGGGTCATATCATCACAAGCAATGGGATATCTATAGACACCTCTAAAATAGATGCAATTGAGGGATGGCTGAGGACAAATTTGGTAACAGATATCCATAGCTTCTAGGGGTTAGCTGGATATTATCGACGATTTGTGAGAAATTTCTCACAATTGTCCAACCCTCTTACTAAACTAACATGGAAGGGAGTAAAGTTTTATTGGAGTGATGAATGCGAATAAAGCTTCAAGGAGTTGAAAAAAAGGCTTATCACTGCATCTGTGCTCACTTTACCCACAAGTGGGGAACTTTTTGTAGTATTCAGTGATGCTTCAAAGAAGGGCTTAGGTTTTGTGCTGATGTAGAGTGATAAAGTGATATCCTATGCCTCAAGGTAGTTGAAAATCCATGAGCGATACTATCCAACGCATGATCTGGAGTTGGAGGCTATGATCTTTACATTAAAATATGGCGACATTATCTCTATGGGGAGAAATGTGAGATATATACTGACCAAAAAAGTCTTAAATATATATTCACACAGATAGATCTTAATATGCACCAGAGAAGATAGATAGAGCTCATCAAGGATAATGACTGTTCAATACATTACCACCATGGGAAAGCGAACAAGGTGGAAGATTCCCTAAGTAGAAAGGACCCAACGATTCTATCAATGATGAGAATTTAGTAGAATCTAATATTCTTAGAATTGATGAAGATGGACATGAGAATCATAATGAAGGGAACATCATAAATTCTTTCACAAATGATTGCTCAACCATCTCTTTTGGAAAGGTTAAAGGATGCTCAAAAGGATGATGTGGGAATTCAAGAAAAAGTGGAAGCTATAAAAAAGGGGAAATCCTCAGAGTTTAATGTTAATGATGAAGGAATTGTGCGGTTTGGGAAAAGTATATGTGTTCCCTCACGTCCGAACCTGAAGAAGGAACTTTTGGATGATTCACATTGTTCAAATTTCTCTATTCACCCAGGGTGCACAATAATTTATTGAGATCTCCGAGAAAACCTTTGGTGGGATAATATGAAAAAGAAGATCGCTGAATATATATGAAAGTGCCTCGTGTGCCAGCAAGTGAAAGAAGAAAGGAAGAAGCCTAAGGGGAAGATGCAACCATTGCCCATACCAGAATGGAAATGGGAGAACATCACCATGGACTTTGTCATCGGACATTCGAGGAAATCCAAAGGCAACAATGCAATATGGGTTGTTGTGGATCGTCTTACAAAGAATGCACACTTCATTTCTATATGATTGGATTTCTCATTGGATCAAAGAGCACAGATATATATCAGGGAAGTGTTAAGCTTGCATGGAGTACCACGGTCTATTGTGTCTGACCGAGATCCAAGATTCACCTTCATGTTTTGGAAGAGTCTTCAACATACTCTGAATACTGAAATGAACATTAGTACGACCTATCATCCTCAAACTGATGGCCAATCCGAGCGGACTATACAAACACTTGATGATATGATGAGAGTGTTCTCAATGGACATTAAAGGAGGATGGGATCAATATCTTCCTCCAGTTGAGTTCTCTTTTAATAACAGTTTCCACTCGAGCATCCAAATGGAACCATATGATGCCTTGTATGGGAAAATGTGCAGAACAATGGCATTTTGGGATGAGGTCGGTGAACAGAAGCTTCTTGGACAAAAAATGGTAGTGGAAATAGTGGAGAAGGTGAAAACAATTCAGCATCATATCCATGAATCCCATAGTCGACAGAAGAGTTATGCAGATAATCGTTGACGAGACCTTGAGTTTAAAGTTGGAGAGATGGTTTTTCTACGCATATCTCCATGGAAGAAGGTCATGAGGTTTGGAATGAAATGGATGCTAAGTCCAAGGTACATCGGCCCATTTGAGATTCTTGTTCGTGTCGGGGCTGTGGCCTGTCGACAAGCACTTCCACCTACTATGTCCAATGTACATGATGTCTTTCATGTTTCCCTATTAAGAAAGTACATACCAGACCCTTCACATGTACTCTCTTCTGAGGTGGTACAATTGGAAGATGATATTTCTTATGAGGAGTAACCAGTGCATATCTTAGATTGTAGAGAAAAAGTTCTACGACATAAGACAATTCCCCTCTTCACGGTGTTTTGGAGAAACCAAAAGTTTGAAGAAGCGACTTGGGAATCGGAGGAAATTATGAAGCTGAGTTACCCACATCTGTTTTAGTGTGGGAAAAGGAAAATTTCTAGGTAAAAATTTCTTAAGGGGGGAATATTGTAACGACCCAATGTTTCGTCAATGGAAATCCCTCTTAA